>OX336342.1:18345910-19606170 GCA_946902875.1 Nematopogon swammerdamellus
TTGTATATCTATATAGCATTAGCATAGCGATTTGATAAGACGCAAAACTCAATCGTGCGGTCAATAACGTGTGGGCCACTATATATATCTATATATCTACTCTTTGTTCTATTCGTCTCTTCTACCAAAAGCATCTGCTATCTACACCAACGCAACGCAACAGAACTGCTAACGCCATCTATTACGACCATTCAATACTAAATTCCGTTATACTATACTTTTTTTGATACTGCTCAACCCTAAGGCTATTAAACTTTATGGTATATAGCCTATAGTGAGCCTGAAGAACTACTCTTTACTTTGGTGTAAACCGCATCAAAATCTTATTAAGTGGTTCCGAGTTTACCTCAAACATACATAAATATGTACATGCAAACAGACGTTTCCTTTTATAAGAATTAGAGATACAGATAGAGAAAAGAAGATAGAGATTAAATTATCCTCCCTTCCCCTCTCCCCGCGGACACCTCCCCCCCCCCCCGCCCCAACCGCAACCCCCTTCTTCAAAGCCAACCCCAGTACGGATAAAATTATTTAAAATCATTTAAAATCCTAAAATATAATTTTGAAATCATCCCCTATTTTAATTTAAGGGTTGATTTACCGAAAACGCTGAAACACGTAATTCTTTATTTCATACTAAAAGCCTAAATATGAATCGTCATATCCCTAACTTGAGAAATGATGGGTCCCCATACAAACGTTCATCCCCTATTTCACCCCCTTAAGGGTTGTTTTTTGAGACAAAAGTTAGCCTATGTCCTTCCTCAGGATGCAATTAATCTCCGTACAAAATTTTATAAAATCCTAAAATCTAATTTTGAATACATCCCCTATTTTAATTTAAGGGTTGATTTAGCAAAAACTCTGAAACACGTAATTTTTTATTTCATACCAAAAGCCTAAATATGAATTGCCATACCCCTAACTTGAGAAATGCTAGGTTCCCCATACAAACTTTCATCCCCTATTTCACCCCCTTAAGGGTTGTTTTTTGAGACAAAAAGTAGCCTATGTCCTTCCTCAGGATCCAATTCATCTTCTTGCAATATTTTATCGAAATCCGTTCAGCGGTTTAGGCGTGAAAAGGTAACAGACAGACAGACAGACAACAGAGTTACTTTCGAATTTATAATATTAGTATGGATGCGTAGCGGAGCGACGCATCTTCTATAAATTAACCCTGGTTATTTTTTTTAAACCATCAAAACATTCACCCATACCACTTCCCTTGTTTTTACATACATTTATATTCAAAACCAATGTTTTGGTGCCTTAAAAAAAAATTCTATTTTGTATGAAAAATTAATTTTGTATTGGAAAAAAAATTTTTTCTCCGAAACTACGCATTTCCGGCAAAAGATTATTTTTAGTAAAAGTTCCTTAGACCCTCACCTAGCAGTTCTAGCTACCAGCAATTTTCTAATTAGCAGGCCTTATACTACAGCGCAGCCCTCGATTAAACCAGATCAAATTAAATTATCTGCCGGGGCACGATACGAGCAATTTGTTATTTTGGATCAATTTTATCTCTACTTCGATATAAAGACATGTTTTATAATCAATCACGTGGGCGTCTTTTCGATTAATTAGGATAGTAAGTAATTAATTAGGCTTTTTTCGATTTATTACTAAGCCTACGCCGTCTGTCTGTCGTTCATTCGTCCGGTGGCTGTATATTTGGAACGGTAATAGGTAGCCGGTTGAAATTTTCACAAAACATGTGTTATTATGGGGGATATACTAACAAATAATAAAAAAATAAATTAAGGGGGGTCCCCATACAAGTATCATAATATCCAGAAGAGCGCCATCTACTGAATTATCCAAACATTTTAATTACAAAATACGAACGGTCACCGATAGAAGGCGTGATACGCGAGATACGTGCGAGTGCGACTCCTAAGTAACAAATATAATAAAAACCAGTAATTTACGTTGTGTTACGGAAACTTGGTGCGCGAGTCCGGCTCGCACTTGGCCGGTTTTTAATATTGTGTCCTGCACATGTCAAATTTTAATACAAGCTTTGTCTGAGATTATATTTTATCGATCGGGCTTACCTCTGAGATAATGTAGCTTTGACGTGAACAAAGTGTAAATAAATAATCTTAGTTTGTCGAATTTGATAGAAAACACAAACAATCAATATATTCATTTAATTATTATGAACAACTAACAGTGAAAATTTCCCTTTCATTATTTTATATTTACTCGTAGGTACGTGTTATTGTTGAGAAATTGGGATAAATAAAAACGCATTTTACCTTGGTATTACTTACACTTACGGTCGCGTGCCGAATGTTTAAGTTTTGTCTCTCTGCAATAGCCTCAGTTAAAATGAGATGAATGACCAAGGTTCGAGTTTAATAACGCAAACGCTTCTAGTAGCATAAGAACGACCGCCTAGTCTTCCGCATTCACGATTGAGTGAAATATGACGTCTACAACTGTCTGTTTCGGCGACAGCTTCAGTACTTATTGTCTCGGTGGTTTTATTGTGCTCGTAACTAACAGCGCATTCTTTATTCCAAAGAGCCAGATGGAACTATATGTCTGCAGCTTCTTTCATTAAATCATGGTTTCATCAATGGACCAATTTCATAGGCAACTATCAGACAGAACCATTGATTATAATATCAATAAATATACATATGTAAAACCTTACAAACACTTACACAGTAGATTCGAATTCGTTGCTATATTTGTGGTCGTCGATGTTTGTGGTTTTATTTCCTTGTTTCGGTTAAATACTACAGCAACATATTTTTATTTGCCACAAAAACCACAAACTTATTTTCGAGAAACAAACAAGCATTGACAATGTTCCATATGTCCCGAAATTCCATCTTTGCCTTTGATGATTATTTTCAAAATTGTTCAAAGATCCAATGCACAGAAAACGGACGCTCACGCATCTGCATGCGTTCGTAGTAGGAGACAGATTCGTGAGGTGATCGTGCTCGGTGCATCCTTGATATTTGAGTGGCGCGTATTTCATGTGTAGCATTTTCTAATATAACGGATAAAGTATGGTATTCAGGTCAGCTCAGACGCCGCCATCCGTTTTGTAACTCAGCGACATTGAGTTTGGCCTTAGCTTAGCTTTAACAATTGCGCTGACTGATTCGTCGCTTATTACTTTATTGAGTTTGATAGCGTCTAATTCTGCGTCGGCTTTATCCTAATCTTTATTGGCTTCTAGTTTATCTTCACCATTGTTGATAGCTTCCATTTCTTGAATTTGTATTTCAATTTTTTTTTTATGTGACGTTATCGATTTGCTTTCGCTGTAGTTGTGATAAGGTTTTTTTTATTTACCTAGTTTTATTATGCACCAACGTAATAGAGGTATCGACTTAAATATAATGAGTATAAAAAGAACTTATTATTTTAATTAGATTACCATATAGCACGGCATCTGCTTGGAAAACACGTTACACGTTACGACACAAAAAGTGTAACAAAGTGAAGGATGTGGGGCCGGTTCTGACACTCGTGTGGGTGAATAGTTTACTAGTGCGTCTACTGCGCACTATTAATGTCCGGCTGTCCGTCTGTTCGCCGTTTTAATTAAGCTTAAACGATCAAGGTCGTTCGGATTACAAGTAAAAAATATACTATCGAAAGGTCAGGCAAGGTACTCGGGAGGCGGCGGGGCCGCTGCCAAGAAAGAAATACTGAGATCGATCCACTTCATTGATACAAATCGAGACCAATTATTCATGTTTAATATTCAAGTAGCTCTTGGATCACGCCATGCATCTTTTTCATTATAGGTGCGTTTAATGAAATATTAATTTCTAGTTCACATTGTTTCCTTGTACATTTTCATCGGAAACAAACTGATTATATTATTTTATATTTATTTCTCTCGTGTGGACATTTAACGTTGATTATATCCATAGTACCTACTGACTGAGCGAGGCAGTTCTTTTCTCGTTATCGTGTTGTTAACGGGGTAAAGTTATATGCAATTATAATATTTACTATTAGTAAGATTATACATACACTTATCACTGAACCGTAAATAGATGTGAGTCGCTGAACAAAACACAAACCACAAACAGGTCGGCTGATAATATAACATGCTTGTAAAAAAACAATACTCGATCAAAATAAATTAAAATTACTCTTTTAGTAAGTTCAACGGTAACAAATGTGGACAAACAAGAAGCTATTACCGGTGTCGCACGTAACGTAGCTGCGGAGACAAGGGCCTAAGTGTGTCGAGCGATCATCGACTTTTCTCGACTTATTGGACGTGTGACATTGCGCGCGCAGAATACAAAGAAGTCATCTTGCGACACCATATTCCCACAGTAGCACTACTCTTGGCACGACACGGCGCCGGCGGCTGGGGCAACCAATCAGACCCTACGGTCCTTGCTCATAATGAAGCTACGCACCTGACTATGTGACCCGAATTCGGCCTAGGCCGCCGCCTGTCCGGTCGCCTTGATTGACTGCCGGTGTTCAACAAGGCGCTCCGCTTTCACCTTCATTGTTGATAGTATACTACCTATATGATTGTATGTCTTCAATTAAAAATAATCTAACGTTGTAGATTTCCTTTCCGATATCATCGCTAGATTTTAAGGCACAATTTAAAATAAATAAAAATATATAATAGACAAGACCGGTCGATAAATGAATGCCGAAACCTGTCGAGGACGCTCCTCATCGGCCGGACTCGGTTAATGAGCACACTTTTTCTTTCAACCGGAGAGACGAGCTCAAAATGCTTTCCTTTTCATCGGAGGCGCAGTGCGGGCTCACCTAGCTCGAATCTGATTATATATTTGAGGCGCGGACGGTGGACGCACGTGACCGACATACCGGAAGCGGCCGATCACACCGCACAATGGACGGTGAACCCATGCCATGCTGCATATTGTGGCCCTGCTATGTATGAATGGAGGAGCAAGAACCGGGGTCGTTTTGTATGTGTCGTCGGTCCAATTGTTGACGGAATAGTTTTTCACTTTCTACGCAAAGTGCGAGTTTTTATAGACTACGTAATTGAAATAATAACCAAATGCTAGTTGTGTTGAATACACAACTAGCAACTAATTTGGAACAAGGATTAGATGACACTACAGTAAGGACGACGACGACGCGGCGCCCGTATAATATAGGTACGTGTGTTCTGTCGGCGTGTTGTAAATTATTCAAATAGCTACAAGTTGAACGCTTCTTAGTTGACAGCTCTGTCCGCATTGAAATCAGACTTAACAGCAAATTGTTCTCCGACTCCGATAATCTCTTAATTAACTGCTCAGCCTCTAGAACGGCTTCCTCCTATGAATATCATTCTTGGATTACAATCGTGGAATGAATACTGTTGTGTAATTTTAAACGTAGCACATTCATATTTACTGATTGGTGTAACAGGTAGTCGACATAAAAGTACGCAATAAACGCGTGACTACAGATAAAACAGCCGTAAACCGTCCGCGTCCGTAAGCAGTAACACACATTCTCGCGTTTTCACGCAGATCACGACACGAGGCGGTCGCGGTCGGTGCGAGCGAGCGCTCGACCAGCGGCGACTATTTGCATATTCCCCGTTGAATTTCGACTCCGAATAAATTACCTGCAAATTGATATTCCTGTTGGCTTGGCGGTTCGAGAAAATTTTAATGATTTTTTATAATACATACTTATAGTAATTAACGTTAGTCTAGGAGTGAAAAAGTACGCCTACACAATGGATAGCTAATCTCACATAGAGTGCCTGGAAAGTGTGAGACTAACCGCACCTCCTGGTTCGCGGCCATGCTAGTGCATGCGTGTTCACGGTGTCAGTAAATCTACGTTTTTCAAAGGTTCCAAATTGTGTTATATCAACGTAGTTGTAGGCATATAGTAGGCCCTTGATTAAACTGTCTAAACTCCCGCTCAAATTCGTGTAGTGTTGTGCCGTGACTGAGGCTACATATGAGTCTAGTTTCTCTTGGTGACAGCGACGTCACTGGACAACATCCGGCTCTCCCAGCATGCTTATCTGTTCCAATTTCAACTCCACTCTAATGACAATAAGCTCGTCTTGCCTCAGATTAGATAACGCGGTGAGGGTTCTGCACCACATCATATACATAATTAATTGCGCAATTTCCACCGGATGTTTTGCTAATATGGCTTGTTTCTTATTTGCTACAGCCTTCGCCCTCTTTCTTCATACACGGATATCGGAAAACAATGTTTTTTTTAGCTAATCCCAAAAATCTACAGTGTTGATAAATTTGAACTACAATTTATTCGGTGGTATGGGCGCATATGAAATTCTCACGTGCGTTGTCATTTACAAATATTGAAACAAAATTAGTCTTGCTACATTGCTGCGCCGCCCGTGTGCTGTCAAAAACCGTGAAAGTGAAAATGCAGTAACGTATACCGTCTATACAAGTGCAGAACCGGAGTTTATCGGAAGCGGTCTTAAGCAGAACATTCGCAAAGTAAATAGTGACATAACGTCGACGTCAACCAACCTTCAACCCCCCAGCTGGTAAATTGTTGTCTACATATACATGTACACACAATCCACGCACACAATACGCTGTTTGAGCAAGTGTTGTCGAGTCGCTGCCATTCGCGGCGGTCGGTCACACACAAGTCACAACACAACTCAATACAACACAAATCGTGACGTTTGACAGATGCGTCATCTAAAATGACGGCCATTACCGCGGCATGGAAACAGGAGGACGCACGCATGTGGCGTGGTGTGCTGTCAAAAATTGCGCAAAAACAGCTCATGTAAGTTCGTGGTTCGTCTCCACATTTGAGTGTCCTAAAAACTCTCCTGGCAACAGTATCGACACTTTGAGAAACTAAATTTGGTGTCCAATTGACGTATTGAATCAAACCTCACCAAACAACCGATTGAGTTGACGGTTTCGTGGTTTTCAGTTTTCGTTTGCTTGTGACATATCTTAAAAGTTGCCTAGATTCAAACACCTACGTACAAAATAAAATTGTATTTAGTCTGTATGTTTAAAATTAAGAAGAAATCTATAGTGAGGAATTATATCTCCTTCAATGTGAGGTCTGTAAAATGTATGAACAAACATTATATAAAAGGAGTAGGTACTAGGTACCTACCTGCAATATAACATTGATAAACATATTAATCTTTACTACAATACTAAATTCGGTGTAGCCGGCTCTGGTAGCCGGTGTGTTATATCTGTCCACATGCAATGGAACGGCTCGTCCCTTATTCACTCAGTCAACCAACGTACGATTATCCCGCTCACATACGGAATAGTTATGCCTCATCCACACGTTTGGCAAACCTCCAAATCAAACCACAAATCCAAACGTGTGGAGAGGCGTTTGTGTTGGTTTGGCATGGTTTGCCACCGATCCGGTCGAGTGTCGGTTTTTTGACACAAACCAAAGGAGTTTGCGGCAAACCACGGCACGCGTTTGCGATCCGTCCACACGTTTGCCAAACGCATTAGTATCGCTTGCGCACTGGAGGGAGGTGGACGTATAGACGCGCGTGCATAATTGCGATTGTTTTAACTCTTTTCAGTGATAGTGTTCGTTTTAAAGTAAAAATGAGTAATTGGACCAACGAAGATGTTCTATTTTTCCTAGAATGTTATCAAGCATAGCCTTGTATTTGGGATCCCACTAACAAAGATCACAAAGAAAAGAAAAAAAAGGTTGCAGACGCATGGACTCGCCTGGGGAAAGTCCTAAATAAGCCAATTGAGGAAATAAAAAAAAAAGAAAGAAAACCTTATGGTCACATTCCGTAAATATTATTTAATTATATTAATATTGTTTAATATTATTATAAGAAACAAGATTCAATTCGTTCAGGCTTCATTTTGTTTATTTTTGCAATATAAATAGGTTAAAGCCGAACGTTATTGCCGACACTAGCTCGACGTCCATCACGTTTGCCTTTCCAAAATACACCAACGCACTTCACAAACCATCGCAAACGTGGGGATAGCGACGTTTGGTTTGTGGTTTGTGGTCTGTGATTTGTGGTTTGTGGTTTGCGGCAAACATGTGGACCCGGCATTAGCATTATGCGTCTCATTCTTCCCGAGATTCCAAGTCTATGAGTACAAGCCTTTGAATTAATCACGAAGTATATTTTGTGCACAACTATACAATTTCTGTCGTATAGCTAATCCGCCGAATCCAAGAATCTGCCCAATCCACGAATCTGTCGAGCAGCGAATTTGCCGAATCACGAATCTGTCCAATACAGAATCTGTCCAACACCGAACAAAGGCTTCCAAAAGGTCGGATCGAGTTTTCATATCTTCTTCGCGTGTCATCCATCAGTCACGTTGGTGAAGTAGTAGCGGAGTGAAATTCTTTCTCCAATTTCCGACTCACCTCACACCACACCTCCTCGCGGTACCTATATCCTGGAAACGTAGGTGCGTAGTTCCGTAGGTATTACAATCGTATGGCTGACGAGAGCGGAAGACTCGCCAAGACGTTTGGCCAACGTGGCGATTTATGGCCAAAAAGCTCCAAATATGAAAAGTCCAACAGTACCTCGGCCCCTGGCTGAAAGCCGGAAGGACTGGAGGAAAATTGGAGAGGCTTATGTCCAGCAGTAGACGCTTACACGCTGACTGACTGACTGACTGACTGAATGTCGATAGGGTCACAAGACCTTATTAACATGTACGATTTAATATCGATATAAAATCATAATGCACTTGCGAGTCTCACACGTCATAAATAAACATAAGTAGTAGCAAGTTTACCATAATTACGCTGAACTGGAATCACACAGAATGAAGAATGCTCATAGGTATACAAATTCGCTTATACCTACAACTAGTTAGAAGCGAGTCGAGTCAAGTCCGCCTCGCTGGAATAATTTGTTCGTGGTGTCGATAAGGTAATTGCCTCCAATAATGTACTCTCTTCATACTACACCTGGTTAATTCAAGGATAAATCGGTGTTATTATGTACTGTACAATTTACTCATTTTGCATGTAAAATGGTCTGGGCCGGTTACGCAAACCGCGCGCGTCTGGCCTCGCGCCGCGCGCCCGGCTACGGCTACCCAACTACGTGTGGCGAGGCGAGTACTCGCACTCGTATGCCTTACGGCTCGGCAAGCAGATCGTGACACTGGACACATAAATAAAGCTACACCTTATCCCCAGTCTAATTGATTGAAAGTATAAAGAAGGATACCGTCTGACTCCAGCACGATCCATTCAGCAGACTGTAACTACTTACAACGAATTCCAACGAGCCGTAGCGTTCAGCCGATTTCGAATGGATGAGGAAAAGTCGATTGTTTTCGTAACAGCGACCTCTTTCAAGGGAACAATAGGTGTATTTTTATTTTAAGTTCACCTTCGCTTCGGTATCAAAGTTCACGAGCTTTAGATAGTATGCATGTTTGTGAAGATTCTCGAAATGGATATCCCTATTAATATATTAAATACGATACTAATTACATGATTATAACTTCTTATCGTAATTTCAGATCGAACTGTCGTACAAGTTTATTGAAGTAAATGCACTCGGTAGTCTGATACGAGTATTTTAAGAAATCTTTCACTTGACGTCACGTTGATACCAAAAGATAAATAAACTAACAAAACAACTTTGGTATTTAAATAGGTACCTAGCAAATTCTTTATTGTTTACATAATAAAAACTTATCAATTAGTTGTATATGTTTATACTCAATCCTAGCATCTTGTGTGGATTCTTAAAAGAGATCGTGATCTTAAAAATATCGACATCTTGTAGACATTATAGGTCAAGATTTGAAAAGGTTTGAATAGGGTAAATTTACAGTGCAAACTGAATTACAGCTTTTCACAGATGATAGTCGTACTTCCAGCGGTTGCTGCTTTTTAACCGACTTCAAAAAAGGAGGAGGTTCTATGTTCGGCTGTATGTATTTTTTTTTATGTATGTTCAGCAATATCTTCCCCAATTGTGAACCGATTTCGATTATTCTTTTTTGATTTCGATTATTTGTTCGGTTCAGTCTAGCTCCAAGGTGGTCCCATTTTTTTTTGGTCAAGATCGGATTGGAAAGCGTGGCGGAATTCGCCGGAATTCTCCGGATTCCGCCGAGTACATTAATAGCAAATAAAAATTACTAAAATAAAAAACTATTTAAAAAAATATAATTGTATCGTAAATATATTGTACCGTGTGGGGCCGGTACTTTAAAAGAATAGCCCCAATGCATCTCTCCCCGTGTATGTCGTAAAAGGCGACTAAGGAATATGACTCCCTTCTTATATTACTAGGTGGTAGGGTTTAACCCGCCCGGGTTGGTACCACCGCACTGAATGAAAGGTCGGTCGAAACGGCTATGTAAATAGTTTCTGTTTTCCGTCCAGTTCAGTGTAGCCGGCACGACCGAAGGGAAGGCTGACGTGGCACCAAGTTCACCCAGTGTTATGGGCTGACATCACGGATGTTGTAGGTGATGTAGCCAACCGTATCAGTTTCCATAAAAAAAAAAAAAAAAAAAATATAAAAACCGCCTTCAAAAATGTATGAAATAAAAAAATAAAAATCGAACCCTAGAGTTAAAGGCGGTGCGGTGGTGCTAAAGCAAGCAAAAATAACCGACCGCCTTCAACTCTAGGGTTCGATTTTTATTTTTTTATTTCATACATTTTTGAAGGCGGATTTTATATTTTTAACACCCATATGTAACATAGTCACGATAAGTATGGCCACGCTTTTATAGTTTAATTTATAGTTATATTTTTTAAGTTTATTGAGGCGGATTTACCTTTGCTGATAGTGTATGTACATATTATATATCAAAGAGCATAGTACGTACGCCGTCGTAATATACATATGCACAACCTTGTCGCACACGTGACCAAAGCGAGCGGTACAAGGTTCCACTGATGGTTCATTATTTTATTCCGTGACCGTAGGCACAACGAGGTTCTAATGACATACGCTTGTTTGTTCGGCGTCCTAGTATCCGGCCGCTCTGCCACACCGTACGGGGCGGTGCGACTTTAGTACGTAGCGTGCGCATGCGTGTCGCTCGGCGTGCGAGCAGCGCGCGACAACCAACTTGGAAAGTTGCTACTGCGCACGCGAAGCGGTTTTCGGCCGCCACATACTTCCGGCCACAGTGTAGGATTCACTCATAGGATATTATTTAGTTGACAAACAAATAAATACTCGTACACTACTTATAAATTTATATTTTCAAATTCGCATTAGTACTCTTAGTGTAACATACATACCTATGCAGTTGTCACTCGAGAGTGGTATGGATGGAGTAGAGGCAGTGCAGTAATGTGGTGTGTTGTGGTTGTTCACAGAGCGAGACGTCGTCGGAGGGCGGGCGGGAGGTGCCGGAGGGGTGCGGCGAGCGGCTCGCCGTGCTGAGCTACGAGCAGGTGCGGCGACTCAACGACGTGATGGACGAGGTGGTCTCCATCCACGGCCGCGGCAACTTCCCCACGCTCCACGTGCGCCTGCGCGAGCTCGTCGCCGGCGTGCGCGCGCGCCTCGAGGCCTCGCCGGCCGCCGGCGGCGCCGGCGTCGCCGTGCGCGATGTCCGGCTCAACGGGGGCGCCGCGAGTCACGTGCTCGCGAGCCACCCCCAGCCCTACAACGACATCGACCTCATCTTCGCGGTGGAGCTGGGCACGGCGCGCCACGCGGACCGCGTGAAGGCGGCCGTGCTCGGCCAGCTGGCGGCGCTGTTGCCGCCGGCGCTGAGCCGCCGCCGCGCCACCGCCTGCTCCCTCAAGGAGGCCTACGTCTCCAAGATGGTGCGCGTCAACACGGACGGCGACCGCTGGTCGCTCATCTCGCTCGGCAACTCGCGCGGCCACAGGAGCGTCGAGCTCAAATTCGTCGACTCGATGCGTCGCCAGTTCGAGTTCTCGGTGGACTCGTTCCAGATCGCGCTCGACTCGCTGCTCGCGTTCCACGAGTGCGCGCAGCTCCCGATCGGCGAGAACTTCTACCCGACCGTGGTCGGCGAGTCGGTGTACGGCGACTTCTGCGAGGCGCTCGAGCACCTGCACGAGAAGCTCATCTCTACGCGCCACCCGGAGGAGATCCGCGGGGGCGGCCTCCTCAAGTACTGCGCGCTGCTCGCCAAGGGCTACCGGCCGGCGTGGCCGGAGCGCATCAAGACGCTCGAGCGCTACATGTGCTCGCGCTTCTTCATCGACTTCCCGGACCTGGCGCAGCAGCGCGCCAAACTGGAGGCGTACCTGCGCAACCACTTCGTGGGCCGCGAGGAGGAGGCGCTCAAGCACCGCTACCTGACGCTCCTGCACGGCGTCGTGCGCGAGTCCACCGTGTGCCTGATGGGGCACGAGCGGCGGCAGACGCTCGCGCTCATCGAGGCGCTGGCGTGCCGCGAGCTGTGCCTGGAGCGCGCGCGCGCCGCCGCCGCCGCGCCGGTGCTGCTCGCGCACGGCTACTACTACGCGCCGGTGGCGGCGGCCTGCTGCTGCCCCGCGTGCCCCGCCTGCCCCGCCTGCCCGCCGCCGCCGCCCGCGCCCTGCGCCTGCTGCGCCGACTGCTGGCCGGGCCCGGTGCAGATGTCCGTGGCGCCGGCGTGACTCGCGCGGCGCGCGCGCGCGGCCCCCACCTGTGCCATACCCACTCTCGGCGCTCTCTAGTCCTCCGCGGCCGCTCTCCATCCCTTTCGTAAGTACAGGAAAGAAAAGACTGAACGTCCGAATGTACCTACCGAGTGAGCGGGGTCCGGAGCCGGCCGCGGCCGGTGCGACCGATGCCGACGCCGACTCGGAGGTCGCACGCATTCGACTCAATCTCTACAGAAATCTTCAACCATTCCACTCTGAGAATAATGTTTGTTCGGTAGTGACGTACGCGTAGACACTCTAAGGCTGAACACACACGGGACACCTTTATGGTACGAGCTCGCTCCGCGCCGCCGGCCGACGCGCGTCCCCTCGACTGGGTAAAGGTATACACCGCACGCCGCAATCGCGAGATGCGACCGCGAGTCATGCACACCGTTCGCGACCGCGATGCGACTCGGCCGGAGCGACTCGGTAAAGACGTCTCGCGAATATTCAGCCGCAACACAAGTCTGTCAAAGTACCTAAAATAAAATGTGTTTGTAAATCTATATTTTCCGTTAACATTACCATAGTATACTTTAAACATGAACTTACTACTTCAGTACTTCTTACATTATTAAAAATAAATTAATGAATATAGTGCCAAATGTATATAAAATTGTAAGTAAACATAATGTATATGTACATATATCTCTTTATTATCTTACTGTGAAAGCGAGTGTGATTGTATATGTATGTACTTATATATTTAATATTAATCTAAGTATGTTTATGTAAAAATGTGAAATTTACGCTTTGTTACAGCGAGGTAAAATCCTTTGTGGCTAAAATTAATTCAATTGTACTATGAGAGAGTACGCTATGTAGTAGACGACTCATTTTTTATTCAGATCTCACTAGTTACCCAACACACACGACTTTCTCGCCTATATATAATTCCTATTTATTTCCGTATTATGTATACACGCATTTCGTGCTCAGTGTATTTATGTCCCATTTAACTGCTGTGAATTTAATATGTGCGAGTCCTACGAAACCAACTGCGCCGGCGCACCGCAGCCGATACCGAGCTCCCACTACGGAGACACGATCAATTACATAATAATTATTAAAATACTATTACTTCTACCGATAATTATTATACATATTATTATACAAGTATGTAAGTCATTTTCTCTTCCGTCAATTTGTATAATGTTTAATCAGTGTCTGTAACAATGAGTAAGTATAACTACTATTGTTCGTAGTGGAATTGTAATGAATATGAATGGCCAATTGAAAAAAAAACTTTATTCAATTAAATTGATTAATTTCATTTTTATAATGGTTACTTTTGAAAAATGCCAAACGGAGTAAACATTGTGTGGGGTTGTATTAAAAACGCTACCCACGACTTATTTACTTATTTCAAATATTTTAATGAGGGCTTTGTTCATAATTTAAAAAATATAAAAAAAAATACCAAAAAAATACAAAACACAAAATTTTAAAAATATTACCAACTAAACGCGTACAAATAATAATGTTTAAAATAATGAAATTTCAAACTTTTAATTTTTATAAGTAGTGTTAGGAATCGTCACTTATATATCTATATAGCAGAACAGAAAACTTCATACAAGGAAATAAATGGCATATAAAATGTATTATACTTATATAGATCATAAATACGCTGAAGATAATCTGCAATACAGCTTAATTGCTATTTCGTGAATACATATTTTACAAAATATTACATACATAACTAAATTAGCTGTTCCAGTTAGTTCCAGCCATTAAACACGGACTTCCACATAAAAGCGCAAAAAGTATTTTCTATGTCTCTATGTATCTATAAATATTTATCTATATACCGAAACATACCTTGCTAAATATAAATAGATACAAATTTGAAATTTATTTTATATATGAAAGGTATTACGATTAAATGTATTTCATGGATGTATTTAACAATATTTTATAAATATTTATCTCCAAGACATAACTTTGTTATAAAAGATATACCTATGTGCACTAGTGCAAAATGTTTCCAAATTGAATGTGAATGAACTAGATTCGTCCGTATAACTTGAAAATAGGTACTAAAATTTTGTGATCTTGTTGTTGTAATAATAATACGTATTCATTAATCGCAGTTACTGTTGCCTAGATTTCTTTCTGAGAACTTCTTTATATTTTCAAAAGATTCAACATTGGAATTAATGGTTTAATAGCGGAAGAAATATATATTTTAACTTCCCTTAAATTGTATTTATATTTTATTGCAACTATTGTGTATTGATTTTCCTCAAATAATTTGTAGCATAATTTGAAAAGGAGAATATTTAAAAATAAAGAAATCTTTTGAAAATGTCAAGAAATTCTCAAAAATAGTCTATAGAGAAAATTCCATAATGACATAGTAGTTGTAAATGTTATGAAAAGACTATACAATTGTATTGAAAGTGTCCGGCCAGAAAAGTTAATTTGAAAGCTATATGCATTAGAATGTGTAGTTTTGTCTTAGATAAGATTTGGGCTCCGGGCCTACAATTCGCTAACTACCATAATATTAAACAAGAATGTTTCGTGATAAATTTGCCTAATTTAAAATATTTGTAGTAGGTACTCAGATAAATATTATTATTGTTATACATTCTGTGTGTGACTATCTGTTCTAGAACACTAACAAGTGATCTATTATTATCAGAAGCCATCTTCTATCGTGGAAAAATATCAGGTCTATAATATATACCTTGAAATATTTTCCCGGCGGCCTTTTTACTTCTCTAGATTTTTTCGAACCTAAAACTATAAAACATTGAAAAAATTAGATCTCATTTATTTAAACATTTCGTACTTTAAAGTTTAATATTTTATATAATTTGGAAGTAAAGTACATTAGAATTTTGTTTTGAAAGTAAATAAGCGAAGCTCTGAGAAGAGTTTGTCAGAAGAAGTTTTATCAATGTACCTATTTATATATGCATTGTAGGGAGGTACGTGTAGGACTGCACGTGTATCGAAACACATGCAACGTACATTATACATGAAAGTACACAGGTCGTGGTAGTACATAGTTTGTGTAATATCTAGGTATATAGTTAAAGTTAACTGACAGAGTTTGAGAATGTTGTGTATTCCATTTGAATAGGCTACCTACACGAATAATTTGTTAGCGTATAGTACTTATTGTGACGTCACTGTATCAGACGAGACGGTGACGCTGTCGCATGTCGTTGTGATCTAGACTCCGTAGGTTTCTATTTATTTCGTATAGAGCTTTCGGATCTGCTAATTATATAAATTATGTTAAAGTACGATTTTCCGCCAAGCGAACAAATAATTACCATCTCTTTAATCGTACACGTTGCTTGTGACTTACTTCCGTCGTGTTCTGCATACATACATTACGTACGAGTAGGTATATCGAATGAGAGAAACATCGGTTTTTAAGTTGAAGTGTTGTAATCGTTTGGCTCTGAAACTATTTACGTACATAAGTGTTGTGGTCTACGAGCCGTTGAGGGAAAGTCCTTTTGTCTTTTATTACTATAGTTATAATGTTTAAGTTGTAAATAATTAACAAAATCATTACTAGCGCGCTATATAGCTCAAGAGAAGTCAAGGAACCAGTGGTGTGTGAAGGCAACCGCTCAGAGTAGACGTCATTTATCTGTTTCCGAACATATGTTAAAGAGGCGAGCAGATAGCGCGACTGCGCGCGCGGGCACGGCTGGTCGCGACCGCCTCCCCCGACACGCGCAGAGTCACCCGCACAGCACTACTCGCTACTCGCTAGCGTGTACGCGACCGCAGCAAGCACCCGCACCTCCGCGCGCTGGAGCGGAGGCGGCTGTACCGCCGCGTCGCGCCGCGCCAGACTCTCTTTCAAGACTTACAATTTTTACTTCAGGAAATGAGCCTTACGTTGAATAAGCTTGTAAGAAATAATTATTAGTTAGTTATTATCAGATGTTATATTTACATAATAAACATTTTTTCTTCTAAGTTGCCTGTTTCAAAATAACGAAGCGCAATTATGCGATTGTTGCAAGATTTAATGAATAAATACTATATTTGTGAGAGTTTTAAAGCTATTGTAAATTTTACAGAAAAATACATAAAAATGTTGTCAAAATAAATTATAAAAACGTGATAAATCGTGATTATTGTGTTTTATTGTTTTACTTAATTTATCCGCCCATAAGTGTACATTCACATAAGGAATAATAAACAGCCTTCTTCTGGCTACATCACTTCAATTTGAGGAGATCAGGTGGTAATAAATAAAATATATAACTAACTAATGTTCAACATTCCTAATTAATAATGTTTTCTATATTATGAAACTTGCACATCCTATTTTGATTCTTAATTAAATAAAATTATCTAGCCCAATTGTACAGGACCTAAATGAGACATATAATACGATGCATATCATATTTTTATTCAATGAAATAAAATAACAAATTAAAATAGTAATTAAAACTACCTAAACTAAAACAAAACAAACAAACCTTAAAAATAATTAACCTCTCGAGAGACTGCCACGATCCGTGTCGACCTACCGCCAGAGTCATATAGAGTAGAGCAGTTCCTTCGACGGCCTCAGCCCGCTAGATAAAAAAATTCATCCAAAGAGGCCGACGAGGGGAAAGTTCCCATGATACTAGCGGCGTTACCTCGCTGCATCGCCAGGCTGATTAATATAATAAAACTGATTATTAAAACAAAATATCATGATAAAACCGTCCTTCACTGCCAGGGCTGAATGAATTCTTACAATTTCTTCCTACTTTTATACCTGAAATAATTTTCTAAAGTCAGAAAGTCCAAGGGAAAAAGTCTCCCATATAAACCACGAGTATTTGATGCAGTCGCTTGTATTGAAAACGTACCTTAAGTTACTTACTTAATTAAACACATGTCATTGACATTGCTTCTTGTAATTTCACTGATTTCTTACATACTAATTATATAATTAAAGAAATACAGAATATTTACATGTGAGTTTGCTATATACTTACTTATTTATTATAAAACAATTTTTTTATAATTTTTTTTTCCATTTAACAAATAAAGCGGAAATCTGCTGTAACGACCTATGCGGCCTCGTCTACGTTCACTTACAAGTCAAGAACTACTCGATCGACTCTCATGGGGTTTCACTGACGTTTTCTTGCATATTCTTGCATTTCTTGACGTTTCTTGGATGGTTATTTTGCCGCGGAGCGAAGCCGCGGGAATAGCTAGTTTATTATAAGTTTACAAAAGCTTGAAACTTATAAAATTTATTTATTTAGGAAACAGACAGCCCTTATTTACAAAGAAAGAGTACACAAAAGAGTTTATACTTTAAACAGAGCCACAAAAGTGTTTCCATGAACGGAACATTTGATATAATCTGGGATGATGTGATGTACAATAGTACAACAGTGCTCTCACTAAATTATCTATATCTATCTATACATATAATAAAATCGTAGAGGTAAGAAAGTCTGTACATTGAATGTATTCGGAAAAAAACTAACCAGGGTGGCTTAAAATGAGATACTGAACATATTAGAACAGTTTTTAAAATTTTTGTTTGTTTGTTTGTTTGTCTGTACGCGCATCACGCAAAAACCACTGAACGGAATTAGACGAAACTTTGTATAGTGGCAGTTTATATGCCGGGTTAACATAATACGTAAAAAAAAATAACAAAAATAAAAAAAAATTTACAATTATAAACATTATTGCGCGTTTAAAATCACGTAGTCTAAAGTACATAATTATATCTTGAGAACTGGCAGCAAATACAATTTGAATAAAATATTCATTCGAAATTTAAAATTATGTAGATACAACGAAAATGACAGTTCTTCTTTTTTATTACTTGAACACAATAGTCTATACATATCTATTCTTTCTATACATATCATAAAATCGTAAATGCAAAAATGTCTATTTGTACGCGCATCTCGCAAAAACCACTGAACGGAATTTGACGAAACTTTTTATAGTGACAGTGTATATCCCGGATTAACATAATAATTAAAAAATATAATATAAATCACGTAATCCAAAGTAAAGTTAAAAAACAATTTTAAATGTCATGTTGACAACGGAGAACTGTCATCTCGACGTGAGCTGGCCGGTGACAAATTGTTTGATAAATAAAAATAATAAATTGGAAGTCGAAGTTATGTCGCTGTCATTGGTGCAATAAAATTTATATATCCGTTGCCCGCGGCTTCGCTCGCGTGAAATTCTTATTTAAAAAAAAGAAAGTAAGTAACTAAAAGCGGGCCCGAAGGCGGATCTGCGCTCACGTAAACGATATTCTTTCTCGATGAAAGTAACTAAGAGCTGAGTTCAGGAAGAAGAAAAACATTCTTGAAGAAAGTAAGTAACTAAGGGCGAGGCCGAAGGCCGAGCTCTATTCTGGAAGACCATAAACCTTCTCGAAGAAAGTAAGTAACTATGGGCGAGGCCGCAGGCCGAGCTGCGTTCAGGAAGAAGCTAAACAATCTTGAAGAAAGTAAGTAACTAAGGCGAGGCCGAAGGCCGAGCTACGTTCTGACAAATGATAAACCATCTCGAAGAAAGCAAGTAACTAAGGGCGAGGCCGAAGGCCGAGCTGCGTTCAGGAAGAAGCTAAACCATCTCGAATAAAGTTAATTAATATTAAGATTGAGCTAATTAAATTTAAATTTTATTATAAAGTCCACGCTTCTAACGGCAAATATACCGTGCATCCTAGAACCTCGCGGTTATTCCCGGCTGGATGGCAAGAGGCCCGATGCCATCACCTTAGTGCCATGGACTAAGGGTAGTTCTTTAATGTGGGATGCCACTTGTGTTCTCACATTGGCTCCAAGTCACGTTAGGACATCTTCAAGAGCGGCTGGCGCGGCCTAGGCTGGGGCGGAGAGCCTCAAACGCAGCAAATATAGAAATATAATTCAAGATTTCGAATTTGTTGCGTTTGCGGTTGAAACCTTCGGTCCGTGGAGCAGTGAAGCCAAAAGAGCCTTGAGCTGGTTGACGCAACTGGTGTCCCGCCATCAAGGGATTATGTACTTCATTCAAAGGGTAAGCCTTGCCATCCAGCGGGGTAATGCCGCAAGTGCTCTAAGAACATTTGAAAATGCCCGTATTGATAGGTATTTTAATGTTTGTTAGGTAGGTTTAATTCTTTAGTTATTAATATTACTTTTTTATTTTTATGAAATAAATAGATTGAGTAAACGATATTATATTCTATCGAAGAAAGGAAGTCTTTAAGGGCGAGGCCCGAAGGTGGAAGAGGGTTTTTGGTTTACCTGAACGCAGCTCGGCCTTCGGCCTCGCACTTAGTTCCTTCCTTTCTTCCAGAAGGTTTATCGTCTTCCTGAACGTAGCTCGGCCTTCGGCCTCGCCCTTACTTACTTCCTTTATTTGAGAAAGGTTTATCGTTTACCTGAAAGCAGCTCGGCCTTCGGCCTCGCCCTTAGTTAGTTACTTTCTTTAAGAAGGTTTATCGATTACCTGAACGCAGCTCGGCCTTCGGCCTCGCCCTTAGTTACTTACATTCTTCTTTGGAATACGAATTTCACGCGAGCGGAGCCGCGGGCTCAGCTAGTACAATAATAAAGCTATACTTAATGCTAAGTTAATATAACCACATAGGTAAGTATAAAATAAAAAACTAAAAAACTAAATGGATGTAGTACAAAAACTCAAAATAGTACACGAAAGGGCTATGTAAATAGTTTGTGTTTTCCGTCCAGTTCAGTGTAGCCGGCACGACCGAAGGGAAACACTGACGTGGCACCAAGTTCACTCGGTGTTATGGGCTGACATCACGGATGTTGTAGGTGATGTAGCCAACCGTGTCAGTTTCCATAAAAAAAAAAACAAGCCATCACAGGTCACTATATAATCACTCGACAACATTGATCTCTTCTGAGGCTAGAATGAACGGAGTCAACGACCTAATAAGTTCGTTCGACATTGCCATCTGATTGTGTTATGTCAGCTCTAGAGATATTCACATAGAGCCGGAGCTAAGATGACACCACGCTCGTGCACGAGTTACGACCTCATTCGTGGATGAACACCAAGTGTAACGCTCACAACGGCAGCTAGCTACCATTATCGCATAAGATGTCAGTAAATTACATTACACCATTTTTATTTTTTTACATAAATAAATACCACACGCTCTATCCCGACAGTAGGGGTAAGCAGAGTAATCATTGTTGTGCTGCAAGTACTCTTGTACATTACAGCACAACACCGCCCACCACATTTAGCAAAGTATTAGGACAAGATAAACTATCAACTATGTTTCATTCACAGAACTGGGAAAATGTGGAACGCACTCCCTGCCCATCTATTTCCTCCCAAGTACAGCCTAGGGTTCTTCAAAAGGGGCGTGAAAAGGCTCCTGTCAGGCCGACATGGCATTTGCAATCCCCGTGCATCACAGAATGTCCATGGGCATCGTTAGACACCTACTTGTAGGTGAAACGAAGCCACATGTCGTGCTATTCATTAAAAAAATCAAGCGGCAAGTAAGGCTCGAAGGCACCTGCTACATGATTCGGTGGAAGGACCTTGCCAAGGTAAGAGGTGGCTAACCTGTCGCCTTTATGCACGGAATCTTGTCCTCATTTTATTGTGTAAGTATACCAAAGCTGGAGTGGAACAAAAGTTTCGAGCAAATAGTTTATACAGATTGATTTTGATGGAAATAAAAAAAAAATTTTGTTTTGTTCTCCATACATTTTATGGGGTATATGTTATGACAACAAATTAAAGGGCGAGCGAGCATTGGACGATATAATTACTTTATTTTAATTGGATGTATAGTTTACACCAGCTTTCTAATAAAAAAAACCCTCATTCAAATCGGTCCATCCGTTTGGGAGCTACGATGCCACAGAGAGAGACACCCATACACACATACACACACACGTTAAACTTATAACCCCCCTCTTTTTACGTCGGGGGTTAAAACATATAATAATAATAATGTAGAGGTGTCTATCTAGTCGGAATATAGAGATAAAATAATGTATTTACTGTAAGCTAATTAACACTATTACATTTTCATTGAATACATGTAGGTTGTTTTGGACTTAGGTCTATCAATACATTCTTACATCTAGTTTAGACTAAGCATATTAATGATTAGTAAATAGAAGCACCGACGACGTCTCCAGTGAATAGGGTTGTAACTTGTATCGATGAGAAGAATAAACAGTTCGATTTATGGATGCCCATGATGTATTGAACGTTTCAAATGTTGGCATGATGTTCATACTCATACATAAACATAACATATATAGGTTAGGTACCTATTTACGAAAGTGTATAGAGAACTCAATTTTTTAGGGTTCCGTATCAGGTACGGGACCCTATTACTAAGCCTTCGCCGTCTGTCTGTCTGTCTGTCTGTCCGTCCGTCCGTCTGTCTGTCCGTCCGTCCGTCTGTCCGAGGGCTGTATCTCTTGAACCGTAATAGGTAGCCCGTTGAAATTTTCACAAAAAATGTGTTATTATGGCCGATATAACAACAAATAATAAAAATAACAAAAATTCACGGGGGTTCCCCTAGAAGAAACCAAAAAGTGTATGCGCGCGCGCCATCTACCGAATAGATTATGAAGCATGACATTAACTAATATGAAGCATTTCATAACACGCCATCTAGATGGCGTGAGTAGCGCTAGCCGTGACATGGCGATACGGGACCCTCGGTGCGCGAGTTCGACTCGCACTTGGCCGGTTTTTTTTTTATTTCGCCAATATTATTTTTAGAACCTACTTAGTTTTTTATAAAGATTAACCTGGCGTGGTAACAAAGCCACACAGTATATTATGTAGAGTCATTTTCTACTTGTTCACTATATACTGTTCTCACTATTAAGTACTACACAGCTTTTCTGTCAATGGATACTATGAAAGACGGAGTCTCATCTAGGAACGTGTAAGCGATAGATAAGGCCGCGCGGGTCGAGACACCAGCTGATCCGAAAGAGCGTGGTCCGCGCGTGTTGTTTACGCAGATATCGATAATGTACTTACTAGTCCATTAATAAAATTATACCAGATGTTTATCCATTCGTAAGATGATCACACATCGCATACATTATATATACACTATCTGTACATAATATTGCATTCAAACTCTGTAGGTCCCGGATCGTGGCAGTCTCTAGAAAGGTTAATATCCACAACAAATATACAGGGAGGCCAAAAGTACCCTGAGTTGCTTCGAGAAAAGGATGGTACGGCCGTGTTTGCTGGACTTGGCGGGGGCACTGCCGTGCCCCCAGATAATTTTAAGGGTATCTTTGTTTTGTTTTAGTTTAGGTAATTTTAATTTGGTAGTTAATTTAAATTTTTATATTATTTTGTAATTAGCTTTGCTAATTGATTAAATATATATCTTGTTCATATTCATAAAATATGACAAGATAACATACTCGTAAATAAATTCTAACTGTTGACAAGTAAGATATACTATGTAGTGAAGTTAGCTGGATCTCCTTACTCACTCATGTTTAAAAATGGTTAGAGCCTATTTCCCACTATCAAAGTAAACTGATCACAAACACTGCTATCTACCTAGGTTTTAATTATTTTCCCATATATGAGACACGAGAATACAATTTACAGTTTGGGGCAAATCGACCAGAAATCCGACAACCTGATAAACATTCCTCAAGTGCATTAGACAAAAAATTACTAAAAAAAACTGTGAAATAAAAAAAAAGTTTTAAAAAACATAAAACCGACTTCCTAAAAAAAGTAGAACTAAAAAACTATTTAAAATAAAAATATAAAAACCGCCTTCAAAAATATATGAAATAAAAACCTAAAAAAAAAAAACGAACCCTAGAGTTGAATGCGGTGCTAAAAAGGCTACACAAATCACAAAGGATATTATCATCCGCTCATGTTTTCTTTCATGCATCATTTTTGCTTGCTTTAGCACCGCCTTCAACTCTAGGGTTCGTTTTTTTTTTTAGGTTTTTATTTCATATATTTTTGAAGGCGGTTTTTATATTTTTATTTTAAATAGTTTTTTAGTTCTACTTTTTTTAGGAAGTCGGTTTTATGTTTTTTAAAACTTTTTTTTTATTTCACAGTTTTTTTTAGTAATTTTTGCTATTAATGTACTCGGCGGAATCGCTCGGCCTTCGGCCTCGCGATTCCGCCTCGCTTTCCAATCCGATCTTGACCCAATTAAAATAGGACCACGTCAGCTTCGATAGCTCAGTGGTGCAGACAGTCAACTGTCGCTATTGAATTTTAAGCAACGCTGGGTGCGGTCAGTACTTAGATGGGTGACCGCTGACCGTTGCAGGCTGACCAAGGATCGGATTCCTCGTAAAACTGTAAGTCCCTTCCCTCGTAATCTTACTTGGTGGTAGGGTTTAACCTTCCCGGGTTGGTACCACCGCACTGAATTAAACGTCGGTCGAAACGGCTATGTAAATAGTTTGTGTTTTCCGACCAGTTCAGTGTAGTCAGCACGATCAAAGGGGGAAGCACTGACATGGCACTGGTGTTATGGGCTGACATCACGGACGTTGTAGGTGATGTTGCAGAACTTAGTAGAATGGACAGACATAAACGTGTTACGGAAGCCTACTTTTATTATAAAATAACCGTCGGAGGACCTTGGTTGAAAATTGTAAAATTTAGTAGAACGGATAGACATGCATATGTTACGGAACCCTACATTCATTTTGCAGAACTTAGTAGAATGGACAGACATAAACGTGTTACGGAACCCTACTTAACAGTTGCACTCCGGGAGTGCCGGCAGATCCCGTGCCACTCTAACTTAACCCTTAACGCAATGACTTAAGGTTTCATTTTAAAAATGACGCTGACGCGATGTCGCGAGTTATACATTTTTACCCACCTAAAAAAGTGCCAAGAGCCGCTAAAGAAGTTTTCACTTCAAAAACCTCAGGGTTATCCCCTTTCAAATAAAAAAAAAAGAATTTTCAAAATCGGCCCACAATTGACGGAGTAATCGCGTAACAAACATCCAAAAAAAGAAAACATACCGTCGAATTGAGAATCTTTTAGGTCTAAAGTAAATTTCTCGTGAAGACAAATGCAACGAGCCCAAACACGATGGGTTTATCATGTGTAGTTTAGGAGTTCCTATGGCCACCTTCTGTCTCCATCATCAAACCAGCTCGATGGTACTCGGTACAGTAGGTACTGGCCAGGTACCATAATAAATTAAGCGCCGGTCGGAAAAGATAAAAAATTTCAAATTTAGAATATTCATGAAACAAGGGTCCGAATATGTATCACTAGTATATCGATTCATGTATTTCAACAGGACAGAGAAAATTTCAAAATATTAGGTATTTAATACTTTTTTAGTTTTTGTTTTTTTTGTTTTTTGGAAATCGGTTTAATATTTTTTAAAACAGTTTTTATTTCATTCTTTTTAGTAATATTACATAAAAAAGAATAATCGAAATCGAATAATCGAAATCGATTGAAGTGGTACAGAATTATTCGCCATATGTGTCAGACTGCAAATTGCTGAATAAGTCCACATCACAAATGTTTTGCTGAAGGTAACCACACACCATACTAATTTATCAAACTGAAAATTGCCGAAAACGACCACATCACAAGTTTTGCTGAAGGTAACCACACACCATAGTATTATGCTGATTTTTCGAAAACCACTGAACCAATTTCGATAAAATTGAAATGGGACCACCTCGGAAGTATGACCTAACTAACAAAAAAAGAATTTTCTAAATCGGCCCTCAATTGACGGAGAAATCGTGTTACAAACATACAAAAAAAAAAAAAAAAATAAAAAAAAAAATAAAAAAAAAAAAAAAAAAACATACAGACGAATTGAGAACCTCCTCCTTTTTTGGAAGTCGGTTAAAAAGGGTGGGTCGGGCACAATTAGATACACTTGAGAATCAGACCATCGGTCAAGTCAGGCCTAAGCCCCCGACTATAATGATCCAGGCGGGGCGCGGGGGGCGCCGCGGCCGGCGGAAGCGAGCCGAGGATGGCCCGACGTCGACAGCTGAGCGCGGCGCGGCGGCGGCGGCGGAGCTGGTGAAGCGGTGACGAGGAGCACGGCGAGGAATACGACACTGAAACAATCAAACGAACATAATACATACACACACTTGCAACTTGACGTCGGCGCCCCGCCAGGCACACTAAATTGCTTTCTTTATAGTACTAGCTTTTGCCGGCGGCTTCGCTTGGCGTGACTTTTTGCTCACAACTCAGGCCACCGATGACGCAGTTATGATTTATAGCCTAAACCCATCTTGAAAAGTGACAGAATGTAACAGTGAAAACTATATATAAATCGATAAAGTGTTATAAGGATATTCATAAATATTGACGTACGTTACACGGCCGCCGTAGAAACTTCACTTTATTTATTAGTATTCTGGGCGAAAATTTAAGAGGTATTCAATCGTGAATAGACTCTATTTACAACATTATACGACAACATCGTATGTTACGTAACTATTAAGTTTATCTTATCTCTTTCTTCTTCTAAATATTTTTCTTTTTTACATCTCTTCATACTTACATACATGTCTCCTTTATATACAATAAAATTATCTCTTGTATTACACATTATATTACGCATTGTTTTTATTCCTGTTCCTATGTCATACATAACTCATAATATGTAGGTATATTTATTTCCTCCACTCACTTAGCAGTTATCATACCCCAAAGGTACCTATTCTGGTAGAAAATGCCTAGAGACATTAAGTGTCACCTTTTGCCCATATTTGTATTTGTGTGCAATAAATAAATATGCAATACAATATTATGCAATATTTATTTCGATGTAGTTATAATTTATGTTCTATAATTTATAGTAAACGTAATTTCAAACGTAGAACATACACTTAGTACATACAGTATAGAACATACACAATAAGTATATATAAATTGGGCTGGGCACATCTGTCGCAGATCCTACGACCGCCGGGGTAGACGCGTGCTAGCAAACGTAGGGGCGCCTCAAAGCTAGGTGGACAGACGACCCCTAAAAAAGTTAGCCGGTAGTGAATGGATGAGAAGAGCGAAAGACCGCGTGCGGTGGCGTGCCTTGGGAGAGACCTATGTCCAGCAGTGGACCGATACGGGCTGATGATTGATTGATTGATTAACTTCTTACAGCAATCTATGTCCAGTCGATACTGAAAGTGCATAAGAGCAATCAATGCTCCAAGCAGCTGCACGATGGGATCCCTCCATCCGCATCGTTCCACGCGCAACAGGTTGAGAATGCATCCACACACTGTCGATATACACACTATATACACGATATACACAATAAGTATACACTTCTCTAACCGGTAACCAGTTACCAGACTACGAAGTAAGAATTCTTTGCCTGCGTGTAGAACGTAAACAACAACGGGAGGCAAAGCAACGGATAGCAACTGGCAATTAACTGATTATGCAAGTGTGTTTACAGACGAATATCTTATATGTGTTTTCAAACGTGCGTACTGCACGTTAAATAAAATATCAGTTGTCAAAAATAAATTATTTAAACCATAATACGCGTATGTATAGTGCGGCATATAACTAACAGTTTGTTATCTTGTTATTATTCAAAAATAAATATTGAACAGGATAAAACTGAGACCGCACCTAACGGCAGCGGATCGGCGCGACACAGCAGCAGCGGCAATAACTTGTTGATATGAATTGCTTGGCGCGACGCGCTGCACCGATGCCGCATCCTGCCGCGATACATACAATATAACAGCCTAAGCTGTGTTCACCTGTAGTCCAGTATAGACAGCAGTCCAAAAGGGAGTTTCCGGAATGGCACCTACCTTCTCGGAGGTGATATTGGCTGGTCGGAGCATGCACTTTGCCCCCTCTGACTCAGCCATACCGGATTACATAAAAAAACCCCTAAACTCTTAATAATAGGTTCAACCTTTTTAACCGACTTCCAAAAAAGGAGGAGGTTCTCAATTCGTCTGTATGTTTTTTTTTTTATTTATTTATTTTTTTTTTTTTTTGTATGTTTGTTACGCGATTTCTCCGTCAATTGAGGGCCGATTTAGAAAATTCTTTTTTTGTTAGTTAGGTCATACTTCCGAGGTGGTCCCATTTCAATTTTATCGAAATTGGTTGAGTGGTTTTCGAAAAATCAGCATAATACTATGGTGTGTGGTTACCTTCAGCAAAACTTGTGATGTGGTCGTATTCGGCAATTTTCAGTTTGATAAATTAGTATGGTGTGTGGTTACCTTCAGCAAAACTTTTGTGATGTGGACTTATTCAGCAATTTGCAGTCTGACACATATGGCGAATAATTCTGTACCACTTCAATCGATTTCGATTATTCTTTTTTATGTAATATTACTAAAAAGAATGAAATAAAAACTGTTTTAAAAAATATTAAACCGATTTCAAAAAAACAAAAAAAAGAACTAAAAAGTATTAAATACCTAATATTTTGAAATTTTCTCTGTCCTGTTGAAATACATGAATCGATATTTACTAGTGATACATATTCGGACCCTTGTTTCATGAATATTCTAAATTTGAAATTTTTTATCTTTTCCGACCGGCCAGGTGCGCTTAATTTATTATGGTACCTGACCGGTACCTACTGTACCGAGTACCATCGAGCTGGTCTGATGATGGAGACAGAAGGTGGCCATAGGAACTCCTAAACTACACATGATAAACCCATCGTGTTTGGGCTCGTTAAATTTGTCTTCACGAGAAATTTACTTTAGACCTAAGAGATTCTCAATTCGACGGTATGTTTTCTTTTTTTGGATGTTTGTTACGCGATTACTCCGTCAATTGTGGGCCGATTTTGGAAATTCTTTTTTTTTTTTTATTTGAAAGGGGATAACCCTGAGGTTTTTGAAGTGAAAACTTCTTTAGCGGCGCTTGGCACTTTTTTAGGTGGGTAAAAAATGTATAACTCGCGACATCGCGTCAGCGTCATTTTTAAAATGAAACCTTAAGTCATTGCATTAAGGGTTAAGTTAGAGTGGCACGGGATCTGCCGGCACTCCCGGAGTGCAACTGTTAAGTAGGGTTCGGTAACACGTTTATGTCTGTCCATTCTACTAAGTTCTGCAAAATGAATGTAGGGTTCCGTAACAAATGCATGTCTGTCTGTTCTACTAAATTTAACATTTATTTCAAAATGAATGTAGGGTTCCGTAACAAATGCATGTCTATCCGTTCTACTAAATTTTACAATTTTCAACCAAGGTCCTACGACGGTTATTTTATAATAAAAGTAGGGTTCCGTAACACGTTTATGTCTGTCCATTCTACTAAGTTCTGCAAGATGAATGTAGGGTTCCGTAACAAATGCATGTCTGTCCGTTCTACAAAATTTAACATTTATTTCAAAATGAATGTAGGGTTCCGTAACAAATGTATGTCTGTCCGTTCTACTAAATTTTACAATTTTCAACCAAGGCCCTTCGACGGTTATTTTATAATAAAAGTAGGGTTCCGTAACAAATGTATGTCTGTCCGTTCTACTAAATTTCACAATTTTTTAACCAAGGTCCTCCGACGGTTATTTTATAATAAAAGTAGGGTTCCGTAACACGTTTATGTCTGTCCATTCTACTAAGTTCTGCAACATCACCTACAACGTCCGTGATGTCAGGCCATAACACCGGGTAAACTAAGTGCCATGTCAGTGCTTCCCCCTTTGATCGTGCTGACTACACTGAACTGGTCGGAAAACACAAACTATTTACATAGCCGTTTCGACCGACGTTTAATTCAGTGCGGTGGTACCAACCCGGTCTGGTTAAACCCTACCACCAAGTAAGATTAGGAGGAAAGGGACCTACAGTTTTACGAGGAATCCGAACCTCGGTCAGCCTCCAACAGTCAGCGGTCACCCATCCAAGTACTGACCGCACCCAGCGTTGCTTAACATTCAATAGCGACAGTTGACTGTCTGCACCACTGAGCTATCGAAGCTGACGTGGTCCTATTTTATTTGGGTCAAGGCCGAGCGATTCCGCCGAGTACATTAATAGCAAAAATTACTAAAAAAAACTGTGAAATAAAAAAAAAAGTTTTAAAAAACATAAAACCGACTTCCTAAAAAAAGGAAAACTAAAAAACTATTTAAAATAAAAATAAAAAAACCGCCTTCAAAAATATATGAAATAAAAACCTAAAAAAAAAAAAGAACCCTAGAGTTGAAGGCGGTGCTAAAGCAAGCAAAAATGATGCATGAAAGAAAACATGAGTGGATGATAATATCCTTTGTGATTTGTGTAGCCTTTTTAGCACCGCCTTCAACTCTAGGGTTCTTTTTTTTTTTAGGTTTTTATTTCATATATTTTTGAAGGCGGTTTTTTTATTTTTATTTTAAATAGTTTTTTAGTTTTCCTTTTTTTAGGAAGTCGGTTTTATGTTTTTTAAAACTTTTTTTTTTATTAAATAAAAAGCGCGGCGTCACGCCGAAGAATAGAGTCGCCTTTAGTCCGGAGCGCGGAGTAGTCCAGAGTCGACAGCCGATAAGGGCGGAGTGTTCCGGAGTGTTTGTGAGGAAAATTCGAAAAGTTTTTCAATTTTCCGCCCCCGCTGATTGCCCCCAAACGAGACACGCCTCCATTTCATTTTTTGCTTAACTTCAAACCGGCTGCCAAACTTTTGACGTAGCATAGATTTCGGTTTAAGGCGCGTAGTAACGCCACATGTGGATTTTTGAAGAAGTAGCCCGTGATAACTAGACCAATTTAAAGGCTAAAAACTACTATAAATAAATAAATAAATAAAACTATTTGAAGAGTTGACCTCAGGAACTAAAGAGAATTTGAATGGAATTTTTATAGCAAAATGACGCCATTAGTTATATCTATCGACCAGACGCTCTTCAAAATTCTAATGCGAAAAATCGCAATTTATGAAAAAACCCATTATGAAAACTACTAGGTACGCGCCTTAAATGAAGTGGGTATAATATAGGGTGGCATTCTGGAGATTCAAGAACAGGAAATGACGTATGAAATTAATTATAGTCTTGGCGTCGGCTTCTCTTGCGAGAGGTTCGAGGTTCGAATTCCATCGGCGTGACCTACAAATGAGTTTTTTTCTGATTTGAAAAAAATTACATTCACGCCTTCTCCGACTGCTCCACGGTTTACATATCATGTAAAACTGTGGGTCCACTGGGTTGACTGGAAGAAATTGCCTATGGCAATTAGTCTGCCCTTGCTACATATTAGGTGAAATAAAGTATTATGAAGTACAAATTATGACTTAATGGATGGCCCAAAACCTATAAAGGTTTATTTACTTACCAAACTATTCCAAAGCTCAGGTTATAAGCATCTATAAATTATCATAGGTAAGATAAGATGGATTTACAGATTACCGGAGTTTCAATTTCAATCACGAAAAAATTAAAAGCAACAACGTTAGGAAACTATAAGTATTGCATTTTGTTTTTATAAGTTTTTCCACGAAACCATACACAGAATTTGTACTTGGGAAGTTTCTGACGTAAAATGTTTAAGGGCCCCATACAAGGTAAGCAAGGGCGGTGCAAATTCCGCAGGTGCGAGCAGGATAGCGTTTTTTTCAGATTGGAGTAGGATGCAGCGCACGGAATTGTTTAGCCTAAGGCAAGAATACGAATTGACCAAAAAAGTCAAAACCTACCGACAAACATACTTAAATCAAGGAATAAAATCGATTTTCCTTTTTTCAAAACATTACTTTGGTCACGTTACGTCCAATACGTTTTTATAAGGTATATTCCATAGAGGAATACATAATATTCAGAGTAATAATTTTCAAGATGTTTTTCTATCGAGCGAAATTAATGAAAACTTGGTTTCAAAAAACTATCAATCTGCCCTGATAGATGAAGTTTTACGTATAAAACGGAATGGTCTGGTGAGTATTGAGTAATACTGACCTTGTATAATAGCCTTAGGATTAGTACTTTAAAGTCAAGAAAATTTATTAGTGGAAGAGTCGGGAAGGGTCGCCCTAGACGCACTTACCTTGCTTCCCTTATCCCTCCTCCTATTCGCCTTCGCCAACCAAACCCGCCATACTCTCGCGTAACATCCCTTCGTAGTTGACAGAAGAGTTCTTCGAACTGCACGATTCTCTAAATCGTTCTTGTGCCGCACTGCAAAGGTGTGGAACGGGCTCACAGGGAATATTTTTCCCCACTCCTACAATCCACGGATCTGCAAATCCCCAGCGACATTAGTCCACCTCCAAGCCGGACTGGCACCTACTCGGGGGTGAAATTGGCTGCGTCTGAGGCTTCGACCTCGGGCACAGCCACCCAGTTCGGAAGCAATAAAAAAACTAGAGTAGTACCAGTTACCGACGAGCATTTAAGACATTATGAGAGTATGGAAGAGGCGGCTAAGGTGTATCAGGATCGCGGCACGTGGAGATCCGTTGTCTCTGCCTGCCCCACTGGGAAACAGGCGTGACGCTATGTATGCATGTAAAATTAATTGACACTTTGATGTCGGTCAAACATCTTTTCTTTAACAAAACAACATACACACATACATACATATCACACACGCTGAATCCCGACAATCGGGGTAAGCAGAGTAATGAAAAGTAAAACAACAATAATCCTTACCTTTAATAAAATCCAAAGTCTGCTTTCTGTCTGTCTGTCTGTCTGTCTGTCTGTCTGCTTATAATGTGAGAACCACTGAAGAAATTTTAATAAAAAATAATTATACGGATACCTTGATTCGTCCCATCAATTTATAGGCTACTTTTCATCACGTTAAATGGCTTATGAGGTTAGCAGAGAAGTCAAATATGAGAGCGGGCGGAGCCGCGGGCACAGCTAGTATATAATAATGTGTAGGTAGGTATATAATATTTATGATGTACCTTAATCAATCATCACATACGTACTCCTATTTCCTCCAAGTTTCTCCTAGGCTTCAACAACAACTTAGAAAGTTAATGGCCCGATTCGCCGTAACTTCAATTTACCGTTCGAGGCAAGCTTTAGATTTTCAAATTTATTTTCCAGGACAAAATGAGGTCAACACATCAACGTATCTATCTGTTCGCCGAATAGATCAGAGGCAGTGACGTAGAAGAACATTAAATTTGTGAACCAAATATTTTTTGGGAAGCAAATTTTAACTCACCTCTGAACGAACATAACGTTTTGACGTAAGAGCACAACTTTTCACCCTTGTTTCCGTACTTTCGTTATTAAGACCATTTCTGTATTATCAAATAATTTACTTTGGTTTTTAAATCTGAAGGAGCTTGAAGGTGGTATTAATTTCTTTTAATTTTGGGTAATTAAAAAATATAATAATTAAATTGTTTTATGTTTGATTCCATTATTTTGTACATGATATTATAATCATCTTTAATCCTCCAGAAAAAGAGTGTAACGATTTCAATAAATTAATTCGGAAATAGAATATATACAGGGTGTTGTAACGGCCAGTACATTAAATTTAGGAAATGATTATTGGGATCAATAGTAACAAAAAAGTAAAATAATTTTTTTCTGAATTCCTTTTAAATAAAAAGTTACAGTTTTCATACAAACTAATTGATTTATTTAGTGTAAAAGGATCTAATGTTTCGCACGAACGTGTGAATGAAAGGCGCGCGGTGAGTGAGCGAGCAAGGACAATTGCGCGGAGCGAGGAGATGCGCGGGGCCGCGCGGCGTGAGTTTTTCGGCAACAAATTACACTTGACTAAAACATAAATTTCAAAAATGTTTATCTCAAAAACTAGACACTTTAGAGAAGAAGTTTATTTGCTCTTTTGTCTCGGAATAACATGAGGATTGCACTGGCGAAATTAATGTACTGGCCGTTACAACACCCTGTCTATATAAGGTCTTTCAAAATTTGTTAATTAATAATTGTTAAAAGGGGGGGGGGGGGGGGGGGTTCTGTATCGGAAATAGATCACTTTTGAAGAAAAAGCAATAAAAAAAAATGGTTTAAAATGTAAAAAAATATTTTTTCTTAATCGTTTATTATACATTTAATATACACGGTGTTGCAACCCCAACCGTAAAACCCGAAAGGGGGTGATTCTGTACTTGAAATAGAACTTTTGTTCTACGACTTTTTAATTTCAAGAAAAAACTTATTTTTTTTCTCCATACATTTTGAGAATAGGTATTTAAAATTTGTACGGAAAAAATTATTTTCTTTGTTTAAAATTTTTTTTCGCCACAGAAGTTGTTTAGTTTCACATATAGAATAACCCCCTTACTTTAAAAATATTACGGGGCAACTGCAACACCGTGTATCTATCTATACATATAATAAAATCGTAGAGGTAAGAAAGTCTGTACATTGAATGTATTCGGAAAAAAACTAAAATAAGAAGAAGAAGAATATAAGAAAATAGAAATAAGAAGAAGCTTAAAATGAGATACTGAACATATTAGAACAGTTTTTAAAATTTTTGTTTGTTTGTTTGTTTGTCTGTACGCGCATCACGCAAAAACCACTGAACGGAATTAGACGAAACTTTGTATAGTGGCAGTTTATATGCCGGGTTAACATAATACGTAAAAAAAAATAACAAAAATAAAAAAAAATTTACAATTATAAACATTATTGCGCGTTTAAAATCACGTAGTCTAAAGTACATAATTATATCTTGAGAACTGGCAGCAAATACAATTTGAATAAAATATTCATTCGAAATTTAAAATTATGTAGATACAACGAAAATGACAGTTCTTCTTTTTTATTACTTGAACACAATAGTCTATACATATCTATTCTTTCTATACATATCATAAAATCGTAAATGCAAAAATGTCTATTTGTACGCGCATCTCGCAAAAACCACTGAACGGAATTTGACGAAACTTTTTATAGTGACAGTGTATATCCCGGATTAACATAATAATTAAAAAATATAATATAAATCACGTAATCCAAAGTAAAGTTAAAAAACAATTTTAAATGTCATGTTGACAACGGAGAACTGTCATCTCGACGTGAGCTGGCCGGTGACAAATTGTTTGATAAATAAAAATAATAAATTGGAAGTCGAAGTTATGTCGCTGTCATTGGTGCAATAAAATTTATATATCCGTTGCCCGCGGCTTCGCTCGCGTGAAATTCTTATTTAAAAAAAAGAAAGTAAGTAACTAAAAGCGGGCCCGAAGGCGGATCTGCGCTCACGTAAACGATATTCTTTCTCGATGAAAGTAACTAAGAGCTGAGTTCAGGAAGAAGAAAAACATTCTTGAAGAAAGTAAGTAACTAAGGGCGAGGCCGAAGGCCGAGCTCTATTCTGGAAGACCATAAACCTTCTCGAAGAAAGTAAGTAACTATGGGCGAGGCCGCAGGCCGAGCTGCGTTCAGGAAGAAGCTAAACAATCTTGAAGAAAGTAAGTAACTAAGGCGAGGCCGAAGGCCGAGCTACGTTCTGACAAATGATAAACCATCTCGAAGAAAGCAAGTAACTAAGGGCGAGGCCGAAGGCCGAGCTGCGTTCAGGAAGAAGCTAAACCATCTCGAATAAAGTTAATTAATATTAAGATTGAGCTAATTAAATTTAAATTTTATTATAAAGTCCACGCTTCTAACGGCAAATATACCGTGCATCCTAGAACCTCGCGGTTATTCCCGGCTGGATGGCAAGAGGCCCGATGCCATCACCTTAGTGCCATGGACTAAGGGTAGTTCTTTAATGTGGGATGCCACTTTTGTTCTCACATTGGCTCCAAGTCACGTTAGGACATCTTCAAGAGCGGCTGGCGCGGCCTAGGCTGGGGCGGAGAGCCTCAAACGCAGCAAATATAGAAATATAATTCAAGATTTCGAATTTGTTGCGTTTGCGGTTGAAACCTTCGGTCCGTGGAGCAGTGAAGCCAAAAGAGCCTTGAGCTGGTTGACGCAACTGGTGTCCCGCCATCAAGGGATTATGTACTTCATTCAAAGGGTAAGCCTTGCCATCCAGCGGGGTAATGCCGCAAGTGCTCTAAGAACATTTGAAAATGCCCGTATTGATAGGTATTTTAATGTTTGTTAGGTAGGTTTAATTCTTTAGTTATTAATATTACTTTTTTATTTTTATGAAATAAATAGATTGAGTAAACGATATTATATTCTATCGAAGAAAGGAAGTCTTTAAGGGCGAGGCCCGAAGGTGGAAGAGGGTTTTTGGTTTACCTGAACGCAGCTCGGCCTTCGGCCTCGCACTTAGTTCCTTCCTTTCTTCCAGAAGGTTTATCGTCTTCCTGAACGTAGCTCGGCCTTCGGCCTCGCCCTTACTTACTTCCTTTATTTGAGAAAGGTTTATCGTTTACCTGAAAGCAGCTCGGCCTTCGGCCTCGCCCTTAGTTAGTTACTTTCTTTAAGAAGGTTTATCGATTACCTGAACGCAGCTCGGCCTTCGGCCTCGCCCTTAGTTACTTACATTCTTCTTTGGAATACGAATTTCACGCGAGCGGAGCCGCGGGCTCAGCTAGTAATTCTATAAACGTACGTCCGTAACCGCGAGCATGTATGAAATGAAATTAATTGAAACGAAACGAAATGAAATTAAATGAAAATGAAAATATAAATGCACAATAAAAATGCGGTCAAGTGCGATTCGAACTCGCGTGGAGAGGGTTCCGTACTATTTCGTTTTCCGTGATAATTTAAGACTTTTATTTTATTAATTTAAGGAGTTTCGTTTAGGTTTTCCTATAATCAGTTAATAGGTTAATATAGACTTGAAAAAAAAAATTTGTGCCCACAAATTGACACACAAAATCCAAATTCGTTCATTTACGCTATATTCTCACAATTGGGTCATCAACTCTATATATACTACGTAGAAATTTTCAACACTTTTTGTCCAATAGGTTGTTAGAAATTAAGCTGAGACCAAGTTACAGACATACAGACACGAGATTGATCCTATAAGGGTTCAGTTTATTCTTCTTTTGAGGTACGAAACCCTAAAAAGTGACTAGGAAGAACAATAGTGAAAGGGGCGGCAGAGGTGTCAGTTCGTGGCACTTGGTGCTGGAGATCGTTGTATCTGCCTGCCCTTTTGGGAAACAGGCGTGACGCTTTGTATGAATGTATGAAGGTAAGAAAATTGTTCGGAAGATAAATTAGTACAAATTATAACATTGAAATAATCATAGGATACATACTTAGACAAAGTAAGGAGGAATGGTTCGCACATGTGGAATGCCAACGTAATACACTTCTGTCTTAATTGCAATCAAAAGTACAGTTTATAGCTTCATTTAAACATATAATAAAATCGTAGAGGTAAGAAAGTCTGTACATTGAATGTATTCGGAAAAAAACTAACCAGGGTGGCTTAAAATGGGATACTGAACATGTTAGAACAGTTTTTAAAATTTTTGTTTGTTTGTTTGTTTGTCTGTACGCGCATCACGCAAAAACCACTGAACGGAATTAGACGAAACTTTGTATAGTGGCAGTTTATATGCCGGGTTAACATAATACGTAAAAAAAAATAACAAAAATAAAAAAAAAATTAACAATTATAAACATTATTGCGCGAATAAATCACGTAGTCCAAAGTGCATAATGAGAACTGTCAGCAAATACAATTTGAATAAAATATTCATTCGAAATTTAAAAATAAGTAGATACAACGAAAATGACAGTTCTTCTTTTTTATAACTTGAACACAATAGTTTATACATATCTATTCTTTCTATACATATCATAAAATCGTAAATGCAAAAATGTCTATTTGTACGCGCATCTCGCAAAAACCACTGAACGGAATTTGACGAAACTTTTTATAGTGACAGTGTATATCCCGGATGAACATAATAATTAAAAAATATAATAAAAATCACGTAATCCAAAGTAAAGTTATAAAACTATTTTAAATGTCATGTTGACAACGGAGAACTGTCATCTCGACGTGAGCTGGCCGGTGACAAATTGTTTGATAAATAAAAATAATAATTGAAAGTCGAAGTTATGTCGCTGTCATTGGTGCAATAAAATTTATATATCTGTTGCCCGCGGCTTCGCTCGCGTGAAATTCGTATTTAAAAAAAATAAAGTAAGTAACTAAAGGCGGGCCTGAAGGCGGATCTGCGCTCACGTAAACGATATTATTTCTCGATTAAAGTAACTAAGGGCGAGGCGGAAGGCGGAGCTGAGTTCAGGAAGAAGAAAAACATTTTTGAAGAAAGTAAGTAACTAAAGGCGAGGCCGAAGGCCGAGCTATAATCTGGAAGACCATAAACCTTCTCGAAGAAAGTAAGTAACTATGGGGGAGGCCGCAGGCCGAGCTGCGTTCAGGAAGAAGCTAAACCATCTTGAAGAAAGTAAGTAACTAAGGCGAGGCCGAAAGGCCGAGCTACGTTCGGATAATTGAAAAACCATCTCGAAGAAAGCAAGTAACTAAGGGCAAGGCCGAAGGCCGAGCTGCGTTCAGGAAGAAGCTAAACCATTATGAAGAAAGTAAGCAACTAAGGCGAGGCCGAAGGCCGAGCTACGTTCTGACAAATGATAAACCATCTCGAAGAAAGCAAGTAACTAAGGGCGAGGCCGAAGGCCGGGCTGCGTTCAGGAAGAAGCTAAACCATCTCGAATAAAGTTAATTAATATTAAAATTGGGTTAATGTAATTTAAATTTTATTATAAAGTCCACGCTTCTAACGGCAAATATACCGTGCATCCTAGAACCTCGCGGTTATTCCCGGCTGGATGTAAAGAGGCCCGATGCTATCACCTTAGTGCCATGGACTAAGGGTAGTTCTTTGATGTGGGACGCCACTTTTGTTCTCACATTGGCTCCAAGTCACGTTAGGACATCTTCAAGAGCGGCTGGCGCGGCCGAGGCTGGGGCGGAGAGCCTCAAACGCAGCAAATATAGAAATATAATTCAAGATTTCGAATTTGTTGCGTTTGCGGTTGAAACCCTCGGTCCGTGGAGCAGTGAAGCCAAAAGAGGCTTGAGCTGGTTGACGCAACTGGTGTCCCATCATCAAGGGCTTATGTACTTCATTCAAAGGGTAAGCCTTGCCATCCAGCGGGGTAATGCCGCAAGTGCTCTAAGAACATTTGAAAATGCCCGTTTTGATAGTTATTTCAATGTTTGTTAGGTAGGTTTAATTCTTTAGTTATTAATATTACTTTTTTATTTTTATGAAATAAATAGATTGAGTAAACGATATTATATTCTATCGAAGAAAGGAAGTCTTTAAGGGCGAGGCCCGAAGGCGGAAGAGGGTTTTTGGTTTACGTGAACGGAGCTCGGCCTTCGGCCTCGCACTTAGTTCCTTCCTTTCTTCCAGAAGGTTTATCGTCTTCCTGAACGCAGCTCGGCCTTCGGCCTCGCCCTTACTTACTTCCTTTATTTAAGAAAGATTTATCGTTTACCTGAAAGCAGCTCGGCCTTCGACCTCGCCCTTAATTAGTTACTTTCTTTAAGAAGGTTTATCGATTGCCTGAACGCAGCTCGACCTTCGGCCTCGCCCTTAGTTACTTACATTCTTCTTTGGAATACGAATTTCACGCGAGCGGAGCCGCGGGCTCAGCTAGTTCATTATACATTAGTACATTACTAGAACGCCGGTGATTCTATGCCGTGTTGACCGGGCGGCGCGGCGGCGCGGCGCGGGCGGCGCGGAGCGGGCGGCGCGGAGCGGGCGGCGCGGCGCGGTGGAGGCGGCGTGCAGGGTTGTCACGATATAATGGAATATGTGTAGGTTTTTTTTGTAATGTTTATAATTTGGTTATAATTTTAACTCTTCTTCTTACAAGATTTTTATCTATTAAAACCAAATTATAACAGAACAATAAAATCTCTTGGCAAATTGCCCTCTTTGAGGCGTATTATATACGCCTCACACTTGGCCGTATAAAATACGGCCAAGTGTGAGTCGGACTTGCGCACTGAGCGTTCCTTACCATCACGTAATTGGCCGGTTTTTATTATTTGTTGTTTTACTTTAGAGTTTGCACTATAATCACACCAAGTTTGACGCTTGTATTTATTACAGTTTTTACGATAGAGCAAAATCAAATCAAATAATTTGATTTGTCAGGCACTAGTCATAAAACACACACAACCAATTCAAAATGCAAATTAGACAATACAAATAAAATGAGAGAATTCTATATGAAACCCAGTAAAAATTCAGAATAGAAATTACAAAGTCAATTTAGAAAAAGTCAAGTAAAAACAAAAAAACACGTTAAAAAACAAGTTTACGACCGAATGTCCATGGGCGTCGTTAGACACCTTATGCGTGGCTCGGCGCCACATGTCCAGGCTTCAATAATAAAAAAACTAGTTTCTTAAGTTTCTTGTATGGGGTAAGGTTGAGATGCGGTAAGGTGGAGTGACAAGACAAGAGCGCTACTTTTTAACTCAAATACTATTGCATGGAACTCAAGTGGCGGCGGGTGGCCGAGTGGTTTGGGCATCGGCTTCTCATGCGGGAGGTCCGAGGTTCGAATACGGTCGGCGTGTACCAATGAGTTTTTTCTGACGAAAAAATTTACGTGCATACCTACACCCGCTGCTTCACCGTTCGGAACCGGTGTAAAACTGTAGGGCCCTTCCCTTGCCCCTTACTAGGCTCAAATTGTAGCCGACTGGGTTGGTACGACCGTACTGGATGTAAGATGGCCGCAAGCAACCTCGGTTGTGTTCTCCTCTAGTCCAGTATAGCCAGCAATCCAGGGAAGTCTCCGGTATGGCACCTACCTTCTCGGAGGTGATATTGGCTGGTTAGAGCATGTGCTTTGGCCCCTCCGACTCAGCCACCCATACCGGATTACATAAAAAAAAAATGTTTTAATCTCTTTCGAAATGAAATATTTTTGTAGATTGTTGTTTGTAGATTGTGCAATTGAGTTCCATATAATAATATTAAAAAAACATTATCATTATTGAATGAAAGAGCTTTCCTGACGTGACCCACGTATCTATAAAACCCTGAAAAACTTGTAAACTGAAGTCGGGGAAAAAAATACAATAGGCATTTTTGTAGCTGGAATCGTGTGGTATGGTAATATTATGCAGTCGATCTGAAATCAATAAGTAGGTGGTCCGTGTCAATAAACCAATTCATTCACCATCTTCTTTTATCAGATAGTGAGTGGGTAGTTTTTTTTTATGGTAAATGACACGGTTGGCTACATCACCTACAACATCCGTGATGTCAGCCCATAACACCGGATGAACTTGGTGCCACGTCAGTGCTTCCCTTCGATCGTGCCGGCTACACTGAACTGGACGGAAAACACAAACTATTTACATAGCCGTTTCGACCGACGTTTCATTCAGTGCGGTGGTGCCAACCCGGGCGGGTTGAACCCTACCACCGAGTAAGGAGGAAGGGAGTTCCAGCTTTTTACGGTCCGAATTAGTAGGATAAAATACGTTTTCATATGATGTGGTTTATAGTAACAAACAGGCAGATACCATTTTAATTTTTATAATAGTAAATTTTACAAAAGTACATTATCGTGAGTTTTGGCCTCGGTTTTGGCAGCCCTATTCGCCAGCTCATTTGAAATTGTGATACAGTCCGAATGTTCGCAACGGTTTCTAGAACACATAAATATGGAAAATCATACTGTCGCTTGATAGGCTCGTGCCTCAGCTAGCCTACCGACTAGCGACATGAAGTGTGGTGATTCTGCGCCAAATATATAATTTATAATGTTTCTTAACACTATTTGCAATAAAAGCAATAGTTCTGAATGAATATTCAAAATAGGCGTGTAACAGCCGATAAGCTTATTTGAAATATTTTTGTATTTTTAAATAATATTACGTTTCATAGCATTAATACTGTTTTTAAAATTTTGCAAATAAATAAGAAATATGTTCTTTTATCATGGAAACGTTTCAAATAATTCATCTTTCAGCAGGATATAATATAAATTTGTCTAAAAATATTTCATAACCTGTGAGGCAGGTGTAGTATTAAATTGTGTAGGTGGATAGGAGGATGCATGAATATATTTATTCAATTTAAACTTATTTCTTTCAATATTCAATTTTGTATTTTAATTGAAAATAATTGTTTATTGTCATTTACTGTTTATTAATCATCATTAAGCAGTACACAGCACTCAAATTTGTCATGTTTTTGCTTTCCACCCGTTCCATTATCATAGCGAAGAAGAACTGGCAAAAAAACTTCGCTGGAAATGTTTTCAACGCTTACAAAATGTTTGCCACTGCTTATCACTATTCTCGCTTCACTCATTTATTCATGACTAGCTGAGCCCGCGGCTCCGCTCGCGTGAAATTCGTATTCCAAAGAAGAATGTAAGTAACTAAGGGCGAGGCCGAAGGCCGAGCTGCGTTCAGGTAATCGATAAACCTTCTTAAAGAAAGTAACTAACTAAGGGCGAGGCCGAAGGCCGAGCTGCTTTCAGGTAAACGATAAACCTTTCTCAAATAAAGGAAGTAAGTAAGGGCGAGGCCGAAGGCCGAGCTACGTTCAGGAAGACGATAAACCTTCTGGAAGAAAGGAAGGAACTAAGTGCGAGGCCGAAGGCCGAGCTGCGTTCAGGTAAACCAAAAACCCTCTTCCACCTTCGGGCCTCGCCCTTAAAGACTTCCTTTCTTCGATAGAATATAATATCGTTTACTCAATCTATTTATTTCATAAAAATAAAAAAGTAATATTAATAACTAAAGAATTAAACCTACCTAACAAACATTAAAATACCTATCAATACGGGCATTTTCAAATGTTCTTAGAGCACTTGCGGCATTACCCCGCTGGATGGCAAGGCTTACCCTTTGAATGAAGTACATAATCCCTTGATGGCGGGACACCAGTTGCGTCAACCAGCTCAAGGCTCTTTTGGCTTCACTGCTCCACGGACCGAAGGTTTCAACCGCAAACGCAACAAATTCGAAATCTTGAATTATATTTCTATATTTGCTGCGTTTGAGGCTCTCCGCCCCAGCCTAGGCCGCGCCAGCCGCTCTTGAAGATGTCCTAACGTGACTTGGAGCCAATGTGAGAACAAAAGTGGCATCCCACATTAAAGAACTACCCTTAGTCCATGGCACTAAGGTGATGGCATCGGGCCTCTTGCCATCCAGCCGGGAATAACCGCGAGGTTCTAGGATGCACGGTATATTTGCCGTTAGAAGCGTGGACTTTATAATAAAATTTAAATTTAATTAGCTCAATCTTAATATTAATTAACTTTATTCGAGATGGTTTAGCTTCTTCCTGAACGCAGCTCGGCCTTCGGCCTCGCCCTTAGTTACTTGCTTTCTTCGAGATGGTTTATCATTTGTCAGAACGTAGCTCGGCCTTCGGCCTCGCCTTAGTTACTTACTTTCTTCAAGATTGTTTAGCTTCTTCCTGAACGCAGCTCGGCCTGCGGCCTCGCCCATAGTTACTTACTTTCTTCGAGAAGGTTTATGGTCTTCCAGAATAGAGCTCGGCCTTCGGCCTCGCCCTTAGTTACTTACTTTCTTCAAGAATGTTTTTCTTCTTCCTGAACTCAGCTCTTAGTTACTTTCATCGAGAAAGAATATCGTTTACGTGAGCGCAGATCCGCCTTCGGGCCCGCTTTTAGTTACTTACTTTCTTTTTTTTAAATAAGAATTTCACGCGAGCGAAGCCGCGGGCAACGGATATATAAATTTTATTGCACCAATGACAGCGACATAACTTCGACTTCCAATTTATTATTTTTATTTATCAAACAATTTGTCACCGGCCAGCTCACGTCGAGATGACAGTTCTCCGTTGTCAACATGACATTTAAAATTGTTTTTTAACTTTACTTTGGATTACGTGATTTATATTATATTTTTTAATTATTATGTTAATCCGGGATATACACTGTCACTATAAAAAGTTTCGTCAAATTCCGTTCAGTGGTTTTTGCGAGATGCGCGTACAAATAGACATTTTTGCATTTACGATTTTATGATATGTATAGAAAGAATAGATATGTATAGACTATTGTGTTCAAGTAATAAAAAAGAAGAACTGTCATTTTCGTTGTATCTACATAATTTTAAATTTCGAATGAATATTTTATTCAAATTGTATTTGCTGCCAGTTCTCAAGATATAATTATGTACTTTAGACTACGTGATTTTAAACGCGCAATAATGTTTATAATTGTAAATTTTTTTTTATTTTTGTTATTTTTTTTTACGTATTATGTTAACCCGGCATATAAACTGCCACTATACAAAGTTTCGTCTAATTCCGTTCAGTGGTTTTTGCGTGATGCGCGTACAGACAAACAAACAAACAAACAAAAATTTTAAAAACTGTTCTAATATGTTCAGTATCTCATTTTAAGCCACCCTGGTTAGTTTTTTTCCGAATACATTCAATGTACAGACTTTCTTACCTCTACGATTTTATTATATGTATAGATTCACACACAAACAGCGCACTGCACAAATTCATGACAGATGCAATAAATTAATAAATATTTAAATTTTAAACAATAATACATATTTATTAAAACGATATATCAATGGGTGCGTGCTGCAACACTGCTTCGAACTAACGTGTGAGTTTGATTTTCGATAATTAATTTCCCTTCTTAAGTTAATACAGAAATTGCAATGCAATGGAATACAGAAACACTTCGGACATCCATTGAAGTAAGAAACTTCATACAACATTATGGGCAGAGATGGAGATTCACAAAACGTTTTATTTCCTATTTCCAAATGTCTGAAAATCAATAAAAATACATCAACGTCACCATGTCCTCGGAGCGGAATCGGATCATAGAAATAGTACGTGACTGACAGGAACCACCAACTTGTATAGAAGGTTAAAGAATACTTTTCTTTAACCTTCGCATACCGTGTGGGGCGGGTACTTTCGCGTATCTTCTGATGCAATTGGCGTGCATGCCGAACAATTTGTTGGTAACAGGGAAACGTATACGTATACTATTTGCCTCTCTCTCTCACACAGCATTGCCGTCTAAAGAAAATAATACAAATTGTTCAAAGACAATAATTTGAAAAAAAAAATTACTAAAAAAAAAATTTCCATGCCGACTGTACAGCTGTAAAACGCGGCCATTTTCAATCCCTTTCTTTAAATAACGAAGTTATAATGTGCGACACCGATTCTGAATATTTATTTCCATGTATCAGTTCTTGACCACCAAAAGTTGTAACCCGTTTCGGCCGGCAGACATCTAGCCAGTCGCCAGCCACTTTGTCCGTTCGATAAAGTTCAGTTTACAAGAAATTCTAGCAAGGTGAACCGCTCTGGATCTCCAAAATTTTAAGTATGTGTCACACGCACACAGTCACACACACACAACTGTCACCGAACACAGCGCAACACTTCTTCGCTGTAAAAATTATGTTATACTTGTAAGTAAACCTTCGAAACGTTTAGCGCGCTGTAAGAGAACCAGTGTTGCCATCTTAGGAGATTTTCTCCTAGATTCAGGAGAATTTCAGTGGTGCTAGGAGAACTTTTTGGCTGTCAGGAGAGTAGGAGAAAATTTAGGAGAAAGAAAATCACTACAGGAGAAGATTTAGGAGTGAGAAACTCGGGATTAAAATTAAAACATATATTTACTAGTGACAAACAAATATGTCTGTATGTACAGTACGGTTACGGTGACAACACAATGAATGAACTGTCTGTGAATCAACCAACCAACTTCTCAAGTCACATAATATACGATAGTATTTGTCTTTTGATAAGAACAAGGTTCACCTTCTTGCTCTTTGGATAGGATAATGTGACACTATGTGAGTGTGTGCGTGCATCAATCGACCAACCAGCCGACTACCGGGCCCGCCAAACCGAAGGAACATTTTGTTATCAATCAATGTTATTTACATGTATTCTTTGTAATAATCGGTAGTATTACTTAGCCTACGTCGACATTCTGTCCGTCAGTCTGCACTACTTTAAGGGCTGTATCTTTTGTACCGTAATAGGTTGCTGGTTGTGATTTTCATAGATTATGTGTTATTTATTATTGCCCGGACATCCTATCAAATAATAAGAAAAAAAAATTAAGGGTTTTCCCATACAAGAAATGTGTTTTAAAAAAAATTTTTTTTTTTGCTCTAACGTAAAAATGTAACACGTACAAGTGTCAAACTTTGTGTGGGAAAAAAATAAAAAAAAACAGACGAATTATCCCCAGACATATATATTGGTAATCTGTGGAATTATGTACGTGGTTGTTGGAATGGAAATCGTGGCTATGACGGGAGGACGAATCGTTATTGGCGGAGAAGTGATCGAACAGGTTGAAGGAAGAGTAGGTACGTATATCTCGGTCAAATACTGCTTGGTAGACAAGGTCTTAAGGAGGTCGAGGGACGAATTCAATTGAGTTGGGCTGCCTCAAAAATTTAAAATTCGCCCCAAGGTCTGACCCGTATATATTATGACCAGTGCGCCCTCCTAGTACGGGTGTGAAACGTGAGCTCTGACTATAGTTGTTTTCAAAGTTGCCCAGCGAGCGATGGAACTAGCCATGCTGGGCTGGGAGTATAGCTACGCGAAATGGTGCGTAATAAATGAGGCAATCCGCCGACGCACCAAAGTAATCGATATTGGAAACCAGGTGGATAAGCCAAAATGGCAGTGAGCTGGGCACGTTAGCCGAAAGGACGACGACCGTTGGAGTAACCATGTACTAAATTGGCGGCCGTGGACAGGAAAACGGAGTGTGGTAAGACCACCCGCCAGGTGTGACGCCGACATGAAGCAGGTCGGCGGAAAACAGTGGTTCGTACCGCTGAAGGCCGAGAGACTGGAGGAAAATTTAAGGCGAATGTCCAGCAGTAGACGCTTACACGCTGACTGACAGAGAACCCTCGGTGCGCGAGTTCGACTCGCACTTGACCGGTTTTCAGGCTGAAAAAGATACGGCTCTTTATAGGTAAGACAGACAGACGGACGGACAGATGGCCTAGGCTTAGTAATATGGTCCTGTACGGATAAGGAACACTAAAAATGTGGTGAAATTTTTATAATTTGAATAACAGGAGAATTTTTAGTAGGATGAAAATTTTCTAGGAGATTTTTAGGAGATTTTCGAAGTCAATCTAGGAGAATTTCAAAATTTGAGTTGGCAACACTGAAGAGAACACGCGAGTGGTCACTCGCTGGTCTCGTGCTGGATTGAAATCTTCTACTTACAATGCACCCCAACCCGGCTGTGTTCCGGTGAAGCCGTGGAGTGCAGCTGTGTTCGCCCCCTGCTTTTAAAATGTAAATAGCGCAGATTATGTACCTATACAATTACATGTGCATGGAGCCCGTACGCGATCAGATTTTCCAAGAAATTGGGAAAACTACTCATTGACGCGTCTGGTGATCGCCGTGCCCGGGCGTATATCAACCAGCGGATCAGCCTGGCGATCCAGAGGGGGAACGCCGCTTCCGTCATGGGGACCATGCCTATAGTCCCTATGGACGACTATTTTTATTTATAGTTAGATTTATTTTTATAGTTCACTAGCTGAGCCCGCGGCTCCGCTCGCGTGAAATTCGTATTCCAAAGAAGAATGTAAGTAACTAAGGGCGAGGCCGAAGGCCGAGCTGCGTTCAGGTAATCGATAAACCTTCTTAAAGAAAGTAACTAACTAAGGGCGAGGCCGAAGGCCGAGCTGCTTTCAGGTAAACGATAAACCTTTCTCAAATAAAGGAAGTAAGTAAGGGCGAGGCCGAAGGCCGAGCTACGTTCAGGAAGACGATAAACCTTCTGGAAGAAAGGAAGGAACTAAGTGCGAGGCCGAAGGCCGAGCTGCGTTCAGGTAAACCAAAAACCCTCTTCCACCTTCGGGCCTCGCCCTTAAAGACTTCCTTTCTTCGATAGAATATAATATCGTTTACTCAATCTATTTATTTCATAAAAATAAAAAAGTAATATTAATAACTAAAGAATTAAACCTACCTAACAAACATTAAAATACCTATCAATACGGGCATTTTCAAATGTTCTTAGAGCACTTGCGGCATTACCCCGCTGGATGGCAAGGCTTACCCTTTGAATGAAGTACATAATCCCTTGATGGCGGGACACCAGTTGCGTCAACCAGCTCAAGGCTCTTTTGGCTTCACTGCTCCACGGACCGAAGGTTTCAACCGCAAACGCAACAAATTCGAAATCTTGAATTATATTTCTATATTTGCTGCGTTTGAGGCTCTCCGCCCCAGCCTAGGCCGCGCCAGCCGCTCTTGAAGATGTCCTAACGTGACTTGGAGCCAATGTGAGAACAAAAGTGGCATCCCACATTAAAGAACTACCCTTAGTCCATGGCACTAAGGTGATGGCATCGGGCCTCTTGCCATCCAGCCGGGAATAACCGCGAGGTTCTAGGATGCACGGTATATTTGCCGTTAGAAGCGTGGACTTTATAATAAAATTTAAATTTAATTAGCTCAATCTTAATATTAATTAACTTTATTCGAGATGGTTTAGCTTCTTCCTGAACGCAGCTCGGCCTTCGGCCTCGCCCTTAGTTACTTGCTTTCTTCGAGATGGTTTATCATTTGTCAGAACGTAGCTCGGCCTTCGGCCTCGCCTTAGTTACTTACTTTCTTCAAGATTGTTTAGCTTCTTCCTGAACGCAGCTCGGCCTGCGGCCTCGCCCATAGTTACTTACTTTCTTCGAGAAGGTTTATGGTCTTCCAGAATAGAGCTCGGCCTTCGGCCTCGCCCTTAGTTACTTACTTTCTTCAAGAATGTTTTTCTTCTTCCTGAACTCAGCTCTTAGTTACTTTCATCGAGAAAGAATATCGTTTACGTGAGCGCAGATCCGCCTTCGGGCCCGCTTTTAGTTACTTACTTTCTTTTTTTTAAATAAGAATTTCACGCGAGCGAAGCCGCGGGCAACGGATATATAAATTTTATTGCACCAATGACAGCGACATAACTTCGACTTCCAATTTATTATTTTTATTTATCAAACAATTTGTCACCGGCCAGCTCACGTCGAGATGACAGTTCTCCGTTGTCAACATGACATTTAAAATTGTTTTTTAACTTTACTTTGGATTACGTGATTTATATTATATTTTTTAATTATTATGTTAATCCGGGATATACACTGTCACTATAAAAAGTTTCGTCAAATTCCGTTCAGTGGTTTTTGCGAGATGCGCGTACAAATAGACATTTTTGCATTTACGATTTTATGATATGTATAGAAAGAATAGATATGTATAGACTATTGTGTTCAAGTAATAAAAAAGAAGAACTGTCATTTTCGTTGTATCTACATAATTTTAAATTTCGAATGAATATTTTATTCAAATTGTATTTGCTGCCAGTTCTCAAGATATAATTATGTACTTTAGACTACGTGATTTTAAACGCGCAATAATGTTTATAATTGTAAATTTTTTTTTATTTTTGTTATTTTTTTTACGTATTATGTTAACCCGGCATATAAACTGCCACTATACAAAGTTTCGTCTAATTCCGTTCAGTGGTTTTTGCGTGATGCGCGTACAGACAAACAAACAAACAAACAAAAATTTTAAAAACTGTTCTAATATGTTCAGTATCTCATTTTAAGCCACCCTGGTTAGTTTTTTTCCGAATACATTCAATGTACAGACTTTCTTACCTCTACGATTTTATTATATGTATAGATTTAGTTATTTTTAGGTCTAGATTTAATTCTTTTTGTTAAATTACATGTTATGTAGGTATTGAAAAATGTAACTAAGTAGGCCTGGTCCACAATTTCGCGGATAACCGAGGTTCTACTAAATAAAATCTTAAATATTTGTATTCTCTATTATAATATGAAATGTGTTTTCATTTATTTTGGAAAATATTTATTAAGAACAAATTAGGTTGGTTGGGGGCACATATTCAACGACATTTATCAATGATTTCGTCGCATAATCGTGGGTACTACGAATGCCCACGTCGGTTGAACCACCATTGACCCACTTGCACCAATTTTAATAAACCGAAAGTGTACTTGGGCGAAAATATATGTAATTACGTATAGAATGAAAAAGAAAGAACGGCGTAAAATTTTGATTGGCAGAAATCCCTGTCAGGGATAAGTCCGCCTTTGCTCCTCACGTAGTTTTTCTATCTACCTATCTAAAATACATTTCCAAAATGCAGACTGAATGTCCCATCTGAATTGATACTTAAGTAGTTAGACCAAGAGACAGGCACCGGACTGCATTCGGCCTTGCTCGAATTACATTACTTTATATCAGTACATATGTAATTTATACGCACGTTGTTGGTCCATAAATTCAGCGTTGGACCAACCGCATTCCACGAAAATAAAACGGCCATAGATAATATCTATGTAGGTGCCGGATACAGAGGCGAGATATTATGTAGGTTTTTATTGTGTTCAGCGGCGAGATAATTGTGATAACGTCTGGAAATTTAAAAGCATTAGCTGCACGATTATCTGTGTTGATGTTTTTGTATACCTATACGTATTTATTTTATTTATCACCCAGAACATATTATGAACGTACCTATACATAATGAACCCTCCGTGAAACTTAGCTGTTACATAAATTTATTTATTAAATAAAAACAAAATATTTTTAGGTTTCCGTACTCCGTACGGAAGATTATTACTAATCCTACGCCGTCTGTCTGTCTGTCTGTACGTCCGTCCGTCCGTCCGTCTGTTCGATGGCTGTCTCTTTGGATCAGGTAGCCAGTACAAATTTTCACAGAATCTGTGTTATTATGGCGGATTATAATACAAAAACAAATAATAATAAAAAATTTAAAAAGTAAAAAATTAAGGGGTCCCCATCTCGGAGGTAACACTTCCTCCGTGGTCCCCATAAAAAAACTACTTTTTAAACGTGTTTTTTTTGTGGTTCGGAAACTTCGGTGCACGATATTATAATATATAAAAGTCGAGTAAGTATGTGTAAAAGTATCACATCAGAATAAACAAATGCCTTAAAACAAAATTGGTTCAGGTTCGTATACAAAATCAACCCCTTTCGTGTCCTATCATCTATACATATATAACACCATGCACGAGTCACCATCCACGTGGAACAACCATGTGTTATCGGTTATCGCATTACAGTTTCCAAACGCGGAAGTTCAAGACCGACCATAAAGAATTACTTTCCGTCGCCCCTGACTTCCGGACAAGAAAGTTCTCGAACCGAACTCCCCGGCGGCGGCGGCGGCGGCGGCGCGTGGCAGCGACAAATGAAGACAAATGACATCGGGATCAGCGGCGCTGAGACAATGTAGACAATCGGACGTCTGTCGGCCTGTCTGTATGTCCTTGTTCTGTCACATTATGCAAATTATGCTTGACTTTTATAGACGCAATTACAGCTTTTGTATTTCAACTTCCACTTCGTCAGAAGGAAAAGTTATAGATTCCCCACACACATCTGTCACATAAATTTATTTCTCTAACCCAAAGGGGGACGCCAAATAAAGGCCCTTACTGGAGTTGTCACTAATATTCGTTAAGGGTTCCGTACCGCAAAAGAGGAAAAAACGGAACCCTTATAGGATAACTCTCGTGTCTGTAAGTCTGTCTGTCTGTGTGTGTGTGTGCATCATATGACATATCAGTGGAAAGGGTTCGTTATATGAAATATTTTTTTTTTTAGTTAAAACTATATTAAAGAAAATATACGAAAATCGAGTCTAAAATTTTGAAAAAAATCCGGAATATAGGGCGTCTCTTCTAGTTTCCAAATAAAATCTTAAATCTCTTAAGTTCTCACGGAAAACGGAATTGTACGGAACGCTCTGCACGCAATTTCGACTCGCACTTGAAGGCTTTTTGTTTTTTTTTTCATCATTGGCGGTTACGGGTCACACGAGCAAAGTGGCGGCGGCGCCTTCGCGGGCAAGTCAAGGGTTAGTTAGAAAATAAAATTACATTTAAATATTTCGGATGTGATTTCATGTGAAGCCTTATTTATATCGTGGAAGGATGGGTTACATTTTGTGTTGCCGTATACACTCATCATTGACCTAAAATGATATCACATTTCTATTCCCACAACAACAATATTATACCTACCTCTCTACATAATATACCTAATTCTTACCACGTCTATGTACCACGGAAGAGTTGTCATTACATAGCCAATAATATTCTTACTAGCTACTTCGATTGAAGTACCTAGTAATGATAAGATAAACTTATTTTTCATTCTTTGCAGCTATAAAATTATCACATAGAGTTTGTGTACTCGCTTGGAGCTGCAAAATGTGACTATACCATTCGATCGAATAAGTTTATTTTTGTACCAAAATCAATTTATATTCTGATTATAGGTCTTTGGATTATAGAGAATAAGTTTCAATTCATATTTTTATCGACATCATAAAATAAATTAATTCTCAATTGATTTATATTGAAGTGGCATGGACAAATTCAATAGGAAATGTATTCAGTTTTAAATTCCTTCAAAATCACGAATCTAGTCCATCGTTAGAAATTCATGTAAGACTCCAAGAGAGCCCCCGGAGACTCCAAGATTTTACTCGATGGTAGAGCACGCTTACATTGGTACCACACCACCACAGAGCAATAAATCGTGTCGTGCGGGAAGACGGCCGCATATCGCTGTTCTGTGAATACCACTATGCACTGAATAACATTAATCAAAACGATTTGTAACAAAATACTGTACTTTTAAAGGTAATTAAATAAATGGCACCTAATTTCGAGAAGAAGGTGTTATAATAATCCTCCTTATATATATAATTCTTCTGTACGTGTGTTTGTCACTTAACTCCGCGTAAACGGCTGGACCGATTTGGATGAAATTTTGTGTGAACATTTGAGTGGGTCCTTGGATGGTTTGAAAATAAAATTGGACCCGGTAGATGACGTCGTAATAAGTCCACGCGGACGAAGTCGCGGGCACAGCAAGAGCATATAATGTGTGAAGGTGCCAGTCACCTGTTTGAAAATTCAAGCGAGTGAAGTAGCCAATATAACGATATGTATTTACTTATATATTTCTAACATGGACAAGGACACGCCCATGCTATAGTAATATCAACTCAAAAATGTCCTCACTAACGTGGGGTCAAAAATAATGCTTATAAAATTATTCATTCAAACTAGTCTCAAATTAATAAATTTCTCAAATAATATAAATATAACATAATGTAGTAATTATAGTACGCGATATTCAGTTTCAATTTATTTTTTCATTTTTGGCGTTCTTACTCTAGTTTATTTAGGTCCTTCAAGAGGGGCGTGAATGGGCACCTGTCAGGCCGGCATGGCATTCGCAACCCCCGCATACGACCGAATGTCCATGGGCGTCGTTAGACACCTTATGGGTGGCTCGGCGCCATATGTCGCGCTGTCAATAAAAAAAAAAAAAAAAAGTTTGACCGTCACTTTAGCGAGGACATTAAATTTATTGAGTTCGTTCGTATGGGCATTTCCTTACGTTAGAAATATAATAAGTCACATTCCTTATGGAAGAAGTTTTAATTTTAATTTAGTTCTTAGTTTGCTTATACTCTGTTGTTTTCTTTTTTTAAATGTTTTAATACTATTATAATAATTAGGTTTTAATAAAGAACTTTGCTTATAAGTTAGGGGACCGCCGCGCCGTGCCCGGGCGCATTTCAACCAGCGGATCAGCCTGGCGATCCAGAGGGGGACCGCCGCTATGGACGATTATTTTTATTTATAGTTAGATTTACTTTTATAGTTAATTTAGTTATTTTTAGGTCTAGATTTAATTATTTTTAAGTATTTTATTTGAAATTTATGGAAAATACATAGTGAATGATTATAATTATCTTTATATTTTATTCAGTTCTCTGGCAAACGTCACACTGCACTGGGTAAAACGCTCATGAACATGGGCTATACGTTTAGGCCACATAACTAGGAGATTTAACTTTCTACGTAATCAATCATCAATCAATCAATACTTCAATACTAATAATAAATCTGTAAGGGATGGTCATGGAGTAAGTTATTTTGTTTTATGAATGAGATACTGCGTTTGTAGACTCTATGTATGATACTAAAACTAAATTGACGATTTTTAGAAATCATTTCAGTATGTATGTATGTATGTATGCCTTGGGAGAGGCCTATGTCCAGCAGTGGACCGATACAGGCTGATGATGATGATGATGATGATTTATGTATGTATGTTCCTCCATAACTCTTAAACAGATCATCCGAATTCGATGAAACTTAGTACAAGCACATTTAACAACACGGGACACAGGATAGGCTAAATAATATTCAGTTCTGGTTATGCTACGACATACCGATATGATCCACGTGCCGAAATAAAGGTACAGTAGCGGGCTTACTTACTTTTCCTTTTTAAGTACGACTTTCACGGGAGTGAAGCTGCGGGCAAAAGCTAGTTTTCTAATAAATTATTATTATCTATGCATAAAGCTGAGGAATAAAGTGATTTCACTTAGCTGAAAAACTCTCAGGAAAAAATCCAAATAGAGCAGTGGCAATTATATCAAAATTTTATTAACTATTTCCGTGAGTGAAATTAGTGAGTTTAGTTCGACAGTTCATTACGACATCGCCCGCACTGTACAAATAAAATGTTTCCACGGACATTTTGTAGCAACGAGTCAACTCTGCGATTACAACAGATTAACCAATAACCTGCAGAGCGTTCCTCACACAATCATGTACCAGATATAAACGACCGGTAGCCTTTTGTAGGTAATTATCTTAAACGCTGGCTGGCCACAACGATACATTTTCATATTACAGCGACTAGCGAGGCAAATTGTATGAGGCCAATGGGTAGAGTAATTTAGATTTTAATTTCGAGGAATTGGATTCGATTAAATATATTATACAGTATGCATCACGCTACCTATTATAATTCCTCCTACATAAAATTTCAGTTCAACATGTTTTTTTTATTTATTTTTAAGGCTTTTAACAATGATTTGTTAATATCAGCCCCATAGTACTCATCTTCCCTATCAATTAGGGCCCAGAGGTGACGCTCAACAAAATCCAACAATTAGATAGTAACAATAATATAGGAAATTCAATTTTAGAAGGTACTTAGGCTTACGAGATAATTTTAAAATGACTGTATGTATGGCGATTATTTTCGTTAGAAACAACCAAACCAATTAGCTTAGCTTAGTAAAATTTTACTAAAGCTTTACTAAAGTTTAGTAACCACAATTTTTCTCATGACACCGGGCCAGAGCCATACGATACATACGAACAGACTACCTAGCTGTTTAAAATTATTTAAGTGCTTTTGAAATAAAGCTATTTCAAAATTTACATTTCTACAACTTGACAGCCGACGGCTTTTCAAACTATACGACCAAGTTAGTTATACTTAAAACGACTGAATAAGGTACAAGCAGTAAATAATACTGCTTTTGACGTTGTAATTGCGGGCTGTCTGTCCATTTGAATATGTGCATACGGTCAATAAGAAATGTACACAACCTTATCATAGGTTTCAGTTTATTTATTAATCCAATTATTAATACTTGGACTAATCTAACATAATTTTTATCGCCATTTATATTTTATTATATTTATTTCAGTTATTCTGGATTATTCTGGGTGTATTCAAATGTCATACATATAAATGTTTGCAAATATGTAAAGTGAGCAAGGCGAATTTCTGAGCCTTGTTTCGCGAGGAGAGGTGTTTTTGGCTCTGTCGACTGCACCTCGTAGAGCGCACCTACCCCCAACCGATCCTCCAAATTTTTCGAACGAATCCTTTACACTATCCCAACAAATCGGCCGGCTTGTTTCATAACAAGTTAATAAGCTTTCAGCTGCGCTGCAGCTGCAGGTGCTTCGATAAATGACTCCCAGACCTCTGAGTGCCTTAGCACATCAACGACGCAATAGTTTAGATAGTTATACATTCGTTTCCGACAGAAAATAATGCGTGTCCAGCTTTAGAAAGAGACAATCCGGTTGTAGAGCGTCGTCCCTGTCGCACAGAGACGTGCGAGTTGGTGCGACAGGGACGACGCTCGACATGCATTATTAACTGCCAGGAACTGTACCTACCTACCTACGATTGATTTCGTCTCGTCCGTCTTGGGTTTTTATTCGTCGATTGCCCCACCTACGGCACCAAGCAGTCAGTCAGCGTGTATATGCGTCCACTGCTGGAAATACGGCTCTCAATTTTTTTTCCAGTCCTCCCGGCCTTCAGCATAACGAAACCACTGCTTTCTACCCACGTACTTGATGTCGTCGTCCCACCTGGCGGATGGCCTTACCCACGAGTCAGTAAGCCTGGAGGCGCTATACATAGGAGGACAGGGGTAGCCGCGCGTCGGCGCACACGCGCCAGCGCGTCAGTCTAGCGCCGGCGACCGATCTTAGTCTCCGTCCGCCGCTCAGGCGGAGCGAACGTGCGCGTCTGTCACAAAATGCCTCATTGTGCAGTGCTTTGGTGCAAAAAGTCGTCGAAAAATTCAAACTTGAACACAGATGGAGTCACCTTTCACGAGTAAGTACTTTCATTCAATTTGATAGCATTTTTCGCTTGAATTTCAGTAACAAACATCGGCGTAAATATGTATGGAGAGCTCTTTTCTGCTTACCCACCATAGGTCGACTATCGTGTTGGATGCAGTTAGCTCTTGTAATTTTTTTTATTTATTGATAAATATGTATGTTAAATGTATACAGATATTTCATGCATTCTGCCTTATTGCCAAAGGACATTTCTTCTAGTCAACCTCAGCAGGTTTCCTCGTTCAATATTCGTTTATCGCGCTTTTTTCATTCAACCAGTACCTACCGGTTTTTACTTTTGAGCGACTCTAAAGGAATTAATTTCTTTAGGTCATGCGTCTACCGGGAATTAGTCTTGTTATGCTTAGCATTAACAAAATTAATTCATAATGAATACCCCGTTAGCATTTAGCACTGCTAAGCGCCCTGATGAATAAAAATTAATGCTAAATGCTAAGCAATAATCACATTTAATTTTAATTAGCATTGCTGTTTCGTTCGTAAAACTTTGTTGGTTCGTTTGTTTTGGAACGCACAAAGCAAGAAGTATGTGCTATTTATCTGTGGTACTGCTAAATGCTAAATGCTATATAGCGCCTGCGCTCCGCTGCTAGCTAGCTAGCTAGCATCTAAATGCGAAATGCGATGCGATCATGCGAGTGAGGGGTCGGAATTATCATCTGTCACGTGATCATTAGTTTTGGTCATATCTACAGAACCACTGGACTTAGACCCATCGTGTTGGTACTCAATCTGAACGTCTCGATGAGATCTATCCATCTGTCACATTAACTATTGTTTTGGGCATAACTCGAGAACCACTGGTGCTAGACCCATCGTGTTGGTACTCAAACTTCAGGTCTCGGTGAGATCTATCCATCTGTCACATGAACTTTTGTTTTGGTCATAACTCGAGAACCACTGGTGCTAGATCCATCGTGTTGGTACTCAAACTTTAGGTCTCGGTGAGATCTATCCATCTGTCACATGAACTTTTGTTTTGGTCATAACTCGAGAACCACTGGTGCTAGACCCATCGTGTTGGTACTCAAACTTCAGGTCTCGGTGAGATCTATCCATCTGTCACATGAACTTTTGTTTTGGTCATAACTCGAGAACCACTGGTGCTAGACCCATCGTGTTGGTACTCAAACTTTAGGTCTCGGTGAGATCTATCCATCTGTTGCGCGACCATCTCTCGAGACACATGTTAGTTCTTTAGTTCTTTAGTTCAACAATAACAATGTAAATGTCAACAATGTAAACAGTAACAATGTAAATGTCGTAAATTGTGCTTTTAAATTTAATTCAATTGTTCAAAAGTTACCAAATGAAAATTTTAATATAGATACCGATCTATAAATAAATAATTAAGTAAATTATTGTTCTGTTTCAAATATATGTTTCTATTACAGACTACACAGCCTTTCATTTGTTATTTTATTAACCCTTATATAACGAATTCACACCGTCAAACTGACAGAGAGACGCATGGTACATTTTATAAGGCTCTAGCTGCATGGCTGGTTAGTTTGTTAAAAAAGGCAAAGCCTGGAAAACCTCATTTTACCCTAAAAAAATTAAATATCCAGGTGGGTATGGCTGGTTAGTTTGTTAAAAAAGGCAAAGCCTGGAAAACCTCATTTTACCGTAAAAAAATTAAATATCGAGGTGGGTACTCATAAATTTTTTATGGTAGGGTAGATTTTCGCGAATTTTTCGCGAAGTCATATTGCAATATAATTTGTCATATCGTTGGCTAAGTAATTAGCAAATAGTTGTTAATAATATAATAATTATTTTTTTTGGTTACAAAACTTTTCGACTTTCTAACATTATTTTTTTAATTTTGGAAAATTCCAATAACAAATACTCCAATAAGATAATACCAATGTACGAGGTCTTACATATCATTGTTTTGGAAATTTGATGTAGATTTATAATAAAGTATCCGAGGTATCTCAGAACTTAGAACTATTATCGTGTTTATGCGAAAATCTGCAAATTCGCAAAATTGTGAAAGGGGCGTTGCCTTTGTTCATTTAAGAGAAAGTTATATTATTCCCTTGATGTAAAGAAGGGTTAAATATTGTTAAATCCGTTTCATCTTTTCATCGCGAATCGACACAATGAGCGACTTATTGTATGAATCCCGTTCAAACGTATGGAAGACTGGCGTCACGTGGCTACCTACTCGCTCGGCCAATCACGGCGTTCCATGCGCCGCTCCCGCCTCAGACTTCACACCCCTTTGGCGGCTACCTCGGTTCTCATACAAACGATGCCGTATTTCGTATCCAGGTTTACTGACTCGTGGCCTTACCACACTCCGTTTTCCTGTCCACGGCCGCCATTATAGGACACGATTGCACCGAGGGTCGTTCTCTCTTCGGCTGACGTGCCCAGCCCACGGCCACTTGAGTTTAGCCACACCACCACCCAATCACTCGTTTATTCGTAGATCACAGTTAATGGATGCCTCAAATTAGGGTATTTCATAATTTCAACACGTAGTTTCAACAGGATCACTTTCTCTGTCTATTTCAAGACGAAACGTGATAGGGGTAGGTTGGGTACGCCTTTTTTAACATATTGGGTACGCCTGTGTCAATAATGGTCAATGCTAAGGAAAACAGTATTCCTTGAAATATTTCCAAGTAGGTACCTACCTAATAAAATTTGGAACGTCCTTTTTAATTATATGTATTACTAGCTGAGCCCGCGGCTCCGCTCGCGTGAAATTCGTATTCCAAAGAAGAATGTAAGTAACTAAGGGCGAGGCCGAAGGCCGAGCTGCGTTCAGGTAATCGATAAACCTTCTTAAAGAAAGTAACTAACTAAGGGCGAGGCCGAAGGCCGAGCTGCTTTCAGGTAAACGATAAACCTTTCTCAAATAAAGGAAGTAAGTAAGGGCGAGGCCGAAGGCCGAGCTACGTTCAGGAAGACGATAAACCTTCTGGAAGAAAGGAAGGAACTAAGTGCGAGGCCGAAGGCCGAGCTGCGTTCAGGTAAACCAAAAACCCTCTTCCACCTTCGGGCCTCGCCCTTAAAGACTTCCTTTCTTCGATAGAATATAATATCGTTTACTCAATCTATTTATTTCATAAAAATAAAAAAGTAATATTAATAACTAAAGAATTAAACCTACCTAACAAACATTAAAATACCTATCAATACGGGCATTTTCAAATGTTCTTAGAGCACTTGCGGCATTACCCCGCTGGATGGCAAGGCTTACCCTTTGAATGAAGTACATAATCCCTTGATGGCGGGACACCAGTTGCGTCAACCAGCTCAAGGCTCTTTTGGCTTCACTGCTCCACGGACCGAAGGTTTCAACCGCAAACGCAACAAATTCGAAATCTTGAATTATATTTCTATATTTGCTGCGTTTGAGGCTCTCCGCCCCAGCCTAGGCCGCGCCAGCCGCTCTTGAAGATGTCCTAACGTGACTTGGAGCCAATGTGAGAACAAAAGTGGCATCCCACATTAAAGAACTACCCTTAGTCCATGGCACTAAGGTGATGGCATCGGGCCTCTTGCCATCCAGCCGGGAATAACCGCGAGGTTCTAGGATGCACGGTATATTTGCCGTTAGAAGCGTGGACTTTATAATAAAATTTAAATTTAATTAGCTCAATCTTAATATTAATTAACTTTATTCGAGATGGTTTAGCTTCTTCCTGAACGCAGCTCGGCCTTCGGCCTCGCCCTTAGTTACTTGCTTTCTTCGAGATGGTTTATCATTTGTCAGAACGTAGCTCGGCCTTCGGCCTCGCCTTAGTTACTTACTTTCTTCAAGATTGTTTAGCTTCTTCCTGAACGCAGCTCGGCCTGCGGCCTCGCCCATAGTTACTTACTTTCTTCGAGAAGGTTTATGGTCTTCCAGAATAGAGCTCGGCCTTCGGCCTCGCCCTTAGTTACTTACTTTCTTCAAGAATGTTTTTCTTCTTCCTGAACTCAGCTCTTAGTTACTTTCATCGAGAAAGAATATCGTTTACGTGAGCGCAGATCCGCCTTCGGGCCCGCTTTTAGTTACTTACTTTCTTTTTTTTAAATAAGAATTTCACGCGAGCGAAGCCGCGGGCAACGGATATATAAATTTTATTGCACCAATGACAGCGACATAACTTCGACTTCCAATTTATTATTTTTATTTATCAAACAATTTGTCACCGGCCAGCTCACGTCGAGATGACAGTTCTCCGTTGTCAACATGACATTTAAAATTGTTTTTTAACTTTACTTTGGATTACGTGATTTATATTATATTTTTTAATTATTATGTTAATCCGGGATATACACTGTCACTATAAAAAGTTTCGTCAAATTCCGTTCAGTGGTTTTTGCGAGATGCGCGTACAAATAGACATTTTTGCATTTACGATTTTATGATATGTATAGAAAGAATAGATATGTATAGACTATTGTGTTCAAGTAATAAAAAAGAAGAACTGTCATTTTCGTTGTATCTACATAATTTTAAATTTCGAATGAATATTTTATTCAAATTGTATTTGCTGCCAGTTCTCAAGATATAATTATGTACTTTAGACTACGTGATTTTAAACGCGCAATAATGTTTATAATTGTAAATTTTTTTTTATTTTTGTTATTTTTTTTACGTATTATGTTAACCCGGCATATAAACTGCCACTATACAAAGTTTCGTCTAATTCCGTTCAGTGGTTTTTGCGTGATGCGCGTACAGACAAACAAACAAACAAACAAAAATTTTAAAAACTGTTCTAATATGTTCAGTATCTCATTTTAAGCCACCCTGGTTAGTTTTTTTCCGAATACATTCAATGTACAGACTTTCTTACCTCTACGATTTTATTATATGTATAGATGTTTTCTCTTTATTTACACATTTACAATATTTACATTAATTTTACATATACAAAGTATAAAAATACAAATGTATATCTAAAATTAATATAAAATAAACGGAGCTTCCACCACCGGCGGCGCCAGCGGGGCGAACCCAGGCTACCGATATGGTCGGGTCCCAAAGAGAGAAACCTCCAGACGATGCGTGCAGTGTCCAGCAGGGCTGCCTTCTGGATCTGGCCCTTGTACCGTGTGGGGTCGGTACTTAAAAAGAATAACCCCACTGCATCTCCCCCCGTCGCATGTCGTAAAAGTCGACTAAGGGATAAGGAAATTCGTCAGCCTCGGCAGCTCAGTGGTGCGGTCAGTCGACTGTTGTTAACCAACGCTGAGAGCGGTCCAAGTTCTTGGATGGGTGACCGCCCGACCGTTGGAGGCTGACCGTGGTTCGGATTCCACGTTATATTTATCCCGGCCGGGTTGGTACCACCGCGCTGAGCGAAACGTCGGTCGAAACGGCTATGTAAATAGTTCGTGTTTTCCGTCCAGTTCAGTGTAGCCGGCGCGAAATTAAGGGAAGCACTGACATGGCACCTAGTTCACCCGGTGTTATGGGCTGACATCACGGATGTTGTAGGTGATGTAGCCAACCGTGTCAGTTTCCATAAAAAAAAAACCCCCAACCACTCAGCGAGAGCCTCTCAAGGTGGTCGTCGAGGCACAACGATCATCGAGTCGAGGGGCCACATTTTGGTAACCTCGTCCTGCAGATCTTCTCTGCGTCCTTATTGACGAGTTACCATCATGCGGCACTGCGATATCGCTGGTCTGTTCGCGAGAATAGTCCTGTCTGTGATAGCACCGGTCCCAGTAGAGTGTGCCATGACCGTTTTCGAGAACTGCCGGTGGATTGTACTTATAGTAAGGCACCTCGGTACCTACACTACAAGGTTGTACTTGTAAGGTTGTGTTTGCAAGTTGCTGATGGATGCTCCTGGCTACTAGGTTGTGTCTATGCAGATACTCGGTGTTGGCAAGCTGCGAACAACCGGAAATCACATGTCTGAGGGACTCGCCAGGTTGGTGGCAGGCGCGGCAGATGTCAATGGTCCCGCCCTTCATTGGTTTCCTATAGTTGTTCGTCTTGACAAAAATAAAAATAAATTTTTTTTTTTTTTTTTTTTTTGTTTTAAGCCTTTTTTGGGACAGGCAAAGGTTAGTCATCCATATATAAGTATTTTTTTTTCTTCTTCATTGTTGATATTAGCAATGTCAAATAATACCACAGAGTAGAACAATAATATACCTACTCTTCCGCTTCATTCTCAAAATGTTCATATACTTTCGGTCTTCTGGTTCATACTTCTTGAGGTGAATTATTTATATACCTACTGTTATTATTTGTATCAATATTATTAATTATAGCTAGTATTTATTGAATTACATAGGTACCTAATTGCAGTGGCGGTTATCCAGGTGAAGCAAGTGAAGCACCGCCTCACTTAATTATCTTGAAGGTAAAGAAAAAAAAAATTTCAAAATACCATGAACGAAAATTTAAAAAAAGTCCATCCAAACTGATCGATCAGAGAACATTAAAGCGAACGGCGCCCGAGACAGCACCATACAGCACAGCGCATAATTTGAAAAAGTACCAGGGACACAGCCATGACAAGGAGCCGCACGCGCGGGAAAAAACATTGCATGACATTGTGCACAGTTGGTGAGACGCCAGACACATCCGGCTCATATCGCTTCACCTCGTAGAGACAAAAGTATGACCTTGAATTCGTTGCATTTACCTAGCAATTGAGGCGCTGATAAATCCTGCTGCATGAACGATTACGTCGTCGTCGCTGCGCTCGCCTAGACGGGCGGCGAGCGCTCTGTGTTCTCTTGAAGTACCAGGGTACAATCGGTAGATAAGAGTCTCAGTAAATAACATAACATGTCATAACAGCACAGCGCATAATTTGAAAAAGTACCAGGGACACAGCTATGACAAGGAGCCGCACGCGCGGGAAAAACATTGCATGAAATTGTGCACAGTTAGTTGGTGAGACGCCGGATACATCCGGCTCATGTCTAGGCATATTGAGGCGCTAATAAATCCTGCTGCATAAGAACGATTACGTTGTCGCTGCGCTCGCCTAGACGAGCGGCGAGCGCTCATGAAGCTCATGAAGTACCAGGGTAAAATCGGTAGATAAGAGTCTCAGTAAATAACATAACATGTCATACAATATTTTTTCCCGCGCACAGCCCCCCACCACGGCCAACCCTACCAAAAAGGTAACGATTTTGTGGTCCGATTGATGTTGAAGTACCAGGGTACGATCGGAAAGAAAAAACGCCAAACCGGCCGGGCCCCGCCCCACGTCGTCGCCACTCGCCGCGTAGGGGCGGGGCGCGCTCAGGCGCAGGGATTGATTGGGGAGCGCCTGGGCGCGCCATTCAGTCGGTTATATTGCGTCGTTAAGAGAGGTTCATTTTACGTCTCGGTTCACCCGACAAAATATATCGACTCCCGCGCGCGCACTTCGAATTTCTCGAGAGATTTTTATTTGCATTATTTGCACAAGTTTTAAAATGGAGCCGGTGCTAGATATAATTGCTTTATTGATAGAAACACCTTTCCCTTCGCGCCCAGAAGCCGAAAAATCCGATATAGTCAAAACGTGTTGTCGCCCGTGTCCAGAATTAAATAGGTTATACACCAATGACAAAAAAGACACAACTAAAACTTTCGTTCGAGTGTTTCAAACCTCTTGGTACGACCGTTACAAATGGCTCTGTGGCAGTACATATCTTCAAAAATTATATTGTTGGCCATGTGTTCTCTTGAGCCGAAATAAAACTGCATTTTCCTGTAACGGATATTCTGATTTAAAAAATTTGTCCCGCAGCTGTAAAATATACGATGAATCACAAGATCACGTTGAAAATTTCAAAGCACTAAACATGATTTTGTAATTATAATTTGCCTACCCATCCCATATATTTTGTAGTAGAACGTTTATTGATAAGTTTGAATGAAGTTTTATTATGTAGTCATTTCCATCTTATCCACAACGCAACGCAATCAACATGAATGTTAATATCGGAAAAAAATCGGCATAAAAACTGAAATACAAGATTCACAAAGTAATAGCAAGATAATATTATGTAGGTGGATTTTTAGTCGCCTCACTAAGATTTATTGGTCAAAGCCGCCACTGCCTAATTGTATGCTTGACCCTACAGAGAATGGCGCGCAAACAAGAAAAGAGCTTCGATTCTGATATTGAGTCTCAAGAGCTGTCATACGGTCGAAAAGCTGAAGCAATTTTGAAACCCGCTCTCTACGCTCTACTGCTGGTAATTCTATTCAGTATGTCCTTCATAGGAACCAAGGTGGTGTACGATCAATATGAAACACTATGCGCGTCAGCTCATTTTGATAAGAAAAAACTGGGAAATGCATCACTGTTTGGTGTTAATTCCAAATGACTGTGTATATCTTATAACTTATCACTGTTTGAAATAAAATATATTCTAAAAAAAATTACGTCTGCTATGTATTTGTTACATTTCCCAAAAGTAAAATGTATGTTTCTAAGTGAAATACACACTAATTCGATTCACTGTACGATGGTCGAATATTTATTTCTGTAATTTTTTAAACTGGCCATTGTATTTGCCATCTAGCGGTGAAAAGGCAAACCCAGACACAGTTTTGTAAACCAAATAACAAAATTACATAACCCGTTATGTGTGTGTTCACAGTTCTTTAAAATTACATAAACGTATATACAAAAATAAAAGGAGCTACAACAATTCTGTAAATTTAATATTTACACAAACAAAATCGCTCTCTACATGAACATGAATTTCGCATCATGTAATGCGCGAACTAACTTATAATTATAATAGTCTTGCTTGGCGCATCATACATTTTTTAATTTGATTTGGTTCCAAGAGATGTCGCTTATGTAAGGCCGATTTACATTAGTTTAGTGTTTAGTAAAGTGGCAAGTGCAAGTACAGACAGTACAGTGGCCAGTAGCGAGCGCCTGGACAGGACTGTTTACACTACAGCAAGTAGAGCGGAATTTCTCCGTCGAAATGGACGAGCAACGTTGCGAAATACGTGCGATTTGGCCGTAATTTTCTTGCAAAAGACAATACGCGCGAATGTCCTGTTGCCGGTAACTTATGCACTGTACTAAATTCGACTGTTTTAACTACGCCAGTGGCGACTGGCGAGTCAAGTGACGCGCGGGGGGCCGGGCGGGCGCGCGAGGGGTGTCACTTGCCCGAAAATTGGAAGGCGTTTCTATTTGGGCCAACTTGCAAGGCACTTGCAAGCCAAGTTGACTCGCTACTGTCAAATCGGTTTACACCACTGTACTTACTCACTGTACTCAGCTAGAGAGCGTTTCAACTAAAAGTTCCCTTCGCCGTTATGTTGGCTCCACTGTCTATCTGTCAAAACAGTGTTGAGGGTTGCTATGTGTACAGATTTACCCGTAATTATAGGTATTTACCGTATTTATTATACGGTAAAATATATCGATTACATCATTAGGTAATATAATCTTCATAATCTGGCAACACGAATTTAAGCACTGAACTGACGGGTTTGACACCTGAAAGCTCTGGCGGCTCCTGCGGATCCTGCGATCCTACCTACGGCTCGGGTTGACTCGGCTCGAAACGAAACACTCGGCTTGAAAGGAAACGTAACAAAAAACGACATGCACCGCCTCAACTTAAGTTAGGGTTAATATAGAGAAGATGCGTCGCGTAGCGACGCATCTTCTCTAGATTAACTCTATATTATTATTATTATCTTCTCTTTATTATCTCTCTGGTTCTAAAGTACCAGGGCAGCAGAAATTGAATGACGTTAGCACGTAAAACTATCGTCCGTAAACCGACTTTACAGACAGACAACCAATTTTTTACGCTGTTTATTCGCTCATTGGTCCCTAATTTTATTAAATGGCTTACCAATTATTTTCGTCGACCATCACATAATCTAACTAGAAGAGTTTTACAGAAAATTGAATCTTTAACACTATGAAGAAAAAACCCGGCAACTCAACAAAATGAGCGATCTCAAGAGGCGGCGCGCGGCGGAGCGGCGCGGGGCTGCTGCGGCCGCGGCGCCGCCGCCGCCGCGCCGGCAGCCGCGGGGGCGCCTATAGAGTGGCCCTAGCTATTGCTACAAGGAAGTTTATAGTCTGTGCAAGAGACGGAAAAGAAATGCCGACTGAGCGAGCGTGTTTGACGCACCGCAAACAAAAATTGTTTTTGCGATTCTCGCGATTACGAAAAATAGGTAAAGCCTGACCAGGAATATATGAGGGGCCGCCATATTGCGGAATTTCGTTGGAACTAATTTCTTACACTGGCCCATGAATTGGCCGCCGTAATGTACAATTAGGTAATTATTTTTGACGTGATGATGTCACGTCTTATAAATTGATGAACACCGGAGCACGAAGAAGTGTAACGTTCCATCTAAACCTGTGTGTGCAAGCGAGAGCGCGATAGAGACCTGTGTGTGCAAGCGAGAGCGCGATAGAGAGGCATATACAATAGTAGAAAATACAAAATATATTTCTCCGTCTTTTGCGAGCCTCGAGGCTCGAACCCGCGGTCCCTGCCACCATCACTGACCAGACGTGTTATCCACGCAGGCTATCGACCGTGTACTTATCGCTGTAAATTTTTTCAACAGTATGTATGTGAATTTCATGGAGCGACATCTAGCGTCCTCATCTAGCGTCAATATTAAAATAAATACTTCAGCCAGCGGTATACTTGATTTAGCAGTTAGGTAATTGTTGCACCGTTGAACATGTAGATGGCTTTATGTAGGTTTTTTATATATAAATTAAACAAAAATTAATAGTCGTTATTTTCTCATATTTTTTATTAGTTATTATCACATCTTTATCATGTACTTAAATTAATTTTACATGGTAAATATCCGCCGGAACTTATTTACTTTATGACATCATCACGTAAAACTATCGTCGGTAAACCAACTTTACAGACAACCAATTTTTTGTTCTATCTAGGTGTATCTCAAGCATCTATTTACCGAATAGCAAACAAAAAAGGGACGTAAATATTATTCGTTCTGAACAAAAACACTTTTTGACTTTACAGAAATACGAAACGTTCGAATAAAAATAGCTTAAGTTAAGTTTTTCTGAACTAGAATTTTTATTAAAAAGTTTAGTGTTTCAGCAAGGTCGATTAATAATTTTTATAATAATTTGTACACTTTGCTTCAGGACATATCTGTAGATACATGGAAAAAATGTTGTGAACATGTAAATATCAAGGCTAGTTCTTCTTACATTGACATCAAAATATATCTAAAGGTGCATTATTTTGCAGGTTTGCAGGTATTTTGTATATCATTGTGTATTTCAGTGCAAAAGTACATTTTGAATAAAAACATCGGTCAATTCAATATGTGCGTACTATACTGAATGTTGCTTTATAAATCTAAAAAGTGGCTCCATCTTGACAGCTCTCATATATTCCTGGTCAGGCTTTATTACAAAGACGATAAAAAATAATATAAAAAGGCTTAACATTGGCTCAAAAGGACATTGCATCCAGAGCCATAAAGCTTTTAATAAAAAAAGAGGACGCGGGAAAACAAAAGCGCGCGGCTGTGTTTTTTTTGTGCTCTGCTTTAAAAAAATTGAATTTTAAGCGCCTAAATACCTAAATACGATTAAAAAGGGCGGGAAGATGCCTAAGAAGAAAAGGAAAGCTGATTTCACCACCAACACCAACCACGATGCTTCAGACTACTCTTCAGATTCAGAGTCGAAAAATGATGAAAACGGCTCGGGGCAGACGGCCAAAGAGAAGTATAAGCCCTTTTTTGTGTCAGATTACACTCGGTCTTACCCAGCAGACTCGGGGGCGACCGAATTCATAGTATTCCTCGCAAGCATGGACGAAACTAAACCAATTGGCGACCGAGACATGATGGTCATGTCAAATACTTTAAAACGCTACATAAAAGGAATCAAACAATTCAAGCGCCTAAATAAATTTAAAATAGGCGTTATATTTGACAAACCAGACCTGGCAAATTCAGCCCTATTGAACAAGACTGTATTGGAAGAATTAAACTTGAAAGCTTTCATTCCGGCGTCAGCCACAGAGACGACCGGGGTGATAACTTCAGTACCGACAGGGATTTCTAACCAAAAAATATTTACGAACATATCAAGCTCTAAGAAGATCATTGCAATAAGAAGAATACTCAGAAAAGTAAAAAATGAAGATTCATATCATCTGGAGCCGACGCAAACAGTGTGCATCACGTTTGCCTCCACGCACTTACCGGAAAGTATAGATCTCAATTTATGGAGATTTCCTCTCTCAACTTACATTCCACCTGTTAAACAATGTTTTAAATGCCTGCGATACGGCCATCTAGCAAAATTCTGCAAAAATACAGATCGCTGCTCAATCTGCGGTGATTCTCATAATTTCAAAGCATGCTCCGTTGACGTCAAGAATGCCACATGTTTCCATTGTAAAGGTAACCACATTGCAATTTCTGGTCTTTGCTCCATAAAAAAGAATAAAATAGAAGAAAATCGTCAAAAATTCAGGAAAGCCCAGTATAGTGACCTCTTCAATGAGAAGTCCTTTCCTTCCCTGCCTACTCCCAAATCCATTTCAGCTAAAAAAGAACTTTCAAAGTCTAATAAAACTCTTCCTACAACAGACGAATCTTCTAAGGAACTTTTAGATATAATTTTGAAATCTGACTTTACGTTGAATCTTCTAGTAGAAACTGTCGTTAAGGCAGTAACAATGAACAAAACAGGCCAATCGTCGATCTCTTTTAAGAATATAAAAGATACAATGTTAGAAATATTTAATAATAGACAGAATAAAAATATCACCATTTAATATTATTTATGTGTACATTAAACATAATGCAGTGGAACGCTCAGAGTTTATTAAATAATCGACATAATTTATTGCAATATTTACATGAAAATGACATTCATCTTGCTCTTTTATCTGAAACATGGCTAAAACCAGGTCAGAAATGTAATTTTTCTAATTATAATATTGAACGAATAGATTGTGGTAACGATCACAATGGTGTTGCAATTCTGATAAAAAATAATCTAATATATAAAAAAATTATTACTGTATGTGAAGACTCGTTGCAAAATGTAGCTATTAGTCTTACATATTATAATGAAATTTTTTCCATTGTATCCTTTTATTGTCCACCTCGCTGTAACCCTAATTTTAGTAAAATTAAATTTGACAATTTAATAAAAAGCATTCCGGAGCCTATGATAATAGCAGGTGACTTTAATGCACATCACACTATGTGGGGGTGTAATAATACAGATACTCGTGGAAGAAACATTTTAGAGGTTATGGATGATAACAATCTTGTCTTATTGAACAATGGTCAAACAACTACTGTAGGAACAACAACATGGAGACCAAATGCACTCGACTTAACCATAGTATCTTCTTCTCTGGCTTTACGTTGCGACTGGGTAGTCGACGACGCTCCTCTCGGCAGCTATCACCTTCCAACCATAACAAAAATGTTAATACATAATAATTATAGTATACCCAACACAACTTCTAATATTACAAAACATATCAACTTTAGAAATGTTAATTGGAATTTATTTTCGGAACTGGTAAATAAAAAACTAACAGATTTTAATATAAGTCACACTAACATAATTGAATCATATAACTTATTTTGCGAAACTATGCATGCATGCATATCTGAAGCCACTTTAACTAAGAGTGTTAGTTCCAATTATGGAAAAAATAATACAACAAAAAAAAAGAGACTACCGCTTCCTTGGTGGAATGAAAAATGCAGTAAAGCTGTAGAAAATTGTAAAAGGGCTTATTTAAATTTTAAAGAAACTTTTTCTGAGGAAAATTTTATAGAATTTAAAAGATTACAAGCTTTAAAAAAATTAATTTTAAAAAATGAAAGAAGCGCAAGTTGGCTATCATTATGTGAATCTTTTCACAGATGTTCTCCAATCTCAAAAATCTGGAATACATTAAAAAAATTTAATAAAACTCATACAGGTAAATGTACACAATTAGATGACAGTTGGATACCCGATTTTTTAAAGAGATATACACCAGACACGGTTGAAAATAGTATAGAGCCACTTATCAGCACAACCCCATTAAATGAAAACAAATATCTTATTGATTCATTTACATTTCAAGAATTCAAATCTGCACTAAAATCAAGAAGGGATACTGCTTGTGGATTAGATCTGATTCCATATAAAATGTTACGGTATGTAAATAATGCAGGACTTAAATTATTTTTAGACATCATTAACCTTCTTTGGACTAATGACATTATTCCACAGGAATGGAAAACTGATTGTTTAGTTCCAATATTGAAACCGAACAAAAATGTTAATAAGCCAGATTCTTACAGACCTATAGCTTTGACATCCTGTATAGGAAAAGTTTTTGAGCAACTTATTAAACAACGGCTAGAATTTTTTATAGAAAAAAACAAACTATTACCTTTCAATCAGTTTGGATTTCGACGAGGACGATCTGCCCGAGAGAGTCTCACTCAGTTACATCTTGACATCCATACATCCTTATCAAATAACAATAGCCTCGTAGCAGTATTTTTTGATATTGTTGGGGCATTCAATAATATAAATCATCTAAAGCTTGTGGCCATCCTTAATGACTTAGGATTTCCTGTAAAATTAATAAATTTCATTTATAATTTCATAAATGGAAGGAATGTGTATGTGAAATGTAATAACTACTTATACGGTCCACGAGAATCATACAAAGGTGTTTGCCAGGGTGGAATTCTCTCTCCTATGTTATTTATTCTTTACATATATAAACTAAACCTAGTCTTAGGTTCCGATGTATCTAATTTGCAATTTGCCGATGATTTGGTTGTTTACCGTTCTTCTAACAACATATCTGCAACAATACACCATATTCAGCATTCATTGCAAAGATTAGAAGAATATTTTAGAGATCTAAGTTTAGAAATTAGTACTGAAAAGACAAAAGTTGTTATTTTTAGTAAACATAAACAAAATATAAATATTTCTTTTAATAATAAAATATTACCAGTGGTAGAGAGTGTAAAATTTTTGGGTGTAACGTTTACCAACAACCTGTCGTGGCATGTGTATTTTAACTTGATAGCAGATAAAGCGCTTAGATCATTCAATATATTAAAATCGTTAACAAAAACTTATTTGGGTGCTGACCCCAAAATTCTTTTAATGCTTTACAAATCTCTTGTTCGAAGCCACTTTGAATATGGTTGTTTATGTTTTGCTTCAAATCACATTATTGTTGATAAATTGGAAAAAATTCAAAACAAAAACTTACGCTTGATAACAGGCGCTATGGTGACGACACCCATAGTCTCCATGCAAGTGGAGTGTAATATTCCTCCTTTGAAGATTCGTTTCAAGTACCTTAAATTTAAATTTATTTTAAAAATGATGAGTATTTCTAATCATCCTTTGCTCGTTAAGCTGAATGCTCTACATTCTACTCCTTTCCATGCCTATCCCTATATCCTACAAAGCTTCTCGGAGATCTCTCAATATAAGGACATGTATACAATACATAATAGCATCAATTATCCTTGCTACATGGGCACATATGAAAGTAAATACTGCGAGTTACACATAGTGATTGATACCTCATTAAGTTGTAAGGAGGAAGTATACGAATTGATTTCTTCGTGGAATGGACACAGAATAATTTACACTGATGGTTCAAAGAACTCCGAGTATGTCTCAATATCACTGTACGATGGTTCGAAGAAACAAGGTTATGGAGTTAAAATCACAAGTATGAGCACTATTTTCACAGCTGAAGCTTTTGCAATATATACGGCTTTGGATTATATTGAATGCTTGCATGAAGAACATAATAATATGCAATACCTTATCGTCACCGACAGTATGAGTGTTCTAAGAGCCTTACAGAATGCCAAGTTGGACGCTAACACACATTACGTTATTTATTGGATAAGAGAGAAGTTATACAATTTGCTACAGAAAAACATTGTGGTGGATTTGTGCTGGAGTCCCGCACATATCGGCGTGAGAGGAAATGAATTAGCTGATTATTTGGCGAAATTTATAATAACTGAAAATGACAGCGGCGATGTTAGCGATGTTGCCATGTCCCACTCGGAAATATTTAATGTCGTTAAAAAACAAATTTTTCAAGAATGGACAGATTTTTGGAGAAACGCAGTAACTGGACGCTGGTATGCAACTGTTTGCCACAACACTATAGAAAAAACTTGGTTTTCCAAATATCTTCCGAAGAAAAGAAAATTTTACACCATAATATGTCGTCTTAGATTTGGCCACTGTCGCTTTGGCGCCCATCTTCATCGCATGAATATTATTAACTCTGCCGTCTGCCCACACTGTTCTAATGATGTCGACGTACAAAATCAAGGAGATAATATGAATGAGACTCTGGATCACTTGTTTTTTGAATGCCCGACTTTTGACCTTCAACGACATTCGCTAATAGATAGATTAATGAAAATTTATAAAACACCTGACAATATGCCGCGCGTCACTCAAGATTTACTTGCCAACACAGACTGTTTTCCATCCATTTACGATTTCATTATTTCAACAATTGGCGATATATAAATAATTTAAAGAATAACAACAGACAAGGCTGCATGGTTTAATACCTTTGCCTATCCCAAAAAAAGGGATAAAACAACCAAAAAAAAAAAAAAAAAATTTTAATAAAAAAAAGTTTGACGTTTCTTCGCGTGCGTGCTTATGTATGTGTGTTGTGTATGTGTTATATTACTTTACTCTTTGAGTGTATGTATGCAGGCTGTTATATCCTCTTTGGTTGGTTGGTTTGGTTGGTTGGATTGCTTTCTTTGCTCGCTTGCTAGCTGGTCCCGTCGTGTGGACTGCGCGATCGGCGCGGACGGATTCGCAAAGGATTGCTGAATTTCAGCCGGTCGAGAAAGTAGTGTAGTGCGGTGCTTCGGTCGTGCGTCGCACAGGTGCCTCGTGGGCTTCCGGCCGACAAGTATTCTGTGAGTACAACCCCTTCTCTCGCTACCTGTGAGGTAGAATGATGAATGTATTGATTCTTTGTTGTTACTCGCTGCCTGTGTAGGCCAATGTCAAAGGTACTATGCCGCAAACAAAGTTCATTCTTTTACTCGTCCTATCTCAATAATGCTCCTGAGCTAAGGTAGAGGAAATTCGCTTTGGGCAGAGGTTGGGCAAAATGTGACAACATAGAAATGCTTGAATGGTTGATTGAATTAAATCGAGAAGTTATTTAGAGAATGGACAGAGGCAGCTTTAGGTTAACACATTGAGTGTGCAAAAGAGACGTGGTTTCAGTTCAGACAGTAGAACAGAGATGTTTGTTTATGAAATGAGTACCTACGTACATACATAGGTAGCTCCTTGGCGCTCGAGGCAGCCACTCTCACTTCTTGCGAAACAACACTCAGTGAGGTACTGTTCCAGCAGTTTTGCAGACCATTACAGGGCTGGATCTCTCCCCGTGCATGTCGTAAAAGACGGGCAGGGCTATTCGCAGGTACGCCAAACATAGATTATTAAACTAAAAACTCGTAGGTTTGCCAAACAGAGATTATTAAATAAGAACTGGGAGTGTCCTATTTGATTTCCTGCGAATAGATCTACCAGGCGGGACAGTGCTATTCGCAGGTATGAGGTATTCGTAGGTACGAACTGCACTATGCGAGTTGGTTTAAAAAAAAATAACCAGGGTTAAATTACAGAAGAGCGACGCATCTTCTGTAATTTAACCCTAACCTAATGTTCAGGCGGCGCATGTCGTTTTTGTTACGTTTCGTTGAAAACTCCCATAGTGCAGTTTGGATACCTGCATGCAGGTTTACCTGCGAATAGACATGCCCGATCGGACAGGGCTATTCGCAGGTAGAAGGAAAGAAGGTGTGGAACTCAGCTTGCGATGGCTTCACCGAACATATCCGGGCCCATCGGCAGTAGAGAAGGGTGTTAATCGAGGTCCGGACTAGCGAGTGGCCACTCTAAATTTCCCGCGCATGCTTCACGTTTCGGCTCGCGTCAAGCCCTCGTCAGCTAGTCTGCGTTGACTAGGACGCGGGGAAACCACCAGTCCCGCTCTCGACCTCCCTCTCTCTTCCTATCCATATTCTGTAGGATGCTTCCAGTGACGTTTTCGAAGCTCTCTCCATATATGAGCTTAGCGTCGATCTTGGCAGCCCTAGATTCTTGAAGAGACTGTAGAGCGACTTCGCTGGTAGTCCTCTTGCTCCGACTTCCACAGCGAAGAGATCAGTCTTGAATCTGTTTCTCACAATCCGGTCTACTATGTTGCAGTACTTGTTAAGTTTGATGTTGTGGTCCTTCGGTATGTTACTTTCCCATGGAACTGTAAGTTCAACAAGTACTAACTACATGCTTTGTCGCTTTTGAGAATATGAGTATATCCGGTCTTAATGCTGTGGTACAGATTTCCGAAGGCATTTGGTAATGCTTCTCATGTGTGTCCATCAACTATTCCCAATCCTTTGCTGCTCCCAAAATTTAAGAAGGTTTAGTCCTATCTTTGGGCAGCTTAATGGCTCCAGGTTTCACAAAGTTGACCTTCTGGAAGCCGCTACTGGTTTGCCCTTTCCTGGTTCGTGCAATTGACAGGTTGATGGCCTCTCTGATGATTCAGAGGACTTTATCATGACGGTAGGAATACTGGCCTCGCTCAAGTAGTACTTTGCATCCGCATAACAAATGTTTGGCCGTGCCTACGAACTCCTTACATGACGGGTATAGTCTATTTGTAGATTTCCCCCATCTAACTAGGTTACTCGGGTCGGGGAGAGTAAGCTGGAATGCATTTAAGTAGAACTTAAGCAGCTCAGGGGACCAGTTGCATATTATGGATTTCCACTTCAATGCAGGAGGGATGCAGAAGTCGCCCACTGTTAGCCAATCATTCTGCATTTCTAGGTTTAAGGCGTGAAGTTTGAAACCTTGTTCCATGTCCTCCTGCGCAAAACCTTTCAGTATTTCTTTATCAGACTTTGCTGTTTCTATGCCCAGTCCAGATCTATTGGTGCGTGTACCAACTTGGAATGATTTGTAGAAGTCGAGTCTCGATTCCAGTTCATCTGATAGCGATGTGTTGGGTAAGGCTTGAATAGCGCTATCATTGGAGTCTTTGATTAAACATCGTTTGGCTATTCTCGCCTTTTGATAAAATATCGACGGTTTCTTAATGTTCCGTCCAAAGTTATTGTGAGATCTGTACAGCGTTGACGAGTCAGCCGGGTGAGCCAGTCCAAGGAATCTGGTCACATAAGAGTCTAAGTCTGCATGCAGGTATACCTTCCGTAAAAGACGACTAAGGGATAAGGACAAGATGCCGTGCTAAAGGGCGATAGGTTAGCCACCTCTCACCTTGGAACGGTCCTTCCACCGAGTCATGCAGCAGGTAAATCTTCTTGCCATAGTTGCTGCTTGATACCTAGTTATCTTGTCCAAATACTTTGGTAAATGTAGTGGTCAGTGTTGTGCTGTAATTTACAAGAGTGCCTGCAACACAACTCCGATTACTGTGCTTACTCCATTGTCGGGATACAGCGTGTGGTATGTATGTATGTACAGGGCCGTCCAGTCCGTTGATGCAATGTTTGAAGACCACCAGGTTGAAGGAATCGGGAACTACTTCTGGGAAATGTTGAGTTCTCAAAAGCCCAACGTCATCAGATATTTTTTTATGTAAACCAAGATCGGCTGCTGTGCCGAGAGAGCAACGGTGCAGTCGACAGAGCCAAAATCACCTCCCCTCGTGAAACCACACTCAGTTAGATGCCATGCCAGCAGATTTACGGACTGTTGCTAGGCTGTTTAGCTTGTTGACGTTTGAAGACACCCAGGTTAAAGGATTCGGGAAAAATACTCGCCGGAAGAACTAGCGGTGCGACAAAGAAACGATTTAGAAAACCGATGGGTTCTCAAAAGCTCAATGTCAACAACGAAAGGGTGCTGACTCTCTCTGCGAAGAGTCATGCGGAGATAGGCTGGGTGGCAAGGCATAAGCGACGCAGGTTCCTCAGAGTATTATAAATGTTGAAATTGAATTTTCCTAATGAAGCAATTTCCAAATTCCGTTATGCATTTCACTCGTGGTGAATGAGAAGGTGCTAGAACCTTGTCACACTCACTTAGGAACTGTCAAAATGTACATGTGAAGACGTAGTCCTGTCTGACTCTCCATGGAAGTAAAGAGCGAGGGAGGACTACCGCCCCATATCCATTTTGAAGTTAGTATGACAGTTGACAACTGAGTATGACAAGGTTCTTGTGCCCTATTTAAGAAATTGCTTCTTTAGAAAAATAAGTATTCCAATAATACATTTTGAATACCTTATTAATTTCCCAAATTATAACAATTATAAGGTTTTCCTACACCCGCAGGGCTTCTAGTCGAACGCACCATCATTCTCCAAAAATAGTGACATACAAGAGTGCCCAGCATAAAAGTGGGCATCCATTCAAATTGTACTTGTTACAAGGTGAGACTCGAAATCCACTCCGATCAACTAACCACCAGCACTCCTGGACCACACCGGCCCTGGCAGGCTGAAGTGTTTGTTGGAATTCGATCACCGACATTAGAAGCTGAAGGAGTGTGCCATCAATAAACGGCCTTTCACAAACATAATTTCGTATCCATAGCCTAGTCTTCTTATGATTGCTTTCCAATTGCAAATATATATCTGTGTGCTGTGGTATAACTATACCAGAAAAATAAAACAAGTGTGAGTCGAACTCGCGTAGAGAGGGTTCCGTACTATTTTGGTTTTCAGTGAAGCACTTTAAGTGAAACTTGAAAAAAATACATTTTAATTTTCTACGCCTAACCATTTACGCCCAAAATCTAAATTCGTTCATTAACGCTATACATCCTTGATTCGGTGACAGTGGCGGCTGATGACTTACGTGACCGGCAGTGCGCTAAGTACCTACCTAGGTACTTAAATACCAAATTTCCCAACACATTCCCGTCATGTTATTTTAAGATCGGGACTTACGAATTTTTTAAACGCCTGCGTACGTACCTTGCATGAATATTCTTAAGACACTCAATGAGTTGCAAAAAAACAAGAGAAAAAATCCAAACAAGTTTTTTAACTCATTTTTAGTACCTTTATGAACACACCCATAGACCACAACACTACTGCAGCTTTCAAAAAGAAAACAGTAGTAATGTCCCAAAAATACTTCAAAAAGTATATAAAAATAAAAGCATTTGAAAAGTAGGAATTGAACCCGGGATCACCTGATTGTAAAGCCTTACCTTTATCCAACGCTTGGGCAAATATCGGCACCACTTAATTCACAGTATCACGCGACAGAAAGCACAAAACCTAACCATATTCATCCCAACCATACATCATCACATGACAGCGCAGCGCGCTGACTCTAGGCAGACGGACTCACAAGCAGAACGAATCGCCCGCGACGTGTCGCACGCGCGTCTTTCCACAATATACTGTCCTTCTTTTTCCGTCGTGTGTCACACGCAGAATGCAACCTTGTTCCACACATAATCGTATGAAGAGTGTTTTGTTTCACGCGGCGGGGCAGCGGCGTTTGACATTTTCTCATAGTAGACGTTCGCGGTGTTTTGTAATGCACTCGGCGGCGAGCTCGGCGGCGATACGTCGTATGTAGTACGTATTACGTACAGCAAACTCGTGCCTTGTTGTATAGGAAATAGGAACGAATTCAGTTTGATATTTTTACTTCGATCGGTGACAATCATGGGGAATGTTTAATATTTTAATTGATTTATTTCTTTCGGGTGAAGGCGCTATATTTTGTGGTAGTGCGGCGCACGAGCGCACTTAAGGGCCAGCCGCCACTGTTCGGTGATCAAACTCTAAAGTACCAAATTTCGAATTTTTTTATCCAGTAGATTCGGAGTGAACAGAGTCAGTCAGACAGACAGACACACACGAGAGTGATCCTATAAGGGTTCAGTTTTTTTCCTGTTTTTAGGTAGGCTAGGCACCCCATAAAAAGGGTCTGCCACAAACAAACTAGCTAAAAAGCTGATGATGATGATGTCAGTCTGTCTCATGTACTAAACTGTTTGAAGTGTAAAAAAAAAACATAAAACCGACTTCCTAAAAAAAGTAAAACTAAAAAACTATTTAAAATAAAAATATAAAAACCGCCTTCAAAAATATATGAAATAAAAACCTAAAAAAAAAAAGAACCCTAGAGTTGAAGGCGGTGCTAAAAAGGCTACACAAATCACAAAGGATATTATCATCCACTCATGTTTTCTTTCATGCATCATTTTTGCTTGCTTTAGCACCGCCTTCAACTCTAGGGTTCTTTTTTTTTTTAGGTTTTTATTTCATATATTTTTGAAGGCGGTTTTTATATTTTTATTTTAAATAGTTTTTTAGTTTTACTTTTTTTAGGAAGTCGGTTTTATGTTTTTTAAAACTTTTTTTTTATTTCACAGTTTTTTTTAGTAATTTTTTGCTATTAATGTACTCGGCGGAATCGCTCGGCCTTCGGCCTCGCGATTCCGCCTCGCTTTCCAATCCGATCTTGACCCAATTAAAATAGGACCACGTCAGCTTCGATAGCTCAGTGGTGCAGACAGTCAACTGTCGCTATTGAATGTTAAGCAACGCTGGGTGCGGTCAGTACTTGGATGGGTGACCGCTGACCGTTGGAGGCTGACCGAGGTTCGGATTCCTCGTAAAACTGTAAGTCCCTTCCCTCCTAATCTTACTTGGTGGTAGGCTTTAACCTGCCCGGGTTGGTACCACCGCACTGAATTAAACGTCGGTCGAAACGGCTATGTAAATAGTTTGTGTTTTCCGACCAGTTCAGTGTAGTCAGCACGATCAAAGGGGGAAGCACTGACATGGCACTTAGTTTACCCGGTGTTATGGGCTGACATCACGGACGTTGTAGGTGATGTTGCAGAACTTAGTAGAATGGACAGACATAAACGTGTTACGGAACCCTACTTTTATTATAAAATAACCGTCGGAGGACCTTGGTTGAAAATTGTAAAATTTAGTAGAAAAGACAGACATGCATTTGTTACGGAACCCTACATTCATTTTGCAGAACTTAGTAGAATGGACAGACATAAACGTGTTACCGAACCCTACTGAACAGTTGCACTCCGGGAGTGCCGGCAGATCCCGTGCCACTCTAACTTAACCCTTAATGCAATGACTTAAGGTTTCATTTTAAAAATGACGCTGACGCGATGTCGCGAATTATACATTTTTTACCCACCTAAAAAGTGCCAAGCGCCGCTAAAGAAGTTTTCACTTCAACAACCTCAGGGTTATCCCCTTTCAAATAAAAAAAAAAAGAATTTTCAAAATCGGCCCACAATTGACGGAGTAATCGCGTAACAAACATCCAAAAAAAGAAAACATACCGTCGAATTGAGAATCTCTTAGGTCTAAAGTAAATTGCTCGTGAAGACAAATGCAACGAGCCCAAACACGATGGGTTTATCATGTGTAGTTTAGGAGTTCCTATGGCCACCTTCTGTCTCCATCATCAGACCAGCTCGATGGTACTCGTACCCAAAGAGTTTGAATTACGTCGCCGACGTAATACAAACTCTTTGCTCGTACCATAATAAATTAAGCGCACCTGGCCGGTCGGAAAAGATAAAAAATTTCAAATTTAGAATATTCATGAAACAAGGGTCCGAATATGTATCACTAGTATATCGATTCATGTATTTCAACAGGACAGAGAAAATTTCAAAATATTAGGTATTTAATACTTTTTAGTTCTTTTTTTTTTTGTTTTTGGGAAATCGGTTTAATATTTTTTAAAACAGTTTTTATTTCATTCTTTTTAGTAATATTATTACATAAAAAAGAATAATCGAAATCGAATAATCGAAATAGATTGAAGTGGTACAGAATTATTCGCCATATGTGTCAGACTGCAAATTGCTGAATAAGTCCACATCACAAAAGTTTTGCTGAAGGTAACCACACACCATACTAATTTATCAAACTGAAAATTGCCGAAAACGACCACATCACAAGTTTTGCTGAAGGTAACCACACACCATAGTATTATGCTGATTTTTCGAAAACCACTGAACCAATTTCGATAAAATTGAAATGGGACCACCTCGGAAGTATGACCTAACTAACAAAAAAAGAATTTTCTAAATCGGCCCTCAATTGACGGAGAAATCGTGTTATAAACATACAAAAAAAAAAAAAAAAAAAAAACATACAGACAAATTGAGAACTTCCTCCTTTTTTGGAAGTCGGTTAAAAAGCCCACACAATAGAATATGAATTAACAATACAAATATTCTTGAATGCTCTGCTAGATATAATGTGTGGCTCCATTGTTCTAGCCAGAGGTGTTCAATTCCAAGGAATTGCAAGAATGTAGTACCTAAGTATTATATTCGTCCATATATTTGATGGTTAAGCAACAGTGGGCGCGGTCAGTACTTGGATGGGTGACCGCTCGACCGTTGGAGGCTAACTGTGGTTCGGATTCCACGTAAAACTGTAGGTCCCTTCCCTGCTTACCTTAGTAGGTGGTAGGGTTCAGCCCGCCCGGGTTGGTACCACCGCACTGAATGAAACGTCGGTCGAAACGGCTATGTAAATAGTTTGTGTTTTCCGTCCAGTTCAGTGTAGCCGACACGACCGAAGTGAAGCACTGACATGGCACCAAGTTCACCCGGTGTTATGGGCTGACATCACGGATGTTGTAGGTGATGTAGCCAACCGTGTCAGTTTCAAAAATAAAAAAAATTTAATTAGTTTTCACATAAAATTGTTTGTCATGTTATAGGATTTAATTTGACAAAAATTTTATTGTCTGTAATGTTGTCAAAAAAAATAAAAAAAATTAATAAACATCTATGAAACTGAACACACGTCAATTAAATCTTTTCGGCGCATAAAACCATATACGCGAAACACCACCTTTACGGAAAACGTCTAACTCGGAAAATACCACTTATGCAAAATAGCAACTACGCATAACACCAACTTTTTCGTAACCGACTGATTGGACAAACCGACTTTCCGTACTTTAAAAATTTAAATAATATAAATAAACAAAAATTTAATAAATATAACTGAAACGCTGTAGCCCTTACACAAAATAAACCGGATGTTTTACTTATTACTAGGTAGTTTTAATATTATAATTTTTCTCAAAAAATCCAGAGGCTGAATACGCTTTTCATTCAATTTCATAAAATATTTTTTATGCTGCTTATCAAAGCCAATATCCACGTTGCGCCATTTCTTTTTTTTACACGGTTTTTTTAAGAAATCAATGATTTTTCAGCCTCTATTTTGATTTTATTTATGAAATCCAATAGCGATGGATTTCTGTGAATTCTTGAATTGATTCTTCGGTTCCAGCCTTCAACAGGATTGTTGGTCCTATGTCGCTTGTACGCTATGCTAATTAATTGTAAACTGGTATTTGGTCATCCACTGTTTTTCGTAATATTTTATACACTTCTTGGTATTTGCCACAGAGCACGAAATACCCCCGCCCCCTCCTAGAGGCGCCCTGAGCGCGATTTCCCTACAACGGCGTTGAAGCCTGTAGGCGTGGCCTATGACTTACATATGTGTGTTGTGCGTGTGCATTTGTTTTGTGCGTGTGCCTAACTTGCTCCTCTTTGTGTGTAGTGTCGATACTAACACACACACACACATACAAAGCGCTAGTAGCACTGCGTCCAGTTATTGGGTTTCAAATATTATCTCTAGGAGGGGGCGCGGGCGGGGGTATTACGTCCTCTGTGGTATTTGCCCACTCCACTTCAGTGGAAAAAAATGTATATGTCCCAGGTGGTGTTTCGCATTTATGGAATTGTAAGTAGTGGGTCAATACAAATAAGAAAATATTCTAAACACTGTACATAATTTACTTATAAAAATAACAATATGAATAATATGTACATTGTGTTTAGAATATTTTCTTATTTGTATTGACAGAAACCTTTCCCAGACAGGCCTGGTCAGCCAGGGAGAGTAGACCGCACCTCGCGAACGCGAGAGGCCGAAGCCCAGCATAGGGTGCGCGCGTTTTAAATTACAAAATAAAAAAATAAAAAAATTATAAACGAAGCGCATTAGGCTATAATAATAAATTTTTATTAATTTTTTGTATTTTTATTACTTTGTATTTTTAATACTTCTATAATATATATGTAAAATTAATAGAAATTTTTGAAAATGTGAAATAAAGAAAATAATAATAATAAGTAAGTAGTGGGTATTTGACGTAATTATTATTACTAATCTGCAAAACACCACAAAACCTCGATTGTTTCGCATATTATATGGTTTTATGCATCGAAAAGAATTCAATGACCCGCAACACTGCAGCGGCCTGGCAACGTGAACGCAACCGCTGCTGCTGTGTTGGGAAAATGGGAAAATCAAACGGTATTTAAATGTTAATAAGAAAACCACTTAAAAGCAAGTACTCTGGCAGCTTTCACTTAGCTTTCCCTATTGCCTACTTCCATACTTATTATAATTTCTCTTCAGAAATTTAGCTTCTCTATGACGTTTTGAGCAAAATGACCGATTTTGAGCACAACAACTACATAAGTGTACTGTATTGTTTTTCAGAATTTTCAAACAACCCTTACTTAAGGCGCAACCTTATTTAAGGCGCAATTAACACTCAAGTGCCCTTGAATTTCGACCACATCGGTGGGGCAATGGGGAGGATCCCCCCGAAAAACGAGTTAAACGCGCCATCTCTCGGCCTTTTTGAAAACTCGCACTACATCAAGGTACACAAATATCAAAATATGAAATAATTACAAATCCTATATAATTATTCCTATAATATCGCGCGCTTGTCCGTCCGTCCCAGCTCATATCAGAGGTGTCGCGCGGACCACGGACTTAGCCTGCAAAATGCAATACTCGGCATTTAGAAGTGCGGGCCTGATAGGACCGCGTGGACTATGACCGCACGTCGTCGGTCCCGTACCCGGTATGCCGGTCACGAGACCGGCATGTGGTCACAGTCCGCACTAGTTCGCAACAAAAACTGAATGGCACTATGCGTGCAACACTCCTAAGAAAATAATAAGATAAGGCTTTGTAGGTGTTCTAGTAGGTACCAGCAGTGTACTATGGTATTGTGCGAAAAAAATTGTGAGAACTGAGATCTATCCATCTTCACCTGAAGTATTGTTTTGCTCATAACTCGAGAACCGCTGGTGCTAGAACCATCGTGTTGGTACTCAAACTTCAGGTCTCGGTGAGATCTATCTGTCACCTGAACTATTGTTTTGGTCATAACTCGACAACCGCTGGTCTTGAAATGAAATGATTTATTTCGTCACACATAACAACACAAATAATTACAAATACAAAGAAACATATAACATGTGACGAAAAGGGAGCCCACTCAGCTGACTCACTATCCGAGATAGCGAAGCTGATTTTCAGGGGCTCCCCTCCGAGATAGCGAAGCTGATTTTCAGGGGCTCCCCTTAGACTCATCATGTTGGTGCTCAAACTTCAGGTCTCGATGAGATCTATCCATTGTCACATGAACGTTTGTTTTGGTCATAACTCTAGAACCGCTGGTCGATTTTGAGAACCCATCGGTTCTCAAAATCGTTTCTTTGTCGCACCGTTAGGGTTTGGAACTGTCTCCCGGCGAGTGTGTTTACCGAATCCTTTAACCTGGGTGTCTTCAAACGTCGTATCAACGGGCTAGACAGCTTAGCAACAGTCCACAAATCTACTGGCACGGCGCCTCACTGAGCGTGGTTTTGCGAGGAGAGGGGTTTTTGGCTCTGTCGACTGTACCATGGTCCCACGACACAGCCACCCATGTTGATAAAAAAAAACTCAATAATCTTGGTACATTACACAATGTAGTATAATATGTAAAAAAAAAATATTAACATAACTCAGAAAAATTAAAAATCACCTTGGACGGCGCGTATGACGGACGGACAGACACCTGACGGATTTTATAAGGATCCCAGCCAGAGTCGCTGGCTACGGAACCTTAAAAAGGTCAGCTAATGCTGAGTTAAGTGAGAATTTAACTAGATTCAGTGCTATAGATAGTCTCGACTAGGAAAGGTACTCTACGTGGTAGAGGTGTTTGTAGTAAATAAAAAGTCAAAGTATTATCCCACCCATCCATCTATACCACACGCTTTATACCGACAAACGGGGTAAGCAGAGTAATCGGTGTTGTGCTGCAACGACTCAAAATGTCACCCAGGTTTTTGCTTTAAAAAAAAACCGTATTACGCACGGTGTATGCTCCTCGTGCAAAAACAGTTTTACTAAAGCGCTCGGAATTACGTAAGCCCTGTAACATTCAAGTAAAAGAAATATCTATATGAATGAGCGGGGTTTCCACCCCTTGTCACGCGTCCTGTCTCACGGCACGCTCCACGCTCCATGCGAGACAGCTGTGTTTTTTTTTCTTTCTAAAAAATGAGGTGAACACACGGAATGAAGAGAATAAACGATGGAATGAGCATATTATGAATAAGTACATTTAGTATGGAGCCGGGACGCGTAATTTGTTTGTGTTTTATTTCCTTTTCTGGCCTTTGCTGTAGAGCACTTGGCGTGTGGTCACCCGTCGCAAGGATGTTCGGAAACGATCTAGGAAAGATCCTCATCGATAAGTCTGGTGACCGACGCGCCAAGTCTTTCTTCTTTCAGCGGATAGGGCTGGCGATTCTAAGGAGCAACGCTGCCAGCGTATTGCGCACTGTGGGAGAGTCGGCTGAATTGGATGAAATATTTTACCTACAGTAGCGAACCCCTCCACCCCTTTCTCTATCCGTAAACCGCACAGTGTCAGCCAGCACACATCCCGTTTCGTCCTTCTTTCCACCTTACTTTTTTTTTAGATTTTGTTTATTTTTTGTATATTCTTCATTTAATTATGTTAATTTCATACTAAGTTAGAAATGTATTAATTTATTTTCACAAAATATCTTATGTTGATTCAATAAACGATAGTTTCCTTTGATATTCAACAAAGTGGCATAAAATTCCCCAGTCGTAGGCCAGCAGATGGCGAACACAGCACTCCATGGCTTCACAGGACACATCCGGGCCCCTTGCAGGTAGGAGAAGGTTTCACTCGAACAAGAGACCAGCGAGTGACCACTCTTGTTCATTTACATCGTGCTAAACGTTTCGGCTCGCGTCAAGCGCTCATCAGATAGTCCGCGTTTACTAGGGCGTGAAGCAGAACTAGCCCCGTGTTCTGCGACTGTTCCGTAATTGAGGTGAGGGAAGTAACCAATTCCTGTTTCCAAATTTGTTCCAAAACTTGTGCTATTGACCTTCATAGAATCTGACCAATTTAAGTCCGTATAATGGTGGTAAATAGAAATTAGACTATAGCATTATATTTTCCAAGAGAATGCCAACAGGGAACATAGAGCAGTGGTAACGGCGAGGGTAACGGTCAGCTTACTTACGGCTTACGGTTAGCTTACTTACTAAACATTGCTATAGCTTCTCGGTGTGATAAACTTACTAATAAAATTGAGTACCTAACTAATGCAGCGCTAAATCTGTAACGGTGCGCCGGCGTCGATTCTATGTACGATTCCTTTATACATCGAGAACTGCTGAATCAATTCACATCAGGTGTTCACAGACTTTTTCTGGAACATTTAAGTACCTATGGTTATAGGATATTTGGCCGCATATCGAAGCCTCTGGCAGAGGTGTTATTTAAATATAGTGATTATACCTAGAGTTCAACTCATTTGCCGCAGTCTAATTTCGAGGGTGCGATCGTCACAGCAAGTTTCGACTGCACAGAGGGGAGGCACCGTCCATCTTCCTAAGCCTACTCGCACGCTTGCTTCCTTTTCCGGTAGAAGTTCCAGGTAGGGTTTGTTTGTGGTGTATTGTTGAGAGATTGATCTACTAGAAGGTGCTTCGCGAGAAATAAAAATATAGTAGGTAGATGCACAATCTGCGCTCGAAAATCGGAGCAATTATATCGTCTCAACAATTCCTTGTGGAATTACATCGTATAGGTATTCAATTTATTAATAAAAAACAGAAATTTATTTTGGGTCCCATTTTTGGGGTACCTGTACTTTCCTTGCACCAAACTATTTGACAAATTTATGTTCTTTATATTTTGGCGTCAATTTCATCATTATCGGTTCAGTAGATCCGGAGATATCAGCGTCTGATCGACAGACAGACAGACACCAGAGTTATCAGATCATATAAGGGATTTGCTCTTTTTGCGATGGGACCGGGAAAATAAAAATAAATAACATAATTAAAGACGGTTTATTTTGCAAACAAACAACTTAAAACTATTAACTTATTTTACGTTTATTTGCAAAATATCATGGCTCAGCCAATGACGTATCATGTATTCTACTAGACCTCTTACCCGGGCAACAGCCTTCGCTCCACCGCGGTGGAGTAACCATTACGCGGAGGGACCCTCTTGAGACTAGTAGCTCGCGAGCGACCGAACGCGGCGGACGCGCCGTCCGCGCGCTCGCTGCCGTCCGTCTGCGGCTCGCATCGCGCCAGTCATTATGCCCGGTTGTGTGTTGCGATATTGCAAAAATCATACCAAAAATATTGGGAAAAGTGATGGCATCTCATTTCATAGGTAAGTATCACTTCATTGTGATCTTAATATATAAGGTCTTTCAAAATTAGTTAATAGTACGCTAAGGGGGGGTTCTGCATCATATAGGGAGTAAAACCTATATAAATTTTTTTGGACCTTGGGTTTTTTTTATGAAAAATGTTTTTTATGTATGAAAATGTATGTATGTAAAAAAATATGTGGTTGATTTTATAGCCTAATCGATTCATTTTCATAACAGTAACAAAAAAGTCTTCAATACCATTTTGATGTAACACGTGTAAGTTGGTAAAAAAAATCAAATTCTTTCTATTCCATACTAATAAAACTAAAATTGTGGTTTTCACAATTTCTGAAAGAAAGAGATCTATGTGTTGGAAGACTTTTTTGTTCCTGGCATGAAACTGAAACGATTAAGAAAAGAATTTTTTTTACATTTTACATTATTATAATTTTTTTTTTTGTAAACAAAAATCTTTGTTCCTCAAAAGTGATTTATTTACGATACAGAACCCCCCTTAGCGTACGATTAACTAATTTTGATAGAACTTATATATAATATCTTGTTTTCCATGTGCTTAGAAATATTTGGTTCAACTGGCCAATTAGGGCTGTCACAACGCTACTTCAATTTGAAAATTTTGTACATTTTATGTATTGACCTAGCATTGCAATAACATAAGCATTATTTAATTAAACAAATAAATTGAACGCGCTCATTAGGGCTGCCACATATGAATGATTAGAAATAGAGTTCTGGGATATCATGTATGAAAGTAAATAAATATGTATTAAACCACGTTAAAATATGAGAGTGAATTGACCGCTAATTAGGGTTGTCGCTATTCTTTTAATTTTTTTTAATTAGTAAGTAATTGAGAAATTTTCAAGAAAAAATTTTTTTTTACAAGTTTTCCACATCCTACTAAGGGATCAATACGAGAAAGATGGATAAAAATAGTCCAAGATGATACATTGTTTAAGGGAAAGTGAAAATTTAAATTTGTGTAATGTGAAATTTAAATTATTTTGTTTAAGTACGGAGGAAGAGTTATTTTAGTTGTGTTTGTGTGTGTAGTCCAAAGTATACCTAATGGTTTTTTTAGTTATATATATATATTTTTTTTTAAATAAATGCTGCACTCTTTATTTTATGTATGTTTGGTTTGGAGATTTTAAGTTTAGTCCAAGGCCAAGACCGCAGTTATGAATTATTTATTATTAAGTTTAGTTTTTTAGATATTATTCTAGTTATTAAGTGTAGGTATTATAAGAATACAAAACGGCTTTACTCGCGGTCGAAATACGAGCTGTGTGGCTCGACGTTTCGGGCCAAACGTATGGCCCATCATCATGAGCACTCTGGCCGAAATGTCGAGCCACACAGCTCGTATTTCGATAGCGAGTAAAGCCGTTGTTACTTCTTAAAATGTCAAATAACCACGGTAATTTAAAAACCCATATAAGTTTAGGTATGTATTTCAAGTTATTATAGTTCTGTATTTTAAGTTTAAATACATAAAAACGTTTTTCTCGATGAAATTCACTATCTGTTTTCTTCTATAATCCTTTAAAACGTCCCACTGCTAGGCACGGACTCTGCCCACTGACATAGGAGGTATTGTTTTTATTGTTGTTGTTTTATTGTTTATTGAGTATTCTTATGGCAGTCATATTGCACTCGAACTTGTCACAATTTGTTATATCCGGTTCGATTACTCGTACATGGTGACCAGTGGAAATCAGAAGCAGTTTACACAAAAATACCTTTCATAGACCAGTGTGCACTAGTTACCTAACTTTATTTTTCTTCATCGGAGCGATCGTACCTATTCGTTATGAAATGCACGTATATCAATCCTTATCAAGGAAATAAATAAGTACATTAGTTAGTGCCCGGGATTTGAACCCGCAACTTCTGCATTGAGAAGCGTTACCACTAGACTACGGGCACAATTAACCATAATACCTACTCGTAAAATAATAAATCGAAAAATATATTTTTGGTAGACTAAGTGACAACCCTACGCAATGCACGTGTTGACTGACCGGCCGGGCCGGCCGGGCCGCTAGCCGCTAGTCGCTCGCTAGCTAGCCCCTCTCCCGCTCGCTTCCCGCCCCGCGCGGCTCAGCGTTCCGCCACCCCGCTACCTTACCTCATACCTCAGCTATTGGCCGTCATTTCTCTGTATTCTTTCTTCGTAGTGCTCACTCTATACATAAAATCTCTTTGGGCTCAGCATATTTCACTCGAGACGGTTAATCCCTGTCCGGGCTCTGCTTTTTTTACCTCTTCTCTTCGTAATACACATAGCCACATATTTGTAGTGGTATAAGGCGGTGCTCTTATATGGTGAGCTAACCCACTGGCTGTCTGGTTGATATTGAGCACCGTCATTAGATTTGCACGACAGCGAACGTCAGAACGTCCACATTTCACACCTATACCACTCCATACGTCATAACTGGGAGAACGCGCTGGTCGTACATGCGAGTCTTTACGTCTTGAGGTATATCAGACCTCAGGGCGAATTTGGACTTTCCGAAGTCAACACAACCCAGTTGAATGCGTCTCTCGACCTTCTTGTGCAGACTTTGTCGTGTTTTTTATTACTTTGTCCCGGTTCATCTTCAGGTCCACCTTTATCGACGCTTTATAAAGGTCATGAGGTCATTTAGCATTTTCCGAATTTGACGGCGGAAATTGGACAGAACACTGGCGGCCGTGAACAGGGAAACGGGGTGTGGGAAGACCACCCGCCTGATGACCGCTCAAGGCCGGCAGAACTGGAGAATCATTTGAGAGGCGTATGGCCAGCAGTGCACACATAAACGCTTACTGACTGACCATCATTAGAAACCTCAAATAATTCAAATAAACTCAAAATGCCCGTAATTTCGGCTGAAACCAGTCCTATGCAATATTAATTGCCGTCTCTAATGCATTGCCCGGTCTAGCTAGCTGACCCCGCCGGACCCTTTTCTGCGGTTGTATCTCTCGCGCCCTCATCTCGGCGATACCTGGCAGCCTTGCCAGGCATCCGGGGCAGTGTGTCACGTGGTTACGTCTGCGTGACGTCACACCGTGACGTGGCATCCTCCCTGCGTCCGAGCTGCCACAATTTACGTAAGTGTCAAGTCATGGGGCAGCTTATAAATAAACCTCTAACCCAAATTCAGTGTGTGCTCGTCCTAAAATGACTGACGCATTTTGGCACAGGTCAGGGCTAGGGTTACCTTGGGCGCGTGTGCTTTTTAACTCTAGCTAGACGGAAGGGCAAGTTGCCGTTTGCGTCACTCAGCGAACTCTACAATTTCATTGTTGAAGCGTCCATTTCATGGAGAGACGCTGGTAGTTCAATTTTATCTGCGTGAAATGAAGAAGACCAGTGGACCCTCCATGTGTTGACCTATCTCTGTAATAAATAAATAACTGATACTTCAATTCTCACAACCAAGAATATCGTCGCAGGAGGCCACAAATGCCCTGCGACAGTTGCTTTCCCAGTATGTGCCTCTTTCTGGGTGAATGCTTGCGAGTGCTGATTAAAAGTCGCATTGTCTGTTTCTAAAAGTTAGCTGTCTGCCAACTCGGGGCGCGCGCGCAGCGCGAGTTACCGATCTTTGTTCTGTGATCCATCAGCTACTCGCCCGACTGGCTACGTATTATGTGTAGGTACCACACAACAATATAGGGTTGCTGCTTTCGCGGTTTCTTGCGTGACTCTTCATCCACAAAGGTTACCCGCGTTACGTGCCCTATATTCTTCTTTTGTATTCTTGCCGATCTTGACGCGTATACGGCTAAACGTTCGCTTTGCCAATTCATACAAGAGTTCCCAATGAATTTTCATAATGAACTTTATTACAATGATTATAAAAGTCTAGTTACAAGTCTACTTATGCGGTAGGGCCATAGTAGGTTATAAATGTTTTCATAAATGGAGTATCACCAAAAGCAATAACTACAAAAGTATTCTCAATCATTGACGCACGCACAGCTATGGACTTCAAGTTCCGGCTGATTGTCAACTCATTAGTCTAGACTAGCTTGTAGTGGCAGGTTGTTCGAGTGGTTATTGAACGTAATTGTACCCTAGTTCCATATCAGACATCCGGTGGCATGTCGTGTTGATAACAACGGCTTCTGACCCGTCCGATAACGACGAGTCACATCACGACGACCACATCTGTGACCTTGGCAGTGATGCACGCCGCCACTGTACTTAACCTGTCGCTTTTCCAATTAGTTGGCTGTCTGTCTACATTATTAGGTAGGTACGTCTCGTAAATGAAAAACATGTCTCCAACTCTCCACTCTCCAGCTAGTGGGCCATCGCTTTGACGAATTCTGTGTGGATGTTGAGTTATGCCGCATCATCTAGACGTTTCACCAGTCGCCACACAAAAGCGCTGATGAGGGAGATGAGGGATCGCACAGATGAGTGCGATCCCTCATCTGGGTGCGCAAGGCGGCGGCGTTCTCTTGGCTGATGAAAATTCCGCATTCTACTTAGATAGTACCGGCCAGACAGACAGCAATAAAGGGAAGCACAGCCATGGCTCCTAGTTTGCTAAGGTGTGATGAGCTGACGTCATTAGTGTAGTATGGCGATGTAGCCAACCATGTGAGGTTCCATAAAAAAACTATTTTAACATTTATTAAAAAATGCTTTGATAGAATATCTAGACCGTCGCGCTGACTTCCTGCGCCGACTGCCGAGGCATCCTTGAGGTGGCTAACAAAGGTTTTCTAAATAAACGGTTCTAATGTAAAATAGTTACTTTAACGAATGTCAAAAAGTCTCTATCTTTCGATGTATAACCGCGTACACAACGCTCCTTATTACTAGGTAATAGGTAACTATAGGCGCAGCCGTCGTCGTAGCCTTAAAACCGAAATATTAACATTTCAGCTTACTTAATTCGTAGCTATCGATTCTAAGCAACGAGGTCGAGCGGTTGAAGTTATATAAAACCTGTGCGGCGGTTCCTTGCTAGGCTTCGTGCGGCCCGTAGATTCCGTGGAAGTTGGGTGAACGGGAGGCTCGACCGCCGCACGCATACAAAACGGGCAAGTTACCGTTACTTCGTTCACAGTCTGACGCGTCAGGATAGACTGCTGGAGTCGTACTTCAGCCCTTCCGCCGCGTGACAGCGTAACTCATCCGCCGGAGCCATAATCAAACCCTCGATCAGACCTGGATCTGGGTCGGATCGCTGCGAATTTATTATTCGGCTAACGGCCAAAGTTCGCTTCCTCCTTTCAGTGCGCTACAAAAAAAGCTTACCGAGTATCTTCATAGTTTTTCGAAAAAAAGTAGTCACGTGCTTTCGAATTATTGCCTGGACTGGATGGGAGCTTACGTGATGCTTGACGGGCATGTTTTCTGGAGGGAGAACGAGCACTGGAGCAATTTCTAGTTTGGAATCAAATCCAAACTGACTCCATAGATACTTGTACCGGAAGCAATTGGCTTTTAAACAAAGAGCCAGCTCACGGCAATATTTTAATTCACATTCGTACATTGTTCTACAAAATTGGTCAACGCTTCAACCGCTCTGAGGTAGCTAGTAGGCTACGTGTACTTGGTAACTTTAGTCACGCTCGCACAACGCGCAGCGAGTCAGCCGGCGAATGAACGAGAAGCGCGGCGCGCGGTCATTCGTGTCGGCCGGTGTCGGTCGCTGTTCCCAAAAAAATAAATTGATCTCAAATAAAAATCGAACATTTCTATATCGTGTATACACCGGTAATAAATAACGAATCCAATGTGAGAGCAATATAAATGTAAACCTAACGGGAAAGATTTTTTACTACACGTCAGAAACTTTCTATGGAAGTTTTTACCATGATTTTCTCATTTACGAGCAGAAATAACTTTCGCAATTTTCCGATTTCCTTTAGTTCCTCATTCAACTGGCTTGTGTAAGTTGACAGCGAAATGGAGTGTCATACAATTTTTGAGAGCTCAACTTCCGATTTCCTGAACATTTATATAGGTACGTGAGCTTCGGTAATCTTGTCGTTCCTACTCCTTCCTACCGAAAGCACTTGTTGGGCTTTGAAATCGCAACTATTGTTCGCGGAATCGGTAAAATGGGCCCAGTGGAAACTGTGTCTTGTGGTTGAGCGGTAGAGGTTATTTCGCTTTGTGCGGTAGCGGTGTTGTTAGGTCGATAAAGCAGCAGTGGATCGCAACGTCGTCGTCGGTCGTCGGAGCGCTACGCTGCTGGTCCGTACGTAGCCGAGCCGGTCGGTTGTCGGTTGTGTCAGAGTCAGTTCAGTAGTGCAGTGGTCCCTCGCCGCCGACACACGTTCGGGTGGCTCTGAAAGTGCTGTCGCTCTTCCCGATAACTTATTAGTTTTAAAAGTTCTTCCAGACTCCGAGGCGAGTCCTTCCGACTTCACTTTTCGTTTATATATGTTTGACAGTCGAAAACTGTTAGGTGCATTGTGAAAAAAAGACAAAGTTTCGCGCGAGTAAAAAAGCTCGGAAGAGCTGAGAGAGAGGCGAGGACACTGCTGCAAAAAAACTTTGACCGTTTTCATTGGCGCCTCATCCGGTTTAGAGGAACTGCGACAACTCCAAGTTGGGTATGTTTTGATAGATTCGTGAATTTTTGTCGATGGTCTAATCTTTTGAGTGTCTTGATTGTAGTAGAGTCTCAAGTAGAGTAGATAATGAATGACATATACGTACTTATTTGTCAGTGCGTTAAGCTGCTATCTGTTGATAAACACGTTATATTTACCTACATTTGAATGTATTTCTGTTTCATATTTTCGTGTAGATATGTTTATATTTCAATTCAATATAATTTTAAATCTAAAGTTTCTGAAATTATTGTAAGGGCCGTTGGAATGCATATTCAGTCATTCATTGTATTTTCCTGTTCCTGTTTCCCTATTTTGTATCTACACATAAGTACAATATTAAATCCATACGTATTTAATTCCTTCCAAACGTATACTGCTGGCCGGTAGCCTTTTGGTGTTTTCCTTGAACCGAATTTTTCTAACTCGAAGGTCAACTCAACACCAAACGAGATGTGCTTTTGTATCCGCTGGCGGATGAGATGATGAGTCACCGTTCGCTCTGCTGCCAGCTTTACCTGGTTAAGGCGACGCTAATCTCTGTAGGGTTCCATTCTGAATGTACATAGGTGAATATCTTGATAATGTTACAGTCAAAGAAGTTCGTTCAGTCCTACATTTAAAACTGTTTGTTATTTAACTGTTTGTAAACCAGTTGATAAGTAAGATTTGCTCCATTCTCAAGAAATACTTACCAATACATTTTCCCGTGAAAATTGCAGACGGCGAAAAGAATTAAAATGCTAACGTTGCTCTTCGTGCTGAAAAAATAACTGAAAACTTAAGAACACACATGAATCACGTGAATAATAGATTGTACTTATTATTGTCTGTAGAAAATGTCAATAGATATCACCTTAAAATACAAGGTCAACGATCCAGCCAGTCTGACGATTCAGTTTGGTAGACAAGTTGATACATAAAAACATGTCGTAGGTAGTAGAATATAATCTTAATCACACATAGACAGTGCTTGTTTTGTCAAATAACTATAAACAGCACCAAAAATCACCGGAGGAAATAAATACTCCGAAATCGGATTGTTTCTGAGAGGCAAACTATCCGATATAACTGCAGCACATTCCATTCCATTATGTTGTATGTAGCAAGTTTTGTCGAAGTTTTTCCAGTTTACCACTACGATAATGGTCGCCTTCATTCAGCTGCTATAGTCGCACGCATTGAGCAAGTAAGGGTACACACCAAATATACTCGATTTTCAAAATTCATAGACAATTGAATGTGCAGGCTAAATAACATATTCTTTACATACTTTTAAAAACAAAGTCTTATTCCGGGTCCCTTCTTACTCAAAGTAGTAAAAATTTCTACTTTTCATACTTTAAATCACGCTTAAGGCGGTGACAAACGCCAAATACGCAAAACATGCAAAAAGTGCGACAAAGAAGGTCCAAAACTGACCAATTGACACACATTCAGAAAATTAAAAAAATACCAACCTATATTTTGGTTCCTTACCAACAAAGTGCATTGCTGGTTTTTTTAATAATGAGTAAAAGTAAGTAATAAACATAAAATTAAAAATATATAAAAAAAGCATGAATTTTTGAAAATCTGAGTATGTGTGTATTATTACAATTTTACAATACCACCGATTCAAAGGTCACAAAGCTCTGAGAAAACTCTATTCAATTTGTTTTATTATTTTATCCACGAAAGGAGATAAAAATAAAAAACAAAAAACGCCTACATGAAATTATTGACGTAATTCTTCAGTCGGAAGGGTAAAATTTTTGCCTTCGTCAATTTAGCAGGCACTTCAATACTAGATACAATTTTAGTTCCGGGCTCGCTTGCTCGCTCCTGCCCTGCTGCGCCCGCGTGTCGGTCGTCATTTCTGTCTTCTGTGTTTGGATCGAATGGAAAAAAGATAGGTAGGTAGGTATTAGGTATATTTGTACCGTGTGGGATGGTAATTTAAAATAATAGCCCCACTGCATCTCTCCCCGTGCATGTCGTAAAAGGCGACTGAGGGATTTTTTTATGTCAACTGACACAGTTTGCTATATCACCTATAACATCCGTGATGTCAGCCCATAACACCGGGTGAACTTAGGTGCCATGTCAGTGCTTCCCTTTGGTCGTGCCGGCTACACTAAACTGGACGGAAAATACAAACGGATATGACTCCCTTCTTTTTTTCCGTCCAGTTCAGTGAAGCCGGTACGACCGAAGAAAAGCACTGACATAGCACCTACTTCACCAGTTGTTACGAGCTGACATCTCGGATTAGCATTATTCATAGTGCAATAGAAGGGGGTATATTGATGTGTCCATAGACCATGCATATCTATTAGGACGCTTACTATACTACTATCACGTAGTATCACGTAAGTATATTACGTACACTATTCGTTCAATGATCTGACGAATTTTGATATGGTAAGAAATACATAGGTAGGTAGGTAGGTACCATCGAATTAGAAAGGGGTCTGGAAGGAGCATAGCACGGCGACTGAACGCAAGCGAGTGAAGCTAAAAGTTGGACGCCGGGGATACCCGCGCAACCTGCCGCACACCCGCAGCGACCTATAATTGACCGCATATTGGACTCATTTAGACGAATATTGACGGCTTCAAATGTGCGCTAGAACGTTCCTTCCAGATCCCTTTCTAATTCGATGGCAGAGCCTCCCGCGCCTCCACCGCGCCGCCGCCGCCGCCTCCGCCGCCGCCGCCGTGCCGCCTCCGCACCGCACGCTGCTACTGAGTTACCGCACCGCACCGCACCCCACCGCACCGTGCCATGCTGCCGCCGCGCGCGCCGCGCGCGCCGGCCGGTACCTATGTTGCTATGATATTTGCCATACATACCTAAATGCCTATCTACCTATTACCTACCTACCTATTTTTATTTTAGTTTTCATCGATAGTCTATTTAGAGGTTTATAAAAAGTGGTAAGTACATGAACTAAAATAATTTGGAAGAAATTACAATAAAATGTTATTTAGGTAAAATAATAAAAAATAAAAAATTAGAATCACGCATCAGTTACATAAGCCACAATCATTTTAACAATTAAAATAATAAAAAAGCAAAAAAAAAAAAAACATACGAAAGTGGGATTCGAACCCCGAACCATCAACTCTTTAGGCTGATAGCGACAAACTACGCTAAATGTGACTTGAACGTGCGAAGCGAAATTAGCAGTCGCATGGTACATTATGTAGAATTCCCGAACGCTCAAGGTCGTTGGCGTTTGTCACGGCCTTAAGGCCGTGACAAACGCAACTGCTGCGTGATTCTAATTTTTTATTTTTTATTATTTTACCTAAATAACATTTTATTGTAATTTCTTCCAAATTATTTTAGTTCATGTACTTACCACTTTTTATAAACCTCTAAATAGACTATCGATGAAAACTAAAATAAAAATAGGTAGGTAGGTAATAGGTAGATAGGCATTTAGGTATGTATGGCAAATATCATAGCAACATAGGTACTGGCATTCGGGAATTCTACATAATGTACCATGCGACTGCTAATTTCGCTTCGCACGTTCAAGTCACATTTAGCGTAGTTTGTCGCTATCAGCCTAAAGAGTTGATGGTTCGGGGTTCGAATCCCACTTTCGTATGTTTTTTTTTTTTGCTTTTTTATTATTTTAATTATTAAAATGATTGTGGCTTATGTAACTGATGCGTGATTCTAATTTTTTATTTTTTATTATTTTACCTAAATAACATTTTATTGTAATTTCTTCCAAATTATTTTAGTTCATGTACTTACCACTTTTTATAAACCTCTAAATAGACTATCGATGAAAACTAAAATAAAAATAGGTAGGTAGGTAATAGGTAGATAGGCATTTAGGTATGTATGGCAAATATCATAGCAACATAGGTACCGGCCGGCGCGCGCGGCGGCAGCATGGCACGGTGCGGTGGGGTGCGGTGCGGTGCGGTAACTCAGTAGCAGCGTGCGGTGCGGAGGCGGCACGGCGGCGGCGGCGGCGGAGGCGGCGGCGCGGTGGAGGTGCGGGAGGCGCAGACAGCGTTATACCACAGTACCTATTAGTTATTCTGTGGTTATACCAACGAAAGCCATGCGTATAACGCCCCGTCAAGTTACGTACCGGAGCGTATACTGATAGATACCACAGAAGAGAGATATTACTGATACGGTCGTACTGTATACTGGTACGGAAAATGACACGGTGGCAACATCACCTACAATACAACATCCGAGATGTCAGCTCGTAACAACTGGTGAAGTAGGTGCTATGTCAGTGCTTTTCTTCGGTCGTACCGGCTTCACTGAACTGGACGGAAAAAAAGAAGGGAGTCATATCCCGAAATAGTTTGTATTTTCCGTCCAGTTTAGTGTAGCCGGCACGACCAAAGGGAAGCACTGACATGGCACCTAAGTTCACCCGGTGTTATGGGCTGACATCACGGATGTTATCTTTTTTCCATTCGATCCAAACACAGAAGACAGAAATGACGACCGACACGCGGGCGCAGCAGGGCAGGAGCGAGCAAGCGAGCCCGGAACTAAAATTGTATCTAGTATTGAAGTGCCTGCTAAATTGACGAAGGCAAAAATTTTACCCTTCCGACTGAAGAATTACGTCAATAATTTCATGTAGGCGTTTTTTGTTTTTTATTTTTATCTCCTTTCGTGGATAAAATAATAAAACAAATTGAATAGAGTTTTCTCATAGCTTTGTGACCTTTGAATCGGTGGTATTGTAAAATTGTAATAATACACACATACTCAGATTTTCAAAAATTCATGCTTTTTTTATATATTTTTAATTTTATGTTTATTACTTACTTTTACTCATTATTAAAAAAACCAGCAATGCACTTTGTTGGTAAGGAACCAAAATATAGGTTGGTATTTTTTTAATTTTCTGAATGTGTGTCAATTGGTCAGTTTTGGACCTTCTTTGTCGCACTTTTTGCATGTTTTGGTGGCGGTGACAAACGCCATGTATTTGGCGTTTGTCACCGCCTTAAACTAGGCAGTTTTGGCAAAATCCGCCTGTATTTACAAATCAATAAGTCAAAAAAATATTGCGTTTTCCGTAATTATTTTCCATGTGAAAATTCCCTCATATACCTACCTACTCCTCGAGCGACCTCCGTACAAAAAAAATTCTTTGGATGCGAATTTCTACACTATCTATCATACAAATTTCTATGGCCACGACTCCTTAAGGCGGATTTATCCTTCACAAAGATTATTTCCAGTCAATCTTCATTATTATTACAACCAAATCACTTACTATGTATGACTATTAACCCTTCGAGTCTCAAGTGGAGCGCGCGCTCCCGTTTTCGTCGCCTACCCATGGCTCCCAAGTGGAGCGCGCGCTCCACTTATTGCGCGCCGCTAGTTTTAATTCAGTATCTAATTCTACCAATTTTCTAACAAAACACTCAATACTGGTATCATTTCTTGGTTAAAACTTACTAATAACTATTCTCAGACACGACTGGGCACACAATAACCTTCACACAGAAAAAAATAATGAAGTTGACAGAAAATAAAATGTCACTTTTGGCAGCTGACATTTCCACTGACCCTGGAATAGACAAAGATTGTACCCGTAAACGTATTTCGGTATTTGATAGTTCGTTTCAATGCGCTTATTTCGGTATACCATATGTAAGACGAAATTGTACAGTTTTGGTCAGAAAAATTCAAAAAAAAAATTCGAGTGTGTTTTTTTTTGCCTGGAGTTAAAAAAATCGGTCTGTGCTTCTAAATAAGTGAATCCTGAAGAGTTTGGTATCACTGAACGCGTAATTTCAGTACAAACAAGACAGAATAACGAGTATTGATGGATCGATCGATTGAGGCGGGATATTCGAATTTGTGTGGGAGCGCGCGCGCCAAAATTTTGCGTTTTTGAGCGCCGCCAAAAGGGCCTGGGAGCCAAGGGGAGTAGGACTATTTTGAGTCAAAGGGACTCAAAGGGTTAATTAAAGATATAGGTATAATTTGTGCTTACCTATGAAATTGCCGTTTCTACAAACGACCACTTTGAAAGTGGCTAACTTTTTTTTGCGTAGGAATTCCAAATTCAAATATTTTCTGATATAAAGGCAAATTATTCTTTTTTCAAAATCAGTTGTTCGTTTGTTTTCCCACCGTTCGGTTTTTTTACATCGATGGTTCTGTGACCATGGAAAAATCGAAATTGCGCGTTATTTTCGAATATGAATCCCGTCGCAGCACCAACGCAGCACAGACGGCATGCAATATCATCGACGTGTATGGACCAGGTACCACAAGTGAACGCACTGTGCGTTTTTGGTTTGATCGCTTCCGTTCTGGAAATTTTCATCTCAATGATGAGCCCCGTGGCCGACCGGAGACGGTGTCAGTGTACGGTGGACCTGTGCCGGCATTATTCATTACAGCTTCTTGATAACCGGCGCAACAATTACTGCAGATGTGTAATGTGAAGAATTTAAAATGATGATGGATAAGCTCGCTGTCAAACAACCGAGACTTGTCAATTGCTCTAGTCCACTCCTTCTTCACGACAACGCTCGCTCACACACCGCCCAACGGACCGTCTCAAAACTACAGGAGTTACGAATGGAAACTCTCCGTCACCCACCATATTCACCAGACCTTGCTCCAACTGATTTGCATTTTTTTTTTCGATATTTGGATAACTTTTTACAGGGGCAAAAATTCTAATCGGACGAGGCAGTGAAAAACGCCTTTAAAGAGTTCATCGAATCCCATCCCCAGGATTTCTATAGTAGAGGCATCAATGAACTTCCAGTAAAATGGCAAAAGTACATTGATAATAATGGCCAATACTTCGATTAAAAAAAATATATTTTTAATAAAAAAAAAATGTTTGATTTTTTCTATATAAAACGGCAATTTCATAGGTAAGGACCTAATATGTAGTATTTGGCTTCGAAATCCAGCCAAAGGCCATAAAATAATCAACTATATTGTTATGCTCTCTGGGATTTTTTTTTTAATCGGGTATGGGTGGCTGCGTCGCGTCGGAGGGACTAAAGCACATTCTCCGACCAGCCAATATCACCTACGAGAAGGTAGGTGCCACACCGGAGGCCTCCCTGGATTGCTGGCTATACTGGACTAGAGGAGAACACAACGGAGGCTGCCAAGCGGCCATCTTACATCCACTATGATGGTATCAACCCAGCCGGCTACAATTTTTTTCGACGTTCGACGCGGAAGAACCCGCGACGTCACACCGCGCTATAGAGCCTTAAGTGTCATGGGTACTTTGATATTGTATGACTGGTGCTAGCTATAAACTGGTTTGAGTTCTATCGCAATCCCTTGGTCTAGCTAGGTAAGCCATAGGCACCACTTACATAATAATATGTCGCCCTTTCAGCATGCAGCTTTGATTGTGTTTTCCTCGAGGCAGGATGTATTCCGACCAACGAACTCACGGGTGTCATTAACCGTAAGAGTAAACGGGAAATGGCGGCGGCGAGGCAATAAACGCGTCATTTTTCTCCTAGTTATGTTAATCAGTTGTGTGCGCCGCATTTTTCCCGGTAGAATTTGCATTTTCCTTCAGCCTAGTTACTAGCTGGTATCTCCACTTGCAGCAGTCATCCATTGCGGATCTTTGTGCATCTTTTGACGCGATGATTTCTTTGCAGGTTAAATTTCTTCCAGATGTTTCGGTCTCCTGGCAATACGGTATATGCGTCTCCTTCTTCAGAGCTATTGTCACTTACTACAGATAGAGCACTTACTTTACTTCAATTATTTTCAAATCTGTGACAAAAGTGAAATCGTTCGTTATGCGCTCAAAGTATTTTTAAAACGGCGGTTTTTTGCGAGAGATTACGAAACCTTACGAGTAACTTTCAAACGAACGTCGATAAGTTGTTACCACATAAAAAAAGTAGAACTAAAAAACTATTTAAAATAAAAATATAAAAACCGCCTTCAAAAATATATGAAATAAAAACCTAAAAAAAAAAAACGAACCCTAGAGTTGAATGCGGTGCTAAAAAGGCTACACAAATCACAAAGGATATTATCATCCGCTCATGTTTTCTTTCATGCATCATTTTTGCTTGCTTTAGCACCGCCTTCAACTCTAGGGTTCGTTTTTTTTTTTTAGGTTTTTATTTCATATATTTTTGAAGGCGGTTTTTATATTTTTATTTTAAATAGTTTTTTAGTTCTACTTTTTTTAGGAAGTCGGTTTTATGTTTTTTAAAACTTTTTTTTTATTTCACAGTTTTTTTAGTAATTTTTGCTATTAATGTACTCGGCGGAATCGCTCGGCCTTCGGCCTCGCGATTCCGCCTCGCTTTCCAATCCGATCTTGACCCAATTAAAATAGGACCACGTCAGCTTCGATAGCTCAGTGGTGCAGACAGTCAACTGTCGCTATTGAATTTTAAGCAACGCTGGGTGCGGTCAGTACTTAGATGGGTGACCGCTGACCGTTGGAGGCTGACCAAGGTTCGGATTCCTCGTAAAACTGTAAGTCCCTTCCCTCGTAATCTTACTTGGTGGTAGGGTTTAACCTTCCCGGGTTGGTACCACCGCACTGAATTAAACGTCGGTCGAAACGGCTATGTAAATAGTTTGTGTTTTCCGACCAGTTCAGTGTAGTCAGCACGATCAAAGGGGGAAGCACTGACATGGCACTGGTGTTATGGGCTGACATCACGGACGTTGTAGGTGATGTTGCAGAACTTAGTAGAATGGACAGACATAAACGTGTTACGGAAGCCTACTTTTATTATAAAATAACCGTCGGAGGACCTTGGTTGAAAATTGTAAAATTTAGTAGAACGGATAGACATGCATATGTTACGGAACCCTACATTCATTTTGCAGAACTTAGTAGAATGGACAGACATAAACGTGTTACGGAACCCTACTTAACAGTTGCACTCCGGGAGTGCCGGCAGATCCCGTGCCACTCTAACTTAACCATTAACGCAATGACTTAAGGTTTCATTTTAAAAATGACGCTGACGCGATGTCGCGAGTTATACATTTTTACCCACCTAAAAAAGTGCCAAGAGCCGCTAAAGAAGTTTTCACTTCAAAAACCTCAGGGTTATCCCCTTTCAAATAAAAAAAAAAGAATTTTCAAAATCGGCCCACAATTGACGGAGTAATCGCGTAACAAACATCCAAAAAAAGAAAACATACCGTCGAATTGAGAATCTTTTAGGTCTAAAGTAAATTTCTCGTGAAGACAAATGCAACGAGCCCAAACACGATGGGTTTATCATGTGTAGTTTAGGAGTTCCTATGGCCACCTTCTGTCTCCATCATCAAACCAGCTCGATGGTACTCGGTACAGTAGGTACTGGCCAGGTACCATAATAAATTAAGCGCCGGTCGGAAAAGATAAAAAATTTCAAATTTAGAATATTCATGAAACAAGGGTCCGAATATGTATCACTAGTATATCGATTCATGTATTTAAACAGGACAGAGAAAATTTCAAAATATTAGGTATTTAATACTTTTTTAGTTTTTTTTTTTTTGTTTTTTGGAAATCGGTTTAATATTTTTTAAAACAGTTTTTATTTCATTCTTTTTAGTAATATTACATAAAAAAGAATAATCGAAATCGAATAATCGAAATCGATTGAAGTGGTACAGAATTATTCGCCATATGTGTCAGACTGCAAATTGCTGAATAAGTCCACATCACAAAAGTTTTGCTGAAGGTAACCACACACCATACTAATTTATCAAACTGAAAATTGCCGAAAACGACCACATCACAAGTTTTGCTGAAGGTAACCACACACCATAGTATTATGCTGATTTTTCGAAAACCACTGAACCAATTTCGATAAAATTGAAATGGGACCACCTCGGAAGTATGACCTAACTAACAAAAAAAGAATTTTCTAAATCGGCCCTCAATTGACGGAGAAATCGTGTTACAAACATACAAAAAAAAAAAAAAAAAAATAAAACAAAAAAACATACAGACGAATTGAGAACCTCCTCCTTTTTTGGAAGTCGGTTAAAAACAACCTACCTATCGACGTTCCTCGTTCATTGGAAACTCAACATCATCTCTGTACTAAGCCTCTGTATTCCATTCCATTTACGCGAGCGACCAACAGGCTTGCGGGCTCGAGACATTCAGAGTGCGACCGGTGTGCACCACGAATGAGTAAGGCATTCCGTGAATAAATAGCACCAAACAAGCGTTCGCTGGAATCGTCGCTTGCTGTTGCATAATAGAGGAAGCCCTCTACCTACACTAGATATCCGGGTTCCGAAGTTGGGCCGCAGCGGTAATCCCAAGGGTCATCGGTCGGGGGCTGGGAACGTTATACCACGTTATATTGCCTATTTACATGAATTATTCCTAGCGTTTTATGAATATGTACTTGATGGTCTCTTTTAACTCAACTTCGAATGATCATCGATGTGTAACTTTACATTAGGCAGTGAGGGTGCTTGAGAGAATGGTATATCTTCAATCTCGTGTTTTATATGTGCAGGATAACCTCAATTACATTGTATTAACAATTTAACATGTAGTGTACCTATTCCTTTCGCAACCCAGAAATGTACCAGGAACTGATATTGTTTTATCAAAACAGCGAGGTTACTTCAAGATATAACATCTTTATTATTAATCAACAACGGTTATGGCAGGAATGAATGCATACACTCCACATAGACATAGATATTCTCTTCGACGACCCACGAACGACTTTTCACCACCAGTCGTACGTGAGCGAGAGACTTGGCGAGAGAGCTTGACCAAAGTGTCAAACTGAGAAATCTAGTTAACAGTAGGGTACACGTACAGGATAGGGTATTTATCACTTCTATATTTAGGCTACATTCATTTTAGAATTCTTATGATTGTAAATTTTACGGTATCAATTAAGATATACGTATTCGTTTAACTGCAACCTCGTTACAAGTCACCCCTACATGCATACCGTCACACGCAGTTCCGTCGACAAACGCTAAGTTGTCACTTAATGAAGTCAATTTAAATATCTTCAAAACCGGTTTAAATGCAAATTACAAAAGAACCGGTTCCAGCCGAAGGGTTTAAACATGGTAGATAATCCCAAAAGATACGATACACGAAGCTCGCAGTCATTACTAGGCCGCTGCTGCATTGCGATGCGAAGTGCCATCGATCGACAGAGCGCCTCGCCGCCGCCTGCGACGGACGGTGCTGCGACTTCGGAGATGCGGGAATTTGCATGTCGTTTGAAGTCTAATGGAGCACATCAATATTCATTGGATATTTGCAACACGGCCGACCAGTGGTCGACTTTCGAACTTTGGATAACTTGATTGCAACTCTTGATGCATGGTCTTGCTTGGTGCAGTCTACAGCTGCCCTAATTTTCGCATGCTAACAGAACACTTAACGTAATAATGGCGTGAAATTTCCTTAATAATAAGTTGAATATTTCCTTATCTTCAGTGCAACCATCCACCATTCGGATGCATTACACACACATCAAGGAAGAAGCTACGCGTGCATAATAGAAAGTATAAATGGATCAAGATAGCCGATTGGCTGAAGGGTAATTGGCCAGTATGACAAAAGTAACCTGGCTGGACGTTTGACTATCCGGATATATGATCGGATGTCGTATATCTAACGTGCGTACGTTTCTTTTGGCACTCTCTATGAACGCTGACGGAGGCGTCGCCGAGGGCGTAGTTCATTTCCTCCGCTCGTGCTTCTTCCCTCGTCATGTAGTCTGGCCGTAGGAGAAATACCATCTTATCGCCACAGAACATTGACACGAAATAGCGATTCAATGACACGTGACTATTCTCAAATCAAAACAAACGTGCAGCTTGCACAACAAAATTTTATGGCTTAGTAAAGGGAGATTCCCTTCACTAAGCCATAAAACTTTATTATGCGAACTGCACGTTTGTTTTGATTTGAGTATAGGGTTACATACAATATTGTACATTGTTGTAACTGAAGTTCATTATTTACGTTTCATTTGACCGCAACACCACTGTAAGCGGTACAGTTGCGCGGCAGAGCGATGCGGTGACCGATTCTCTCGCTTCACCGGTTGCGCTGATCCGATCTAATTTTTTCTTCACATGAACGGTCACGACCGCGCTTGTCAACGAGTGAAATCGGTTATCCATCCCCGGCTCGATCGATCTCCGCGCCTTGCAGCTTCGCGGCTCACTGGATCTGCATAAAAGTCTGTTGCATCTATTAGATTGTAAGTGAGCTAATGTGCTATCCGACCACGAACGTCATATCACCGCCCATTCGGATCGTAAGATCGCGGCAACCTGACAGTGTTAATGATTTTAAAAAAAGCGGCCAAGTGCGAGTCGGACCCGCGCACCGAGGTTTCCGCACCACAAAAAAAAAACATTGAAAAAAAACACGTTTCTTGTATGGGAACCCCCGTTAATTTTTTACTTTTTCTATTTTTTATTATTTGTTGTTATATCCGCCATAATAACACATATTCTGTGAAAAATTTAACGGGCTACCTATTACGGTTCTAGAGATACAGCCCTCGGACAGACAGACGGACGGACGGACAGACAGACAAACAGACGGCGTAGGCTTAGTAATAGGCTTCCGTACGGGATACGGAAACCTAAAAATACGGTGTCGGCAAAATAGGTACTTACCTAATCATGTCACACTCCTCGAACGGAGGTGTGCCTAAATTCTGCGACAGAATATCGTTGTTAATCAAGGAGTTGTTGTTTGTAGGACCCATGTTGTTATTGTGTCATCATAAAATACAGTATTTATTCGCGTTGTTTGCGTTGACAAGTGACAATGACAACGACAATGTGTGTGAAAATAAATAAATCGTGGGCGTCAGTCTGTTACCATATTTAATTTCTAAAGCACATCTAAATTTTACATGCACCTACTGTGTACATAGGTGATTGTCCTTGTTTGTCCCCATTTCGCTGCTTGTGAAAGTAAGAGCTGATTTTATACAACAGTTACCTAATGTTTTCCACTTTGGATAGGTTGAGTCATAGAAATAGCCTAAGTGATCGTGATAGAATAATTAAATGGTCTGAGTGCATTCTGACTTGATTCTGCCTGTACTGTGAGCTGGAATTTGGAACGCAGTCGCAGTTAAAATTTTCAATGGACTGTGTTTTGCGTCCAGTTCAGTGTAGCCTGCAAGACCAAAGTGCTTCCCACTAACATGGCACCCAGTTCATCAAATTGTTATAGGGCGACATCACGGATGTTGTAAGTGATGTAGCCAACCGTGTCAGTGTCTATAAAAAAAACTGCATGGCTAAATTATGACGACATATCGTATCGTATACCTAATTGATTTTTGCAGAGAGAGATAACCGATACTCTATCTCGCTAAACTCAGCTTGTGCTCTATTCGCATGAGTGAGACATAATAAGAAATTCGCTATACATTTCTAATTGGCAATAATAGCACGGTGATGACGGCAGTAATGACGGACGATTCAATTAGCCTAAGTTTCAAGCCATGAAACTACAAAATAACGTGAGTAAATCGTTTTCATGGTCGGCACGAATAGCAATCATAGAAATTATTTCTACTTAGTTAGTATTTCATACAAACTAATGAATATCTTTGCAGTTTTCAGCAACATAAATTTTAAAACTTCCATAAACAATTGCTTCAAAGTTCTTAGTAACATTCAAGACTAGATGGTAATATTGCCGATCCGTTTAAAGTTCTCGGTTTGTCAACAAATTAAGTTCGTAATCGCAGCAAATCAACATCGACGAAGTTAGCATTGTATCAGACAGTTCCACTGAGTAGGCAGGTCGACATTGTCCCACCCACGACCGCGACAACGGTGCCTTGCCGCGTGGGATGCTAATCGACCTTTTCGACATAAATTGCGGTGTTTACGTTCACTAGTTTGTCTCTGGTTTCTAATATTGTCATACGAATTTAGAGAAACTGCTTACCCCGATTGTTGGGAATTGGGATACAGAGAGAGAGATTTAGAGAAACTTGCATCAACTAGTTATCATTATTCTACACTTCATGACATCGTTGTGTTTCCCAGAGTGTAGTCTGAAATTCGATTCAGGGGTCGTCATCGAAATCAAAATACTCGAAATAATTTTATGCGGGGGACTCGGTTTATTACACATTTTGGATGGATCAATACCGAGCTATAATTTGTACCTTCGGTCATAAGACTTGAAGGAACGTAGGTACTTTTAAATTTGTCTTCAAGATATTGTATAGTAATACAGGAATTCTAGGTTGCGCATTATTTTGCTGTTTCGAGGAATAACACGAATGTTTTTCGTGCTCTCAATGTCGCGAAGTGTTTTGCTGACACGATGTTTATATTAGATAGAAGGTGAGAATTCAGGCTTTTGGGTTTCCGCGGGTTCGTGCGTCTATAAACATCTGCAATTGTTTTGCCTATCTTAACGAGTTTTATTATCTTTATGAGTAATAATTTTACAATTAACGTACCCGACAACGTAAACAAAACCTCTTTATCGATTCTTCTTTATTTCTTTACTTCACTTGCTAGATTGTTCATGCATTCTCGTAGGTATTCTTCATCGTTTAATATTAGACTTTATCACTTTATTGTAATTCTGTCAAAGGTCCTCGGTATTGATGCAGATGCATAGGTCTCCCATGTCGGGCACGCAAATATTCTTACGAAACTGGATATCATTCTCATTATACCATCCTATCCGTGCGAGTATTATATTCCGCCGTACACATTTTGTAGATTTTGCATTCGTTTTCTCGCGTAAATTCTAAGCATGCCACTCTTGCCACCTCCCGCGTCACTCGCAGGCAACCAACGTCAACTCTTACATATATGGCTTCCCACGGTCAGGTGCTACGTGTCATCCGCTTAGTGCTCTGCCCGCAAGCAGCATACAAAGCACTCACCTAATCAAATTGCAGGCTGAATTATATTTGACGACGACTTTATATAATGCGATGAAAACGCGTACAGACTACGAGCATAACCATAAATTCAGAAATTATGCCGGTAAAGAAAATTCTAGATCTCTCTTTTAGCCCCGTTCGCAATCGTTTTCGATAGATCTTTCGATAGAACAATTTTCTATTTCGTTTCGTCTTGTAATTTTAAGTATCTAGTTTATTTATATAGCAAAATGTACGCCAAGTGTCTAGACTTTACGGTGGGGTAGTACATGCAAATTTTTATTTAAATGGCTTCCCTTTGACGTTCTTAATGGATATTGTGCTAACCTTGCAAGTTGGTCGTAACTCCGAGTGAATGGCAAATTACTTAGCGTGTCTCGGAGCAGCATTTGCCCTGTCACACACCGTGTGCAATTGTCGTGCATTCGTAATGCCGGCACTCGTACTGGCATTCGGTGCTGGCATGCACATGCATATCTGTTGTAGTGCCTATACTCATGCTGTGTGCCGAATAGAATCACTCGTTTCCAATGTCTCTATAATTTTTTTTTGCGAAGACGCACCAGCTGTTATGAACTGTCCCGTTTACATTGTCTGTTCTGTCCGTGATACTTGTGATGCATACATACGTATATAAGGTATACGTCTTTGTAGCATTATGTCCCAGAAAGTGACCACGCAAATAATAAAACAGAGAGTTTTGAGAAAAATAATTATTGTAATAAACACACTCCTAAAGAAAACGTGAACGAACTCACCTCCTCTCCTCTATTGACTGCAAAATGGTTTCTTCTTGCAGTCCCAGTATTGGAAAGTAATAAAAGCGAAAATCTCTAATTGCTGGAGTATGAAATTTACGATAATTCTAATTGGATTGGGATTCAAATGACCTGCCTGAATCAATTTTATGTCGACCATAACCATAAATGCATGTTATGCGCCCTACTGAATCGTGGCTTCGTGTGGCTCTTGGTTTGGGGCATTGATTTTGTTTGGGGCTTTTACCTTGATACAAATTACCCCATTGACACCGCTCTAGCTGGGTCGCAAAGGGATCGACAGCTACATTACAATATATTTGTATACGAGTGGTTATAATTCTCTCGTGTAAATTTATTTTTCTATAAGGTGTTTATTATTATAGTATATGAGCAGTTTTTGATCATATTTGACACTGGTCATCATCAGGGTAGTGCCAGTGTTGAAACTATGCCATGACGACGACGTGTCGCCACACGACTCCTTTATTTTTTTCAGCAATCTAAAGACTAAAATTAAAAGGATTCCAGACTACATCCAGTAAGGGGCATGGGACCTACAGTTTTATACTGGATGCGATGAATTTTCAAATGGTTCACGCTTTTAAAAATGTTCACAAGAGAACTCGCATTAATCAACATTGTATCGATCGCCCATGGATAAGTGACCTGACCGACGAAACAATGTGACTATCGCAGACAAAAGGGTGCCATAAATTAACGATATAACAAGTGCGTGCACGCCCGATGCAAACTGACAGACGACACGCAACGCCCCGAGTTCCGTCCGTCCCTCACACAATCATCACGGCCCTTGTGTGATCGATCATCTGACATTGCTTGACTTCAATTTACGTACGATCGATATCAGCTGACGCTACCACCTTGGGATCCACGAGTCAGTAAGCCTGGATACGCTATACATAGGAGGACAGGGGTAGCCGCGCGCCAGCGCAAACGCGCCAGCGCGTCAGTCTAGCGCCGGCGACCGATTTTAGTCTCCGTCCGCCGCTCAGGCGGAGCGAACGTGCGCGTCTGTCACAAAATGCCTCATTGTGCAGTGCTTTGGTGCAAAAAGTCGTCGAAAATTTCAAACTTGAACACAGATGGAGTCACCTTTCACGAGTAAGTACTTTCATTCAATTTGATAGCATTTTTCGCTTGAATTTCAGTAACAAACATCGGCGTAAATATGTATGGAGAGCTCTATTCTGCTTACCCACCATAGGTCGACTATCGTGTTGGATGCAGTTAGATCTTGTAATTTTTTTTGTTTATTGATAATAAATATGTATGTTAAATGTATACAGATATTTCATGCATTCTGCCTTATTGCCAAAGGACATTTCTTCTAGTCAACCTCAGCAGGTTTCCTCGTTCAATATTCGTTTATCGCGCTTTTTTCATTCAACCAGTACCTACCGGTTTTTACTTTTGAGCGACTCTAAGGAGAAAGGAATTAATTTCTTTAGGTCATGCGTCTACCGGGAATATCAGATTTTTTTTTTTTTTTTTTTATGGAAACTGACACGGTTGGCTACATCACCTACAACATCCGTGATGTCAGCCCATAACACCGGGTGAACTAGGTGCTATGTCAGTGCTTCCCTTCATTTCGCGTCGGCTACACTGAACTGGACGGAAAACACGAACTATTTACATAGCCGTTTCGACCGACGTTTCGCTCAGTGCGGTGGTACCAACCCGGCCGGGATAAACCCTACCACCCAGTAAGGTAAGAAGGGAAGGGACCTACAGTTTAACGTGGAATCCGAACCACGGTCAGCCTCCAACGGTCGGGTGGTCACCCATCCAATAACTGACCGCACCACTGAGCTGCCGAGGCTGACGATCCCTTAGTCGACTTTTACGACATGCGACGGGGAGAGATGCAGTGGGGCTATTCTTTTTAAGTACCGACCCCACACGGTACAAAGATCGCGGATATTTAGGAGAATTAAAAATAATTGACGTAATAGTTTAAACGTTTGCCTTCTCAGAATGTATAGAACGTATATAAATGTACAGGATGTATATGTAGATGGTAGGGTTCAACCCGCCCGTGTTGGTACCACTGCACTAAATAAACATCGGTCGAAGTCACTATGAAAAGTAGTAACTACGTGTTTTCCATCCAATTCAGTATAGCCGGATCGATTAGGGGGAATCGGTGACAAGGCACGTACCTAATTCACCTAGGTATATTTATTTATTTTAGACAGGCAGCCTTGGCTGATGTGTCTAAATCCGGTTTTTCTTCATATTTTTTATTTTATTTGGTTTGTTTGTTTATTTTTTTTTTAAGTATTTATCGATCTTGATTATTTTTATTATTTTAGTTTATTGTAGTTTTATTTTATTATTTATATATTGGGCTCCCATCATCGCTGGTACCAAACTGAAGCATTATTACGATGATGGAGCCATCCGTATCAGTTTCCTAAAAAAAGTTAATCTTTATGCTTAACTATTTTCGCATACATTTTGATAATTTTTATTATGGAATACACAATTGTAGATTTATAATAAAGTATCCGAGGTATCTCAGAACTTAGAACTATGATCGTGTTTATGCGAAAATCTGCAAATTCGCAAAATTGTGAAAGGGGCGTTGCCTTTGTTCATTTAAGAGAAAGTTATATTATTCCCTTGATGTAAAGAAAGGTTAAATATTGTTAAATCCGTTTCATCTTTTCATCGCGAATCGACACAATGAGCGACTTATTGTATGAATCCCGTTCAAATGTATGGAAGACTGGCGTCACTTGGCTACCTACTCGCTCGGCCAATCACGGCGTTCCATGCGCCGCTCCCGCCTCAGACTTCACACCCCTTTGGCGGCTACCTCGGTTCTCATACAAACGATGCCGTATTTCGTATCCAGGCTTACTGACTCGTGTTGGGATCAGACAGGAGCAAGGATTCGTTAGTTTGAATCTTGTATAGGCATACTTACGTTAGTGGAATTTAGACGGGTTCATCGGGGGTTGCGTGCGAGTTAATTCAAGAAGGCATGAGCAATCAAATATGGCACGATTTGTTGCTTATGCAATGCATCCAATATGTAAATATTTGCAAGTATTCTTAAAGAATGATGCATTGTACTGTTGTTTCAAGACATTGTTGGTAAATGTTGGCAGTAGTTAGTTACCAAACCATTCAGTATCGTAGAACAATTCGAATCGGTCTACTGTACATGGAGGATAATCGATAAACCTCATGACTTGATTGGAAAATGTATATCGTCGAAATTGGGACATTGTACCGGCATGATGGGGGCTAAACTGTACACATGACTTTGAGGCGTTATCGGCTGGCCTGCACCGAGACAATGGTATACAGCTCGATCATTATACTGCTGAGGTTTCTCATCTAATACGTTTCGTTGTTTAGTGCCCATAGAGATTGCTCACCGGAGCAATCGCCAGAGATGTGGTCTACCTGCAGACATTAGACCACAACATACATCTTATGGTAATGCATTTATTCATAGATGACGCGTGTCCAGACCAGAAGACACCTCAAGATTTACCTACTCTGTACCATACAGAGACTAATGCCCACAAATATGTCGGCATTTGGAACTCACATATGAGACAACTTTGTAGCATACGTGGCTTATTGTGAAAAATCATCTTAGTCTAGAAATAGCCTGTTTAATTTAACTAATTTTTTTATAATTTATATTTGAAATACTATAATAATAAAATAGATCCGCAGTCTATTCAGAATTCTTCAACTCCCCGTTTGGCTATAAATGTTAGGGCCGTGGTGGCTGCGCTGCTCTCGTCTACTGCGCGCTAGAGTTGTCGCCTTGGAAACATTTGCAAGTTTGTGGGGTTAAATGTAAACAAACCTGGCCTGTTGCCTCGACCGGTCTGTAAATGGGAGGTACCGGAATGCAGAAGCGCGAGCTGCTTGTGCTAAAATAAACTGGCTCTTTTCCAGCATCTACCTACAGCTGCGTACCTGCTGGATACATAAATCTCTCTATTCAGTAATTCAAGTAGTCTTCGTATAAGTTTCGGCACCATTAGGCAGTTCCATTTTGATTTCGCACGGTTTAGGAACCGTGAAATAAGAACCTTGGAATAAATAGTCTTCCGTTTAGATTGTTCGTCTATCGAAGACCTTTCGTCTACTCGTATGCCTAAAGTGATATGGACTTGGACATCTTCGGTGACAGCGTAAAAGAGTTGAAATCCAAAACTTCCGGCTAAGCTATTTGTAGTTGTCACGATTTCGACTTGTACTTTTTATTAATTGTAGTTCCTGTTTAATTTTTTTTTTACTTTTGTTGTTTATTGTTTATTGAGCATTCTTATGGCAGTTAATCTGCACTCGAACTTGTCATAATTTGTTCTATCCGGTTCGATGACACCTACGAAGAAGAACCGTCAAGAAACTTTGCGGGGTATTTTTTTTTTATAAATATTGCAAGCATTTCTGTGACTAACAAGCATTTCATAACATCGCTTACAGTTTATCGAAAATACAACATTAGAGCAAGATATGCCATGTTACTGAGAGTTTTGGCTACAAGGGCCTATTAATTAAAAGTGTATCAAGTGTATCAGCCTTTGTCAAAGTTTGATACATAATATGTATTAACTGAACTGTTATTGGTGTATGTTTTTATTATTTAATTGTGTTTATCTCCATTATTACTCGTTTCTAGTGTTCGTATTTTTGAGCAAAATAATTGTTTTCTCTTGTTGCTTATTTTTTTAGAAGGTCGTAGAACTGTAAATTAAATATGTAGGCTTGTAATTTTTGTATATACCGTGCTTACGTTCTCTGGTGCAGTAGCGAATGTACCAATTTTAAGTGTTTTTATTGTCTGATGTATACTGTTGGTTTACCTATAATAAAGAAAACTGTAGAGCATATAACTCGAGTATGATCAACCTGCTTGTCAAAATAGTACGAAACCGTATTAACAATAGATTATGTTCATAAACATACCTTTGCATGAGTGAACAATAAAAACTTGTAAAATGAGCGATGAAATGACTAACTGACTGTCAGGAACGCATTCTCTCAGCGGCCGGAGTAATAAATAATAATACTTGTTTTTAAATAATGTATTACTAGCTTTTGCCCGCGGCTTAGCTCGCGTGAAATTCGTATTTCAAAAGAAGAAAGTAAGTAAGCCCGCTACCACAGAAAATCTGTGCCTGTTACCATAGCTTTATTTCGGCGCGAGGAACAATTCGGTTTGAGTGAGAGCCACCTCTTAGCGTTACCGGAACTGAATTTTATTTATGCTATCCTGTGTCCCGTATAGTAAAATGTGCTTGTACTAAGTTTCATGGAATTCGAATGGTCGGTTTAAGAGTTATGGAGGAACATACATACATACAGCAGACATTTCTAAAAATCGTCAATATATGTAGTTTTAGTATCATACATAGAGTCTACAAGCTCAGTATCTCACAAAACAAAGTAACTTACTCTATGACCATCCCTTACAGATTTATTATTAGTATTGATTGATTGACGGTTCACCTGACCTTATCGTCTTATGTCCGCAAATACGCGCGTCAGCGCATTCACAGCATTAGATGTCTTTAATTCGATCCTTTGAATGTATTCGTGATGACAATTGCATGTGAAGCCACAGTCCACACGCACTTCTTTACCCACAGGTCACAATGTTTCATGGCAATTTTTCTCTTCTAGTATTTAGTTCGACGTATGGAAGGAAACCGTGTACCGTGTGGGGCCGGTACTTTAAAAGAATAGCCCCACTGCATCTCTCCCCGTGTTTGCCGTAAAAGGCGACTAAGGGATATGACTCCCTTCTTATATTACTAGGTGGTAGGGTTTAACCCACCCGGGCTGGTACCACCGCACTGAATGAAAGGTCGGTCGAAACGGCTATGTAAATAGTTTGTGTTTTCCGTCCAGTTCAGTGTAGCCGGCACGACCGAAGGGAAGCACTGACGTGGCACCAAGTTCATCCGGTGTTATGGGCTGACATCACGGATGTTGTAGGTGATGTAGTCAACCGTGTCAGTTTCCATAAAAAAAAAAAAACCCGTCTTCATAGCATTGCCGCGCGCCGCCGTGTCGGCGTCGGCGTCGTGGTCGTCGTGTCGCTGATCTCACTATTATTGTAGATTTCTACGACGCAGATTAAAGCGGCTTGATTAGACGCGGTTTATATGACCTGGGTTGTCTTGTCTGTGCCTATTTGTTTGTTTGCTTGTTTCTTATGGTTTCTTATCTCCATTATTCTTACGGCTTGATCCAATTAGAGTTTATCAGTCCCATTTGTTTCAGCTTTCTCGTTTGCTTAGCAATGAAGATAATCTTAATTTCATAAAATGGAATAAACCAGCCTACATTAACATACATACACAGTAATGGCTTTATGGAAAGTTAGTCACAGTTTTATCTGAACTTTAGTTTCGTTTGCGTAATCTGTCTGTAATCGTTAAGGCTTTCTTCAGATTTGTACAATCCAAATGAATATCTAGTTATATTTATTCAATCCATTTCATTTCAATTAACTTTGATTCCTTCATTGACTTGTCGAATAAACTAAAAAAATGATCACACTTTCTGGTTTCTTCAAGGTTTTTTTCATCATTGTCATCGTAGTCGCATGAGTCAGCGGGTACAAAGTGTTCACAATGATGTGATGTGCGTCGAGTTGTCGACATAATCGACATCAATAGAAACTGTTTAAACCTCTAACAGTACTGCAGGTCTGAACCTCTAACAGTACTGCAGGTCTGTTAACCAAAGCTGGCGCGCACACAGTACTCACACCAATGCAATTGTGCAAGTGCGAGTGAGACGTCGCACTGCATACGCATCACGAAAACCCGATCTGTCTCACTCGCACTTGCACAATTGCATTGGTGTTAGTACTGTGCACGCGCCAGCTTTGGTTAACAGACCTGTACATGAAACTCTATTGTAATGCGCGCAAAGATGTGAATATTACATTTATCATAATATTTTGCACGAAACAATACTTCATAATGTTTCGTGCAATACAAGCTTTCTTATTTCTTCTCAATTGGAAATAATCTGCATTGACTCCACCAGGGCAATCTTGATTGCACAATTTTCATAAGTATCATAATTTTGCATACAGCTCGTATATATTTTATTGAAAATATCTATTTAAATATTAACAAGCAGGCAGACGACGTTAACAATATTACTATTAGCAGTGAAACCGTTTGCGTTTCCACGCATTCTTTTGTATAGGGCACCAACTGGCATTAACTTTGCACAATTTGTGTAGTGTGTATGTGCAGGCGGCATTTCGTGCTAATTTGTAGAGATAATAGTGTTAGCATTATCTCGCTAAGAACGTTTGCACCTACCTGTGCTAGATGTTGTGTCACACAATGTACTGTCGTCGTCTCGGGGTCTATAAGTGCGGGTATGTTTAGACCTATAGAACATAGGCACATCCTTTCTCGTTCGTCCCTTGGAGTGCTCAATAATTTATAAATTTGTTTTGACAATGTTTTTAGATAGAGAGAAATACTTTATTGTTCCAAAACATTTTACAGAAACAAGCACTAAGTATATATAATTTACCTGTGGTACAATGGCGGAATTATTCCTTGCAGAATTTTCTTCCAATTAACCTTTGGATGTTTGAGAGTCGTATTTTGTGAAACATAAGTAGTACATAGGTAGTAGCAAAATGCTCGAGTGTGTGAATGTAAAATAAAATATAATTAATATAATGATAGTGGTACCTATATAATTTACTACACATAAAGTTACAAACTATACATGAATACATATAAATATAAAAAGACTGATACGTGTATGCATTGTCAGAGCCGAGCTTACACAATGCTATCTACATCTGATCTTGAATTTTGAGTTAATTCAAGAGATTTCCCAAACATTCTTCTAAATTCAAAATGAGTACATTTCATACCATATCTTTTAACATTACACATTTGATTAAATAAAACACAGATTTTGTATCCCTACAATTAATCTGTGCTTGAGACAAAATCCGTGGCTTCAGAACGTTCATTTAAAATGTCATTGCCGTTAATCCTTCCGTGGTTAAACCCGTAGTCATAGTTTTTATTTCCAATTTCCAATGCAGGCGGCATTCCCCATTAGTCCTCTCGTATGATTTGCGGTAGTTCAATTTAATTGAAGGCAGATCGGATCTCTCAATGTCATTTATATACATCGGTAAGTATCTTCAGATGGGACAATGTTTCTAACGAATTTTGGTCGAATATAGAGAGCCAGGAAATATATTATATGCCGATGCATTTTGGCTATTTCTTTCCAGTACGATTCCTTCTAAGAAGGATCTAACGAACAACCGTGTTCTATGCAGATCACTGTATTCATGGTGTACGACTTCATCCAATCGGCCACAAGTGCGAGTATTGTGGCCGAAAAGGCTGGTAGTGTGGAACGTTTTGTAACCATGAAATTCCAATATTCTGTTCGGAACGGACTCGTTCCGTACTACCGAAGCGTGTAAAATCGGTGCCCGGTGGTGAAATAGAATGAAATATACCAGACCATAGTATATACCGACCGATGCATGCACTGAAGGCGGTGAAGAGCGATAGCGCTCGCTCTTTGTCACGCTTGTCTCTCCCGGATACCTCCTCAATCAATGGCCGCGTGGCAACGAGCACCATTCACGTCCCGTGGTCTCCTGACCCAGATGCTGGGCCGGTGACCTCGCGCGTGACGTCATCGCTCACCTATCTATCCATCGCTACCTCCATACTCTACCGGGGACGGCTTTGTTCATCCGCGCGCGTCCGTCGTCACCAACAGCGCCCGCTCGATGCTTCTGGCCGCCTCGATGGCTAAGCACTTTTGGTTCTTTTTGTTTATTTTCCTCGGTTTACCTAGTTTCGTTAGATGATTACTATGTTACTTATGGAAACTGACCCGGTTGGCTACATCACCTACAACATTCGTGATGTCAGCCCATAACACCGGGTGAACTAGGTGTCATTTCAGTGCTTCTCTTCATTTCATGTCGGCTACACTGAACTGGACGGAAAACACGGACTATTTACATAGCCGTTTCGACCGACGTTTCATTCAGTGCGGTGGTAGCAACCCGGGCGGGATAAACCCTACCACCTAGTAAGGTAAGAATGGAAGGGACCTACAGTTTTAAGTGTAATCTGAACCACGATCAGCATCCAACGGTCGAGTGGTCACCCATCCAAGTACTGACCGCGCTCAGGGTTGCTTAACAACAGTCGACCGACCGCAACACTGAGCTATCGAGGCTGACCGAGACTGTTATAGACTTGTCATTGATTAATTATATATTTTGTTGTTCAAACTAAACGGTTTGTACATTTTCCTATAGAACAGTGAATTCTCCAGTGTTTTCCCTTTGTTTCTACAATTCTTGGTTTTGAGGTAGACACGCATATATATAGAAGTTAGATATAAAACAGAGAACATATGTATGGAAAATATAAAACAAGTCAATATTACAGTAGGTACCTACTTATTAAATTGTTGTGCATCCAAAACATAGAAATATTAAATTATCCGAAAGTACAGTAAATCCGTGAACTCTATGTAACTACATGCTTCTACCTTCTCACCCATGCAAAACTGGCGCAAGGACGAAAAGCAAAATTCTCACAATCCTCAATGAATCTTACATCTCGCTCGCTCTCGGCGCGTCGGAGAGGTACGGGGATGCTGCATCCGGTGTGACGTCACTCGCACTTTACCCAGGAGCGGGGGCCGCCGGGCCGCCGCCGGGGCGGTGTGTGGAGTCCCCGAGTGCCCCAGATAGCGAGTGCCCCGGTGCGGCGGACGGAGGAGGTCGCACCGCTCGGACGAAATTTCAATGAAACCACTTTGATTCACTGCTTTTCCGGGTATATCCGGGTACATCCGGGTACTCTCGTGACGTTATCAGCTCTACCTTCTCTGCATAATTAAATGCACATGTTTAAATAAAAAAAGTATAAATATTCATTCATTAGTTTCCTTGTTGCTATTATGAAATTGATTCATCCGCATACACCTGCAATACTTATTGTATTATGTAAGTTATAAACATTTGTATCCTGTTCTCTACAGCACAGTTACCAAGATTAGTATAGATTTTACTCCATAATACGGGCTTAAAATTACTTTTTACGGCTCCGTACATTAAAAGGTACATACCTAGCTAACGTAGAAACTCGAAAGGCATAACGACAGTGATGAGGATGACTGATGACTCGCACACATATCGCTCGTCAATAAATAGATAAACAATTATTTTACATTGATATGGTACCAATATTTATATTGCTACCAAACTGACCCCAGTTTGGTAACAATAAAAAAAACTTTAAAATAACATCGTGGTAGGTATCATTTTAAAGAGCTAAGGAAGGTGTGGAACTAAGCTTGCGATGGCTTCATCGAACATATCCGGGCCCATCGGCAGTAGAGGAGGGTGTTAATCGAGGTCGGGACTAGCGAGTCGCCACTCTAAGGATAAGTAAGGATTCCAAAAAATATAGAATCTTTTACAATTATTTTAAGTTCATTGGTCTTGATGATTATAGCTAAAAATGTGCAAAAAATGACCGCCCCCACCCCCAATTTTGATTTTGATAGGGCTAGTAAGTATTAAGCCATTTACAGGAAAATTGCAGGGTTTTTCGACATTGTAATAGTTGCGGCAAAAACTTTTTTTTTCTAGTTTAAATACAAGAAACAATGGTTTGTCTGATAGTCAACCATTACTGTAGTTTTTATTATTTAGACGTTTCCTTATTTTCAAAAACATTATTATTTTGGTAAACACACAACACAAATATTTTGTGTGGTGATACGGAACCCTCGGTGCGCGAGTCCGACTCGCACTTGGCGGTTTTGTTTTTTTGTCAATGTGACTTTTAATTTATATTAAATAAATCTACACCTTACAAACACTCAATAAGTTAAATTCTAACACTATAACGTACCCGTATTGCCGGATGCTAATTACAAGGGTTACTGTTTCACAGTTTTCCCCCGCACGAGGTTCAGTGGTCGTTTGTCGCGAGTCGAGAGGCCCGCGCCGCGGTTTAGCCACGAGCGAACCGAGCGCCTACCACAAAGGAATGCCAAAGGCCGAGCCCAATGTCTGCGCTGCAGCTCTCAAAAGCGACGAGCACACGAATCTTTGTGTGGATGCAAAATAATAAATGACTTCTTTATAAATGCGTCTTCGTTCGTATAGCTCTTTTGAGACGATTGATGAAGGAATTCATGAAATTATGAAAATAAATAGATACCTAATACAAATGTTTATTTTAATTTCGACTGCCATTGTTATAGTTAAAAATAATATTATGATTATGTATGATTTATTTTAATTACGACATTATGGTCCGTACTAGTGGTCCGTACCTTGGCACGGTCCTTCCACCGAGTCGTGCAGCAGGTGGGTCTTCGTTCCTTGCTTGCTGCTTGATAGTTATCTTGTCCTAATACTTAGCTAAACGTGGTGGTCGGTGTTGTGCTGTAATTTACAAGAGTACTTGCGGCACAACACCAATTACTCTGCTTACCCTGATTGTCGGGATACAGCGTGTGTTATGTATGTTAGTATGTATGTAAGAAAAAAAAAATTCAGGGGGTTCCCATGGAAGAAGCCAAAAAGTGTATGCGCGCGCATCTCTACCGAATAGAGTATGAAGCCATTTAACTAATATGAAGCATTTCATAACACGCCAAAGATGGCGTGAGCGGCGCTAAACATGACATGGCGATACGGAACCCTCAGTGCGCGAGTTCGACTCGCACTTGGCCGGTTTTTTAACCGACTTCAAAAAAAGGAGGAGGTTCTCAATTCGACTGTATTTTTTTTTTGTTTTTTGTTTTTTTTATGTTTTTTACCTCAGAACTTTTTTATTTATTTTTTATAGAAAGCGCGACCTGTGGCGCCGAGCCATCCATAGTTGTCTAACGATGCCCACGGACATTCAGCCGTACACTAGCCAAATACAGAATTCCAGGACTGTCCCTAACACGCGCGTATTGAAAAATATACATGTCCAGAAGTGGGATAGAAGAAGCATTTGTAATTTTTTTCTATGTATCCTCGACGAGTTGGTGAATATCTTTAAAATAGTTAGATTTTAGTTAAATTTTCTTTCAGGTGTACGTAGGAACTAGGTGCTGTAAACTATACTTTAGTGAGGCCTCGTGTGCCGGCCGGGTCATTGGACTAGAATGACCGTATTATAACCGCTAGCTAGACTCTCGTCATCATAAAACCACAATATATTGAGAGTGTGATTCGTCCAGTTCTTGAGTAGTATTAATTAATGATACTTTATCTCCTTGGTAGGGAATCGGAACGTGTCTTTTATTTATTTATTTTTTTTATTGACAACGCTACCTATGGCGCAGAGCCACCCATAAGGTGTCTAACGACGCCCATGGACATTCGGCCGTATACGGGGGTTGCGAATGCCATGCCGGCCTGACAGGTGCCCATCACGCTCCCTCTTGAAGGAACCAAGACTGTACTTGGGGGGAAATATATGGGCAGGGAGATAGTTCCAGAGTTTACCGGTTCTGTAGAGGAAAGATCTGCAGAATCGATTGGTACGCATGCGCGGTAAGTGAACCACACATTCGTCATCGATCTGAGCTCATTTACATCTCAAAGCGGCTATGTAAATAGGTAGTTCGTGTTTCCATAAAGTTCAGTGTAGCCGGCACGACCAAAAGAAAGCACTGACATGGCACCTAATTGACCAAGGCGTCACTGACATGGCGGGTATGTAGTAGGTAATGTAGCCAGTCAGGTTGAGACAACTTCCCGAAGCACGAGTCTCCAATTCGTCTTTTTTGAAGTGACAATGGCAAAGACCAACTGGCGGTATACGATCGAGTTAATTTTAATTCCTTTGAAATTGACTGAATGTTGTTTATGTTTACGGAGTTGTTTATCATTAATTTTGATTACACGCTTTTCAGTTCCTTTCAGCTCTCAATATTTCGTCTGGTCGCTTGAGCACTTCCGTTAATTTCTTATTTTCGAAGACGTGTTTGAAGATTGGGTAACCCTCAACTGAGTTGGCTTTCTTTCCTCCTTGTTCTACGTTGTTACATGTTCTGTATCTTATTGCGTGAATAAGTTAATAAACGATATTCTATTCTGAAACTAATTTTCAGTTGTGTGCAATTTATGCAAGCGACTGGTGTATGAAATTGAAGAATATCGTTTGCAATTATTAGCAAAACTAGCTTTCAGTAATAAATTATATTTTATTTATTTTTAATAAATTCCAACTGCTAAATGTTCCAGGTTTCTTCCATCTACCTTTTAAAAAATACTATAAATTCAAAAAGAACTCAACTCAACTAAAAGTCTCAGTAAATGTAGAAAAGAACCAAGATTTGTCAGCCTCGATAGCTCAGTGGTGCAGACAGTCAACTGTCGCTATTGAATGTTAAGCAACGCTGTGTGCGGTCAGTACTTGGATGGGTGACCGCTGACCGTTGGAGGCTGACCGAGGTTCGGATTCCTCGTAAAACTGTAGGTCCCTTCCCTCCTAATCTTACTTGGTGGTAGGGTTTAACCCGCCCGGGTTGGCACCACCGCACTGAATGAAACGTCGGTCTAAACGGCTATGTAAATACTTTGTGTTTTCCGACCAGTTCAGTGTAGCCGGCACGATCAAAGGAGGAAGCACTGACATGGCACCTAGTTCACCCGGTGTTATGGGCTGACATCACGGACGTTGTAGGTGATGTAGCCAACCGTGTCAGTTTCCATAAAAAAAAAAAGATGTTCTCTACTTAAACAATAACAACAATAAATAAAAACAACAACAAAAACAAAAAAAAAATTTAAACTTAAGATAAATAATTTTTACTTTCTTTTCAATAACAATTCATACGATGAGGATAAAGGGAGAACTTAGGTTCTGTGCTGTAGCTCATTGTGGAAGGAACCCCAGCGTCTAAGGTGTTGTGATGACCAGCGATAACCAAAGAGTTTGTATTACGGATAAATCGCCCATTGTATTATCTCGAGAAAGAACGGGCAAGAAAACTCGCCTGCATTCATGCTATTTCTTTTTTTTTTTTTATTGTTTCAGCCCATTATGCCAGGCCAACTATTCCTCTCCTTCGTGTTCGATTTTGAACGGTTTTATGAAAGAGTCGTGTGCGCTGTGTTGCAGATTCGGCGTGGATGCGGCTGCCGGGCGGCGCGGGCGCGGCAGGGATGCGCGGCGCGCGCGCGGCCGAGCTGCCGCGCTGGTCCCGCAGCTCGCCTCCGCCGCCCACGCACTACCCGCACGCGGTCGAGCCGCGGCACCCGCACGTCGTCTTCCCGCACGATGACAGCCTCAATGGGAGGTTCGCCCTCTGGTCAGTACCCGCTACTTACACTCAATATTCCAGAAACGGCAACCCATAATTTGGTGGCGCTCGGTCAGGCCTCACGCACTCTATTGTACTTGCGCGCGCTAACTACCTACCGCCCGGCGGGCCGCCGGCGGCGGTCTAATTCAGTGGAAATTCGTCAGCCGCGCGAAGCATACCTACACGCTCGCCCACGCAAATGCGCGCAGCTGCAAAGCAAAAATCACTTTACACTCGAATCGTTTAGGTAAATTTTCGCACGCAGCGATTGGCGACGTGAAACAGTAGGCTATTAAAGCCGAAGGTATGGAACTTTTTCTAGTAAGTGATTTATCTGTTACGAAGTAACTATTAAGTAATCTGTGGCTCGGTGCTTTCCATACAGCCTTGCAAGTGCCTTTTTATGCCCCTTTTACTCCAAGGTAATTGGAAGATATTTTTAATTTAAGTCTTCCACCAGGCAAGCCTTTGTGTTGCCTCTCCAGTTCAGAGCAGCAGAAGAGGAGTAAGTATGATATGATTATACTGTTAGAGAAAAAGCAACAGAGCCATGCTGGCCTCTTGAAGGACCCGAGACAGTACTTGTGGGGAAATATATGGGCGGAGAGAGCGTTGTTCGAGAGTTTACAGGAGTTTAGTGTGTCTGTCTGTGGCATCGTAGCTCCCAAACGGATGGACCGATTTGGATGCGTTTTTTTTATTATTAGAAACCTGGGTTAACCGGGATGGTTCTTAGCTATGTTTGATGCGAACATCAGATCAGCCGATTCGAAGATCATCAGCACTTTTCCTAATTGTTGAAGGGATATCTGTTGTAAAATGGAAATTTTAACACGACGAGTTAAACGTCCCTTTAAGTAAATCAACGAAAATTATTATAAAACTAATTACTAATCTACCTACTTAACAACTACCTAACAACATTATTACAAGTTCAAATTACGAATCTTATAAACCTTGAAATAAAAATAACATTACAAATTTTAAAAAAACCCGGCACATCAACAACCCTTACAAAGTAAAAAATAATTTCCGCTTAGTAAAAGCATCGGGGGGGGGGGGGGGGGGGGGCGCTAAGTAAAAAAAATTACTCGGCCCCCCTACGCCTTCAATTGACTAAGCGGGAATTATTTTTGATGTGTTGTTGATGTGTCGTGTCGGGCGTTTTTCATTTGTAATTTTATTTTTTAGGTACTTTAGTTTGCCTACCTCCAGCTAGCCATTCTTGAAATAATACCTGTTCAATGACACCCTTGCCGGCCCTTCTTGAAGTCTAACAACGGCTGTACTATAAATAGAGGCTGAATATCGATGACCAGCGATGTCAACGCCCTTTCGACCGGAATACACAGCGGTTAATGGAGTTGCATTGTCGGTCCCGTCACGCACTCGATATGCATTAACTAACATTGTCCTCTTGAGAATACGCCATTGTTTCGCTAATGGACAGCCTTTCGACTCCGTGCCGCTTCTGTCTTCCTGGTACATTCGGCTATATTTTCATTTATGATAATAAGGTCAGTTTTTCCATCGTAAACGTTTTCCCAAAAGTGCTCACCTACATTTGAATTGTAGTTACTGAAAATTAGGTCTGACAGGGGTTATTGACAAGACAACACTTTACTAACCATTATAGGATACAGTACAGTAGGATTGTTAATTAATTATTCACGCATGACTACAATGTGTGTTGCCCGCAGCGCATTCAATGTTAGTGAGTCAATATTCTTATTTACGCCTGTCAACAAACTGTTTATCTTTCTAGACCGTTATTTACCTATTCCAGTTTAGAATTCACACTGTTTGGTTTAGGTTATGCACATTATACGATGAAACATCATACTGTAGTTAAGAAATTGTGAAAGTAAATTTTCCCGCTCCATATTTAATTTTATTCATGCAGGGAACGAATCCGCGACTCCTAACCCTTGAGCCATTTTTAGATTACTCAATTATACTTCTAGACTAGCTATTGAAATTTGACTTCACAACTTAAAAAAACACTGTTCGACTTGTAAATATATTTTGCTACTGCTTTAAAGGCACCACTATTGTTAGTTCTTCAGACACGATAAAATGGTTAATCATTAGTTCCACAGCATTTATCTGTGACCGCAAGGTTATTGCACCTACGTCTACGAACCCTCACGATGTTTCCTTGAGAAGTAAGCAAATAAATTCAAAACTCTTTGATGCTGGACATCCACATGGTGCAATATTAAAAATCTCATCGCAGTAGGTATTGAAAATTAACTGATAGCAACAAATGTGATTTTAAATTACAATGGTTAACATTCATGATTGAAATATTTATACGGCTTACTCACGGTTTGTTTTCGCGTGGACGTTTCGACTCAAGCTTCGAAGCCATTTTCGAGGGAGCTCCTGAGTCCGGCGGCGGTCAATTAGAAACTCAGTTCCACATGTTCCGCCGTTACCGGAGATTGTTTGTAGTGGGTAGTTTGAGAGTGTTGACTTCGAGCTGCGTTCCGGATGTCGGCTGACAGGGAAAAGCCGTTAGTGGTGTACCTGTTGTCGGCGCTTATTGTTTTTGTCTTTAGCGGTGCCAGTAACGGATTCCACGAAGGTGACAAATTGAACGCATCTTCTGTAGTTTGTTGATGTAGTTTGTCCTTTACCAAACGTATTCACTGATGTACTTTTCGATGTGGTTTGAAGAGAGTGCATACACTTAGTTTCTTCAGTCTTCTACTAACAGTTAGGCCTTGTATATACGGAAGAAATGCTCTCTGCCTTCCTGCAGTGTGTACAGCTGGTCCAAGTCTTCTTCTTGCTTGTAATGCATGTTTACTGTATACATTTTCGATAATATTTTCTTTACTAGCCTCTTTTCAGTCTCAACCTGGTCTTTATCACAGATACATTCAGCGCTCATTTCAATTATGAAAGGTGTATATTGTTGAAAACGGTGTATTTGAAATCAAAATATGTAAACACATACTTTTCTTTTAAGTATCTTTATGTTTATTGTCTTCAGGCACGGCGACATCGCGTCTCTGGAGGTGGACGTGTTAGTGAACAGTACGAATGAGGCGATGAACGAGAGCAACCCCGTCAGCGACCGAGTGTTCGCCGCCGCCGGCGCTGACCTCAAGGAGGAGATCTTCCTCGACGGCAAAGGTACCCATAATTTTTTTATGTGTAAAATCTTAGCTCTCGGTGTGGGCAGTAATTTTGTGAATGAAGCGGAAATGCGTTAAGAAAGCGAGTTGTAGCATAGCGCCATCTAGTAGTTTGATCTTGTACTGTTAGGAAGATTGGTTACTTACTTAGTGCAGTGCACCACCTATTATTGCGTCGTATAACTTGTTACGTACACATAATTGGCGACTACTGTAAGACTCGCTCATTAATATATTTTTTTTATAAAAAGCTGCCACACTGATGGCGCATTAGTGTCTGGCTACACCATCCCCACGACTTGCTCCGCCGTGTTCGCTGGCCTAATAGTTTGTGTTTGTTTGATTGCAGAGTGTCGGACTGGCGAGGTGTGTGTGACGTCAGGACACCAGCTGGCGGCGCGGCACGTCGTCCACACCGTGGGGCCCAAGTACACAGTCAAGTACCACTCCGCCGCGGAGAACACACTCCACAACTGCTACAGGTCGGTACGGTCGACTACTGCCGTTCTATAGAACTCGTACCGTGTGGGGCCGGTACTTTAAAAGAATAGCCTCACTTAATACATAAAAAAAAAAAACTGCATCTCTTCCCGTGTATGTCGTAAAACGCGACTAAGGGATATGACCCCCTTCCTATATTACTAGGTGGTAGGGTTTAACCCGCCCGGGTTGGTGCCACCACCGCACTGAATGACAGGTCGGTCGAAACGGCTATGTAAATAGTTGTGTTTTCCGTCCAGTTCAGTGTAGCCGGGACGACCGAATGGAAGCACTGACGTGGCACCAAGTTCACCCGGTGTTATGGGCTGACATCACGGATATTGTAGGTGATGTAGCCAACGGGGTCAGTTTCAATAAAAAAAAAAAAAAAAAAAGCGGCGGGTGGCCGAGTGGTTTGGGCATCAGCTTCTCATTCGAATCCGGTCGGCGTGTACCAATGAGTTTTTTCTGACGAAAAAATGTACGTGCATATGCTACACCTGCTGTTTCACCGTTCGGAACCGTTGTAAAACTGTAGGTCCCTTCCCTTGCCCCTTATTAGGTGGTAGGTTCAAATTGTCAAGCCGACTGGGTTGGTACCACCGTACTGGATGTAAGATGGCCCCATAGCAGCCTTGGGTGTGTTCTCTAGTCCAGCATAGCCAGCAATCCAGGGAGGTCTCCGGTATGGCACCTACCTTCTCGGAGGTGGTATTGGCTGGCCGGAGCATGTGCTTTGGCCTCTCCGAGTCAGCCACCCATACCGCATTACATAAAAAAAAACGTTAAACTGTAGGTCCCTTCCTTTCTTACCTTACTAGGTGCTAGAGCTTAAACCCCCGTTGAACTAACCCGGGTTGTTACCACCCCCCTGAGTGAAAAGTGGGTCGAAGTGGCTATGTAAATAGTTCTTGTAGCCGGCACGAACGAAGGCACCAAGACTGACATGGCACCTAGTTCACCCGGTGTTATGGGCTGACATCACAGATGTAGTAGGTGATTTTGCCAACCCTGTTATTGAATGAATATGAAGTTCCTAGTTTTAGAACTTTCAACAACAACAACCGTCCAGTTCAGTGCATCATCGACTGAAGGGACGCACTGACATTGCACCAAGGTGTTATGGGCTGACATCACGGTTGTCGTAGGTGAAAAGAAACCTTAATTGTATTGCTGTGATCGCAGAGAAGATAGATTGAGAGGATTTGGTTTGAGCAAGCTTGGTACGTCACCGTACCGTACTATTGGTCATGCATGATGTGATGAATGATGAATGATGATGGATGAGTCATGTTTTTATGTACATTCAAAGCATGCGCATAATTATAAATAATAAACACATTTGTTTGATGTTTGACATTTGATAGCACCAGTTGGTCACGTCACCCATAACGTGCTCATGGAAGGGAGGGGTGATTATACTAAACACCTTTTAGTTCAGGATGCCGAACTCCTGAATATAAATGCATACTTTTCATAAAATTCTTGCTCCTCATACGTTTTGTGGGGCGCGCTTCACCCACTGGGATCTTACGCAACCGTAAACAACTTGCTCACATTTGTGAACTCTTGGTACACTATTGACAAAGAGTTAGGATAAATTAGATATACAGAAAATACTTTATTGCTCCAATAAACATTTTACAGTAAGTAATGAGCACATATATTTAAATGCAAAGTGCAAAGGCGAACTTATCCCTTAAAGAGATTTCTTCCAGTCAATCTTTCGACGTTTGAGAGTGTAAATTAACATAGTGATTAAAATAGTGAAATGTAAGACTTGGGTGTGAGAATTGAAGATAAACTAATTAAAGTACATGCTAGTTAAATAAAAACTATTCTGTTATTTGATTTTGGTCACCAGTGTAAATATTGTGTATGCTGCGATGATCACGTGAGACGTGTGCTGGCCGACAGGAACGTGCTGTACAAGGCGCAGGAGTTGGGAGCGCGCTCGCTCGCTCTCTGCATGCTGCACTCGGTCAAGAGAAACTTCCCGCCGGACCTCGGCGCACACATTGCCTTGCGTGAGTCACTCCGCTCCCCTACATTTCATTCTGCTTTCATGTTCTGACCGCACGGATGTGCCCCGACGGGGCTGGACGACAATAATTCGACACAGGCGTATACCATAAGGAATCTAATATAAGTGGAAAATGAACCAGTACCGGGTTCCAAGATGCAGTTTTTAACTGTTTTTCACTGAAACTAATCGAACCGATAAAATGTCAGTACTATTTCTTCTTAAGTGCAGCCTGGGGTTTTTTAAAATGGGCGTGAAAAGGCTCCTGTCAGGCCGGCATGGCATTTGCAATCCCCATGTCCATGGGCATCGTTAGACACCTACTTGAGGTTAAGCGATGACACATGTCGTGCTATGCATAAAAAAAATGTGTTTGCAAACTGGATCACATTGATTCCTTCTAACATTTTGTCGGTTAGGAATAGGTTTTCAGCAGCAGAACTATCTAAAATCGAGTAGGTACTTTCCCTTTCTGAAATTTGTGTGTGTGTGTCAATCTTTCTTTTGTTAATTAACAAAAGAAAAACCAAAAGAAAAGCATACAGAGAGGAGAAAGCTAAGGTTAAGGAAGCTGGGTGTCCTCAACAAGGTGTGTTAGTACTTTACGCCGAGCCAGAAACTGCTACTTTACAAAGCGCAGATTCGCTCATGCTTGGAGTAGTGTTCGCATCTGTGAGCCGGATCCGCAAAATACCTGCTCGGCTCCTTAGACTCGATTCAGCGTCGCGCTGTACGCCTTGTTAACGACCCGGAGGTATCCCTGAACTTAGAGACCTTACAACTCCGCAGGGACGTTGGATGGGAATGCATCCACACACTGTCGATATCCCTACTACTACGGACTACACCTCTGCGTTAGTCTGGCGCGCGCCATATGTCGTGCTTCCCATAAAAAAATATATATATACAATGGCAGAGCGTAATAAACCTGGCAGTGGCTGTATATTTATTATTTTAATGTGTGCTTCGAATGTATATATATGTTGTCGGAGTGTTATTACAATAAACAAGTAAGCATGAATGGATGTGACTTGGATCGCAGGCACAATACGTCGGTACCTCGAGCGCAGCGCGACGCCGGCGGTGATCGTGCTGGTGTGCTGGGAGGGCGCCGACTACGCGCTGCTCGAGGCGCTCTGCCCGCTCTACTTCCCGCGCTCGCCCGCCGAGGCGGAGGCGGCGCGCCGGCGGCTGCCCGCCGACACCGGCGGCCGCGCCGGCGAGCCGCACGCGCCCCCGGACCGCACCATACGCATCATACACAACCCGCATCATCCGCAGCACACCGGTACGCGAGCACTCGCTAATGCCTGGTTGACACGATGCGAGTTCACGCACGAGAAATGCTTCTCGAACGCATTTACGCACCGTGTAGACAGTTCTCGCGAACTCTCGACGGAACGCTTCGCGACAGCGAGTTTTCTCGTTCGAGAAGGCGGCATGCTCCTCGTGCGTGAAACCTCGCATCGTGTCAACGTACCTTAAGGCTATTGATAAGGGGGAATTACACTGGTCCATTTTCCAGCGAGTGATTTTTTTTAATTTTTTTTTTTTTATGGAAACTGACACGGTTTGCTACATCACCTACAACATCCGTGAACTAGGGGCCATGTCGGTGATTCCCTTCATTTCATGTCGGCTACACTGAACAAAATGGTTCATTTCTAAGAACATATTGCAGTTCATCAAGCCAAGCATGAGCGCTAAGTAGTTTTCAATGGATCTACTAGATGGCGCCACCAAGTCAGGACTTCCTAACGAACTGTTGGAGCCGAAGAACGATAGATGGCACTAGTAATTACATTCCTTTCACAATTTATTTGTTACGTAGATTGGCAAGCAGGATACAGTTTGACTTAACCATTTAATGGCAGATAGATCACACACAAAATCTTTCCCGTAAGTAGAACAAAGAGGATTAAGTAAACGTCACCTGTCAAACGACGTGCGCAAGTCGGCCAGTCGGTGTTCTCCGTTGTCTCCCGAAAACACTGCTATAGGCCTCTCCAATAATTTTTTTTTTCATTTTATCCCAGGGAAAGATATTCCCTGGGAGCCCGTTCCACACCTTTGCAGTGTAGCACAAGAACGGTTTAGAGAATCGTGCAGTTCGAAGAACTCTATCTATCGACTACAAAGGGGTGTTCCGCGAGAGTATGGCGGAGAGATTTGTCTTGTTTAGCAGTCATTCTGTAAGCTAACACGCCCGGGTTGATACCACCGCACTGAATGAAGGGTCTGTTGAAACAGCAATGTAAATAGTTCCGTCCAGTTCAGTGTAGCCGGCACGAACGAAGGCACCAAGACTGACATGGCACCTAGTTCACCAAGGTATTATAGACGACACTGTCTGGAGAAGAGTCAAAGTCTCCATAGAGCTGTGGTTATATCATATAACGATGGTAATGACTCGAGAACGAATGTATTAGACCAAGTTCTGAACGGAATAGAGGGCCTTGTCTCCACGGATCCCGGGATGTATGAGCCCAAGTTCTGAACGGAATAAAGGGCATTGTCTCCACGGATCCCGAGATGTATGAGACCAAGTTCTGAACGGAATAAAGGGCATTGTCTCCACGGATCCCGAGATGTATGCGACCAAGTTCTGAATGGAATAAAGGGCCTTGTCTCCACGGATCCCGGGATGTATGAGGCCAAGTTCTGAACGGAATAAAGAGCATTGTCTCCACGGATCCCGAGACGTATGAGACCAAGTTCTGAACGGAATAAAGGGCCTTGTCTCCACGAATCCCGCGATGTATGACACCAAGTTCTGAACGGAATAAAAGGCCTTGTCTCCACAGATCCCGAGATGTGTGAGACCAAGTTCTGAACGGAATAAAGGGCCTTGTCTCCACAGATCCCGAGATGTATGAGACCAAGTTCTGAACGGAATAAAGGGCCTTGTCTCCACAGATCCCGAGATGTATGAGACCAAGTTCTGAACGGAATAAAGGGCCTTGTCTCCACAGATCCCGAGATGTATGAGACCAAGTTCTGAACGGAATAAAGGGCCTTGTCTCCACAGATCCCGAGATGTATGAGACCAAGTTCTGAACGGAATAAAGGGCCTTGTCTCCACGGATCCCGGGATCAGAGACATTTGAGAGAGGCTTACCTTCAGAATTAGGTGAATTAATAAATATGGAACAAAAGTACAGTATCCGGCAGTAAGTAATGAACATCGAGCTTTAGAAAGAGACAATCCGGTTGTAGTGGGTCGTCCCTGTCATCGCACAGGGACGTGCGACGTGCGAGTTCGTGCGACAGAGACGACGCTCTACAAGCGGATTATCTAACTTACTACTGCCACGCACATGGATGAATTCTGAATCATGGCTGCCGGAATGTCCTTTATCAACTAGAGGCAGTGCATTATTTGCCCAATTACCCAATACTCAACAAAAGGTGCAAAAACAGTGCAAAGGTGACTAAGTGATAAGGAGAAGATGCCCTACTAAAGGGCGATAGGTTGACCACCACTCACCTTGGCGCGGTCCTTCCGCCTAGTCATGCAGCAGGTGGGTCTTCGTGCCTTACTTGCTGCTTTATAGTTAACTTGTCCGAATACTTTGCGATGCGTGGTTGTCGGTGTTGCGCTGTAACAGCACAACTCCTATTAATCTGCTTACCCCGTTTGTCGGGAAACAGCGTATGTAGGCTAGGCTGGGTCCTGGCCTGAAAAATGTATTAGAAAAGTATTAATATTCTTCTACTGTAAATAGATCACGCAATTTCATAATATATATTATAGATTTCTCATTGTATAAAGCATGTTAATAATAATAAATACTAATTACGTTCTTGTAGAAATAGCATTGATTCATCCGGGCAATCTTATCTGCTCAATACAGATACCGCTCAGTGCGTGAAGCACAGTTCCTGCGTATCAGGTATTGACGCATTCGGATTATCTGTGTCCTGAATATAGTTACTTTGTGAAGGTATTCAGTGAGCGGTGTGTTATTGCCGTTATTTGCTACGATTCGCTCTGCGGAGTTTGGTGTTGAGTTGCATTCGTTTATTGATGTGCGTTTGTGGTTTGGGAACATAGCATCGTGAAGCGAGTTAAATTTGAATTTGGAATAGACAAAATGGACGTGCAGACCGTGGAACAGAGGAAGGAACATACGATACGTATATTAAAAGGTAACTTTGTTTTTTGTTTATTAGCATCTCTGTTCTTGTGGCTCCGCTCTCGTTAACGATAGCTTCATTCATGTTGTGTAAACCTATAACCATTGATAGCTACGCCACGTTGCATTGGTGAAAACCTCTTTTAAATAGGTTGAGTTGTTCTCGAGTTATTAGCGAACAGACATACTGCAGACATTGAATTTCCGTTGCATTGCTTGTTGAGCTTCTAGCAAACTGGTTTCACAGTTATTTAATTATTTATTGCAATAATTTTTTGTATTATTATCTGAAAAATCCCACAGAAAAATCACACAAAAGATAGTGATCATTGCCCATTACTAGGTGGTAGGCACAAATTGTAGCCGACTGGGTTGGTACCACCTTACTGGATGTAAGATGGCCGCATAGCAGTCTCGGCTGTGTTCTCCTCTATTCCAGTATAGCCGGCAATCCAATGGAAAGTCTCCGGTATGACACTTACCTTCTTGGAGGTGATATTGGCTGGTCGGAGCATTTGCTTTGACCCCTCTGACTCAGCCGGATTACATTTAACTTGTTTTTCTTTATTTTCATTACATGTACCCTATTACGTTCAATCAATACAGTCATTGAAAACCTATAGACATATAGACATGTTTTCCTATAGCGCACAATGTCTTACGGTCACAACGTGAGTTATCATATCATGGGCATTGCTTCGCTGACGCACGAGGTAGAGTCGACAGTGAGTAGTAGCACTAGAGTAGGTAGTGTATCCATTGCGTTATCTATCTACGTTGTCCTTCACTAGACACTACTACTTTGAAGCATTTTACTCATTACATTCGATACCCTAGCTCCAGAGTGCACTAAACTAACTCAAAATTTGGCGAAAATTAGATAAATATGAGAAATTACTCAGAATTCTATATACTATCAGTTCCATAGAGCTCCAAAACGAAATCTGAATTTTAAAGGCCTAAAACACCAAAAGAATCACCGAGACCAAGCTTTTCAGTTGAGCTTGTCTGTTCCATACCGAAACTTTTTCCAAGACTTTAATGTCATTTATTTATCTCGAAACTATGTTTTTGAGATGTATCACTATGGAACTAGGGTATCGAATATATTATATACACCACACGCTGTATCCCGACAATCGGGGTGAGCAGATTAATCGGTTTTGTGCTAAAATACTTGTTTTTCTCATCCTTTTTCTTGGAGGATGTTCTTAATATTCCAACTAAACTGTACTGCACTACAATCGGTTGTCCTCGTGCCGTATTGTAATGTGCGTCACATGTAGCCACAACTGTCACTGAGGATTAGTATCAGATGATCACAGATTGCCCAGCGAAACGTTCTGGATGCATCTTGTATTTATAAACATTTTTTCATACCTAGCTGGATAAACCACTCTCGCGTATTATGTTTCAAGTGTCCGCTGCACTGGTTAGATTACAACATGCGAATATAACAGACATAATATTATGCTTCTTCTCTGAATTATATGGTTTTTAACCCCCGACGAAAAAACGGAGGGGTGTTATAAGTTTGACGTGTGTGTGTGTGTGTGTGTGTGTGTGTGTGTGTGTCTGTCTGTGGCATCGTAGCTCCCAAACGGATTGACCGATTTGGATGCGGTTTTTTTTATTAGAAAGCTTGTTTAATCGGGATGGTTCTTAGCTATGTTTGTAATCAAGTAATCAAGTAATTAAGTAATAAAAAAATTTATTATCTTAAAAAGTGGACCGATTTTCATGCGGTTTTTTTAAAAAAGCTTGAAATAAAAGTTAAATTACAAATTTAAAAAACCCCCGACCCTTAAAAAGTCAAAAATAATTTCCGGTTACTTACTTAAAGGAGTCGGGGGACCGCTAAGTAAATAAAATATAAAAATTCAGAGCTGCGCGGGAATTTACTTAGCGGTCTCCCGACTCCTTTAAGTAAGTAACCGGAAATTATTTTTGACTTTTTAAGGGTCGGGGGTTTTTTAATTACTTCACTGTTACTTATTTTCATTGAGACATGTGCACATTCAGGTTCCTCGTGATTTTTAGGTTTCCGTATCCCGTACGGAAGCCTGTTACTAAGCCTCCGCCGTCTGTCCGTCCGTCCGTCCGTCTGTCTGTCCGTCCGTCCGAGGGATGTATCTCTTGAACCGTAATAGATAGCCTGTTGAAATTTTCACAGAATATGGGTTATTATGGCCGATATAACAACAAATAATAAAAATAAGGAAAAGTAAAAAATTCACGGGGTTCCCATAGAAGAAACCAAAAAGTGTATGCTTGCGCGCCATCTACCGAATAGATTTTGAAGCATTTCATAACACGCCATCTAGATGGCGTGAGTGGCGCTAGCCATGACATGGCGATACGGAAGCCTCGGTGCGCGAGTTAGACTCGCACTCAGCCGGTTTTTTTTATGTTGATTTAAAAAAGCGATAATAACATACATTCAGTAATTATTCGACCATTTTGTTTCATGCTAATAGTACGCATCCGGCGCAGTGATATCTTGTTATTCCCGCGTTTCCGACTACTAATCAAATTCAAATGAAACCTTGATTTGGTATAAGTGATTGCTAATGGGCTGTGCAGAATCTTGCTCGGTATGTTTGCAACTATTACAACGCAATATTATTATCCCTTTGCAGAATGTAACTATTGTATTTATTTTTATCAGCACAATCCAATCCAATTTCTCATACTCTCAACTCAAATATAGTAAAATATGTTATTTTATAGGCTTCCTTAAATGTTTACCAATCCACATCCCTAACATCCCTTACAGCCAGTTCCAATTTAGGCTACGAACAAACAGTAAAATGACCCAAGAAAATAACTTTAATTATTTTATGTGCCAGTAAATAAAACCTCTTCCAGTAAATCCAGTAAATCTACAATCTCCATCTATAAATAAGTTTTTTTTTTATGATTCTTTTTTATCACTGCCTTCAATAAATCAAATAATATACTTTATTGTTCATAAAAACATGGAACACAAAAGGCGAGTTTAATTCATTGTAGCATTCTTTGCAAACTAACCTTTGGGATGTAATGTAGGGAAGCGAGATAGGAGAAGAGCAAAAGAATACAACTATTAAATAAATATCTTTTTGCATCAATAAATCAACTGCTGATCAATTGTAAGAATAAGTTTACACTTAGATATCCAAAATGTTCTAGAATCACGGTGTAATCTTGTTGCGTTCTGACATGTTCTATCACTGTTCACTGAAGCATATTATTATGTTCATTATAATAACAAATGTTGTGCGACAGTTTTCAATCTTATACAAAAAGTATTTGCTATGTCTGTCCTATGTGCATAAACTGAATATTTCTTTCCTGCTGTCACACGTACGTATTTTCTTATACTTATACTTTTTTTTTTTTATTGTTAGCTCGACATATGGCGCCGAGGCACCCATGAGGTATCTAACGGCGCCAATGGACATTCGGTCGTATTCGGGGGTTACGAATGCCATGCCGGCCTGACAGGTGCCCATTCACGCCCCTCTTGAAGGACCCGAGACTGTACTTGGGGGGAAATATATGAGCAGGGAGATATACTTTACTTATACACACAAAGCTTCACAGTTTTAACTCACACGTCAGGATAGTTCGAACTCACCGTACCGACCATTATCACATTCATTAGTTGGAGTATAGTGAACCGATCCGCGCATGCAAATGCGTCGGTGTTAGCCGGAGCATCTGCAATGAGGAACTCCGCGTATTATTATTTGAGATAAAAGAGTAAAAAATGATAAGGCACGGAGAGCCACATGGCCCGGTGAGACGTGCGTGTGACAGGCAGTGCCGCTTTATTGTCAACAGATGAGTGTATTCTTGTGATTTTAGCGCCGAAAGCATATTTTAGTGAACTATAGTGTAAAAAAAAATTGTTGAAAATGTTAGCTGACTGCGGAAGTGAATTATGTTTAAGACAGTGTGATGTGAAGGTGAAATTTGTGAAAAGGCTACTTTGAAAGTGGGCGTGCCTGTATATTGAGAAGATGATAAATGAAAGTTTTGAACCATCTTGTAAGTGCATAAATTATATTAAATAAAAAATTACTTATAAAATCAATAAAAACCATTAATTTGCAAGTATAATTATTATGTTCAGGCCATGTATTAGTTAGTCGGTTCGCTATTATGATATTATGACATTTTATAATAAATTGTTTCCCTGTCAGTCAGTCAGTCAGCGTGTATGCGTCCACTGCTGGGCATACGCCTCTCCTATTTACCTCCAGTCCTCCCGGCCTTCAGCGGTGGTTTTCCGACACTCTGTTTTTCTGTCTACATTTCTGTCCTATCATTGTTTTCCTAAATATAAAATGTCATTAGATGTATTATTTTTTACATATGTGACCTTATGTAGCTGAAAAGCACACACTTCTAAAGTTTATAGATATCTGCAGAGAAAAAATATCAGTTGAATTGATAAACTCCACGATAACCTTTTTCAAGATTTGTTAAAGCGAGAATTCAAACAAAATTAAAAGTCTCATGCATGACTGATGTGTTGTTTAAGTGAGTTAGACAAAAGTGACACTTAGCAAAGCAGAAAGTGTTTGTTCTCATTATCATTTAACGGGGACAGTTAGCGGCTCCATTGTCAATGTTTGCGCGTGGTCGTTAACCTATCTGGCCTCTGTGCCCTGGCTAGGGGCGCGTTATTTATAATTTGTTGCACTAATGTGTTAAGTTAAAACTTTTGTACATAGTACATGTAGAGCGTGCATAGTCTTTATGTGTTAAGAATACACAGATTATCAATGAAGCGTTTGATTGAAATGTAGTGTCTATAGTTTGACTATTTAATCGAAAACGTGTAAATTTTACCTGTCACTATGGTAAAGTAAATTATTGTATGCACTATATATGCTAATGTGTTGCGTACACGTTTGGTTGGAAGAAACTGCCGTATCCCGACAATCGGGGTAAGCAGAGTAATCGGTGTTCTGCTGCAAGCGCTCTGGTAAATTACAGCACAAAACCGACCGCCACGTTTATCAAAGTATTCGGACAAGATAACTATCAGGCAGCAAGTAAGGCACGAAGGCCCACCACCGGCTACATGACTGAAACTGCATTCTCCAAAATGTAATATATCTACATACATACATATACATACCACACGGTGTATCCCAATAATTTGAGGCAAGCATAGTAATGAGTGTTGTGCTGCAAGGACTTTGTTAAATTACAGTACAAATTACTGGCCCCACATGGTATTACCTATGTCTGCAATACGAAAACACCATCGAAGCTTTATAACTTTACCACTTTTTGGCGAAACGACATATGAATGCACAGTTTTTCTTCATACAATTGGCTATTGAATTGTCATAAAAAACTGCTTCAAAAGCAGCTCTTTCCATTAAATACATAGTTCAGAAATTAACAGTAACAATCAAAAACAGCACTATCTATCCGTTTAGTTTCAAAACTAGCACTAAGCAAAACTGTCCAATAGGAGAGCTCCATTAATCCTGACAAAGTAACGGGCCATTTAGAATAAACTGGACCCGAATAAGAATTTTTTTGGTTTACCAAAAATTTGCAAAAGTTGATAGAGCTGTCTTTGATTCTATACCCCTCCTAATCTAGGTAACTTATTTTAAAAACTGACATTTCAATAATAATAATCTTTCATCCCATCTAGTCTAACTATTGACTTTACCAAACTATCTGTTTCTTAATATTTTTTCAAACTATTTATCCTACATACTAATTATTTTACGACGCCGGAAGAACAGTGACAAGCGTTTGTTTCACGATGACACTAAATTACAGCACACAATATTTTAAGTGGAGGAAATAATAATTAGCTTGGTTCTTGTAAAGCATACAGGCGGCTGGCGGAGTTGTACCTCAAGAACCTTGTCACGTGTCAGTTTAACCACCTCATAGTGTTCAAAAGCTATAGAGATAAATAAAATAGGTAGGAAATAGGTAATATTGCTCAAAACTAATTCAGAAATATGCTCAATAAATTATAATGAGTTGTTTACAGGGCTAATAGCTAACCCCTACCAAACAAACAACCACAACAAGTCGTTTACGTGAGAATTGAAGGCACACTTATCCCTTACATAGATTTCTTCCAGATAACCTTTGTATGTTTGAGAATGGAGAGTAATGAAATTAAGGGAAGCACTGACATGGCACCTAGTTCACCCGGTGTTATGCGCTGACATCACGGATATTGTAGGTGATGATGTAGCCAACCGTGTCAACTACCATAAAAAATTTAATTTTAGTAGAGGTAGCAAAACACTTGAGCAGAGCAGCATTGAAAATAAAAATATTAGTTTTTACACAAATTATGTATACATAATGCAAATACTATATGATAGGTTATATGAAAATACACATGAATACATTTAAATGATACAATATATTTAAGAGATCTAGACAGTATGAAAAGGTTCTACATACATTTGCTCGCTATTAGATCTTTCTGTATCTACAAAGCCATTTGGAAGTTGTCCCAACGTCGCGTCGTCAACTTATCTGGTGATGCTGGGTAGTGTTTGCCGCGCGCCGATCCGTACCTCTTGATTGTTTAGCGCAAATATTTGGTCAGTTTTGACAAATTGCTGAGACTGATATAAGAGACTGCGCCGTAACCTGCACAAGGTCCATCCGCACAGGATGATCCTTGATGATGACGGATGAGTTCTTTAGTGAAATTCTTTATTGTAGGATTTGTAGGTACCTACAGTCCGTTATGCAAAATTAGCCGTAATTACTATATACTCTGTTTCACTAGCTAGACGAAGTGGTTCGCTTCTTATATTAGATTAGATCAGATTAGAAACTGATAATATAACATCGCAAAAGATATCAATTGCCGGTAAACATAGGTCTGCCGTTCGCCGTGTTTTTTTTTTTTATGTAAACCAACATGAGAGACCAATGGTACAGTCGACAGAGCCAAAAACCCCTCTCCTCGCGAAACCACGCTCAGTGAGGCGCCATGCCAGCAGATTTGCGGACTGTTGCTAGGCTGTCTAGCCTGTTGATACGACGTTTGACTTTACTTTACTTGCTGATGAATGTGAAAACGTCCAAGAAGTTTCCACTTTTGACTGAAATAGTCAATCAAATAGGCATCATGCACCGTACCAAATATAAAATTTTTAGAGTTCCGTACACGTACGTGGCGTGACCCTATTACTAAGCCTACGTCGTCTGTTCTACCTTTAGATGGCTGTTATAAATATTTTTAACCGTAAGTAATCGGTAGTCGGTTGAAATTTTCATAGAATATGTGGTATTATGGCGGATATGATATCCTAACAAATAATAAAAACACAAAAAGTTAAAAATTAAGGTTACCAGGAAATGTGTGTTTTCCAAGGTTTTTTTTTAAGCGTCAAACTTGGTGTGATTATTGATATATTACGCGGTGGTGCGGAAACCTCCGTGATCCGACCCGCACTTAAGTTCACTTCTTACTATTTTGACACGAGAGAGGGTCTTATGTCTCCATTATTCAATTGTATTTACTATGTTAGACCCTCCTTCCATTTTGTAATATTCCCCCAAATGACGGTGCGTTCTGTTGCAGCGGACGATGACGTCTCTCTGTCGGAGCTGACGGAGGATGAGGCGTCTGCGGAGGCGGCGGCCGCGTTCGCACGCATGCAGGTCTCCCCCGACACGCAGCGGCTGCTCGCCACGCCGGCCGTCTACCCGCCGCTCCAGGACGTCATGCGCAGGAGACTCGAGCATCAGGAGAGGTACGTCTCATTTGTTTTTTTTTTATTGAAACTGACACGGTTGGCTACATCACCTACAACATCCGCGATGTCAGCCCATAACAACGGGTGAACTTGGTGCCACGTCTCAGTGCTTCCCTTCGGTCGTGCCGGCTACGCTGAACTGGGCGGAAAACACAAACTATTTACATAGCCGTTTCGACCGACCTTTCATTCAGTGCGGTGGCACCAACCCGGGCGGGTTAAAACCTACCACCTAGTAATATAGAAAGGGAGTCATATTCCTTAGTCGCCTTTTACGATATACACGGGGAGAGATGCAGTGGGGCTGTTCTTTTAAAGTACCGGCCCCACACGGAAATGTCCCTATTCATTAATAGTAGCAAGATACGAGTTTACGAATGAGAAACTGCCATTACGCACATTCGACGCACCGGCGAGCCACCATTATACTTGACTCATATTAACATCATATTCAACCCGTGATGGGTGCATTCGAAAAAGGACGCTGCGTCTGTTTGCGACGCCAGCTGTCTGTCCGCACCGCTGCAGACTTTAAGAGCATCAGATCGGGACATGGTGTTATGTACCGTCCAAATAGTCTGGTGTGTCTGCAAAGCGAATGCCCTTTACTCGCAAAAACAGACTATTAGATGATTGGATAGGAGTAAGCTGGCTTCTAATGATGTCTGTGCTTAAGGAATAAATACCATAGTGCAAGTTCTAGTCATCCCTGTATGGACTTAGCTTTGCAAGCATTCTAGTAAATGTTTATAGGTCTTACCATTATGCCTGGTTGACACGATGCGAGTTCACGCACGAGAAATACTTCTCGAACGCATTTACGCACCGTGTAGGCAGTTCTCGCAAGCTCGCAAAGTGTTCGAGGAACGATTCGCGATAGCGAGTTTTCTCGTTCGAGAAGGTGGCATGCTTCTCGTGCGTGAAAACTCGCATCGTGTCAACGTACCTTTACAGTAAATGCATGAGAACTCCCATTTCGAGCTGTCGAATCCATGGGCCGCATAAATTAATCACGCGCTTGATCGGTCTCCTCTACGGCTTGTGGGGAGTATTCAATAAGCGGAAACATGGAACATCTCGCTCGCCATACCATACTAGCCACGTACTCACAGCACAGCTGCAGAACGCCATGCGCAGGAAACTGGAGCAGGTAGGTTACAAGCTGTGGTATACAGTTCAGCCTAGTTCAAGTACGTTTGCACGATACGACATGTGAGAAACAGAATGCTTGAATTAATTAATACGCGATAATTCTACAAAAGACAGTATGAAATCAGTGCCCTAATTCTCTACATAATATTTACTACACATTTAATTGATAAAATATGTTCTACTTGAAACAATTGATGATTTATAGATATGCTTTATCTTCAATATTTACGACTCCAGCATGTCTGAGGATTATTTTAAAACTTCAACAGTATGACGATAAATATGTGCCTGCCAATTATTCCCGCCTCCAACTATCTACCGCCCTCTATAATGAACAATTTCGTATACTATTATATTCGAGATGTTTTCATCTTATCTCGGCCTCCTGGGCAGTATCAGATTTTTCAACAAGAAAAATCCTAGAATAAACATTAAGTTAGTAAAAGAATAAGCCTTTAAGAATAAGTCCTTTTATCTGCAATGCGGTAAATGATAAGCGGTTATGAAGCGATGTCAGAATAGAATTAAATTATTTACTTATGAACGTATGAAAGTCAAATTTTTTCTTAAATTACACTAAATTGTAATAAAATTATATAAACCGGAAACTGACTAAACAGACAACAATGTGAGCGGTTTCCCTTTTAAAAATTATCATCATCATCGTCAGCTTCTTGATGTCCATCTGTTGAGCATTGGCTTCCGTCAAAGATCTAACAAGGGTGTGGCCCGAGATATCAGTGGTTTGCGCCCAACCGCCAACGTACACCATTTTGAACACATTGATGGTGGATGGACAAAACTCGTGACATAACTATTTGTCCACGGGTAAAGGTACCTTATGGCGGTTTCTAGTTTCGGAGATAAATTGACTTTAGTAAATAATGGATTTTTCAATTTATACCTAATCTTCATCTACCAGAGCTAAAATTTAATTTCAATATATTCGCTTTTTCATACGGTTAATATTTCAAGGAGAAAAGTGGACTTAAAGTTTAGTAGAAAAGGTACTTATTGTCGTTACAATTGTGGATTATTAGAAAAATCTGCCAAAAGTGAATTGCCATTGCTTGATTTATATTTGAAACCATAGAAATTGTTACAAAATTTGTAAAGCACAATAATTTTCACTCACATCTCACATTTTCACAATAATTATCAATAAATTTTTTCTTCGTTGCATCTGCCAAATCGTGAAACGATCGCCTAGTGCCTACTCTCCTCTTAAGCAGAAACAGTCGGAAGTCGAAAGTCGACAATTTTTTCTGACAACCCATCCCTACTGCAAATGTAGTCTTTGTCGGACACAGACAACACAACCTATACGTTGTGTTGTCGGACCTGCGCGGACATTTTTCACGTTCGATTTTATATGGAACCATGTATCTATCTATAAGGTCTTTTTTTACTGACGAACCGTAAACGGGGAAGTTGTGTATTGGAAATAGAACATATTAAAATTGGAAAAAAGGGGGTAGCATATTATATTTTATTAAATATAAAAAATACTAACATACTCTCCTGGACATATGAAACACCTTTTGCTAAGAACTTTGTTTCTATTTCTAATAATTAGTTACTGAGATAATAATTGTAAAAGTTTATTAAAGTTCGGAATGTGCCAACGGTTATTGAACTTTGACCTTGGCACAAATTCGGGTAGGCGGCGGCGGCGTGCGCGGCGATCATCAGCTGAGCGGACATTGCATAGGTATTACATTACCCTCCAGTTCCGCCCCCCCCCCCCCCCCCCGTATCGGAATGGAAAGGAATTCGGGCTTGCTGGACATATTAAAGGTGTTTAATAATATGTCCAAGAGAGTCTGTTAATATTTTTTTTATATTTAATAAAATTTAAAATGTTACCCCCTTTTTTTATAATTTTAATATGATCTATTTCTGATACAGAACTTCCCCTTTTTTAAACCTTCTCGAAGAAACTAAGTAACTAAGGCGAGGCCGAAGGCCGAGCTGCGTTCAGGAAGAAGCTAAACCTTCTTGAAGAAACTAAGTAACTAAGGCGAGGCCGAAGGCCCAGCTTCGTTCGTGTGTTAATAAACCATCTCGAAGAAAGTAAGTAACTAAGGGCGATGGCTGGCCCTGGCGTGATGCTCGTGAACAGGTGCTGTTCGTGGAGACTGGCCTGCTCCAATTGGTAACATTGTATATTTTATATGTTAGGCGTATATTTTTAAAAGGAACTACATATAATATATGTCATGAACTGTTACATTTGTCGCAGATTTATATTTTTCGTTATATTACTTTTTGGTCTTTGAGATTTGTACTACCTCGTATTATCACTGGTATAAACTGGAAATGCGACAAACATGTTGACTTGAGATTCTGACTGCATACGAATTTTGAATTTTGACAGGGTACAACCTGTACCTTAATTTATACTACTGGCTGACGCATGTTAAATATCAATTTGACTAATTGATACATTAAGTATCAAGTTTATTTACCACGCATACTAAAATATTAATTTGACTAATTGATACATTAAGTATCAAATTTATTTATTTATTTTAATTTTTTTTTTACATTGTACTACAATGTGGTATGAATATTTATAATTGACATGACTTGATACGATATGTATCAACAATTTCTGACACACCTGATTTTATTTATGCTTTTACTTTTGATTTTATGTGGTCAGAATTATCAAGCTTAAATTATAGTTATTCTAGCTCTCAAACTATATCTTAACACTGTAAGCCCTAAAACTAAAACTAAGTTTTCAAGCAGGTACTGGGAACATTTAGGCCCTAAATTATATAATGCCATAAGTGAGTCTCTAAAAACCATATCGATCCTTCCATTATTTAAGAAGAAATTAAAAAGTTGGCTAGTTACCATTGGTATAAAAGAATCAGAAGAAATGATGAAGACTATGGTATAGGAAAAAAAAGTTTTATATGAGTTATATGTATAAAGTAAAAAAAAACTGATAAATATAAACGTAGTTCATAAATCGATAGATAATGCGAAATTTTTTATAGGTAGGTAAGTATTTAGACTAAATTGAATTGTTTAATCTTGTAATATTTAATATTTAAAATGTATCTATTAATGCGTATTCGTAAGCACTGCTGTCCACAGGACAGACCACTTTAGGTCTAGCGTGGACAGCAGGGTACACAGTACAATGTTCTTTTTTTTTTCTTTTTCTCTATATGTAAATTTACTAGTTTTTAGTACTGTTTCTTGTTTTTCAATTATGTATTTTTAAGAATAAACGATTTTTTGATTTGATTTGATTTAATAGTGTTTACTGCACATAACTCTTACAATTTTATGGCTGAATTCTTAAAAAAAAACACGTCAATAATTAGAAGTCAGGTACTTATTGTTGCTAACTGGACAAATAACACATTGAACCATTAGAAAAAAGCCCAAGGAGTACTTTTGAATTGCGATCTATGTAATTTCAGAGAATATAACATACTTTAATGAGTTTACAAACTTCAAGTGGCCGTTCCTCAAAGGTGTATTTTGTGGTAAATGATTTTTGAAATTAATTTACTCGTTAACAATGAGTCCTAGGGACCAGATTTTTCTATTAATGGATAGCTAAAAGCTTACAGATTACGAGATATGCATAACTCAATACCGACCATAAGGTACCTTTACCCGTGGACTGTCACATTACACAGAAGTTGTAAATTGCGTAAAATAAAATTAAAAATGTCTAAAACTAGGAAATGCCTAATGAAATTAAGATCAAATGATTTCACCATGCTCAGTGACGAGAGTGAGGGGTCGAAATGGGGTCAGCATAAATGAATCCCAGCTTTATACCGATTCGTCACTTATTCAAATGCCGTGCTCCATAGAGAGGAGAGTTTCCATTAGGTCCCTTAGTCCGGTGGTTATAGCAGCGATCCCGACTCACTTTTCTATAGCTACCCGCACTCGGGCGGGCGGGACGCAGCGGCGACTACGACGACGACGCGACGCGACGTGACACTCGACGTATGTAGGGCAGAGACGTGACGGACGGATGTGGGACGCGTAAAGCCGCGCTCATGTTGACCGAGTCACTTTCTGTTGGTACAGTTATCTGAAACCTGAAATTTTTTGTGTATGTAACATGAAATGGTTAATCACTTCACTGCACTGCATCACCTGCCTGCTACATACATTTTGTGATGTATGGTATTGGGCATGACTGGAAACGTCTTTTGTTATACAGGATACAGGATGTGCCAGAAACACGTACGAAACTATTTGTAAAGTCCTTAGCGGAGTCTCGACAATTTCTACAATTCGTATTTTCGCCATCGAAATAAAAATTGTAAAAGTGTAAGTGTAAAAGTAGAATGTCGTCGATTTTCGCGGCATTCCAGAATATATTTATTTTTTTATATTTATGAAATTAGATTTATTAATTTTATTATTTACTAGCTTTAGCCCGCGGCTTCGCGCTGCGTGACTTTTTGCTCACAGCTCAGGCCGCCGATGACGTAGCGTTATGATTTATAGCCTAAAACCATCTTGAGAAGTGAATCGATAAAGTGCTTTCGATCCACACGGTCGACCGCCCTTAGAAATTTCATTTTATTTATTAGGATATCACAACACAACCAAGTCTAACGTGGCGAGGAGGTTCAATTTACTATTTATTCTATGTCGTGTTAACCTTAAATAAGGCTTGAAGGTGGCCAACCGTCCCGGATTCTGCGGGACCGTCCCGCAATAGCAGATGTAATCCCGCATCGCAATAACTAATAAAATAGTCCCGCAAAACGTCTAATGCGTCCCGAATGTCCCGCATTTTCCATATTTCCAAGTAATTTAAAAATTGCCTGGCCATCGTCCAGTACTTTAATTCTTTGTTTGCCCGGGACGAACGCACCTACCGAACTAGTATTTTTGTTGATGAATGCCTTATGGGCATCGGAAAAATCGTCACTTTTAAAATTGAAACGTTACGTGCAATGCTTGTTGTAAAATTTTATATGGGCAGTTGTGAAAACTTTTATGGCGCAAAAACCAGAATTGAGAAATATGATTTTAAAAATAAATGATAACTTCAGTAAGTGCTCCGACACAACCTCAGTCCTTCAAACTCACCCTATCCCCAAGTATGTCCCGCATTGACTTTTCATAAAGTTGGAAAAAAAAAAACGACGAAACACGTGCGGACGAAGCCTTACAGCACTAACAAAGTCCTTTGTAGTGCTAATATAACAAACATCGACCGAACCCATCCCTCAGTTCTTGCGTCGTACCTACTACGTTACGTACACGCGCGTCTCGGCAGAGAAACAATTATTTGTTCACTAAATACAATGTAGATAAGAAGGCATTGTACCTATGTCATGTCACCAATTGTTTCTGCAAGGACAACGTTTATCTGTGATCGACGACGTTTCCTGAACTAGAAGTCCTTGATGTGTATGCCGTATGTTTCAAAGCAAACCCTAACTAGCGCAATAATAGGGGTATATATATTATATATGCCCATTCTGATAAGACCTATCAGGAAAAATCTCCTTTCACAACTCACATTACTGTTTGCTGTGGGACTGAGCTGGTTGGAGCTATTCGAAATATAGAGAGCGATGTAATTATTTTTTTTATAGAAACTGACACGGTTGGCTACATCACCTACAACATCCGTGATGTCAGCCCATAATACCGGGTGAACTAGGGGCCGCGTCAGTAGTTCCCTTAATTTCTTTTCGGTTACACTGAACTGGGCGGAAAACACTAACTATTTACATAGCCGTTTCGACCGACGACGTTTCTTTCCACTTTCCTTCAATGCGGTGATACCGACCCGGCCGGGATAAACCCTACCACCTAGTAAGGTAAGAAGGGAAGAGACCTACAGTTTAACGTGGAATTCGAACCACGGCCAGCCTTCAACGGTCGACCATCCAAGACTGACCGCGCCCAGGGTTGCTTAATAAATACCAGTCGACCGACCGCACCACTGAGCTACCGAGGCTGACAAAGGCATTGTGATGTTACTGTTGTAATGCTATGCTGTAAGTATAGTGCTAACATTTTGTTGTGGTGATTTACGGAGTAAGTAGCAGGTAGTTACCAAACTCTGGAGACTATTTCGTCTACAAATTTTCAATTACTGTCGTCCGTCTGCTGTGTTTTTTTTTTTTTATTGAAACTGACACGGTTGGCTACATCACCTACAACATCCGTGATGTCAGCCCATAACACCGGGTGAACTTGGTGCCACGTCAGTGCTTCCCTTCGGTCGTGCCGGCTACACTGAACTGGACGGAAAACACAAACTATTTACATAGCCGTTTCGACCGACCTTTCATTCAGTGCGGTGGTACCAACCCGGGTGGGTTAAACCCTACCACCTAGTAATATAAGAAGGGAGTCATATCCCTTATATGTTACAACATTACATAATGATATATTGATTTTACTCGGAATTAGGCAGTATAGCCCGAATGTGTTATAGCTAGTAATTTATAGCTTGGAACGCGAGCACCGCTCTCATAAAATCAAACGCAATATTGTATCAATTTGCGTCTTGCTACGAAATTGCTATCGCTGATATTATCTTCGTATAATATTTTCAATTCAGGCCAGCCGCGTCATGTCATGTCTGAAGCAGTAAAGTTGAACGCTTTATGAGGACGTCCATTAAATGTAATTAGAGAATGTTTACAGTCAGTGCAGGAACTGTGCAGACGGGGCTCGACCCCACTACCCTTGTGGAACATAGCTCTCTGGAGGCGGCGGCGACCGCAACTATCGGATCGGTCTTACGATTGGTCGCACGATTTCAGGCTTATCTCCACTGGTTTGTCGAATAGCTAGCGATTTCCTACAATACTTCCTTCGGGACATGAAAGAGGCGTAGACGGAGGTTACACGCTAGGTTTGGCATCAGTTCAGTCCGTGACCTTGGTCACGACGAGATTGACGCCAGACTGACGCCAGGCGTAAAATGCATTCGCACTATCAGTCTGCCATCAGTCTAGTATCAAAATATTTTAAAATCCATCAGTCTGGTCCATCATTCCAAACCATCCATCCATCAAAGTAGATTAAACGGTCAGTCTGGACCATGGTTTAACCAGACTGATGGACTGAACTGATGAAAAACCTAGCGTGTAACCTCCGTCGTAGTGTTCAGCGGTCTATGACGACGACGACCAACCCCTAACTAAACGATTCTGCCAAAACAGACCAGCCGTCAGTAGATTTTGGACGCAACTAGGTGGTAGGGTTTATCCCGCGCTGGTTGGTACCACCGCACTGAAGGAAACGTCGTCGGTCGAAACGGCTTAGTAAATAGTTCGTGTTTTCCGTCCAGTTCAGTGTAGCCGACATGAAATGAAGGGAAGCACTGACATGGCACATAGTTCACCCGGTGTTATGGGCTGACATGGATGTTGTAGGTAATGTAGCCAACCGTGTCAGTTGCTATAAGAAAAACTGCCTAGTTGAGGAAAAAAATCTGCAATTATTTAGCTAATTTCCCTGCAATTCTTTGGTCCCACGCAGTCAGCTCAGTAAGCATCATCGTTAATATCAGCTATAATTTTGCAGTAATAAAAACAACGCCGCAAGATTTCCCACGTGTCCTAAAACTAGGTAAAAAATTTATGCTACACACGATTGTCACTGTAAGTAAACCAAACATTCAATCAGAGAAATACTAAGTTGTATTTATACGTAGTAGGTATGTACATAAGTCTCGTTATCCTCTTATGTTGACTCTTTCCAAGAAATCTTTCAGGTTTCTTATACTCACCCTGATTACATTACCGAGCGCCGAGTCTATCACGAATCGCGAGATGGGAGAAACTTCAAGTCGACTGGTTTCCTCAACGAGTGTTCGACACTGCGGCTGAGGGTTGAGGCAGGCCTCACGCACTCTATGTACTTGCGCGCGCTAACTACCTACCCGGCGGCGAGCATAATTCAGTGGAAATTCGACAGCCGCGCGGAGCATACCTACACACGCGCCCACGCTACTGCCCGCATCTGCAAAGCAATAATCACTTTACAGTCGATCGTTTAGGTACATTTTCGCACGCAGCGATTGGCGACGTGAAACATTAGGCTATTAAAGCCGTAGGTATGGAACTTTTTCTATGAAGAGATTTATCTGTTACGAAGTAACTATTTAGTAATCTGTGGTTGAGGGAGCGGCACTATACCGGCTACCGTCTTCATACCTACCTACTACCGACGACGCGAACCGCGCAGCATCGCTCGCTCGCCCGCCCGCCCCCGCCTGAATATTCAGTCAGTCGCTCCTGAAGTGCAGTGCGGGGCGGACGCGCTTCGTCGCCCTCCTTTTATTGACCGGCTTCTGTGTGGAAACGTGCTTTCCTATAGCAAATATCACGTACGCACCGTTTACTCTAGTGAATACTCATCGGCAATGTCGCCGTTCCATCTCTAACCACACACTGCTCTCTTTCACGTCTATCCGTTCGAATGTTTTTCCGATATCGGGTTTTAGGTTATGTATTTATGTGTCTGGCTCGTCCGAATAATCGCATTTTCTGTGGAAAATACCCACCAAGGACTGGGTATAGGGGTGGGCGGCGGCGCGGGGGCGCGTAGTGATTCATTTGTGTTCGTATAGTGCAGACAAAATTTGGAGTGATATAACTCGACCTTAGAGGAGGTAATTGAGGCATTGTATTCAACTCATTTGTTCCGATGTAGTCTCATTTTTCGTAGTCATTGTCGTTCGTCACAGAGATAATTAAAACAGAAATTCGCTTTTCAAAGTCAACACAGGCTACGTTTCGTTACGGCTCATTTCCTTGTATCAACATATTGTGGACAAAACAGTAGCGCTCTTAATTCACCGTACCTATGCAGGCATGCTGAACGTACGAGCAATTACGAGCAATTATATTCATTAGAACATTAGTCATAGCAACAACGAGGACACGCTTGCGCGGAGTCAGCTGTTCCGCCTGTCACATGTTGCACCTACACACAAGAAAGACAAAACGATAAGACAAAATATGAATAACTAAATAACTAAAATATAAAAAGTGAAATATTTGTGCGTATTTTTACGTTAAAAATAACGCAATAAATTTACATAAAATCATCACCAGCAAACGATATTATATTTTACTTAACAGAATGTTTTTCGTCTCAACAGTAGCTGTAGTTACAATATAACTGTTAATGAATAAGTTTAACTTCTCATTTGGCATAGACGAGCAGTGCTGTATAAAATTAAATATGACCTCAATAAAATAATTACTACTTAAATAATTGCGTTAGTTTTTGTTACGGTGGTGGTTACACCCACCGACAATTCAGTCGCATTTGCGTTTTTAGATACGAACCAAAGTACTAATCAATACTTTATGTGACATCACCTGTCACATCTTATTATCATTGGCAATTGATATTCTAATTATATATTTGTCCTCCTTCGAACTACACGCCCACCACTTTGTCTGCTTTACAACGTGTCAGTTTCGCTGCGAATTTTCTACCAGTCGATGGCGATATTTCCTTGGAATTCACGAGAAGCTCGTAATAAAATAATGTGCGATAATCCATCCTCCAGTAGAAACTGCCGCCAGTGGATATGTATAGACGAGAGCGAACATGAAATGTAAAGTTGGGCTCGCAACCCATCATGCTCCACATTGGTTTTACTACTCAGAGCAAATGGGTCAACTTCTTTCTGAATATACTTTATTTAGGTTTATTACCTTTACTTTTTCTTTTATTATTCTTCTTTTGAGAGCTTTCGGCTTTTTATCGTGTTTATTTTAATTCTTTCTATATTAATCATCCTGCGCGAGTACTTACTAAGTACGTAGTTTCTTATCGGATGCATTGTTAAATGGTTCGACTTTAGTCACCTTCGTGATTCACTGAACGGATGTTTAAACATTTTAAAACTCATTTCCACATCTTATAATTTACAGCTCATTCGCGTATCCAGTCTTGCCAAAGAAACATTATTTATGTGCATCGAGTAAACATTCAATTTGAAGATACCTGAAGTGCTTAAAAATACAATATAGTGTAAATAGACTGTTTGAACAAGGAAACAGTGTAAATATAATTTATCGACCGCGACAATGGTTTCGAGTACAATGGCGGTGGAGATGCCAGAAATAACAGCATCCATGAGCAGTTCTATACCGCTGGAGGAAACGGCCGAAGAAAAGTAAGTATTGACTCTCTCTAGCAATGATTTGTCAAACTGTCTGAGAAGTGGAGTTCCTAGTGGAACCCACCAATATGTGTCCCATAAAATATTAATTTCTATAAACTATAGTGGAATCCTTCTAGGGCCGACGACCGCTGCATAAGTTGCGAACTTAAGTCTTGTGGCATAATATGACACCGTAGCCGTATTTTTTTAGGGTTCCGTATCCGTACGGATGTACGATGGACTCATTATCAATACAAAATAAGCTGTGCGGAACGCGAGATACGCGCGAGTGCGATCGCGTGATTGCTGCGCACACTCGCTATACGTGCAAGAAGGAACATATGGCTACGGAACCCTCGTGTGTGTGAACAGCGTTCTCACTTAACATATTTTGATTAATTATTATTAAACTTTTTTTTTCAGCTTCTCCTTCCGTCTGTCCGTATGTTGTTCCAAATCTTGCGACCAATTTTTCAACAACTTTAGGATGTGCCGATTTCATATTTGTGTTGCAGAGACAGTTTGTGTTGGGTGTGTGTGCAGAGACTTGGCCCTTAAACTCTGGCTTCCAACTCCTCAGTCCTGACGCTGCAGGGGTACTGCCCGCACAAAATCGTCAGACTTGAGGATGTGCTGATTTCAAATTAGTATTGTTTGTCTAAATCAGATACTTGGCCATTGAACTCCAGCTTCCAACTCCTCAGTCCTGATGCTGCAGGATACTGCCTGCACAAAATCGTCAGACTTGAGGATGTGCTGATTTCAAATTAGTATTGTTTGTCTAAATCAGATACTTGGTCATTGAACTCCAGCTTCCAACTCCTCAGTTCTGATGCTGCAGGATACTGCCTGCACAAAATCTCAGACTTGGTATCAAATTAGTATTGTAACACACACTTAAACGGTTAAAAATTTAAGAAAAACATACGTTTCAGTTAAACGGATTTATTATACAATCGATGATTTGTAGGTTCTAATAGCTAGAAAGTAATTAATTGTCACCAATCTTGAGTTTTGATCAGACTTCGGCTTCGCCTTTTCGGATTACTAAGCTTTGTTTACATAGTAATTTGATCTCCAATGGCATCGCAACGCAATAAGTTTTTTTTTTCTGAATAAATCACGATTTGATTTCTGAACGGGACAATGACGAACTATATACTGAATGTAAATCTCTTTCCCGCGGCCATCTTTCCAGCAATATAAACAATAGTTGAAACTTTATCATATCATCATCACAAACAGACTTAGATTGTACAAATGCAGACCTATGCAGACATTTATAAATAAAGCCTTCGACACGTGCGTCAACCATTATGCAGAATGCATATAATATTTCACTGCCACACAAGATGCACGTAATGTGCACGTAATCATCAAATCTCACACGCTCTGCTAGCAGCGCTACCTGTGCTGTGAGTGAGTACGAGTATACATGAGAGGTGGTCTCATTAGTACCGGAGCGGAGAGGTGGTCGAGCGTCTCGGGCGGGCGGGACGGTCGAGGTCAGGGCTATGTCTTGCGGGCTTCGGTCGTGACACTATTTCTGACCAGACATTCGTTCTGTATTACATATTGACACTGGCAGTATTAGAAAAGTAAGTAAAAAAGCGTTTATTTCACATTCAAGCAGGACGTCGTGATACATGATACCTATATCTTTGCAATATAAGAATACTAGCTGTGCCCGCGGCTCCACCCGCTCTCATATTTGACTTCTCTGCTAACCTCATAAGCCATTCAACGTGATGAAAAGTAGCCTATAATTGATGGCAAGAACCAAGCTATCCGTAGAAGCAATCTGTATTAAAATCGGTTCAGTGGTTCTCAAGTTATAAGCGGACGGACAGACATACAGACAGAAAGCAGACGTTTGATTTTATTAAAGGTAAGGATGTAGTACCCCCGGCGGCCCCCATGACAGGAAAAGGATGTGGCACAGCATGTGACTCCATATACTCGTAGCTGACGAGCTATACGGAGTCGAGGGTTTTAAGGCACATCCCATACAAAAAAAAATCTTACGAAGAAGCAACTTATCCCAGCCCCTATAAGCGAGAACGTTTGGTTGCGAAAAATAAGTGGAAGACACCAGCCCCTGCTTTCTAAGATGGCGAATAGATTGGTGCTTTAGGAACGAAGTACTGTATTCTAAAATCCGATAAAAAATCTGGTGTTGTGTGTTCGGTTTTGGCTTCGGATTTTATTCGGTGTTTCTGCTGAGCAATTCCACTCATATTTACTTCTTCGCTATTCTTGTTCATGTTTTTGTCGAAATAGCGCCTACCTATTGTCCACTAATTCACGTCCACCGCAAAATTACAACTATTATAACGTAGTTAGCGTTTCTGAAGCGTCAAGGCCCCACTTTCAGGTGACTCGATACTTACACGACTAGCATTTTGTACTTGGAAATGTTCGTATTATGATTATTGTATTGTACAATCCGAACGACCTTTGCTCTTTCGGGGCCCTTTCACAGGGGTTCAATCAAACAACACAGTAAAATCAAAGTAGTAAAAGGTCGTCTTGATCCAATCGGAGATGTGTTAGTTCTGGAATCAATGCAAATCGAACTCCTCACCTCACTTCACATAAAATCGGCAAGTTTTGTTTGATTTGAATTTGGCATTTGTATTTGGCTAATAAATTGAATTAATGTAATTAAAACAAAACATTGTTTGTTTTGTTTTAATTAACCTTAAAAACTCGAGAGATTGTCACGATCCGGGTCGACCTACCGCCAGAGTCATAGAGCAGTTCCTTCGACGCCCTCAGTTCGCTAGATAAAAAATGTTCATCCAAAGAGGCCGACGAGGGGAAAGTTCCCATGACACTAGCGGCGTTACCTCGCTGCACCGCGGGGCTGATTCGTTGCAGAAGGTACCTACGCCCGGGCCCGGCAGTCACCCGAGGATCTGGAGAGCCTTGATCCTAAATCGTGCACAATTTCGCTAATATGAAATGAAAATAATGTTTAATGGTAAAGTGTTTTTAATATTTATTTTATATAGACTTTGGTGCACGCAATGCCCCATTGGAAAACGTTACAACCACAGAAATCCTAACTTCTCTGATCTGTGGTTACAACCTACATCAATGGCTTATAAACTTCTTCTTTCCTTCATATCCTTTTTCCTTTAATAAAATCCAACGTCTGCTTTCTGTCCAAATTTTTGTTTTGTTTTTTTTTATTTTTATGGAAACTGACACGGTTGGCTACATCACCTACAACGTCCGTGATGTCAGCCCATAACACCGGGTGAACTTGGTGCCATGTCAGTGCTGCCCCCATTGATCGTGCCGGCTACTGGCCTCTGCGGGCGGAGGCCGATAGATTTTTAAACGATTATCCCTGTTTTGTCTTCGTACGTCAACCACGCAATAAAATTAGATAAATAATTTAATGTCATTCATAAATAAGAAAGAGGTTTTGTAAATGTTACTTTCAGAGATTGATTCACAACACTATACATTCCATTCTCGCTTTCCTGCCGGAGGCCACGAACTTACGCGCTGAGTGTAGTCGATTCGACAGCCTTTATCGAATTACTGAATTATAGACGAGCGAGCGGTACCTACACGTGCCCAAATCGACCACCTGACGTAGTAGGTAGTAGGTAGGTACCGTGCCGGCCGGCTGTTACACATCGAGCGTTCTTCATGAAGTACATATATGAACGCTTGCGTCCTTAGTCGGTTTGGATCAAGGCCGTAAACACTGAATTTCGTTTCATTTTAAGAGAATCGGGAAGTCAACTTATCTCATACACCAGGGGAAGTCTCTTTCCAACCCGTAAATCTTGCAGTACCATTTTATTTTTTTTGTGTGTAAAAGATATTATCAATATCTATGTCCCTATGTTGCCCTTTTTTTTCGTTATCTCATTTTAAATGAAATATATTTGATTATAAAAATGTGAAAATATATCAATTTTAGGCCTAACTTTCATATTTTTTAGATGGAAAACTATAAAAAAAATTATTAAATTAATACATAGGGACATCCACTAGGCTTTTGTTAATAGCAAAAAAAATATATCACTTAAATAAATAAATTGAGGAAGAATAAAGACATGAAAAAGGACTTCGCCTGAATGATGGATGATTTACAAATATTTTGTAGGCAGTTTGCTTTTGAGCTGAAATTTTCCTTTTCACGTGCGTGAGCAGCGGCGCGGCCCACAGCGACAGCAATACGGTGAAGGAAATTCGAAATTTGAAAACCGTTCGCAGTACACGATGCTTGTTGTTTAATATCATGGCTAAATTAAAAAAAATCCCCTATGAAATCTTTCAGTGACATGCCATGCCACACACTGAACCGATTTCGATTGGATTTACTTAAAAATAGCCCACATTAAAACCTGTCATCAGTAAGTAAGGTAAGATGGTATTCATAACCATAAATAACAATCTCCATTCAGATTGTATCCTACGACAAGTAGGATGTAAATAGTTTGTGTTTTCCGTCCAGTTCAGTGTAGCCGGCACGACCGAAGGGAAGCACTGACGTGGCACCAAGTTCACCCGGTGTTATGGTTTGTTATCACGAATGTTGTAGGTGATGTAGCCAAGCGTGTCAGTTTCTATAAAAAAAAATACCTACAACTGGGGCACCTCAAATGCCTCACACCGATAAAGAAGATTGTGCTATATAAATCCTTACTTACTTACTTACTGCTTCCTCGCTCGTAACCCCTTGACCTTTACGATGATTGGTTCCGACAAGCGTCTTGTATCCGCTAAGTAGGTACTGTCTTCAGACCCTACTTACAGCATTAAATTAAGAATTAGTGAGAGGGCGGATCGTATCGCACGCAACCTTCGCGTGTCCTCATTGATAAAAAAGAAATTCCTTTCAGCGCAGCTCGAATGACGCACTTGACGAAGACTCTGATAATTACATTTTATTTTTAGAAACTGGTTCTATTTATGTAGGTCCCGCCCCGCTCCCTATTACCGAATAGGTTGTCTACCCACGTCTTCCGTCTTATTCTCGGTGTCACAATTCGCGTTTCGAGATTTTTCGAAAATGATAAATAACCTTGCCGAAACTACACCCTACACGGGGAAGACGGCCGCCCATCACTGTTCTGTGGTGGTGAGTAAAGAAAGTATGAAGTGGGCAAATGTATATATTTATTTATTGATTTGTTTATTGGGAAACTTAACAGCTAGCTTATGAACTATTACATACACATTAAAGAAAAAATTACATAGTCAATAACAAAGTTTCACGTTTTACAAATTACAATATAAGGTCTTTCAATAGTAGGTAACGCTACGCTAAGGGATGTATGTGTATCAGATACTGATCACGGTCCCATACCATTTTTTTTACGATATAGAAAACCTACTTATTTAAGTGAAATACGCGCACTTCACGTATTAAATTTGAGAAGTGAGTAGGTTTTTTATATCGTAAAAAAATTGGAATGGGAACGTGATCGATCACTGATCAGTATCTGATACACATACACCACACCCTTAGCGTATCGTTACCTACTAATTAAAGACCTTATATACAAAGATGTACGTCCTGCTAACTAAATAAAAGAAGAAGAAAATTAAATCAAAATAACTAAAAATAAAGAACTAAGAGAAACACAATATACACGTATACTATTGTGGTCTCTCCGATACATAGATAAATAATATACGGCTCCGATATGGTTCCTTATTTCCCCAAGGAAGTATCAACAAGTAAGCAGTTTGTGTAGTTTAGTTGATATGCGAGTATGAAGTCAGCGTCTCGTCGTGGTGTATTTAACTCGATTCTCTCAGCAATCTGGCCGCACTCCAACCGCCTTCCATTGAGGACGCGGCGCGTCGACACGCCCGTCCGCCCTGACGTCATACGATACGCGGTACGCCCGCCCGCCCGCCTAACCACTCCTCTACGGCGACGCGACGACACGGGGGCGGCGCGGCGCTGGGCGTCTTGGCTTTTACGTCCTATACCTACATTTATGCTCTTCGTCTTGACAATTTTCAGTATCTCATAGATTAGGTTGGGTTAATAAAAATTTGAGACAAACCTGGGTATAAATCTGAATGTTAAATGTTACTTATTATGTACTTACATATTATGTCGGTTTTTTCAATGTTTTATGTGCGTACATGCGTCCATTTTCCAAATTAAAATAAACCTAGAACCTATCCTGCCTAACCCGAGTCCTGAATTTTTGAAAACGCATGAACCACTCTGTTCGACCCCACAGATTAAAATGTGTTCAAAGGGGAGGAACTGTAATTATTTATGCGCGCAAACACAAGAAGACATGTGTTGTGGCGTAGTAGACACATATTACTAGTATATTCAGTAGCATATCCTCGAGAACATTGATAAATGTTTTTGCGTATATGTAATCCAGTGGTGCCCATACATTTTATTTCTATGAAGATCTACCTACAAAAAATATGAAATGTTGTGAGATCGACAGTTGTACTAAAACTTTTTGTTGTTCATAATTTATAGTAATTTTTGTTAGACTATTTATAATAATTTATTCAAAGTGTATACTATATTTTGTTATTTTAGGGTAAATAAACCATACGTCTACGTATTGTAAATTAAAACTTTTATAAATAAAACTGGATTAGGTGTAATTTATTTATTGTTTTAATTAATAAAATTAAACCAATCTTGCTCGAATGGAATTCACATCCTTGAAAGCTACGTTCGTTACGTCCTTTATATGTGTTACTATTGCGGTCCTTGCGGAAGACGACACCAACCGGAAAATGTTAGTCACATCAAATATTATGAATTCTTTGATGTTTCACTTCTTGCTCTACATATTTTCAGCGATCGACCTAAAAGTCTCTTGGGATCCACCCAATATTTGGGCACCACTGATGTAATCTATCGCAAAACTATGATATTATACGTACATTCTGAAGTTATAAATATGTGGACGAAACATTGTAATAATTACCTACGGATGACTGCTTCAAATATTATGATAGTGAAAAGTAAAGGAAAAAAGTGAATGCTTTCATTTTTATGTCCATAGTGAAAGTACTTGTATTCACTGGAATGGGCTCGCAGATGGCCCCACTCAGCTCTACCCATTTCCCCCTGACCTATCAAGTTTTATCGTAAAGACTCGAGAAGTTGGTACGGGTACGGAATAAAATAATTTACTCCCACTCGAATCCATTCCCTTATTTGAATAATATTCTGAAGAAGAAAGTGAAAAAGGAAATGACTTTCCTATAAGCGTAGTCTATATTAAAATACTTCATTTCTTGTTTGCATGAACGCTCGTTCTTCAAGCTGTATTTTCCGCAGGTATTTTCGTAACAACTTACTGATTTATTTCGTTACAGAATTTGGCATGAAACATCCATTCACAGGGACGTACGCATTTCAGAAAAACTACGTTCCAGCCACTTCGTTTATTTAGAATTTAATCCGTCACACTTAATATTCTCTGACAAGTGTCTGCGTAGCATTACCATCGATGTTTACCGGAGCTCAAGGGGCCCGTGAGATACCATCTTATTTTCATAATTCTTTTTGCGCGCTAATTTAGTGCGACGCAATTCGTGGCGGCAAATATTTTATTTCTGGATTCTCAAGTTCTTGTTTTGTATCGTTTATTATAATAAATATCCACGTGGAAAGGTTTGCGTTTGCTTAAATCTTTAGGAGTTTATCCCTCTTGTTGTTCACATTTACTTACTATAATTACATACTTTTTTTTTCTTTTTTTTTTTATGGAAACTGACACGGTTGGCTACATCACCTACAACATCCGTGATGTCAGCCCATAACACCGGGTGAACTTGGTGCCACGTCAGTACTTCCCTTCGGTCGTGCCGGCTACACTGAACTGGACGGAAAACACAAACTATTTACATAGCCGTAAGTATCGGCCCCACACGGTACAGATACACGGGGAGAGATGCAGTGGGGCTAAAATACATACTTAATAAAATTTCACGCGCTTCTGCGCACTATTTTTCTTGAGGATGTACCTTATGTTGAAGAGCTACATTTTTTTGTATTCTGTATCACTGTCAACATTGCATTTTCTTTATTAATTTCAATCTAAATCGCGGGCAAGCTTCAATCATTTCTGGCGTAGTACCTGACGACAAAGCATTACACAAACACCAACGCGTTCTGTATTCGTATAACATCCAAATCCAATAGAAAAGTCGGGCGACCGCCGCGCCAAATCCTTTTTTCTCCAGCGAATAGGGCTGGAGATTCAAAGGGGCAACGCGGCTAGTGTTTTGGGCACGGTGGGGGAGTCGGCGGAGATGGATGAAATATTTTTTATTTAATAGTTGTTAATTTTAGTTTTAGGTTTTTTTTTTCATTGTTATTTTGTGATTTTCTAATAAGTTGACGTTTAAAATAAAATGAAAATCTATGTTTTAAAAAAAAAAAAAAAAAAAAAAAAAATCCGAAATCTTTATTTCTAGACACGGAAGAAACATAGTAACAGAAACTACTTAGTTGATGTTGATAATAATAAAATAGTTGTACCTAGATTTATTATTGTTTGTTAAAATGTGATCGGGGATAGGCAATAGACTTTGTCTGTATTACCTTACTCCGTTACATTTTTATGTGGCAACGCTGACATTCGTGTTCACATTACACATCGAGGTCGTTAATTCCGCTCCAGAAATAGAAATAGAATCTACAGTAATGAATGATATTGCTTATGTGGATGACAAACGAAGCGAAGGTCCTCCACCAAATAAAATATGAAGCAAACTTTAAGCATCCAGGTAAACAATTAGATTATATTTCTGCTGTAGGTGGCCAGATAAGGACAGTGGCGGCGCTAGGCGTCGCGTCGGAGACCGCGCCGATGGCCTCGCGCCTGAGCAAAAATTCGTTTACCCTAGCTGGATTCCCTTTGGGATCGCGCGATCCCAAAAATTCTCATCAAAGTATGGTCGCACACTTTGGACTATTGCTTGTAGGGTTATTTATTTATATTTTTGATTGTTCATGTAATAATCAGTCTCATTCTATTTATCGTTCTCTTTCTGGCTGGGAAATGAAAGAGGCCTCGCGAAGCTGATGATGTCGCTGACGTCTACATTTGGTCTAGCACCTCCACTGGATAAGGACACCGACAAAAGGCGACGTCAGATTTGATCACTAATTGGGAGCAGCATTGCATTCGCGCAATGCGCAGCCAAGAGAAGCCAACATTTGTGTGCACAGCTTGAAATACGTTGTTGATAGAATTTGGCATGATCAAAAATAAAGACTGCCCCGAACACAACGTGCTTAAACGTGATTGTGTTAATATCATTCAAATATTAACTTGTGTCCTTCATATAGTGGCTTCTCGATCGATAACGCCGGAGCTCTTAGTTTAATCCCACATACATACTAGGATTATCCCGGTACGACTGTCCACAGTCCACACTCTAGCGCACAAGGTGTTAATTTATCCAAACTCGTTTTGTGACGTCGGAACTTAATAATAGGATTTCGACCGGGTCAATATTTTCAATGTTTTCCCGATATTCATAGCCGTATCGACGAAGGCCAAGTTATGCGTGAGTCTCTGTAGCAGGAAGTTTGACGTCATTTCCATCAATTCTTAATTTGAAAATGATTGAGTGAACCAATTTTGTGTTAACCTTTGCTACTGTTTCACTAAATATCCTGCTCGATGGCCTAACTTACGGTTTCATGCTGGCTGAGCATATGGTAGGTACGCCTTAGAGACCTAGGGAAGTTGTGCTCAGCCGTTGACGTCAATACCATATCGCGTGTCTTGGTCTTCCGTGTCGTCATCGAATAGGAAGCGTATGATTTGCGGTCGAAGTCAACCTAGAACGCTGCACGCCCGTCTGAACTGTTCGGAGGTGAGCCGAGCCGAAGCCGAGGTCGCGCCAAGGAGGAAGGGTGTGTGTTAAAATGTCAAGGCCTCTTTGCCACATGAGTCAGATAGGGCATTAAGATCTGGACCAAAAGTTCACCCAATCACAATTAACGTCTTCCTCATTTGCAGTAATGTAATTTTGATTATCCACTCGTAGCCCCAACTCCCCAAGGGATTGCTTAGATCGGATTTAGTATAGATGCTGAAGACTACAATTGAAGCATAAAACTGTCCACCTATACTTTTATTGGATTTATGTTGGTATGGGACTGTACCACAGAGCATCAAATACCTACCGCGCGCGGCGCATTTGATGCTCTGTGGACTGTACCAAAGATTTTGGAAGGAGCCAAGATGTGTCATGAACGCCTCAACATTAGGTTAGGGTTAATATATAGAAGATGCGCCGCGTAGCGACGTTTCGTTTCGAGCCGAGTGTTCACGAAAGGAGCCGGAATGTCTTTCAGGTGTCCTTTCGGTTGCATCCACGTCCGCTCACGCACACATCGATCGTTAATATGGGGAAATTTCCCCATATTAACTTCGCGCGCGGACACGCCTCCTACTTACATATAGCTACTCTCCTTCAAAAATATTTGGGCTGCACATACGTCTTTTTATTTTATTTTTGTGTTGTGGTTACTAATTCACCATATCATTGTGTTGTTACAGATACGATCGACTGTTGAGGCGCGCGCGCAGCGAGGACCTGAGCGAGGTGTCCGGTATCGGGTGCCTGTACCGCAGCGGTGTGGACCGGCTCGGCCGCCCCGTTGTCATCTTCATCGGCAAGTGGTTCCCCATCAGCGACGTCAACCTCGACAAGGTGACTTTCGTCATCATCATCATCAGCCTGTATCGGTCGACTGCTGGACATAGGCCTCTCCCAAAGCACGCCACCACACCCGGTCTTCCGCTCTTCTCATCCATCCACTCCCGCCTACCTTTTTTTACTTTCGTCAAGTGTTCTTTATTTAGTCTACTTACCAAGGAGTTGGCGCTTAATTTCTTACATTCCGCCATGGCACTAATGACAACTTTAGTGTTTGAGTTAATACATAGGTAATATGTGCCTAACACCACCCACACTGTCTTTGCCGCTGTAAACATGCGAGCAGCAATGTTGTGTACCAAACATCAACTATGAGGCGACGACATTTCGCAGTCATTCCATAAATGAAGGCAGAAATTCTCACGGCCTTAAATTCTAACCTCCCAAGGATGCAGGCAGGCAGGCGGTATGCGAGATATTCTGCTGTCGGGGCTTTATTAATTTCATCACACGACAGTTGACGCAGAGAGAGGCAACACATGCATACGAGTAGAAGTAAAAGAATAGCCCCACTGCTGTACCGTGCGGGGCCGGTACTTTAAAAGAATAGCCCCACTGCATCTCTCCCCGTGTATGTCGTAAAAGGCGACTAAGGGATACGACTCCCTTCTTATATTACTAGGTGGTAGGGTTTAACCCGCCCGGGTTGGTACCACCGCACTAAAGGTGTGTCGAAACGGCTATGTAAATAGTTTGTGTTTTCCGTCCAGTTCAGTGTAGCCGGCACGACCGAAGGGAAGCACTGACGTGGCATCAAGTTCACCCGATGTTATGGGCTGACATCACGGATGTTGTAGGTGATGTAGCCAACCGTGTCAGTTTCCATAAAAAAAAAGAAGTGAGCGTGCTGCAGAGGTATCCGGTGCCGACACTTTTATTTCTATAGGTAATATCTGTATCAAAAATGTTTGATTGGAAAGCGAAATATTTTTTTAGTGTAGGTAGATGATTCGCCTGCAAACTAATCCCCAAAGTCGGGATATAGTGCCACCAGACAGTTATGATGCGTGGGAAATATGCGCAACTGTCTGCATTCCTAAGAATGGACGTGAACTTTCGATCGAAAGTTTGGCGATAATTAGGTTATTAAGTCGTGCAATTATCGACAAACTTTCGACCGAAAGTTCACGTCCCTTAGGAATGCAGGCAGTTGCGCATATTTCCCACGCATCACAACTTCCTGGTGGCACTATACCTTCGTGCAATGTTCCTTAGTCCCCAGCTACCCTAGCCGGCCTATGTATTCTGTGAAAAGTGTGGCTGGAGACGTCCACAACGAAAAATTTATAGGGAGGAACGTTGCCGGACTCACTACTTTTTCTACCGCCACTGATCTGTATCGAGCCATGGATTGTCAGCCTCGATAGCTCAGTGGTGCAGACAGTCAACTGTCGCTATTGAATGTTAAGCGACGCTGGGTGCGGTCAGTTTTTGGATGGGTGACCGCTGACCGTTGGAGGCTGACCGAGGTTCGGATTCCTCGTAAAACTGTAGGTTCCTTCCCTCCTAATCTTACTTGGTGGCAGGTTTTAACCCGCCCGGGTTGGTACCACCGCACTGAATGAAACGTCGGTCGAAACGGCCATGTAAATAGTTTGTGTTTTCCGACCAGTTCAGTGTAGCCGGCACGATCAAAAGGGGAAGCACTGACATGACACCTAGTTCACCCGGTGTTATGGGCTGACATCACGGACGCTGTAGGTGATGTAGTCAACCGTGTCTGTTTCCATGAAAAAAAAAATGGAACAATGATATTTGTTGTTTTGCGCAGGCGCTGCTGTACTTGATCCAGCTGCTGGACCCGGTGGTGCGCGGCGACTACGTGATTGCCTACTTCCACACGCTCGCCTCCGCCGGCAACCACCCGCCATTCTCCTGGCTCAAGGAGGTTTACACCGTACTGCCTTACAAGTCAGTCTCTTTGCTTTGTACAACGTTGTGATATACTTAGTCAAATCCATAGATCCAAAACTATGTATCTCATGTTCAGAGTTAGTAAATATATATAATATGTAAAACAAAGTATATTTAGTCTATCTTATGTATATATCTGGTATATAGGTATAGCATTTAACTATTCATATTTAAGTATATCTATGTTTTGTAATCCCGTACATCTGTCATATATTAAAACTTCTCTTTCCGCCACTCACCTAGCAGTTATCATACCCCAAAGGTAGGTCCTGTTAGAAAATGCCTAGAGGCATTAAGTGTTACCTTTTGCCCATATTCTATTTGAGTGCAATAAATATATACAATACAATATACAAAATCCGTGTGATTACTGTACCTGAAATTGACAAAATTTTGATTCTTACTCATTATCTTGTAAATTCACATACAAAATTAAAATATGCAATCTATTAATAGTTCGAGGTGGTGTAATGTGTTCCTGTGTACCTACAATATTGCCTTTGTTTCAGATATAAGAAGAATTTAAAAGCGTTTTATATCATTCATCCTACCTTCTGGACAAAGGTAAGATTACTTAACACAATTTACTCCAAATTTTGTTCTATTAGTAATCTAACTCAATCCCTTCAGAACAGTTGACAGAAATGACCCCAACTTCTCTCAAATAACCATATAATTCTGAGATTTCAACGTCACAGGTTGTGACTCAGCAACCTTGGCCTGAAACACCAGTGACCAACATTTCAACCAACTTTGTCACAAGCACCACTTTAACCGGAATTTTAGGTATCCTGGTCACAAGCGCCACTGCGTTCTTAAGAACCTTGGTCACAAGCACCACTGTGACCGTCACCTCGGAAGTTCTCGTCATGCGTCAAGCGTCACTGTGTCACTGCCTAACCCTTCCGATGTTCCGCAGATGATGACGTGGTGGTTCACGACATTCATGGCGCCGGCCATTAAGGCGAAGGTTCACAACCTGCCCGGCGTCGAGTACCTCTACTCGGTGATGGCGCGCGACCAGCTTGAAGTTCCGGCCTTCGTCACCGAGTACGACATGACGGTATGTTATAATCAAACTAGTATTTTTGCATTTTGTGAAAGAAGAAATTGTATCATAAATGTTTAAATAGGGTGATTGACCGGCAGATATTGCCTTAGGCAATAAGCCCGCCATTTGTTGTATCATTTATATAAGGTCTTTCATTAGTAGGTTTCTTTCATACGCTAAGGGGTTTATGTGTATCAGATACTGAACACGTTCCCATACCAATTTTTTTTTACGATATAAAAAACCTACTCACTCCTCAAATTTAATACGTGAAGTGCGCGTATTTCACGTTAACAAGTATGTTTTTATGTCGTAAAAAAAATTGGTATGGGAACATGATCAGTATCTGATACACATACACCCCTTAGTGTATCGTTACCTACTAATGAAAGACCTTATAAAGAACATTAAAGTATATTAAATAAAAAATTAATAAATATCTTACTCATATGCGGGGTTCATTCTCATCCTATGATTACTTCTCCTGCTGCTTTTATATTTTCCATTCCATTGCTTAATTCTTTGTTTATTTTATTCATGATTTATTTGTTAGCATCGATGTTGCTGTAAGAACGTAAGAAGTCACAATCAAACTGAAAAGTTAACAGTGGCAGCATAGTCTAACGCACATATCCCACCACTAATTATTGTCTTATAATATGTTGATATGTGGATGAACTCGGGTGGTTGAAGTGCAAGCAATAAACAGTGAACCCTGACATGCAAATTAGTGCTTATGGTCTCTGTAGCGGAAATGGGCCCAGCAGAATTAGAAAATGTGTAGTTTGTAATGAGCGCCGCTGATTTTGTCGCAGATAAACGGCCTCCACTACTTCCAACCGGACACGAGCAACACGTAAGGCAAGCCCCTCCTCCGCTGGGAGCACGCTACGCTTCAAACATTACTAGTGCGTTACGTCTTCGTAAACTAGGCTAAGTTGTTACGTCAACGGTTATACTGAAGTTTGGGCCCCTATTTATTAACCTTCTGTGTAAGAATTATATTCTCAACGTAGAGTGTTTTCATTTTACGAAGGCACGAGGGGTATGAGGTAGGAAGGGGTGTGAGACCGCGCGGAGCTCAGTAGGGAACGACTCGGTTCGACGGAGCGACGCGGAGACGTGTAGAACGTGTGTACCGACCGGGCACCGAGTTCGTTCTCTACTGAGCTCCGCGCGGTCGCCACTCGCACCACTTCCTACCTCGTACCCCGCGTGCCTTCGTAAAATGAAAACACTCTACTCGTATTTTGTTTAATGTTATATTTTTATAAAAATAAAATGTTAATATTGAAACGTACTAAGCAATCCACTGAACAGATCGGCTCAAACGCTCAAATGCCTGAGCTGTGAGGCTCATTTGCATATACATATGTGTATACTTACTTATGCACATACAAATGTGTCAATGTAACATGTATGAAAACATTTTAATCATATTGTTGCTACGTCTATGTCTTAACTATGACACACTGCTATTATACACGGTAGGTGGCCCAAACGGACACTATATATTAACGGTGTACAGTAACGGATGGTGCGTTTGTTTTGTTTTAAATGTGATTTTTGCTGAAAGCGATTTTTCGATTAGGTAGGATGTTTGTTGAATTTGTTGTACCTATCTGTAGAATGGCTCACTATGTAAGAACGCCCGCGTGTCGTTAGGGCCCAGCCCCGTTGGGGGCTTGTGTCCTCGTCGGGTGTCTGCCAGTTAGTTGGAGGAATACCAATATCAATATTCCGTAAGAACGCCGAGGGAGCATGGTGCAAAAACGTAAGCTAATTCAAGCGTAGAAATATGTCCGACAACTTTGAGAACTGAACTGTCGAAATGTTGTGCCAAAATGAAATGTTTTTATTATTGTATTAATGTGTTTTTGACACACTGACGTTCCCTCAAAATAGCTACTCTGCCTAGACTTTTGTAAATTTTGAACTTCGTTAGACATTGTTAATTTTTTTGAAATTATACTTTACGCACATTATGAAAAAATCTATGAAAATATGTTCTGAAACTGGGGAGTAAACTAAGAATAAACGACATAGTCATCGTCATCGTCACCGCATACAAATTATTTTTTGTATGTTGTTATTGTGCGGTGCTGCCTGATAGATAAGCTGAGAGAGAACCAAAGAAGTATAACTTCTAATGCGTGTATGTGCATAAACCTTTTTTTTTTATTTACAACACAAATGTTACCAAACACCAAGAAACAACTTGTAGACGATTAGATATCTTCACAGCAGTGACTGGGAATATCTGTCGAACTTTTGACATGTGCGTTCTTAAAGTTATCGGACCATTAGGAGTATGTAATTTGGCGTTATTCCATGCAACTACATATATAAATGGTGAGTGCGGGCGGCGTGTGTGGTGTGCTGTGGTGTTGTGTGTAGTGGTGGGACTCGCTTGATCCAGTTCTACGACAGGGTAGAGAGTAACGGTTATTTTGTATTTGTTCACTTCGTTGGGACGTTGTTGAAATTGATGAAGTGCTTTCAAATTTCCATTTACATGTAACTAGAGTTTAGGTGCGACGCATTTTTTACTTACGTGTTGAATTAAGGGATTATTAAGCAATTTTGATTGTATCTCCGTACGCAGTGCCGGCCGCCGTGCTATTGTTTGTGAGTTTGAGCACTGAACGTCGTGCTACGCTATTAATGTGATAGGTATTTTTTTTAGTATTAACTTTAAGTAAGTAACACAATTACTTAGTGCCACAAAGTGCTAAATATTCATAATCGTTGTAACTTGTAATATTATGTCACACGGCGTGATACGTATTTCCAGTTCTTGTCAAAAGCATAATGCATATCGATTATATTTTTTCTGTTACGATGATCAAATATTACCCTTAATACCTGTTCGGCCCTCATTAGCAAAAATACAGTAAGACATAATAATTTTAATGTCAGTAATTGCATATGGTGGATTGCTGCATTTTTACTTATGAAATCTTAAACCTTTTTTATTAACAGTTAACATATTTTAGCTTCTAAACTACTAAACACTAAAAGTCGTACGTAAACCAATGTTAATATAATGTTTTTAATATGTTTGAAATTACGACTAGAGTTATCTCTCATACCCATAGAGAAATAATATCGTTTATGCTCATACCAAACTCAGTTTGCCAAAACAAATGTACTCAAGTCCCTGCTGTATTTTTGCTAATAATCATAGTATTGAAGTAGTAGAGTTTAGATTTTCTATGGCAACAATAATAACTTTATACCCCCCTTATATTCTGCGTAGCATTTTTCTTAAAGTATATTTCGTTAAGACTGTTTCTTGTCGACGAAAGCGATTCTAATATTTATTAATGTACTCGTATCTGTCTAATAATGATTAGTCTTTGTAATTTCACAAAATTACCTTTTAATCCTAGCTCATTGTACTATTTCCACTTTTGAAAATTTTGTAATTGTGTCGAAATTTCCAAGTCTAGAAGCTACAATCGGCAAACGTTTATTGTGGTAGTGATACAGATGTTTTAACTCACAAGGCGGGCGAGCCATACGTGTAGTTGTGACACGCGCGCTTGTGTGTGTGTGTGTGTGTGTGCGCGGCTCGGGCGATACTGAGCCACAGATTGCTTAATAGTTACTTCGTAACAGATAAATCACTCTATAGAAAAAGTTCCATACCTTCGGCTTTAATAGCCTAAAGTTTCACGTCGCCAATCGCTGCGTGCGAAAATGTACCTAAACGATCGAGTGTAAAGTGTATTATTGCTTTGCAGCTGCGCGCAGTTGCGTGGGCGAGCGTGTAGGTATGTTTCGCGCGGCTGACGAATTTCTACTGAATTAGACCTCCGGCGGTCCACCGGGCGGTAGGTAGTTAGCGCGCGCAAGTACATAGAGTGCGTTTGACCTGACTGACTGAGCGCTTTCGAGCTTACGCACACAAAAACATTGTGCATGTGTACATCTGTGATCTACCTACACTCACAACTAAAACCAACCCGCCTTCGTGAGATAAAACAACTGTATAACACATTGCTATTGTAGCAACACTTTTGTAATCTAAGGGGTAAGTCTTGTGCACATGAGAATACAATTTTAATACACGACCATCGAAAGTGCTGCCACATTCAAGTAGCTTGCGAGAACCGTTGTATGAAAGTGTTTCAGAATGAAGTGTGTTCAAGTATTTGTCTTTCTATAGTCGTGTATTTAAATGTGTTCTTTATGTAATTAGGTATTTTAGACAAAATGTCTCGGAAGCGTGACGTCACTGCCACATAGTTTTTGCATAATCACGTAAAGTTTGCCTCATAAAGTTTTATCTCATTTCGTGAAGACTGGTTACATTCGGAGGTCTTATTAGAGACGTGAGCGGTAGGAAACGAGTAGGTTTACATTGTGCAAACATTTTAATAGCCTCGCTTAGCTTTTATTAAGTACCTGAATGAAACAATGTAGGTACTTGTAATGATGGTTCGGTAATGCGAAATGGCAATGTAATGAGTGAGTATTCCTTATTTTGTGTGCAATACAGGAAGGTGGTAAAATATAATATTTTTTTACATATTATGTATATTAAACGGATACAGGCAGATCTTTATTCTTGTACTGAATTAAATGGTAATTCTGTATAACTTTTGACTGAAGCAATTTTTTTCCCCCTTTAAAAATTATGTTGTTTCAAACGGTTTTCATACATTTTGTTTAAAAAAAGTATTTTATTTTTATACGTCAGTTTGTGCTACAGAATTACGACATCATCAGACAGTCCGAGACAGGCATGAGCTGCATTAATTATGTATGTATATAGTAGTAATGTACCTACTGAAGTTGATATTTTCCCGGGCACACTCAAAACCATTAGGTAAATAGAAAGCAGAGGGCACTATGTACACTATGCGGACTAGTGAGATATAATATCCTAAATAATATCACCGTTTACAAATACATCTGGAGTTTAACTGTTGAATTGTACTCACAAATATTATATATAACTATTATGTGAAAAATATATTATTATTTCTAAAATAGTTCCCATTCATATATTTTTTAGCAAGGTGTGTACAATTTGTGTAGAGAAGTTTTATATGATGCTATAATATGAGTAAATTAAGTATAGAGATTACAGTTTCTTTATGAGAGATAACAAGTTGTTTATGTTAAGTTTCATACAGTTTTATCTTATAGCCTAGCTAGTAATTAGGTTATGTATAATAAATTAATAAAATATTAATGATACATTAATGACATCTTTTTATTTTTCCACACATAATACAGTTTATCTGTTTATCTCTCCTATTTCCTCCGAGATTTCATTCCGATTTTCAGTACATAGGAATACCCATTGACTGGTGTAATCGAAAGACAAAATATATAACATATCTGTGATATAACATTTAAATAGCTACGTAATTTGCGTATCACATTCAATCTGCCAAAGGCATAGACGTCAAAGGGAATTCATAAAGATACCCAATTTGCTCAAAGATAATTTTGCTAAAGTGTTTAAAAATTGCAAACGTTTAACATCAATCAAATGTCAAATTATGGTCATTAGACTGTCGTTTTGAATTCATAGCTTGCATAGGTATTGTTTTCAAATTATTTCCTTGTTTCTTGCATTCAGTCTCACTAGTACACGCGATTAGTTCAACCGTTGAACTGGTGAGACTTTTTTGTCCCAGTAGTTTGATAAAAACTTTTACGGATATGCTTGGCCAATATGAATATTTTATACATTATATAGGAAGAAATAGTGTTTTTGTAAAAAAAAAGAAGTGAACCTACAGTTGCTTTCACCACAGGCTTTTACCAATGAAAAGTGTGCTCATGACTCGTGAAAGCAACTGTACCAGAGGTTCGCTTCCTTTTTTTACAAAAGTACCTACACACATGATAATACTCGTATGTAGATAACTCTCTGTTCTCCAAAAATGGAGATAATTAACCGAGTGCATTTCAACAAATAGAATACAATTATTAAAACTCTTTACTGCATACAATTTGTCAGTGTTAGCCTAGAAAATCTGCCATTTGATCGAGGAATTCCCCGTGGACCAACTGAGTGGCACAACTAGTTGTGCCATAGGGAATTCATTTGCCAATTTATTCCCCATGACACAACTATGATATTCATATCAACTGAGTGTCACAACTAGTTGTGCCATAGGGAATTCATTTGCGAATTTATTCCCCATGACACAACTAGTCAGTCAGTCAGTCAGCGTGTAAGCGTCCACTGCTGGACATACGCCTCTCCAATTTTCCTCCAGTCCTCCCGGCCTTCAGCGATACGGAACCACTGATTTCCGCCGGCGTACTTGATGTCGTCGTCCCACCTGGCAGGTGGTCTTCCCACACTCCGTTTTCCTGTCCACGGCCGCCAGTGTAGGACACGGTTACTCCAACGTTCATCGTCTCTTCGGCTAACGTGCCCAGCCCACTGCCACTTGAGCTTAGCCACCCGGTGTCCAATATCGACTACTTTGGTGCGTCGGCGGATTGCCTCGTTACGCACCATATCACGTAGCGATATACCCAGCATGGCTCGCTCCATTGCTCGCTGGGCAACTTTCAACCTTTGGACAACAGCGACCGTCAGAGTCCACGTTTCACATCCGTACGTCATAACCGGGAGGACACACTGGTCATATATACGGGTCTTTAAATTCTGCGGAAGGTCAGACTTCAGGACGAATTTTAGTTTTCCGAAGGCAGCCCAACCCAGTTGAATTCGTCTCTCCACCTCCTTAAGCAGACCTTGTCTACCAAGCCGCAGAATTTGACCGAGGTATACGTACTCTTCAACCTGTTCGATCACTTCTCCGCCAATAACAAATTGTCCTCCCGTCATAACCTCGGTCGCCATGACCTTGGTTTTGTCCCGGTTCATCTTCAGACCAACCTTCATCGACGCGCTGTATAAAGATCTTCCAGCATGATCTGAAGCTGATCTCGGGAATTGGACAGAAGAACAATGTCATCGTCGAAACGCAGATGACTGAGAAGATCTCCATTCACGTTTATACCCATGTTGTCCCACTCAAGCATCTTGAACACATCTTCCAATGCGTTTGTGAAGAGCTTGGGTGAGATCACATCCCCCTGCCTTACGCCTTTACCAAGGAGGATAGGTTGGGTATTCTCGTGAAGCCTCACAGTCATCGTCGCGGACCGATACAGATTTCGGAGCACCTCGATGTAGCGGTGGTCGATTCTGCACCTGAGGAGGGAGTTTTCGACAGCCCATTTTTCAACTGAGTGTAAAATTGGGATGTATCAATTGGGATATAAAAGGGAGACTGAATTAATCTCCTGCTAATGCTGCACCATCGCACGATGGTGAAGTAGTAGCGGAGTGAAATTCTTTCTCCAATTTCCGACTCACACCTCCTCGCGGTGTATCCTGGAAATTTAGGTGCGTAATACCATAGGTATTACAATCCTAAGGCTGACGAGAGCGGAAGACTCGCCAAGACGTTTGGCCAACGTGGCGTTTTATGGCCAAAACCTCCAATGAAAAGTCCTACAGTACCTCGGCCCCTAGTTCCCAGCGGCCCCGCTATTCCGGATCATCGTGGTGGCGGTCCAGGTTCCGGCGGGGCGAGGGGTGCTAAGAATCCCTGGGTTAGATCTGGCTGCCACACCCAACTACACTTGGCTACCCATAAAGTGGGATGTATCAATTGACACAACTAGTGTAAAATTGAAATTCATACTACATTTTCGTGTGTCAGTGTTTCATCTCTAAATCACAACATTGGATAACAGAATGACCATTTTTGTGATAACGTTTACAAACAAATTAAAGAACCAATCTTTATTTGGAAATAAATAAAGTTCTTATTTATATAAATATGAATTACCACAACTATGCACTTTCATCAGATCTAGATTTTTTTATTTACTTATTTCGGCTAGCGTTTTGGGTACGGTGGGGGAGTCTGCGGAGATGGATGATTTTTTTTTTATTTAATAGGTGTTAATTTTAGTTTTTTTTTTTCATTGTTATATTATCAACATTTACTTACAATATAATCGTATTCTTAGAACATAAAGAAACATTTCTTATGTTGAAATTTGTGTTAAAATATGACGAATCCGAGTGCAGTGTATTGTCTTTGAATGATGAATACGGAATAATTAAGAATGTAAGAATAAACGGTAAATGGATATTCCTTCCCTCATCAAAGATTTAAATCTTTGCTTCCCTATGGTACGCATACCACACCACACGGAACCAAACAATGCTAACATTCGAGTAGGGCGCACATTCAGTCAGTCAGAACTTCAGAAGGAACTGGCTCTTGGAAAAATATGGAGCGGGGGTCCCTGTTTACACAGTGGGTCAGCGACGAAGTCCTTATAGAGAATTCTTCGTTTGGAGGCAACTCTTTGCCTCTAAACGAAGAATTCTAACGAGGTATTATTTACTTAATACCTTGTTGTTTGGAGGTCAGCAATTTAGACGATGGTGTAGGTACATAGAACATATTATGCTAATAATTTGTATATTCAGTCAGACCTTCACCGAAACATACGACATAGACAAAGTTAGACAAAACATAGACAAAGTTCGTGTGCGCGATTTATTGCAGATACCTAGGCACATACCTAGGTATCTATTGTTATCAAACGTAGCGCTAAAGGGTTTGTATGTGATGGATGGTATGTGCTTTCAGCATGGTGCGTGCGCAGGAGGGTGGTCACGTGAGCTGCGAGTGCGCGTGGTAGTGTTGTAAAGGCAGAAAAATACCGACAAATACATTTTGAATAAAACGAAAAACACGGGGTTTTTCCGTTTCTTTCATGCATGATACCAATACTGGATGAAATTTTCGCCGCGATGAAAGCTCCGCCCCCTTTCCTGATTTAATTTCTCGAATGTTGATATTTTTTCGCCTGAATCTTATTACTAGACGAAATATAAGACACTCTTATTCTTAGACATTTTTCAATAAAATCGATATTTCCGGAGAAAAAAAAAATATAAATTTTTTTTTTCCAAAATGTTCTCGATTGCTGATGTTTTCTTGGCGGATTCTTATTTCTAAACGAAATATAAGACACTTTTATTCTTACACGTTTTTCACTTAAGTCGATATTTCCGGAGAGAAAAATAAAACAACTTATTTTTTCATATTTTCTCGAATGTTGATGTTTTTTCGCCTGAATTTATTTCTAGACGAAATACGAATCTGTAGTGAACATTTCAAAAAGTGGCCTCCATTTTGAACTTTTTAGTTATTGGACTGATTGCTTTCAAAATCGATATCTGGGTGTCTGTGTGGGCTCTGAATACGAATCTGTAGTCAAAATTTAAAACAAGTGGCCACCATTTTGAACTTTTTAGTTACTGGACCGATTGCTTTCAAAATCTATATCTGGGTGTCTGTGTGGGCTCTGAATATGAATTTGTAGTAAACAACTAAAGGGTTCAAAATGGCGGCCACTTTTTTTAAATTTTGTCAACAGATTGGTATTCAGAGCCCACAGAAACACCCAAATATAGATTTTGAAAGCAATCGGTCCAGTAACTAAAAAGTTAAAAATGGCGGCCACTTTTTATAAATGTTGACAACAGATTCGTATTCAGAGCCCACAGAAACACCCAAATATAGATTTTTAAAGCAATCGGTCCAGTAACTAAAAAGTTAAAAATGGCGGCCACTTTTTATAAATGTTGACAACAGATTCGTATTCAGGGTCCACACATACACCCAGATATCGATTTTGAAAGCAATCGGTCCAGTAGCTAAAAAGGTCAAAATGGCGGCAAATTGTTTTAAATTTTGACTACAGATTCGTATTCAGAGCCCACACAGACACCCAGATAGCGATTTTGAAAGCAATTGGTCCAGTAACTAAAAAGTTCAAAATGGCGGCCACTTTTTTTAAATGATCCTGAAAATAATTTTAATGATTGAAACTACAGATTCACATTTCATCTAGAAATAAGATTCAGGAGAAAAAACATCAACATTCGAGAAAATATGAAAAAATAGGTTGTTTTATTTTTCTCTCCGGAAATATCGACTTAAGGGAAAAACGTGTAAGAATAAAAGTGTCTTATATTTCGTTTAGAAATAAGAATCCGCCAAAAAACATTAGCAATCGAGAACATTTTGGAAAAAAAATATTTTAGATTTTTTTTTCTTCGGAAATATCGATTTTTTTCAAAATCGTGCAAGAATAAAAGTGTCTTATATTTCGTCTAGAAATAAGATTCAGGCGAAAAAATATCAACATTCGAGAAATTAAATCAGAAAAGGGGGCGGAGCTTTCCACACAAATGCTGTCCTTGGATAATTCAGAATCGCGGCGAGCAATAAATCGAGAACCAATGATGGTACGACAACAAATTAGGTCTTGTTTTGTAAGCAGTTCGATACACTCTTAGATTATTTTATCACATCTTCCCCTGTTTTCCTGTAAATTGAGTAGAAATAAAAATTTATGAAAAAAATTATATCTCCATAAGCGGCCACTCTAGAGAAAATCATCTAAGAACAAAAGAAGCTTGTATTTAGTCAATAAATACGATCCCGAAGAAAAATCCAGTCCCGGAAATTTCCCAGGAAATTTTCAGAATTCCCATACAAAGTGCTGGTTTTAACAACTCCATATTATATCCTCTCGCGAACTTTACCTACTTTGGTACCAAATCAAATCACTCTACCTAATTCAGATCCCTGATAATAAAACATACCTATTATGTGAAAATTTTCACGGGGTACCTACCTATTACGGTTCAAGAGATACAGCCCTCGGACAGACGGACAAACAGACAGACAGACAGACGGCGTAGGCTTAGTAATAGGGTAACGTACGACGGATACGGAACCCTATAAAACACAAATTAAAACAAAGATTGCCCCTTACTAGGTGGTAGGCTCAAATTGTAGCCCACTGGTTTGGTAGTCGTGACGTGAGTGCTACAATACAAATACAAACGTGCTCGAACCGCCCGAACGTACAGACAGACGAGAAACGAACGAAAAATAAAATTGCACTGTTGAACCGAACCTACGTAAAAAAAAATTCATTTTACGTAGGTTCAACAGCGGCCGGCGTCAACGCTTCAAAAGTACAGCGAATTTTAGATCATCTTGTCTTAATTATTAGGTTCATCTTAGCTTGACGAAATGGACTTCTTGCTTCGTGCCTTCACAAGTAATTGCAATATGATTCTTAGACAGATATACATAGAACACAAAATTGCATACTACGCGGCAGTCGGCACCGCTCTTTGTTTCCCTTCAAAGTAAGCCGCGCGTCTTCAAAGGAAGCCGCGCGTCTTTAAAGAAAACCGCGCGTTAAGACCATTCCTTTGTCGGCAAATCACGGTGCTGCCGTATTTTAGTACCTAAAACATTCATTTTAAGAGTCAAATTCAAGTGACAGTAGAACTTTAGGTTTGTTGCACGCATGCATGCTATACAAGTTCAGAACAGAATATTAATGGAAACGATTGTTTTAAAGTTTAATAATGATTATTTGGTATATTATTTTTCTATGATTATTTTGAAATCGGAAATGTCATACATAATCATCTCCTTCTTTTACGCGACTTTAGTATTGATGGAAATGTGACTGCTAATCTGTCATCTCATCAGTCATCATCACATTAAATAAAGTTTAACTGGCATTAGTCAGCATCAGCACGGAAATCACACGCAGGCAAACTATCGATCTGATACCTATTTGAGTTAGGCAAGTAAGTAAATATGTTTTATGATTAGGTATGATATTATACCTATTTATTGAGTAGTTAACCAACCAATTTACTAAAAGGTAAACAATACCGTATAATTAAATGTTATGAAATTATGTTACGGCATAGATAAATAGTTGAATTAAAACAAAGAAGTATTGTGAGTACCTACATAATTTTTAAATGATAGGCTTCTCTGCGATAGAGCTGTTCGCGACTCTATTTCCTTTTCCTGTTGAATCTTTCCGTGTTTTACGGTGTTCGATGCGAACTTTGGTTACCTACTCACTTTTTGGTTTCAAGCAAAGAACAGGAATAAAATGCGAAAAGAGCAAGTATTTCATATGAAAATACGTTTCGTATTTTTCCGTTTTTCACGGTACCTAAGTCAAATAAATCCGTATCAAAGTGCAAAAAACGGCATCTTTACAACTCTAGCGTGGCGTAGCGTAGCACGAGCGAGAGTGGGGGCGGCACGCCGCGTGCAGTGCTAATGTTCTTGCCGCGTGCACTCGCACTCGGCGCGGCGGAGAGGAGGCGGAGGCGCCGCGCTGCCGCCGCCGGCGCGGCGCCGCGCCTCCGCCGCCGCGCCCGCCTTTCTGCTGCTAGCTAACCGCGTGCGTTATTTATTCATCCATGGTTTGGGGCGCCTTGCTGCTGCTGTTGCTGCTAGAGATAGGAAACCAACTTAAATATAATTCTCGAAGTCGTTAACATGCATGACACGACACATATTTAGCAAAATATGCATACCTTATTATGTAGGCTTATAGCTAGGTGTGTATGGGTCTAAATACATTATTTTTCAATAATATGAAAGCAATGTTTTACGTAGGTACTATTTATGTACCTAAGTATATTGCTTATTTATGTAATACGCCGCCTAGTCTAACGTAGTAAAAAATAAAAAAAATTATATAAAACAAAATAATCGCTTAATCGAACGCAGCTCAGCCTTCAGCTCGCCCTTGACGACTTACTTGAGAGTAGGTATAATATAATTTACGCGATCGGAGCTCGGCCTTTGGCCTTAGCCCTTCGTGACTAACAAGAACATCTTGGTGACTAAATTACTGCGAAAAACCCAGCTCGGCCTTCGGCCTCGCGTTTGGTGACTTAGTGTTTTCGAGAAAGTACATAGTTTACCTGGACGCTCGGCCTTCGACCTGGCCCTTAAAGACAAAATTTTTGGAGAGAGTGTATGTAATATCATTTACTCGAACGCAAAAAGAAATCAATCTAATATCTACATGTTAACATTTCGTAGTAGGTTCGTACAATACTCACTTCTTCGCTATAATAGCCCTTTATTGTGAGTAATTGGCTAAGTGTTTTAAAACGGCAAACATTTAGGTGACCTCGGATAAATAAATCACAGATTATCATCATTTGATACGTATCGACTTCATAGTCGAGCATTATTTTGATTGCATCTACAAAGTCCTCTACAAACCATTGACGGCATGATATTGCCGTAACCAGAGGCGGACTTTCCTTAAGGCCGACTAGGCCCGGGCCTAGGGCGGCCAGATATTAGGGGCGGCCAATCTGTACCTGCTTCTGGAAGCAGGAGCGCAGGTACAGAATAGAAAGGGTGCCGGCCGGAGCCGAAGTGCGTGCGACGTGCGGGAGTGGTGGGCGCGGCGGCGAGAACGACGCACTATTTACGCGGACAAAATAATTTAGCTATGACGATAAGATCAATATTGCCGCAAAACTTATAAAAAATAATTTCGCTATATCTATACATATAATAAAATCGTAGAGGTAAGAAAGTCTGTACATTGAATGTATTCGGAAAAAAACTAACCAGGGTGGCTTAAAATGAGATACTGAACATGTTAGAACAGTTTTTAAAATTTTTGTTTGTTTGTTTGTTTGTCTGTACGCGCATCACGCAAAAACCACCGAACGGAATTAGACGAAACTTTGTATAGTGGCAGTTTATATGCCGGGTTAACATAATACGTAAAAAAAAATAACAAAAATAAAAAAAAATTTAAACAATTATAAACATTATTGCGCGTTTAAAATCACGTAGTCCAAAGTACATAATTATATCTTGAGAACTGGCAGCAAATACAATTTGAATAAAATATTCATTCGAAGTTTAAAAATAAGTAGATACAACGAAAATGACAGTTCTTCTTTTTTATAACTTGAACACAATAGACTATACATATCTATTCTTTCTATACATATAATAAAATAGTAAATGCAAAAATGTCTATTTGTACGTGCATCTCGCAAATACCACTGAACGGAATTTGACGAAACTTTTTATAATGACAGTGAATATCCCGGATTAACATAATAATTAAAAAATATAATAAAAATCACGTAATCCAAAGTAAATGCAAAAAAAACAATTTTAAATGTCATGTTGACAACGGAGAACTGTCATCTCGACGTGAGCTGGCCGGCGACAAATTGCTTGATAAATAAAAAAAAATATTGAAAGTCGAAGTTATGTCGCTGTCATTGGTGCAATAAAATTTATATATCTGTTGCCCGCGGCTTCGCTCGCGTGAAATTCGTATTAAAAAAAAAAGAAAGTAAGTAACTAAAGGCGGGCCCGAAGGCGGATCTGCGCTCACGTAACGATATTCTTCCTCGATGAAAGTAACTAACGGCGAGGCGGAAGGCGGAGCTGAGTTCAAGAAGAAGAAAAACATTCTTGAAGAAAGTAAGTAACTAAGGGCGAGGCCGAAGGCCGAGCTCTATTCTGGAAGACCACAAACCTTCTCGAAGAAAGTAAGTAACTATGGGCGAGGCCGCAGGCCGAGCTGCGTTCAGGAAGAAGCTAAACCATCTTGAAGAAAGTAAGTAACTAAGGCAAGGCCGAAGGCCGAGCTACGTTCGGATAATTGAAAAACCATCTCGAAGAAAGCAAGTAACTAAGGGCGAGGCCGAAGGCCGAGCTGCGTTCAGGAAGAAGGTAAACATTTTTGAAGAAAGTAAGTAACTAAGGCGAGGCCGAAGGCCGAGCTACGTTCTGACAAATGATAAACCATCTCGAAGAAAGTAAATAACTAAGGGCGAGGCCGAAGGCCGAGCTGCGTTCAGGAAGAAGCTAAACCATCTCGAATAAAGTTAATTAATATTAAGATTGAGTTAATTTTATTTAAATTTTATTATAAAGTCCACGCTTCTGACGGCAAATATACCGTGCATCCTAGAACCTCGCGGTTATTCCCGGCTGGATGGCAAGAGGCCCGATGCTATCACCTCAGTGCTATGGACTAAGGGTAGTTCTTTGATGTGGAACGCCACTTGTGTTCTCACATTGGCTCCAAGTCACGTTAGGACATCTTCAAGAGCGGCTGGCGCGGCCGAGGCTGGGGCGGAGAGCCTCAAACGCAACAAATATAGAAATACACGGTGTTGCAACCCCAACCGTAAAACCCGAAAGGGGGCGATTCTGTACGTGAAATAGAAGAACTTTTGTTCTACGACTTTTTTATTTGAAGAATTTTTTTTTCTCCTTACATTTTCATTTAAAATTTGTATGGAAAAAATATTTTTTTTTTGTTTCAAAAAATTTTTTTTCTTCACAGAAGTTGTTTACTTTCACATATAGAATAACCCCCTTATGTCAGTTAAACATATTACGGGGGCAACTGCAACACCGTGTTTCAAGATTTCGAATTGGTTGCGTTTGCGGTTGAAACCCTCGGTCCGTGGAGCAGTATTTTAATGTTTGTTAGGTAGTAGTTATTAATATTACTTTTTATTTTTATGAAATAAATAGATTGAGTAAACGATATTATATTCTATCGAAGAAAGGAAGTCTTTAAGGGCGAGGCCCGAAGGCGGAGGAGGGTTTTTGGTTTACCTGAACGCAGCTCGGCATTCGGCCTCGCCCTTACTTACTTCCTTTATTTGAGAAAGGTTTATCGTTTACCTGAAAGCAGGTCGGCCTTCGGCCTCGCCCTTAGTTAGTTACTTTCATTGAGGAGGTTTAGCGATTCCCTGAACGCAGCTCGGCCTTCGGCCTCGCCCTTAGTTACTTACATTCTTCTTTGGAATACGAATTTCACGCGAGCGAAGCCGCGGGCAACAGCTAGTGTAAAATAAACCGAGAAATAATATATTTTTGGCAGGTTGAACCGGACGCAATACTGATTTTCGTACAACTTCAAATTTGACGAGTCCTTCATCGCAGGAGAGTTTTGCTGCAGCTGCGACGGACGGCACTATGCGAGTTTTCTCCCCAAACAGAGATTATTAACCTGTTTTGGTGGTTTAAAAAAAAAGACCTAACCTAACCTAACGAAAGAAACCTAACCTAGCCTAACCTAACCTAATGTTGAGGCGGTGCATGTCGTTTTTGTTAAACCCCCATAGTGCAGTTTGGCTGCTACCACAGTAGCTGCGTCAAAGCTCTTCTGCGATGAAGGAATCGTCAAATTTGTATCTATGCTGTAAACTTGAAAGGGGCGGCTGCATTGAATTGGGGCGACTGGTACTAAGCGGCCTAGGGCGGCTAAGGCTGCTAGTCCGCCTCTGGCCGTAACGTGTTCTAGCTGTTTGTCGTCTGTCTGGTAACTGGAAATACGTATTATGAATACTTTGAAGATAATGTTTAAGACATTTCTTCTCGTGATGAGTGCCTACGCTATGAATATCGATACAGCTCGCATGACAGTCGACTACTTTACATACAAGAACGTTAAACAAATATGTTCTATCGTGTGCATCGGAAGAAAATGTAAGTTTGTCTAATTACTTACTTATTTAAATAAAACAAAATATTAATTCAAGATACAACGCTGCGAACTTCTCGCGGTAGGTACCCATTGTATTTTCTCTCCACTGCACCAAGCACATTTAAATAGCTTATAATATATTTATGCTACAATGAAGAAACCACATCAATGCACGGCAAGGATAACATTGATACGCCCTGCATAAGTATGTATCTTTATTTCTTCAGTTGCAAGTTGCAACACGCCTTGAACGTCAACGCTTTAATTAGAGCTGCCCACAATTTGACCAGAAAATATGAAGTGGGCATTGGCTAGATAGTAGCAAATAAAATGAAAGCTGATAGGAAAATAAGAATACAAACAACATGAATGTATTGTGCTAGGGATGCGAGACTTGACACTACTTTCATCGGAAGCGGGTATGCGGGTGAATGCGGTGGCGGCCGCCGACTCTGCCCAGATGGAACGGTGTGTACAGCAACAGCATGGCGCCGTTGGAGTTCTTCTCGACCTGCGCTGCCATGGAGCCGCTGCCGTGCTCCAACATGTGAGGAAAGGAACAAACAACATTATTTGCAAAATTATGATAAAATTGCACTTTTAGCCAGACGTGTAAATTAGAAAGAGGCATAACTTTTACCCACTTAGGTACAAGAAATTCAGCAATGATTATGAAGGTTGGAAAGTGTGGGTGGGTATATGTATATATACAAATATATGTTTGATTGTAAAAAGAAAATAGATAACCAAACTACTATACGAAATTATGTCTTTTCAGAATTCAAAGGAGAAGAATTTCGATGCAATGCACAACTGGCTGATTATTGAATTCCCTATTAATATGAACGAAACACTCTTCCCCATAGATAACTCTAGGCAATCGACCGTTAAAATAGAAGAAGATAATATTAATTCACCTGATAAAATAAATTTTACAATTGAAGATTTACTAGAACAACTAAATATTAGCATTGACGCAGAAATCACTGTTGCTGTTGTCAGTAAGTTTTTCAATGTTATTGTTATTCTCAAACCTGTAACTTCCAAGGGTGCAAAGTAAGAAATAGGTACAGTATAAATAATTATGTGTGCAGGTGAACGAAATGAATTTATCTTGTTTGATGCATACAATTTTGGAAAAGTTCAAGGTGGTAAACTTAATGTCACTTCAATGGGAAGATGGTCTAAACATTACGGTAGGTGGAAAAAATTGAAATTGTTAATTTATTTTATTTTAAAATAAATCATACAAAATTTAAATCTATGTGTAATTTTAGGTTTAGATATTTGGCTAGCCGGATTCAAGTATCAAAGACGATGGAACTTTCACAATATAACACTTAGAGCTATTTCTGTTGTAAGTGGATACCTACCTATACGTAAACTATCTTATTCTTTATATTCTAGGTACTCAACTATTAGTATAAAATGTTTTGTGGTGCATTTAAACAATTCGATAAGTATATTTAAGTGGGTATTTAGGTATCTACACTGTCACTGAATTAACTTAATTTACATCTAGATGCTGATTCGCCCGGAAGTTTTTTACCCAGAAATGTTGACCGAACGAGAATATACGCCAGGTGTTTCTGCAATGACTAAAATTTCCTCAATGGTCCTTAATTTGTTCAGCGAGAAACACAATTTCAGGTATTTTTTAAGTACCTATGAGAACTAAAGTTAAACTCTATTCTATACACATCTCTCCAATTTTTCTCCCGGCCTTCACCGGTACCGGTACGGAACATGGATTTCCGCCGACCTACTTGATGTATAGTCGACCCACCTGGTGGGTGGTCTCCCCAAACTCCGGTTTCTTGTAAGACACGGCTACTCCAACCAACGACTGTCGTCTCTTAGGCTGACGTCCCAACCTACAGCCACTTGAGCTTAGCCACCCGCGGTGTCCAATATTGACTACTTTGGTGCGTCGGCGAATTACCGATATTCCCAGCCCCTGCATAGGTTGCTTTATCTGTCGCTGAGCAATTTCAACCTTTGAACCACACCGACCGTCAGATTCCACGTTTCGCACACATACGTCATAACCTGGAGGACGCACTGGTCATAAATTGTACCTTGTCTATCAAGCCGGAGAATAAGACCGAAGTATACGTACTGGCGTACGTGACTATGTTAAGGCAGTGGGATGAGCACGTCAGCCGACGACCGTTAGAGTCAACGGAGTGTAGGAAGACAACCCGCCAGGTGGGACGAAGACATTAGATACATCGGCTTCAATTAGTGGTTTCGTACCACTGAAGGATGAGAAGACTGTAGAAAATTTGAGAGACCTATAGGAACCAGTGGACACAATAAACAAACACTGACTGACTGATACGTACTCGATTCGTTCTAACCCGTTCGACCACTTCTCTATCAATAACGGCTCCAAGCTAAAGAATTGATGATAATAAAAAAAATCATCTCCTAATTACAGATTTAACTATACAATAGCCGATCGCTGGGTTGGAGGTGTAGAAAGAAACAGTGCCTTGGTACGTAAAAAGTACTGTACAAGACAATACTCTTTATTCTGTCTTTATTCCAACGAAGAAGTATGAATAAAATAGCTAATTGTTTAATTTATTCAACAATAATTTTATTTATATACCTCTTAGCCAACGAATTTTTTCTAGAAGTTGTTTTTTGCAGGCCGTTACTAACGCTATGCTGTGGCAAGAACAAGATATTAGCTCCACGTGTCTTCGGATATTCCCTGCCTGGCTCAATTGGATGGACGCCTTCTTCCCTCAGACTACTTATCTAGAGTAAATAATTAAATTGAGAAGATTTGTGCTGTATTTATTTCCTTATTAAAGTTGTTTGCCATTGTTTATATATATGCATTCGTGATTTCCTTTTAGGACAAAGTTCTACTATCGCATTCCACAAGACGGCGTTGGTAAACTGGAGAACCAATTCCTGCGTCCATTTTCAAATGGTGCATGGACGTGCATGCTCTGCTCCGGCACGCTGTGCGGTGCTGCTCTGGCCGTAACAGCGAGACTGGAGGCTCGACCGAAAGCTTATCAGTTTGCTTTATTTTCCGTCGTAGCTACTTTCTGCCAACAAAGTGCATACATTTTTTTTATTCTGTAATAAATTTCATGTATAAGTAGTACCTACTGGAGTATTTTGTAGATTTTCTAGAAAGCTCACTGTGCCTGTTTGTTCGAATGTACTAATCTGCTATAAATATTATAATAGATAAAAAAAGCTATTTTACACGACATAAAAAAACTTCAGAGCAGTTCAAGTGCAAACATTCTGGTACCTCTCCTTTTTCTATCTCTTTATTTCAGTGTTTGAAGAGGGTCCTGGAGCACAGTCTTCGAGTAAAATTGAGACTCGTGGACAAAGTAAGTTGGTACTCAAATACAAATAAAAAACAAAGTATGTAAGTATTGTGACATACTTTTTCCTTACGTTATACTTAATTTGATGATTCAGGCCGTCAAGTAGTAATACTAGTAACGGGGTTGAGTAGCTTACTACTGTACAACTACTACACGAGCAGCGTGGTGTCCTGGCTCCTCAGCGCGCCTCCCCCCAGCATTGACTCCTTGGACGAGCTCATTACAAGCTCACTGGAGGTCGTATTCGAGGACATTGGCTACACCAGGTCATGGCTAGAGGTAACAAGATTTGTTCTTCATCATGAACGTCTTTGTTTTACAACGTCATCTACATGCTTATCGTCTCTACTCTTCTAGGTACCTGGATATTATTACGGACGTAATCGATCCCCAAAAGAAGACGAACTACGAGAAAAAAAGGTCAAAATTAAACGAAGAACTACAGCTATACTGCAACCACTTGACAGCGGCATTGAGCTGGTGAGAAAGGGCGGTAAGAAGACCTTTCCCTCTTAAACTTATGTAGGTAGGTAGGTCCTAGGTAGATAGTACCTAAATTAATGTCTGCATAAATCTTGGAAGGAAAATGCAAATGTTTCAATCACGTTTCAATCATCATGGCGTAAATGATGATGTGTAACCATGTGTAATGTAGGTGGTGCATTTATTTATAGATATTGCAGTAAGCAAGGTAGGCACCTACGTAAGCATATACTTCCAAGACCACGATGGGCTTGAATTTGGTATAACGATGCTTCTTCTTCAACAGGGTACGCATACCACACGGAGCCGTACAACGCGAATATTCGAATAGGAAGCACTTTCAATCAGCAAGAGCTGTGTGATCTCGGCTCTCTACAAATGATGGAACGGGCTCCGGTATACATCGTGGGTCAGCGCCGGAGTCCTTACAGAGAATTTTTTCGTTGGAGGTAAGTTTTATGTAGAGTAGAGATAGGTATATCATTTGCATAAAGCATCTATCTAGGACCAACGTGCCCAGGATTTTATTTTTAACAGAGTGGCAATGGCCAATCAGCGAGGGAACGCTACCTCTCGGATTTGGGGACGATGATCTCTGCAGGAATTTCACTATTTACTTGAGTTTACTTTTACCTATTACTTTTTTCGACTGTGAGTAAATACTTATTCCTATCTGGAATCACTTTTTCTGAAGGCTATAAATAAATTTATATTTTGTGCTCGTGCGGAGTCATGAGTGTTTAAGTACTTGTAGGTATAATATCAATCGCGTACAAGTATTTGATATTGTTTATTGGCAGCATGATGCGTGCGCAGGAGTGTGGCCACGTGAGCTGCATGCGTCGGCGAGTGCGCGTGGCGGAGCCCGAGTGCGCGGGCAGTACGCCGCGCGCACTCGCACTCGGGGGCGCCGCGCCCGCCTTTCTGCTGTTAGCCGCGTGCGGCTGGGGCGCCTCCCTGCTGCTGCTGCTGCTAGAGATTGTAGTGCATCGTCATTCGTTGAAGTGAAATGAATTCATTGCGAAATTACTACCTAACATTTATGAATTAATCTATATTAGGTAGTCACAACATTTACCTAGATATGTAGTTATGTAGGTAGATGAAGAATCGATAATTTACCTGCACCGACTTATTCAATAATTGAATCCTTATGTACTTACTTACATAGCTTTGTAGAGTCAAATACTTGTTTACGTATGACTTATTACCTAGATTACATACAAAAAAGTAGGTTTAATAGTTAAAATCTCATTGTCGTATTGTAGTGTAATGTAAGATGATTGTACGTAGATTCGGTAGGTACTTACCTACATAGTTAGGTAGTTACATAACTTTAATTTATTAAAGCCAACATATTTGTAGTTTTAGTAATTGAGTGTTCACTTTATTTTCTCTAAACTTGTGAGCTTTATTAGGTTTCGTTGTAGGGTCAGTGCAGTGATATGCTAAAGTAGGTAGTAATAATATATAAGTCAATGTGTAGGCAAAGATATTTAAAATTAAGCAATTAATTAAAATAAAAAAAGATAATAATATATTATGTACTAGCGTATTATAACATTTCTTAAAAGTGTGTAGGGTGCGGCATCACACACCTTTCTGTCAGAAACACTTTTAGGTACTACAATCTCATTTTCATGATAATCTCACTTTACTGATAAAAACTCAAACTGTTTTGGTTAAGTATTTTAATCATATCTCATTCCATCCACACTCACATGCCGAGTGGCCGAATTCACGCCGTGAATTCGCGTTCTCTTGCAGGTTCGCGGGTCTTTACGAGCCGCCGCAGTAGGTTCGCTGGGGGTGAGCCAGACAATTTATATTTCCCGCCAAAGTTGAGAACGACCAATCAGGGCAACTCGCGTACTAGACTTTGGAAATATGCGGCCAGGCATTTGAATTTGAATTTCATACCCAACTCAACTAATAACCTAGGTATTTAGTTGGCGATACAAGCGGTCGAGCAGCGGGGCCCGAAAATTTCACCACCAATATGAGGTACCTATGAGATGAGGCAAAAATCGTATCTTGGGTTTTTTTTTTATGGAAAGCGCGAAATGTGGCATCCTTTCACCTGAGAGTAGGGGTCTAAAGATGCCCATGGACATTCTGTGCAAAGAATTTATAATACTCCGAATTCTGTGCTCGATCACAAATGTCGATCACTGATCGATCATACAAGCCTTGCTTTGCTCTTCCTTTTTTAAACCTGGACCGCGGGATGAATAAATCTGAGGTCTAAGCCACGTCACGTAGCAGTCCTTTGGCCATATTGGCAACTGGCCTCTTTTTTGTAGATACTACTAAAAAGAGTATTACTAGACTACCATTATTTAGGTAGTCTATATGGTAGACTTAGAAGTCAAATTTTAAAATTATAGATACCTAATATAACAGATTTCAGTTTGAAGATAATAAATAATACATTATGTAATGATTTATATACTATTATAATACTATTATTTGTACTATTTATCGTTGGAAGAAAATGTTTTCTGCATTACTTTCGTCCCTAATTCCGCAATTAGGTAACGCGCACCCACCCATTGTTTGGCGCACATCGATACAAATAAATAAAATAAATATATAATCCAATACAAATTTTGTTAACATTTTCTTTCATAATAGCACTACACGCCTGTCTCCATAGAGTAACTTATATGCCTGTCTCCAAATTTAGACACAACGAGAACTTGGAAGTGTTATAATCGCAGGTATACCTGCATGCAGGTATACCTGCGAATAGCCCTGCCCGATCGGGCATGTCTATTCGCAGGTATACCTGCGAATAGCCCTGTCCGATCGGGCATGTCTATTCGCAAGTAAACCTGCATGCAGGTATGCAAACTGCACTATGGGAGTTTTCAACGAAACGTAGATAACAAAAACGACATGCGCCGCCTCAACATTAGGTTAGGGTTAAATTATAGAATAATTAATTTAACCCTGGTTATTTTTTTTTAAACCAACTCGCATAGTGCAGTTCGTACCTACGAATACCTCATACCTGCGAATAGCTCTGTCCCGCCTGGTAGATCTTATATCCTCTTTGGTAGATCTATTCGCAGGAAATCAAATAGGACACTCCCAGTTCTTATTTAATAATCTCTGTTACCTACGAGTTTTTAGTTAATAATCTATGTTTGGCGTACCTGCGAATAGCCCTGCCCCCTAATATCTCATTTTCTTCTTCTTCTTTCTTGCTTTGTTAACTGCGACTGCCAAACATAAGATTGTCACTAAATTCAATTTATCCATACATAATGCACATCCGACTCCAAGACCACGAGCGGCGGCCGGCGACAGAGTAGAATATTTTTATTCTCTCAGCACGACATGTATAGATCGTTCACAGTTATAATGCGCGGGGCGGATCTCGGCGTGTCGCCTCCGCAGCGGTTCGTCAGTGTTCTCCCTCGCACCCGCGCCGTACTTGTATAGTGTATTCGCGTGGCGGGTCGCCCGCTGCGCCGACGACACGCCGAGATCCGTCCCGCGCACTATATTTTACCTCGGACACACGTCATTCATTGTATCTTCCGCTAGGTTGGCACCACTTGCTGTCACTAGTACTACGTACGGTCCTAAAAAGGGTTACTTGCTATTAATATTTTACCCGTGGCAGTGGAAATTATGCATAAGTACCTGTTGTACTTGTAGTGATAATTCCACCTTTTCACCTCCTGCATTTCTTGTTTCTTGTCGTAGGTATACTGTTCTTCTATCAATTTGTGTGCAATAAAGAGTTTCTAATCTATTATATTCTAAAAATATGTTCAAATATTTCATACAGGGATATAGTACGAACCAATTATGGCAACACAGAGCTCAGGTTAGCCAACTTGATGGCTAAAGGTAAAATAACTGTGAACGGTCTATTCTATAGTCCACAAGAGGCGTGGCAGTTGTTTTTTCGACTGTTGAAAAAAACGACTATCTAGTCCGGGCCTTTGTTCTTTCCATAAAAAATTGGTTGTCTGTAAAGTCGGTTTACGGACGATAATTTTACGTGATAACGTCATAAAGTGGTAAGACCCGATTGTGCCTCTCTATCGCTTGTTACGCGCTCTCGCTTGCACACACAGGCTCAGATGGAACGTGACACTTTTTCGTGCGCGCAGCCGGTGTTCATCAATTTATATTATGACGTGACGTTATCACGTCAAAAAAACAACCTTGGTAGGTTGCAGCGGTCACGTCACGTGACATGCTCGTTTGGATGTTCCTGTCATGACGGGCTCGGCTCTATAGACCTACCAAGTTATCTGTGAAGTGGCAGATCAGGAACTAACGGAAGTGTCATTCGGCTGTCATATATGTCAAAGCGTGTTCAGTTCGAGTTTTCTGTCTCTATAGAGCATTTTATCATGCCGAAAGCTATTCACAGTGATGCCCGGAATTTAATCCTAAAAGTAAAATAGTTTTAGAAGAGGATCCTCGACAACAAGCGCCGATAATTCCATTTCATCAGATGTACAAAAGAATATAAGCTGCTACAGATTAGTGTTGCCAGTTGTAAAGCAAATTTTTCCCACATAACAGATACATTTTAATTTGAAGTTTTGTGATTGATTGAATTTTCAGGTGTAAGTAAAGGGCTCATTTCCAAAATTGTTAAGGAAAAGAACGCTGCAGAAGAAACACATACAAAAGTCACAACAGCTGGTAAAATAAGACAAAGAAAAATGGTTTTATTCGTGTTGATTCATTTTACCGTGAGGTCATCTGAAGAAAAGTTCATAAATTTTATTCGGTGAGAAAAGAAATACCGACCTACAAATGGCTTCTGGATGTACTAGAAAAACAAGGAAAAACACGAAATAACTGCTTGGAGATCTAGATATTCGCAAGAAAAAAAGGAAAAAGAAAACACCCAAAACAATATGCCTGGGGTGTGGCCTATTGATCACGACTATCATAATACGTGTAAACGTGTACAACTGAAATCACAGCGAAATCAAGTGATCAGATTATACCTTATTGTAAACCAGGATTTGAATAAAAACAATTATTTTTGAGTACATACTCATTTTTCACATTGAAATTGCATCCTCTATTTATTTCACTATATACGAATAAGATATTTGTTTATACCAATATTTGGTTTTTATTTATTGACGTAACAACGTCACGTCTTATAAATTGATGAACACCGGCTGCACGCACGAAAAAGTGTCACGTTCCATCTGAACCTGTGTGTGCAAGCGAGAGCCCGTAAAAAGCGATAGAGAGGCATATATGGAGAGTAGGAAATACAAAATACATTTGTCCGTCTTTTGCGAGCCTCGAACCCGCGGTCCCTGCCACCAATATTGTGTGACCAACCAGACGTCTTAACCACCCGGCTAAATCGATCATGTACTAGCGAAGCGAATTCGTTCAACAGTAGGTGAAGATTTCATGGCGTTCGCAGTTAGGTAGGTGTTGCAACGTTGTAGTATGCACTTTGATATGTAGATGGCGTTATATAGGATTATAAATGTAATACTTCAGCGGTAGTTTACTTGATTCGCAGTTAGGTAGTTGTTGCAACGTTGTAGTATGCGCTTTGATATGTAGATGGCGTTATGTAGGATTATTGATAAAGTAGGTAGATGTGTGTTATCTAGAAATTTACAAACTTAAAGTTTATATTGATAATTAATATTATTAGTTTTTAAAGTACCAACCGTTCCCAGTAGTTTTACCACTTTATGACGTTATCACGTAAAACTATCGTTCGTAAACCGACTTTACAGACAACCAATTTTTTTAGCATAATATACTCACATGCATAGTTTTGATAACAAACAAGTAATAAAATCTATGGGGGAGGCGTATGTTCAGCAGTGCACGTCTTGTGGCCGATAATTGTAGCAAAATAGCTATTCTAAATAGTCAACCACATATTACGTAAAATATCTTGACTTAGGGCCCGGCCACAGTCGCGCCGCGTCGTCACCGCCATGGCGCGGTGCGGCGCCGCGCCGGCCGTGACAACACCGTACGGTAAACGGTAGTAGCAGTAAAGTTCCGGTGCAATCGTGAATGCCGCCGTTTTATTTGATGTTACACTCTCGAACCGTTCCTCTACTAAGAATATCAATAAATCAGTATCAATATTGTTTGCACAAAGCAACATACCACCTGATCTGTTCGATAATGAAACATCAAATAAAACGGGGACATTCACAACACTGGCAACAATGAAACGATGGCAGCGCACCACTCAGTTCACAGATAACTTGGTCGGTCTGTAGCTAGCTCGATTGGTATTATTATATTATTATATTTTGGCAACACTGAAGGCGTCCATCTTTGTATTTTGGGATGTTGTGTTGTCGATTGATGTGAATGACCGAGGTTTATTGTTCGCGCGTTGCGTGATGTGATGTGCGACGTAGTGGAGTGGGAGTGAAAAGTAGTGCTCCGAGTTAGAGTGCGTCACTCGACCGTCTTGAAGGCCGTGGAAAAACTTTGTGCACCATCGCACTATCCCGCGCTCCCGGCCGACGTGTTCCGAGTCTCCCGTACGTGTCACAAGATCTTTGCAGGTTTCTTCTCCTTGAAGGAATCGCTTAACGCTGACGCTTGTGGTGTCCTTGGTACGAATATTTTATCGAACTGAGCAGTCGCTCTATCAACGTCGCGCTCATCAGATCGGAAGTGGCGGTGTTCTGAGCTCGTGATGGTGGCACCTCGGGCTCGCGATGGATAGAGTGAGCCGACTGCGCACAGAGGCCGGTTCGGCGTCGGACGACTCCGGCGCGAACGACACCGGCTTCCAGACCGCCGACGACACTGCCTCCGGATCCACTAAGTACCTCTCGTTCTCCGAGGGGGACTCCTGTACGCCGAAGAAGGGAGGCGGTGTCGCGCTCGGCGAGAGCACGCCGCGCACGGCCGCCGTCGACGCCGGCTTCGGCGCGGGCCTTTCGCCGATCGCTCAGTCAGGTGACGATATCGTCTACGGCATCGGTGGCCAGATAGATGCGAGCAACATTCTGTCTGGCGGCGTGGACATATTCGACGACTATAACTCAAACGACGGAGACGGACTCGTGATCGATGACGATGCAGCAAATGTGAGCGAGGATGCGGAGAGCGGCGCCGACGACAAGACTAGTCGCGGCACCGAGAAGGTGATATGCGAGCCCATCGAGAGCGCTAACCTCTCGCTGAGTGCGGACGCGACGCTCACTCTGAAGGAAATCTCGGAGTCGCAGCTGGTGGAGGCGGAGGGCGCACGGGAAGAGTGCCGCACGCGCGCCGACGAGCCGGCGGGCAACAATGAGGTCATTTTACAGATCGACGGCAAGAACGTGGACGCGCTCGACATCGGCAATGGACTGTACTTGTACCGCAAGGTGGAAGGGGAGGAGCTGAATGCTATACAGATCCTGCAAGAGGAGGGACAGTCGCCGCACTTCAAGTTCCTCAAAGTCAGGTACCTGTTACTCCGCCGGCTGTATTCTTCTTTATATTTATTTACTGAAAGTCCTTTGCTATTTTCACCTACTTTATATCTGCGTGTAGAAAATATTGCAAATATTTGTATAATGTTTTATGATTACAGACAAATTGGGGACTCAAATCTAGAAGTATACGAGGAGCATATTTTGGAAGTCCCGATCACCAACGAGGAGCTCGAAGAAGAAAAGCGGAAGGTATGTACAAATATCTTCCATCCTGATATTAGGCATTTAAAAATAATATTCAAATTACCAGACACAGGTCATCTAAAATTTCGACAAGTTTTGTTTGTATAAAATACCAAGAGAGGTAAAACATAATAAGTTAGAAGTTTAAGAAACAGATAAAATAAACCCCTGTAATGAAAGCCTATTACACTATAAAAAAAAACAGGCCTTAGCTGATAAAATAATATATTGAGGTTCCGACTGCATAATTAACTAAGTAAGCAAGTAACTTTATGTGCCAATAGAGGAAATTGATCTGAATTCATTATTTAACGAAATATTTGGGTTAATGTGTGCCACACGGCGTGGAATCTCCGCTGGGCGAAATTGGCATGGAAATCAAGCGGGAGCATATTTAAATTGGAGGACCGCAAAGGGTTTAATTATCTTTAAAATTTTACATTTTGCTCTCAATCAAGTGTTTTCAATAACTGTAAGTGTTAGGTAGACATACATTATAGTCATAGGATAGTCACTAAATATTGATACTTGTAGAAAAATACACCTCTGAAGTTTCTTGCCGGCTCTCTTGGTGGGTTTAATCGAACCGGATATAAAAAGCTAATTGTGACAAGTTCAAGAGTAGTTAACCTACCACAAGAAGCTCAATATGCAATGTACACAATCTCCAGATGAATTAAAAAAAAAAAGGGGTATCGACTTACAAAACTAACATAATTTTTTTTAATGTCATATAACTACAAGTTTACTATTTTCGGTTTTTTTCCTTTATTTGTGCTGTAAGTCCTTGCTTCTTACCAAATTTTATGATTCTACGTTGACGGGAAATACCCTATAAGTTTTGATTTGATTTGAGTGAGTTTGTGATTATTAAATCTGACAACGATGGCCGTATCTTTTGATTGCGTTAATTTAGAAGCTTGCGTTTTCTACATCTTAAAGAGATCGTAGATCTTAGTATTTCGTATTAATTTCAATTTGATATCTCAGGGTAACAACTTACACGTTTATTTCATTTTATTTAAATTAATCAAAATAACCTAATACAATAAAATTTTAAGAAATATGATAAAAGTAAACTAACTAAAATAACTTATAAACTAAACCTAAAAAATAAATAAATAAATAAATAAAAATTAAAACTACCTATAAATAATATATTCATTTAAATTGATATCTTGATTTGTTCCTGAGAAAAAGGGTCCTTGACATACAAAACAAACAAAAACATTTTTTTATTTCATAAACAACAAATTTACTATTTTCGGATTTTTTCCTTTACTTGTGATGCAAGACCTTGCTTTTTACCAAATTTCATAATTCTAGGTTAACGGGAAGTACTCTATAGGTTTTGATTTGATTTGCCAGTAGCAAAATATGTGACTTAAATGGCCGTATCTAGTGATTGCGTTGACCTAGAAGCTTAAATGTTTTACACCTCTGAGGGAACGTAGACCTTAGTATTTGATGTTAATTTCAACTTGATACCTCTACTCGTTCCTGAGAAAAAAGGTCTTGACAGACGGACAGACAGACAGATGGACAACAAAGTGATCCTATGAGGGTACCGTTTTTTCCTCCTTTGAGGTACGGAACCGTAATTACTATTCAGAGTAGATTATAGTTATTGTGTTTTAACAAATTTTCGTTATTTTCAGGAAAAGATTGAGGGAATTCATGGATTGCCCAAAAAATCTCCACACCTTCCTATTTCCGATGTGAAGAAAGCGTTTGTCCATGAGAATCCTGCGAGTGGCAAAACAGTTGCATTGAATACTAAATCTTTACCCAAAGAAGACCAAGCTCTTAAACTAGCGGCGTCTGTTGAGACAAAACTAAATTCTGATTCCAATGATGAAAAATCGGAGGGCAATCCAGACTCCAAACTGAAGCCACTTAAAAATTTAGAGGGTTCCCGAAAATCACCGATCCTTGGAAATTTCACATCCATGACACTTCATTCTTCTCCGAACAGAGAAGGAGCTCCTCCTACGAAAACTAAGATCAATTTACCATTGAACTCCAGCCGCCATTCAGACACTGTCAAGAAAACTATTGAGGTATCGACTGACAATTCTAACTTGAAATGTAATGAGAAAACTATTATTTCAAATGCTCTTCCACCCAAGATAGATGTGACGTGTGCTCCTACTCATGCTCCTCAATTGTCAGACGAAACAAAAGGAGTGGTAAAGGAGCTGTTATTCAAGAGTGATGATGCGACGGGGAAGAGTGCCTCTCACATTAAATTTAAAGATGATAAACCAGTGTTTGATAACCATAATGACAAAAGTTTTGCACAGTTTGAGGACACAAACAAAATGCAATCATCTGTGAAAACTAGTGAACATGATATTGTTAATAATAGTGATGGTATTTTATCACCGAAGAAGAAAACCGATGGTCAAAGTAATATTGGAAGTAGTGATGACACCATATTGGCAGAGTCCAAGAAAACTACTGACAACAAATCGAACATTGCTGGCAAACCGATAGATATGAAAAAAGATGTACAAACAAATAAACCAAATGTTGTTAGTAAGTGGGTTCTGAGGAGTGATTCAATAGAAGAGAAATGTAAAAAGGAAAGAGATAAAATGCCTGTGGAAATTAAGCCTGTTAGCACTTTCAATACTAAAGTTCCTTCTAATGACATATCTGTTAAGAATAGCCCAAAAGATGTAGAAATTAAACACACAAATATTGAAATGCCAAACACAGGTATTTCAAAAGATAAAACGAAAGAAGAATGCAAGGAAGTGAAAGAGAAGGTTTGCAAACCTACTCCAGAAATTAAGACTCAGCAAGAGAATAATGCATCTCAATATGTCCTTGGTGAAACATCTAAGACTATCCCTAACTTGAAGGTCACCGAAGAAGACAAAAAGTCTCAAAAGGTCTCTGATCAAAAACATGCGGATTCACAGTCCATAACAAAAGGAACGACTAGTGGTGGGGTAGATGAAAAAAATTGTAAAACTGAAAAAGCAAATAATTCTGAATTTGTTAGTAAATACATAAGCGAAGCATTCAAAAATATCCCTACTCGACCAATGGCGATGGCAAGCTCGACCGAAAATACAAAAAATAAATTAGAATTTGATGGCAAATTCAAAACCAAACCTGTGGAAAAACTACCTACTCCAGTTACTGCAAAAACTACAAACTATGATGCCCCTTTACGTATTGACGTGGAAACTGTGAGCAAACCAGTTCCTTTTGGCAAATGGACCGAGGGTGACAAACAAGAATATTTAAATAAGCTGAAGGACCAAAAATTACCTTCAACCAATCCTGGTTTAAGTCCAGCAAAATCATACCAACTGGCCTCCACTAAAAATGACATAAAAAGGTTGGAGTTGAAGAAAAAGGCAGACACTTTTGAGAGGGTGCATTTATCAACTGTGCTCACTGCCGGCCTGCCTGACAAGCCTGATGAGAAGAACGATGATGTCCACATGAAAGGTCTGATCGATAAAACAATCGAAGGAATGATAATGGAAACACTGCTGGGTTCCGCTGCCAAGCCTCCAGTTATGAATCCGCCGAGCAGAAGTTTACCAGCTACCGAAGACACCGACAGTGAGGACTCATACGAAGACCTTGAAAGAAAAATGAACGAACTTCACGGAATACCACTAAAGGAAAAGCACGCTCCGAGCCTGTACTCATCTGTGAAGGGAACCCTCGGCACTATCGGAAGCACCAGCAAGGGTAATGAGAAATCTATTCCGAGGGCTGAAACAAACCTGTCTCATTCTAAAACACCATCTCTAAATAAAGGTGTCAAAATGCCAAAATTGTTACCATTAAGCAGCAGTGGCAATAACAAAATTGAGACCAACATCGCCAAGTCACTTCCAAAAAGTGTCAATGCCGCTAAAGTTATCGATGAAGAGGATTCTGATGAAGAAATAATAGATTGTGAGCCGGTCACTGGAGATATGCAGTGGCCTTCACAAGATACCAAAGACAGCCAGAAGGTAACAGTCGCTGCAGTGCAAAAAATGGTTGCTGCAAGTGCTTCCAAGGTTAAGGACAATGTTTCCAGCCAGAAAGCCGCCGATAAAAAGCCAGGTATAACTGAGATAGAATTTGATAAATTCGTAAGAAGGAATTCAACCAATCAAAATACCTCTAATAATAATATGACATCAGAAGTGGAAAGTAAGAAAGTGCATCTCACTACGCAGGCACTGTTTGAATCTGATATAAAATATAAGAAAATTAAAAGTTTAAATCAGCAGATACCAGAGAGAACTTTATCCACAAGTATGAATCTGAAGACATCTCAGCCATCTTTAGGAGCTACTCGATCTCTTACTTCGCATATTCCACAATCTCTTTACCCGAGTAAATCTGCAATTAGAGACTCTGGGGACCCATTGAACCTGTACTCCGTGCAGTCGGATGGTGCATCTAACATCAACTACCACACCAAGCTACAGATGGCCTATCAATCAGCTCTGTCGGCGAAGAATCAGAAGGAACCTACAATTAAAATTCTCGAAGATAAACCTTTGAAAACTGCCTTTTTAAGCTCTAACGCTGAGCTTATCCCAACTGCACAGAACTTATCAACAGTCAAACGAAGTATTCAATCAACTAATTATGTTGAATCAATAAACGCCACTGTGTCGCAGGTGATCAGTTCAAACGATGAAGTGAAACCTAGTGATCAGACCATTGTTAAATCAAAACATCAACGAAAACAGGTCCTCACTCCTGTTGAATCACCACCCATCGAGATTGTGGAGCCATCGGATCACATAGATGACTTTGGACACAAAAAGAGACGCAAACTTGAACCAAAAGCACAACGTAGTGAGTCGGGGCTGCATAATAATGTGACCAATAAGGACTTCAAAAATATGGCGCCAAAGAAAAATTATTTACTGGGTAGAGCTTCCTCAGTGGCCGAAGAAACCAAAAAAGATGAAGTGAATGCCATTACAAATAAGACACTCAGTGAAGTTTCCAGCGATGAGAAAACAACGAACAAACTAGAAGAATCCGTTGTTGAAGTTCCAATTACTCCGAAACGTGGCCGGGGTCGTCCTAGAAAGTATCCAATACAAGATGCATCCGAAGTACCACACAAGAATATCACACCAAAAACTTCAAAATCATCGGAGAGCGATTCGCAAGATCAACATTCTTCAATCGCCTCAGTGGACACGGAGGACAATGATAGCGATGAAGAAGGAATTATTCGAGAGAACTGGACGATGGGTAAAATTGATGAAAAAATTGTTTGCCCAATTTGCAACAAGTTGTTCAGATCGGAAAATATTGTTTTCAAACATGTCAAGCATTGTTCGAGTCTATTGAAATCACCTTCCAAGAGATCAAGTACAACCTTCGACATGGGGAGTAGCCCAAAGAAAGGAAAAACTGAAATATCCATTGCTGAGGATCCTAGTAATGCTGAACCAATTAAAAACCAACCTATTTACGCTGAACCTGCAAAACATGTGCCAGACTCTAAAGACACAACCGACAGTCAGAATTTGAGTGACGTTAAAAGTAACAGTGTGGTATTAATTGATTCACCCACGACTGCTCAAAATGTTATAGTGATAGAAGATAGCCCAGCTCCCACTGTCGATATATTTATCAAGGAAAAGGAGGTAATGGGAAAAACCAAACAAACCAGCTCCATTGATACGAAAAAATCTGAACCCGCCCCATCTCGACCAAAAGTGAACAAAGTGGGTCGACCGCGCTGCACCACCCAACACACCTGTGAAATCTGTGGGAAGACATTCCGGCAACTATCATATCTAGCCCACCACCGCTCTCTTCACAACAAGGAGCTTCCTAAACCACAAACTAGCGACAAACCCGTCGTCGAGAACAAAGCAATGTTGAGTTGCGAAGTTTGCGGAAAAGATTTTAGGAAGCTGCACCACTTGGTGGAACACCGAGAGATTCACACCACGAACACGGCTGCCGCTACAGCCCCACAGAGGAAAGTTTCCATCGAGCAAAAGAAAGATGCCGACGCGTCGCCGAAGAGCAGTCCCATAAAGACAGACGATCATCCCGCTGGATTCAGATGCGAGCCCTGTGACAAATCCTTTAGGAAACTCCATCACCTTGTGGAACACCGTGAGACGCATGACGGCGTCAACCGGCAAAAGAATACTCCAAGCCAACCGGCAACGGCGGAGAAGCCTACCGCTGACTCTCCCACGTGTGAGGTGTGCGGCAAGTCCTTCAGGAAGCTGCATCACCTGATCGAGCACCGCGAGCAGCACACAGAGGCTCACCAGGTCGAGAAGAAGGAGAAGAAATCGACCCTGTTGGCGAAGGACATTATTCACGAATGTTCGCTCTGCTACATGGTGTTTCCTAATGAGCCATCACTTAATAAGCACTTCGGGAATTGTCAGAAGAAGAAGAAAACGCCAGCGTCCGGTCTGTCAACCGAGGAACCTCAAACTGAAGAGGAATCTGAGGCGGCTCTCGCTGTAGAGGTAGTCTTGTCAGAACCAGAGGAGGTCGCACCCCAGACTGAACCGGAAGCTCCAGCTGCCTCGTCCCCTCCTGCTCCCTCGCCTCCTCCTGTTCCCCTGCCCGCTCACACTCCCGTCGTTACCAAGAGGAATTCTAAGGAATTTGTTCAGACTGATGTTCCCGCAGTCCCTGAAAAAATAAACAAATCAGAATCGGAAATCCCTAAAACACCTAAGAATAAAACTCCGAAACCTGCCAAAATCGGAGGGACGGTGACGAAAGTTTCTAAAATGGGAGTCACCGTGAAGAAGCCTGCAAAAATTGGTGCCACTGTCACAAAACGATCCAGACCCTCGTATGTGCCGCTTCCGGAAGTGGGTGACAACTTGGAAGTTAATTGGAAGGATAGCGACGACGACTCACGGTACATGATCAACCCCTCCTACAAGCCTGAGTCAGACGAAGAACGGGAAATATTCCTCAACATCTGCGTTGGAAAACGCAGCTCCCTGCAATTCGAAAGTCCCAGTGCGAAGGCCGAATTCAAAAGGAGACGCACATCCCTTCAGCATCCTGCCAAAAGTCAAAGGCTCATACCTAAGAACGTTGAGAAATTATCCAAACCCCCGAACGTGCCGAGCGAAGAAAACCCTACCGCTACACAGAAAGCCAAACCTATAAAGTTACAGAACAAACGTTCAAGTTCCGCAGTGCCTTCCAATAGTTCATTAGGCGAGGATAACGATGTTAAATACTCATTCCCGAAAAATGCCAAAACTCAAAAGTTTCAGAGCAAGAGCGGCATCCCCGCACCAAAGAACCAAACTACTAAACGGGTCAGCGAGGAACGCTCGGTCAGGAAAACAGAGACGAGAAAGTCGCTGACTGGAATAGCTAAACGCAAGTCCCTAGGCAAGAATGTTGCCATGAAACCAAAATCAAATATCAATAAAGCTGGTCCAACAACTATACCTGCAGCCCCCAAGAAGGATGTTAAGAATCGTAAGTTTACAATTTTCTCTCTTAGCTTTATTTAAAAATGGGGCTTCTTGTTGCACATTAAATACTTTCCTATCTGCATTTATATAACCTTGGGGTCAACCAAGCCGTGTTCGATGAAACGACATTTGATTAAAGATTGTCACATATTGCTTGCAAGGTTGAATGTTAATGAACTTACGGTGCTGAATTTACCCTTCCAATTAATATCAATATAGTGTTTAATTAATTTTCTACAAAAAAAAAGAAAAAGATGTTGCAAATACCATGCCGACCTGACGGGTATCTATTCACGCCCTCTTGAAGGACTCGATACTGTACTTGTAGGGAAATATATAAATATATTATCAGCAGGAGAATGTTCCAGTGTTTACCGATTCTATAGAGGAAAGATCTGCAGAACCGATTGGTACGCATATGTGGTAAGTCCACCGTATAGGGATGCAATTCCTGCCCTGTTCGCGTACTGCGGAGATGGAAAAGGGACGGTGGGTTCGAGGCAAGCAGCTCCTCCGATTACTAACCATGGAATAAGCCATAGAACACACTGCGAGCCGACATCCTTATGGAGTTGCAGTGGTTCTAGATTGCTGGACAGCCACCAGTCCCACAGTACGATGCTGGATTTAGTCCAGAGGCGCAATCTGGTATTAATCTGAGCCATCCCACGAGTTCGAGCAGTACTCCAAGCAGGAACTAATCTGCATTTTATGCGAAGCAGTTTTTGGCCCGGCGTGAAATACCATTGCACCTTATTGAGTACGCCCAGCTTTTTTGAAGCCAGTTTGGCATCGTCCTTGATATGGCTAAGAAAGTTTGGGTCATAATTGCTTAGTTGGAGTGGTTGGAGTGACATGGAACCAAACAGTTTTTCAAATATTTGTATTTATTTGGGAGTTCCTAATTTTGAAAGATTCAGACGGAATACTCCCATTAACTTGTGGAAAATCTGTTGCTCAATCTCGGGATATCGTTCCGTTTCAGTCGCACATGTTGAAGGAATGTTTCAAAATTAGGAACTCCCAAATAAATACTATACAAATTGATTTAAATCAAACAAATAAGTGGCTTATTGTTTTTGAAACAGATTGCCATGTTGCTGAAAGGAACAACAGAAAAAAAAAATTTGTATACCTTCCACATGTGAAGTAACTCAAACGTAAACATGTTTACAGAAGCACGTCATGTCTGCGACTGTGGAGCTCCATTCAGCAGCGTCACACTCCTGGCGCAGCATACGTCAGTGGCGCACACGCCCCCGCGCATCCGCCGCTCCCGCCTCACCGACCCGCCCGCCCCACCGCCCGCCTCCAGGAACAAGCACAAACTCATCAAGCACTCGGGCGTTCCAGTCGCCATCAACAAAATGCGCGACATCGACAAGTAAAAGCTCTTGTTCACTATAGGTCGACCTGTCAATTATTTGATTTGAGAAGTTTAGTCGGATGTATAATTTTGATCAATTTGGACACGGCCTATGCTTCTCATGTTGAGTGTTAACCTCTCATATGCTAAGCGGAGCATTGTGAGTGCCGCATATAAAATTTGCTAACCGGTACTGCTAAAATGTCCAACGTTTGGGATGTGCGGCTGGTCCGATGTGTGAGAGGTTAAGTTTGACATGTTGTCAATATCTGTGGGACGTTCTTAATGGGCAGGTGGAAGAGGGTAACATTGCTCATACTTACAAAATAAAAAGGACCATCTAAAAATAAAGATTGTACGACACGCCACGAACGAGTCGTATATGAATTCCATGTTAGAGTTGTCACTTTTTTTTTGCAACTGCGTAGATTACGTTTATGGATAGTTTTCCTGTTGTTTTTAATTTTATCGCTTGTTTCTGATAATAATATAGCTTTATGTAGATATAGAATTTAACATGAAACAATGTGGCAATTAGGATTAATGTTTTTATTGTGTAATTAAATTGTTCAAACTGGATCAAAGTTCTTATTTTATGTAAAGCATTTTTCTTACAAATCTGCGATGAAATGAAGATTAACTGACCATATTTCAAGTAACAATATATTTGATTAAAGTAAAAACGATAATTAGGCGGATAAACTAGACAGCTAAAATGTTGCCAGTTTGGAATTATTTTAAAAGTTGATGTTTAATTTTTTATATTTTCACTACATTATGTAGATTGTATAAAAATAAATCAAATATACAGTTAGAAATTCAAAATAGTATTTACTTACTCTGAAACTGAACTGGTTGGCTACCATCACCTACAACATCAGTGATGTCAACCTATAGCACCAGGTGCCATGTCAGTGGTTCTCTTTGGTCATACCGACTACACTGAACTGGACGGAAAACACATACTATTTACATATCCGCTTCGACCGACCTTCCATTCAGTGGGGTGGTATAAATTTATTGAAGTAAATTTATTAATTTGATTTGAAAGTGTTTATTTTTACAGGTTCATTGTAATTACTTTCTGAATTTATGTTGAAGATAACTGATAACTAACGGTCAACTTTTTAAAAACGCATTAAATATTTTGTAATAACAATTTATTAGTTGTTATTCTCACATTCAAATTTTTCATGTTAGGTATTTTTGTAATTCAAAATTTTTTATTAAAATATACGCTGTACAAAAGCCTTAAACATTTTATAATATTGATATGCACAGCACTAGTAGATAAATTAAATAATATTATCTTCATTTGTGTCAAATGAGCTGTTATTAGCTGTCAAAGTCCTCCGCATAGTTATGGTTGTAACTTTACACAAATCATAATCTGTTGGCAAATTGCGAAGTTACGATTAAGGATTAAGGATCTATATTTCACATGCGTGATGTTTGAACTATGGCAGTTGGCACATGCGAAATATTAGAATTAATAATGGTAAAATATGTTTAATGATGATTTAAAAAAACAGAAATCAAAGCATATAATATGTACCTAAGGAACTTATATTTGCAACATCATTCCTTTTGTTCTGAGCATTGTCTTGATCAGATTTGTGGCAAATTTTTACCATTTTACAATTAATCGGTCTGCGGCTTCCATATCTGGGATTCCTCATACAACTTATAGTCAAGAGCTTGGAGGAAAAAATTAATACAGGGGTGATCTCATACATAATAATTCACTAATTCTGTCACAACAAATTTATACCAACCACATACAAAACTTGACACACGGAGTGTGACAATTTGTTAACACCTTCGTGGGACACTTTTGATACCTCCTCTAATCTGATTAAATTTAAACCCCACCCCTATAATTTTTTTCCTTGAAGGTCTAGAGATGTAGTTTTTGAAAATGTAATAATATTGCATAGTGATAGTGGTGATGTGGGGAACATTGGCACATGTGATAGGGTTCTCAACGCGTAGGTAGACGGTAGCTCCTTTAGAGCGATTTGTAGGCACATTATCTGTAACGAAATATGTTTTCATTACTGAAGTATGGTCTGGTTACCTCTTGGAGTTATTTTTTTGTTATTACGCGTAGGTACATAAATTATATTGTAGTTGTACTTGAATTTTCAGGACAAGAGTTATTTTGCTATGATTTTTTTTAAATTATATTCTAATATAAATCAATTCTCATCATTGACATGTTGAGTACTTTTTGATCTTGTCAGTGTAGTGTTTAATTAATATTGTTCGGTCTAAATATAATAATTGAGATAATTTTAAGTGTGAGTCACAAAAGTCGACGCTATACTTTATTGTGCAATGTAACGTTTGTGCCCGAGTTGACAAATTTAATTAAAATTTGTATTTCATCTAATTTTTGCACTTCCATACAACCTTTGAAAGAATGAGTTTAATATAATATTTTTATTAAATAGTATACAGACTGATTCAGCAATGAATACTCAAATTGTAAGGGGTGATTGATTCTGGAGCCTAAATGAACAACTTCATAATTTTTTTTTCCAGTGTAGTTATTACTGAACCATTCTGTATATATATTTTTTTTATTAAAATTTCAGTTTAGGAATTATAGAAATTAAATCATGAATGAATAAATAATAATTATATAATAATGATTTTAGTCATATCTTTGTGGTTGGACTGCATGATGGCAAATCAGCTAATTTCAATGTAGATGACGTGACCATGATTTGGTAAATTTTTAGTTTATTAAAATCAATTAAGACCATGTTTATTATATTATCTCGATTAATATTTGAAATTATTATTCTGTAAAAATAAAAATCAAATCTTTAGTGTGTCATCAGATTGAATCATTTAGGAGTTTTGAGACTCCTCCCCGACACGCTCAGAATAGCATCAGATGATTACAACCTATGTATAAAATTAATATTAGTTTTCTTTCAATAGGGATACTTTCTTGTGTTGTAACGATGAATTTTATATAATTCAGATTAATATTATGTAATTTGTAAACACTTGATTTTAACTATTTGTGTTACCTACCCTCTCGGGTTGCCTGCTTGCATATTATGCATAAACCAGTAATGAAAGTGCATCAGCCAATCGTATTTACAAAAAAAAATAAAACTTTAAAAAATCTAAATAAATCAAAATATTTACTTTTTAATAACAACAATGTTTTGTGATTTCTACATATTGTGGGGCTTTTGGTTCATTTTCAAGTTTTACCTACAAACATATCTAAATGAGCTAATGGAATTGCATGTGAGTGAATTCTATTTAATGAATGCGGTCCATACTCACTGCAACAGCTTGACGAATTAAAAAGTTCCACAGGTTTTACATGAAAATAATTGTTCCAACTTTGTATTATAGTTAAGGCTGAGAAAAGGAAATATTTAGATTCAGGAATAATGTAATGTAAGCTTATACGAAAACTAAAATAACTTGAGAAAATAGTGCCTGCCTCAAAATTGTACTTGCTTGTACTCGTGTCAATTCCTGAAGCGTGACTCCTGTCTCTAAGCATATGAAATGGTATTCACTGAAACATTTCATGCAATTCTTATTTTACATCTTTGCGACAATTTGGGGCCTTAACAAAACTTGCAACAGAGCACTCCTGTCCCATCAATTCAATCAGTTCATCAGCGTTTAAGCGTGCACTGCTGGACATATGACTCCAATTTTCCTCCAGTCCTCCCGGCCTTCAGCAGTACGAAACAACTGCTTTCCGCCGACGTACCCATCTGGTGGGTGGTCTTCCCACTCTGTTTTCCTGTCCACTCCCGCCAATGTAGGACATGGTTACTCCAACTGTTGTCTCTTCATCTGACGTTCCCAGCCCACTGCCACTTGAGCTTGTTGTTGTTTTTGTAATTTGGGGTTGGCTCTAGGCCTGCAAACTAATCCCGCTTGGTCGGGGACCTTCGTGCAAAACCCTTATCCCTTAGTCGCCTTTTACAACATGCACGGGGAGAGTGGGGCTATTCAAGTACCGGCCCCACAGGGTACAGCCACTTGAGCTTATACACCCGGTGTCCAATATCGACTACTTTGGTGCGTCGGCGGGTTGCCTCATTACGCACCATATCAAGTAGCGATATTCCCAGAATGACTCGCTCCATTGCTCGCTGGGCAACTTTCAACCTTTGGACAACAGCGACCATCAGAGTCCATGTTTCACACCTGCAAGTAGCTGGAAACCATAAAATATCCCATCACTGCCTGTCTTAAATTTTGAACATATTCGCTACCACAAATGAATAATCTGTCAGCAGAAATGCACTTAGACAATTTTGTTCAGTATTCGTTGACAGATTTATCATCAAAAGTTAAAGACGTGTCTGTACAGACTGTAGTGTAGTTACTGTTCCATGCTCAGACGGAGAAAACTGCAAATGCACTTTCGTAACCAACGAGCTGCATTCTAGTGACTTAAGAGTAACATACAAGCACTGCGATCGCAATGCGACGGTAGGGCGAGGTCATTAGAACGGCGGTGCGCTCAGAATCATTCCAGAATTTGACAGTTGAACGCAACGCGACTCGATAGCGTGTGCAGTCTAAGGGCCGATGGAAGCGGGGGTGGTGTTGAGAGTGCTGCCAAAGCTAAACGGCTAAACGGTAGCGCAAGTCCCGAAAGCTTTGACAGCTGGTAGAATGTGCTTGCGCACGAAAAATGATATTTATTGGTTGCTTGATGTCACTCGTAAGTCTCTAGAACGCAGCTTAGACTAGACATCTGTTGCTAAAACTTAACCCAATAATGACAGATAATGTTGTAGCATCTTGAGTTTCGTCAAATCTTAGAGAATAAATGACAGGACCAATGTTTGTTAATGTTTGGTTTAAACATTTTCACTTCCTAATAATGATAGGTAAGTCTGTAATATTTTGTTTTGTTTTTGCAAAATTTAAAAACCTAATATATTGCTGTAAAGTACCATAACACAAAATTCTGAATAAGTAATTTTACTAAGCGAGTATGTGGTATTTTGTATAATGTAGATGTCAAATTAAATTTATGTTTTAGAAGCATTTAACGTAAATTTTATATGTAGATACGATTATTTTTAATGGTGCGATTTGGTTTATGGGAAATTAAAATAAATATGTAATAAACCGATGATGGGATTTATTAGTGTCCACTATTCCAATAATTGCAATAAACAACATCAAGGTATGTAAATAATATATTTAACAAGTATAATATGTAAAAGCATTCTAAAACAATCCCAACATTCATTCATTTTTTAGATCTTTTTAGCATGATTGCCACCAAATGAAACTCTGGGTCTGGTTTGATGAGTACTTCCGTTTCCTTCGTTACTAGTCGGACCGCTAGCACTGTGTCTTCTGCCTTCTGCGGATTCAAATGTTGAACATTAGATTGTGTATTTTAAGGACTACTATGTGCACAACTTGGGCAAACCAGGTTTGTGACATATTAGTAGTGAATTTGAACAATTCATACAAAATCATTGCCTTCACGGACGGTATAATAAGTGTTTTTTTTTATTATTATATTGCAGCTAAAAATTCATACATGAAATTAAAGGTTGGGGTTTTTCGTGTGGATTTATTTATTAGTCGGTGATGAAGTGAATTGTAAGCAATGTACGCCAACAGTTCTTATCCACATCAAACTAGAGGTCCCTTCCCGTACATTACTAGGTTTTTTAAATTTTTTATAGGTGCCTGTGCCGAGAAACCGATATTGCAGTCGAAGTCGACAGCCAAATACACCTCGCGAAACCACGCTTAGCCAGATGCCATGCCTGCCAATGCATCTCGATGCCAATCAGAGTGAGGTGTTTTGAACTTGTGGTTTCGTTCACAATATATTTTATTGACATTTTCCCGCACCCCATTGCAGTGGGTAGACGGGGAAAAAGAAATTTCCCATTCACCCACTGGTGGGTGGATGGGTCACTACTCGAAAATGTTTCAATCGAGCACGCACGACCAGAGAGTGGCCACTTGCTCTCTTAGAACGCGTTAGATATTTCGGCTCGCGTCAGGCAGGCCCTACTCAGCTAGTCGTCTGCGTTGTAGGACTTGGAGCACAACTAGTCCCATGCTTGACTTCCCTTTCTCTACCAATCCAAATTCTGTAAATATAGGGCTTCCAGTGCGTCCCGAGCATAGACGCTTGGTCCCGAGAAACTCTTTCCATGTGGGAGTTTATGGTGGAGCTTATCGCCGATCTAAGCAAGCAAGTTCTTGAAGAAACTACATGGATGTAAATAGTTAGTTTTTTCCATATTCAGTTCAGTGTAGCCGGTATGACCAAAAGGAAGCACTGACATGGCATTTAGTTCAACACGGCAGGCCTCACGCACTCTATGTACTTGCGCGCGCTAACTACCTACCGCCCGACGGGCCGCCGGCGGTCTATTTCAGTGGAAATTCGTCAGCCGCGCGAAGTATACATAGACGCTCGCCCACGCAACTGTGCGCAGCTGCAAAGCAATAACCACTTTATACTCGATCGTTTAGGTGCATTTTCGCACGCAGCGGTTGGCGAGGTAAAGCAGTAGGCTATTAAAGCCCGTAGGTAGGAACATTTTCTATGGAGTGATATCTGTTACGAAGTAACTATTAAGTAATCTGTGACCACGGTGTAATGGACGGACATCACGGGTATGTAAGGTGATGTAGCCTTCCCTAATCAGGTTCCCTAAAAATACTTTTAAATACTTTGTAACCGTACAATGCACCGCATGGCGTGCGTGGCGCTGTTAGACAACATTGTGGAAGCCTTTGCGTACTTCACGGCAGAAAGACTGTCCATGCTTGTCATTTCCGGGAATCCTGTGGACGCAAAGATTGTATGTGGAAATGTGGATAATATCCTTCCGGTCTGTTAGGTAGGACAGATTCTTGTATTGTACCGATCTCATAACATAATGAACAAATCTCAAAATCACCTTTTCCCAAAATGACTGATTTTCTAAATGTCTTTGTTTTTTAATGTCGGAAATAAAACTGTCAAATTAGTGTACAGTCAGTAACACTTTATTTGAAAATCTTAAAATTAAATAACGAATCTGAAATTAATATTTTACAAAATCTTTTAAATGATACCGCTGGTCGAAACCTTATTGGTCAGAATACAGTCACCGTAAGTAAAGTGGAAAGCCGAAAGACTACTTGTTAAGACTACTGGGACCGGTTCTAAAGTACCAGGGCAGCAGAAATTTGAAAGGGGGTTTCCATAATTTTATATTATTATTATAATAGCGATTAACTTTTACGGAAAATTAATCGAAAACGCGTATTCATGGTATTCAATAATAGGTGCCAGGAATTATTCATTCATTCAAGGCCAGGGAGAGAATCCTGGCCTCTTTATTTTAGCCTGGCATTATTATAATAGCGATTAATTATATAAAATTATGGAAACCTCCTTTCAATTTCTGCTGCCCTGGTACTTTGGTGACGTCATGTTTGTTAACGTTTCTTAATCCTGGCCTATATATAGGTATAATATAATTTTTGTCAATTTTTTCAAAATTTACATATTTTAAAAACCGTTGATCCGTATAAGAAGAATAGTTGATCCGTTTCAATTGGTCAGATGGGAACAAATTTAAATTAATAAAATATTCCTATCGGACCAACCAAAAAGTTGATTCGTTGGGAAAGAAAAATAGTTGAAGTTTAGTTGGTCGGAGTGGAAAGCCTGACAAGGATAGAGGTTGATATTTAACATAATAATAATATCTTTGATTATTGTACCTTTTCTGTCCGACAATAAGAGTTGCCGACATTAAAAAACAAAGACATTTAGAAAATCAGTCATTTTGGGAAAAGGTGATTTTGAAATTTGTTCATAATGAGATCAGTACAATACAAGAATCTGCTGTCCTAACAGACCGGAAGGGATAATATTGCTTACAAGATACAAACTTATGGCCTTGCTAAACATCAATAAAATATTGTGATTGAGGTGTTGATAAGGCCAACAATGTCTGGTATATACAATTATTCACAAATAAGTTTTTCAGAAAATGACATGAATATGTAAGGTCTAACCAATTTCATTCACCACAACTGTGCCTAAAATCATTTTATTCTCATTAATTCTCTTCATGGTTGCGTGGTCCGCTTTCGTCTGCAATGAATTAACTGGTTAACTTACTATAGTGTAACTTGACTTACAAATAGTATGAATTAAATAGTTTTATTTACACCAATAAGTATTTTGGTTTTAGTTGTTTTGGTAATAGTTTGTGTTTTCCGTCCAGTTCAGTGTAGCCGGCATGACCGAAGGGAAGCACTGACACGGCACCTAGTTCACCAAGGTGTTATGGGCTGACATCACAGATGTTGTACCTAGGTGACGTAGCCAATCGTGTCAGTTTCCATAAAAACATATATATATAAATATATATATATTTTGTGCATTATAAATTAAAAAAAAAACACATATTTGTTTGATATTTCGACTTATTGTTCGTCGTCAGATAAAAAAAAATTATATACTTACCTATACTTATACAAGTTTAATAAACTAAAATACTTGTATAGGTATTTATAAAAAAAAATTGTTTCCTGACGACGACCAATAAGTCGAAATGTCATGTACCTAGTTAATAATATGTGTTTTTTTTTATTTATAATGTACAAAATATATATTATAAAAATTTACTTATAGTAACTACCTAGCAAAGCCTTTATAACATTTTCAAGTTCAAAACAGTATGCACCTACCTACCATAGAAGTAAACAAAAATGTATCTACAGTCAGCTATACGTTCGTGGCCTCCGGCAGAAAAGCGAGAATGGAATGTATAGTGTTGTGAATCAATCTCTGAAAGTAACGACATTTACGAAACCTCTTTTTTATTTATGGCATTAAATTATTTATCTAATAAGGTTTTATTGCGTGGTTGAAGTACGAAGACAAAACAGGGATAATCGTTCGTGGCCTCCGCCCGCAGAGGCCACGAACGTGCGCGCTAACAGTACGTACTTTGGTAATTTTTAGGAATTACTATGTATTTTCACAAATCAATATAGCAATTCAAAACTTACCATTTTCTCAGGTATATCCATTATAAAAACAAGATAAGTAATACAAAAAAAAGTTATAGAAAATCTTTATATAAATCTATAATTCTTACAAAACATGTAAAGGTGAAAAACAGCAAAAATATTTCCTAAAATGTCATGATGACATAAAATTACTCGTTTTCATTTCGTGGCAATTACCATCATTCATGGCTTTCATGTATAAGACCAGGCAGGCCAGATATACTGAGAATACATTTCTGATAGTAGAAATTAACGACTTTGGTAAATCTGACGAAAACACAAACATTTCGTATGTGCGCCTACAAGTTTAGTACAAGTTAGAATAAGTATGTAGGTATTATACAATTTTCTAGTTTTAATTTTGCCGCGGGCGTTTCCTAATACCTACCTAACCTACCATAGATTTTCATAAACAATACATTATTTTGAATACAATACTTTGTGGCGTTCGACACCTAAAAGACTTCCTGGCTCCTTTGGCTCTGTTCGTGAACACTCGGCTCGAAATGAAACGTAACAAAAATGACATGCATCGCCTCAACATTAGGTTAGGGTTATAGAGAAGATGCGTCGCTATCTTCTTTATATTAACCCTGGTTATTTTTTTGACGTGATGATGTCACGTCTTATAAATTGATGAACACCGGCTGCACGCACGAAGAAGTGTAACGTTCCATCTAAACCTGTATGTGCAAGCGAGAGCGCGATAGAGAGGCATATACAATAGTAGAAAATACAAAATATATTTCTCCGTCTTTTGCGAGCCTCGAACCCGCAGTCCCTGCCACCATCACTGACCAGACGTGTTATCCACGCAGGCTATCGACCGTGTACTTATCGCTGCAAATTTTCTCAGCAGTATGTGAATTTCATGGAGAGACATCTAGCGTCAATATTAAATGAAATACTTCAGCCAGCGGTATACTTGATTTAGCAGTTAGGTAATTGTTGCAACGTTGAACATGTAGATGGCGTTATGTAGGATTTTTTAAATATAAATTAAACAAAAATTAATAGTCGTTATTTTCTCATATTTTTTATTAGTTATTATCACATCTTTATCATGTACTTAAATTAATTTTACATGGTAAATATCCGCCGGAACTGATTTACTTTATGACATCATCACGTAAAACTATCGTCCGTAAACCAACTTTACAGACAACCAATTTTTTTTGACGTGATGACGTCACGTCTTATAAATTGTTGAGCACCGGCTGCACGTACGAAAGCGTGTCACGTTGATATTCAAAGTTACCATGGAAACGTTTTAAGAAGTAAAACTGTTAAGATCAGACAACAGAAGTTTTAATGGCCAGTCGCAAGATGATTAATCTTTCTACTGGAAATAGAAATTACTGATCTTTAATCTATGTACTACGATTATTCCACGTCATCACGTAAAACTATCGTCCGTAAACCGAATTTACAGACAACCAATTTTTTAACCACCAAAACATCGCTCATAGGTACATAACATAACATACCACACTTTCCTTCGAGCCGAAGTCTGCCGAAAGGAGCCAGGAAGTCAGGTGGCGCACCGAGGTTATACAATGTATGTCACGTGACGTGACATCCTCTCTCGCTCTCAGCGCGTCAAACAAGTCCCGACTCCCGAGTTTGACAAACTCAAGTCAGTTGATCAAACTGTTTGATGGACTGCTCTTTCCGGTCCGCCACCTGAAAGACCTGCTCGATCCTGCAACGTACTCTTTTAGCTCCTTTCGGCAAAGTTCGGCTCGAAGGAGGAATGTGTGGTATGTATGAGTGATGTTGTGTTGTATGTATTAGTGATGTTTTTGGTGGTTTAAAAAAAAAAACCTTATGTTGAGGCGGCGCATGTCGTTTTTGTTACGTTTGTATTTCCGAAAATAAAGCTTTCATAGGTGGTTATAAAAAAAATAACCATAACCTAATTATAACACCATATCATTGCTAAAAAAATTGGTTGTCTGTAAAGTCGGTTTACGGACGATAGTTTTACGTGATAGATAACGTCATAAAGTGGTAAGACTACGCATGTCGTTTTTGTTACATTTGTATTTCCGAAAATAATTCTTAGGTGGTTATAAAAAAAACTAAACACCCGTAACACCGTAACGTTGCTTAAAAAAGAAAAAAAAGAAAAAAAAATTGGGGGATTCGAACATTTCGAACCCATGGTAAAAAAATACAAATCCTACACTCTTACCACTGAGCCACGAAATCACATAAACGAGCAAACAAAGATCGGATTCCCTTGGTTCGCTTTCGGCTTGGGCCGATTGAGCCTCTCTATCGCTTGTTACGCGCTCTCGCTTGCACACACAGGCTCAGATGGAACGTGACACTTTATCGTGCGTGCAGCCGGTGTTCATAAATTTATAAGACGTGACGTTATCACGTCAAAAAACAAAACAAATTTTGACAAAAGGGACACGAACCCATGGTCGAGATCGAAAAAATAAAAATCCTACACTCTTATACCACTGAGCCAACAAATTACATAAACGACCAAACGAATATCGGATTCAGTTGGTTGGTTCGCTTTCGAGCCGAGCAACCCGACCGAGTGTTTCCGAAAGGAGCGTAGGAGGTGGCGCAGGATCAGCCAGAGCTGTCAGGTGTCAAACCCCTGCTCTTTCAAGGATTGCGGAGTAGTATATATATTCTTTGGATTGCGGAGTAGTAATAAACTGTGGTTTTAATGAAACAAACCCTTTAAATAAATGAAAAAAAAAAAAGATACAAAAAAAAAAAAAAATATTATGCTTTGGTGTAGAACTAGTAGCTATAAGTTATTTTATTATTTTCATGCACGCAAGCTACTCATTGTTAGCTTGGTTCGTAAGTATGCGCGCGCGTTAAGTTAATAAGTCAATTTTTCTGCTGATAACTATATTGTTGTATGTTTTTTTTTAACTTGTTGATGCAACTACTATTGACCTAAAGACGTGACTCTGGCTTAAATACGCTAGACTAAAAGCGTGATCGCCAAAAAAAAAAAAAAAAACTAGTAGTATACAACATTCAAAATATCGTCTCAACAGTAATTTGTGATTGTGATTGTCTCGTCGAGGATAATAAAATCAATCGCCTACATATTTACATTAGCAATTAAAAAGTTAACTGGCGGTAAAGAGATTGCAATGTCTACTGGAATGCAGAAGACATCTAATAATGACCCTAGCGGGATTTGGTCGCGCCCTGGCTTAGTAAGAAAAGTCAACGTCTCCTGCCTTCGCGCCACTAGCCAATCATCGAAGCCCTCGAAATCTACGGAGGTGCAGAAACGACCACAGGTTACGCAGTCGAAACAAATTTCAAGTGTGTATTTCAATCATTAGTTTAGTCGTATGAATAGTCAGAGAAAGCTAATAACCTCATGAAACCACGCTCAGTGATGTGCCTTGCCAGCACAATTTTAGTCTATGCCCTATACTTGGGGTGGGTATAGATACTGGCAGGTGGCGGAGGGGGGGAGGGGGGGCGAGCTTGGTGTATAGATTTAAGAACCTCCCCCCCCGAGAAGGGGGGCCGTTTAGGGGGGGGGGGGGGGGGGGGCGCCATATGAATTTTTCATACAAAATAAAAAAAATATATTTTTTTAAGGCATTAAAACATTGCTTTTGAATATAAATATATGTAAAAACAAGGGAAGTGGTATGGGTGAATGTTTTGATGGTTTAAAAAAAAATAACCAGGGTTAATTTATAGAAGACGCGTCGCGGAGCGACGACGTCTATAAATTGACCCTAACCTAATGTTGAGGCGGCGCATGTCGTTTTTGAATAAATTCCTATTGAAAATAAATGTTTTAGTGTGTTAAAAAAAAAAAAAAAAAAAAATCGAAAATTTATTTTGTCTGAAAAAATATTTTTTTTAAATTTTTTTTTCTTGAAAAGTATTGATCTCCTCGGGCTAATTCTTTCACTAATATTCTTCTAACATTCTAACCACCAGCAATTTGCTATCAAACCTGCCTTAACTGTACCTCAGCCTATGCTTGCCAGCTATAAGGCGGACAAAAAGGTCGCCAAACAATTTGTTCGCACACCTTCTGAAGACCGTTTCATGTTTTCGCGCTACAACACAGGAACGATTTTGGGAAGCAGTGCGTTCGGATTAGATATGTGTCAACCACATATCCCTTTGACTTCGACTTCCGAGGCTATTCGGCGAGTGTGGCGGATATGGATGGAGGAATTGGAGAAACCAGGAACAAGCGGGAAACTTGCTTATATTTTTTTTCTTAGTAAAGCTGATACTGCACCACGCGGCACTGCACTGCAGAGGCTAATGTCAAAATATTCTTTATTACGCAATTGTATGAAGTAAAGCGCACTACGCGTTGGGGCGTAACGTAGAAAGTGACACGTGCCTCCTCGGTGGAGCCAAATGAATAACAAATTGTTTGCAGCCACACTGGTCATCTTGTAACCTTCACGGGGGACATAGGCCGGCTGGGGCGGTTGGGGATCAAGGGGTTTTGCATGAAGGTCCCCGAGCAAGAGGGTCTAGTTTTCAGGCTTAGAGCCAACCCCTACAACAACAACAACAGTGTACTACGCAGCAGCAGTGCTGCAGGGGGCAGCAAGCAATTGGTGTGAAAAAATTTGTGCCGGCCCGCTCCATTACCGCCAGTGCGGTCGCACCCTAAGAATACAACTAAATATGATGAAATTTATATATTATATATAAAATAGTATATTTTTCCTTTTCAGAAACGTTACCACTCAGTGAACGGAATCAGAACACCAGGTGCAAGACGACGACCAAAGTGCCCGATACTCCGGAGCCGACCGGACCTTCGTCTGCTGTGAAGAGGAACCGGAATGTGCCGGCCCACAGTGGAGTGCCGTCGGTCGTCGCTAAGTCTCCGGCAGTCACCAAGGGCGTTACCAAACCTCGATCCACCACAAAGAGGAGAAAACTTCCGGCGCATAGCGGAGTGCCCGTTTCGTTCAGCAAGAGACAAGCGTTGTCCTTCCTCTTGCTTGACAATGAATAGATGTATTTTATGTCTTACATGTAATTTTCAATGCATAGTGCTACTATAGAAGTAAACAGCAACATAATATATTGGGTTTGGCATTTACGAGAATACCGTGTTCACTGTAATGAGACCGGCTTGACAGTAGGTAAGGGCAGTCTATGATAGAGCTATAATATGCTTTATTATGGTACGACATAGATAACATACGCTTTATATTTTGTTAGAGTGATAGATAGCGTCATCATAAAAGAAATATTGCCTTGGGTGGCTGGCTCCGATATGGCACCATATGGAACGAGATGGTGCCATATTGGAGACTTCCCTTTGGATTGCTTTCTATAATGGACTAGATGAGAACAGTGCCGAGGCTGCTGCGCGGCCATCTTACGCCCAGAACGGTGGTATCAACCCAGTCAGCTACTATTTGAACCTACCACCTAGTAAGGGGCAAGGGACGGGACCTACAGTTTTACATCGGTTCCGAATGGTGAAGCAGCAGGTGTAGGAATGCATGTACATTTTCTGTCAGAAAAAAACTCATTGGTGCATGTCGGCTGGAATCAAACCTCAGACCCTCGACCCTCGGGAGTTCAAGCCAATACCGCGTCAATAACTCGCGGTCACTAATAGCAAGAGATTAGTGTATTTAATTTCATGAAGTTGTGAAGAATTATTTACATTTTTATTACATTTACTATTGACAAAAGTGTCCACATGTGCAGATGTTTGCAATTGATGAGCTAATTGTTTTTGATGTTAAACACTTTAATATCTTTCAATGTATGAAGAGAATAACAACATATTGGAAACCAAGTTGTCTTGATAAATAATAAAAGATGTGAATTCAAGAAATTATTTTGATTACCTCATTTCAAGGTTTTACTGAAAGTCTAATCTAGGTTAATTTTTGCACCAGTCCGAAACATCAAAGTCAGAAAAGTGAACCATGGCAAGCTAAACTATTTGAGCGCTGCAGTTCCTCTTGACTACAACAACGGCTTGTTCCTTGAACAATTGTGTGAAAACACTTGCTGAGAGATTGTATGCAATAGGCTGATTCTCTGTCCTGTACCTACGCGCATTTCCTTTTCCATGTTCGATAGGAGGTGTTTCGAACCGCGCACGAGTTTGTTAAGCTAACTCCATTTTCTAACTCGTGTTCAATTCAAGGTGTACTTCTGAGAAAAAAATAACCATAACCTATTTTTCTATATAAAAAACAAAAAAAACTATTTTTTTTTATGGAAACTGACACGGTTGGTTACATCACCTACACTACAACATCCGTGATGTCAGCCCATAACACCGGGTGAACTTGGTGCCACGTCAGTGCTTCCCTTCGGTCGTGCCGGCTACACTGAACTCGACGGAAAACACAAACCATTTACGTAGCCGTTTCAACCGACCTTTCATTCAGTTCGGTGGTACCAACCCGGGCGGGTTAAACCCTACCACCTAGTATTATAAGAAGGGATTCATATCCCTTAGTCGCCTTTTACGAAATACACGGGGAGAGATGCATTGGGGGTATTCTTATAAAGTACCGGCCCCACACGGTACAGACTTTAAATTACTTCTGATAATAAAATTGTTTTATGTGGTTATAAAAAAAATAACCATATCCTATTTTCAATACCCTAACAAAACAATGACCATGAGATCGAAGAATTAATACGCTGTCCCCTAAACTCTACCACTGCACCACCATAGCATATTGTTACCTAAACGAATATCCGACTCATTTAACAGACATTCCTTGAATTAAACACAAGTTTGAAAAGGCAAGTAGGTCAACAAACCCGTGGGCGTTTTAAGGCAGTACTGCCTCCTATTGAATACGGAAAAGGAAATACGCGTTCTGTACCTACTCATGAAAACATTCAAAACAGCGACATAAAAAACCACTGTATCGTATGGAACGGATGAGTAATATTCTGTACGTATTATAATTGTGGGAGGGGAGGAGGGAAGAATCAATGTCATCGATGGACATGAAGATATCAGATAGATACCCTACTCTGACCGACTCAGTCACTAGTCTGAGTCTGAGTCGGTCAGAGTAGGGTTCTGTTTGGTACAAATAAAAGTTTAAATTAACATAAATAATGTGTGGTATCATTGGAAAGAGCTAACTGTAAGGATTCTGAATTATGGAACTGTAGGGTTGGTACTTGGTAGATATTAAGCCATAAATTACAGGAAAACTGCAGGTTATTTCGAAAATGTAATAGTTGCATGCGGCAACAAAAAAATTTTTTTTATATTTTAACTACATGAAGCAATGGTTTGCCTCACACTCAAACCATTACTGTAATTTTTATTTAGATGTTTCGTTATTTTCGAAAACACATTTATATTTTTAGGGTTCCGTATCCGGTACGGGACCCTATTACTAAGCCTACGCCATCTGTCTGTCTGTCTGTCTGTCCGAGGGCTGTATCTCTTGAACCGTAATAGGTAGCCCGTTGAAATTTTCACAGGATACTTATGTGTTATTATGGCCGATATAACAACAAATAATAAAAATAAGAAAAAGTAAAAAATTCACGGGGGTTCCCATAGAAGAAACCAAAAAGTGTATGCACGCGCGCCATCTACCGAATAGATTATGAAGCATTTTAACTAAACATGACAATTAACTAATATGAAGCATTTTATAACACGCCATAGATGGCGTGAGTGGCGCTAGCCATGACATGGCGATACGGAACCCTCGGTGCCGTAGTTCTGGCACTTGGCCGATTTTTTCAGTGTTGTAGGGTTTCCCCTAACTATTTCCCATGTGAAGACCTTGGCTTGCGACTGCCACCCCTCACAGTGATGTAAATGTTTCAGTTAGTCAGTCAGTCAGCGTGTATGTATCCACTGCTAAACATTACGCTTTTCCAATTTTTCTCCAGTCCTCGCGGCCTTCAGCGGTATAGAACCATTGATTCTCTCCGAAGACTTGATGTCGTCGTCCCACCTAGCGGATGTGGTCTTCTCACACTCTGTTTTCTTGTCCATTGTTACCAGTGTAGGACTCGTTTACTCCAACGGTTGTCGGATCCTCAGCTGACGTGCCCAACCCACTGCCATTTGAGCTTAGCCACCCGGTGTACTACTTTTGTTGCTTGGGCGGATTGCCTCGTCACGCACCATATCGTGTAGGGACATTCCCAGCATTGCTCGCTAGGCAACTTTCAGCAAGTGTGTAATTTATAGATCTGTATATTCTACTGTCAAATATTTTTTAATCCTCACGCCCAAATACACAAACTTGTTCATTCATACATCTACTTACTGCTCTGTAGCACTAGAATACCAATAAGGGTTGTAGATACTGACCAGTGAATATTTACATATTAAATCATGTGTTTAAATTAGACAAACAATATTGATGTGAAGAGCGTGATTTCAAGTGCCTTCCAGACATTGATTGATGTGATAATTTTGTTGCCGCATAGAGATACCTTCTTACATACTAATTAGTCATCATAAATCATGGGAATCATGTTAATCTCGGCTGAGCATTTGGTAGGTACTTTCTTCGACATTGCTAAGTAGAATAGAAAAGAATTTTATTCAGTTGTACACTATATATTACATATATTACAAACACATTAACAGAGATGGAGCTACAAAGTACAAAAGAAAGGGCGTAGGCGCAGCATATGGCCACTCGAGTGTCTCAACTCAAGGGCCGCTGTTTTTAAGCCTAGCCTATATTAATACTAAAATTAAATTAAATCTAAGGAACTTTATACAACACTAGCTGTTGCCCGCGGCTTCGCTCGCGTGAAATTCGTATTCCAAAGAAGAATGTAAGTAACTAAGGGCGAGGCCGAAGGCCGAGCTGCGTTCAGGGAATCGCTAAACCTCCTCAATGAAAGTAACTAACTAAGGGCGAGGCCGAAGGCCGACCTGCTTTCAGGTAAACGATAAACCTTTCTCAAATAAAGGAAGTAAGTAAGGGCGAGGCCGAATGCCGAGCTGCGTTCAGGTAAACCAAAAACCCTCCTCCGCCTTCGGGCCTCGCCCTTAAAGACTTCCTTTCTTCGATAGAATATAATATCGTTTACTCAATCTATTTATTTCATAAAAATAAAAAGTAATATTAATAACTACTACCTAACAAACATTAAAATACTGCTCCACGGACCGAGGGTTTCAACCGCAAACGCAACCAATTCGAAATCTTGAAACACGGTGTTGCAGTTGCCCCCGTAATATGTTTAACTGACATAAGGGGGTTATTCTATATGTGAAAGTAAACAACTTCTGTGAAGAAAAAAAATTTTTTGAAACAAAAAAAAAATATTTTTTCCATACAAATTTTAAATGAAAATGTAAGGAGAAAAAAAAATTCTTCAAATAAAAAAGTCGTAGAACAAAAGTTCTTCTATTTCACGTACAGAATCGCCCCCTTTCGGGTTTTACGGTTGGGGTTGCAACACCGTGTATTTCTATATTTGTTGCGTTTGAGGCTCTCCGCCCCAGCCTCGGCCGCGCCAGCCGCTCTTGAAGATGTCCTAACGTGACTTGGAGCCAATGTGAGAACACAAGTGGCGTTCCACATCAAAGAACTACCCTTAGTCCATAGCACTGAGGTGATAGCATCGGGCCTCTTGCCATCCAGCCGGGAATAACCGCGAGGTTCTAGGATGCACGGTATATTTGCCGTCAGAAGCGTGGACTTTATAATAAAATTTAAATAAAATTAACTCAATCTTAATATTAATTAACTTTATTCGAGATGGTTTAGCTTCTTCCTGAACGCAGCTCGGCCTTCGGCCTCGCCCTTAGTTATTTACTTTCTTCGAGATGGTTTATCATTTGTCAGAACGTAGCTCGGCCTTCGGCCTCGCCTTAGTTACTTACTTTCTTCAAAAATGTTTACCTTCTTCCTGAACGCAGCTCGGCCTTCGGCCTCGCCCTTAGTTACTTGCTTTCTTCGAGATGGTTTTTCAATTATCCGAACGTAGCTCGGCCTTCGGCCTTGCCTTAGTTACTTACTTTCTTCAAGATGGTTTAGCTTCTTCCTGAACGCAGCTCGGCCTGCGGCCTCGCCCATAGTTACTTACTTTCTTCGAGAAGGTTTGTGGTCTTCCAGAATAGAGCTCGGCCTTCGGCCTCGCCCTTAGTTACTTACTTTCTTCAAGAATGTTTTTCTTCTTCTTGAACTCAGCTCCGCCTTCCGCCTCGCCGTTAGTTACTTTCATCGAGGAAGAATATCGTTACGTGAGCGCAGATCCGCCTTCGGGCCCGCCTTTAGTTACTTACTTTCTTTTTTTTTTAATACGAATTTCACGCGAGCGAAGCCGCGGGCAACAGATATATAAATTTTATTGCACCAATGACAGCGACATAACTTCGACTTTCAATATTTTTTTTTATTTATCAAGCAATTTGTCGCCGGCCAGCTCACGTCGAGATGACAGTTCTCCGTTGTCAACATGACATTTAAAATTGTTTTTTTTGCATTTACTTTGGATTACGTGATTTTTATTATATTTTTTAATTATTATGTTAATCCGGGATATTCACTGTCATTATAAAAAGTTTCGTCAAATTCCGTTCAGTGGTATTTGCGAGATGCACGTACAAATAGACATTTTTGCATTTACTATTTTATTATATGTATAGAAAGAATAGATATGTATAGACTATTGTGTTCAAGTTATAAAAAAGAAGAACTGTCATTTTCGTTGTATCTACTTATTTTTAAACTTCGAATGAATATTTTATTCAAATTGTATTTGCTGCCAGTTCTCAAGATATAATTATGTACTTTGGACTACGTGATTTTAAACGCGCAATAATGTTTATAATTGTTTAAATTTTTTTTTATTTTTGTTATTTTTTTTTACGTATTATGTTAACCCGGCATATAAACTGCCACTATACAAAGTTTCGTCTAATTCCGTTCGGTGGTTTTTGCGTGATGCGCGTACAGACAAACAAACAAACAAACAAAAATTTTAAAAACTGTTCTAACATGTTCAGTATCTCATTTTAAGCCACCCTGGTTAGTTTTTTTCCGAATACATTCAATGTACAGACTTTCTTACCTCTACGATTTTATTATATGTATAGATTAACAAAAATACATATTTACATAATATTTCAATTTTACGCAGATTAACTTACAAACTTCAAGACAATTAATTTTCAAGTAACTAAGTGACTAATTTAATTTTAAACTAATTTAATTTAATAATTTTTAAGTAACTAATTTTCAAGTACCTAACTAATTTATAAGTAAGTGTACCTACATACATGGGTGAATCAACTTTTTCTTGTTTTTGGTATCTGTCTGAAAACAGGATATTATCTTGATAAATTCACCTTATTTTAATAGTTACAGCAACTCTCAGATAAGTCAGATTAATAAGAAAGAAGATGCACAAATAATTTTGAGTAATTAAAAAAAATATATTGGTTACCCTGGGGACCCCTTTTTTCCATACAAAACTGGCGACAAAATTGTCCCCTGGTTCACCCCTAAAATTTTGGTTAATGTTTTATTTTTTTAAATAGTTCTCTACTTACTTTTATTTTAATTGCCTATCAACCTTAGTATTTTATACTTATTGATTTGCAACTAAGTAATACATTTTAATAAAGTAATTTTTTTTTTTTATTTGACTTTGCAGCTGGTTTTTACGTTACAAGAAAAAGTTGATCCACCCACATACACATCACACGCGTATCCCGACAATCGGCGTAAGCAGAGTAATCGATGGTGTGCTGCAAGGACTCTGGTAAATTACAGCACAACACCGACCACCACGTTTCGCAAAGTATTTGGACAAGATAAGAGCTATCACGCAGCAAGTAAGGTATGAAGATCCACCACCTGCTGCATAACTCGGTGGAAGGACTGTGCCAAAGTGAGAGGTGGCTGGCCTGTCGCCCTTTAGCGCGGCATCCTATTCTTATCCCTTCGTCGCCTTCTATGATACAAATACCGTTATCAGCAGGCAAATAAAAAAAAACAATTATGATTCAACTTCCTGAGGCATGTAGCTGGACCAGAACGGGCATGCGCTCAAAAAGGGTCAATCAAACCCGTAACCGACGAGCATGTTTAAAGAACATGAGAGTGGAAGAGGCGGCAGAAGTGTGTCAGGATCGTGGCACTTGGAGATCCGCTCTTTCTTCCTGCCCTACTGCGAACCAAGTGTTAAGCAATGTATGTATCATGTACATAGTTTTAGTTTTACTTTTTTTCTAGATAAGTATATTTTTTATATTTATATATTTATGAAGGAATACATTGTTCGAGAATAATTCTAATTATGGAATAGCTTGTACCATTTTATTATTTTACTTTTCTGGGAGATTGCAGCAAAAGAGACACATTTTTTTAATAGTAAACGCGACTTGTGGCGCCGACCGAGCCACCCATAAGGTGTCTAACGACGCCCATGGACAATCGGTCGTACGCGGGGGTTGCGAATGCCATGCTGGCCTGACAGGTGCCTATTCACGCCTCTCTTGAAGGACCCGACCCGAGCGAGACTATACTTGGGGGGAAATATGTGGGTAGGGAGAGCGTTCCAGAGTTTACCAGTTCTGTGGAGGAAAGATCTGCAGAACCGATTGGTACGGATCCGTGGTAAGTCCAGCGTATAGGGATGCAATCCCTGCCCAGTGCGCGTAATAAAAAAAAACTGAACCTAAATACTAAACTTGACCTGGAATAAAATTTCAACTATTTTTAAGCTTAGGCCCAGAATTATAAGCGTCTGTGCGTAACCGAACCTTTAAAGTTGATGGCAGTATTTTTTATTACAGGCGAAAGTAAAAGGAATGCCTACTAATCACACTCTTACGAAACCCAGATAGACGGCAGACCTTAACTAAAGACAAACAATAAGTGAACTACCAGTACAACAATAAAAAAAAAATTGTTTAAATAACATTATTGTTTAGGATCTACATTACATAGGTACCTAGGTTCATCATACCTACATACAACTATTTACGTCTTATTATAAAATAGCTTGACAGTTGAAATTAATACGCAATTAATCTTGTAGTTACCCGCATGCCTAATGAATAGCATTTTTAACGAATTCTCACATAGTAATCAACTGTCTGGCGCCCAAAATACCAAATCAACCCGAGAACAGATCACGCGACGCATCCCAAATCTACTATAGCCTAGGACTTAGCGTGCAGTGCAATTACGCAATCAGCTACTTTACTTTATTGAAGACTCTCTTAACGAGTAATACGACGACACAATGAAGGTATGAACAAATTCAGTAGCAGCGTTGATATGCTACAGTGGTCTCAACTCAACTCACTCAACCTAGTACTGTACGCGTCAGTGAATAATCGAAATATCGAGCTTTAGAAAGACAATCTGGTTGTAGAGCGTCGTCCCTGTCGCACAGAGACGTGCGAGTTAGTGCGACAGAGACGACGCTCTACAACCAGATTGTCTCTTTCTAAAGCCCGATTTGCATAATATTACTGCCGCGTACTGCACTTACACTTCAAGACTAACATCTACTGTAAAAACCAAGTGCTTTGTACAGAGGTAGGTAGGTATCTACTCCCAAAGTTGAAACTACGGACCTATAGCTATAAGCGACGTTGGTGATGGTTTCGTTAGGTTAAAATAATTCAAATTAATAAATATTTCATATTATAAAGGGTTATAAGTACTTAATTAACGCTTTGTAATATAAATATATATATATGTCGAAATATTATAAAAAAAAATTTGCTTTTTTTAAAACTTTTTTTAAAAACAAAAAAATAATGGTATAAAAAAGTATTTCATTTGTAATATCAATGGGGTTAGTGCATGCATCGCAGACGCAGATAGTGGCGCCAATGAGGATTAGTAACATAAACAGTGGGTGCATGTGCTCTTGGTCTATACCAAATTGTGTCCACTCGAATTCATCGCGCGTCTGTACAGCGCATTATGTCTGTGTTATTGGAATGATTGACATTTAAATCGGCCTATAAATTTCCGGGACGCCTTTGATTTAGACTTTGAGGCGATGACATAATTCTTAGAGACAGACAATAGCAATTAAAGATGCGTCGGTAAAAGGAAAAGGCATCATCATCATGAGTCCGTATCGGTCCACTGCTGAACATGGGGCTCCCCCAAGGCTCGTCACCACACGCGGTCTTCCGCTCTTCTCATCCATTCATCCGGCTATCTTTTTTAGGTCGTCTGTCCAGCTAGCCGGGGGGCTTCCCCCCCATGGAACCTATTTTTAACCTCTGACGCAAAAAGAGGGGTGTGTCCGTCTGTCTGTGGCATTGTAGCTCCCAAACGGATGGACCGATTTTGATGCGGTTTTTTTTAATTAGAAAGCTGGTTTAATCGGGTTTTTTTTATTTTTATTTATTTATTGGATCTTCGACATGTAGGACATATTTACAATGCATTTTGGCTTAGGTATACTTAAATAACTTTATGTCTACACAATAATGGGATGAACACTAACTACTTTCTTACAAAATTAGTTCTTCTTTGTTACTTAGCTATGTTTGTAATCAAGTAATAAATAATTAATAAAAAAATTAAATATCTTAAAAAGTCACCAATGTGCATGCGGTTTTTTTTAATAATGGAAGAACACTAAGTACCTACTCTCTTAAAAAATTAGTTCTTCTTTGTTACTTAGCTATGTTTGTAATCAAGTATAAATAATTAACCAAAAAATTAAATATCTTAAAAAGTCACCAATGTGCATGCGGTTTTTTTAAAAATGGAAGAACACTAAGTACCTACTCTCTTAAAAAATTAGTTCTTCTTTGTTACTTAGCTGTGTTTGTAATCAAGTATAAATAATTAACCAAAAAATTAAATATCTTAAAAAGTGACCAATGTGCATGCGGTTTTTTTAAATAATGGAAGAACACTACGTATCTACTCTCTTAAAAAATTAGTTCTTTTTTGTTACTTAGCTATGTTTGTAATCAAGTATAAATAATTAACCAAAAAATTAAATATCTTAAAAAGTGACCAATGTGCATGCGGTTTTTTTTAAAAGCTTGAAATAAAAGTTAAATTACAAATAAAAAAAACCCGATCCTTAAAGTCCAAAATAATTTCCGTTTACTTACTTAAAGGAGTCGGGGGACCGCTAAGTAAATGAAATATAAAAAACGGGCTGCGCGGGAATTTACTTAGCGGCTTAGCGGTCGGGGGTTTTTTAATACGATGATGATCCTACACTACGTTTGTTTGTATGTACGTGGCCTCCATTAAATTCAGGATCTGACGTCGATTCATACCACCACCGAGCTAACGAGGCTGACATAGGCATGGCATTCGAGACCCCCGCATACCACCGAATGTCCATGGGCGTCGTTAGACACCTTATGGGTGGCTCGGCGCCACATGGCGCATTTCAATAAAAAAGGTATTAGTGTAGATTTTGTACCGTGTGGGGTCGGTACTTAAAAAGAATAGCCCCACTGCATCTCTCCCCGCCGCATGTCGTAAAAGTCGACTAAGGGATAAGAAAATTCGTCAGCCTCGGTAGCTCAGTGGCGCGGTTGGTTAGTCAACTGTTATTAAGCAACGCTGAGCGCGGTCAGTGTTTGGATGGGTGACCGCTCGACCGTTGGAGGCTGACCGTGGTTCGGATTCCACGTTAAACCTTAGGTCCCTTCCCTTCTTACCTTACTAGGTGGTAGGGTTTATCCCGGCCGGGTTGGTACCACCGCACTGAACGAAACGTCGGTCGAAACGGCTATGTAAATAGTTCGTGTTTTCCGTCCAGTTTAGTGTAGCCGACATGAAATGAAGGGAAGCACTGACATGGCACCTAGTTCACCCTGTGTTATGGGCTGACATCACGGCTGTTGTAGGTGATGTAGCCAACCGTGTCAGGTTCCATAAAAAAAAAAAAAAAAGATTACATTTTACTACGGTTTTGCGTATTAGGCACAGATTAGCTTTCAGCGGCCGCGCCTTTCCCCAACCGGCACGCAGCCTCCGCCGCCGCCGCGACGCGATTCTTGCTCTGCGGTATTTTTTATAATTCCTTACCTAACCTAACCTATTTGGCGAAAAGCAAACTAAGTTGGTTGCGTTGCAAGGAACACAGTAAAATGTTTTTTTTTTATGGAAACTGACACGGTTGGCTACATCACCTACAACGTCCGTGATATCAGCCCATAACACCGGGTGAACTAGGTGCCATGTCAGTGCTTCCCCCTTCGATCGTGCCGGCTACACTGAACTGGTCGGAAAACACAAACTATTTACATAGCCGTTTCGACCGACGATTCATTCAGTGCGGTGGTACCAACCCGGGCGGGTTAAACCCTACCATCAAGTAAGATTAGGAGGGAAGGGACCTACAGTTTTACGAGGAATCCGAACCTCGGTCAGCGTCCTCGGTCAGGTCCATCTCGTGTTGTTGCCATGCCAGTTTAACGGCGCGGCGGCGCACAGTGGATCGACTCCATACAACCGGTCGGACATAGGATGCTAAAAACATGATTTCATGTGCGTCCCATCACCACCACCACCGCGGTTTCCTACTTTCCTCTACTGTGACGACACTGTAATTTAAGTGACTAACCTAGGCGATACGCCATACCATAAAGGATAATAGTATCCTGTGGTCAGTGGTCACACACCGTAACCGTAATGAGTAAAGTAAGAAACCACGCCTGCAATGTCGGCAGTTCCCACGTTGTTGCCATGGGCGCGTAGTCACATTTGCTAATGACCATATGAGGTAATTAATCTGTGCTAATGACGGGGACAAAGTAAGTCCAGGCGGAGTCCCATTTCTCTGTTGCTAACAGCCTTTATGTAGGATATAGTAGAGCAAGGCGCCAACCATAGCGTTCTTTGCGTGTAGACGGACTCGCGCAGGGTTCCGTATCACCACGTAATGTGACGTTAATTTGATGTTTTACTTTGCACTGCACTATAATCACACCAAGTTTGACAGTATGTATGTGTAACCGTTTTTACGATAGAGCAAAAACAAGAAAAAGTTGAAAAAAAAACCGGTGAAAAAAACTAGTTGCTTTGTATGGGGACCACCCATAATTGTTTTAATATTACAGTTCAAAAGATGCAGCCCTTTAAAGGTAGGTAGGACAGACGGACGGACGGACAGACAGACGGGCAGACAGCAGACAGCCGTAGGCTTAGTAATAGTATGGTAATAAGGTCCCGTACGTGGTGCGGCGTGCGCAGCGATCACACGATGGCACATTTCTCTAGAATACACACTATTTTCTCAACAACCGGTATACCAAAGCTTCAAAATAGTCTTCATGCCGTAAGGACTAAATGGACTAATCTTTTAGATGTATTGAGCTTTACAATCCGGACTAATCACCAGAGACAGCTCGTGTGACAGAAAGACGGACGGACGGACAGATCCTTTAATAAGGGTCCCTGCCAGTGTCGCTGGCTACGGAATCCTAAAAATAAGTGTGAATCAAAACATGACATTGTGATAAGCATAAAAATTTAATTTCTTTACGTATACGTTCATTCCTCATCCATGGCGCAATGGTTGACTGGAAGAAATCACTTGCAGTGATAAGTCTGCCTTTGCGCACTCCCGTATGTATTTTTTTTTATGGAAACTGACACGGTTGGCTATACATCACCTACAATACAACATCCGTGACGTCAGCCCATAACACCGGGTGAACTAGGTGCCATGTCAGTGCTTCCCTTCGATCGTGCCGGCTACACTGAACTGGACGGAAAACACAAACTATTTACATAGCACTTTCGACCGACGTGTCATTCAGTGTGGTGGTACCAACCCGGGCGGATTGAACCCTACCACCGAGTAAGGTAGGAAGGGAAGGGACCTATAGTTTTACGTGGAATCCGAACCACGGCCAGCCTCCAACGGTCGAGCGGTCACCCATCCAAGTACTAACCGCGACAGTCGACTGTCTGCACAACTGAGCTATCGAGGCTGACGTATTATTTACTTGTTTCTTTTTTTTTTCAATTTGTGTACATTAATTAATTATTTCTTTTTCTAGAAAAATATTCCTGGTAGCTGCATCTGCTTGGTGGCCGAAATAAATTGAATATACACAAGTAGATACCTACCTATATAGATAGGTTACAGTTAGCTGTGTACACACTGTGGGTACTAACTAACAATTCGTTTAATTTCGTTTCCATTTTATTTCAAAAATAAAGTACTGTCTTACTTAGATAGTGTGACGCTGATAATGAAAGTAATGCATGGGAGATAGGAATTAACTACGCAGAGGGTTCCGTAGCAATCGTACCGTGTGGGCCGGTACTTTAAAAGAATAGCCCCACCCACTGCATCTCTCCCCGTGTATGTCGTAAAAGGTGACTAAGGGATATGACTCCCTTCTTATATTACTAGGTGGTAGGGTTTAACCCGCCCGGGTTGGTACCACCGCACTGAATGAAAGGTCGGTCGAAACGACTATGTAAATAGTTTGTGTTTTCTGTCCAGTTCGGTGTAGCCGGCCCAACCGAAGGGAAGCACTGACGTGGCACCAAGTTCACCCGGTGTTATGGGCTGACATGTGGTTGTAGGTGATGTAGTCAATCGTGTCAGTTTGCATAAAAAAAATAAAAATAAATCGCCTTCTTCCACACATACGATCGCGCGGTCGCTCCGTGCCTCCCGCCATGTCCTCCGCCGCAGTCAACAATAATGCTATTGCAATAAACTTTAAAGTAACCGTTTTTAGGTTTCCGTATCCCGTACGGAAGCCTATTACTAAGCCTACGCCGTCTTTCTGTCCGTCCGTCCGTCTGTCTGTATGTCCGAGGGCTGTATCTCGTGAACCGTAATAGGTAGCCCGTCGAAATGTTCACAGAATATGTGTTATTATGGCAGATATAACAACAAATAATAAAAAATGGAAAAAGTAAAAAATTAAAGGGTGTTGCCATACAAGAAACGTGTTTTTTTCCATTTTTATTTTGTGGTGCAGAAACCTCGGTGCGCGAGTCGGACTCGCACTTGGCCGGTTTTTATAAATAAACTTCAAAATTTTTTTCATGGCGTAAGTACAAAATTATTTACGTATAAATGTTTTTTTTTATATTTATTGAACGTTACGCTCCGAAGACAGACGGACGGACGGACAGACCGACGCCAGCATGTCTATTCTTGTAAATTCTGACAGCGGAATCAGCGCTGTTGTGGCGCTGAGAGCCACTTAACATCACATCAGAGGGCCTAGTCCGAGTTTACGTGACAGCTACGTAAACGTCAAATACCGATCGAATTAAGTTTTTATGTATGGAGCTCTCTAGTGGCGCCGCGGTGAGCGTATTGTGCTCCCATACATAAAAACTCAATTCGATCGGTATTTGACGTTTACGTAGCTGTCACGTTAACTCGGACTAGGCCCTCAGAGCTGATTCCGCTGTCAGAATTTACAATAATAGACCTGCTGGCCCCCGGACAGACACCGTAGGCAACAGAACCCTGAAAAAACCTATGCCCACTGCCCATTTAAGGTTAATTGTGTGCATGATTCAGTTAAACCAATAGGCACTAAGTATTCGAAATGTGAAAATCTAATAGGCGAAGGCACTTTTTCCGGTTCTACGTAAGCGGGTAAACTGAATATTGCCTGAAATTATCCTGAAACTTAGAAATGACGAAACGGCTACGTCATGTGACGTATTCCCACGTCGCTCCGCGGCCGAGCCGGAGTTGATGACTATTAGTACGAAATGCCATACTATCGGATCATTTCGATGCAGTGAAACACTAATTTTAGTAAAGAGCTTTCAACGTAATATCTATCTTGTCCCTTGGATTGAACAATCTCTATTACGAAAACCACAAGAATGATCACACGAGTTACAAGTTTCGTGGAAGGAATTCTAACACTTATACCCTCTGGCTGCCTGTAATGGATAAACTGGACGTTTTTCAGTTAACCGTTTTATTTTCATGCAGTTTTTGACGTAATAAACGATTTGATACTATATTTCTCCAAGTGGCTGGACCGTCAGCCTCGGTAGCTCAGTGGTGCGGTCGGTCGGCGGTTTTTAAGCAACCCTGAGCGCGGTCAGTAATTGTATGTGTGACCGCTCGACCGTTGGAGGCTGACCGTGGTTCGGATTCCACATAAAACTGTATAGGTCCCTTCCCTTCCTACCTTACGAGGTGGTAGGGTTTATCCGGCCCGGGTTGATACCACCGCATTGAATGAAACGTCGGTCGAAACTGCTATGTAAATAGTTCGTGTTTACCGTCCAGTTCAGTGTAGCCGACATGAAATGAAGGGAAGCACTGACATGGCACCTAGTTCACCCGGTGTTATGGGCTGACATCACGGATGTTGTAGGTGATGTAGCCAACCGAAAAAAACAGTGAACGATAATCTTAGGTGAAACGCGAAAAACGAACTCCTCTGTGTGACAATGCCCGCGTTCTTAGCCTCCGGACTGCATCTATGTCCGTGCTATGTAACGATTACCTATTTCAAAACATTTAAAATTAGATTTTTAAAACTTAAAATATCATCTTGGTTTTTTAAACATTTAAAAAAATTTAAATTTTTAATTTTTAATTTTAATTAAGTGCGTTTTACAGTTTGTGACATAATAATCTTGATACAAGCAACGTTAAAAGCTTTTGAGTTGGCTGTGGTCGTTATTTGTTAGTCTGTGGGATGTATTGTAATAAATAAATTTAGTAATGGCGAAAGCTTTATCGGTATAATCCTTGTAATTAATATTAATTAAAGGAAAATAATTTTACGATGAATTATTTCATTGATCCCTAAAATTATATAATTGGTTTGTTTACATTCGATTAAAATTAGAAGAACAAACAGAGACGATAGCCGAATGTTTACTTGCGATATTGTTAGTTACCCTATTGTAGATTGTCTATTGTCTTCAATACTGTCATTGTCCCCTTTGGTCTATTCTCAATTATGATTATATTAACCCTGCCGTAGTAACGCAGTTTTTAACTTATGAGTAGATACGTTCTAGGTTTAGGGTCGTAAGAAGTGGCTATACATTACTCTATCTGAATGGTGATAACTAATATAGGTACAACAACGGAAATGACGTTTTGAAATAAACTTCCGCTAGGTTTTGACATCAAATGGTTACTATGACAACGCAAGCTGCGACCTAGGCATGTTCTGTCTAGGACGTGCTAGGACCCACCATTAGATTCTAGACTCTAGGTGGACAGGCTAGCGTGTTATTCTAGAGAGCGTTCCATATAAAAGTTCCCTTCGCCTTTATGTTGGCTCCACTGTCTATCTGTCAAAACAGCGTTGAGAGCTGCTATGTGTACAGATTTACCCGTTATTATCAGTATTTACAGTATTTTTTGTACGGTATTATTTGTACCGATTACATTATTTATTAGGTAATATAATCTTCACAATCTGGCAACAGGAATTTAAGCATTGACAGTGACACTGGCAGTGGAGCCAACATAACGGCGAAGGGAACTTTTAGTTGGAACGCTCTCTAGCGACCTGCGGTGCCGATGAAAAATGTCAGATGTCAAAATGGTTGTTATGACAACCTAGGCTGCGTTCTAGCGAAGTACCTATCCAACTTTTTGCGAACGTGTTACTGGACACAATCCCACCCTTTTCAATTATTTTTGACTTTGGGGTGGAATTGCCTACCAGGGCAGATATCAGGCTTGACAAATAAAAATTGTAATAGTGTTTCCAAATAATAAAACAACGATTTCTTTTAAATTTCAAATGTTTTCTTCGGTAATTGGTACTTACTTGGGTCGATGTTTCGGAATAATTATAATTGAATCCTTCATTTAATTGAAGTAGGTAAGTACTACCACTAGCCCATAGCACTATTAACCCGTTTGTAAAAACTTTTTATTTCTACTTTTTTTATGTTAATATCAACCAGGGTTGCCAAACCAATGTAAAAAAAACATGTGATTTGAAAAAAAGGTGCGTAGACTTATGTAGGTTAGAAGTTATACTTCTTTGGCGTGATTAAAACAAATAAAAGCTCACACAACAAATTGCGTATGCGGTGACAATAACGATGACCTTTTTCTGAATTTACTCCCCATTTTCATATCATATTTTCATAACGCGGCTAAAGAAGTCTAACTTCAGGATGGGTTTTTACAAACTTTTTGCAAACACGTGTGTTTATTATATTTTCTCTTTTCATTCCTAAAATACCAATTCACCATTCCGGTGCCAACTAAGTTGTGCTCCTCATCTCAGTCCTCGTCTCAGTCAATCCTAAATTCTAAATTACTAAACGATCTGAGGGTTAAATCAAATTAGTCAGCGGTGGGCACGTCACCGACTGCTGTAGCTGAATAACGGATCGATATATAAAGTGCGTTTGAACATAAGAGCAATATTGTCAGTTGCACCAGAGACGCGTACGCACACATAGTTGGCGCGCTTTTCCGCACTCTTGCGGTTTATTTTTTTAGACATAGGTGTTGTGGTGCTGAAAACGAGGAAATGAAGTCAACAGCACTGGTGTCTGCTCTCCTTATAGCGACTAACGGTTAGTAGATTTTAAACTAATTAGCAAATATAGCAAGTGCTTATATGGATGGTCGATGTAAATTAATGCAAAAACGCAAGGGATTGAATAATAGTGTTAGTTGTTTAGTGAATAAAGATCTAGTGTTTTACACGGTCTACAGATCTCTTATTAGAGCAGAAAACAATGAATAGAAATATAAAATAAAACCTATAAGTAGGTACCTCAAACAAAACAATTTTAGTTTATCACAAAATATTTTTTGTTTGTTTTCCGAATTATATAAAATGTTCTTAACAATGTAAAATAGTATTGAAATTATGTAATTCTCAAGATTATAACTACTTAACTAAATATATGTAGACTAACGACAATTCAGTTTTTTTTAAGAATTAGTAAGACCTACCTAATTATCACAGAGAATAACTAATTCTACATTCAATGAATTTAAAATTGTTTACCAATTTCTCCAAGAATGACTTAATTCTCACTAATTACTATCATTAGCCAGAACTGAGAAATGCATAATAGTGACGATTGCCGCGGCCGCCCCGCCCCGGATCATTCATCTTCTAAACATCCGCACTGTTATGATTTCACGTCGATATTGTGTTGAATGAAATTGTTATCACAATGGATGGTTCGCGTCGTTGGCAGTGGTGTGCATGCGATAAACATGTCTTCCTATCGAGTTTAATTCATTTGTTTGTCAATTCATTCACTTACATTTATTTTTTATAAACGACATAAATCCTAGGTACATGATGAGGGCTGCATTAGTACATTTATTTCACTTTTGTAATGTTTCGGTAGTGTCGTTTTTTCAAGGCAATCATTGAAAAAATTATTTTTTTTTCCATGATTGCCTTTATTCCATCCATAGGAGAGGATACCTATTACATGGATAGGATTTCATAGTACCTACATGTAGCAAAATTCTTAAAGTACTTTAAGATGTTCGGTGTATTTAATTAAATGTAACCACCACTAACTTACATACTTTTTTTTTGTTTTTTTGTTTTTTATGGAAACTGACACGATTGGCTACATCATCTACAACATCCGTGATGTCAGCCCATAACACCGGGTGAACTAGATGCCATGTCAGTGCTTCCCTTAATTTCATGTCGGCTACACTGAACTGGACGGAAAACACGAACTATTTGCATAGCCGTTTCGACCGACGTTTCATTCAGTGCGGTGGTATCAATCCGGGCGGGATAAACCCTACCACCTAGTAAGCTAAGAAGGGAAGGGACCTACAGTTTTACATGGAATCCGAACCACGGTCAGCCTCCAACGGTCGAGCGGTGACCCATCCAAGTACTGACCGCGCTTAGGGTTGCTTAATTAAACAACTTCTTTTGTACGTTTTTTATGCGAAACCTCAGTCACCTAAACATTTACATCTTGTGTAAACTAAGAAAACGCTTTTAGTAAAACACAAACACATTTTTACGCCACAAAATAGACTGGTAAACAATAATTTCCCTAATTAGTCTAACTAAATGTAGGTACCTACCTACCTAGATCGCCGACGTGTCGTCGTCCGTTGCAACTTGCAACGACGACGCACCGAAAGCAAATGTGCAAATACATAGGTGACCCACTTTATTCCTCCTAACTGAGCGTGCAAATAGTTGCATTGCTAAAATATTATACAAGCACATCTCATCTATCATTAATTCATTATCATATCTAATGTATTTAGTTAGAGGGTAGTTGATGTCTGCTTGTCCTCAAGTTACCAAACATTTTAGGGAATACAGCATGTTTTTATTTATTTCAAATAGTGTTTGTATTTTTTTTTCAACACAATTTAAAATTGTCTTTTAATAAATGAAGGGAAGCCTGACATGGCACCTAGTTCATCCGGTGTTATGGGCTGACATCACGGATTTTGTAGGTGACGTAGCCAACCGTCTCAGTTTCCATAAAAAATACAAATGTTCCCAATAAACGATTTATTTGAAAATAATAGTCGATATAACAAACTTTAAACCTAATTAGATACGTTCATTCCACTTCAGTCCCTTCATCCTTATTTTAGTTTATAACAAGATATTGAGTTCTACAATATTGTTTCTTTGTCTATCTAATCGTTCCTTCCACTCTGCACTACCAAGCTGCACTACCAGTAGTGCAGTTTGGATTTTTTTTTCCATCTGCACTACTGTACAACCAGCTGCGAAACTGGTAGTGTCGTTTGGAATTATTTCTTCCCGTTTGCACTACTGACTAGTACTTAGGACTAAGAGTTAGAGCGTGTGTTGATCGCTGGGTCCCAGATCCCAGAGTTCCAGAGGCTAATTTGAGCGTCCGAAAATTTTAATGAAATAAGGCAATTATTCAGGTTCATAGTATCTATCTAACCGCATTTCATTTTAGTTTCGCCTTTACTTACCATACAACCCACTAAGTTCGCCTCATTTTGGAGGTTTTTTTTTAATATTCTTACATTCGTTTTATTAGTGGAATCACGCTTCTCATAGGTATATGAAATAAATATTTAAAAACTCGAAATCTTAAACCCTAGAAAAATACTTTAACTTCCTAGTGATTTCTTTGGTTCAATTTTGAATTATTAGACTGAGTTTACTACTGCCTACACAGGAGTTTTGCATATTAAATTAAGCACATACTTACCTATACGAGTAGGCAGCGCGACATTGATACGAACATACTTCATTCATTATCATTACACACCTCTGTTTTTTTACAAGATTTTATGTTTCTTAATTATTTATATGTAAATTCTAAGAACATCTTTCATTCATGTTCATCATTTATTAGTAGTAGTATGGTAGGTATGCATATGAAAATCATAAATTATATAATAGTTAGCTATAATAGCGATAGAACTTTGTAAAAAAAATTATCACGTGACTTGACGTGTGCGAATGGGAGCGAACCACGGGCGAACTTCCGAAAGTGGCACCAGACTACACCGATCGATTCACAACAAATATGAATGAAACATGCTGTATGCAACAACAATATGCAGTTACAGTGGACGCATGCATTTCATGACCCGTACGTAACTGAAGGTTGCGATATTGCAGAGTAAATGATTAGAGGTCAATTTTCAACCGGCAACTTAGCTAGCGGTTGTATATACAGATGTCGGCCGGCGGATGCTCGTGTTAAAGTCTGACTTAAAAGGAAAACGGATTCCGCGATCTCGATCACTCATGTCATGACTCTATTTCTCAGCCCCAAGTTAAATGATGTCGCGATGATGCCTATATAAAATACCATCCGGAAATTGAACCTATTGTCTATCGAATATTAGGCTTTCCGAATTATTAAACCAACACACTGACCAACAAATAGAAGTTGCATTTTATAAGATGTGGAGATCACAAGGTTAAGCTAAATCACCTACCTAGTACACCCGCGATGTCAGCCAATAACAACTGGTGTACTAGGTGCCATGTCGGTGCTTCCCTTTGATCATTCCGGCTGGGTAAAGGTTTAATTGGTCAGAAAGTACGCACTATTTTCACAGTAGTTTTGTTCGGTAGACCTTCAAGTTACAACCAGTGCGGTGGTACCAATCCGGACCGATTAAACTCTACCACCAATTTGGGAAAGGGACTCAAATTTTTGCGTGGAAACCGAACCATGGCATGGAGCAACTCGTTTTCAAGACACGCTAAGGTGTTATTTAATTACTTACATCGGGGTTTTCAACCTTTTTTATAGTACGAACCCCTCAACATCTTTAAATTTGTTTGAGAACCCTCCTAATATTTCAATGCCTAATATAGTAATTTCTAAAAACGCCTTTTATGTATTTAAGGGCACCTGTCTCAAAGTCATCTATAAATTAACTGAAGCGTTAAAGGTTTCTGAAAATCGTCGAATGAATGAAAAACCGGCCAATTGCGAGTCGAACTCGCGCACCGATGGTTCCGTATCGCCATGTCATGGTCAGCGCCACTCACGCCATCTATGTTTTATAAAATGCTTCATATTAGTTAAAATGCTTCATACATACTCTTTTCGGTAGATGGCGCGCATACACTAGTTTCTAATATGGGGACCCCTGTTAATTTTTTACTTTTTCTTAATTTTATTAAATTTTGTTGTTATATCTGTCCGTCTGCATTCTGTATATTATCTGTATATTAATAATAAATAACACACATCCTGTAAAAAATTTCAACGGGCTATATTACCGTTCAAGAGATACAGCCCGCCCTCGGACAGACGGACAGACAGACAGACAGACAGACGGCGGCGTAGGCTTAGTAATAGGGTCCCGTACGACGGATACGGAACCCTAAAAAGGACGGGTGGTGCGTATCATACCGCCAGCGGATTAAAATGTTACGGCGAGTTATAGAAAGAAAGAAGAAGAAAGAAAAACGTTTATTCAGCTAAAACTATAAAATAACAAAACAAGATTATAAAAATGTTAAAAAAAATTTTTTTGCTGAAAGGGAGCAGACACAGCACGATGCAAAACCTAACAAGTAGGTAGTTGCGGCTCGTTTACATTTATTTATTACACACAAACAATTTAGATTTAATCAAATTATAAACTTAAAATCAAATTTAACAACAAAAAACAAAAGGTAAACACAAAATATTTAAAAACATTATGGCAAGTAACTCAAAAACAACATTACATAAAAAAGAAAATAATAACTAATAATAATAAATAATAAATCCGAGATGGGGGTGGTGGTGGCCTACGTGTCTAGTACCACCACCTATCGCTCGTAGCTTGCCTCGCGTCGTCTCGGAGAACTCCGTAGCCACGGCCTGCACCCGCCGGCGTGCTTGGAGGCTTGTCTCCCGCCGCCGGCGGTATTATTACCATTTTTAATTTTTTTATTAATTTTGTGTATTTTTATTACTTTGTATTTTTAATACTTGTATAATATATGTAAAATTAATAGAAAATTTTGAAAATGTGAAATAAAGGAAATAAAAAAATAATAATAGTTATGTGCGAATAATGAAAATATATTCTTTCATAAATAAGCGTGGATTTTCTTTACATTCTTACATATCGCGACGCACACGGTGGGAACCCTGGTTTACATAATATATATAGGTACCTAGGCTAAGTGTAGGTACTTATGTAATAAATAATATTTATTATATTACTAGTATCTAGTTTGTATGACATAAATGAAAATCAACCATTTTTAGGGTTCCGTATCCGGTAAGGAACCGTATTACTAAGCTTACGCCGTCTGTCTGTCTGTCCGAGGGCTGTATCTCTTGAACCGTAGTAATAGGTAGCCCGTTGAAATTTTCACAGAATATATGTTATTATGGCGGATATAACAACAAATAATAAAAGTAAGAAATTCAAGGGGTGCCCATATAAGAAACTAAAAAGCGTATTTTTTTTTTTATGGAAACTGACACGGTTGGCTACATCACCTACAACATCCGTGATGTCAGCCCATAACACCGGGTGAACTAGGTGCTATGTCAGTGCTTCCCTTCATTTCGCGCCGGCTACACTGAACTGGACGGAAAACACGAACTATTTACATAGCCGTTTCGACCGACCATGCGCGCCATCTACCGAAAAGAGTATGAAGCATTTTAACTAATCATGAATTGTATCTAATTATGAAGCATTTCATAAACACGCCACAGATAGCGCGAGTGGCGCTGACTATGACATGGCTTTACGGAACCCTGGGTGCGCGAGTTCGACTCGCACATGGCCGGTTTTTTTTTTCTTAAATGAAGAATGTCGTTGTGTTAACCGAATTAGATGTTGCACAAAAAGTTGCTTATCATACAGTTGTCGCAATCATACATAACACATGGCCATGGGATAAGACGTTTTTTTTATTCTGATTACATTATGCTAAACTGCGCAAATTGTATTAGAAGTTTTTGTGTGATCTCATCATCACATATTTTATCATTTGCCTGCACATAGCTATCGTGACACATACCTATCGTGAAACAATTGCAAACAATGTAGAAAAATAACATAATAACATAATAAAAAAATAAAGTATTCAAATATGTGAGGCTGACAATATTCTCATATTCTCATATATGCTCAGTGGTGCAGAGAGTCGATTGTCCTGGGCCGGCCAGTCCTTAGATGGGTGACCGCTCGACCGTTGGAGGCTGACCTTGGTTCGGATTCCACGTAAAACTGTTAGGTCCCTTCCCTTCTTACCTTACTAGGTGTAAGGGTTCAACCCGCCCAGGTTTTTATTTTTTTATTTTTTTTTTGGTTCCAATGAAACACACCTCAGCTGTTTTTGCCGAGTCCATGTTTTCTTCCTTTTGCTACATCACACCGTCTTGCACCCCCTGCACCCTGGTTCAAGCAGAGGTGCAGGATCCTTCTCATTCATAATTTTTTAATGTTACTCTAATATTCTTGTCTGTTCAGTTTTTTTTTTATTTATTTATTTATAATTTTTTTTTTTAATACCTATATATTATTATGTTTTGCTTATAGGATAAAAATTGACGAACTAAAAATTGCACTACAGCACTCTGCCCTAAATCAATAACTTACATGTAAACTTAGATAACCTTAAACTTAAACTACAGTCCGCGCGCGAGCTCCGAGGAATCGGTATTTTTTTTTTTTTTTTTATGGAAACTTGACACGGTTGGCTACATCACCTACAACATCCGTGATGTCAGCCCATAACACCGGGTGAACTAGGTGCCATGTCCAGCGGCGACTCCTGGTCCTGAATATTGGGTTGGCTCTGGCTAAGGATTTTTTTTTCATAATTTCATAACTTAGGTACCTACGCGTTAATTTATTTCTACCACAATGAGTTGAAAAACTGAAAGACAATTACGATATAGATAGTTTATAATATTTAGTTTAAATGATTTATTTTGCTCACTTACGATTTATTTGTCTGTAGATAGGTACCTACTGGTTGTGTCAAAGCTGTCGAGTTGCAGCCGACAACAGCGACGTCTCCTCTGGCACGACGACGACGAGACAGGCATACAAGCTAGAATTGTAACATTACAGACAAGAAATTTTCGATGACTCGATCGTGAAAATCTTCTTTCTTCCTCAATTTTGTTAGCAACTCCTTTTCCACAGATATGTAAGAGTGCCAAATTACTGAGTCTCTCTTGTCCTTGAGTGCTCCGTAGATAGCTCGGTAGGAGTTTGCCATTATAATTACCAATAAATCACTTTAAATTTAACAACACTGCACAGGATTCATCCATACAAAGTCCATACCTACATAACGGAATATATGCAGCTATCAACTCGCGAGCCAATGCGCACACACACGCGCACACAATACACCTAGCCTAGCTCGCTAGTCGCTAGTCGCATCACATCGCACGTCGCACAGCACAAGAATACTCGTCGTGTGGACGCAGCGCGCACACACCCGCACACGCAACACACACCTAGCTCGCTCGCTAGCTCGCTCTACTCGCTACCGCGTCACTAAATGCACTCCCCGCTGCGCCAACTCGAAAGGCTGATCAGCGGGTCCGCGCGGGACGAGGGGGACATCGGTCGCTTCCGCCTTGTATGGAATACGATGGCGCTTCAAAATGTAGCCAACCGGCCAATGAATGCCTTGATGTGTCGTCATTCGTCGTCGCCCGCGTTTGACGCGCGCGAAATTTCAAATTATGTAACAGGTACGGGATTGACGTTTTATCTTATTAATCGTGGATTATATGACAAATAATATAACTCCGAATTTTTTTCACATTTATTTTAGCCTGATACTTCTGTATTAATGGTGTCATTCATTTTATTTGGTTTGGCGGCGCCAACCTCGCCAACTGAGAGGAGTCGCCGCTGGCCATGTCAGTGCTTCCCTTCATTTCGCGCGTATTTGTGGAAATTAATTTATTATAGAATTTGTATAGAATTTTAATATTATAAATTTGTATTCGCCTAGTATAGTATAATCATCACAAAATGTGAATATCCATAAAAATTCTATACAAATTCTATAATAAATTAATTTCCGCAAATACCGATTCCTCGGAGCTCGCGCGCGGACTGTAAACTTAAGAGGACAAATGACCATCGACTACAAGTAACAATCCAAAAGAATAAAAACTAAAGCCCTAATCCGATATGTATTTACAAAAGAGAGAAAATTATATATGTCACATTTACATTCACTATTTATTTTCTTTTGTAATGACAGCCATTACCTCCTCACAAAATCTAAGGAACTTTTCCCCTACTCCATCGTCTTTCTGCAGCAGAGCGGCGTAATTTTTTGGTGCTATATCCATCCTGGCGGCGCGCTCGAGGTTATATCGCTTAGCGGCAAATCTCGAGCACTTCCGACAGGATGTGCACCATAGTTTGGGGAGACGTGTCGTCACACGAACACGAGGGAGAGTCCCTGAGCTTGAAGCGATGCTGGTATGCTGCAATTCCTCCGTACCCGCTCCAAATTTGACTCCTCGTGTTCGTGAGACGAGTGCCAGAGACCCGCCCGGGTTGGTACCACCGCACTGAATGAAACGTCGGTCGAAACGGCTATGTAAATAGTTTGTGTTTTCCGTCCATTTCAGTGTAGCCGGCACGACCGAAGGGAAGCACTGACATGGCACCTAGTTCACCCGGTGTTATGGGCTGACATCACGGATGTTGTAGGTGATGTAGTCAACCTTAGACACTTCCATAGAAAAAAAAAATATATTCTAATTATTAAAATACTAGGTTTTGCCCGCGGCTTCGCGCGCGTGAAATTCGTATTTAAAAAGAAGAAGTAAGTAAAAGGTACGGCCTTTATTTCGGCGCGCGGAACAATTCAGTTTGTATGAGAGCCACATCTCTCAATAAGCCTTCTTGATGAAAGTAAGCAGCTGAGGGCGAGGCCGAAGGCCGAGCTGCATTCAGGAAGACGATCACCTTTTCGAAGAAAGTAAGTAACAGAGGGCGAGGCCGAAGGCCGAGCTGTGTTCAGGAAGACCATAAACCTTCTCGAAGAAAGTAACTAAGGGCGAGGCCGAAGGCCGAGCTGCGTTTAGGAAGACTATAAACCTTCTCGAAGAAATTAAGTAATTGAGGGCGAGGCCGAAGGCCGAGCTGCGTTCAGGAAGACTATAAACCGTCTTGAAGAAAGTAAGTAACTATCGCCCATAGTTACTTACTGTCATCGAGAAGGTTTGGCGTCTTCCAGGATACAGCTCGTCCTTCGGCCACGCCCTTAGTTGCTTCTTTCTTCGAGAAGGATTATAGTCTTCCTGAACGCAGCTCGACGTTAGGCCTCGCCCTCAGTTACTTACTTTCTTCGAGAAGGTTGAAGGTCTTCCTGAACGCAGCTCGGCCTTCGGTCTCGCCTTTAGTATGTTACTTACTTTCTTTGAGAATGTTTATTGTTTTATGTGAATCCAGTTCACCCTCCGGCCCCGGCCTAAGTTACTACTTTCTTCTTTTGAAATACGAATTTCACGCGAGCGAATCCGCGGGAAAAAGCTATCGATATTAAAATAAGAAACTTCAGTTAAAATAAATCAAATACTTTAGATACCTAACTAAGTAAAATATTCCACCTATTAGCGTAACCGGAACTGAATTTTATTTAGCCTATCCTGTGTCTCGTATAGCTAAATGTGCGTGTACTACTTATAATCGAATTTGGATCGGCTTAAATTTTGAGGAGGAAATTCATGCATACATATTCGCGTCGCCCCGCGTATGTATTTTGATAAGAATTAATTCAATACTATAAAATGTGCATTGTAAATACAGTATCCAGTTTTAATGTATTTGTGGTTCACTATTTTGGCTATAGTGGCTTCCACATAAAAGATAGATAATTATATACTGTTGCGGACTTTTTTTTTAGAACTATTTAAGAGAAACAACCCCACCATACATTATCTTCGTGTAACTCTAACGGTTTATACAGCGCACGCCGAGATAACTCTCAGATGGCAGGATTTTTTCCGACTTACTTGACATTTATCGATATATTTGGACTAATTTACACAATGTCTTTATAAATAATTATAGCCTATATGTTATTCTGATGTATAAGCTATAGTACTGTCAAGGCTCATCATAATCCGTAGTTTTTGCGTGAAAGCTGAAAAAAGGAACATACATTTCCTATAATAGTGAGTGCGCCTGCTCGCTGTTGAACATATCGGTTTGTATGGGAGCCACATCTTTGCGTAACCGGAAGCGAATTTTATTTAGCCTATCCTGTGACCCTATTAGGTAAATGTGCTTGTACGAAGTTTCATCGAATTCAGATGATCGGTTTAAGAGTTATGGTGGAACATACATACATACAGAAATGATATCTAAAAATCGTTAATTTAGTTTTAGTATTATACACAGAGTCTACAAACCCAATATCTCAAAAAACAAAGCAACTTACTCCATGACCATCCATCATATTAGTATGATGATATGATGATGATATGATATGGTAATGATATGATGATGATATGATATGATAATGATATGATGATGATGATAATATATGATGATATGATATGATGATGATATGATATGATGATGATATGATGATGATGATTGATTGATGATTATGTATACGTGGAAAATAAGGTAATAATTAGATGAACTTTGTTATTTATTTTTATTATCTCTGTAGGAAAGGCCTTTGGTGATCTACGGGAAAAAATAATTTCCCATGGTCCACCTAGGTGAACTACGGAAAAAAATAATTTCCCATGGTCCACCTAGGTGAACTACGGGAAAAAATAATTTCTCAAGGTCCATCTGGGTGGACTACGGAAAAAAATAATTTCTCATGGTCCACTTAAGTGAACTACGGGAAAAAATAATTTCCCATGGTCCACCTGGGTGGACTATGAAGGTAGACCACGGGCAACCACGCTATTTTTTTGCAACATAGCTCAAAAACGAGTTTCAAAACTTACACAGTAGGAGGGGCGTTCAATAAAAAGAGAGAAAATGAGTATGTTGCCGGTAATTTATATTAAATGTTATTTTATTTTTCGATATAAGTCACCTAGACCATAACCATAATACACTTGGAATATCTTTTTACTAGGCTTAAAATTCCTTTCTTAAAAAATTCTTCAACCTGAGCACCTAAAACTTCCTGTACTGCAGCGACTACTGCTTCATCATCTTCGAATCTCTACTGTCCTCTCAGATACTCCTTCAACCTTGGAAATAGATAGAAATCACTAGGGGCAAGGTCGGGTGAATATGGAGGATGCTCAAGAATTTCGAACCCAGAATCTCGAATTGCAGCCAGCCGGGGCATTATCTTGATGGAGCAAAACAATTTTTGAAAGTTTGCCTCGCCGTTTCTCGCGAATTTCGTTTCGCAATTTTTTTATTTGTTCTGCATACAAAGGGCCCGTAACAGTAGCTCCATGCCATGCTCGAGATATTCCATCATGACCACCTCTTTACTGTCATGTAACTTGTAAATGTCATGTAACTTTTTTGCTCCAAATAGGCTCAGGAGTACCTGGTTTGCTTTATGACCTATGGTCATCAAACACCCTGTGCCCTGTATAATGAACGCCCCTAGTACCTATCCCCGCTAACGGATCGCATAGAAAACGACTTCCGTTTCGCAGTCTGATAATATATCTACGATTTCACACTGAATAAGCAGCCAATTTTTTTTAAATGTACCTACTACTGTCCTACAACAGATTGTTTACTACAAATGCTGGCAATTCGATTCGGCAATGAGTACACAAGCGTGCACAAAGCATTATTAATGTGAAGTCTAGTCTTGAGAATAATTTGCTCTTTTCAAATAAATGCCTTCATTGCTTATTCGTAAAAATCAAGGTATTTCGCTTTTACGCTCAGTTCTGGGCATAATTTAATACTAATTTAACGAAATGAGTTTTTATCGTGATCTTTTGGTTGGCTTGGTCACCCCATTACGCCGTGTTCCTGTATCGAAAAGGTGGCGTACCAATGCTTCTATTTGATTGCACCGGTCGGTCCTATGCAATGCAATTGTGATAAACTAAACAAAAATTAGATACATATTTAGGCAATACGCTTCCTTCATTGGCTGACAGTACTTCATAAGGAATACCGAATACCGAATTGCAAAAACATATAACTCTAAATTTTATGCCATTGACCTTTTCAATACTTCCAAGACGGGAGTAAAACGTCAGGTAGCGCAGCTGTTACAAGAAGGTTAAACACGTCAAACTGACCACACTCTCTCACATCATGCACATTGCACACACTCTCTCACAATCACACCCTCTCACACATGCACACACCCCCCCAATAAACACACCCTCACACAAATCCTCCTTCTTTCATCCCAGCGAAACCCTAAGTGGAGTGAAATTTTTAAATTTTTAAATTTTATAATTTTCAGAATTTTTAAATGTTTAAATGTTTAAAATTATTTATTTAATTTAATTTAAGTGTTTTTATGATGAATAGAATTTGATATTTTTTAATTTTAATTTTATTAATGAATTATTTATTAAATTAGTATATTTGTTGTAGGTAGGTATAGGTTATTATTTTAATTTTAATTTTATTTTTCTTATATAATTTTTGGCAAGATGGTAGTCGAAAAGAAAATTTGAAAATTCTAACTATGAAATCTATTATTAGCCAATTTGACATGACAATGTTCCATAATTTTATAATTTGATATATGTTGCTGTTGATTTCTTATACAAAAATAAATAAATAAATAAATAAATAAATAAATACAATTTCACAGTGTAGTGTCCACATGGATAAATCAGTCGAGCTTATCCATGAGTGTCCACACACCATAATGAAGATTAAATAAAGAAAAAAACTGTTTACAAAAAAAAAAAACATTGCACCGACTTCAAAAAACAACTAGAATTGAAAACTGTTAAATAATATTTTCATTCATATTCTGACCCTTGAGTTGAAGGCGGTAAAAAAGCACACCTGAAAATTGATAGATTTTTATTTCACTCTTTTTAGTTAGTTATTTTAAAAAGTTATTATAACACGCCTCCGTTGTTTTCGTCGGGGGTTAAAAAAAAGATTTTCCAGTGATTGGTACACCCTTCAAAGTCCATATCTTGAAAACGACTGAACCGATTTTGATGAAACTTGCACTGTTCCCTAAGTTGAAGCAAATGTAAGCCAATAAAAATCGGTTACAATCCGATTAATAGTTTCGGAGAAATGCGTGGACAAACATAGATACATACAAACATACATACATGCACTTATGAAATTTGGCATACCTGTTTAGAAGCCCAAATACACTAACATAATACGAATATTGTGAAATTCCAACGATATTACATGAATCGATGATTTTTAAAACCCCATTTTCCGAAATTCACTTCATTCATTTTTATTATTATTAATCGTTTTTTTTTTTTTTTATTTATTTATTTTTTATTTATTTATTTTTTTTTTTTTATTTTTTATTTAGCTTGACTCCGTATATTTGTGGCTTTGTTTCTATCTTTGTTTCAAATCTTGCGACAACTTTTTCAACTACATACTTCTACTGAACCGATTTTTATGAAACTTTGCACACACATTGAGTTCTCGTGACAATACAATATTATGATAATTTCAACTTGGTAACGAGGGTCTGATGATGGAGTCAGGAGGTGTACAGTGGAACTCTTCAACCGTTACTAGTAACCCCCTCGAGTTTGGGCTCATTTGGTTGGTTTGGACGAGTGTCCCATACTTCTACCAATACACTTGGTGACGAGGGTCTGATGATGGAGTCAGGAGGTGTACAGTGGAACTCTTCAACCGTTACTAGTAACCCCCTCGAATTTGGGCTCATTTGGTTTGTTTGGAAGAGTGTCCCATACTTCTACCAATACACTTGGTGACGAGGGTCTAATGATGGAGTCAGGAGGTGAACAGTGGAACTCTTCAACCGTTACTAGTAACCACCTCGAGTTTGGGCTCATTTGGTTGGTTTGGACGAGTGTCCCATACTTCTACCAATACACTTGGTGACGAGGATCTGATGATGGAGTCAGGAGGTGTACAGTGGAACTCTTCAACCGTTACTAGTAACCCTCTCGAGTTTGGGCTCATATGGTTGGTTTGGACGAGTGTCCCATACTTCTACCAATACACTTGGTGACGAGGATCTGATGATGGAGTCAGGAGGTGTACAGTGGAACTCTTCAACCGTTACTAGTAACCCCCTCCAGTTTGGGCTCATTTGGTTGGTTTGGACGAGTGTCCCATACTTGTACCAATACATTTGGTGACGAGGGTCTGATGATGGAGTCTGGAGGTGTACAGTGGAACTCTTCAACTGTTACTAGTAACCCCCTCAAGTTTGGGCTCATTTGGTTGGTTTGGACGAGTGTCCCATACTTCTACCAATACACTTGGTGACGAGGGTCTGATGATGGAGTCAGGAGGTGTACAGTGGAACTCTTCAACTGTTACTAGTAACCCCCTCGAGTTGGGCTCATTTGGTTTGTTTGGACGAGTGTCCCATACTTGTCGAACGCAAAATGAAACAGACATACCATCTGTTCAAATTGATTTTGGAAGGGACGGCGGGCACCTTATCCATCCTAAAGCCATACAGTTTCCAGCAAAGTTTAATTATGGAACAGCTGAGAGACGGATGTTACCGAAAATTTTGGCATGGGCCTCCACTGTCCATAAAATGTAGGGCAGTACTGTTGACCATGCTGTCGTGTATTTGGGCTCCAGAATATTTGAGGAGGGTCAAGCGTATGTTGCATTGAGTCGCGTAAAGTCTTTAGAAGGGCTATGTATTGAGGAGCTTGATTGTGAGAAATTGACAGGTAAGAAACCGAGTAACAAAGATGCAATGAGAGAGTTGAAAAGGATGAGGAGTTTGCGTAATGAATGATACGAGCCAAAAATCAAACTAAAAACGAGTAAATAAAAAAACTTTAAAGTTAAACGGTTTTATTAAAAAAAACTAGAAAAAAAACATCAGCTGTACAAAAAACTAGAAAATAATAAGAACACAAGCCTGGGCCTGCTTGATTTTACGTCTAGGTAAGAAATCGTGCAATACTAGCGTGCTGTCTTCTCATGTCGGATGCCAAAGGGCACATTGTGTCGCTGCGTCAGCGGAATAAGTAATAAATTGAGACTTTTAACAGACTAATATAAAAACGTGGGGCGTATAATATCTCACTTCTCACTTCTCATCTCACTTCTCACTTTAATATCATAAATGCGAAAGTATATTTGTTTGTTTGTTTGTTTGTTTGTTTATTTGTTTGTTTGTTCCTCTTTTACGCCTGAACGGCTGGACGGATTTTGACGAAACTTTGTATAGTTGTAGTGCATAACCCGGAGTAACATAATTTTGAAAAAAAAATGGTCAAGTTCGAGTCTAGCTCGCGTAAAGAGGGTTCCGTACCATCCCTTTTCTGTGAGAACTAAAACGCTTAGGATTTTCGTTTAGGGAGAGAGAGAGTGAGGGAGGGGGAGCTATGAAGGGGGAATGAAGGGGAGGGGGAGGGGGGGGGTTAATAAAGGCATATAGGGAGTGAGGTGAGGGAGGGGCGGGAGGGGAGGTGAACGTAGAGAGATGGAAGGGAGGGGAGGGAGGATGGGTCGGGAGATGAGGGGGAGGGGAGGGAGGGAGGAAGGAAGAGAGGAAGGGTGGGGGAGGGGGGGGCAAGAGTGACGGAAAGGAGGAGAAGCGCAGTGAAGGGAGAAGGGAGGGGCGAGTGGCGTGGGGTGCAGGGGAGGGGTAAAGGAGGGGACGTAGGGGTGGTGAGAGGAGAGGTGGCGAGGGCAGGAAGGGTGGACGGGGAGGGGAGGGAGAGAGAAATAGTTGAGGTAGGAAGATGAGGGAAAGGGATGGACGGTGGGGAGGAAGAGCAGCGAAAGAGGGAGAGGGAGAGGGAGAGGGAGAGGGAGGGGGAGGGAGAGGGAGAGGGAGAGGGAGAGGGAGAATATGAAAGTTTATAGTCTTCCTGAACGCAGCTCGGCCTTGGGCCTCTCCCTCAATTACTTAATTTCTTCGAGAAGGTTTATAGTACCGTGTATGTACTGTGTGGGGCCGGTACTTTAAAAGAATAGCCCCACTGCATCTCTCCCCGTAAAAGGCGACTAAGGGATATGACTCCCTTCTTATATTACTAGGTGGTAGGGTTTATCCCGCCCGGGTTGGTACCATCGCACTGAATGAAAGGTCGGTCGAAACGGCTATGTAAATAGTTTGTGTTTTCCGTCCGGTTCAGTGTAGCCGGCACGACCGAAGGGAAGCACTGACGTGGCACCAAGTTCACCCGGTGTTATGGGCTGACGTCACGGATGTTGTAGGTGATGTAGCCGACCGTGTCAGTTTCCATAAAAAAAAAATAGTCTTCCTGAACGCAGCTCGGCCTTCGGCCTCGCCCTTAGTTACTTACTTTCTTCGAGAAGGTTTATGGTCTTCCTGAACGCAGCTCGGCCTTCGCCCTCGCCCTCTGTTACTTACTTTCTTCGAAAAGGTTATCGTCTTCCTGAACGCAGCTCGGCCTTCGGCCTCGCCCTTAGTTACGTACTTTCTTCGAGAAGGTTTATGGTCTTCCTGAACGCAGCTCAGCCTTCGGCCTCGCCCTCAATTACTTAATTTCTTCGAAAAGGTTTATAGTCTTCCTGAACGCAGCTCGGCCTTCGGCCTTTCTTCGAGAATGTTTATGGTCTTCCTGAACGCAGCTCGGCCTTCGGCCTCGCACTTAGTTACTTACTTTCTTCAAAAAGGTTTATGGTCTTCCTGAACGCAGCTCGGCCTTCGGCCTCGCCCTCTGTTACTTATTTTCTTCGAAAAGGTTATCGTCTTCCTGAACGCAGCTCGGCCTTCGGCCTCGCCCTCAGTTACTTACTTTCTTCGGAAAGGTTATCGTCTTCCTGAACGCAGCTCGGCCTTCGCCCTCGCCCTCAGTTACTTACTTTCATCAAGAAGGTTTATAGTCTTCCTGAACGCAGCTCGGCCTTCGGCCTCGCCCTTAGTTACTTACTTTCTTAGAGAAGGTTTATAGTCTTCCTGAACGCAGTTCGGCCTTCGGCCTCGCCCTTAGTTACTTACTTTCTTCGAGAAGGTTTATGGTCTTCCTGAACGCAGCTTGGCCTTCGGCCTCGCCCTTTGTAACTTACTTTCTTCGAAAAGGTTATCGTCTTACTGAACGCAGCTCGGCCTTCGGCCTCGCCCTCTGTTACTTTCTTCGAAAAGGTTATCGTCTTCCTGAACGTAGCTCGGCCTTCGGTCTCGCCTTCAGTTACTTACTTTCTTCGAGAAGGTTTATTGTCTTCCAGAATGCAGCTCAGTCTGAAGCCTCGCCATTAGTTGCTTACTTTAGTTGAGAAGGTTTATCGTTTACCTTAATGCAGATCGGTCTTTGTTACTTACTTTCTTCCTTTGAAATACGAATTTCACGCGAGCGAAGCCGCGGGCAAAAGCTTGCGTAATAAAATAACATGCGCCCCACGTTTTTATATTAGTCTGTTAAAAGTCTCAATTTATTACTTATTCCGCTGACGCAGCGACACAATGTGCCCTTTGGCATCCGACATGAGAAGACAGCACGCTAGTATTGCACGATTTCTTACCTAGACGTAAAATCTTAAGAAGGCCCAGGCTTGTGTCCTTATTATTTTCTAGTTTTTTGTACAGCTGGTGTTTTCTTTCTAGTTTTTTTTAATAAAACCGTTTAACTTAAAAGTTTTTTTACCTATTTTTTTTTGTTTTAGTCTTTGCCCATCTTTACGATGAGCATTAATACCCAACATAGTACCTATTAGGTATTCTGTGACCCAACGACTACACTTCATCTAATAGGGAAAAATACACGTGAAAACGCCGTTTAGTTTCAAAACACCACAAGTACAAGTGAAAAACAAAAATTGCGAGTCAGAACACCACAAGCAACTGTAACTGTGGGGTTTTAAAGTCCCAGTTCAGTGGGAAAGACCCTCATCTTTCCCACTGAAAAGGCAGAAGAAGCCTTTTTATACGAAAAAAAAATAATTATGACATTAGAAAACTGATGCCATACGTACCTGAAGAAAAAAATTCTTTTTACAACAATGCAATATTGGAGGGGCCGACGACAACGGCGGAAAATAGTGACGAAAAAATTACGAAGATTTCAATTAAGTAAATGCTAGTAAATATATAAAAATAAAAGCTAGTAAATATATAAAAATAAAAGCTAGTAATTAATTAAATAAAGGTATAGTTAAGAACCGACATGTAAGTTTTTTTCTTATTTTTGATAAAAATCTTGTAAGATTATTTTTAAAACCCCATATCTACAGAAATCTAAAATAGCTATAAATCCTAAGCTAGACATCTATAAGTACCTATATAAACTAATATATTAATCGGATTCAAATATGTTTGACACCCGTTTACAAAAGTTGTACAGTTTTTTCTTTCTCTTGTAAAGTTTTAATTTAGTTACTTGTGGGGTTTTAAAAATAATCGATTCACAAACACACGTGTCGAATTGATAACCTCCTTTTTTCAAGAAGTCGGTTTATAAAGTTTTGTCCTTTCACAGTTGTATCAGTGCTGTCCTGGGGATACCGAGCGTCAGATCAGCGGCGCTGGGCCGTCCTGCATCCGGCGTGCGGAGGCCGTCAGCAGTCGCCAATCGCCATCGCGGCGAAGCAGGCCATACCCATAGCAATACCGGCTATGGAGCTAATAGGTTACCAGAACCCTCTGCCGGGACCGCTCAGCATCACCAATAACGGCCATTCTGGTTGGTTTCATTCATTCTCTCTCTCGCCAAGTCACCAACGCTAGAATGACATATGCCATTCTAACACAAACCGTATATAGATAGGTACCTACCTGTGGTACCTACTAAGTATGTATTAACTAGATATACATAATTTAAGTGTTCAAAATGGCTAACTTAAATTATGTTGATAGTGGTTAATGATGCAGTTAACTATACTGGTGATAACCCAATTTCTTACGAATTTGAACAAGTATACCTAATTAAAAAAAACTCGTTTGATTGTGCCTATCTACTTACATAAATTAAAAAAGAAAAGTTGTAAATAAAACCTGGTAATTAAAATATAACCGGTTCCTTATTTATAATTAGGTAATTATCTACACAATTAGTTCACTTGGCCCTCACTAGGTGGTAGGCTCAAATTGTAACCGACTGGGTTGGTACCACCGCACTGAATTTAAGATGACCACATAGCAGCTTCGCCTGTGGTCTCCTTTAGTCCGGTATATATAGCTAGCAATCCAAACGGAAATCTCCGTTATGGTACCTACCTTCTCGGAGGTGATATTGGCTGGTCGGAGCATGTGCTTTAGCTCCTCTGACTCAGCTACCCATACCGGATTAAATAAAAAAAATAAAAGGCTAGTTAAGAAAACTATTTTTTTACCAAATTGTATGTAAATAATAAGGGAAACTATTTTTTACTGCCTCAAGTCCAAATATTTAATCGAATGTTTTTAAAATGCCCAAATCCCCAGATAAAACTTGCACTGCATTAAAACTTCGCCAATTTATACTCTTGACTTTATGCAGTGACCCTCAACATACCAAAGTACAGACCGGAAGAAGAGAAGAAAGGTTTCCGCTTGCCCTACATATTCGGCGGACCCCTCGACCATGAGTACGAGTTGGAGGGTCTGCACTTCCACTGGGGAGACAAGAACAACAGAGGCAGCGAACACACGCTCAACGACATGCGCCTACCTCTAGAGATGCACATCGTACATAGGAACAAGAAATATGGCTCAATGGCCGAAGCGCTTCAGCATCCAGATGGACTTAGCGTCTTGGCATTCTTTTATCAGGTTAGTTTAACGTTACTACCTGCAACGGAAACTGCGATGCTGTAATGTTCCTGAAGTGGGACAATATCGTTATAGGATTTTTGCAATCTGAGCCAAAAGTCCATCTAGTACTGTCAAACGCAGAACAGTGCCATTGATAATCGAAATCCCATTTCCCATGACACCCATCGATCTAACCAGATTTTAAGTAGACAAAATATCGTATCCGGCTCGAAGGACCATATTTTGTTTCATGTTAATTTCCAACGTAAGATCACATTTTATCACCTAAACTCAGATACTCCTCTATGTATAGTGCATTATCATTCTCTAAAATGTATGTTTCACGACCTTTACATCCTTCAGGTAGTGGAGTTCGACGCCAAGCTGCTGTCTCCAATAGTCCGGAACCTCTCAGCGGTCGAGTCGTTCAACAGGACGCTGCAACTGCCACACACGTTCTCCTTGTCTTCAATCCTGGCCGGTTTAGACCCGGAACGGTTTTACACTTACAAGGGCTCACTGACCACGCCACCTTGCTCAGAGGCCGTCACCTGGATCATCTTCTCAGATTACCTGCCGATATCTGTCTTCCAGGTGAGTTTTGCTTTCATTCAATATTGTTTTTTTTTTATGTAAACCAGCATGGGTGGCTGTGCCGAGAGACCAATGGTGCAGTGTCGAGCCAAAATAACCTCTCCTCGCGAAACCACGCTCAGTTAGGTGCCATGCCAGTAGATTTGCGGACTGTTGCTAGGCTGTCTAGCCCGGTTAATACGACGCTTGAAGACACCCACGTTAAAGCATTCAGGAAATACACTCGCCGGAAGACAGTTCCACACTCTAGCGGTGCGACAAAGAAACGATTTAGAGAACCGATGGGTTCTCAAAAGCCCAATGTCAACAACAAAAGGGTGCTGAGTCTCTCTGCGACGAGTCATGCGGAGATAGGACGGGTGGCAGGGAGGGATGCTAGTTCCACAGAGCATTGTATTGATTGTTACGGTAGGGCCGTCTATCGGCCTATCAAATCAAATTTAAAGTAATTTAATCGTACATCCATAGATGGCCCGGCGCGGCGGCGTCATGAATAGTTGACTAGAATCATGCAGCTATTTGCAGAATGTCTGTTGGACATGCTGGACAGAAGATACAATATACTTCAATGGAATAGACAGATACGAGGGTAGATCCAAAAGTGAAAGAGCCATGACATTTTTTTTAAATCTACACTCATTTGTTAGTACGATTCTTCACTTCTTCAGTAATAAATGTGCGAAGTTTGGTTCCGATACTGCAAGCCATATCTTTTTCGTGATTATTTGTTTAACGCTATCTGACAAGATTTTCAATAATGGAGAAAATTTAACACCGAGCAGTGATGAAGTACCTCCATAAAAAAGGCATGTCACCAAAAGATATCCATCAAGATATGGTGAACACATTGGAGGAGTCTGCTCCATCGCATTCCAGTGTCAAAAAGTGGGTAGCTGAGTTTAAGCGGGGTCGGGAGAGCATTCAAGATGACCTTAGGAGCGGAAGGTCTTCGACGTCTACCAGGCAGGAAAACGTCAATAAAATATGTGATCTGATACTGAGTGACCGAAGATTGGCCATCAATAAGATAGCTGAGATCACAGGCATTAGTTATAGCCGGGTACAAAACATTATATCGGAAGAATTTCGCCGTTCGTGCAGCCAAGCTGTGGAATCGGCTACCTCTAAACATTCGTATTTCTCCTACTATCAACATTTTTAAAAATAATATTTACAATTATTACTTGACCTCCTCAGTGTAACATTTTCTGCACATTAGCACTGTTCTCCCAATGGCCAATTATATATGTATTTATTTTACATATATGTATATATACAACGTGTCCCAAAACTCAACGTCAAGCGGGAACCAGGGAGTAGGCCAGTTTACTACCAGGGAAAAATAAGAAAAAAAAATCCGAGTCATTTGTTTTTTATATGAGCATTTTTTTAAAAACGTTGAAAATCGACGTCTCGTACAACATTTTACGTAGGACTACAAATTTGCAAATATAATTGTGATTTTTTTTTATTGGTAGCCTAAATAACTCTGCTGTTGATCAGTATCCCAAATAAAACAAAATGCCCATATTTTTATCACAAAAAAATGTTACCTAAAAAATTGTTCTTCAAATTTTCAAAGATAATTATTTTTAGTTTAGTTTGCCACTTCATAGTATAAAAAAAATGTACGTACACTACTATGGCAAGTTTTCACAAAAGATGGCGCGACTAATCAAGATTTCAAAATGATATACCTCCCACGTCATGCTTTAAAAAAGACTCGGTACTTGCCAACATAAAATAATACTTTACTAAGTGAAGATTGGCTTCAGTGCCTATGAGACATGATGCATGTTAGAATTTAGATAGATAGGAACAGATAGTGATGCCTTTCCGCAATTTTCAAAGGAAAATAAGTTTAAATGAAACGAATGATAGATTTAAATAAAAATATTACTTACTCTAAATAAAATGTTCGACCTGTCTGCCACCGACAATAATATACGCACGACACCGCTTTAAAAACGACCTTTTCACCAATCGTGCATAAGTATCCTCGTAAATTAGTCTGTTCGGCAGCCTCCGAGATTCCTCGACGTAGTTCGCCAATTGTTGATATGGGTTTCGAATAAACCTTGTCCTTCAGGCAACCCCATCCAAAAACATCAGCCAGATCTACTAGAAGATGTGCCATTAAACATTTTACGTACAATGTGGTACCAAAATGATGGTTGCCCTGCTAATTATGCCCATCCAGTGCAAGAATATCTGAACCAAGAGTATGCAGACCGTTGGATTGGGCGCCTTGGTCCAATTTTATGGCCGCCCCGTTCTCCAGATTTAAATCCGCTGGACTTCTTTTACTTGTCTTGTCCTTCAGGCAACCCCAGTAAAAGAAGTCCATCGGATTTAAATCTGGAGAACGGGGCGGCCATAAAATTGGACCAACGCGCCCAATCCAACGGTCTGCATACTCTTGGTTCAGATATTCTTGCACTGGATGGGCATAATGAGCAGGGCAACCATCATTTTGGTACCACATTATACGTAAAATGTTTAATGGCACATCTTCTAGTAGATCTGGCAGATGGTTTTGGATGGGGTTGCCTGAAGGACAAGGTTTATTCGAAACCCATATCAACAATTGGCGAACTACGTCGAGGAATCTCGGAGGCTGCCGAACAGACTAATTTACGAGGATATGCACGATTCGTAAAAAGGTCGTTTTTAAAGCGGTGTCGTGCGTGTATTATTGCCGGTGGCAGACAGTTCGAACATTTTATTTAGAGTAAGTAATAATTTTTTTGAAATCTCATATTTTCCTTTGAAAATTACGGAATGGCATCAATATCTGTTCCTATCTATCTAAATTCTAACATGCATCATTCATGTCTCATAGGCACTTAAGGCAATTTTCACTTAGTAAAGTAATTTTATGCTAAAGGCTAATTTTTATGTTGGCAAGTACCAAGTATTTTTTAAAGCATGACGTGGGAGGTTTTTTTTTTTTTTTTTTTTATGGAACCTGACACGGTTGGCTACATCACCTACAACATCCGTGATGTCAGCCCATAACACAGGGTGAACTAGGTGCCATGTCAGTGCTTCCCTTCATTTCATGTCGGCTACACTAAACTGGACGGAAAACACGAACTATTTACATAGCCGTTTCGACCGACGTTTCGTTCAGTGCGGTGGTACCAACCCGGCCGGGATAAACCCTACCACCTAGTAAAGTAAGAAGGGAAGGGACCTACAGTTTAACGTGGAATCCGAACCACGGTCAGCCTCCAACGGTCGAGCGGTCACCCATCAAATCACTGACCGCGCTCAGCGTTGCTTAATAACAGTTGACTAACCAACCGCGCCACTGAGCTACCGAGGCTGACGAATTTTCTTATCCCTTAGTCGACTTTTACGACATGCGACGGGGAGAGATGCAGTGGGGCTATTCTTTTTAAGTACCGACCCCACACGGTACAAAATATACGGTACAAGGTATAATATATCATTTTGAAATCTCGATTAGTCGCGCAAACTTTTGTGAAAATTTGCCATAGTAGTGTACGTACATTTTTTTTATACTATGAAGTGGCAAAGTAAACTAATTATAATTATCTTTGAAAATTTGAAGAAAAAATTTTTAGTTAATATTTTTTTGTGATAAAACTATGGGCATTTTGGTTTTATTTGGGATACTGATAAATAGCAGAGTTATTTAGGCTACCAATAAAACATTTTAACAATTATGTTTGCAAATTTGTAGTCGTAGTACCTAAAAATGTTGTACGAGATGTCAATTTTCAACGTTTTTCAAAAAAAGCTCATATCATAAAAAACAAATGACTCCGATTTTTATTTTTCTTATTTTTCCCTGGGTTCCCGCTTGACGTTGAGTTTTGGGACACGTCGTATATACAAGCATAAGTACTATGTATACATATATATTATATATTATAATCATGTATGTATGTTTATTCATACATATTTATTTAGTTAATATTCTCTCACATTATCAGTGCGCCTATTTATACACCCTTTATTTACCACATCCCAAAGGTTTGCTCTAACATAATGCAGATCTGCATTCAGCCGACCTTTTTGTACCTTATTTTGTCGTAAAATGGTGTACTTACAATAAAAAATAAATACAAATACAAATACAAGAACTGGGGTTCCATAAGGTTTCTGCTCTTTGGGTCCCAAGATTGCTTTCCTGAACAAAAACGAGTTCGCTTCACAATTTCCCGCGATTGTTTGGAACTTTTTCAGGCAGATCCCGAGGATTTTTTGTCCCGTTTCGTTACCACGGATGAAAGCTGGGCTCACCGCCATACTCCCTGAACCGAAACAACAATCGAAGCAGTGGAAAAGATCTGGCTCACCCACTCCGAAGAAGGCTAAGGTCGTTTTGTCGACCAACAAAGTCATGGCTTCAGTTTTCTGGGATGCCAAGGAGATTATTTTCGTGGATTATTTACCAAAAGGCGAAACTATAAAGTCAAAATATTATTGCAACCTTTTGCGAAGACTTCGGGAAGAAATAAAGAAAAAAGGCCGGGGTTGCTCCGGAAGAAAGTGTTATTCCATCAAGACAACGCCAGGGTTCACACTTCAGCTGAATCAATGTCTGAAATCCATAATTGTGACTATGAATTATTGCCCCACGCACCTTATTCGCCGGATTTAGCCCCCTCGGATTACCACCTTTTTCCAAATTAAAAAAAAAAACACTTAAGGTGGCTCGAAATTTTCAACCAAAGAGGTGATAGCCGCAGTAAATGAGTATTTTGACGACGATCCGGAATTATTTTTTTCGAAGGTATAAACAAGTTGCAGGTCAGGTGGAGTGGAAAAAGTGCATTGATCTTGATGGGAGACTGTCGAAAAATAAAAATTGATTTGGACCCACTTTTCTTTCAATTTCATGGTCGGGCTTAGAAGTTTTGGATCCACCATTGTATATTTTATTTCTTTTACATGAGCAGTAATTGCTTTTTGTGTGGAGCTTGACTATTACACCTGCAAATGGTCACTTACATTGAAATTCTTTACAGATGGATAATTTCCGCGGACTACTCTCAAGCCAGAACCTGCCGCTCGTCGACAACTTCAGACAGCTGCAGCCGCTGTTCGGTCGCCGCGTGTTCGTCCGCATCACCTCCAAGAATCCCAAGTTCAAAAAGACCAAATTACACTACTCCAAGTGGGACTGGGTAGGCCATAAGAAAAGTGATAATGAAGTCGCGGATTTTGATGACTGAGCGTTGAGTTTGCGGTAGCTTTAGTTACATACCTAGGTGCTAACGAATTTTAACAAGTTGTCCAGTCAGATGAGCCAAGAACTTTTTTGCACTCGCTGAGTGAGATCATAATATTATCAATGATTGTTCTTTGTGAATGTCGAAAGATATGTCCAGTGGAATTTCTTTTAGAGTTTGAAATGAATGGTAGATCAATATATATATATTTTTAAACAACTGCAGTATCGTTGTTTGATTGATTGATTACCGTTGATTGTTAACAGACAATTATTATCACTTTAAAATTCAACATTTCCAGTCCAGCAGAGAAATTAATTTTACCAAATTCTTGTTGAAATTGTATGCATTGCATTGTGCTGTTCTCGAACATTTAATTGATCATTTTCAAGCAACATTTGCAAGCTGAACTGTAAAAAGACAGGTATCTTACCTTGTAAAGGTTCTTATAGCTTGTATTCCGAAATGTATTGAAAGGTTATTTTTTTGGGTGATGTGAAGAAAATGTAAGGTTATGTTTTGAAGTAGAATACGTCTTATATTTCGGTTTGTATTAGTGGCTATAGGGTGGCACACGGGCGAATTGAAATTGATCAACTTTAGCTCCAATAAAATAGTTTTGGTGCGGCGTACCTTCAAATAAAGCCAAAATCCGGCCACGCAGCGGATTGGGTGCTCGATAGGATAGCTCGACGTATTATAAGTATTTGCGGCCGTGTTACACCTCCATTTCTTTAGGTTTAGTTTTCCTTTAAACACTGTTGGTTAAGCCTTATTTGAGCCAAATGTGAAATTCTACACAGCATTTCAACTTAGTCTAGATAATATTTTCAAATTTGTGAATATTTCTTATAATATTTACTAAATAGTAATGTATAATTATGAAAGAATATAAGTAACTACATATTGTAAATTGTGTAGCTATCTAGGTTATTAATAACACATAAGTAGGCCCGATACACCACAGTAGGTATCATGTTTTTATTGTTAAATTATGTTACCTAGGTAATATTGTTTGTTGACTAAAAATAAATATTAAAAACCAAAATTTGTTTCTTATTATGAACAAAAGCAAATAGTGCATAGTTATTAACAAAGAGTTTGGAGTGTAGCGACGTAATACAAACTCTTTGGTTATTAAAAAGGGCAGAAGGAATGCTTTACAAATAATATAATAGGCATGAATAGCTAATTGATACATGATAGGTATTTTGATTAATTTGCATAGTTTTCCGATCCGAACATGGACTGAAAAAAGAAAAAGAAACATACATATAAACATAAGAATGCAAAGGTAAAATACACGAGTGTTAGTACGTGAATTTTAATTATTGAGTATCTACCTAGATTAAAATTATTATATTCATCAAATAATGTATTATCTATCATACTAAATAAAAAATAAATTAAAGTCATTTTCTATGCGAAATAACACCTTTCTAGAGAATTAATATGCCAATATACCAAAAATACTTACCAATTTTCCACAGTGAATCAATGTTAGAGACAGCAAAACAATTCGATTTGTATTTATGTACAGTGCGTACACAATACAATTCTCCACGCATTCACAAACAGAGAGCCAGTCTAACTTTACCAACGGCAATACTGGGCCAGTATATTATTACTAACGGCAACACTGAGCCAGATTATTTTTTTTAATACTGGGTCAGTCTCATTATTACTAACCGCAACACTGAGCCAGATAAATTGTTATACTGGGCCAGTCTTATTATTACTAACGGCAACACTGAGCCAGATTCACTTAATACTGGGCCAGTCTCATTATTACTAGGGGCAACACTGAGCCAGATTAATTTTACTAACGGCAATACTGAGTCAGTTTAATTTGTACTAATGGCAATACTGAGCCAGTTTAATTTTACTAACGGCAATACTGAGCCAGTTTATTTTACTAACGGCAATACTGAGTCAGTTTAATTGTACTAACGGCAATATTGAGTCAGTTTAATTGTACTAACGGCAATACTGAGTCAATTTAATTGCGCCTGGTACACTTATCCCTACCAAGCTATTGGCAATACTGAGCCATTAATTTTACTAACGGCAATACTGAGCCAGTTTAATTTTACTGACGGGAATACTGAGTCAGTTTAATTGTACTAATGGCAATAATGAGCCAGTTTAATTTTAAAAGGGGATAAACGAAGCCAATCTAACATTATTAACGGCTATTCAGAGCCAGTCTAACTTATTACTAGCTAAAATAAGAATATCGAATAACTAAGATGCATATGCAAGTGGTTTCAAACCTTGGTTCCGTATTGGGAATCCAAGCAACTTAATTCTCAATATGCAGCCAGTTGCAGACAGCTGGAATATTCTTTTTCTCTAGCTAGACCACTGGTTGTCAAATGGCGCATATTAGCACCGAGGCTCTGAGTGCCAATTTCAAGGGTTAAAACATTATGCTATGCAACTTAGATCCACTAGTGGATCAAAGCAGTGGATCAAAGTGGCCACGCCGAAAATCCAGGTACAAGCCAATGTAATATGTTCATGGACATGTAAAGGAAAGTACAAAACAAAGGATATATTTTTAGCAGCATATTTGATTCTAGAGATTGCGGTAAACAAATCACCTATAGATCTTATTTATCATGTCATCTGCAAATTCATGACTCGGTGAAATGAAGCAAAAATATAGGTAAACGATAAGATAAACTGTCTGCTTTCACAATCTTGTGTTTTGAATGGATATTAGGACTCTCAAATCTCAAAGGCTCTTTGTAATCATATCCTTTATACACAATGTTACATTTAAGGTGGCACTTTGTTATTTCGCCAAAAAACACGTGAAACTGAATATGTAACTTTTTTTTGCAAATGTACCAAATATTTTTATTATTTTGGAAATTTGTATGAAAAAAATACCTAAGTTCTCAAAATAAAAAGTCCTACAACAAAAGTTGTTCAGTTTCAGGTGTAGAATCATCCCCTCTCGGGTACTAACCACCTATTGATGAACACCGTGTATAACATAGGTACCTGATTTCGGTTTTATGATAATACCAACATTGACTCACATACCCTTGCTCAACAATAAAGTTAGACTGCTAACTCTGTAATTAGCATTTCTTGTGCAACACATAGCAGGCCAACCCTGCTGCCAATTTCGATCACTGTTCAAACACAATGAGAAAACACAATGGTGCAGGCGCTTTTTATCACAATGGTGCCCTGGTAAAAGCTTGTGAAGAAATACATTTATTGAAAGGTCAGGTTCTATCTATTCTTCAGTCATTAGATTCATCAGCGAATCACTTCTTAGACAGTAACAGTAGGGCTATTACGAGTTTGGCTATGCCAAGGTGTAGCGTGCGTAGAGAGCGTAAGCGTTTGCGTGGAAGCGAATGCGATAGATTTGCGAACTCGCTTCCGCGCAGCGGCTTACGTTCTCTACACGCTACACCTCGGCGTAGCCGGCGTAGCGAATCTCGTGATAGCCCTGCTGGTTTTCATGCGCTTTCGCTCAGTAAGACTTTGTGCTTCATGTGAGCTAAACTGCATGGTCTTCAAACTAGATAATGTCTAAAAACAGATTCAGCTATGAGAAGGCCCGGAGCACTAAAGCGGTCGGGAGTGAAAAGATGATTCACACAAACATTGGGTCGGATCGAATTATGAAGCCATTCAATTTCAAACGAGCTGTGGAATTATGACACTGGTTCTTGGTGTTTCTGGACTTAAAAAATAAGCAGGTAAGCAGTGATATTATAAGTTAAAAGGAGGTAGATAGGTTATCTGAGCTCCCAAGCGGCACATTAAATACAAGACAACAGTCCTGTCTGAAGTTAGTCGCCCACCAACTACGCACGCGTTCGGACCACTAACCACGAGCCGCTGACACATCGAAAATGTCGTCGTGTGTAATGAGATTCTGCACTAATTCAAATAATTGGAATAAGACTATTGAGTCGGCGCATCACTTAATAGTTCTTCCTCTCAACTTTTCAAATATGTGCCATGTGTAAGCACTGAATGTCATATAGATAACCTATCTTTCCTAAAATATCATTGCAGGTAAGCCACACCTCAAGCTCAGATGGGACAATATGTCCAGCGGTCACATTTATTTGAATAAATTTGCCTTTCTTTATTAATCAAACCAAACCGTTCTAGACATTGATCTTTGGTTGTAGACGTGTGTATAGATCACGCCAAACTTTAAAGTTTTAATATGCTTATTCGCTTCTATTGTGAATAATATTGCATTCCGTCTTTGTGTGACTTTGACACACACACCCTTTAAGCAAGCTTATAAATTCGGCGCAAAACTGCACAAAAGCACGACGAAACGTGTACAGTACCCGAAAGTAAGTAATGAACATCGAGCTTTAGAAAGAGACAATCCGATTGCAGAGTGTCGTCTCTGTCACACAGAGACGTGCGAGTCCGTGCGACCAACAACATTCTACAACCGAAATGTCTCTTTCTAAAGCTGGATATTCATAACTTACTGCGGGGTCCTGTTCCTGTAGATAGTCTGGGATAAAGTTAACATGGTAAATATTGATGGACGTGGTTTGACGAACGCCGCACATTCAGAGACCAACAAAAAGCTTATTTTAGAAACCCTTAGATTGTATGTAATTGTATGGGAGAATGCAAAGACTTGATTGCAAGGTTTGATACCCCCACCCCATGCGATAGCGTCTGCTAATGGACCCCAAAAAGAAATTCATAAATGAGTACTATACTATTTTTTAATATAATTTACGTACTCGATAACATATCTATGGATGAGTATAATACTATCTGCGTAACATTCGTTATATATAACAATGTTTTAAGTTTCATAAAATAACAATGAATTTGTTTTAATATAAATAATTATGCCACGTAATGTAGATTGCTTGTGATTGGGAATGTTGTAGTTAGTGACTGCATTCTCATGGTGCATACATTTGGAATCATCGTCGCCGCAGTTGACGTGTTAATGAACGCACACTAAATCGACACACATTAGTGCAGGACATTGGTGTTGGTCGTATTTACAAGGTGTGACTTGCAAGTCACGGCAAAATGCAAGTCATGCAGTAGCGAGAATGTTTAGCGTACCAGGTCCTCGGGGTTGAACATGCCCTGAAAAAAAGAAAAGTAATAGTATTATACTCACCTGTATTTAATTACATACATACACTTCAATGAATCGCAAGTTTTCTATTAGTTAAGTTGATAGCTTCTAATCAGCCGCCGCACCAAAGTAGTTGATATTGGACACCGGGTGGCTAAGTTCAAGTGGCAGTGGGCTGGGCACGTTAGCCAAAGAGACGCCGACTGTTGGAGTAACTGTGTTCAACACTGGCGGCCGTGGACAGGAAAACGGAGTGTGGTAAGTCCACCCGCCAGATGGGACGACGAAATCAAGTACGTCGGCGGAAAGCAGTGGTTCCTACTGCTGAAAGCTTGAAGTACTGGAGGAAAATTGAAGAGGCGTATTTCCAGCAGTGGCCACTTACACGCTGACTGATTGACTGATTTCTAATATGGTTTTGACACTCAGTGTGCACCAATATACATACATACTACACGCCATATCCCCACAATCGGGGTAAGCAGAGTAATCGGTGTTCTGCTGCAAGTACTCTCGAAATTACAGCACAACACCGACCACCACGTTTAGCAAAGTATTCAGACAAGATAACCATCAGGCAGCAAGTAAGGCATGAAGGCCCACCTGCTGCATGACTCGGTGGAAACACCGTGCCAAGGTGAGAGGTGGCTAGCCTGTCGCCCTTATGCACGGCATCTTGTCCTTATCCCTTAGTCGCCTTTTACGACATGTACGGGGAGAAATGTAGTGGGGCTATTCTTATTAAGTACCGGCCCCACACAGTACGTTTGCACCAATATGTTTAGCGAAATTCAAATAAAAACTGACATGTTTGGGTACATCACCTTTTTTTATATAAGGTCTTTCAATAGTAGGTAACGATACGCTAAGTGGTGTATGTATCAGATACTGATCACGTTCCCATACCAATTTTTTTTTACAATATAAAAACATACTTATTAAGGTGAAATACTTCACGTATTAAAATTTGAGTAGTGAGTAGGTTTTTTATTTCGTAAAAAAAAAAATTGGTATGGGAACGTGATCAGTATCTGCTACACATACCCCTTAGCGTATCGTTACCTACTAATGAAAGACCTTATATAAACCAAAATAAAAAAAAGTGGCTGTGTCGAGGGACCAATGGTCAACAGACCTAAAATCACCTCTCCTTGCGAAACCACGCTCAGAGAGGCGCCATGCCAGCAGATTTGCGGACTGTTGCTAGGCTGTCTAGCCTGTTAATACAACGTTTGAAGACACCCAGGTTACATTCGGGAAACAGAAGACAGTTCCACATTCAACCGGTGAGACAATCTTACTATACCTGTAAGTTCGTTACACTTTGGTGAACTAACTGCCATATCAGTGGTTCACGTTGGTCGTGCTGGGTTTCTTCAGTGAGAAACACATTGTATGAAAAATTATGCAGCTGATCTAGCAAAAAAATTCCACGCTACAATCGACGAAATTCTTGTGTTACAAATTTACTTAGCGACTTCACTGTTCAAGAAAAAGGTACGGTACCTTTTTCTTGAACAGTGAAGTCGCTAAGCAAATTTGTAACACAAGAATTTCGTCGATTGTAGCGTGGAATTTTTTATATGTTACAGGTACGTTTTTTTTATGGAATCTGACACGGTTGGCTACATCACCTACAACATCCGTACCTTGGTGAACTAGGTGCCACGTCAGTGCTTCCCCTTGGTCGTGCGGGCTACATTGAACTGGACGAAAAACAGTAATAATTTACTCATTTACGGTGGTGCCAACTCGGGCAGGTTCAACCTTACCATCTAGTAAGGTAAGAAGGAAAGAGACCTACAGTTTAATGTGGAATCCGAACCACGGTCAGCCCCTCCAAGTTCTGACCGCGCCCAGGGCCATATTCTCTAACGTCCTACCGTCAACGTCGGTGACGCTAACTAGTTATGTCTCTGTCTAATTATATGAACTAGACAGACACATAACTAGTCAGCGCCACCGACGTTGACGGTAGGACGTTATAGAATACTGGCCCATGTGTGCTTATGTTCACAAACGACAGTCGACCGATCGAACCACTGAGCTACCGATGTAGACATGTTCAGTGAAGCGTTGAAGATTAATTTGCATCAACTCGGTTTCACCTTGGCCCTACGCAGAATGGAGTCCTTGCTAGCGTCGTAGGGCTGATCCTTGGATGGTATCTCGAGGACGGCGGGGATGGGATTGCTGTGCGCGTCGATGATGTGCCGGATGAGCTCCGCCACGTTCTGGTTGATGAGGATGATGTCGATGTCGTCGCGCTTTAGGAAACGCTTGAAGCAGTCTTCCAGCTCGCTCAGCGGCGTGTCTGTTGCATTTAATCATTTCTTCAATCAATACCAATGTACAATGTTTTATCTCACGAGCGCAGGTGAGCCATACTTGTAGTTGTAATGCGTATAGACACGCGCTCCAGTGTGCGTAAGTACAGGTAGCGTTAGCAAACTCACACATACACAGGAGCGCGTGTCTATACGCATTACAACTACAAGTATGGCTCACCCGCGTTCTTGAGATAAAACATCTGTAGCGAGCGACGTTTATCCAAGATTGCCGACTGTACTTTAAAATAAAGCAACACACTTTATTTTAGGTCTCCGTAATTGAAAATTTTGAATAGCAATAAAGCAAGCGAAAAATCTTTATTTCAACTTTAACCCTTTGACTTCTAACTCGACCGCGCGTGCAACCTATCTTGTCCGCGCGGTCCCAGCGGAAATTAACGTCTAGTGCTATTTCAATGGTTTTTTCTTGTTAGAACGAGAGAGCACTTTAGGTATAGGCTTCCATACGGAACTCTAAAAACAATCCTCAATACGCAGATATAATCGAAGGCAACATTTTCCCATTGAGCTTAAATTTAAAATATTATAGATTTAGCATACCCCGACGCTACCCCGAACGCTATATCCCGACAATCGGGGTAAGCAGAGTAGTTGGTGTTGTGCCACAAGTACTCTTGTAAATTAAAACACCGACCACCACGTTTAGTAATGTATTAGGATAAGATAACCTATCAAGCAGCAAGTAAGGCACGAAGCCCACCTGCTACAAGACTCGGTGGAAGGACCGTGCCAATGTGATAGGTGGCTGGCCTGTCGCCCTATAGCACGGCATCTCGTCCTTATCCCTTAGTGGCCTTTTACGACGTGCACAGGGTGAGATGCAGTCGCACTATTCTTTTTAAGTACCGGCCCCATGCGGTACATATACAGATTTAGTTCGAGGAAAAATATAAATAAATAGAGGCGCTGTCTCATACAAAATAATCCACAAAGTGTTACCAATTACATACAAAATGTATGGAGTACCAACTGTGCCCGCGGCTCCGCTCGCGGTAAAGGAATTGGTAATTTTTTTAAAGACCGCATTCACTTCCGACCCCACTGCTCGGCCCATATGAATAATGGTGTGATGCTATATAGCCTACAACTTGGCGGAGGTGTGCCGCATTATATAAAAAAAAACTGCAAGCAAATCGGTTAAGCCGTTCTTGAGTTATAAGCAATCATACATATACACACAGACAGACGTTGGAACTTATAATATGTAGAGATGAAATTGGTAACGCTTTCGTGGGACAAGTTGACACCCTAACTCTGCCTCTAGATTTTTTACCTAGAAGGCTTTAGCAGTTTACGAATGAGACATTTAGGTACCAATGGAACTACTCACTCTTGTCGACCACCATGAAATTGGAATGACGATTCTTGTTGATCTCTCCGATACCGCCGAGCAAGAAGCCCACGCAGGTGTCCTGTACATAAACAGCTATAGATGACACTTAGGGAGCCGACATCCCTACGGAGTTGCTAGTGGTTCTAGATCGAGGGACACTTCGGGGTCACCCATAATAGTCGCACGGCTCGACGACGCACGCTGCATCGAGTCCAAGTCCAGAGGCGCAAGCTGGTATTTGGCAAAGCCATGCCAAGTGAAATCATGGGCGTCGTTAGACACCTTATCAACGCACTTGATAACTCTTTGTCTACTTTCCAACGCCAGTCTGTAAAACAAACTAGAAGCACCCTTGGCTGGGGTTTACAATACGTATACCTTTATTTCAACTAACTGGTGCGATAGGTCTGTAGTGTAGGCTTTTGCGATTCTGGTGATGTAATTTTTTTTCTGCGGAAATCTGTATTTCACGAGAAAAACGGGTTTTCTTTTTTCGGTTTATGCAACTTTCTCACACTCACTCACTTGCTCTGACACATACGCTCACCTACTACGACTTAATGTGACAAGGTACCATCCGGGACTTTGAATAGTTTTAAGTGCGCTCTGTACAGTATTACTGTGTAGATGGTGTGGTAGTGATGGTGTCACACCTTGTGTTGCCATATAGACAACATTTGTAAGGATAATGGGGTAATTAACTTTGTGGAAAAACGAAATTCACCGCCCCGACATAACCTGCGCTCGTTTTTTACGCAAAAACGACACGGGCCGCCTTAAAATTAACCCTGGTTATTTTTTTTTTTAAACCATCAAAACCTAACCTAGCCTCATACCTACGAATAGCTCTGTCCCGCCTAGTATGTCTATTCGTAGGTAATCAACCATCTAATTACCTACGAATAGACATACTAGGCGGGACAGAGCTATTCGTAGGAAAACGTGATATTTGCAAAAAGAGGTTTTTACGCAAAAACGACACGGGCCGCCTTAAAATTAGGTTAGGGTTAATTTATAGAAGATGCGTCGCGTAGCGGCGCATCTTCTATAAATTAACCCTGGTTATTTTTTTTTTAAACCATCAAAACCTAACCTAGCGTCATACCTACGAATAGCTCTGTCCCTAAATTTTGTGTAATTAACGTTTTGTTTGTTGGCAATACTGAAAACTGATTGGAGGGATGGTGGCGCTCGCGCGCGGCCGACCACTCCGTGGGGGGGAGGGGGTGTCGTACGGAGAGGGGTTTGTTGTTCGTTCGTTCAGTCGCTCGCCGCCGCCGCAACCGCTCGCTGTTGTTCGTTTGTTGTGCGTGTGCGTCTGTTAATTACGATTTGTTTTTGCTGTTTGTACAAGGATTGAGTTGATTAATTTCCTCTCCTTGTGCATCATATTGTGTTGTATCAAACATTTTATAACTTTTTATTATATTGTTTGTACTTATTGCTTTACCACAATGTATTTATGCGTAAGATTTTTAATGCGTTAATGTTAAGATTGGGATAAACACACAATTTTGTATGAAATTTTTTCGTGAAATTTTATTTTGTTGTTTTTGGCCGCAGTTTTCATTTCCGCAGGCTAAGTCTTTTCTAACATCAGTGTTTTGGGGTCCTTTATAGGTATATATATATATTTTTTTTACGAGGTGTACGTATTGGAAACCCGCCCCGCACCCTTTGCCTTGGATTACAAAACAAAAGAATTTATTCGTGCAGAGGGTAAAGAGTGAAAGAAACTAATTTCATAACCACTATCGGTAATAATTAGTGTAAAGCGTTCTGCACACGCTATGCGCGTGTGCAGAACTACAAATCATAAAGTGTATAATATTGGGGTCTTACCAAACTATGTATTTTGGGATCATTTGGATTTGATAATTACTTTTCTCAAAAATAAGCAGGCAACAAGGATTTTATTTGCCAAGAACACTTACTTCGTCACCGATCACGCTGATGAGTTTTCCTTTTACGGCAGAGTGCAGCGCCATTTTTGTGTTGGGTTAGCTTTCTTTTGTTTGGGGCGAAAAATTCTTCTACAATCAGTGAGGTAAGTCGGAACGAAGCGGAGAACTTGGAAGATTGAGTCGGAGTTATAATTGACTGTATTCCAGTGTTGCCGCTTAAGAAAAAAGAAAGTCACCAAACTATTGCCATAAAGTCACTAGAATTAGGGAAAAAATTACTTCAAAGAGTCACTAGAAGTCACTAAATATTTTTATCAGAGCTCCATTTTTAAAATAAGTAAAAAAATAAAGTGTGAAAACATCAATGATTTATTCATTCTATGTTTATCTTACAGAATTTAAAATTCAATTAATTGAATAATTTCTGTATCATCTTCTTCCGGCACAGGGAAGGTGGATGGTTCTGTAGCTGTTGATTCTGTTTCTCTATTTACGGTTCTCGTAGTTCTCGTAATTTTTGACAGGACTTCTAGAGGTATAATGTAAGTGTGGCAGCTTTCTTTCGCAATTTTTAGTTGGTTCCTTATCAAAAGTATTGAATTGAGAGTTTTGGTGGCTAGTTTATTTCGTAGTTTAGTTTTTACAATGTTCATTGTACTGAAAATTAACTTGAACAGGCAAAGGTATATACAGCCAAAGCGATTGTTTTGATTAATTCGCTCAAGTTCATAGCGAAGATGATGATTGATTAGTAAATGATGTGATGAAGAACAGGTAAAATCTATGAGGGTATACAGCCAAGTCAAGTTCCGTGCTTCAAATTTTATCACTATTAAAAGTCACTAAAAACCACTAGATTTTTTTTAGTGACTAAATCTTTAAAAAATGTCACCAAAGACGTCAAAAACTCACTAGATCTAGTGACAAAGTCACTAAAACGGCAACACTGCTGTATTCTATCACCTGACTGAGCATAGACAATATTTTGTTATTATCGATCTCTGCAGTTGGTCAAAGTGGATTCTCTTTTATGGTCAGTGCTGCCAAATTACAATAAAAATAAAACAATCTTGCGCTTATTAGGGCAGCTGTACAGTACACGCTGGCTAAGCCTGTTGGACCATCTTATTGGGCCAACATTGCAAGTCCACCTTGGCGTATTTTGGTCGTTAGCGGCCAACCTGACCGGCCAAACGAATAGGGAGGTCATGAGCCATGGCGCGCTCGTTCGGCGAACCTATTTTTAACAATTTATTATCAATAGTACATAGATAATAAACAAACTAGGTGTATTTTTGTAATTTACCTCGTTCTGTTTCTAGTTATCATCAACCATTTTATTTTGCACAATTTTTTTTAGAAACTCTTTATTGGTTTACATTGCTTAATAATTGAACGTGTTGTATAAATACATTGCGCGGCCGCAATAGTTTCCACATCTTTATCGAACGGTCAATTCAGAATTAATACCCCTTAAAACTCAAAACGTGTAAACAGAGCTTTTTGGTCTGAGTACTTTGGCCCAACGGGGCCAATGTGTACAGCGCGGCCTTTAAAAATTAATATTGGCTTCAAAGTGCAAAGAACACTCCCATAGATGCAAATTGAATTTAACCCTAGTGCGAAAGAGACAACTTAGCTACAAAATTAAACAATTAGATTTTTAGAGGTAAGTTTGTAATATTTTTCTATCGGGCGAACATTCACGAATCATGTTTTCGCCAGAAATTATTATAAGGCATATTATTTTATAACGTAAATATGTATGATTTATTTTTCTACTTTTACATGAATAACGATGTACACTTTCCTCTGTGACTGTTTCACAATGTCAAATTTGACAAAAGGTATTTGCTGAACAAAGGAACGCTTGCGCTGTAGATCACCTGATTGTAAACACGAAGTGGCAGAAACGAAACGTAACAAAAACGACATGCACATGCACCTCCTCAACATTAGGTTAGGGTTAATATAGAGAAATTGCGTCGCGTAGCGACGCATTTTCTTTATATTAACCCTGGTTATTTTTTTTAACCTCCAAAACATCACAGCTGATCTACAGCGCCATCGTTCCTTTGTTCTCTCCTGTGCCAGACCCAGCGCATTATGGATGTCAATTTTGAAAATTTCCTTTCAATATGGGAAAATATCGCTGCAAAAGAAAATGTATGTATAGTACCTATGAGGTATAGTGCCCGGGACGGATGTCGGTGTGTCGTCGCCGCAGCGGGCGACCCGCCACGCGAATAAACTATACAAGTACGGTGCGGGTGCGAGGGAGAACACCGACGAACCGCTGCGACGGCGACACGCCAAGATCCGCCCCGCGCATTATAGTTAGGTACTTACTTATTTTTTATTTTATGTATTGAATTTTAGGAAGACTATAGTATTATCAAAACCTCGTGTCCAGTTGGGCAATAAAGTTATATGGCTTAGGGAAGCGAATCTGCGCACGGCGCTTTGTCGATAAAAAGTTACCTGGGTCGATAGAAGTTATTCACGGCTTTTTATTTAGATGAATTAATAATATCTAAAGGTACTACACTACAGGCTATAAATGCTTAAGGTACTTATATATCTATTTATAATAGATACCTATTTCACATACTCAATCATACAAAAAATTCGACAACACATTTTATTGTTTTATTTTTATATGTTTTTTTGATTTATCTGAATAGATTCATAAGATATTTATTTATGATACTTTACATTAGATTCAAATTCGTATTCAGATATTTATTTCGCCATAAAGAACACACAACAATAACAATATTTCATTGAGACATGCATATTCAGTATGGTTCGTCATAATTTTTTTTGTCCGGTCCCGTTCAGCAGTGCAATCTATAAGGAAGAAACGGGCAAGAAACCTTACAGAGTTTTTTTTTAAATATAACTTACCTACTAAGTTTTCATTATGTTAAATATAACATACTATATCTAAGCAAAAAATTAAAAATATATATACCCATTAAAAAGATAATAAAATACAAAACAAAGAACATAGGGTTCAGTCAAGTTATTAATAAAATTTGAGTATATGCATATGAACCATTTGAATTATAAAAGTCAGCAGAATTTTTATTTAGAGTAAGAAAAAAATCACCATCAATAAAAAAAAATAAAAAAATCACTTAACTTATAAAATTATTATTGCACATGCCATTTATGAAAAAATTAAATTATTGACTGCTAAAAATATATTTATATATACATTTAATTAAGTACATAGAATTAAACTTCAACTCATTTAAACCTTACTGAAATAATGTGAAAGTTACCTAATTCAAATACTTCCTTCTTGATCTTGACCCTATCTACCGCTCGTACAGACACTCCACATACCAATGCAGTAAGTTCCCGCACTCTTGTGAAATCTGTTTGAAACATTTTTTGCGGATCACTTTTTATTTCGTTGAAAAACAAAAACACATTGTTTATTAGCGTTCGCGACTGAACAGTAGTTTCGCCCCAAAGTTTCGTCATTTCTGTTTCGCAGAACGTCTCCATTTTGTTACACAGAACTTCGTTAATAAAGAGTAGTAACTTTAACGAAGGTCGAACTGTAACTAATTAAAACATCAAAAGAGCGTCAAACTGTGCAATGACGGCCAGCGGACCAATTAAATCGCATCACGTCATTGATGCATTCTACAGCGTTCGTTCTTGGTCGACCAATGAGGTCGCGTCACGTCATTGATGCATTCCACAGAGTGCGTTCTCGGTCGGCCAATGAGATCGCGTTACATCATTGATGCATACCATAACGTGCATTAGCGGGCGACCCTTCAAATGGTATTATGTCATTCATTAAAAAAACAACACAAACATATAATTCATGATTGGAGATAATTAAAAAACCGTGAATAACTTCTATCGACCCAGGTGACTTTTTATCGACAAAGCACCGTGCGCAGATTCGCTTCCCTAAGCCATATAACTTTATTGCTCAACCGGACACGAGGTTTTGATAATACTATAGCTCACTCTAATAAAATAACAGATAGACTTCGTTTTTACTAGTCACGACGATATCTTCCGCCAAGGTGTGTTCGGCCTCCTTATCATCCGCCATTGTATCGTTGCGCTAGTTGCGCTACACCACTACACTAGATAACTACCCAGGAACACGCGAACGGGAAGGGGCCGAAGGTGAGGTGAAACGAGGCGAGCGGCAGGCAGGCAAGAGTTGTTGTACCGACCGCGTCGCGCGCTGTCAGTCACGTGACCGCGCACGTAACCTAAAATGGCGCTTTTGAACAGAGTACTAAATGCAAAAAAAATATTAAGGCCGAGCACACACTGCGAACATTATCCGCACGGAATAAAATCCGTGCCTGATACCACGTTTGCTACAGACCGTGCGGCGGATTTAATTTGGAGTGCGTGTGTCATCATCATCATCATAGTTCATATAATTGCCATATGGAACATAGGAGAATTTACGCGGAAAAATCGCGCGGATGATTTCCGCACTCTGTGCTAGGACCGTCCAAGTACGGTGGCACATAAATAATGTTACATTGCGCGGCAATGAATTCAACGATCATGCACAAACCAAGAAAGAACGGTACGGTAAAGCTAAACTATGCTGGCAACAAAGAGCATTGGTCTTTAGTTGGCAACATTATCGGCTGTCACTCACACGATTCCTTCATCGCAGAGGAGAGCTTTGTTTGGCGCAGCTGCTGTGGTAGCAGCCAAACTGCACTATGGGAGTTTAACAAAAACGACATGCACCGCCTCAACATTAGATTAGGGTTAAATTAGAGAAGATGCGTCGCCTAGCGGCGACGCATCTTCTGTAATTTAACCCTGGTTATTTTTTTTAAACTACCAAGACAGTTTAATAATCTCTGTTAGGGGAGAAAACTCGCATAGTGCCGTCCGTCACAGCAACAGCTGCAGCAAAACTCTCCTGCTAACCTAACCTAACATAATGTTGAGGCGGTGCATGTCGTTTTTGTTAAACTCCCATAGTGCAGTTTGGCTGCTACAACAGCAGCTGCGTCAAACAAAGCTCTCCTCTGCGATGAAGGAATCGTGTGAGTGACAGCCGATAATGTTGCCAACTCTTACGCTCTTTGTTGCCAGCATAGTTTAGCTTTACCGTACCGTTCTTTCTTGGTTTGTGCATGATCGTTGAATTCACTAGGCCGCGCAATGTAACATTATTTATGTGCCACTGTACTTGGACGGTCCTAGCACAGAGTGCGGAAATCATCCGCGCGATTTTTCCGCGTAAATTCTCCTATGTTCCATATGGCAATTATATGAACTATGATGATGATGATGACACACGCACTCCGAATTAAAATCCGCCGCACGGTCTGTAGCAAACGTGGTATCAGGCACGGATTTTATTCCGTGCGGATAATATTCGCAGTGTGTGCTCGGCTTTAATATTTTTTTGCAGTTAGTACTCTGTTCAAAAGCGCCATTTTAGGTTACGTGCGCGGTCACGTGACTGACAGCGCGCGACGCGGTCGGTACAACAACCCTTGCCTGCCTGCCGCTCGCCTCGTTTCACCTTCGGCCCCTTCCCGTTCGCGTGTTCCTGGGTAGTTATCTAGTGTAGTGGTGTAGCGCAACTAGCGCAACGATACAATGGCGGATGATAAGGAGGCCGAACACACCTTGGCGGAAGATATCGTCGTGACTAAGTACAAACTTGCGGGGCAGATTGTCAACCGTAAGTACCCCAGGGCTTCAAGCGCGTCTACATCGTGCGGTGCCTTCATTCTGCTCCTGTAGGCGCTCCAAGGTTTTATGGAACCGATTGAGGGTGATAAAAACAGTGATATCCACGTCAAACCGAACATGTTGCACCCACTCAAAAGCTAACCTCTAATGTCACACACACGTCACATCGCGTACGCTAGCAGGCTAGCATCAGCTCGCTGCCCTACTTGTTTATGCTGGGCCCCGGGTCTAGTTCTTGATCCATACTCATCTGTCACAAGTATTGAACAATTAGTCGCATTTGGTGGTGAAATCGACCCATAGCCGCATACATTTACGTAAAACTATAATTATTCATACAGGTGTTCTAGAGCAAGTATTAGAGAAATGCGTACCGGATGCGTCGGCACGCGAGATATCCGAGTACGGAGACAAGCTCGTGTTGGAGGAGACGTCCAAGGTGTTCAAGAAGGAGAAGGACAGCAAGAAGGGCATCGCGTTCCCCACATGCGTCTCCATCAACAACTGCATCTGTCACTTCTCGCCCATCCACAGCGAAATTGACCATGTACTCAAGCAGGGTGACTTATGTAAAATGTTAGTACTCTTTTTCATTACCCTTTTGATGTGAAATAATCATAAATTTTATATGTGGACGCAAAGTTCTAGCTCGCATACTCCCACACACGATTATTATCAATGTTGGCACTTTTAAAATTTGTGACTTGTACATGTTAATTATTTATAAACAATAGCTATTGTATCCTGTTACTTTCTGTTCTTAATGTCTGCATTACGCTTGCCTCTATTTTTCTCATTTACTACTTATCACTTCAAATGTTGACTGGAAGAATCAGTGATAAGTCTGCCTTTGTGCCCTTTTGTTCTACCTCCATGTGTTCCTTTTCTTGTATAATTCTTGCTATTTGTTCTTTCTATTCTACACTTTTCTGCAATTACGCGAATTTATTTTAGAACTCTATTTCTCCACAGCATAGCCTACCTATCTTTCCTTGTATTACTATTCTATGATACAGGAAGAAAGGAGGACTTATTGCAAAACAAAATATCTTCCATCACCGTGTACATAATATGTGTACATTTGCTTTGTCGTGTACATTTGCTTTGTCGTGTACAGGTTTCCTTTTCTGTTATACGGAAAGCAGGCGTATCTCAGAATGAATTTATTTCCAGTCAACTATATATGTGTATGAAATTACATTATCGTCGTCAGTGTACCTACAGTTTGGTCGCTGACTGCATGCCCTGCAAAGTCGGTCCTTCGTGGTACCTTCAGATTTCCTCACCATTCCTTCCTTCACCAGAGTGATGGATAAATTATGTAATTAAATTCTTCGAACATTTGAAATCTCACATGTGCACCTAGGTATGTTTAATTTTTCAGTCACCGTAATCGTCATATCAGTTTTGCAAAGGGACAGTATTGTAACATCCTATTTTTTATCAATGGCTAAAGTGTGTGAGTCGAAGTAGAGATATCCGTGAGTAAGTTTGAAAAGGTTGTAATGGCAGTCGTCACTTCAACTTCGACTGGAGTAACGCTATACCATAATTAAGTCAAAGCCCCTGAAATCTTTCCAGCTTTACAATTAATTTGCAAAGTTGGTACAAGCACAGGGCAAAGTAATTATTGTAAGTGTTTCAAAACATTTTGGACATGTTTTCATCTTGTTTTTAAATGTTTACAACATAATAAGCAATTTATTTAATGATAGATCTAAGTGCGACGATAGGTTAACACTATGAAACCAAAGAATGTGAACTTGAAATGGATTCACAAGATAAAGTATATATATTTTTTTCTAATGTTTATAAAGTATTAAAACAAATATTGTCAAAATTTGACCTCCCCATAACAAACTTTTGAAAAAGCAATCGAATGAAATACATTTAGATTTTGAACTAACCACATTAAAATATAATCAACAACTCTGTTAACAGTACATAACAAAAGTGATGACATTGAAAAAATATCAGCTATACTCAGCATGTTGGTGAATAGTGAATACCTATCATATATACCTACATGCTCGAAAATGTTGCATGTACAGGCCATAACAACAAGTCTTTATCACATATTAACAACAACATAATTATGCCAAGTTTCTTTTTGGCAGAGTTTTATATCACAGTGCCAAATTATTGTGCTATTGCTACTTGTATTAAGAAAGATGCGTTTACTTAATTCTGTGAGGATGTATTCTATCAATTGTGAAAGTTCAACTCACAATTTGGAATCAAAACAAAATGAAAAGGAATGCACATAAGATGAGCACACAAATATTTATTAATACCGAACAATTCATACTAGCAAAAGAGCAATCAATGAAGAGAACATAATTTGTACGTTTGTACAATCACTAAGCTCTAAAATCCAGTAACTGGTACTCTACAAGATATATTGCACCTATAGTTCACCAGCTAGGCTAGACAGCCATGTTATAGTTTGTAAATCTGCTTACCTCACTAAGCGTGGCTTTGCAAGGTTTTGACTTTCGACTGCATCCATCGACCACTGAGCCCTAGAGATGCAACAAATTGTCTTTGCAATATTGAAACTGACTGCGCAAAAAATCAAGCGTTGTTGTATGTTTTTGGGGTTGGCTCTAAGCCTGCACACTAGTTTCTCTTGATTGCCTAGGACCTTCGTGCAAAACCCCTTGATCTCCTACCCCAGCCAGCCTCCATGAATGCCGCAACACGACCAGGGTGGCTGCAGTACAATTCAACGCAAGATGGAGAACTGAGTATCTTCCTTCGTTGGCTGTCAAGTGCACTGCACTACAACAAAACATGCTTGGCCGTTTGTCCCTTCGTCAATCAAACAAATTGAGGGTGTGCAGAATGAAGCGGGGATAGTCGCTGAGGGAGCGACCCGAGTGACGGCCAATCGAACGTGGTGCTAAGCGGCACTTAGACCGGAGGTGCATTGATGTGTGGTCTCTAGCCTCAGTTGTCGGTGACTCAATCATTGATCCCTCTGTATATTGCATAAAATTCAATGCGATCTTCTTCGCATTGAATTTAGAACTGGCAGAATTTTCGACATATCCAAGCGTGGACAGGGCTATTCATAGGTATGAACTGCACTATGCGAGTTTTCTCCCCAAACAGAGATTATTAACTAAGAACACTATCAAAGTGAATGTTTTGGTGGTTTAAAAAAAAAATAACCAGGGTTAAATTATAGAAGATGCGTCGCTACGCAACCTAATGTTGAGGCTGTGTTAACCTAATGTATATAGGTATACCTACGAATAGACACTTCCTCCAAGCGTAGGTTACCTACCTCTGGATGAAATTATACAATAAAAAATTAACAGATATCCATGCTGATTTTAATACAATAAATAAAACTAACAATAACTTTCATTCTTACTTACAAATACTTACGAATGTATGGCCGTTTTCAGAGACCTGGGAGCACACATAGACGGGTTCATTGCGGTTGTGGCGCACACGGTGGTGGTGGGCGAGAAGCAGGCCAGCGGGCGCATAGCTGACGTCGTGTTGGCGGCGCATTACGCCAGCGAAGCCGCCCTGCGCACGCTGCGGCCCGGCAATGAGGTGACTAAGCACACAACAGTCCGGTGAAGCTGGAACGACAATGAGGGAAACGCTGGCACGGAACCTAATCCGATGGAAACATTGCGTATTGTTTCTTTGCATTGCATTGAACCTTGAGAGGATCATTGTGTAATGTGCTGACCTCGAGAGGATCATTGTGTAATATGCTGACCTCGAGAGGATCATTGTGTAATATGCTGACCTCGAGAGGATCATTGTGTAATATGCTGACCTCGAGAGGATCATTGTGTAATATGCTGACCTCGAGAGGATCATTGTGTAATGTGATGACCTTGAGAGGATCATTGTGTAATGTGCTGACCTCGAGAGGAACGTTGTGTATTGTACTGACCTCAAGAGGAACATTGTGTATGGTGTAGTTGTAGTCAGCATAGGATGTGTTTAGTAGTTTTTTTTTTAAATAAAATTAGATCATTACCCCTGAAATCTTTCCAGTTTCGCTGTACTCTTAGTGAAGCTGGTACAAGCACAGGGTAAAGTGAATGTGATGTTTTTGAGCTTATTTGAACATACTGTTGTCATTTGAGTTTGAAGCATTACGACAAATGATCAAGAGATAGTAAATCATTGCTTAATCAAACATTTGTTTCATAATCTGCAAATCTCGATCTTCAATCTTAATTTTGAGTCTTCTGTTGTGTGTAAAATACCTACATACATAATTTAAATTCACTTGGTAATTTCCTATCCTATCCAAAATGTGTAAAACTCACTTCCCGTAAGTGCCATATAATTTTGCTTGTTTGGCTCATCTATACACGGTGTTAACTTTTTTCGCGACATTTCAATTTTATTACGGAATATTAAACCATTTCGTATACTGATTATTTTTTTATATTTTATTAAAAATTTTACCTCAGCGACAATTACTCTTTGGAATGGTGTAGCGAGTGGCGCCGCGCGCCTTCGACCGTCCGTACGTACCCAGCTGACTGACGACGTGTCGCGCGCTAGCTGTTGTATCTTGTCGAAATAAATGTGATTTTTTTTATTTATTTGAAAAATTACCCAGCTTTAGATTTTTTTGGTAATGCAGTGTGATTCCTATTACGAAATACCATGTTTTTATACCAAATATAGAAATTGAAAATTTTAAAACCAAAGCTCAAAAAAAAAATTCGCCTATTTAGGTTAACACCGTGTATAACCTATTTTGCTTTGTGGGAAATACACTCACCAATAAATATTTTATTTAAGTTCTTTGTTTTTAAATAATTATAAATGTTATTTTAATAAATCTATAAAAAAATATGTAAAATTTAATTGTATTTGTTAATAATTATCTATTGAATTCTTTGCCGTTGCATAGTAAACCTATTCAACATAATTTGTAATGGTGCTGTTTGCATGTGGACAGAACTACGCGGTGACAGACGTGGTTGGAAAGATCTCTGCGGAGTTTGCGTGCAAGCCAGTCGAGGGCATGCTCTCACACCAGCTCAAACAGAATCGCATCGATGGAGAGAAGACCATCATACAAGTAAGTTTACGTGCACATCACCTGCAAACATTCTTATATAACTACAGCACCTATTTTATTCTTGAATTTTTTTTTTTATTATGATTTTCCACCCCTTAAACTTCCCACAGGTCCCTTTTTCTGTATTTACGAACAAAACAGCGAATATTCACAAGCACAACACGCGCGCGTGTTGTGCTGATACTGTTGTGCACATACAACACGAACTGACAATGACGACAGATATGAGAATTTTTTTCGTATTCTGACGTCTTGTGACAGCGCAAGATAATGGTAGTGTTGGGTAGCTCAATAAGTCTACTTTATAGTTTGTCTCTTTGTAGTAAGGCACCCATAGTGAGAAAATTCGAAAAAAAATATTTTCGGCCCATGCAGCAGTTTGGAGCTCGCCGACAACGCGGCGGTCGATATCGCTCGCTCCATAGCTGACGGTATAGCGCTCTAGCGGTCGATATAGACCGCTCCAGCGTCAACGGGTTAAGGATTAATAAACAAAGTACAACAACAACGCTTGTTGCACAGAACCCGAGCGACGCGCAGCGCAAGGAGCACGAGAAGGCCACTCTGGAGAAGTACGAGGTGTACGCGATGGACGTACTCATTTCCACCGGCGAGGGCGTCGGCCGCGAGATGGACACTCGGTGCACTATCTACAAGAAGACCGACGAGATCTACCAGCTCAAGCTGAAGGCCTCCCGGATGTTCTACTCGGAGGTCCGTCTTTACTTTGTCACATCACCGGGTTGGTACCACCCCACTGAATGAAACGTCGGTCGAAACGGCTATGTAAATAGTTTGTGTTTTCCGACCAGTTCAGTGTAGCCAACGGCTGGACCGATTTGGATGAAATTTTGTGTGTATATTTAAGTGGGTGCCTGGATGGTTTGAAAATACAATTGAACACGGTAGATGGCGTCGTGATAAGTCCACGCGGACGAAGTCGCGGGCACGGCTAGTATATGCATATATTTGTGGATTCACCTTTCCATTTCCTTTAATTTTAAACCCCACTTGATATGTAATTGTTTATTATGGAACATTTTACATCCTGCATCCACCATTTTTGAATTTTGAGCCTGTGTCACTCCCACAATTAAGACGAATCCAATGACATCTCATATGTTAAAATCTAGCCATTTAGGCTGCAGCACGTGCCATAGAAATATACATAGGTACTGGTAGGTACAACAATGAAGTATACCTATGTATATACACTCGCAGTCTGGTAAAAACACCTTGTTATTGGTTCCTGTCTCTTCACTGGGACCGTAGGCAGTGTAGTGTACGTTAGAGATCACTGGTGCTACTAAAACTTCTACGAAGTGGAGCACACCTTCTGTCCGGGCAGCTCCCCATGTTGGATTGTTATAAATAGGTTAAGATGTAGGTGGCGGTAGGGTCATTAAACACATCCAGATGGGAACTGCAATTAATCAAGGTCGAGGGAAGAATGAAAAAAGTTTCAGACAGTTTCCGTCCAGTTCAGCCGTTGTGTAGCCGGCACAACCAAAGTGAATTATTTGTAGGACACCTTGTTTCTGTCGGAATGGGGTGTCACCATTCCGACACAATGTTCTATAAAAAGAAAAGAACATGCCCTATAAAAAAAAAATTTTATACAGTGGATTTTGGTGGAGTTTTGCCCTATTAAGTCAAACATTAAATAATGCTATTGTGATTGTGCGTAGGTTCGCAATAAGTATGGCTCGATGCCGTTCAACCTTCGCAGCTTCGACAAGGAGACGGCGGCGCGCATGGGCGTCGTCGAGTGTGTCAACCACAAGCTCATCGAGCCCTTCCAGGTACACTTGCGCTCTTATTTGCATTCACTACTCTAGAACCTTGTCATAACAGCCAAGCCAAGTTTTACTGTCCTAAAAAGGCCTCTATCCTATCATAAAAGTTCCATTTTTTCGATGAGGTTTTTTTTTTGATGAATTTTTGCACCACTTTTTTGCGATTTGCGCAAAATTTGCCAAGTTAAGCCGCGGCCGACCAAGAGCAGTTGAAGCTACTAAAAGTCAGCTACCCCTACAGAGTAGGTATTTTCAATTTTTTTATCAAGTTGAATTTTTGCAGTCCGCCACCGGACTACACCTGCAGTGTTATAGAATCACGGGAAGTTAGCTATTGTCTTTTGCAAACTAAAATAAAGCCATTATTGTTAACATTAAAATTTTTTACACCATATTTGTCTAAAGTAGAAAAAAATCCAGTTTCCATTACTTTACGAAAGAAATGTTATCCCAATCATATTGAGATAGAATTTTTAATAGAATAGAAACTCTATTACACACAAGAGTAAAATAATATATGAAAGATACATGAAGACTAAGAAGACCTGGAAATCGCTTGCCATTCTAAAACAAACAAACAAAAATTTACAAAATTATAATTGGTGAGTTCTTCATCACTGGCAATTAATTATATATTGATTGATTGACACCAATATATCATTTGTGCATATATTTACAAAAGTACTTTTACAACCTAGGCACCGTATCGTATAAGGTACGATACAGTGATGTCTGTCTCAGCCAGTAGTCGCTACGTCAGTTTCCCTTCGTGGGAAAAGGGGCTAGATGAAATCGGCGCTGCATTCTTCGCTGGGGCACTGCAGCATAACGCTAAGCTAGAGCTCTCTTTTTTCCACATTTATTTACTGTTTAATATTATATTTTTTGTGTACGTAGTGATTATTTTTTTGTAATATATGGGAAAAATTAATACAGTTTTTTTTTCTTTAAACAATGAGGATTTAAACACGTTTAACGTGAAGTGCTCTTTATGTTTATTTATTTATTTATTTAATGTTAACGAAATCAACAGCATTACATTTAGAATATAACTAACATTATTTATACAAAAAACAAAGCAAATTATAGATTTCACTGATTAGAACCGTATTTTGTTCTACATACAGACAGATGCATAGGTACTAAACAAAACAAAGGATGAAATTAACACATTTTTACAACAATATATTTTGCAACAAATATTTTTAGCTACCAGGGTGTGTGTGTGTGAGGGTGTGTGTGTGTGAGGGTGTGTGTGTGTGTGTGTGTGTGTATGTGTGTGTGCGTGTGTGAGAGGGTGAGGGTGTGTATGTGTAGGAGAGAGTGTGTGTGTGTGTGATTATTATTATTATTTTATTTTTTTTATTTATTTCTTGCTCTAGTTGTACGTCGGGTTTAAAATTCCAGACACTATGTGCTTCTTAAATACCGATTTGTTATGTTGCACAGATTATAATTTTCCTGTTGTTGAATTCACATATCGTTGGGTTGGCTTGGTTTGACTTGTGTTCTATTGTGCTGTACTGTGTGTGCGATGTAATGTTTTGTGGCCGGGCAGGTGTTGTACGAGCGGCCCAACGAGCTGGTCGCCCAGTTCAAGTTCACGGCGTTGCTGCTGCCGAGCGGCACGCACCGCATCACCGGCCTGCCCTTCGACCCGACCGCCTTCTCCAGCCAGTACAGCGTCAAGGATCCGGAACTCAACGTAAATTATATTTCAATACACCATCTGAAGTATATCTCAGATATACTTCATTTTTTCTCATTAGGTTCCTTGCTTCAAAGAGGTCAAATTAATGTAATTGTGTGACTGGTATTTTGAAAGAATTTTAGGTTTATATAATTTATGACTACAACATATAGAATTTGTCAGACCGGCATGGCATTCGCAACCCCCTCATACGACTGAATGCCCATGGGCGCCTTTAGACACCTCATGGGTGCCTCGGCGCCATATGTCGAGCTCACAATAAAAAAAGAAAAATCTTTTAGAATTCATCTGTTAAATGTTGAATGGAAAACTGGAATAATTTGTATTGATAAGTCCACCATTATTTTTGTATTTTATTTGTTTGTTTTTCTTTCAATTGTGTGCGTTATGTTTAGAGTTATTATTGTGTTTACACTAAACTTTGTTTGATCTCCACAGTCACTCCTCAACTCGTCAGCGAAATCAAACAAGAAGAAGAAAAAGAAGGCCGGTGGTGAGGAGCCAATGGAGGTGGAGGCGGTGGCGTAGCGGCGCCGCTCCCCGCCCCCCGCCGCCCCCGCTGTGCCACGCACAACACTACACGCCACCGTGGCCACACTAACTCAAGACATCTGCGAACATGTCTCTGCGATCATTCTCTCAACTAATACAAAACATTATAATAAAAACATAAACAGTTTTTTCTTCTATTTTTAGCATAATGGCATTCCAGGACGAATGTTTGTAACGTGTTTTCGAAATTTATGCACAAAATTGACATTTGTTTATAACCACTTCACTGTTTTTGTCTACAATTGATTAGTTAATTGTTATATCCATTACACGTGGAAAGTGTTCCTTGTAGGTTAAATTATTTGTCTCAAATTCAGTGCAAACTACAAACTCGAGCTTAGAAACATACTTTTAAATGTTCCCGAGTGTACGTTCGTTGTTTTGTCGGAAAGCAAAATTATCTTTGTCCAAATGTTGATGAACTGTATTGTAAACTATTTCGGGAGAAAAATAAATCAACATGTGCCACTTTGTGGACTGTTTTTTTGAACACTCACTTTTATTTTTACCCTTGAGCTCGATATGTATTTTAGTTCTGCGCATGTCGGGCTTTTCTGTGACAATTTTTGAAAATATTCATGGTTCAGTACTACTGGCGGCTGGTCCTAAAGTGCGCTCGTGCGCCGCACTACCATACCACGAGAAGTCTTCACTTCACTCAAAATTAATAATATCTTATTATAATGTACCTACATTAAAACCATAAAGATCGTACTGTAAATAAATACGAATGTGAATTCGACCTTATTCCATAGATCACTAGGCACTTTTTTGCGAGTAAACGCGCGCCCCGTGCGGAATCGAGTAACGCACGCGGGTCTCCCATACTGAATGTATGGGGATCGGCAAAACACCGCTGGCGCGTGAGACAAAAGATACTTCATAGAAACAGTATGGGCCGAAATGGCGTTCGGCGTGCGGCGCACGAGCGCCAAACAAGGACGCTATATCGTGAATAGCCGCGCGTGCGATACGTCGCGAGCGATTCGTTTTGCACGAGTCCGTCTACCTAGCTAAAGTCAGCGTGCTGTCATGTGATGTCACACACCCGTTAGCGCGCAAATATTTAAAATTGGATATGGTTAGGTTTTGTGCTTTCTGTCACGTGATACTGTGAATTAAGTGGTGCCGATATTTGCCTAAGCGTTGGTTAAAGGTAAGGCTTTACAATCAGGTGATGCCGGGTTCAATTCCTACTTTTCAAATGTTTTATTTTTATATATATATTTGAAGTACTTTTGGGACATTACTACTGTTTTCTTTTTGAAAGCTGCAGTAGTGTTGTGGTTTATGGGTGTGTTCATAAAGGTACTAAAAATGAGTTAAAAAACTTGTTTGGATTTTTTTTTCTTGTTTTTTGCAACGCAATGAGTTTCTTGAGAATATTCATACTAGGTAAGTACATAATAAAACGCAGGCGTTTAAAAAATTCGGAAGTCCCGAACTTAAAATAACATGACGGGAATGTATTGGGAAATTTGGTATTTAAGTACCTAGGTAGGTACTTAGCGCACTACCGGTCACTGAAGTCACCAGCCGCCACTGTCCAGTACATTATTAGTGCTTGTGAGAGATGAGAGACCCTGTTTCCCATAGCTCAGGGAATCCTATGTTGGGAAACAGGGATCATTTGAATTTGTATGAATAATAAACATTTTCTTTCTTTGTGAACATAGATTATTAATACCGTCTAATTAATTCCGTAGAGCAGTGTAGATATATTGACCTCTAGTTTAATTCTCAGTTCATTTACAATCAATAATACCACTTGAACGAAAATTCAATTCAAAGTATAAATTTTGAACAGATCAAATAATGTTGTACCTGCAGGCTGTATATAATTAGTTAGTAGGGGTACTGTTCTGTTGCCCACAAAATAATTAACTTATTTTGCACTACTATAAAAATGGAGTGGCAAGGTTGGAAATAAATAGGACATTTATTGTGATTTTTTTATGAAATGCAAAATTCAGAAAGTACCATATTAACTGTTCAAAATAAATTAAGTTGATTATTTTGCACTTCCATAGAAATTAAGTAGCAATGTAGGAAATAAATTGGACATTTGTTATAAAATTTTTACTAGATTCAAAATTTTGAAAAGCCACTTCCATAGAAATGGAGTAGCAAGGTTGGAAATGAATTGGACATTTATTGTGATTTTTTTACTAGATGCAAAATTCAAATTCAATAAAGCCAGAAAATAAACTATAATAAGTAATTAATTAAAACGGAACATGAAAGTCAACAGTTTAGCTTGAACTATTTCTTCGTCGGTTCTGAAGTTGGAGCCGGTAGCTGCTCTGCGTTGAGAGCTGATGAGACATAGTCGTAGGACTTGCTAGCAGCGTTGTAGGCGTGCGTCGGTAGATCCACGAGGAACCCGAATGTGGCTTTCACGCCAGAATTCCAGTAATACTTACCCAGGTATGAGATTTTTTCAGATCCCGGTAGCTGCGGCAGCTGAAACAAAGATACTCAGATCAATTTTCTATCACTTTACTCACTGGTTGAGTTTTACAGAATATATGTGGTGCTGACGGCTCTCACGTGAGTCACCAACCTTAATGACGATAGCAACACAATTAAGTATGAATTTTGAACCCTAGGCGAAACAAATTGAAGTTCAAGAACAAGTAAGACCGGTGATGGAATATTGTTGTCATCTTTGGGAGGGTTCCCCTGAGTACCTTCTTTCAGCCTTGGATTCTATCAGTGGCGGGTCCCCAGGTGAAGCAAGCAAGGCGCCGCCTCACTTGCGCCTCTTGAAAGTAAAGAACAAAAAATCAACATGGATGTTTATTCATTGCTAGACTTTCGGCATGTCCTGTCCTCGAAATGAAAACTGCAATATAACATTAATAAAATGCTATTATGTCGGTAATCCACCTAGGTGCCTCACTAAAATTCATTGTTCAAAGCCGCCACTGGATTCTATTCAGCGACGAGCCATTCGTCTCATTGGTGACTTTACTCACAAAGGACCTTCAACCAAAGACGTATGGTTGGGTCAGTGAGCCTGTTTTATCGGTACTACTATGGCCGTTGCTCTGACGAAATAGCTTCCCTTATCCCTCCTGTTCGCCTTTGTCAAACCCGCCATACTCTCGCGGAACACCCCCTTGTAGTGGACAGAAGAGATCTTCGAACTGCACGATTATCTAAATCGTTCTTGTGCCACACTGCAAAGGTGTGGAATGGGATTCCGGGGAATATCTTTCCCCACTCCTACAATCCACGGATCTTCAAATGGCGGGTTTTCCCCAGCAACATTAGTCCACCTCCAAGCCGGACTGTCACCTCCTCGGCGGTGAAATTGGCTGCGCCTGAGGCTTCGCCCTCGGGCACAGCCACCTAGTTCGGAAGCAATAAAAACATTCATTTTGACGTTAAGCAGTTGAGGAGTGAGTATGACAAGGTTCTGACGCCACTACATCTGGCCACACTAATATGATGAACAGAAATATGCAGAATATTTACCTCGTAAGGGATTTGGTTTTTTACTTCGCCTACATACGGTGCAATTTTTTTCTGTATATCGTTATAGAGCTCACTTGTAGTCTGGCTATCTTGCCATACGCCCGCGTCTACGGTGTAGTACACCGTCCCACCAAGAATAGCGGACTTCACACCAAACCTGAAATATAGGATAGTTGGAGGTTTATTTGTATAGTCATACAATGTGACAACTTACCGAGTGATAATGTTATTTTAATATTTATAGACATATCTATCTGCTACTACTTACTTCAGCATCTCGGTAAAATATTCTATGAAAGTAAGTCGATATTACTTTCGAAAATAATTATGTAATTTATTTCAAACATAAAATGAAGTCACACACTTGACTTTCGACTGACTGACATTTATTTGACTGTTGCAAATATTTTTTTAAATTCTCTGTTAGAGTAGGCTACGGTTTTGAGCCATACTGCTTGGTCATACTTATATAGGCCGTTGTATGTTTTAACTAGCCTTGGTTCTAGCTTAGCTAAATATTGGTCTACAGGAATAACTCTATACATATATTATGCTAAGTGTTCGTTACTTTGAAAACATTTGCCTAATGCTAAGAACAATACAATTTATTTCTCGTATATAGCCCTCGAGAATATAATCTATTTTATTTCATTTGTATGAGCCACCTATGCTACCGCTTTCGCTTTATTTTTCATAAAGGGATCGCGGATAGAAAAATAAAAAAAAGAACTTCAATGTAAATCAAGGTGGAAAAAGATGGCGGACGGCGGCGGCGGAAGATTGTCGCGTCGTCGGTGTAATAAAAAATATATATTTTTGTGGTTCTCGCGGGCCGAGAATTTATACAACAGACGTTAAAGCTACAAAAGAAATGGCTGTATACTCAAATGATTTTGCCTGTTTCGGGAGGAGACGAATTAAATAAAAAAAAAAAAAAAAGAAACTAAGAACTTGTCGTTGTCACTGTCAGTCAAAAGTCAAATAATTAATCAGTTCAAAATTTCGGTGGCATATAATTTGGGATCGCGTACTTTAGGTCCGATAATTTGGTACATGAAAATGTACCAAAATCCGGCCCGAGACCGTATTTTAGGTATCAATACTTTGGGTCTGATAATTTGGTCCATTGATTCTAGTACATAAAATTTGTACCAAATTATCGGACCTAAAATACGATGTACTAGAATACGGCGTCGCGCCGTACTTTGGGTATCCGTAATTTGGGTCGATAATTTGGTACATCGTATTTTAGGCCGTCTACACAGCTCCATCTATGAGTGACTGGCTATACTATTACGAAACGTTGCTATTCAAACGTTCTGTTACTCGAGAAGGTTCAATTATTATTTCGCTACTTGTTGATAGATGGCGATAGCTGGATATTTACAATTATACATTTTGCTGTGATGATTTTCTTGGTATCTGTATTACTTTAAAACATCATTGGGTATACTACCGGTGTAAAACTGTAGGTCCCTTCCCTTGCCCCTTACTAGGTGGTAGGCTCAAATTGTGGCCGACTGGGGTGACCGACCACCGTACTGGATGTAAGATCGACTCGGCTGTGTTCTCCTCTTGTCCAAGTAGTATAGCAAGCAATCTAAAAGGGAAGTCTCTGGTATGGCACCTACCTACTAGGAGGTGAAATTGGCTGGTCGGAGCATGTGCTCTGGCCCCTCAGACTCAGTCATCCATATCGGATTATATAAAAAAAAACTATGGTCCTACAACAGGATAAAGTGAATGACCCATCACTACTTGTCTCCGTCACTCGCACGCAAGTAAATAGTGCGAGTGCCGTCGCGCTCGCACAACGCGTCTGTGCGGCGAGCGACGGCAATATTCTCGTATTTCTATGAATAAAAAACGATAACATAGAAGTAGGATATATGATAGTGGAATGGCGAGGCGGCCTTAGGTACAATAAGTAGGTACCTACCTACCTACGTAGTTATATATATATAACCAGCTGTGCCCGCGGCTCCGCCCGCTCTCATATTTCACTTCACTGCTAACCTCATAAACCATTTAGCGTGATAGTAAGTAGCCTATAGTTGATGGGGAAAATCAAGCTATCCGTAGATTTTTTTTTAATTAAAATCGGTACAGACATACATATACACTCAGACAGAAAGCAGACGTTGGCTTTTATTATAGGTAAGGATTTCGAATGTCAACGTTGCCAATTCGTGCAGCGCAGCACACTTTGGTGTGGTGTGTGTGTGTCACAGCAACAAACAGCTGATGACAGCAGCGCCGCGGCGGCCGCCGCGCCGCATAGACTGAACTAAATGCGGAAGCGGAATAGCGGGATGAAACTAAACTTGTCAACATAAATACATACTTCCAATCAAACGATATCGCATTACAAGCCATCAGATGCTGTGCCTGTGTGTGAATGAATATACACGGTGTTGCAAATTGTCCTCGCAGTATTTTTAAATGACATCTGGGGGTTATTCTATATGTGAAACTAAATAACATCTGCGGCGAAAAAAAAAAATATTTTTTCCATAAAAAATTTTAAACCTATTCTCAAAATGTATGGGGAAAATGAATGAAAGAAAGACTCGTTGGTAGACGCCGCGCCGCGCCGCCCGCCGCCGCGCCGTTACACGAGTAAAGAAGGGACTCTCGCTTCTCTATTCATGTGGCGCCGCGCCGTCACCGCGCGGCAGCGCGGCGGAGGCGCCGCGCGCCGCCGGCGCGGCGGCGGTGTCGTCAGATAGATAACCGTTCTTTAGTTAGATAATACGCAGTACAAGTACAAAACTATACACGGTGTTGCACCCCCAACCACTAAACCCGAAAGGGGGTGATTCTGTACATGAAACCGAACAACTTTTGTTCTACGACTTTTTAATTTGAAGAAAAAAAAAATTATCTTCTCCATACATTTTGAGAATAGGTATTAAAATTTTGTATGGAAAAAAAATATTTTACTTTTATTGTTTTATTTTTATGGAACCTGGCACGATTGGCTACATCACCTACAACGTCCGTGATGTCAGCCCATAACACTGGGTGAACTAGGTGCCATGTCAGTGCTTCCCCCTTTGATCGTGCCGGCTACACTGAACTGGTCGGAAAACACAAACTATTTACATCCGTTTCGACCGACGTTTCATTCAGTGCGGTAGTACCAACCCGGGCGGGTTAAACCCTACCACCAAGTAAGATTAGGAGGGAAGAGACCTACAGTTTTACGAGGAATCCGAACCTCGGTCCGCCTCCAACGGTCAGCGGTCACCCATCCAATTACTGACCGCACCCAGCGTTGAGTAAGATTAGGAGGGAAGGGACCTACAGGTTTACGAGGAATCCGAACCTCGGTCCGCCTCCAACGGTCAGCGGTCACCCATCCAATTACTGACCGCACCCAGCGTTGCTTAAAGCGTTGTTGACTGTTTGCACCACTGAGCTATCGAGGCTGACTGTAATGAAATGAATGATGGATGAATGATCCAAAACTCAATCTCAGTGTTTATAAATACTTTGTCAAAATCTCATCTCATCTCACTCTAGTTAATAAATTAGAAGTGTGGGATAAACACGCGCAAGTCGTAGGTCGTAGCGTAGGACGCCGCGCCCGCCTGCGGCAACGTACAAAGGCAAAGAAAGAAGGATTGTATTCCGTAAGAACAATAGTCGCCGAGGACCGGATGAGTATGCTTACTTATACTATACTACTTGCTCGAACTATTTTGACTATTATTATTTACTAGCTTTTGCCCGCGGCTTCGCTCGCGTGAAATTCGTATTTCAAAGGAAGAAAGTAAGTAACTAAGGCCGATCTGCGTTAAGGTAAACGATAAACCTTCTCAACTAAAGTAAGTAACTAAGGGCGAGGCCGAAGGCCGAGCAACGTTTAGGAAGACGATAAACCTACTCAAAGAAATTCAGTATTTGAGGGCGAGGCCGAAGGCCGAGCTGCGTACAGGAAGACTATAAACCTTCTTGAAGAAAGTAAGTAACTGAGGGCGAGGCCGAAGGCCGAGCTTCGTTCAGGAAGAAGATGACCTTTTCGAAGAAAGTAAGTAACAGAGGGCGAGGCCGAAGGCCGAGCTGCGTTCAGGAAGGCCATAAACCTTCTCGATGAAAGTAAGTAACTAAGGGTGAGGCCGAAGGCCGAGCTGCGTTCAGGAAGACTGTAAACCTTTTCGAAGAAATCAAGTAATTGAGGGCGAGGCCGAAGGCCGAGCTGCGTTCAGGAAGACTATAAACCTTCTTGATGAAAGTACGTAACTGAGGGCGAGGCCGAAGGCCAAGCTGCGTTCAGGAAGACGATGACCTTTTCGGAGAAAGTAAGTAACAGAGGGCGAGGCCGAAGGCCGATCTGCGTTCAGGAAGACCATAAACCTTTTCGATGAAAGTAAGTAACTAACGGCGAGGCCGAAGGCCGAGCCGCGTTCAGGAAGACTATAAACCTTTTCGAAGAAATTAAGTAATTGAGGGCGAGGCCGAAGGCCGAGCTGCGTTCAGGAAGACTATAAACCGTCTTGAAGAAAGTAAGTAACTATCGCCCATATTTACCTACTGTCATCGAGAAAGTTTAGCGTCTTCCAGGATACAGCTCGGCCTTCGGCCACGCCTCAGTTACTTACTTTCTTCTTTTGAAATACGAATTTCTTCTCCCTCTCCCTCTCCCTTTCCCTCTCCCTCTCCCTCTCCCTTTTTTATTTTTATGGAAACTGACACGGTTGGCTACATCACCTACAACATCCGTGATGTCAGCCCATAACACCGGGTGAACTTGGTGCCACGTTAGTGCTTCCCTTCGGTCGTGCCGGCTACACTGAACTGGACGGAAAACACAAACTATTTACATAGCCGTTTCGGCCGACCTTTCATTCAGTGCGGTGGTACCAACCCGGGCGGGTTAAACCCTACCACCTAGTGATATAAGAAGGGATTCGTATCCCTTAGTCGCCTTTTACGACATACACGGGGAGAGATGCAGTGGGGCTATTCTTTTAAAGTACCGGCCCCACACGGTCCCTCACCCTCTCCCTCTCCCTCTCCCTCTCCCTCTCCCTCTCCCTCTCCCTCTCCCTCTCCCTCTCCCTCTCCCTCTCCCTCTCCCTCTCCCTCTCCCTCTCCCTCTCCCTCTCCCTCCCCCTTCCCATCCCCCTTCCCCCCTCCCCCCTCCCCTCCCACGCCCCCTTTACTGTAATATACACTTAATTTACAGGAAAACGTAAACGAAAATCCCAATCCTTCTAGTTCTCACAGAAAACGCGATGGTACGGAACCCTCTTTACGCGAGTTCGACTCGAACTTGACCACTTTAAAAAAAAAATTGTTACCATGGGATATACACTTAATTTACAGGAAAACGTAAACGAAAATCCCAATCCTTATAGTTCTCACAGAAAACGCGATGGTACGGAACCCTCTGTACGCGAGTTCGACTCGAACTTGACCACTTTTAAAAAAAAATTGTTACCATGGGATATACACTTAATTTACAGGAAAACGTAAACGAAAATCCCAATCCTTCTAGTTCTCTCAGAAATCGCTATGGTACGGAACCCTCTGTACGCGAGATCGGCTCGAACTTGACCACTTTTTTTAAAAATTATGTTACTCCGGGATATTCACTACCCATATACGAAGTTTCGTCCAAATCCGTCCAGCCGTTCAGGCGTGAAAGAGGAACAAACAAACAAACAAACAAACAAACAAACATACTTTCACATTTATGATATTAGTGAGATTTATTACCATGATTATGGAATGGATTACCGATGTTACGGGATACCCACGATAGATAGACATTTGGATAAGTCGTCGAATGAAACATATTAAAATTATGTATAAAATTATTTATTACATCTTCTATGATGGGGTGCTATATACTGCATTAATGTATAAATGCTTTACGCGTATCATAAAAGGACTCACCCAAAGGAATAATATTAACAAACTGCTGCAAATACGCAGTGAATTAGTTGGATTTTGTGCACCCAAGCAATAACATAGGTTATAAAAAATTATAACCTATGTTATTGGTGCAAATATTATGTAAATGTATATTTGCAATGCATGGGATTTTCTTCTGAATTTTTGGAAAAGTTTTTGATAGAAAAATACGGGTCACAAAATTAGCAATTTTTTTAATAAAAAAAAATCAAGCAAACTTTACAAAAATACAATAAGTATATATAAGTACGGATTTTGTGGTTGTGGTTGGGGTTGAACACCCAACCACGACCACAAAATCCGATTCTGTACATGAAACAGAACAACTTTTGTTCTTCTACGCAGAAGTTATTTAGTTTCACATATAGAATAGCCCCCTGAAGCCAGTAAAAAAATTGCGGAGGGCAATTGCAACACCATGTATATATATATGTTTATGTACCTTCTAGTGCAGAGGCTCAGTTATTAAAATGTGTGTATGTCATTTTGAAATTAATAAATTAGATTTGATTTGAAATTGAATAAATTTGATTTGAACTTGCCGGAAAGAAAATTGTGTAACATAAGTAGGTCGTACTTAGGTAGGTATGTACTTAAAAATGGAACCTGATTGTCTTAATTGTGGTTTTTTTTTTCAGAAAATGCAATGCCTCGCTCCATACAAAGAAGATTCCATTTGGGCTTTTTATGAAGGGAACTAGGTATTATTTTAGAAGACGCTGCACTAGGCTGGCGTCTGGTCAGCAGGTTGATTGAGCACTTTACGTGCTCTTGTCCAGGATGTCCAGCGAAGTTCACCAACCACCCAACTCGTGGACAACAGACAAGGAATGTGCACATCCACGATGACCAACAATACTGGATACCTGATAGGTTTAACCCACCTTTATACCTGATAGGTTTAAGTTGTTGACTTTACTATGTTCTTATTATGTACGTACCTACCTATCCTTTAATTCTTTCATGTTCTGGAACTTTCACTAAAATATTCCTTCCTCCTAATTAGTTTATCCCTTGGAAGGAATTTCCAGCATAAGTTATACTGTATAATATATATAGTATTAAGGAAAACGAAGGAAATAAGAAGGAAATTTGACCAAAGTATGTTACCTATCAGGAAATTTTACTAATATTTTTGACGTGATGACGTCACGTCTTATAAATTGATGAACACCGGCTGCACGCACGTAGGAGTGTCACGTTCCATCTGAGCCTGTGTGTGGAGGCGAGAGCGCGTAACAAGCGATAGAGACGAGCAATCGGTATAGTCAAAGTTACCATGGAAACGTCTTAAGAAGTAAAACTGTCAAGATCAGACAACAGAAGTTTATTGATGGCCAGTCACAAGATGATTAATCTTTCTACTGGAAATGTAAGAAATAGAATTACTGATATAGTTATGCTCTATGTACTACGATTATTCCACGTCATCACGTAAAACTATCGTCCGTAAACCGACTTTACAGACAACCAATTTTTTTTTACTAATTTCTTTTATCCTTTTATATCAATTGATTGACAAGTTCATATTGAATTTTATTTTTATCGTGTTTTTATCATTTTACTAGCTGTTGCCCGCGGCTTCGCTCGCGTGAAATTCGTATTCCAAAGAAGAATGTAAGTAACTAAGGGCGAGGCCGAAGACCGAGCAGCGTTCAGGTAATCGATAAACCTTCTCAAAGAAATTAACTAACTAAGGGCGAGGCCGAAGGCCGAGCTGCTTTCAGGTAAACGATAAACCTTTCTCAAATAAAGGAAGTAAGTAAGGGCGAGGCCGAAGGCCGAGCTGCGTTCAGGAAGACGATAACCCTTCTGGAAGAAAGGAAGGAACTAAGTGCAAGGCCGAAGACCGAGCTGCGTTTAGGTAAACCAAAAACCCTCTTCCGCCTTCGGGTCTTGCCCCTAAAGACTTCCTTTCTTCCATAGAATATAATATCGTTTACTCAATCGATTTATTTCATAAAAATAAAAAAGTAATATTAATAACTAAAGAATTAAAACCTACCTAACTAACATTAAAATAACTATCAAAACTGGCATTTTCAAATGTTCTTAGAGCATTTGCGGCATTACCCCGCTGGATGGCAAGGCTTGCCCTTTGAATGAAGTACATAAGCTCTTGATGGCGGGACACCAGTTGCGTCAAGCAGCAGAGGCCCAAGCCTCTTTTGGCTTCACTGCTCCACGGACCGAGGGTTTCAACCGCAAACGCAACAAATTCGAAATCTTGAATTATATTTCTATATTGGTTGCGTTTGAGGCTCTCCGCCCCAGCCTCGGCCGCGCCAGCCGCTCTTGAAGATGTCCTAACGTGACTTGGAGCCAATGTGAGAACACAAGTGGCGTCGAACAAGACCGAACGAAAAAAAAAATATTAAAAAAAAAATTAATGAAAAAAAAACAAAAAAAAAATATAAAAAAAAAAAAAATAATGAAAAAAAAAATTCAAAAATTAATGGTAAATTTAGTATAGTAGAACGGACAGACATGCATTTGTTACGGAACCCTACATTCATTTTGAAATTAATGTTAAATTTAGTAGAACGGACAGACATACATTTGTTACGGAACCCTACAATTCATTTTGCAGAACTTAGTAGAATGGACAGACATAAACGTGTTACGAAACCCTACTTAACAGTTGCAATCCGGGAGTGCCGGCAAATCCCGTGCCAATCGTAACTTAACCACTTAACCCTTAATGCAATGACTTTTTAAATAATAATGTCGCTGTCGCGGTGTTACGAACAGAATTGATCCCGTGCCACTATAACTTAACCCTTAATGCAATGAGTTAAGGTTACATTTCGCTTTTCGAGACTGACGAAGACGCGATGACGCGAGATTAATTTTTTTTACCCAAACTACGCTAAAGAAGTTTTCACTTCAAAAATCTATTCTGGTACATCGGTACATTTTTTTTTACCTACATTGTCGCGCTGAGTCTTACGTGCGCGTAATCCGTATTTCCGTCTCTTTGGCGCGTAGTAACGAACGTCACACCACACACATGTAGATTTTTGAAGAAGTAGCCTGTGCCCCCCTTATTTGTTCTATTTTTCTTATTCTTATTATGTGTTGGTATATCCGCCGAGCTGACGGACGGACGGCCCGGACGGACGGACGGACAGACGGACAGACAGGCGGACGCCCGCCGCCGCGCCGCCGCCGCCGCCGCCGCGCCGCCGCCGCCGGCCGCCGCGCCGTAGGCTTCGGTAGTAATAACTCGGTCGACTTAACTCGGCACCAGTGTTGCCAACTCAAATTTTGAAATTCTCCTAGATTGACTTCGAAAATCTCCTAAAAATCTCCTAGAAAATTTTCGTCCTCCTAAAAAATTCTCCTGTTATTCAAATTATAAAAATTTCACCACATTTTTAGTGTTCCTTATACGTACGGGACCATATTACTAAGCCTGGGCCGTCTGTCCGTCCGTCTGTCTGTCTTACCTGTAAAGAACTGTATCTTTTGCACCCTGAAAACCGGTCAAGTGCGAGTTGAACTCGCGCACCGAGGGTTCTCTGACAGTCAGTCAGTCAGTCAGCGTGTAAGCGTCTACTGCTGGAAATACGCCTTCAATTTTCCTCCAGTCTCTCGGGCTTCAGCGGTACGGACCACTGCTTTCCGCCGACATACTTCATGTCGGCGTCCCACCTGGCGGGTGGTCTTCCACACTCCGTTTTCCTGTCCACAGCCGCCAATGTAGTACATGGTTACTCCAACGGTCGTCATCCTTTCGGCTAACGTGCCCAGCCCACTGCCATTTTAGCTTATACACCTGGTTTCCAATGTCAATTACTTTGGTGCCTCAGCGGATTGCCTCATTCATTAGTCATTCATTATCATTACGCACCATTTCGCTTAGCTATACTCCCAGGCCAGCCCACCATGGCTAATTCCATCGCTCGCTGGGCAACTTTGGAAAACAACTATAGTCATAGCTCACGTTTCACACCTGTACGTCTTAAACGGTAGGACGCACTGGTCATACATAATATATACAGGTTAGACCTCGGGGTGAATTTTAAATTTCCGAGGCAGCCCTACTCAGTTGAATTCCTCCCTCGACCTCCTTAAGGAGACCTTGTCTACCAAGCAGTATTTAACCGAGATATACGTACATACTCTTCGTTCAATCTGTTCCATCATTTCTCTGCCAATAATGATTTGTCCTCCCTTCATAACCACGATTGCCATTCTAACCACCACGTAATTCGTTGGTTTTAATTATTTTTTATTTTTTAAATTCTTAACCACACCAAGTTTGACACTTGTACGTATAACCGTTTTTACGTTAGAGCAAAACCAAACAAACAATTTCTTTTAGAAAAAAATACGTTTCTTGTATGGGGAAGCCCTTAATTTTTTTTTCTTATTATTTGATAGGATGCCCGCCAATAATAAATAACACATGATCTGTGAAAATCACAACCAGCTACCTATTACGGTACAAAAGAAGATACAGCCGTTAAAGTAGTGCGGACTGACGGGACAGACTGTCGACGTAGGTTTAGTAATACTACTGATTATTACAAAGAATACATGTAAATAACATTGATTGATAACAAAGTGTTCGTTCGGTTAGGCACGCCCGGTAGTCGGCTTGTTGGTCGATCAAGTCACAGAGTGTCACATTATCCTATCTAAAGAGCAAGAAGGGGAACCTTGATCTTATCAAAAGACAAATCCTATGGTAAATGTGTGACTTGAGAAGATGGTTGGTTGATTCACATAGTTCATTCATTGTGTTGTCACCGCACATACCGACATATTTGTTTGTTACTAATAAATATATTTTTCTCACTCCTAAATCTTCTCCTGTAATGATTTTCTTTCTCCTAGATTTTCTCCTACTCTCCTGACAGGCAAAAACTTCTCCTAACACCGCTGAAATTCTCCTGAATCTAGGAGAAAATCTCCTAACATGGCAACACTGCTCGGCACCTGGCTCGATCGGCTTGCACACAGGGTTGCTAGATGCCTTGCTGGTCAAGTAGCCACTTCGCGGTAAAAAGATAGCTCAAGTCGCCCAATTTACACAAAGAAAAAAGTGTTACCACAATAATTAAATGAGAATCATACATAACATAACCTATCATAAGAAATAAAAAATAATTTAAATAATAAAATATGGCTTTAATTAATTTTTAAAAATAATTAAAATCTGTATAAAAAATCGGACATTTACGGTGGTGGTACTGAACCCTCGGTGCGCGAAAAAGATTAGGTCCGGTCGGTGAACCGTCGCACTTGCTTGGTTCGAAAGTACAATAAAGCGGACTTTGATTTTTTTTTTCCGAATGTTAATGTTTTTTCGATGGAATCATATTTGTAGGCGAAATATAAGACACTTTTATTCTTACACGTTTTTCACTAAAGTTGATAGTTCCGGAGAAAAAAAATATATTATATTATTTTTTTGTAGGCGACACAATATGTTTTCGTTAAATTCTCAAAACAATAGCACTTGATAGAACTTCGGCATATAGATCCTTAAACTATGAGAGAATCTGAACGAGATTGTGAAAAGATCCTGTCCGAACTCGTTCCCCTTTGCCTAAAAACAAAAGTTGCGCGAGAGTGTCAAAAGTTGCTAAAAATGTAAGAAATTGTAACCATCTGGCAACACATGACGAAATGTCATCCGAGCCAGGTGTCTAGTTAAGTCGATCGAGTTATAGTTCCTAACGGACGGTTAACTATTTATCTATTTTTGCTCTATTATCTATAGGCTCGGTTCCTTACCCGTACGGGACCTAACCTAACCTAACCTAACCTAACCTAACCTAAAAAAAATCAGGGCGAGGTTTGCGGAGTGGCATCGCGTGCGGTCAAGTGCGCGAACCATTCTCGGAGCTGTGCAGTGGGAACATACCTAGACCCCCACACCAACCCCCCAAAGGTTCACGGTGATCGGTCCAGCAGTTTCGGAGTCTATCGGGCTCCAACAAACAGATCAACAGACAGATACCAACATCCATTTATTTTTTTTATATGTACATTTACATATGTCGAGAGATATGCATACCATACTCCTATAGACCAAAGATTAATTATTTATCTTAGCTATAAACTTTTACATTCGTATTTAGCGATACACCGGAAATAGAGAAAGAAGTTCGATCTATTTTCGTCTGTGTAAAAAAGAGATATGAATTTCATCTCTTTCAAGTATTTTGTTAAAAAAGTGAATGCTGTACCTACAGAATTAAAATGCCTAACAATTATATACATTAATTACTTACTGGATAATGTATGCATACCATTCATTTTATAATTCCAAAACCAATTATGCATACACAATCTAAAAAAAAAATATTGTCGTCTCTAGCTAGACAGGGTGTCCCGGCTGCATATTTCCAAAGTCTATAGGATGAGTTCCTCTGATTGGTCGATGCCAGTTTGGCGGGAAATTTAAATTTCGGAAGTATTTGAACTGCACTATGCGAGTTTTCTCCGTTTTGGTGGTTTAAAAAAAATAACCAGGGTTAAATTTAGAAGATGCGTCGCGTAACCTAATGTTGAGGCGGCGCATGTCGTTTTTGCAAGTAGAAACCAAACTTAAATGCGGCTGTGAGATGCGCCCGTGTGTGTCTGCGCAAAAGACGATTAATAGGGCAGAGGGGGGAGAACGGGAGGTGTGCAAAGGGGGTATCGGCGCACCCTACCGCGCTCCCCCGCGTTGCTAGGATACGACCTCGCGCCGTCGCCGCCCGCGTCCTGTCGCCCGCGCACGCCCCCCTCTCATCTGTGCGTGCACCATTGTACAGTCACTCACTATTTATTTGTTTCTTCCGTAGTGTCGCGGTAGATTTTATACTAATGGTGGTTTCACACATGTTTATTCGTATTCGTGATTGTAGCAAACATGTTAGTTTTATCTCACTCTAACCAAGCCATTAGAAGGAGGCGAAACGGAAATGTTTACCAAATATTTGTGTACATACAGCTATGTGTGGCTAGCATGATAAATGTTTATTGGCGAAGTGCGTTTACCGGGGTCGTCGCCCAAACAACACCAACACGTCGTAATTTCAAACCGGTTTTAACCATGATCGATACATCGGTGTGCACAAACATAATATAATACAATAATATATCAAAATAATATAAAGCAAGACTCTCTTTTTTTATCTGTAAATGATAATGTAATAATTTTATAAATTTTCTGGCAAAATATTCGATTGAATATTTTATTTGACTATACATGCGCAGTCAAGCGGCCGAACTTCAGGCCAATACGTTTGGTTTGTTTTTCCGAAAATAAATCTTTTATGTGGTTATAAAAAAAATTTAACACCCTAAAAAAATTTAAACACCCTAACATTGCTTAAAAAAGAAAAAAAAACCAAAAAAAAACCAGAAAGATTTGGTGGGATTCGAACCCATGGTCAAAAAATACAAACTCTACACCGTACCAATGCGCTACGAAATCACTTAGACGAGTTAACGAATTTCGGGTTCAGTAGGTTCGCTAGGAGTGCCGGATGCGGAGCCGGACGAAATTTAATTTCCCGCCAAACTGGCATCGACCAATCAGCATAACTCACCTATAGATAGATTATGGATATATGCGTCCCGGCTTGCGTAAGAAATATTCAAATAAGGTCGTAGCGTAGGTACTCCTTATATGGCGTTGAATACGGATATGAAAGAATTTTTCAGTGTAGTTTAGAATTTTTTTGATTGTCTATGTCTATATATAAACTTTCAATATTTACTTCGGCCAGAATATATCTATGGGGACAGTAAAAAAAATCTTAACCAAACTGAAAAATTATTTCATATTCGTGTTTTACACCATGGAGTAGTAAATATTGAATATTAAAATCAAATATCTACACCAGATTTTAATGTTCCCTACGCAAACTGGGATACCTGTATATGCACTGATATATGATATAGGGGTCTTTTCATAACGTTTTTTTTTTTATATTTTGTCACTCTACACCCTAGGGTTGAGACTTGGGACAGACGGCCATGGCCATGGAGTCCATGCACGTTCAGTAAAAAGCAGCATAGAAGGACGCCACCTGTGGACGCCACCCAACTCCCAAGAGCCAAGGGTGCAACTTCCAATACATCATAAGTACCTATACATTTTATTCTATTAGTATTTTTTGGAGTAAATTTACGTGCATACATTAACCCACTGCTCCATTTCGGATTCCATGTAAAACTGGAGGTCCAGCTGGTTGACTGGAGGAGACTGCCTAAGGCAATAAGTGCGCCCTTGCCACTAGTTGCGACACATTAAGTGGCATAAAGTGTACCTAATTATTATATGCATTTATTCACACGTTTCTTTTTATATAAATTTTACATATAATTTACAAACTTAAAATCTAATAGGTACTTACAAGCATACAAATGCGGCGGCGCGGCGGGACGGCGGCGTCGGCGGGGGTGGCGCCCCGGCGCGGGCGGCGGCGGTGATTTATTTCCAGCTTACTATTTATTTTTTTTTTTTTTTTATGGAACCTGACACGGTTGACTACATCACCTACAACATCCGTGATGTCAGCCCATAACACAGGGTGAACTAGGTGCCATGTCAGTGCTTCCCTTCATTTCATGTCGGCTACACTAAACTGGACGGAAAACACGAACTATTTACATAGCCGTTTCGACCGACGTTTCATTCAGTGCGGTGGTACCAACCCGGCCGGGATAAACCCTACCACCTAGTAAGGTAAGAAGGGAAGGGACCTACAGTTTAACGTGGAATCCGAACCACGGTCAGCCTCCAACGGTCGAGCGGTCACCCATCCAATCACTGACCGCGCTCAGCGTTGCTTAATAACAGTTGACTAACCAACCGCGCCACTGAGCTACCGAGGCTGACGAATTTTCTTATCCCTTAGTCGACTTTTACGACATGCGACGGGGAGAGATGCAGTGGGGCTATTCTTTTTAAGTACCGACCCCACACGGTACAATTACTATAATTATTATTATGTTTCAGGTAAGAAAAAAAATGCTTAGGTAATTAAAAATTATTGACATGCTTAAATTACGTAAGTACCTATTTATTTTACGTCGTCAACTCTAAATAACTGCCTAAAACAATGATTCGGTAAATCTGTAAATACTGCAGTAAATCGTTAATAAATTATATGGCAATACTAGATAGATACCTACCTTTTTTCCTAAACTAGTACCGTGAAATCTTTAATGTGGAAAAACTTCTTTTACATTTATTTTAATGTAGCTAGTGACATCTAACAGACAATACATGAATCAAACTAGCAGACTAATAAGTAAGCTTGAACATGCTGATAAGTTGAAGGGAGATTGCTACTTCCCGGTAGATGTCGTTAATTATTTATTCGACACTACCCAAAGTACGGCGCCTCGGCGTACTCTAGTCCATCGTATTTTAGGTCCGATAATTTGGGTCATGATGCCTAAATTATCGTGTACCAAATTATCGGACCTAGAGTACGCTGTACTAGAATACGGATGCCCAAAATAAGATACCTCGAATACGATGTACCAAAATACGATGAACCAAATTATCGGACCCAGAGTACGATGGACTCGAATACGATGTACTAGAATATGGTACACCAAAATTTCCTCGAAGGTGCATGCATTGTTTTTAAATTTTTACAATTTGAAATACATTCTAATCCTATTGAAGCCCACGTAACCAGCTCAGCAATGAGCCTTGTGTTATTGAGAGCGCTGAGTATCGGTCACAGAGGATACAGTGCAATATTACCAATGGCACGACAGTCGAGCGACGTGAGCAAATTCCGCACCGAACTAGCGAAGGCTCGGAACATAGTTATCCTAACTGGGGCTGGTGTCAGCGCAGAGTCCGGAATCCCGACGTTCCGGGGCGCTGGCGGCCTGTGGCGTAAGTACCAGGCGGCTTCGCTAGCCACCCCGGAGGCATTTGACACGAGTCCTAGTCTTGTGTGGGAGTTCTATCATTACAGGAGGGAGACGGCTGCAAAAGCTCAGCCAAATGCTGTAAGTAGCTAGAATATTCCTAGATAATGCGCTGTAGATAGTATAATACATAACACAATAATAGGTTACGTCTTGCTTGGAGCACTGCTCGCACCTCTGGGATGGCTCAGCTAAATATCAGCTTGCGCCGCTAGACTCAATTCAGCGTCTTTTATTTTTTCTTATTTATCGTCGTGCGACTTGTGGATGACCCTGTGGTGTCCCGGGACTTAGAACTGCTGCAACTCCGTAGGGACATCAAGTGTGTTCTATCGTATATTTCACGGAGAGTGTTCGGAGGAGCTGTTTAACGCGATTCCGTCGTCCCCATTCCACCTCCGCACTACGCGTACTGGGCAGGGGATGCACCCCTATACAATCGACCTACCGAGGATACGCACAAACTGGTTCTGTAGGTCTTTTATTCACAGAACCGGGAAATTGTGGAAGTACAGCCCGGGATTTTTCAAAAGGGGCGTGAAAAGGCTCCTGTCAGGCCGGCATGGCATTCGCAATCCCCGTGCATCACAGAATGTCCATGGGCATCGTAAGTCACCTACTCGTAAGTGAAACGAAGCCACATGTCGCGCTTTCCATAAAAAAAAATTTATAATAATCCTTTTATGTATCAAGATTTCTTTTATATTATCTCCACTGGATTGATATTAATTTTAAAAATTTCAGAGTCATATTTCGATAGCCAACTACGAATCGCGCCAACAGAAGGGCGGCAAGTCTGTGACGGTGATCACACAGAATGTGGACGGACTGCACGGGAGGGCGGGGAGCAAGAACCTCGTGGAGCTGCACGGCAACCTCTACAAGACTCGCTGCACCAGGTGCAAGGAGGTCCTCGTCAATAACGATAGTCCTATCTGTGAGGTGAGTCGCCGTTCAATCTTTTCTGTATGTATGTATTAGGGTTGTAACGAATATCCGTATTCGCATTCGAAATTCCGAATATTCGGTTCATTTTTAATATTCATATCCGTATTCGTATTCGGTTGTAAGATACTGAATATTTATCGATATATTTTACAGATGAGTTGGTCTATGTATTGACAATAGCCATGAAGTTAACCTGTTCAATATCAGGCTATAAAATGCCGATTGATGCTGACTTCCAGGCATTTTTGACATAAACTCAAATACAATACACACCACACGCCGTATCCCGACAATTAGGTAAGCAGAGTAATCGGTGTTGTGCTACGAGTATTCTGGTAAATTACAGCACAACACAGACCACCACGTTTAGTAAGGTGCAAGGTGGAGTTCAAGACAACTCAGAACGCATGAAGGCCCACCTGCTGCATGACTCGGTGGAAAGACCGTGCCAAGGTGAGAGGTGGCTAGCCTGTCGCCCTTATGCACGGCATCTTGCCCTTATCCCTTAGTCGCCTTTTACGACATGCACGGGGAGAGATGCTGTGAGGCTATCCATAATATCGCCTGAGAAAAAAAAAAAAATTGCAGGCGCTAGCGAACCGAGGCGCTCCGGACGTGAACGTGGTCGGCTCGGACATCCCGGTCAGGTCTCTCCCGCACTGCAAGAAGCCCGGGTGCGGGGGCCTGCTGCGTCCGCACATCGTCTGGTTCGGGGAGAATCTTCAGAGCTCCATCATTGATCAGGCTCGTGAGTACAACGCAAGACTATATAACCCAATTTTTTTAACTGTGCACTTCGAGCTGTCAATGTCCTTAGGTTGGCAGGACTGAATTCACCCCCCCGCTTACTTAAAGTATTGAGTACTTAAAGTAAGCGTGGGGTGCATTCAGTCCTGCCAACCTAAGGACATTGACAGCTCGAAGTGCACAGTTAAAAAAATTGGGTTATACATAGGGCACACTAAAAGTTTCCGGAACTGGCCACTTACATAAACAATATTTAAAAAGTAATTACAACATTTGAAAATTGAACTCTTTGGCTGTAGAATGCACTTTGTTTCATCTGACTGTCAATTGTTTTTCCATTGTGGCGCCATTTTAAAAATTGCGTGTCTTAATTAACATAAATTTAACCCGGGAAAATTTTCGTAGTATGATTTTCTACGATTTTAAGTGTAATTTGACAGCTCATCAGAGCCTCGCTCGGTTTCAATCTGCTTTTGGCGATGAAGCACCATGCAAGACGACTATTTATTGCTGGTTTGCAGAATTCAAGCGCGGTCGTGTCAATCTCAGTGACGAATCTCGCGATGGTCGCCCGTTCACCGCTGTGAACAACAAAAACATCGATGCTGTGCGCCGTATGATCGAAACAGACAGGCCTGTGACCTACCATGAGATTCGGGCATCCTTAGACATAGGCATGAGTCAAATACAATCAATCCTACACAAACATTTGGGTGTGAGAAAGCTGTGCTCGCGGTGGATCCCACACAATTTGACCGAGGCTCAAAAAACGCACCGCGTCACTTGGTGCAATGCCATGCTTACCAGATTCAACAAAGGCGCTTCAAATTTGGTGTGGGACATAGTAACAGGTGACGGCACCTTGTGACTTTTTTCAGTTCCCAAAAATTAAGAACCAATTACGCAGTCAACGATTTTCATCACCAGAAGAGCCTGTCGAAGAATATGAAAAACACGTTTCTGAGGTCACCACGGAGGAGTGGCACAAAAGTTTTCAAAATTGGTTTAATCGTATGAAAAAGTGCATTTACGCAAAGGGAGAATATTTTGAGAAACAATAAATTCATTTTTGACCTTTAATAGTATTTTATTCTTATTAATTCCGGAAACTTTTAGTGTGCCCCACGTACATAATGTATGTATGCACCAGCGGCGACTCCTGGTCCTGAATATTGGGTTGGCTCTGGCTAAGGATTTTTTTTTTTCATAATTTCATAACTTAGGTACTTACCTACGCGTTAATTTATTTCTACCACAATGAGTTCAAAAACTGAAAGACGATTACGATATAGATACTTTATAATATTTAGTTTAAATGATTTATTTTGCTCACTTACGATTTATTTGTCTGTAGATAGGTACCTACTTACTGGTTGTGTCAAAGCTGTCGAGTTGCAGCCGACAACAGCGACGTCTCCTCTGGCACGACGACGACGAGACAGGCATACAAGCTTGAATTGTTACATTTTATTTGTACATGAAGTCCACTCTTCGTTCCACAGACAAGAAATTTTCGATGACTCGATCGTGAAAATCTATCTTCTTTCTTCCTCAATTTTGTTAGCAACTCCTTTTCCACAGATATGTAAGAGTGCCAAATTACTGAGTCTCTCTTGTCCTTGAGTGCTCCGTAGATAGCTCGGTAGGAGTTTGCCATTATAATTACCAATAAATCACTTTAAATTTAACAACACTGCACAGGATTCATCCATACAAAGTCCATACCATACCTACATAACGGAATATATGCAGCTATCAACTCGCGAGCCAATGCGCACACACACGCGCACACAACACACCTAGCCTAGCTCGCTAGTCGCATCGCATCGCACGTCGCACAGGCTGTGCGACGTGCGATGCGAAGTATTCTTGTGCTGTGCGGCACAGCACAAGAATACTCGTCGTGTGGACGCAGTGCGCGCACACACCCGCACACGCAACACACACACCTAGCTCGCTCGCTAGCTCGCTCTACTCGCTACCGCGTCACTAAATGCACTCCCCGCTGCGCCAACTCGAAAGGCTGATCAGCGGGTCCGCGCGGGACGGGGGGGACATCGGTCGCTTCCGCCTTGTATGGAATACGATGGCGCTTCAAAATGTAGCCAACCGGCCAATGAATGCCTTGATGTGTCGTCATTCGTCGTCGCCCGCGTTTGACGCGCGCGAAATTTCAAATTATGTAACGGGTACGGGATTGACGTTTTATCTTATTAATCGTGGATTATATGACATAAATAATATAACTCCGAAATGTTTTCACATTTATTTTAGCCTGATACTTCTGTATTAATGGTGTCATTCTGTATTTGGTTTGGCGGCGCCAACCTCGCCAACTGAGAGGAGTCGCCGCTGGTATGCACTGAACCAGCCCCACAAAGCAGACAAATTCATTTATACACGGAACTGGGAGTACATCGTGCTGGGAGTAATGTGATAAAAATGTGAAGAATATAGCTTTTATTTTGAAATTGGTTAAAGAATCATTCTCATTGTTTTATGGAGGGGTGTCTGAATGGGGCAACTAATAACTCAAACTCGGAAACCTTCGGAAGCCTATGTCTCCATGAAGGCATATTGATGCAATGTGTAAGTACATATTGCATGTATGAAAGTGTATGTGCATCTGTCGAGATTCATACTTAGCAAATAAATGTAGATAAAAAGTAAGACAGCCTTATATCTTCTAATAAATAGAGGTAGATTAACCGTTCAGGTGTCGGTGTGGGCCGCACTAATCTCCACAAGATATCGCATATGTTTTGTTGTTGTTGTTTGCAACCTTGCAGCCTCTTGGGAAGGCGGGTGGGCCATTCTCCGCACTGAGACCTCAAGATGGTCCGTTGTACGTTGCCGTATATAGTTAAAATTAGTTAAGCAACGACAGAAAAAATTATGAACACCTGTAGCATATTTAGCAAAGTTGTAATCCTTACAAAATTTCCTACAAATATCTTACAATGCGGTGACATTTGTTTGGGTTTCAAATTGTTAGTTGAACATTGCACTTCACAAATATAGTGAGGATCCATTTTTTTTTTTCGATTTCATACACTCGCGATTGGTTAAATTGGTAATTGGTTTGAGCATTTTATAGAAAATATGTGATATTTATATTTTGTCTGCTTTTACCTCATCAGGAAACAACAATAACACATTCACTTCAGTAATGTTGTATCCTTTCGAATTTATACACAAACACAACAAACTACTGACTAAAAACACCAAAAATAATTTTCATATGAGGCCGTCACCAAGTCTCGAAATGCACTGATCTAGGCTGGCGCCAAAGTGAGTCACATCAAGTACGTTCACCTTTATTTAGAAGTATAATGAGTTGTATCTCCATAATCAAAGAATCTGTATTTTAATGCCGAAAGTCGGCTGCGTCGCAGGGACGAATTCATTTTTGCGGTAAAGTAGAAAAACAAACCAAAAACCTAAAATTACCAATAAAGTTTTATCTGTGATCTTGAATCATTGCCAAGCCTCCTAACATTTGATTCGTGATAATATTACAAAAATTGTCTTCACAGATAAAGCAATGGACGGCTGTGATGTGTGCCTAGTGGTCGGTACCTCCTCCGTCGTCTACCCTGCTGCCATGTTTGCACCTGCTGCCGCGTCGCGAGGCGCCATCGTGGCCGAGTTCAACATTGAAGCGACGCCCGCTACTTGCGAGTTCCATTACTACTTTGAAGGGCCTTGTGGTACTACTGTACCGAATGTCTTGAACGATTGAGGCATGCAAGTTGGGTAATAGTTTTGGAATGGTGTTCTTTGGAGTTGATGAGACTTTGATTGACAGCTATCACCGGTGCTAATCCGGGACAAGAGAACTTAGTGCATTTTCGGAATAGGTAAATTCAATTTTTTTTTTTGTTTTTGAACATTTTGGTTTAGTTGGCACCTTCCGAATAGACAGTTTGAGCATTTTATAGAAAATATGTGATATTTATATTTTGTCTGCTTTTACCTCATCAGGAAACAATATATGTTTAATAGCTTGTAAGTACTATTCATACTAGATATAGATTTCATATCAATTTATTGAAAACACATTTTGTTTATCTGCTAAGCTTTTTTTTATTGTGTAAATAATTAGACTGAGTTTACATAAAAATCTATATTAATTAAAAGAAACATGTACAAATAGACGCTTAAAATGTAAATAAAAAATTGTGTAAGCTTAAAATTAACATAAATAAAAGTGTAGATTAAGTCACGTTTTTTCTTGCTTATGTCTGGCGAAGAACTTAGCGATAGTTCCGAAAGCGCTGCCGAAGTTGAGATTGGTGCGGAGGGAGTTCTGTACGAAGGAGGGGAGGGCGGCGGTGGTGGTGGGCCTGGAGTATCGCTCATCGAGGAGAAGAACGCACGCGTAGTCGTTGGCGTGTCGGACCGCCCTTCCTGCGAGAACATTGCTTGTAAAACATGCTATGTACAGACATCTTCAATTTGAACACACTAACCCAGGAATGTCATTCACACCATTGATAATTAAAAAATAGGCTGGACCAATTAAAGCACAGTAGATATAATGGTTCCCTTTCTAACCATTCATTTATTAGAGTTGAAATTAATGAAGTTTAGATGGAAGCGTGTGGTTGATTTCGAAAATATTTACAAACAACAATAAGTTTGAGGTACCTATTTGTGTTTCGGGCACAAAAGAAATAGTGATAAGTGTCCCAAAAGAGAAAGAAAATTTTTTGGTTAGAACATAGAAGCATCAACACTCACAAATAAAACTTGGGAAATTTTTCAAGTTTGCATTTTTTATATTCAAAAGTTGTACCGTACATGTACCGTGTGGGGCCGGTACTTTAAAAGAATAGCCCCACTGCATGTCTCCCCGTGTATGTGGTAAAAGGCGACTAAGGGATATGACTCCCTTAGTCGCCTTTTACCGTAGAGTGTTTTCATTTTACGAAGGCACGAGGGGTATGAGGTAGGAAGTGGTGTGATACCGCGCGGAGCTCAGTAGGTAACGACTCGGTTCGACGGAGCGATGCGGAGACGTGTAGAACGTGTGTACCGACCGGGCACCGAGTTCGTTCTCTACTGAGCTCCGCGCGGTCGCCTCTCGCACCACTTCCTACCTCGTACCCCTCGTGCCTTCGTAAAATGAAAACACTATACTGTAGGTCAATGAGAGGTCTCACCGATACACTGGTTGACGGCCTTCATGCAGAGGTTCTCATAGTAAATGTTGCCGGCGCCGCCGCCCTCGGTCCTGTTGAGGTAACTCATCTTCTCCTGTAGCTCCGGGGACTTGATGCTGGGGTACGGCATCCCCACCACCACCACGCAGCGGCCCAGCTCATCACTGTCGATGGATATAATTTTTTTACCTGAAATCTTCCCTTCTTACCTTACTAGGTGGTAGGGTTTAAACCGTCTGGGTTGATACCATCGCACGGAACGAAAGGTCGGTCGAAGCGGCTATGTAAATAGTCCGCGTTTTCCGTAAAGTTCAGCGTGGCCGGCACAATCAAAGGGAAGCACTGACATGGCGTCTAGTTCATCAATGTGTAATGGGCTGTGTGCCTTATTTTATGGAACGTAACCGTGCGTGTTATGTTCCATAAAATAAGTCAACAAAATTATAATAAAAAGGCAACAAACGGAGTTATCAAAATCAGAGACTATTTCGGAACCTGACACAGTTGGCTACATAACCTCCAACATCCGTGATGTCAGCCGATAACACCGGGTGAACTAGGTGCCGTGTCAGTGCTTCCCTCATTCAGTGCGGTGGTATCAATCCGGGCGGGTTAAACCCTACCACCTAGTAATATAAGAAGGGAGTCATATCCCTCAGTCGACTTTTACGACATACACGGGAAGAGATGCAGTGGGGCTATTCTTTTAAAGTACCGGCCCCACACGGTACAACGTGTTATGAATTTCCACACCAACATACTGCGAACAAAAATAACCGCAGAAATAAATGTTGCTTCACCTGAAATTGAGACCTTCACTGAGTTTGCCCCCGACCACACTCAGCAGCACTGCACCTGTCATGCCGCCGTCTTCGCATCTCACCGCTGCCGCGTACTCACTCAGCACCTGCCAAATTAAAAATTAAACTATTACAATGTTTATTGCGCCTGTACACTTTGCGAAATCGGTCCGTTCGCAAGCAACAGATGACCCCACCGCCACTGAGCGCTCCTGATGAGATACTGATTCTCCGCTCCTCGGCACACGCATACGAACGCAGTCGTCTGTCGACGTGCACAGACACAATAATTTTAGTACTCCCGCGATCTTTATGGCTTGTGCTAGAACAATAAAAAAGGTATGGCCGCCGGACTGTCAAATGCTTGTATGAGAACTAGCGTCGCCGAGTTGCGGGGAGCGTAGTGTACTTACCGATGATAAGATATTCCAATATTGTGCACACTAAACCTGGCTGTAGTGTTTTTACATGTAAACACAGATCATGCGAGCATTTTAAACAGGTTTTAGCGAACGCAGCCGATGACAGACTTACGGGCCAGCGCGCGACCGTCCAATGAAACAAGTATGTTTTTACTTATATCGTGTTACGTTGGCGAGTATAGGGTTCGGGGTTCATACCTTTTTTATCGTACTAGGGCTTTAGTATAGACAGTGCAGAGGTGAAAATAGTTTGCAGCGTAACACAAGCCTATCTTACTACGGCCATGTAGAGAAAAGGCATCGCCAGTAGACGCAGCGTCAATATGGGAGTCTGAATAGCTTTTTTTTTATGGAAACTGACATGGTTGGCTACATCACCTACAACATCCGCGATGTCAGCCCATAACACCCGGTGAACTAGGTGCCATGTCAGTGCTTCCCTTCATTTCATGTCGGCTACACTGAACTGAACGGAAAATACGAACTATTTACATACCGTACCTATTTACAGTACCGTGTGGGGCCGGTACTTTAAAATAATAGCCCCACTGCATCTCTCCCCGTGTATGTCGTAAAAGGCGACTAAGGGATATGACTCCCTTCTTATATTACTAGGTGGTAGGGTTTACCCCACCCGGGTTGGTACCACCGCACTGAATGAAAGGTCTGTCGAAACGGCTATGTAAATAGTTTGTGTTTTCCGTCCAGTTCAATGTAGCCGGCACGACCGAAGGGAGGGCTGACGTGGCACCAAGTTCACCCGGTGTTATGGGCTGACATCACGGATGTTGTAGTGTAGGTGATGTAACCATGTCAGTTTCCATAAAAAAAAAATGTTTTTTTTTGTTTTTTATATATAAAAATAGGTTATGGTAATTTTTTGACGTGGCACCAAGATCACCCGGTGTTATGGGCTGACATCACGGATGTTGTAGGTGATGTAGCCAACCGTGTCAGTTTCCATTAAAAAAAAACATAGCCATTTCGACCGACGACGTTTCATTCACAGCGGTGGTAAAAACCCAGCCGGGATAAACCCTACCACCTAAGGTAAGAAGTGAAGGGACCTGCAGTTTTACATGGAATCTGAACCACGGTTCAGTGGGTGACCCCGACCGGTCCCGCAATCTATAACCACTGCAACTTAGTAGGGATGTCGGCGCCCTAAGTGTATTCTTTCGCTTATTCCACAGGGAGTGCTCGGAGGAACTGCTTGAAGCGTTTTCGCCGTCCCCTTTCCACCTCCGTACAACGCGCATTGGGCAGGGATTGCATCCCTACACGCTGGACTTACCGCGGGCTTACTTAATCTGGAACGCTCATATTTCCCCCCAACTACAGTCTCGGGTCCTTCAGAGAGGCGTGAATGGGCACTCTTGTCAGGCCGGCATGGCATTCGTAGCCCCCGCATGCCTTTTGGATGGCTAGACGCCACCTGTCGCGCTCACTATAAAAAAAAAACGGCCAAGTGCGAGTCGGACTCGACACTGAGGTTTCTGCACCACAAAAAAAAACACGTTTCTTGTATGGGAACCCCCCTTAATTTTTGACTATTTTTATTTTTTATTATTTCTTGTTATATCCGCCATAATAACACATATTCTCTGAAAATTTCAACAGGCTACCTGTTACGGTTCTAGAGATATAGCCCTCGGACGGACAGACGGACGGACAGACGGATAGACGGACAGACAGACAGACAGACGGCGTAGGCTTAGTAATAGGCTTCCGTACGGGATACGGAAAACTAAAAACTCGTGTCCACCTGATCAACTAGCGCCGCTGACTTGGGCTCGCGGAATATTTTCTTCTTCCTGCCGATGTGCTCCACGATCCTGGTGGTCTTGAGGTGGTCGAAGAGCGTTTGCTCGTAGGAGTAGGAGGGCAGGAAGCAGACCACGCCCCCCGGCACCACGCCCGCCACGTTCCGGAGAGTGCGACCCACTTCCTGTAACTGTTAAAATATAAACAACAAAGGTTGACTGGAAAGCAATCATTCATAGTAATTAAACGTTTACGCGCTCAATGTTCTTTAAGTTTGTCTTTGCTTTATTATTGTGCATGTGGTCTTGTTTTTTTTTTCAGTTTTCATCTGCAATCAGTCGGATGACTTTTATTAGATGTGTTGTGTGAAGGTTGTTGTGAAGGCGACTAAGGGATATGACTCCCTTCTTATATTACTAGGTGGTAGGGTTTAACCCGCCCGCTTTTTTTTTTTATGGAAACTGACACGGTTCGCTTCATCACCTACAACATCCGTGATGTCAGCCCATAACACCGTGTGAACTTGGTGCCACGTCGGCAGGCCTCACGCACTCTATGTACTTGCGCGCGATAACTACCTACCGCCCGCCGGGCCGCCGGCGACCCATAAATATAGCCGTTTCGACCGACCTTTCATTCAGTGCGGTGGTACCAACCCGGGCGGGTAAACCCTACCACCTAGTAATTATAAGAAGGGAGTCATATTCCTTAGTCCACAACACAACCGAGGCTGCTATGCGGCCATCTTACATCCAGTACGGTGGTACCAGCCCAGTCGGCTACAATTTGAGCCTACCACCTAGTAAGGGGCAAGGGAACTTTTGGTAGCGCGATATTTTATAAAAAAATAAAAAAAACTTACCAAATCTTTAGACTGTCTATTCTCATAAGAGAAGTTAAGCAGCAGATTGCTCGGACCCCTGGACATGCAGACGGCCAGCACATTGTCTGGAGAAACAACGTGTTCGCATCTCAACACTGAGAGACGCTCTGCATCTTTCTGTCCGCTGTCGCCGCCGGTAAGCAGATTGCGAAATTCACCGATTGGCTCCATTGTTCCTCCCGCGAGGATCACCTAGGGTCATATAATGATTTTAATATAGTGCCACCAGGAAGTTATGATATGTGGGAAATATGCGCAACTGTCTGCATTCCTAAGAAGGGATGGGAACTTTCAGTCGAAAGTTTGTCGATAATTGTGTGACGTAATAACCTAATTATCGATAAAATTTCGATCGAAAGTTCACGTCCCTTCTTAGGAATGCAGACAGTTGCGCCACGTATCATAACTTCAGAATGATATAAGATAGAAATAGATTATACAATGAATACAATACAATAGGTACCTAAAGATGTATTATGTTCCGCTTCATTTTATTTATTGATCCAGTCGATAATACATTATACTTGAGGGGCGTGAATGGGCACCTGTCAGGCCGGCATGGCATTTGCAACCCCCGCATACTACCGAATGTCCACGGGCAAGTTAGACACCTTATGGGTGGCTCGGCTAGATATGTTGCGCTTTTAATAAAAAAAAAAAAACTTGGATAAGTCAGATATAATTTTGTATCCACCCATTCTTTTAATAAATAATAATATTAAAACATAAAATAACATGTTTCAACTATAAATGCAAAGATCCAGAATTGGGTTGACTAGTTTTGAAAGTCTTCTGCTGTGGTAGAATTCGTTCGTATCGTCACCACCATTACTGAGTAAAGGTCTGTGAAAAACAGTCTTGTGTTTACGTTCAGCGTATGTACCGGTGACCACTCACACGCTCATTTATCCAAAAACTCGCTCGATTTCAACCAATGAGACGCTGACATGATACTATAAAAAAACAAAAATTTTAAGACCTTGCCCCGCCGAGTTTAGTTTCATGATGACTTTGCATGTGAACATCAAACAGAATATTGAGCAAATTAAAAAGGCAGAATGTTGAAACTCAAGACCAGCATTCTGCTATGATAAAAAAAAAAGAAAAAAATTGATACATTAAGTATCAAATTTATTTATTTGTATTTTTTGACATTATTTTTTTTTTCTAATTGATATGACTTGATACGATATGTATCAACAATTTCTGACAAAGGCTCTATACACCTGTTTTTATTTATACTTTTACTTTTGATTTTATGTGGTCAGAATTATCAAGCGTAAATTATAGTTATTCTAGCTCTTAAAACTGTAAGCGGTGTCTATTGTGTAGCTAGTCACGTTGTATTGTAATCGAAGACGTTAAAAAAAGAACCCTGCGAAGTTTCTTGCCGGCTCTTCTTTGTGGGTGTAATCGAACCGGTTTGTAAAAACTAAACAGGACAAATTCACGTAGGACGTAGTGTACTTTTTTTTTATGGAAACTGACACGATTGGCTACATCACCTACAACATCCGTGATGTCAGCCCATAACACCGGGTGAACTTGGTGCCACGTCAGTGCTTCCCTTCGGTCGTGCCGGCTACACTGAACTGGACGGATAACAAACTATTCACATATAGCCGTTTCGACCGACCTTTCATTCAGTGCGGTGGTACCAATCCGGGCGGGTTAAATCCTACCACCTAGTAATATAAGAAGGGAGTCATATCCCTTAGTCGCCTTTTACGACATACACGGGGAGAGGTGCAATGGGGCTATTCTTTTAAAGTACCGGTCCCGCACGGTACCATAAGGTACCAAACTACCATAAGAATGATGAATAAAGAATAAAGAAGGAAGGTGTGGAACTAAGCTTGCGATGGCTTCACCGAACATATCCGGGCCCATCGGCAGTAGAGGAGGGTGTTAACTAGCGAGTGGCCACTCTAAATTTTCCCGCGCATGCTTCACGTTTCGGCTCGCATCAAGCTCTCGTCAGCTAGTCTGCGTTGACTAGGGCGCGGGGAAACCACCAGTCCCGCTCTCGACCTCCCTCTCTCTACCTATCCATATTCTGTAGGATGCTTCCACTGACGTTTTCGAAGAATAAAGAATAAAGTACCGATCGGCACTGTCGGACGAGCTCGGCGAAGTGCGCCGCCGGGTTGAGGAGCAGGTACTTGAGTTGTCCGGCGGGATGGCCGGCGCCGGAGCGCTGCGCCAGCACTCTGCCGTGCTGGCTCCGCTCGCACAGCATGCCGAGGAAACTCAGCACCGCGTACATGCTGCTGCCGGCTGATACCTCCAACTGCGGCAGGTAGAAATATTATAGATTCCGATATTTATTTCTCGCCATAACGAAATAGATAGATAGATAGAAATACTTTATTGCTCCAAAAAAACATTTTACATAAACAAACAATAAGTAATTTACATGAGTGGCAAAGGCGGACGTATCCCAAAGAACACACAACGTGAACAATATTTCATTGACACAAATTTTAAGAGCGTTCCGTGCAAAATGACAGGCGACGGTGCTGTCACTCAAGTAAATAATATATATCTCCTAAACAAAGCCATAACTGGAAAAAAACAAGCCATGAAGCTGTAGTTGATTTTTATTATGATATTCTAAGATACTGGAAACAGTTTTGTATTGCTCAGTTTATGCACAATCATTATAACGGATTACGGTGGCCATCGAAATCCATTATAATGATTGTGCATAAACTGAGCAATACAAAACTGTCTTCAGTATCTTAGAATATCTGAATCAAAATCAACTACAGTTTCATGTGTTGTTTTTTCCAGTTATGGCTTTGTTTAAGAGATATATATTATTTACTTGAGTGGCAGCACCGTCGCCTGTCATTTTGCACGACACGCTCTTAATGTATATTCAGTATGGTTAATTTTTTTTAGGTTTCCGTACCCTATACGTTTTTATTAGATGAAAAATTTTAAAACAGCCATAGTAACTGTTCTGCTGCCTACAAAATAATTAAATTGATTATTTTGCACGTCCATAGAAATGGAGTAGCAAGGTTTGAAATAAATTGGACAGTCATTGTTAATTTATACAACAACACCCTGTACAGAAGCCTATTACTAAGCCTACAACGTCTGTCTGTCCGTTTGCCCATCCGTCCGTCTGTCCGTCCGATGGCTGTATCTTTGGAACCGTAATAGCTAGCCAGTTGAAATTTTCACAGAATTTGTGACATTTTGGCAACAAATAATAAAAAAATTAAAAGTGAAAAATTAAGGGGTCCACATACAAGAAACATGTTTTTTCAAAGGTTTTTTTTTGTGGTGCGGATAGCTCGTTGCGCGAGTCCGACTCGCACTTGGCCGGTTTTGATTTGCATTTTCACATCAATTTTTTAATTTTCACATACAGTGGAACCCTGATTATCCGAGCTCGGATTAACCATGGTCGCGTTTAATTGAGCTTAACTAAGATGCAAAATTTTCGATTATTGAAAGAACAAGATTAAAAAAAAAAATCAATAAAATCAGCCATCAGCGTCAACGCAGACTAGTTGACGAGGGCTTGACGCGAGTGGAAACATTTAGCGCGCTGTAAGAGAACTAGAGCGGCCACTAGCTGGTCTCGTGCTTGATCGAAATCTTCTTCTACTTGCAAAGGGCCCGGCTGTGTTCGGTGAAGCCGTGGAGTACTGTGTTCGCCACCTGCTTTTAGAATGTGAATAGCACAGATACAATTAAATGCTATTGAAAAAATACGACTTTAAGAAGAAGGAAGAAGGAACGTGTGGAACTAAGATTGCGATGGCTTCACCGAACATATCTGGGCCCATCGGCAGTAGAGGAGGGTGTTAATCGAAGTTGGGACTAGCGAGTGGCCACTCTAAATTTCCCGCGCATGCTTCACGTTTCGGCTCGCATCAAGCCCTCGTCAGTTAGTCTGCGTTGACTAGGACTATAGTGTAATAAAGTCCGTATTATCATAGAGGTGGCCTGGTCGGATAATAGCTCGGATAATCGAGGTTCTACTGTAAATACATACCTACATTATAACACCACCCTAGCTGTACTCCAATGGGGCAGATATGAGACAACGGATATGCTATCAAGACACACTTCTGACGACTCTTTTTTTGAATGAAAATTGTAAGTTGTATTTTTATTTTTGTAACATATGTTTTTTTATTCGATAGCTTTCAGCAATATGAGAAGAGGTCCACGAAGGCCCGGCAACTGATTATCCTTACCTTTAATAAAATCCAACGTCTGCTTTCTGTATGTCTGTCTGTCCGCTTATAACTTGAGAACCACTGAACCGATTTTAATACAGTTTGCTTCTACGGATAGCTTGGTTCTTCCCATCAATTATAGGGTACTTTTGATCACGTTAAATAGCTTATGAGGTAAGCAGAGAAGTCAAATATGAGAGCAGGCGGAGCCGCGGGCACAGCTAGTATAATATGATTTTCTGATTTCTTGATGGTTTTACAAAACAGTTTTTCTCAGGTTTAAGCGGCGGATGGCCGAGTGGTTTGGGCATTGGCTTCTCATGCGAGAGGTTCTCGGTTCGAATCCGGTCGGCGTGTACCAATGAGTTTTTTCCCACGAAAAAATTTACGTGCATACCTACACCTGCTTCTTCACCGTTCGGAACCGGTGGAAAACTGTAGGTCCCTTCCCTTGCCCCTTACTAGGTGGTAGGCTCAAATTGTAGCCGACTGGGTTGGTACCACCGTACTGGATGTAAGATGGCCGCATAGCAGCCTCGGTTGTGTTCTCCTCTAGTCCAGTATAGCCAGCAATCCAGGGAAGTCTCCGGTATGGCACCTACCTTCTCGGAGGTGATATTGGCTGGTTGGAGTATGTGCTTTGGCCCCTCCGCCTCAGCCACCCATACCGGATTACATAAAAAAAAAGGTCAATGGGTCACAAATCAAAATACACTTTGTAAAAAAATACCTGCTGAATAGTTTCTGTAGAAGCCGTCACTTTTATTTCCACAGGAGATTCCTCTACAGTTCTCTTTTTAGAAATTGTTGACAGAAAAGATTCCAGCGAGCTTTTCCTATTCACAATCGGTTTCTTCATTTCTTCTTCTAGATCGTGTGACTTGTATCTTGTTGAGAAACCGTGCAGTTTCGGAGCGAGACGCGTGTTGCGACAGAACTCCACTAGAGGGCGCAAGTTCATGTGGTCGATCTCGGCCGTTACTGAGAATTCTTCGAGGGTGAAAATTTTGGTCTCGTCAAACTTTTTAACTGTCTCACCGGGCTTGGCTTCGATCATTCCTGCAACGACAAAGGGGCAGTCGTTTTTTGTGTGTTGTATTTTTTATGGATTTTTAGGTTTGGATAAACTATCTATATTTTTGGAACACAACAATTTTTGCACACATACAGGTGTTTAGAGCACCGTACAACGTACAAGGACACGTCGTCTTCTTTGTACGCAAAATAGAAGGACTTCCGAAATGTGCAATTTTTTACATGAAATTGCATAATAGCACACAAACAAAGAACAGACAGAATAAGCGAATTAGTAATTTAGTAATAAATGCCGATTGATTTATACATCAAGCTCGGTAGCTCAGTGGTGCGGTCGGTCGACTGTTGTTAAGCAACCCTGACGCGGTCAGTACTTGGATGGGTGACCGCTTCACCGCTGGAGGCAGACCGTGGTTCGGATTCCACATACAACTGTAGGTCCCTTATCCCTTCTTACCTTACTAGGTGGTAGGGTTTATCCCGCCCGGGTTGATACTGCCGCACCGAATGAAACGTCGGTCGAAACGGCTATGTAAATAGTTCGTGTTTTCCGCCCAGTTCAGTGTAGCCGACATGAAACGAAGGGAAGCACTGACATGGCACCTAGTTCACCCGGTTTTATATCGGTGAATAATCCACTATTCAATACTATTGTATACATACCACAACCTGTATCCCGATAATCGGGGTAAGCAGAGTAATTGGTGTTGCGCCGCAAGTACTCTTATAAATTACAGCACAACACTGACCACCGCGTTTAGCAAAGTATTAGAAAAAGATAACTATCAATCAGCAAGAAAGGCACGAAGGCCAACCTGCTACATGACTCGGTGAAAGGACCGTGCCAAGGTGAGAGGTGGCCAACCTGTCGCTCTCTAGCACAGCACGTTGTCATTATCCCTTAGTCGCCGTTTACAAAATGCATACAAAGGCGACTAAGGGATATGACTCCCTTCTTATATTACTAGGTGGTAGGGTTTAACCCGCCCGGGTTGGTACCACCGCACTGAATGAAAGGTCGATCGAAACGGCTATGTAAATAGTTTGTGTTTTCCGTCCAGTTCAGTGTAGCCGGCACGACCGAAGCGAGCACTGACGTGGCACCAATGTCACCCGGTGTTATGGGCTGACATCACGGATGTTGTAGGTGATGTAGCCAACCGAGTCAGTTTCGACAAAAAAAAATGCACGGGGAGAGATGCAGTGGGGCTATTCTTTTTATGTACCGGCCCCACACGGTACAATTCTATTGTATTCTAAATATATAAAACCAAACTACATACCCAGCAGCTTTCCAATAACAAAGAGCACCTGATTCAGCGATAGTAAATTCCTACTATTTAGCCTCGCCCTGTACTTATCCACATAGAACTGTAGATACGTCTTTGTACTGGACAGCTGCCTGGCGGACAGCGGGGCGGAATGCGCCTGCTCCAAGGCCGACGTGAGACCGTGGGCTTCGTCTAGCAGGAGAACGTTGTCTTGGAGTTTTAAAGAGACTCCGGAACGGGCTCCAGAACTGACGATTCCGGCGTGACTTACAAGGACCACCTGGAAAATTCATACCACAGTATCTGTAGAGGAATTTATTCACTGTTCGTTTCAACTGTGGTGATAGAATAGAATAGAATAGGAACTCTTTATTGCACACAATGGAAAGAAGAACAGTACACGAGCAGAACAAACAAATACAGGAGTGCGCAAAGGCGGACTTATCACTGCAAGTTATTTCTTCCAGTCAACCTTTCTTATTGTGTAGCTATTCACAAAGTATTGTAATCGAAGATGTTACAAAAAAAATAATACTGAGAAGTTTCTTGCCGGCTCTTCTTTGCGGGTATAGTAGTCATTTGTCAGCATCGGTAGCTCAGTGGTGCGGTCGGTCGACTGTTAAGCAACCCTGAGCGCGGTCAGTACTTGGATGGGTGACCGCTCGACCGTTGGATGCTAAATTATGTACAAGCGAATCTATATGAAATGGAGGACGAACTTCAGGACGAAGCATAGGACGATTACTCTGCTTACCCCGATTGTCGGGATTCAGCGTGTGTGATAATATGTATATGTACGTGTGTTGAAGCCTCAGCTGTGTTCTCCTCTAGTCCAGTTTAGCCAGCAGTCCAAAGTGAAGCAGAGGCGGCGCAAGGCGTGGGCGACGTGGGCGACCGCCCACGGCCTCGCGGCCCGAGGGGCCTCGCGCCTCGAAAGTTCATGCAGCTTTGATTCATGAAAAATATTCAGCTAGATCTATTAAAAGAGACCCCCGAGTAAACATGTTTAGACTTAATCAAAGGCAAACTAAACCTTACTATAACGCCTTTATCCGACACAAGATGGGAAAGCAGGACAGAGGCAGTGAATGTTTTCATTGCAGGGCAGTGGCAGTTTTGTCAGCCTCGATAGCTCAGTGGTGCAGACAGTCAACTGTCGCTATTGAATGTTAAGCAACGCTGGGTGCGGTCAGTACTTGGATGGCTGACCGTTGGAGGCTGACCGAGGTTCGGATTCCTCGTAAAACTGTAGGTCCCTTCCCTCCTAATCTTACTTGGTGGTAGGGTTTAACCCGCCCGGATCGGTACCACCGCACTGAATGAAACGTCGGTCTAAACGGCTATGTAAATAGTTTGTGTTTTCCGACCAGTTCAGTGTAGCCGGCACGATCAAAGGGGGAAGCACTGACATGGCACCTAGTTCACCCGGTGTTATGGGCTGACATCACGGACGTTGCAGGTGATGTAGCCAACCGTGTCAGTTTCCATAATAAAAAAAAAATAATTATATTGCAATAATACAGTGGCTGTATTATTGCGATGTGATAATGTTTTTGAATGTATTGAGTATTGGCAAAATTGAGAGGGCCTCGCAAAATTTATCTTGCCCACATCAAATTACCTAAGTTCATGCGCCGCCCTGAAGTGAAGTCTCTGCTTCCAAACCCTAAAGACTACAAACCTGAGCATCAACGACGGCAGCTCTGGCCGCGTAATACGGACACGCCTTCAGCTCCCTTCCGTTCTTCACCAGATCCTCCATGTCCATAATTTCGGTCAGCATCCGTTCCTTCAGGCGCATTATATTGGTCTGGTTGTAGTAGGGACAGCTCGTACAAGATTTAGTTTTGGTTTTCTTAAGAACTTTCCCTTCATCTCCCACTGATGTCGATTTTGTCTTCGATTTTTGAAGGTCGAGGCATCTGAAATTCAAAATCAGATTGTAAGTAGAAGTAGAGTGTAAGAGAGGCGTGAATAGGCACCTGTTAGGCCGGCATGGCATTCGCTACCCCCGCGTATGACCGAATGTCCATGGGCGTCGTGAGACACCTTATGGGTGGCTCGGCGCCACATGTCGCGCTTACTATAGAAAAAAACGTAGGTTCCTGGTGTGGAAATGTAAAGATCATTTTACATAGGTAGATGTTTAGCTCTTCTGCGTTGACTACTGTTTAATGTAATTGTCTTTTTATGGATGTCCAAAGACAGTTCCATCAATAATTCTCACACACATTTATTAAACGATTATGTGAAATAGTTCTTCTAGTTGTTGTTGTGTGCACCTTTGCAGTGTGCAAAGTCTGTATTTTAGATAGAACATTCTTTATTATTGCTCATCAGTATTTTACAAGAAAAATAACACAAAGAATGAACAGACAGACTTATTCCTTGAAGAGATTTCTTCCAGCCAACTTTAGGTGTGTGAAATGTGTAAATGAATAAAAGTAGCAAGAATAAAATGTGAACATTTTAATTACACTTTAAATATATATAGTTACATACAAGAAAACATGTAAAATATAAATATGTTTATACAATTTCTCTCTATCTTTGACATACTGTTTTGCTACAAATTGTGTGCAAGTGTTTCTATTATTTTTTATTTATGCAGTTCATTGTGCGTAAGTAAAAGGTAGATGTATCTCGTGACGGAATATATGGTCGGTCACAGATCGATTAATATTTCAATGAATGTTTTTTTATTTTTTATGGAAACTGGTTTCCTTTTAAAACGAGTGAGGACAGGCTGTACGGATAACAACCTTTGCCTTTCCTATAGAACACACTTTAATTCGATCCACCCGATATCTTCCATCAAGCGGATTACCATTTCGGTTGTTTCTACATAAAACAGTACCAAGCTTAGTATACCTCTCGTTGACAAGCTGCAGGTTTTTGAGCCGCGCAACGTCGGAGTTGATGCAGTAGTGCAGTCGCGAGGCGAGCGTGACGACGCGCGCACTCTCAGCGAACACTGTGCGCTCGATCTCGCCGACCAGCTGCGACAGTTGACTGTGCGTGCGACTGCTTATGTACAGCTGATGACAAGGATTAATAATTCAGTCGGTCAGTCAGCGTGTAAGCGTCCACTGCTGGACATACGCCTCTCCAATTTTCCTCCAGTCCTCCCGGCCTTCAGCGATACGGAACCACTGCTTTCCGCCGACGTACTTGATGTCGTCGTCCCACCTGGCGGGTGGTCTTCCCACACTCCGTGTTCCTGTCCACGGCCGCCAGTGTAGGACACGGTTACTCCAGCGGTAATTGTCTCTTCGGCTAACGTGCCCAGCTTAATAATTAAATATTTAATTAATTTAACAGGATTAATAATTAAATTAATATTTCTGCCATGCACAAGGCAGAATAGATAGGTAAAAATACTTTATTGCTCCACAAACATTTAACATAGCCTGCCCCTCTATGATAAACAATAACATGCATTATTTCAATCACTAGGTGGTAGGGTTAAACCCACCCGAGTTGGTACCACCGTTCCAACAAAAATAAAACAAAAATTTTCTTTGAGATTTTTTTTTTACCTTAATACTGGCATTCATTTCTTCTTTCTCCTCTTCATCTCCAGAATCCTCATCATTCTTATCTTCAAGTTCATCAAGAATCAGATCTGTATCATCAACTTTATCACCACCCCCTTCATTATCATCGGCGATGTTTTCTTTTTCATTATTATCTTTATTACCTTTCTTATTGTATCGAGAATCAAAAGCACAATGAGTTTTAGTGTCTATGTTTTTCTTCACTTTATTAACTCGCACTTTCATCTCTTCAAAATAAGTTTTTCTTTTGTTTATTTTATCTAATTTTGCAATGAGAGAATTCAGTTCTTGAGTTTTCTTTATTTTATTGTATTCGGACGCTAACCAGTCTTCACTTTCTGCAAAATAAAAAAGAACAATTATTTGTTGCAATATACTTACTGCTTTAGAATACAATACTTATGAATTCTTTAGTTATTGTAACAATATAACTAGACAATATAAATAGAAATAGGTACTCAAGAATACAGAGTGAAACTAAAAGAACAATAGCGAGGAAAGGCTGACTTATCATCACTAGTAGGGACTTCTTCCGTGCCACCTTTTAGTGACGGGAAGTAAGTTAAAAAGAATAGAAGCGAAATTAACTGGTTGAGATTAAATGAAAACAATTGACAAAGGCTCTTTACTTAATTAATAAGTCTTACTTAATTAATATTCACTTAATTAATAAGTCTTTGTAGTCAGAACTCTCAGCAAAATTGTTAATCTTGCTCTCAAGCTGTGTTTTAGATAGACTATGGGCGATGTTATTATGTGGCTAGTCACTAAATTCTTGTAAAATATGTTTAAAAAATACCCTGCGAAGTTTCTTGTCGGTTCTTCTTCGTGGGTGTAATCGAACCGGATAGAACAAATTGTGACAAGTTCGAGAGCAGTCTAACTACCATATGAATGATCAATAAACAATACAATACAATTATATTTGTATTGCTTTCCTGGGTTCGATTGGACCCAATAAAATGCAACAGGTTAAAACAAATTTAGTTCTTGAAATAAGTAGTATAATAATTATTTACCTGGCATATTTGATATTTCAGACTTCACAAGTGCTATCTCTGTCTCTAGAGCTTTTACCTCCGCTTCCTCGTGAAGTGTCAGCCACTGCAGAGCACCGCAGCACATGCTCAACGATTTACCCTAAAAATTTAAGACAAAATTATTGGGGAAATACCTATGTAGGAAACATTAACCTTCAGAAACACTCTGAAAGACAGGACACAGATAGTGGTACATAATAATCATACATCGGAATCCGCAGGGCACGAATGATTCAAGGTTGTTTAGTGATGGGACAATGTATCCACAAATATCGAAAATCGATCGTTATTTTAGAATAATATGAAATAATGTCGATTATTAAAACTAAGAGTATTTCTATAGAAAATAAGATATAATAAACAAATGTTGTATTTACTTTGTAGGTACAATACAAATCTGTTCAAACCACAATATTAGTTTTATTAGTATGGAATAGAAAGAATTTGATTTTTTTTACCAACTTACACGTGTTTACATCATAATGATATTGAAGACTTTTTTGTTACTGTTATGAAACTGAATCGATTAGGCTATAAAATTCAACCACCTATTTTTTTATTTAAACACATAAAAAAATATTTTACATAAAAAAAAGGCCAAGGTCCAAAAAAATAGGTCTTACAAAATTTGTTCATAGTAAGCTAAGGGGGGGTTCTGTATCGGAAATAGATCACTTTTGAAGAACAAAGAATTTTTTTTTTCACGAAAATTTTTTTTTTTAATTTTAAATGTAAACAATTTTTTTCTTAATCGTTTCGGTTTCGTGCTAGGAACAAAAAAGTCTTTCAACACGTATATCTCTTTCTTTCAGAAATTGTGAAAAACCACAATTTTAGTTTTATTAGTATGGAATAGAAAGAATTTTATTTTTTTTACCAACTTACACGTGTTACATCATAATGGTCATTAAGACTTTTTTGTTACTGTTATGAAACTGAATCGATTAGGTTATAAAAATCAACCACCTATTTTTGTATTTAAATACCTACATAAAAAAAATTTTTACTTAAAAAAAGCCCAAGGTCCAAAAATTTTTATATAGGTTTTACTCCCTATATGATACAGAACCCTCCCTTAGCGTACTATGAACTAATTTTGAAAGACCTTATATAAATATGTATTATATTTACTTAATCGTTAACATAAAGTATACATGTTCATATAAGTACTGTAGGTATATAAGTATTCAGGTCTGAAATATGACATGAATAAAATACAATAAACAAATAAATATGAGTATCGATAACAGTGTCGATTGTTTATTGATCGCCGTAGTCAATCCCTAACAAGGTCGTATTCGTGCCCCGCGGATTCCGATGTCTGATAATGATCGTAGGGCATCATATTGTCACCATTCACTTATATATTACTAACATACACGCAGTCATTAGCATTGCAGTCAGAACTTCAAAAACAAAACAAAAATCTGTTTTTGATCTTGCTCTCAAGCTGTATTTTCAATCGACTGTTAGGCGGTGTTATTATGTGGATAGTCACTAAATGCTTGTAAAAATTATTATGAAAAAAAAAAACCTGCGAAGTTTCTTACCGGTTCTTCTTGGGTGTAATCGAATCGGATAGAACAAATTGTGACAAATTCGAGTACAGTCATGCTGTCTAATGAATGCTTAATATACAATATACAACAACAACAATAAGGATGTGCCCATACGATAGTAATATTTACCAACTCCATAATCTCCCCACTAAAGCGGTGGTAAAAAATAATGCTTATAAATTATTAATTCAAACTAGTCTCAAATTAACAAATTTTCCAAATAGAAATAATTGAAATATAATATAAGTAAGGTAGGTCAACCCGGATCGTGGTAGTCTCTCGAGAGGCTAAGTAACTATTTTTAAAGTTTGTTTGTTTTGTTTTAGTGTAGGTAATTTTAATTTAACCCTTGACAGCTAACCATCGGAAAAACAATGTTAAAGCTAACCGTCGTAAAAATAAGACTTATGACTTTAATAGCATTTTTCTGAAAAATTATTGCAGTTACAGGTAAAAGAAAATAAGACACATTTGCTGCACTAACCAGACCATTTATTTATTAAAAATATTTGAAAAAATAAGTAACGTAAAATATGCCATTGTCAGGTGTTAGGTAAAAAAAATTTTTTTTTTATTTTGTTGCTTATTTGTTAATAAATTTTTTTTAGTGTTTATCTACAAAAAGGGAACTTTTTAACCCAGTATTTGTATTTGAAATATATTGTCCGTAACTATATTAGATGCGAGACTAAAAATTTACAAAATTATTTGTCCCCAACTTATATTAACTTACATCTAAACTCGATTATCTTGAAACCTAAATCGAATTTGAGCAATCGACGCACAAGCAAGCTCTGTGCTCTAGACAGAATGATTTCTTGCAGTTTTTGCAATAGTGAGGCGTCATTCAGCATTTTCTAGGAGGGCAATTCCATTGCGAGTAATTCCATATAATACAGGAAAAGTATTCACACAATAGATAGAATTACGATTAATAAATTTTATATTATAGTACAAGTATATAGACAATAGGTGGAATAATATTTATTCAAAAATACATAAGATCAATCGAAATATCATCCAACAACGGAAAAATGTAAATGTTCAATCTATATACCTTTGCCGCTAACCATCGCATTTTTTACGACTCCGATTTGTATACTGACGAAACTATAATAGCTATCAAGAGCAACGTCTGCGGGTGCACGCTCCACGTGATGTAATAAGAAGTCATGGATGCGGGACCTCGTGCGACGAAAACTGGCAACGTAACGCCCGTTTGAAATTCCCGAAACAAATTTTTAAGGTTGGTTAGCTGTCTAGGGTTAATAGGTAGTTTTATGTAGTTTCTATTTTAATTTTATTCTATGGTCTAGCTATTATGTTAGTATTTTTCGATATCACTCTTTTAATTATCTGTGTAAAAAAAAATGTATTTAATATAAGTAATGTAGGTAATTAACGTATGCAATATTTTGTTTCCAAATTGTTTTTTTTTGTTGTAATTTTAGGCAATCTTATTAGGCGTTTGACCGCCATTTTAGTGAGGTCATTTTATTGAGTTCGCATGGGCATGTCCTTACATTGGTACATCATATAATTAAACATAAGTCGATGAATGCTATTGAGTAAAATAATCTATAACCTATAATATTTTGTGGAAAGAATTTATGACATAATATTCAGCATATTCAGGGCATAGTTGCAAATTGTAATAAGTTGTATAGCAAAGGGACTCACGGTTCCAGTCGGGCTTTCGAAGATACCGAGTTTGCGGTCACGTATGGCAGCGTAGAGCGATCGCATAAATCGTTGCTGAATTTCGTATGGTGGAAACGGGAATGGGAATACAACTTCGTCCTCATGCGGTTCCATTTCATATGTATTTTAAATTCAGCTACGCGAAATTCGTAAAAATTGTATCTATAAAACAAGCATAAAATAAAATAAATAAAATGAAGACAGACAACCAATTTCTCCCGCGTTATTTTGTTTGACACTTTATGTGACTTTTTTTATTGACATGACATTTCACGATAAGCTGTAATATAGGTATCAGTGATCAGTCATTCATTATGACTTGGCGTGGGCACGGCGCGCGGCGCCGCCGTGCCCCCAGATCTTATAGTCCCAGATAAAAACTGTTCCTAATACATAAGAAAAGCTCTCAAATATTAATTAATTACACCTTCATAGATTAAATCATCGATTCATTTATAAATTATAGCTAGCGACTGGATTACGTTGCACAAATGGTAGGGTTGTATTTCTTTTATCGTACATTATGTACCCAGACATTAGGCTCGTTGTAAGTGCAAAAGAGAGAGGTAGTACAAGACAAGACAAGACAAGATAGGCCCTTGTTAGTAGAAGGAGAGAAATGATGTAATTTTTTCTAAAGTAATTCGTCTCCTGTCTCCTCCCGAAACGGGCAAAACTCATTAGAGTATACAGCCATTTCTGTTGTAGCTTTTAACGTCTGTTGTATAAATTCTCGCACCGCGAGAACCACAAAAATATACATTTTTGTGGTTACATTTTTACAACGACGACGTGAAAAACTTCCGCCGTCCGTCATCTTTCTTTTAGAAATGGTGTTCAGATTCTGGAGGCACAAATTACTGTACTATAACCAGTTGTCATTTAGTTCTGACTGGCACGTCATTTGACTGTCATTGGCAATATTATATTCTTTGGTCTTTGGCTGGCTACTGTCTTGTCTGTCAGACAGATCAGCCGTCAGGCCACCAACCAGGCAGCAGCAGGACATCTCTGATCTCATCATCCAATCCAATACACTCATGGTTCCAATGTTTTTATACAAGCATTCTTCATAGTTCTTTCATAAAAGTTAGTAAAATTAGCGGTTGCAACCATGTCTCACAGGTTAGTTGCTCTTCAATTGTATTTTGTTAAACTTTCTTACATATTCCAATCGTCATTGACTTTCATCGCTATTTCTTCACAGCGTCAAGATCTTACCCGGTGCGACGGTATGCGAGGACTGCACATTAGTCGGGGACATTACTATCGGCGGTGGTACGGTGGTTCACCCTCGCGCCAGCATCATTGCTGAGGGCGGACCGATCATCATAGCCGAATACTGCATTATCGAGGAATACGCCACAATAATTCATAAGTAAGCTTTCTTTCTTGTCAAACACAAGGTTCTAAATACCTCTAATGGTGACGAACAAGTGCTGCACTCTCATTTGCGGGTGAATGCCTAATGTTTTAGTGTCGTCTCCCTTTACGCTTTACAGTTAGGTGAGATGAAAAAGAATGCTCATGCAGAGTGATTTTTTTTTAAATTTTTTAGTTTATAGTTCCATTGTTCAACCTCCATGCACTTCTGCCACATCCCAAACCACTTTTCTAATTGTATTTTCACAAGGCGCGATAAATTTTCCTATGCCAATGCACATTTTATCCATCGGCATAGCCACCAATGCCACAACTCTTAATTTGGATTGAATGTCACGTCTGCAGGAAGAGCGACAAGCAAGAGAGCCCCCCGAAGCCCCTGTTCATCGGAGCGCACAACGTCATGGAGGTGGGATGTCGGCTGGAGTCGACGGCGGGGCACGTGGGGGAGAGCAACGTGCTCGAGTGCAAGTCCCACGTGGGCGAACACGTGCGCATCGGCAGCGGATGCGTTGTTGGTGTGTGTGTGTGTGTTTTTTTTTTATAAAATCTGACACGGTTGGCTACATCACCTACAACATCCGTGATGTCAGCCCATAACACCGGATGAACTTGGTGCCACGTCAGTGCTTCCCTTCGGTCGTGCCGGCTACACTGAAATGGACGGAAAACACAAACTATTTACATAGCCATTTCGACCGACCTTTCATTCAGTGCGGTGGTATCAACCCGGGCGGGTTAAACCCTATCACCTAGTAATATAAGAAGGGAGTCATATCCCTTAGTCACCTTTTACGACATACACGGGAAGAGATGCAGTGGGGCTATTCTTTTAAAGTACCGGCCCCACACGGTACTAACGGTGTTGGGGTTGATACCCATTCAGCTTAAAGCCCTGTGTATACTTAATTTAGCTAACAAACAAGTTTAGTAGTCATTGTTGGATTTAGTCAGGACTCGTAGGACTTAACCCGCTATTTGACTAATCAAAGTGTGAACATTGCTTTACATACATACATACCAAATGCTGTCACCCAACTATCGGGGTAAGCACAGCAATCGGTGCTGTACTACAAGAACTCTGGTAAATTACGGCACAACACCGACCGTCACATTTTGCAAAGTGCTTTATAAGTGAAATTCTCTTTGTATTGTAAACCTGAGTCAGTCAGCATCAGACTTGGCATTCCTGTTGATATTTTGTCATGATTGGACACGAAGCAATTCGTGTTGTATTGCAACACGAATCACGGTCTCCATTGACACTGTACTGCCTACTGCTGATGGCTGACTGCTGATACCTACTGGGATGTCGAATAACAACATCCATTTATGACGTCATTCTTGATTTCGTGACGGCCGGACTGGCCCGGTTGGTGGGCTAGCCCGACTAGCCCGGTTGGCCTAGCGATATGACGACACGATCTGTCATGACTCGTGTCCGTGTTCAGTTTCGTGTCCATTTCCGACACGAGTGCCACGTCTGGTCAGCGTGTATACACCTCTTCAATTTTTCTCCAGTCCTTCCTATCTTCAGAGGTCTTCTCTCTACTGAATTTTTTAAATCATAAATAGAGTGAACTGTGCCGGTGTATATTATTTTTGAAGGAGACGGTTTATGCAAAGGGGCATGCCCTGATCTAAACACTATACACCATTGGTGAGCCAGTTTATAAGGCTGCCTACCGAAATATCTATAGAACCTTCCATCTTCTTCAGGCGCTGGCTGCAGGCTGACTTCCCCGCAGACCCTCGCTGACAACACCGTGGTGTGGGGCTCCGAGCACTGCATGCGGGAGGCTCTTGAGAAGCAGCCGTCTCAGCTGCTGCAGCTGGATTTTCTTAGCAAGGTCATGCCCAACTATCATCGGCTGAGGAAACCGAACGTTCATAACAAGCGACACAGCAGACCTTCACAGGAACCGACACCTAAGTCGTAGAGTCGTTTGTTGATTGTCTTGTGTGTATTGTGGTCAGTCAACTTTGATCGAAAGTTCGCAGGAACTGACCAAGGGATGCGCTGTTCGCCTTGTCTTTATTAAATTTTGTGGTAATTTGAATTGGTATTGCAATCATGTAATTTTGAAGTGAGCGTCTGGAAAAAATATAATAATTCATAAATCAAATTGCTTACAAAAGAAAAAAAAATCCTCGAAGATTAGCGTGAGTTTTTTGATGATACACCAAGCACTTTGTGCAATCGACCATAGTTAACAGTTTTCAAAATCCGCAAAGACGTAAAATCTACTCAGGTGGTTTATTTTTGACAGTGTCTTGTCGTGTTCATTCATTCAAGTGAAATTTTTGGTATGAAAACAGCAACTGATTGCTGTGATGTCTTTCTAGTCACACGATCTGATCGACGTGATCATCCTTCAATATGAATAAATTACCCTTCCAAATGTGACCACAACTTCTTTCTCAGTACTACACTTTCTTGTGAGTTTTAAATTGTAAAGTTGTATGTGGGTACAACTAGTTGGTGGTACTAATCCGATCTGAATGTTTGGACGGATTGACATTGTGAGATGGAATGCAGCTAAGCTAGTTTATGTATTTATTGTCAGATTGTGATTCTCACATCATATTAATCAAAATAAAACTATTTGCTTGAAATTCGCTACCTTTCATTTTGTCATATGCGCCTTGAGGTGATTCCATCCGGCTTCACTAAACTGCATCATGCTCTGTTTGTCCCCGCTGAATGAGGAATGAGGATTCCTCTGAGCTGAGCGCATGACGTCATTATGGACAATATCGCATTAACTCATGAATGCCCATAGATACGTTAAAAAACCGGCCAAGTGCGAGTCCGACTCGCGTAGCGAGGTTTCCGCACCACAAAAAAAAAAGTTGAATAAACATGTTTCTTGTATGGGGACCCCCATATTTTTTAACTTTTTCAATGTTTTGTTATTTGTTATATCTGCAAAAATAACATGTTTCTGTGAAAATTACAACAGGCTAGCTATTAAGGTTCCAAAGATGCAGCCATCGGACAGACAGAGAGACAGACGTGAGGTTAGGGGTGAGGAAACCTAAAAAAAAACTTTACACACTTCTCTGAAAGGGTAGTTACCGCTGACCGTGATTGAGATCTGAGCACTACCTGGCCAGAAACAATAACATTCAGTAAGTAGGTCAGTAGTTACGGATTTAAGATGCAGAGGAAAACAAAATAAGCTTAATGTAGGAATACATACATACATAGCGTCACGCCTGTTTCCCGTTGGGGTAGGCAGAGACAACGGATCTCCACGTGCCACGATCCTGACACACCTCTGCCGCCTCTTCCACTCCCATAATGTTCTTCATGCATGCTCGTCGGTTACGGGTACTACGCACTTGCCCTTTTTTGAGCACATGCCCGATCTGGTCCAGGTAAGTGCGTCTAGGGCGACCCTTCCCGACTCTTCCACTCACATTTGCTTTATAAATTTCTTTCGTTAGTCTCCTATAATCCATTCTTCCAACATGACCGAACCACCGAAGCCATTCTCAATCCTTGTCACTATATCTAATGTAATGTAGGAATAGTACACATGAATATGGATGGGTGACCATAGGAAGGAAGGAAGGTGTGGATCTAAGCTTACGATGGCTTCACCGAACATATCCGGGCCCATCGGCAGTAGAGGAGGGTATTAATCGAGGCCGGGACTAGCGAGTGGCCACTCTAAATTTCCCGCGCATGCTTCACGTTTCGGCTCGCTTCAAGCCCTCGTCAGCTAGTCTGCGTTGACTAGGACGCGGGGAAACCACCAGTCCCGCTCTCGACCTCCCTCTCTCTACCTATCCATATTCTGTAGGATGCTTCCAGTGACGTTTTCGAAGCTCTCTCCATATATGAGCTTAGCGTCGATCTTGGGAGCCCTAGATTCTTGAAGAGACTGTAGAGCGACTTCGCTGGTAGTCCCCTTGCTCCGACTTCCACAGCGAAGAGATCAGTCTTGAATCCGTTTCTCACAATCCGGTCTACTAAGTTGCAGTACTTGTTAAGTTTGATGTTGTGGTCCTTCGGTATGTTACTTTCCCATGGAACTGTAAGTTCAACAAGTACTACATGCTTTGTCGCTTTTGAGAATATGAGTATATCCGGTCTTAATGCTGTGGTACAGATTTCCGAAGGCATTTGGTAATGCTTCTCATGTGTGTCCATCAACAATTCCCAATCCTTTGCTGCTCCCAAAATTGAAGAAGGTTTAGTCCTATCTTTGGGCAGCTTATTGGCTCCAGGTTTCACAAAGTTGACCTTCTGGAAGCCGCTACTGGTTTGCCCTTTCCTGGTCCGTGCAATTGACAGGTTGATGGCCTCTCTGATGATTTGGAGGACTTTATCATGACGGTAGGAATACTGGCCTCGCTCAAGTAGTATTTTGCATCCGCATAACAAATGTTTGGCCGTGCCTACGAACTCCTTACATGACGGGCATAGTTTATTTGTAGATTTCCCCCATCTAACTAGGTTACTCGGGTCGGGGAGAGTAAGCTGGAATGCATTTAAGTAGAACTTAAGCAGCTCAGGGGACCAGTTGTATATTATGGATTTCCACTTCAATGCAGGAGGGATGCAGAAGTCACCCACTGTTAGCCAATCATTCTGCATTTCTAGGTTTAAGGCGTGAAGTTTGAAGCCTTGTTCCATGTCCTCCTGAGCAAAACCTTTCAGTATTTCTTTATCAGACTTTGCTGTTTCTATGCCCAATCCAGATCTATTGGTGCGTGTACCAACTTGGAATGATTTGTAGAAGTCGAGTCTCGATTCCAGTTTATCTGATAGTGATGTGTTGGGTAAGGCTTGAATAGCGCTATCATTGGAGTCTTTGAGTATACATCGTTTGGCTATTCTCGCCTTTTGATAAAATATCGACGGTTTCTTAATGTTCAGTCCAAAGTTATTGTGAGATCTGTATAGCGTTGACGAGTCAGCCGGGTGAGCCAGTCCAAACCATGATTTCAGGAATCTGGTCACATACGAGTCTAATTTAGTCAGGTTTTGCTTTGTGAAGTCGTAGACGAGAAATGGCCATGAAAGTTTTGATGTCAGGTAGTTATCGTAAATCCATGCCTTTTGTGTACCCAGGAGGGGAAGATTGTCAGTTTGGCGGAGGCTCTCTTCGAAAAGTTGGACAATATCATCAGTAGGATGCTCCTTTCCTCTGCTGGTGATCCTTTTGCCCAAGAATTTAAAAGGAGCTTCATCAGCCACGGTTGCGATTGGTTTTCCGGCTACTGTCAAACCTGGATTGCTCGAGGTAAACTTTGAACCTTTCCTGGTTAAGCTCAAACAGTAGCACTTCGCTGGTTTTATCTTCATCCCTTTGGTCCATTCACAATAGTCATCCACCACCTTAAGAAGCGACTGATTTTGTTTTGGATTGCGGGTTAACAGCGTAATATCATCCGCAAATGCCAGGATGGCCGCCATATATGTGTCTCCATATTTGAACCTGTATCCCCATTTCTTTTCTTTTACGACAAGCGTATCAATTAGAATGTTGATAACAATGTTAAATGTGACAGGAGAGAGGCAGCAACCCTGGAAAAGTCCTATGCCGTAACGAATTTCCGGTGTCTTCTCCGTTTCGCCTTTTACTTGTATTACAAAGGAAAGTTTTTTGTAGTAGGAGGCTATTATATTACAGATCAGAGGTGGCACATTATACCACTCTAGCGCCTTTAATAGTAACTCATGGCGCACCGAACCGAAGGCGTTTTCAAAGTCTAACCACGTGGCAGTTAATTGTCTCTCATTCTTCCTTGCATCTCTAAGACATTCAGTCAGCAAAGAATTATGTTCGAGGCACCCTGCAACTCTTGGGAGAAAACCTTTTTGGTACTTCTTCGGTAAGTAGTCGTTGGTACACATGTGTTTGAGTAGTCTGGCCTGTATAATGGAGAAGAATATTTTCGAAATTGAACTGTTAAGGCTGACCGTTGTTCGTAAAACGTAAAACTATAGGTCCCTTCCCTTCTTACCATAATAGGGGGTAGGGTTTAATCCGCCCGGGTTGATACTGCATTGAATGAAAGGTCGGCCGAAGGGGTTATGTAAATAGTTCGTGCTTTCCGTCCAGTTCAGTGTAGCCGGCACGAAAAAAGGGACCCACTGACATGGCACCTATACCTATATCACCAAGGTGTTATGGGCTGACTGGTGTTGGATGAAGGTGATGTATCTTACCATGTCACCATCATGTCACAGAAAAAAGTCATAAAAAAATAAAAATGAAATATCTAATAGAGACTTAGTCTCACAAACTATATCCTAAAAGCACGAAAGCATACTCTGAAATTTGAAAATGAAATGATTTATACTGGCCTCTTCTCCATACCTAAGTGTAAACATATTAAGATATTAGTAGATATTTAAATACCTATTTTAGAACTTCGCCAAAGGCACGATCGTCTGCTAGGTGCCGTCTTCATTGGTCAAACACCAAACTATTGAGTAGTATGACAAGGTTTTACGCCGACTCTACTTATTCACATAAAATTATCTTTGTGTTATCTTTATCTACGAGTATCATCTCGGAGGCGCGGGTAATCCGTCTTTGAGGTGTCTTAATTTTCTGGTCCTTCGAGCCGGATTTTTTTTTGTGGCAACAATATCAATGGTGGCAAAGTGGCAACTGAGTACTGGCTATAGTTCGCCGGTTAGCGATTCCGACAGTCCATTATTGTACCAACAACCAGCTAAATGATGCGTGAACGCAGGTAACAACAGTCGACCTCGATGACGCTTATGATTATGACTCCTTATTAATTCCATGGCGATAGCTACGATACTGTGGATTTTTTTTGCACTGTTTGTCGATGCAACAAGCTAGCAAAATACGTGTGCTAACGTAATATGAGTTACTGTGCTACACACACAGTGTTAAAATAGAATTTTACTGCTTTATTTTATATTATTTGCGTAGGTGTTTCGGTGTCTAAAATCAAAGCGTTTAGTATCGTCGAGTTACAAAACAGTCTCACGTGGTGTTCGCTTGAAATTTTGATGGATTGTTGACTCACTAGGTACCTAATAGGTATACATAGATTAGACAAGATGGTACCTAGGTAATGATATCTTTACGTAGATTGGATAGGAGAAGCTGAACGTAAAAACACAAGCAATATAATATCTAAATGTTTTGCTAATCACATCTTTACATACAGACTAGCTTTTGCCCGCGTCTTTGCTTCGCGTGTTTTACCTTTTTGCTCACAACCCAGGCCGCCGATGACGTAGCGTTATTATTTATAGCTTAAAACTATCTTGAGAAGTGACAGAATGTAACAGTGAAAACTGTATGTAAATCGATGAAGTGGTTCTAGAGTTATAAGGATATGCATAGATTGACGTACCTACGTTACACAAATTGGTCGCCGGCCGCCCGTCTTAGCTAAGAAACTAGCTTTATTTATTAGGATGACGCAGATGGTGGTAGTTATGTATGACGGCACGATAAAAAGTTGGCGAAAATTACCGGAATTTCCACGGTATTTATTTTTTGTACAGGTTTTGGTTATTTGAACAAGTTTTGAGGTGAACATACGGGGGCATATTCGTATCCATTATGTATGCGAATGATGTGATGTAGATAGTAGACACGCGGCTCATTCGAGTGGAGTAGAACGCTCTCATCTCGGCGGGTCGCCAGCCGGCCGCCGCCGCCCGTCGCCGCGCCTCCGCCGCCGCCGCGGCCGCCAGCCAGCCAGTGTCGATGCATCTGCCGTCGTGGTTGGAGAAATCGCGAGTCGCACGGCCGCCACGCACGCCCGAGCGAGAATTTAGTTCACTCGCGCCGCGCGATATTAGGTTCCGTGCGTGTGTGCCGCGTAGTGAACGTGTGTTTCATAATTTTTATCAGTCTTCCGCACGGCTACAAATTCAAACAGACGTAGACGTCTGGAAGATGGCAAAGATAGATACGAGATAGCAGAACGTGGAATTAAGATAAAGTTTTATAAAGGTGAAGTTTGGAATGGAAAAAGTGAGAACGAACGATATTCGGGACTAATGTGGACCCTCGTGTGGATCGCATCGCAGCGTTCAAGGGTGCCGGTGTATTTCGGGAGACTGGCGATCCGCCAAAATTAAATCTGTCCCAATTGTTTTTATCAATCAAGATTTGTGCTAGACTGGTTTTAGTGCTGTTAGGTTGGGCCAGTATTCTGAAGGTACCGTAAACAACGCTCCTCTTCGTGACCGCAGACCGGAGGTCATTCCGTTCATGATTGATATAAAGTATCAATAATGAACATCAATTAAACTGATGGATGAGCAATACTCGCGAGCTGATCTTGAACTCGTGCTACTGACGTCTGCTGCAACAGCCAATGAAGATTGCCTTCGGAGTGCAGTGATGATGACGAAGTTTTGATTTTATTTCAGTAGTTACCTACCTACCTAACTAAATAGAGATGAACTTCGTTGTTACGTGAAAAGTGTTAAACCTGGGGCAAAGGATCGAATTTAATACTTCTGGAAATGTGTTAGAAATGGTGTCGGTAATGAGAAAGCGCGCGAAATTGCGATGAGCGTCCGTATAAGCACGCCGAGCGATGCATCAGGCGGGTCGCCGGGTTCTGGCGGGAAGAGCCCCCGACCGGGGCCCGCGCGGCCGCTCTCCACGCGGCTCTGGGACTTGCTACAGCCCGTCGCGCGCCTCTGGGGCATTGTTACCGCTATCGGTGAGCTGCTTTTAAACTTTTAATATTCGCTTAAGCGGCGGGTGGCCCAATGGTTTCGGCATCGGTTTCTCATGCGAGAGGTCCGAGGTTCGAATCCGGTCGGCGTGTACCAATGAGTTTTTTCTGACGAAAAAATTTACGTGCATACATACCTACACCTGCTGATTCACTGTTCGGAACCGGTGTAAAACTGTAGGTCCCTTCTCTTGCCCTTTGCTAGGTGGTAGGCTCAAATTGTAGCCGACTGGATTGGTACCACCGTACTGGTTGTAAGATGGCCGCATAGCAGCCTCGGTTGTGTTCTCCTCTAGTCCAGTATAGCCAGCAATCCAGGGAAGCCTCCGGTATGGCACCTGCCTTCTCGGAGGTGATATTGGCTGGTCGGAGCATGTGCTTTGGCCCCTCCGACTCAGCCACCCATACCAGCCAGAATACATAAAAAAAATCGCTAACGCACCTTTTTCGTCTTTGTTCTAGGGTTGGCAATTTTGGTTTTTATTAAGATTTTAGGTAAATTCATTTTGAAATGTTAGTTTCTTGAACTGATGATTGATGAACGAGAATGAGAAACGCTTATTCCATGGGGAGTACTCGGAGGAGCTGTTTAATGCGATCCCGCCGTCCCCTTTCCACCTCCGCACCACGCGCACTGGGCAGGGATTGCATCCCTAATTCCCTACACGCTGGACTTACCGCGGATGCGTACCAACCGATTCTGCAGATCTTTCCTCTACAGAACCGGTAAACTCTGGAACGCTCTCCCTGCCCATATATTTCCCCCCAAGTGTTTTTTTTTATTAGCTCGACATATGGCGCCGAGGCACCCATGAGGTGTCTAACGGCGCCCATGGACATTCGGTCGTATTCGGGGGTTGCGAATGCCATGCCGGCCTGACAGGTGCCCATTCACGCCCCTCTTGAAGGACCCGAGACTGTACTTGGGGGGAAATATATGAGCGTTCCAGAGTTTACCGGTTCTGTTCTGTTATGTCAGCCCATAACACCGGGTGAACTAGGTGCCATGTCAGTGCTTCCCGTCATTTCATGTTGGCTACACTGAACTGGACGGAAAACCCGAACTATTTACATAGCCGTTTCGACGGTTCATTCCCATGTTTGATTGAGGGCGGTGGTGTCAATCCGGGCGGGATAAACCCTACCACCTACTTACTAAGGTAAGAAGGGAAGGGACCTAACAGTTTAACGTGGAATCCGAACCACGGTTTGCAGCCTCCAACGGTCGAGCGGTCACCCATACAAGTACTGACCGCGGTCGACCGACCGTACCACTGAGCTACCGAGGCTGACAAAATGAAAGACATGAGATTTTACAACTTAAAAAAATAACTTTAGATACCTTGTTACGCCATGTTATTACCTCTCATTATTTATGCCATGAAAAATACGCCTACGTCTACGAACAGCTTTATTAAGCGTCACGGAACTTGCGAATACACTGTAAATATTGTAGGTTCATATTTGAAGAGAAGCCAAAGTAAAAAAATATTAAATCGGTATAATGTACCTAGTCATGGAAAATAAATTTACGAAAAGTTTGCACACCGGTTTTTTATAATAGAATATATTCTGTGTCTGTATTAATCTTCTCTGTCCAGCCCATAACGTTACTACTTGCATGGCACTCTAAGGACCGAAAACACAAATCATTATTTTACACAGCAAAAGTATAAGGAAACTCTGTATATCCTTTATTCTTTATTCATCATTCGTATGGTAGTAAACTACGCTTGAATTTGTCCTGTGTAGTTGTTACAATCCGGCCAAAATATACACATTTACAAATGCTCATTTAAACATTTACAAAATATGTACTTATACACATTTAAACACTTAAAAAAATATACAAATTTTTTATCACGACCACATTAAAATCAGACTCGGTCTTGACTGACCACAAACCTCGCATATACGCAGAGCAAAAAAAAAAAAAAAAAATTGTTTAAAATTTTGTTCTGCAATGCACAAAAACATTTATTTATAAGTAAGTAAACCAATTTTTTTAAGATTGCCGTATTATACTGAAAGTGTTCCCAGAAGGTAAGTAGGTTTGTTTTTTCAAAAATTTTGCAATGGTTCCATAAAGTTTCTGTTTCGCAATAAAGAACACACAAATACACACGACCGATGCATCAGTTATGGTTAGTTATTATTTGGTTTCGTAGGTACCGTACCTACTGCACCAATGCGGAAAGGTACCTACACAAAACTACCTAGCAGTACCCGCTAGCGATAGCGTGGTGCTTTCGGGAATATGTCCGGTCCGGTATAATTGGCAAAAACCAATCGGATCAATCGTTCTGGAGTTCGTTTATTCGGCTTACATGAGCGAAAATACCGATTTTTTGGACTTTGACGTTCGCCTGCTCTAGGTACCTAATGTAGGTGAGGCAAGTAGTATGAAATGCAGCTTTTACCGTCAGTTTGTTTGTATGATCGCATCAACCAATCGCAAAAACCGGACGGTTCTGAGCATTGACTTATATATTAGCATATCACTGGTTCTGAGAGGAAAAAAGTTATACAAAGAAAAGATAAAAACATGTCGTGCATTAAGACGAGACGGAAGTTAACTTTCTCCATACAAAATCGTCTTTCGGCATTTATGATTTTTACCCCCCTAACTAAATCTTAAAAACCGTAAAAATCTGATAAGGTTTAGGGGGCTAGAAAACATAAATGCCGGAAGACCATTTTGTATGGAGAAAGTTAACTCCCGTCTCGTCTTAATACTCTACCTACTGTGTCTCTCAGACACCCGCGTCAGTAGTTATTAAAGGTTACGTCAATGGGAAAACTTTTGTTTTTATTCTGTCAAATTCTTACCTTGCCGTAGTCCATTTCGCGGCGCCGCGCCGCCGCCGGGGTTGCGTTTTCTTGCATTTCCCCCTCGCCGCTCGCCAACGGCGCCGCCGTGGACTCTCGCCGGCCAACCGGTACCCACAACATGTTCGCATCGACTAACCAAACAAGAGTTCTTTCTTATTGATAAATTCTTTATTCAGTTGTACTAATTATCTACGTGGCACCACCAGTACCAGTTCCTTCGCACCGCACTGAATGAAGGTCGATCGAAAATGATATAAAAAGTAATCTGCGTTTTTCGGTCGTTCGTTTGCCGGCACTATAAAAAGCTCTGGCATGGCATGGCATACATTTCCGACAGGAACAGGAGGATTTAGGGTGTTATAAGTTATAAGTTTGATTTTATTATTTGTTTGCATATCTGCCAATAACACATATTCTGTGAAAATTTCAACCGGCCACCTATACGGTTCAAAAGATACAGTCCTCAGTCAGACGAACTGACAGACAGACAGAACGGCGTAGGCTTATGGTAATGTTACACGGTTCAATTTCAGTTCAATATTGCTTTCAATTTCATTGCTTCAATGAAATTGAAACGTCTAAACACCGCATTGAAAGCTTCAACGCATACTGCGCTTTCAATGTTCAACGCCTTTACGACTATTATTATGGTAATGTGTAACTTTACCATTAGTAATAGGCTTCCGCAAGAACAAATGTTCTTGGGCTTCCGTATGGTATACTCTATACCTACCATACCATTCAAACAACAGTGTAGCCAGAACTGGGTTCGCAACGCTGTACGTTGTTTTCAGCAGTGATAAATTGATAATTGAATCGAAAACTACTCACGTAATTGTCAAGCTCTCGCAGGAGTTGTAGCTGCAAGCTCTCATTATTCATTCCGCCATGATTTCGCCAGTCTAGTACAGTGGTGGCCAACCGTTTTGAGTACTTTAGATACCTACTAATCTAATGCTGAGTCGAGCGAGAAACGGGCAGCCGTTTGCCCGCATCAGAACTTGTGAGCTAAAACCACAGCTAAAACGAACGGACAGTATACATACATACATAACACACACTGTATCCCGACAACCAGGGTAAGCAGAGTAATCGGTGTTGTGCTATAAGGATTCTGGTAAATTACAGAACAAAACACCGACCACCACGTTTAGCACAGTATACGGACAGGGCAACTATCAAGCAGCAAGTAAGGCACAAAGAACCCACCTGCTGCATGACTAGGACTGCGCCAAGGTGAGACGCCCTTTAGCGCAGTATCTTGTCCTTATCCCTTAGTCGCCTCTTACGACATGCACGGGGAGAGATGCAGCGGGGCTATTCTTTTTAAGAACCGGCCCCACAAGGTACAGTATGTATATTATAAATACAGCGGTTTCCCCCGGGGTACACAGGCTTATAAGAGAAAGGGTATCTATATACGCGTTGGCACACTAAGCGCGTCTTGCACCAACACGAGTTTAAAGTTAAGTAGCGAGTTATGGATTTAAACGCGGTTCACACGTACAACGGGTGCTAGTTTAACGAGTTAAACTGGTTTATATATTAAATTTGTGTTGGTGCAAGTGGGCCTTAGGCCCACTTGCACCAACACGAGTTTATAGTTAAGTAGCGAGTTATGGATTTAAACGCGGTTCCCACAGTCAAAGGGTGCTAGCTTAAACTGGTTTAGCGAGTTAAACTGGTTTATATATTAAATTTGTGTTGGTGCAAGTGGGCCTTAATGGCCACGTTTACCACTGCAATGTTAAGTAAAGAGAAAGGGGCCCGTTTATCTCATTAGTGAAAATTATCTTCACTGATGAATAGTTGGGACTTATTTCGTATTGTATTGTGATTGTATATTAGAACCTAATAAATAAACGACTTATATCATGGATAAACAACATTATTACCAATATAAAAAAATAAAAACCAAGAAAATAGTTTTATTCAAATATTTATACATTTTACTCAAGGGTCATTTATTAATTTCTCACAAAATTGATAAATCTGATATAGATAGTGGTCGAAAGAAACGAAACACGTAGTCTTCTCTCGCTTTTCACTTCTGCGGAGAGTGAGACGGAACGACACGTCTCCATATCCATTTTGAGGCTATTAATTCAAAGTATGACAAATGTATGTAGAATATTTTTTATCAGCTTTAAAATTGAATATTTGTTACTTTCTTTCGGTGTGCGCAAGTGCCGTATTTTAAACCCCTCAGTGTGTACATGCGTGTATCATAATCATGTCCATACATACATTGCTTATTAATTTTTATTACCTCATCAGTACCTCAACTTTATTGACCCATTGACAACTTGATACTTCAAGTATCTTAAATATTCATATATTTTTATTTTTGACAATACAATTATACTACATTGTAGTTTGTAGTAGTGTAGTGTATTGTAGCAATACACTAACATAATTATGTTGATACAAATTACGTATCAAAGTTTGACAAAGGCTCTTTACACCTGATTCACTTAATTAATAAGTCTTTGTAGTCAGAACTCTCAGCAAAATTGTTAATCTTGCTCTCAAGCTGTGTTTTAGATGGGCTATGGGCGGTGTTATTATGTGGCTAGTCACTAAATACTTGTAAAAATATGTTTAAAAAAAATACCCTGCGAAGTTTCTTGTCGGTTCTTCTTCGTGGGTGTAATCGAACCGGATAGAACAAATTGTGACAAGTTCGAGCGCAGTATAACTGCCATAAGAATGATCAATAAACAATACAACAATACAATACAATACAATGGGATAGGCTGGTTTTTTTTTATGTAAACCAACATGGGTGGCTGTGCCGATAGACCAATGGTGCAACGAATCTCCACAGGTCACGATAATCACTCCTCCCTCAGGCACACCTACGTTAGAAAGGATAGTTTTACCCCTGAAGAAGGGTTAACGATTACCTACGAGGTTGCGAACCACTGTCCTATTGCTCGCCTCCCGACTTCCGGGCGCATGGCTTCACTGAATTAATCCAATTATGAAAGTGAAATAGCTGATCACCTTTTTTTTACAGGAAGGGAGGAATACGTTTTTGAACAGGGAAACCTATCTTTTCCGCGATGAAATGTTAAAGTTTCCTGTTAATTCTGTTTTTCACTGTTCTGAGGTTCTGAAATATGAAACGTATAGGCAAGCTTTTAAAATTTCGTTACGTTGTCTAATCAGTTAAAATTTAGAACTTTTAAATTCGATTTAAATTAATTTGAACTAAAGAACAGAAAAACGTTCTGGGTGATAACGTGAATATTTGAAATGTTCACACATTTTGTAAGAATTTTCTCATTCATAACACACGCTGTATCCCGACAATCAGGGTAAGCAGAGTAATCGGTGTTATGCTATAAGGACTCTGGTAAATTACAGCACAACACCGACCACCACGTTTAGCACAGTATACGGACAAGACAACTATCAAGCAGCAAGTAAGGCACGAAGAACCCACCTGCTGCATGACTAGGTGGAAGGACTGCGCCAAGGTGAGAAGTGGCTAGCCTGTCGCCCTTTAGCGCAGTATCTTGTCCTTATCCCTTAGTCGCCTCTTACGACATGCACGGGGAGAGATGCAGTGGGGCTATTCTTTTTAAGTACCGGCCCCACACGGTACGAATTTGTAAGAATCTAAAGATGTTATTCTAACAAAATTCAGCAGAGATACAAGTTTGTCTTTCCTTCTTTCTTTCAGATAGAAATAACATCAGTAAAATGATTTAGTAGCAAACTAAATTATTAAACTTTTTCGAGTTAGGTACTTCATAAATTAGTAGTTCACAGATAAGAGAGTAAAAAACGTCTTCCTCCGGCGGGGAATCGAACTCCGGTCTGCCGCGTGCCAGGCGGGGATACTGACGACCACTATTCGTCCACCACTATTAGGGTTTATCCCGCCCGGATTGGTACAACCGCATTGAATGATACGTCGGTCGATACGGTTATGTAAATAGTCCGTGTTTTCCATAGAAATGTGTTTTCCGTCCAGTTCAGTGTAGCCGACATGAAATGAAGGGAAGCACTGACATGGCACCTAGTTCACCCGGTGTTATGGGCTGACATCACGGATGTTGTAGGTGATCCCGAAAACCGTAGCAGTTTCCTTAAAAAAAAATTGTACTACCGAAGGAAGACCGTGCAACTTTTGGTAATAGGGTAGGTAGATACCTACCTACTCCGTATTGTATTGTAGGTATGCGCTTTTTGTCAGGGGCTCGTTGCCTTTAAGTCATTGTTAGGTTGTAGCTATGGTTGTAGCTTGAACCAGTGTGGTGGGTTGAATAGCCGTGAAGGCGCTTCGTTCTTTGACGTTGTTCAAAGAAAGTTAATATTTTGTTAGGTGCACATTCTGAAAGTCGCCTTCGTGGGAGTTAAACTACAGTGGGTAAGTAACGCAGGTAATAATATTTTTATTTAACAAACAGTGAAATTTTAATAATTTCTTTAGATAATATCAAACTAAAATGTTCTCTCAATCAATGTAACTCTTAACTTATCTATTTTTTTTTTATGTAAGATCGGTAAAATACATACACAAAAAAAAGATTAATTGCGAAAAACCGAAGGAAAGACAAGAAAGAAAGAGAGCGAAATAATAATAAAAAAAAATAAAACATTACTGAAAATTTACAATAAAAAAAAACTGAATAGATTTAACGTGGATATTGTATTATAAAACATCCTGAAATAAAAAACAAAAGTAAAAAAAAGTGTTCTCTCCGGCGGGGAATCGAACCCCGGTCTCCCGCGTGACAGGCGGGGATACTGACCACTATACTACCGAAGACTGTAAACGTTTTCGCGAAAACCCCCTACCCGTTAAATGACGCGCGCATGAATGAATGACGCAGGCGCCAGCCAGTGTTCGTCAACCAATACAATACGCCCAAGGACAGACAGGTGACGTTTTGTGTGTAGAGTGTAGGTAGACTCAGTAAAGTTTATCTTAGACGTAATAATATAATATGGTGTGTAAGTAAAACGAGTATTTCAGTATTAAGTTACATGAATGTGGCATAGCATTAGAAATTATATTATGGTGTTTATCCAGCTCAAATAAAAATCACGCGATGTCGTACGTACCTACTATGCGGTGAGGCGAGTTCCAATAAGTTGATAACGTATTAGGTATGTATGTAGTAAATTTGTTATCTAAAGTTCTAGTATCCAGTTATAGCAGTTTGTGATTATGATATTACTATAATTGCCATGCAAGTGAGTAGTTACATAATATTATGTACAATAACTACAAAAATTTGGTTTACTTACTTTACCGTGGACTTAACCATGTCCTGTACGTACACACCAGCGTTACACCAAGGCACAGATTACTAAATAGACCAAGGTGATATTGTGTAGGTACCTACAAGGTTAATCGGAATTTAGCTTTGTATTTTGCAATATGCCTTCTCAACTGCAGAATACGAACATAATGAATGTAAATACTACTTATATATTATAATTATAATACAACTACTTTTTTATTTCATCATTTCAAATAAAGTTACCAAAGTTCGACTTGTAAATTAAAACCGTAGATACAGCGTGCTAGATTGGTGCTAGAAGTCTAGAGTAGGTACATATTCAAACTGAGTTCTGCGTCACTTCCAACCACTGAGCGAGCTTTCAACAGAGTATCCATGAATACTGCAGCACATATGGCTATATTTCCCCAGAGCACGAGTGAGATGACAAACTCTACATAAAGGTGTGGCGGGCCGTTAGATGAGCTCCATATTGTGTCAGCCAGCACAGCAAAACATACATACATACACATACCTACCCATACGACCTTCAAAGCTGTGAACTGGTCGGTAAACTTGTTGGAAACGTATTGTGAGTACTTAAGTAAATACGAGGGGTCCGGCCCTTTATAAAAGGAATCTATACGCAGAGTTCGCAAAAAAGGAATATGTTTTTATGTAATCCGGTATGTATGAGAGGGGCCAGGGCACACGCTCCGACCAGCCAATAATATCACCTCTGAGAAGGTGCCTTATCGGAGACTTCCCTTTGGATTGCAGCTTTACTGGACTAGAGGAGAACACAGTCGAGGCACAGGTCGAGGCTGCTATGAGGCCATCTCACGTTCAATGCCGTGGTACCAAACAAACTCAGTCGGTTACAATTTACGGAGAGAATTACAGACGTCACTTAGGGTTAACAGAATCTATTTGTTTTTTAGTATACATAATCTGTTGGCGAGCCCAAGTGAGAGGGATTCAGTAATTGTGCGTTGGATTTGGTAGAATGGTATCTCCATCCCTTACTCCTTAGGGCCCAGAGTCCCTAAGGGATGGAGAAGATGAGAACTATGGGGCTGATATTAACAAATTATTGTTAAAAGCCCAAAAAAAAAAGATTGATACTCTTATGAAAGCTAGGAAAGACAACATAAATATTTATTAGGCAACTACCTACTCGTCATTGTTTTCGGAGGCCAGCTAAACCGACTAAAATCCACATCCGGATAGAATGAAATATTATCCTTTACAATAATCCACTTCTTAAGTCACATAATGCATGGAGCGCTGTGCTCCAAGCTCCACATTGCTGAGAATTTGTGGGAATTGGAAACGGCGCGACGATCCGGAAGGAAGAAATATGACCTCACTTTGTGTCTCTACAATTTATTAGCGGATGATGGGGTATGGGGGTAAACAATAACGTTATTAATGCCCAGGAAGCAGGATTCTTTTTCGGAGATTGTATTTGCGGTCGAACCGTTTTAGCACACGAGGTTTTAGCTCGCGTCCTATTTCCCCGGTCAGGCGAAGGTTATCTAGAAAAAATCAATACATCAAATTTTGTTTGTTGCAGTGATGAGCGGTGCAGGAGCCGAGTTGGCGGTCATAGGATATTATTTCGCTCCAGGCATGCTGTGAGTAGCACACTTTATTCTCAAGAATTTTTTTATTTTAACTGACACGATTGGCTTCATCACCTACAACATCCGTGATCTCAGCCCATAACACCTTGGTGAACTAGGTGCCATGTCAGTGCTTCTCTTCGCTCGTGCGTGCCGGCTACACTGAACTGGACGGAAAACACGAACTATTTACATAGCCGTTTCGACCGACTTTTCATTCAGATGGTACCAGTGGGTGGTACCAGCTAGTTAGGTAAGAAGGGAAGGGACCTACAATTTTAAGTGGATCCGAACCACGGTCAGCCTCCAACGGCTGAGCGGTCACCAATCCAAGTACTGACCGCTCCCATGTGTGCTTATGATCACAATCGAAAGTAGACCGACCGCACCACTGAGCTACCGCGGCTGACAAACAACCTACTCTCCCTTAGTTTAGCAAAGCTATAGTCTAACGAAGCTGGAAAAGTGTCTTATTCAGAGAGACATAAAATCTTCCCTTCTTCTCTAGAGAAGAAACTATTCATGTCTTTAGTCTGTAGACAAGTTTGGAATTCAGTTTATTTTCTTTCTAAAACTATTTTTAACTATTATAAAACCTTTTTTTATTCCAGGGTCGGTGCAGCGTTAGTTCTGTTCCTAGAAACAATGTGGGTAGCAGCACTATTCATTGACTTGCTAGGACGACGAGGAGAGTACACTATTGGGCTACGCTGTTGGGACTTCTTCCGATGGTCGTGCGGTCGTGCTAGAGCGCCCATGTACGCGTGTGCGGCGACTGCACTCCTGATTACAGGAGTTTCTGTCCTTTGCACTATATCAGGTATATTTTTTACGTACGTTAATGATAAGGACCAGGATCCATAAACAGTTCCACAAAGAGCAAGATACATATTCTCAGTTCATTCCGTCTCTTACTCTGATTGACTTGCCTGACCTTTCGAATGCATGACGCTAGCGACAGCAGTGCGGCGACACCTAGCCACAGCTATGAAACATCGATGACCGCTTACGAGACTACGTGTCAGAGACAAAAACAAATTTATACCAATCCCGGAAGATGGTTGTACAACATAATCTCGAAATAATAAATGCGCTCAGTTTAAGTATATTTTCCAACTCAGAAATCACCAGGCAGTATTTGTTATTTCGAGAGTGTGTTGTAGAAACGTCGCCATCTCTCGGCATTGGTATGAAACTTAGTTTTTTTGTCTCTTTGGCGCGTAGTGTCGTAAGTGGTGGCTAGGTGCTGCCACAGTAGCATCAAAGATCGGTGAAGTTCATAATTTAATGAAGGGAACTTCCAGAATAATGGTTTTATACTAGCCAGAAGCTTCTTCTAGTGTCTTGTACATTTTCTTTATTCTTTTAACCGTGATGTCATTCCTCAGGGTCTATGCTGCTAATTCTGGCTCTACTAAGGGCCGCTGTACCTTTCTCACCATACGCAACGCACGGTCCACATTCCCCGAGGGCAGGAAGTTCCTTGCTCAGTCAAGTCGACACGCCTGAGGTCTTCTTCAATGCTGCCACTAACGAGGGCGCCAATGAGAATGACAAGTAATGATTCTTTCAGTTTTGGGGGTTTTTTTGGAGAAACTCAATTAATTTCTTTAAGTATGTCGGTCAATTTGCGGCTTAGAGTATTTAGTTATTTCCAAGTTACGAAACTTCTGTGTATTAAAATGTGTTTTGCGTGCAGCTCCAATACCGGTTTACGACCGGTCTTGGCATAAATATTAGGGGAGGGGTCTATCTGTACCCAGCAGTGGCAAAATCGATAATAAATGTTCATTTCATTTTCATTTCATATGATTATTATAGACGCTTTAGAAAAATTTTGGAAGTATGATTAATTAAAAAAAATTTGGGAATTGACACTAACGCAAAAATTATTATTTTCCAAAAATTACGTACAAAATACGTACAAAAATGAAATGAAAAACCACAAAAAATTACGCAAAGTGAAGTTGATACGGTATCCAAACCGCATTTAGATATTTATGTATGTATACATGAAGATAATAAAAAAATGCCATTTATAGATAGAATATTTATCTGTAAATACAATCCATATGTTAGTTCATGAAGTTTTATGGAAAAATCTTCCAAAATGATTTTTTTTCGAGAGTAATGCGCCGGCGCCGATCGCGGCGCGCCACCTGGTATAGCAGAAGGATTGTTTTGGTTAATGCTTCTGTAGCAGAAGGGTTAAAGAACTGCTATGACCGCGTTAAAAAAAAAAATTATAACAATATGCTCGGAAGCGGAAGGGCCCAGCCAGTCTTCTGTTTCTCGACAATGCTGTGTTCGTCCTTGCCCATATTACGTGTTCTTGCTCAAGTGCTATTAGCATGTTTAATCTGTTAACACTTAACACACGTAACACTTTATTGTTTTGTATTTTGAATGGCGCCAAAGTGCTCTTTACATTGCATTGCTGCTGGTCATTACGGGACACAGTTTCGTAGAAATTAATTATGTCAACTGTTTAGTTGCCTCAATTATAAGCGTGCTATTAGTTGATTGGTAAGTGTTGTCATCAGTTTCCATTCCACATCAAATATTAGAAATTGAATCAAACGTGATTATACCGGTTCCGCGGCTTAGCTGTATAATTTAACGAATGACAAATTAATTACCTCTTTATTCAAGAATATTACGTTCGTATTTTATTGTAAATTATTTTCATTATTTATTCATTTACATTATGTGTAGGTAAAGGTTGGTATTCTGACAGTAAATGCTTAAACTTCTCTATAATAATGTGCAATGGAAATGTTCAATGAAACACTAAAAGAAATTAATTCATTCAGAATTTTATTATTAGGAGCAAATGGTTGCAGGACTCTGCATTTCTTCGAAGTCTATCGACTGACGTTTCTGTCGATATAGTGCCACCAGGAAGTTATGATGCGTGGGAAATATGCGAAACTGTCTGCATTCCTAAGAAGGGGCGTGAACTTTCGATCGAAAGTTTGTCGATAATTTAGGTTATTAAGTCATACAATTTATCGACCAACTTTCGATCGAAAGTTCACGTCCCACGCATCATAACTTCCTGGTGGCACTATAACAATTGTATTGTAAAAGAACAGCAGTAATTTTTATACTAATCAACATTGTTACATACTCGACTCGTCTTAGATTTATATATTTGCCTGCTACTCTATTTCCTATTCAATTTTTTCTAAGTATCTCGGTGAGAAAGAACGTGCAAGAAAACTCACCTCTGGTTTATAATATTTGTTTGAATGCTAACTTGAAACTAAATAACCTAAGTAACATTCTAACTACCTATATTATTTATTACTTCCTTCCTTTTCCTTCCTTATATCCTTACCTATAATAAAATCCAACGTCTGCTTTCTGTCTGAGTGTCTGAGTGTCTGAGTGTCTGAGTGTATGTCTGTCTGTCCGCTTATAACTCGAGAACCGCTGAACCGATTTTAATAAAACAAAATTCTACGGATAGCTTGATTCTTCCCATCAACTATAGGCTACTTACTATCACGCTAAATGACTTATGAGGTTAGCAGTGAAGTGAAATATGAGAGCGGGCGGAGCCGCGGGCACAGCTTGTAACTAATAAATAACAAAATAATATTTTTTTAGATTCTATTTTGTTATTTGATAGCACGTGGTTTCTGCTAAGTAAATTTTATTAATAAATTGTTTCTGCGCAGGTCAGAGGAGATGACAGTTCTGGAAGTGGTCCAGCCCTCGCGGTCTCGATCCGTTTCGCCGGCGCCACCTGCTCTGCTCGATTTGTGATGTGTTTCGATGTATCTTATCATATTATCACATATGCAACAAAGACCCTTTTCAGTCAACACGATTATGTCTCGTATCAAAATTGACGTTGCATATTGGAACACACGCAGTGAAGGGAGTGACGTGTGTGTAGTAGTGTGTACTGTGCATTAGTGCCGTGTTTTCTGGAAAAAGTGCCGTGTTTTCTGGATGTGCGAAAATTTAAAACTTGGCGACCAACTGTGCCTAGGTGTAATACCAAAGTTTAGGTACATTATACATACTCGTATATATAGTATATATTAGCTAACATACACACATTGTACATACATCTCGGTAGGAAAGTATTTAGCGAATAAGTACCGCATTCAACACGCGAAGGATACGAATGTTCATGATTTTTATTAAAGATGTCTTTGATTTCCTTGAAAATTAGGCCAATAATAGGCTTTCAAATAGAAGTCGTTTAGTTCCTCATATACTTAGGTACATAGGGTAATAATATAGGTGAGTTAATTATTTTAGTAAGTATTTACGTATTTAAGAATTGTGAGACATATTTCAAAATTTTGGAAAATTGTCTTATTGCTCTGTCTCTAAACGTAATCACAAACTAGAATAAGACTCAATAGATAGAGTACTTTTCAACACGGTTGATTTTGTCGACATTTCTTTATCCCGTGCTGAGGCAATTTAATATTCGTTTTAATCAATGATAATTAAAATTTATTCAATTATCAGTCAATATTTCATTTGAATATATTTATTATCATTATTTATACTGAAACTCTTGTTACGTATCATTGATAAAATATAGAAGTTATGTCTCAAATTAGTAATAAATTAAAATCAAATAAACAGAGCAATTCTGGTTGTATGTGAATATGGATGTCCCATTGTCCCAATTTCCGTGCGGTGGCGTACCTTGGGAGAGGCCTATGTCCAGCAGTGGACCGATACAGGCTGATGATGATGATGATGATGAATTTCCGATCAATATAAAAAAACCTATTTCATGACAATGAATTGCTCTAAAATCGATTTACTTATATTTTAATTTTGTTTAAATATTAAATGATAACTTAAGCCATTTACGTTTTTTAAACATTTTTTGTGGTGCCTCGGTGCGCGAGTCCGACTCGCACTTGACCGTACTTTATATAAAGTTTAAGTATTGGTGTTTCTATATCTATCTGTATGTTGCATTATCAGCCGAGAACCACTGATTGACTTTCCATGCGGTTTTCAACATTGCCATGTAACAAAATTTATTATCTCTGGTTGGTTGTTCATACGAAAAAAAAAATGTAATTATTTTTTTTTATTTAATTTTCCGAGTTGTATTATGTTTGAATGATTGAATGAACGGTAAATTTTTTAAAGCAGTCGAAATAGGCATGATTAACCTATATTTTATAGGCTTTCGCTGTTTCCGCACCTTAAAAGAAGAAAAAAAAAAACGGAACACTTTGTTGTCCGTCCATCCGTCTGTCGAGACCCTTTTTCTCAGGAACGGGTAGAGAAGGGTATGAAAATTAAAGCTTCTAAGTCATTCAGTCAGCATTCAAAATATACGGCCTTTTATGTCACACAAACTCACTATTCAAAACATAGGATACTTTACGTTGACCTAGAATAATGAAATTTGGCATGAAGCAACGTCCAGCACAAGTAAAGGAAAGAAACCCAAAAATCGATAATTTGTAGTTACCATACCTATATCACATAAAACATATTATTTTGTTTTTGATCTATTGTAAAAATGGTAAGACGCTTTTAGCGCCCAACTTATGTACTACCATCCTACTATACATATACTTATGTGATTATAGTGCAAACTCTAAAGCAAAGCAAAACAAAGAATAAAAACTGGCCATTTACGTGATGCTCCGGAACCCTCGGTGCGCGAGTCCGACACGTGGCCGGGTTTTTTCCTAATGAAATACGGAACCTTAAATACTAAAATGTTGAACATAATTAAAATTTAAAAGAAAGTTTTCTGTGTCAATTGTTACAAAATAAAGAGAAAAATATGATTACCACTTTATTACAGGTACATAAATGCAGAAAACATTTAATGTCATTAAGTAATTATCTAAATTAAATTATTAAAACAATCCATTTTAGTTACTGCCGAAGCTGCTGTTATAGTTTTTTGTGAAATCTATTCTGTTACAAAGAAATTTTATACTACCTTTTTTTAATTGCATTTTTCTTAATAACAAAACTGTAAGTTATAAATTTACAGTTTGATACAGCGCCAAAAAGTTTTGAGTTTAATAAGATAATCAAGAATTCCTGAAAATTTTACATTTTTAAAAATGATACTCTGTTCAATCGTTTTGAGAAGTGCTCAACTATAAATGATGCAGAGATGTCACAAATAATTAAAAAAATCTCTATGTAATGAACTAAAAATCTGTACTTCGAAACTGCAATTAGTGAAATATGAACTTGGAACAATATCAGAACATTTTATGTTCCGAATTTAATATTCAAAAGCAGGCATGGTTTAATCTGGTATATTACCCACTTTACAAGGTCTAAAGATAATTAATTTATTGAATTAGATATTAGTAATGTATTTTATATCAAACACCAGTCTGTGATAGTTTACATTTGAATATACTCTCACTTCCTCGGTGTACCAGCTGTGTAAACTATGTACTAAACTTCAGGAAACTAAACATTACTTTTAACACAACGATGTTTAAATTTATTATAGACTTTTTGTGTACCTATGTGTTTAGCTACGAAATACATTATGTGAATTTAAATAATTGCGTCTCGTGTTTTATTCTAACCACTTCTAACCCTTCGTTAGTTCAATTGGAAATTCCTATAACATATATTTTATTAATTATTTTTTTCATAGACAACCGTCAAGGGTCTCTGTGTTCAAAACTTCAACGGAAGATCTGACATGGGCAAAAACACCACTTCTTACACTTACGACACCACACTTAGAGAGGCGCAGCCGTGCCAGCTATAGAAGAAAGAAAGAAATATTTTTTTCCCTACAGCATTACATTATTATTCCGTGCATTATTACATATTAACACACACATGTGTTTGTACCGTGTGGGGTCGGTACTTAAAAAGAATAGTCCCACTGCATCTCTCCCCGTCGCATGTCGTAAAAGTCGACTAAGGGATCGTCAGCCTCGGCAGCTTAATGGTGCGGTCAGTTATTGGATGGATGACCGCCCGACTGTTGGAGGCTGACCGTGGTTCGGATACCACGTTAAACTGTAGGTCTCTTCCCTTCTTACCTTACTAGGTGGTAGGGTTTATCCCGGCCGGGTTGGTACCACCGCACTGAACGAAACGTCGGTCGAAACGGCTATGTAAATAGTTCGTGTTTTCCGTCCAGTTCAGTGTAGCCGGCGCGAAATGAAGGGAAGCACTGACATGGCACCTAGTTCACCCGGTGTTATGGGCTGACATCACGGACGTTGTAGGTGATGTAGCCAACCGTGTCAAGTTTCCATAAAAAAAAAAAAAAAAAAAAAAAAAAACATTAAAAAGATGATTACAAATAAAATAAAAAATATAATAAGCAGTCAAAGAAATAACATCAAGGAAATAATAATTAAAACGTACATTTAAACAATTACTACAGACGAGAATAAAATGAAAAGGACTGGACACAGTCTATGTTGAATTTAGTGAAGATTTCACTAAACTCAGCGCTGTATTTAAGTCCAGCCCATGAACAATTGAACAATAAAGCTTATATAAAGTATAACTATGAAGTTGTATCGCTATATAAGATTTTACTGCTCCTGCTGGCTGATGACTGCGTAGTAAGAGTAGGCTGCTTTCACAATCTGTAACATGTTAACAACAAATCGAATTTATCAATTAATAATAAACCAATGAGCAGTTGCTATAGCTTGTAAAAGTCTACACAGAGGGTTTTATAGCCATTTCCTACTCTATTTGTGCATCACCGCTGCTCGTCCTTTCCCGTGTTGCACCTCGCACCCCGTGATGAATAATGCTCTCTCTCTCTGTATACCTTTAAATAACACACAAGCTAGTTTTCTAATAGTTTCATATCATATTTCAAAATAGTTTTCTAAAGTCTCAACTCACGGATACGATGGACTTGTAAAACTCACTCCGGCCCCACGACATTCTCGGGGACCCGATATAGATGTTTGCACATCAATAACGATGGTTGCTTAGTGTAGCATAGTAAATTCGAGAAGGCACAATAAAAAATCTCACCCGTAATTTGAATCAGACCGAGAAAGCTTACCCCCAAAAAACACCGATTGTCCATAATTGCGAAGTTCGCAGCTTTGATGTAGATGGGTTTCTGGGCGCGCACCATCACGAGCAGCAGACGGCGACGGAATATCGGCCGCGCGCTCTCCCATCTGCAGGCGGCGGCTGCGTTCGATACTTTTTGGGCCTACACGCAGACAGAAGAGTTATGTATCCTTCCATCCATCCGCGCAACGTGTTACATATCAAAATTGTTATGAGGTGACTATTGACCTTAATTCCTATATCATGTGTTTCTTTTGCTACTACATTCTGCTTATCTATCAATGTATGCTGGTTTTAAACATTGAAGGTTGATTGGAAGGGTATATGGGATAAGTTCGACATTTAACGGCATGGTACCTTGTTGTTATTGTTGTGACTTGTGACTCATATTGAGGGGGTCTATTCTCCACACTTGGATCATAAATAGTTCTTTGTACGCATGCTACCTTTCCAAAACTTTGTGGAGCTATAAACAATTCTATCTATCTAAATTGGGGTAGTCAAAACGCAAGTGCTTGTGGCTTCTTTCTGGGTTATTTATGGCGTGGATTTGTTCATTTTAGCCCTTTTGTCACTAACTCAAACTAAAGGCCTGAAAGAAGACTTAGTGACAAGGATTGAGAAAGGAATGCTTCGGTGGTTCAGTCATGTTAGAAAAATGGATGTTAAGAGACCGACGAAAGAAATTTATGAAGCGAATGTAATGTGTGCGTACGCTCTAGGCGTAAGTACCCAGACCAGATCGGGCATGTGCTCAAAAAGGTTCAAGTGCGTAGTACCCGTAAACGACGAGTATGTATGAAGAACATTATGAGTGGAAGAGGCAGCAGAGGTGTGTCAGGATCGTAGCACGTGGAGATCCTTTGTCTCTGCCTACCCCACTGGGAAACAGGCGTGACTTTATGTATGTATGTCACTAAGAGCAGAACCATACAAATTTTTTGAATATTGACAAAAGGCGCATTTTTGTCGACATTTAGTTCTGTCGACATTCTTGTCCGATATGAGTTAATCGTGACGTGGATCATACCACAAAGTCTGTACTGTGCCAGGATCATCGAATGCATCTCAACGAGGTCTATTTTCATTGCACACACAGATATGTACCACTCGCGTCTAAAATTGCACAATGTTCGGTTACTGGAATGCGGCTGTAACCTGTTCGGATTTTGACTTGCAAATACATATCTATTAACACGTAGTTAATTTAATTGGTTGTTGCCGAAGTCCACAAATAGTATCCGTTTATGTATTTGATCAAATGAGTAAAGAAACCTATATGGAAAACGTTGTATGATGCCAGCTACATACATATTTAGAGGAGACTCACTAATCGATGGCTGACTGCCAAATATCTCACTATGCGAACTCCACATTTGGTTGAAGTGATAGATAAAATTTACATACTACATACCCTTATTATATCAAAGTACTCGAACGAAGGATCAATTGGTGAAGAAAAATTGGACGTTAATAATAGGAAAGAGATCTTCCGAAGGCGATTTTCTGAAGGACTCTCTGACAGTAGTCAGATATCGGATAACGAAACTCATACGTTACATTTGCCATTCTGTTTATGGTTTATTGTATAATTTCATCCATTATTGGTAGGTAACCTACGCTCGAATATGTAAAAAATCCCGGCAGTTCTAAATTCAATGCGAAGAAGAACTGATAAACAAACTTCGCAAGTCACAATGTTTTGTTAGTACCTTATAAGTATTATATTATAGTAACTTACAAATAATTCACTAAGTCACAAGGGATGTGACTCCCTTCTTATATAACTAGGTGGTAGGGTTTAACCCGCCCGGGTTGGTACCACCGCGCTGAATGAAAGGTCGGTCGAAACGGCTATGTAAATAGTTTGTGTTTTCCGTCCAGTTCAGTGTAGCCGGCACGACCGAAGGGAAGCACTGACGTGGCCCCAAGTTCACCCGGTGTTATGGGCTGACATCACGGATGCTGTAGGTGATGTAGCCAACCGTGTCAGCTTTAATAAAAAAAATAAATAAAAAAAAAATAATTAACCCATACTACCGCTCACAAGAGCATTAATACTTACAGCATAAACATGAATACTGAAGAATCTGACCACTCTGCCTATTTAAATTACCTATATCTGGTGTATAGTGCCATCGTCAATTTGATACTTGATATTTGTTTGAACGCATGTGGAAGAGTCTCACCCCTACTTAATAACTGTTCAGGTATCCTGCTCATGTATACACCCTTCGCTACTAAGGAAGAACCCTGCTCATTCAGGTTATTAGTGAGATCATGAAGACTTACTTCTCATGATACTTACTTCTAGTGTGACATCGTTAGCCGTGAAACACTGAATGGCGAGCTGAGTGATCATCGTGAAGAAGAACGCCAGTGACGTCGCAAAACGTACAGACTTGAAGCTGGACACATCTTTCTGTCAAAATAAGAACAATGGTTCATAGTATTTTCAAATGAACAATCACAAACTGCATACAATTAGAAATGCTTAAATTCTGACGGACACATGGTCACGCGCTCTGCGTTTTCAGGGTTCCTGTTCAGATCAAAATAGTTGGCTCATCTTCACAATCGGCCATGATGGGCAATCACAGACTAGGCCATGATTGCCACAATCATTGTGCAGCTGTCCACACAATCGTGCATTGTTCAGTCAGTCTTCTGTTCGACATGGATGTCCTTAATAGATTAAGCTTACCGAACCGAGGTTAAGGTTTGAAGCACGCGTCCTTACCGTACAGTAAACAAATATGAACTGAGTTATCGACGATCGTGTGGGCACGCGCACAATTACGGCCAGACTCCTTTGATGTTTGTCCGATAAACCGACACAGCGGCGATTACCTGCGCTCGATAATCACCAATTCAGGCCAGGCGAATATGGCTTCTTCCTACACGTTCGCGATCACCTGTATTCGCGCATCATGGCCGATCGTGAAGAGGATAGCTGAACGTGGATATCTTGAACGCTTGCATGCGCGTGTGATCCTTTAGTTTATTCTTGCAATTTTGTAAATCTAAAAGTTGTTCAGTGTTAGCAAACGTGGTCAACTTTGGATGGTTTCGCTCTATTAGAGGATGAGAGGTCGTTCTTTTCTCTACATACCTTCCAATGGTAATCGTCTTGTCTCATTCCCAATAGGGTATACAGATACAACGGATCTGCACGTGTCACGGTATTGGCATATCTCTGACTCTTCTTCAACACTCATAACTTTCTTTTCTTTCGTTGCCATAAGATATACTCACTGAGACTTGAACCATGATGACACATATAGCGGCGAGACTGGACGCCAGCTGAGTGAGGAAGCCGTAGGAATAAGTGTTCGAGAATTTCTCCACACAACTGTAGAAAAAACAAACATGCAATGTACAATCCCTAATAGGTACATATTATATTTGTAGAGCATGACGAGAGAACTAATTACGCTGGGATTTCATATTGATACGAATCCATTGAAGTGTTTCCGTCTTTGAGCCGATAAGAAAAATAAAATTTAGGACTACATCGCCTAGCGGTCTCGCGTGTGCGGTGAAAGAGGTTTATTTAAAGATAAAAATAGAGAAAAGGTAAATTAATTTCAAACATCTACCTACATCCATTGATAACATGCACCACCCAATCACTTATACGGCGAACTTTCAGGTTTAAGGCAAGCCTTCAACAAGTCGAGGAGTAAGGTCTGCCCGCCTATCGAGGCACGTCATGAATGTATAATGTAGTTAGAATATGCATGTTCCAACCGGGATGAACTCCATCCGGAGATGAACTCGAGTAACACGCACGTAGAATACACCTCCTGGAATTGGCCCTTACTATTAATTTTTGAAAGGTAAACGTCCATTCTGCATACAAACTGAGTGATTATAGACATCTTTCTAAAGTTATTGGTAACTATAAGGGCAAACCGTGTACTACTTTGAAGTGTGGAAATTTGAAACGTTTAAATAAAATAAAAATAGTGCACACATTTCAAAACAGAGACGCATAGAAAGGATACCGTACAACATGGTACAACTGTGGTAGTTTCATTAAGGATATCCGGAAATAGCCTGGAAAAATATTGATTCCAAGTATGTAAGAAACGTCAAGATAATAATAATAATTATTTGTATTATATTATTTCGTTTTGTACATTATTTACACTTCTTAAATATTTCGGCGCTGTTGCCGTCATCAGTAAGTAAAGTAGTAGGAGTAGTCATCAGTAGTATTTACATTATATATATTACCATAACAATTTTGAAAATAAAGAAGAGTGCGCCAACATTTTAAATTAAAAGTGTTATGATATGTGTGACCCATTGGGCGAGTATTTGTATTGGAAGAAGCTGCACAATTTGGCGCATTGCCCATACAATTAACTACGTAGTCGTCTGATTTGTTTGTGGAGTGGGTCGAGTACGTATGAAAACTAAACAATATCATTTTAGATAAGAGTGTTCCTGTGCGGAATATTTTACCGCCTTTATAAGTGGCAGTTTAAAAGGTTTTTATGCAAACGCCGAACGGGGTCGCAGTACCTTTGCCAAATTCCGTGAGGTTGTTATACCCCCTAATGACAGGCCAGACGGCGAACTTTCAACTTTATGTGAAAATGCGGCAGAATTGGCTCGGCTCGCCGATCGTTTCGTACGGCGCTTAGTCTCCTGGCATTCTGTCTAGCCAGGGATTGTGTTCATTATTATAAAGCCTGGTAAGTACGTTAATGTGTACGTTGCATGTGTAGCGTTTTGTAACAAAGATGCATTGTTAATAAGATTCTAAAGTTTACAGCCGGTGGAGCATTTTTAACGAACAATTTATTGGCTGCTACTTCACTTACTTTCCTTCTAGCTAGAGTATTCTGATCAACAGAAGGTTCCTGTAAATGTTTTTGACCGATTTTCTGCTCAAATGTTAATAAATTTTGATATGTAGCGTTTTGTAACAAAGATGCATTGTTAATAAGATTCTAAAGTTTACAGCCGGTGGAGCATTTTTAACGAACAATTTATTGGCTGCTACTTCACTTACTTTCCTTCTAGCTAGAGTATTCTGATCAACAGAAGGTTCCTGTCAATGTTTTTGACCGATTTTCTGCTCAAATGTTAATAAATTTTGCTATGTACACCTACGAATGATATCTTATTTATCTTATATAGACCTATTCTAGGTAGGTACTCTATAATATGCCAAATTCAATTGTACTAGCCAAGACAGCATATTGGGCACTGTGGAGCTGTCAACTGAGTTGGATGAAATATTTTTTTTACTTACAGTACGCTACTCTCTCTCTCTTCTCTACCTATGCTTCTCTTTAATTCCACGGTACAGTGTAGACCACAGAAATCCTGATCTGTGGTGTAGACACACAAATTCCCTTTCCACTTTTTTCATGGACAACCGGCACGGGTTGCTGTGCCCAAAAGTTCAAAAGAAGATTGTTCAGAAGAAGACACAGCCAATATCACCACTCCTCGCGAAACCACGCTCAGGAGGCGCCATGCCAGCTACAAGGCGGACAAAGCGGTCGTTATCTGATTTATTTAACACGCGTTTTGAAGAACCTCCAGGTTATGGGTAGTAGTACATGCACACTCATAGGAAGACACAGGAACGATTTCAAAAAGCGATGCCTTCTCAGAAGTTGGGTTTCAACAACATATGGATGTTCCGAGCGAGTCCGGCGGGTGTGACGGATACGGATCGGAGCAGGAGGGATGAGGGAAGCCAGTTCATCGGATCATCGTAAATGTTACAATTTTACTTCTCATTTATTTAATTTATGTGTAATAATTAGTGCGAGCCATTTTTATTGATATGTCACATGATGCACTTAAAAGTATCTTTTTTGAAACTTGTTTTCGTCCTATAGATTTGGAGAAAATAAGCTGTGACAGACGGACAGACACAAGATTTGAACTATAAGGGTTCCGTTTTGTCCTCTTTTGAGGTACGGAACCCTAAAAATTATAAATAAAAAGTACCAAAAGAATTGTCATCAGTCATCATCATATAAAAATAACAAATAAACAACATGATCAAGAAATTAAAATTAAAAATAAAAGATATACCAAAATATGTAAAAAAATTATTTACTATCGGCTCCTATATGTGGGCCGATTTCACCACATACAGCTGAACTGTAGATGCTTGTTCACTTTTATTTTTAACCGACTTCCAAAAAAGGAGGAGGTTCTCAATTCGTCTGTATGTTTTTTTTTATTTTATTTTTTTATTTTTTTTTTTTTTTTTTTGTATGTTTGTTACGCGATTTCTCCGTCAATTGAGGGCTGATTTAGAAAATTATTTTTTTTTAGTTAGGTCATACTTCCGAGGTGGTCCCATTTCAATTTTATCGAAATTGGTTCAGTGGTTTTCGAAAAATCAGCATAATACTAACCGCCTTCAAAAATATATGAAATAAAAACCTAAAAAAAAAAACGAACCCTAGAGTCTAGAGTTGAAGGCGGTGCTAAAGCAAGCAAAAATGATGCATGAAAGAAAACATGAGTGGATGATAATATCCTTTGTGATTTGTGTAGCCTTTTTAGCACCGCCTTCAACTCTAGGGTTCGTTTTTTTATTTTAGGTTTTTATTTCATATATTTTTGAAGGCGGTTTTTATATTTTTATTTTAAATAGTTTTTTAGTTTTACTTTTTTAAGGAAGTCGGTTTTATTAATTCATATAATGTGATCTCCATATAAGTATGAAAAATGTCATTTTAACAGACAAATTACTGTTGAACGAGATTTAACCGGGGGTGGTGAAAACGGGAAATAGTGAATTAGTAATTTAATCAGTCTCGGTGAGTGCCAATATTCGTAGCCGCTGCAGGTTCCTGTAGGTGGCATAGTTAGGCTAGAAAGATAAAGAGAAAGTCAAACCTGATGAGAGCTTGGTGCTGCTTGATGCACGTGTCTAAATTTTCCAATAAGACCTTATCGATCTCCTCTTCTGTGAAATGTTGAGTAACAAACTTTTCTTGCGTCTGAAGATTTACCGTTTGTGCCAAGGTTTCTTCTTCATGTCCTACTTTTCGCTCGGCCAATTCAGCGATTGTGCGCTCGTAGACAGTTTCAAACGCCTCCTGAAGAATGACGAACTGGCCGCTTATATGCAGCAGCACCGAGCCGATAAATGTATCTATGATCATGACGATATGTCCGGTCCAGAGGAGACCGACCGCCTCTAGCGTGAAAGCCGTGATGAAGGGGGCATCTTTCTGAAAATCCCAGGGGATGTAGACCGGTTGAGGCAAGGTTCTTTCCGGGCGAATCTGTGTGTCGTTCAATTTGGCAACTATAGACCTCCACTTCAAGTCTTGAAGTGCGCCATTAATGGTGGAATTTGCGATAGTCGCGCAACCGACGAAAAGGTAGGATGCGGTTAAAATCCTGCTGGCTCTGATGATGGATTTATTTTTAACATTGTTTTGATAGAATTCATGTAGGCTGACTTCGAGGGTGTAAACAGTTTCTTGGAGTTCACGGTTTTTGAAGAAGAAAAGATAGAGTTTTATGATGGTTAGGTTGTGTGTGATGACGAAAGAGAGACTGAACATGAAGCGGCTCATGTCCTTGTCTCCGGTGAAGGGGTCTATCGTCTCGAGGCCCACGAAGCCGGCTACCCAGACGAGCATGGTGACGACTGAGTAGGCTAGATAGTACGACGGGAAGTTCTCGCGGTCGTTCTCGTCGGGATGATGCCACCAGCCGAGCCCGAGGATACGGAGCATGAAGTAGTGGTAACCGAAGTAGCGGCGAGGACGATCCTGATCCGGTGCAGACATCTTAACCCGATGAAGGAATCGAACAGTCTGAGTGCGGCCGAATGGGAGGTGTTAATTAATACGAGTAGTTAGTTTGGTCTACCTAGAACCAGGGCTGACGTTTGGCACATATTAAAATGTAGAGCAAGTACCTAAACGTCTTACGAATTCGTTGGTTAAACAATGGGGCTCGAAGATGTATAATAAATATAAAGTTATATGCGTACCTATGTGGTGTAAATAAGATAGCAAGGCGACATTAATGCTTTGATAGATGGCTAATAAATATCCAGATCAAATTCAAATTGAAATAATTTATTAGTAAAAGAAACATGGTACAAAAAAGAGATGGGTTAAGTTGTCCTTGAATGAAACACGAAAGCCTCGATCGTCATTGTCCAAGGTATATTTTTGTGTGAGCACAACCTACACTAAACTAAATATTAGTCTGCTAAATCGATTTCAGTGTTTATTGCCGGACGAGTTTCCGTAATTAGTCATTAATTTTTTTATATAGTTTTTAGGGATCCTTATAAAATCGGTCAGGTGTCTGTCCGTCCGTCTGTCTGTCACAGTCCGTCTGTAGCCGTTCGGCGGATATCCTTGAAACGTGGAATGTTTATTGATTCTGGAGAGGCATCATCATTTCATTGGTCACCAATGTCAGTGGCCCTCTAATATTATTGGGCCGCAAAAAGAAAAAAAAAAACTAACCTAAACTATACGACGTTAGGCGGGTGGCTCGGCGCCAAAAAGGTTGTGAAAATATTAATTCAATGAAAAGTAATGCTAATATTTTTCACTAAACTTTCCCCCAATACTCCAAATAAAAAACATTCTTCTGACATACTCGTAGCTAAGAGTCAACCCTATTCGTTCGGCAAGACGAGGGCGTGCCCAAGACCCAAGAAGACTGTAGTTTGTCCGTTTGCCACCCGACGCCCAACCTCAACCCCAGAGGGAACTCCAGGACGCCAATCTGACCCTGATAACAAGGCTGATTCCATTTAAGAGAGCAGACACGTGCAGGCTATAGTTATAACGACTGGCACCATGTAAACAATAATAACTTCGACTGACATACATACATACCACACGCCGTATCCCGACAATCGGGGTAGGCAGAGTGATCGGTGTTGGGCTGCATGAACTCTGGTAAATTATAGCACCACACCGACCACCACGTTTAACAAAGTATTCGGACAAGATAACTATCACGCAGTTAAGTAGGTATCCTGTTGCATATCTTGGTGGAAGGGCCGCCGTGTCAAAGTGAAAGGTGGCGAACCTGTCGCTCTTTAGCACGGCATCTCGTCCTTAACCCTTAGTCGCCTTTTACAACATGCACGGGGAGGGATGCAGTGGGGCTATTCTTTTCAAGTCTGAGACTGACATGCAGTAATTTTATGTATAAAGAGTAGAATAGATTATTCAGATAGATACGAGTAGATTGAATCTATCTATCACAGGTTGTAATATTTGATTTTTTTGAGCATCGGACTTGATTCAATTCATAATTAGCTTTAGCCCGAGGCTCCGTTCGTGGCAATGTCGGATTTATATTTCCCTCATACATAATTTTCATAATCGCTCATCTTCCAGTGTACCTATGTAATGTGGGCTCCGTACTTCATACTACTCGTATTATTGAAATGCGACGCCGCGGCTAGGGTAGCAGCTCAAGAAAAAAGGTGGTAAGTACAAACTAAAAATAATTGTACAACCTACGCCTACACAGCGGCCAACTTTTTTAATCGGCCGCCGACGTTTTAGTCATCCGCCAACCTACGCTGCAGTACGCAGAGCGATCGAATGAACAATCGTCCCGTGTGCGCGCACCTCTAACGACTAAACAGTTGGGTTGGAGAGAAAATGGCCCTCATGCCCAACTCAACTAAACTGTTTATTTGGTGATATAATCGGTCGTGTAGCCGAGCCCTAAGCGGGCGATGCGCGGAGTATTTGAATAGCGAGAAGTTTTGGTGGGGCACGACGGCATGAGTCGGAACTTTCTGAAACCTACTTTAATTGCGGTCGTATTTTTTCAGCGCTCTGCGCAAGGTTTCAATACACTGCTCAGCACCTTGGAAAAATATCTTGATTACACTTAAGCCTATTACCAACCCGAGATTTACGTATAGATTGGCGTATATTGCAAGTATGTAAAGCCTATCAGACACACACATCTAATTTAATAATAATAAAGATTTTATACACGGTTGCCCCCATAATATTTTTAACTGACATAAGGGGGTTATTCTATATGTGAAACTAAACAACTTCTGTGAAGAAAAAAAATATTTGGAAACAAAAAAAAATTTTTCTTTAATTTCTACAATTGGTATTTAATTTTAAATACCAATTGTATTCTCAAAATGTATGGAGAAAGAAATTTTTTTTTTCTTCAAATAAAAAATTCGTAGGTACAACAAAAGTTGTTCTATTTCACGTACAGAATCATCCCCTTTCGGGTTTTACGGTTGTGGTTGCAACACCGTGTTGGATTTTATATAATGCTTTTAAAGAGATAGTACCAGAGATTTTTATTTTTATTTGCACAGAAGATACTAATCTGTGCAAATAATTTATTGGTTATTGTTATGACGTTTAAAGCCATAATAAATCATTGCGTTATATAATTTAACTTGTTGCCTTTTTTAAGTTCTTTATAAATACATGTTCGTTACATACAACTAACTTTTTTCATTTTTAGGTACGGAATCACCCCATCGAACGTAATGTGTGAAATATGGACGTGTAAGTAAGTTATAGAGAGGTTGGGGTCAAAGTGGTTAGGGTAAAAGTGGGGGCAGTTAAGATTATAGAGTAACAATTAACCTGTCACAGCAGTTGATAACAGACAATAAAGTAATTACTTAGTCAAATCACAGCTTTCGTTGAGTGAGTAGGATGAGTTAGTCACACGTTTATTGTATAGTTGATGTATCTCATGAAAGCACAATATGCTTCTATGAGCCAGCCTAGGTATTGGACAGGCAAACAGTTGACAGTTCGCGTAGAAAGTCACGTCATAGTCGTATTGCTAAGAGAGTCCTATTCTCATCTTTATTGTATCATCGGGTTAAAAAAAATCCCCCGGCTCTTAAAAAGTCAAAAATAATTTCTTTACTTAAAGGAGTAGGGTGACCGCTAAGTACCTAAATATCCGTGCAGCTCTGTGTTTTTATATTTTATTTACCTAGCTGTGTCCCCCGACACTCCTTTAAGGAAATAAACGGAAGTTATTTTTGAAATTTTAAGGGTCGGGGGTTTTAAATTTGTAATCTAACTTTTATTTCAAGCTTAAAAAAAAACCGCATCCAAATCGGTCCATCCGTGAAACGTATTTTTTTATTACGTTCTAATTACTTGGTTAAACCAGCTTTCTAATAAAAAAAAACATTATCCAAATCGGTTTATCCGTTTGGGAGCTACGATGCCACAGACAGACACACAGATAGACACACAGACAGACAGGCAGAGCCGTCAAACTTATAACACCCCTCCTTTTACGTCGGGAGTCGGGGTTAAAAAGAATAGAGGCGCGTTCTCATAGAAGTAATTCACAAACTCTGACCAACGGCTACATACAAAACTTATGTAAACACGTAGTAAGGAGCAGGTAGCCGAGTGGTCTGGACGTGTTGGCTTCTCTTGCGAGAGGTCCGAGGTTCGCATCCGATCGGCGCGTACCAATGCGTTTTTTCCAACGAGCATGCCTACACCTGCTGCTTCACCGTTCGGAATCGGTGTTAAACTGTATGCCTTTTCTCTTGCTCCCTTACTAGGTGTTATAGGCGCAAACTGTAGCCGACTGCTTTGTTACCACCGTACTGGATGTAAGATGGTATGGTATCTACCTTCTCGGAGGTAGATACCATACCAAGCATACACAAGCGGCGGCTGGCCGAGTGGTTTGGGCATCGGCTTCTCATGCGAGAGGTCCGCGGTTCGAATCCGGTCGGCGTGTACCAATGAGTTTTTTCTGACGAAAAAATTTACGTGCATACCTACACCTGCTGCTTCACCGTTCGGAACCGGTGTAAAACTGTAGGTCCCTTCCCTTGCCCCTTACTAGGTGGTAGGCTCAAATTGTAGCCGACTGGGTTGATACCACCGTACTGGATGTAAGATGGCCGCATAGCAGCTTCGGCTGTGTTCTATAGTCCAGTATAGGCAGCAATTCAAAGGGAAATCTGCGGTATGGTATCTACCTTCTCGGAGGTGATATTGCCTAGTCGGAGCACGTACTTGAATCTTCTGACTCAGCCACCTATACCGAAATACATAAAAATAAAAACATTTGGAAACACTCTCGTGCGACAAATTTAATACCCTAATCCCGCCTCTACATATTACTTTGTTCATCGAAGTATTGTAAGAGCGAAAACGAAATTCATGTCACAGAGACACATCAGAGACACCTTGTCAGCCTCTATAGCTCAGTGGTGCAACTGCAGACAGACGACTATCGACGCGGTCAGTACTTGGATGGGTGACCGCCCGACCGTTTGGAGGCTGACCGTGGTTCGGATTCCACGTTAAACTGTAGGTCCCTTCCCTTCTTACCTTACTTGGTGGTAGGGTTCAACCGCCCGGGTTGGTACCACCGCACTGAATGAAACGTCGCGTCGGTCGAAACGGCTATGTAAATAGTTTGTGTTTTCCGTCGTTCAGTGTAGCCGGCACGATCGAAGGGAAGCACTGACATGGCACCTAGTTCCCCCGGTGTTATCGGCTGACATCACGGATGTTGTAGGTGATGTAGCCAACCGTGTCTGTTTCCATAAAAAAAAAACCTCATGTGACTTCTTGAGATGCAGCAACTATAGTAATATTTAATTGCCTTTTACTAGTTAGAATTAATATTTATAAGCGGCAATGCGTTGAAGCTAATAATATACATTATTTTCGTGTTCATTTTTATTTGTCATAAAAATCCTTCTAATGTATTTAAATGTACCTATACTTTTTTTTATGGCAACTGACTGACACGGTTGGCTACATCACGTACTACCTCTCCCCTTACTAGGTGGTAGGCTCAAATTGTAGCCGACTGGGTTGGTGCCACCGTACCACCGAATATATACTGAATGTAAGATGGCCGCATAGCAGCCTCGGTTGTGTTCTCCTCTAGTCTATAGCCAGCAATCCAGGGAAGTCTCCGGTATGGCACCTACCTTCTCGGAGGTGATATTGGCTGGTCGGAGCATGCGCTTTGGCCCCTCCGACTCAGCCACCCATACCGGATTACATAAAAAAAAAACTACCTCGCCTACTACATCCGTGATGTCGCCCTATAACACCTTGGTGAACTAGGTGATATGTCAGTGCTTCCCTTCGGTCGTGGCGGCTAGACGGAAAACACGAACTATTTCAATAGCCGTTTCAACCGACCTTACATTCAGTGTGGTGGCACCAACCCGGGCGGGAAACCCTACCTAGTAAGGTAAGAAGGGAAGGGACCTACGATTTTACGTGGAATGCGAACCACCATCAGCCTCCAAACGGTCGAGCGGTCACCCATCCATCCACAGACCGCGCGCCCAGGTGTGCTTATGATCCGACCGACAGTCGACCGACCGCTTTTACAGGTCCCGCTGCCGATTATTTTTTAAGTTTTTTTTTTTCAAAGAACCTGCTTTCTCGACTATTAAATCCACCACACCACACCGGTTCAAGCTAAACTCCCTGACAAAAAGCGCAAAATACAATACGGAGATAGGTAGGTACAAGGTAGGTACCTACTACCACACTACCAAAAGTTGCATGGTCTTCCTTCGGTAGTAATAGTGGTCGTCAGTATTTCCGCCTGGCACGCGGGAGACCGGGATTCGATTCCCCGCCCCTGCCGGAGGAACACTTTTTACCCGACTACGGCGAAGCCAACAGGAGGGTAATGTGTTTAGCCTGAATGTTTGTATGTATGTATGTATGTATGTATGTATGTATGTATGAGGGTTAGAAAGAGCGTAGCGCCTAGAAGAAGCGTCGATTCTCAATGAAAGATATACCAAAATGTTCTAGAACATCGCGAAATTGACATAGGATAGGTTAGTACTCAATCTTAATAACGAATTTGTGAAAATCAGCAAAAAATAATCACGTACATAGAAGGGATGACGGGACGGCCATTTGTTTACATGCAAACGTCAACTGGCAAAGAGAATATAACCACTACGTCAACTGGATGCAGGGGGGTCTTAGTTTTTATTGTGGATGGCGACATCTAGAGTTTGGTTGCCTGTCCAAAGAGTATTGTACTCTCAGATCAGGAAAGGAATTGTCAGGAGGTCCGGTTAGTTCTGTGGGTAAGGTGGTCTGTGGTTGTTGGGCAAACCATCTCTAGTCTGTCAACTCTAGGACAGTAATCTGTGTTGGGGGGTTACTATGACAACCATCTTTGTTGACGTCAGTTTGGAAAATAATGGAATTTATGATAGGTACATAAAATTTGCAACTAGCTCATTTATTCTACATTGTGGCAGAGCGGTCAGCGTTATTTCACAAGTGAGAAGTACATGATTATAACGGCTCACAGGAAGAGCGATTCGGAGAAGGTAATGTTTTCACGCATTGAGAAGCCTGAAGGATTTGTTGACACAATTCACATCTCTTGATCAATATGAAGAAGTCAGAATTTTAAGTCAATGGAAGAAGTATTACAAAGAGGGTGGGTTTAATGTCTTTGATTACAACAATTTGATAAATATCTTCATGCCGAAGAAAAACGTTGTATTCGAAAGATATAAGTTCAATTCTCTTGAACAGAAACGCAAAGGTCATTTATTCCTATAAACAGGGCAAATGTACTACATTTAAACATAAAACAAATCATATGTAATGTGTATATGTAAATGGCTTAATAAAATACCAATCCGAATTTTATATTTATAAGAGTGTTTGTTTTATTTCATATACTCCAAGTAAAAGCCCAATAATAACTTAATAATTTAAACTTCTTTCTTTAAGACCTGTAAGCATCTCTCCCAGTGTATGGCGTAAAAGGCGACTAAAGGATATGACTCCCTTCTTATATTACTAGGTGGTAGGCAAAGACATTCTCTTTGGTGGTAGGGTTTAACCCGCCCGGGTTGGTACCACCGCACTGAATGAAAGGTGGGTCAAAACGGCTATATAAATAGTTTGTGCTTTCCGTCCAGTTCAGTGTAGCCGGCACGACCGAAGGGAAGGCTGACGTGGCACCAAGTTCACCCGGTGTTATGGTCTGACATCACGGATGTTGTAGGTGATGCACCCATGGAGTTGTTCCCCAACTCCATGGATGTACCCAAAGACAGCCCCTTTTAATCTCTTTGGATGTACCCAACCGTGTCAGTTACCATAAAAAAAAGAGTTATATAGCTATTTCTGTGGATAATTTGTTTCTCATAATTAATTTTTTCAGATCTGTACCGCAGGTGCCAATAAATTAATTTGAGAAAGTTATCTTCAGAAATAACAATATAACCTCTATACATATTATGCATACTCATTCAACGTCATTGTACTCATCATATTGTACATACACAAAGTGTACATACATGATGTAATCAAACATGACAGCACAGATTACCAACATGACAGGTAATAAAATTGACAACTTTAAAAAGAAATCTGTGGCATTCACTGAATGTTTAATTTCCTGGAAATAATAAGTTTTACAGCCAGCAGATGTCGCTGTATATCCCTTACTATTCAAATTTCAAGTCTGTTCCGAGATTTTGTACTGGAACAAATTCAGTATTTTTTTATGGAAACTGACACGATTGGCTACATCACACAACAACATCCGTGATGTCAGCCCATAACACCGGTTGAACTAGGTGCCATGTCAGTGCTTCCCTTCATTTCATGTCGGCTACACTGAACTGGACGGAAAACACGAACTATTTACATAGCAGTTTCGACCTATGTTTCGCTCAGTGCAGTGGTACCAACCCGGCCGGGATAGACCCTACCACCTAGTAAGGTAAGAAGGGAAGGGACCTACAGTGTATCGTGGAATCCGAACCACGGTCAGCCTCCAACGGTCGAGCGGTCACTCCTCCAAGTACTGACCGCGCTCAGCACTGCACTGCTTAACAACAGTCGACCGACTGCACCAATGAGCTACCGAGGCTGACATGACAGTATTTAATTTAAAACCAAAATTAAATTTTAAACAAAACATTGTTATGTTCTAAAAAGTGTGAAATAAAAACTATTATTAAAAACAAAAAACCCGACTACGAAAAACAAAAAAGGAAAAAATAAGATAATTTTGTAATATATTGGGGCAAAGTGCAGTTTAGAATACGTACTAGCAAAACTTAGGAAGTCGAATACTTATATGATTCTGAAAATATAGCATTAGGTATAGATCATAATTAATTATGTACTTGAACATAGTCAATCTGCTTTGATAATATGAACGAAAGGTCCTTCGAACACAATTAATAATACAGCCGGAGTCGGAGTCAGCTAGATTTTCAAGAAGTTTTGCTGACTCCGACTCCGGCTGTATTATTAATTGTGTTCGAAGGACCTTTCGTTCATATTATCAAAGCAGATTGACTATGTTCAAGTACATAATTAATTATGATCGATACCTAATGCTATATTTTCAGAATCATATATTCGACTTCCTAAGTTTTGCTAGTACGTATTCTAAACTGCACTTTGCCCCAATATATTACAAAATTATCTTATTTTTTCCTTTTTTGTTTTTCGTAGTCGGGTTTTTTACAAGTCCGTTAGACTGCGTTATAGATTTTACCTGGAAATTTATTTAGCATCATACAATAATCCTGAAATAAAAATGACATGTTCTCTCCCGTGGGGAATCAAACCGCGCGTTCTCCCGAATGACAGGCGGGGATACTGACCACTAAATACTAACCGAAGACTGTGATCGTTCTTGCGAAAGCCCATGGCCGTGACGTTACAGTTATACGGTGTTTATCCAGCTGAAAGAAAAATCACACGATGTCGTACGACGCTGTGAGGCGAGTTCCAATAAGTTGATAACACGTAGTCATTTTGTTCTCCGAAGCTCTACCTAGCGTCTAGTAATTGCAGTTTGTGATTTTGATATTACTATAATTGCCATGTAAGTGAGTGGTAATTTTTTTTTATGGAAACTGACACGGTTGTCTACATCAACTACTACATCCGTGATGTCAGCCCACGACACCTTGGTGAACTAGGTGCCATGTCGTGCGGTTATATTGAACTTGACCCTAAGCCCTCCCAAGTAAGATGAGGGAAGTTTATTTATTTCTTCTCCAGAAGCTTCTTCTGGAGAAGAAGCTATTCATGTCTTTAGTTTGAAATTCAGTTTGTTTTCTTTCTAAAACTAGTGAAACCTGTCTGTCTAGTGTGACCTAGGTCACTGCAGAGTTAGTTCTGTTCCTAGAAACAATGTTGGTGGGTAGCAGCCAAAGAGATTTTAATGTCTTTGGTAGCAGCACTATTCATTGACTTGCTAGGACGACGAGGAGAGTACACTATTGGGCTACGCTGTTGGGACTTCTTCCGATGGTCGTGCGGTCTTGCTAGAGCGCCCATGTACGCGTGTGCGGCGACTGCACTCCTGATTACAGGAGTTTCTGTCCTTTGCACTATAATCAGGTATATTTTTTACGTACTCTAATGATAAGGACCAGGATCCAACAAAAACAGCTCTTAAGAAAGAGCAAGATATTCTCAGCCCATTCCGTCTCTTACTCTGATTGACTTGCCTGACCTTTCGAATGCATGACGCTAACTTGCGCTGCGGCTGCGGGGCGGCGGCACGTAGTCACAGCCATGAAACATCGATGACCGATACTACGCGCCAAAGAGACAAAAACTAATTCATATTAATGCCGGGAGATGGCGCGATACGTTTCTACAACACACTCGAGATTGTGCTCGAGATAACAAATACTCTGAGTCTATGTTATGTATGTATTTTCCAAATCAGAAACCACCGGGCAGTATTTGTTATTTCGATTCAATCGTGTGTAACGCAAACGTAGAAATGTACAGAGCCATCTCTCGGCATTGGTATGAAACTTAATGTTCTGTCTCTTTGGATCGTAGTGCCGTAAGCGGTCAACGATCTTTCATAGGTGCGGCCACAGCAGCAACAAAAACAAGATCGGCGAATAAATTCATAATTGAATGATGGGAACTTTCAGAATAAATTCTGTTTATACCAGCCACAAGCTTCTTCTAGTGTCTTATACATTATATTTATTATTTTAATCGTGATCTCATTCCTCAGGGTCTATGCTACTAATTCTGGCTCTACTCAGGGCTGCTGTGCCGTTCTCACCATACGCAACGCACGGTTCACATTCCCCGAGGGCAGGCAGTTCCCTGCTCAGTCAAGTCGACACGCCTTTAGGTCTTCTTCAGTGCTGCCACTAACGAGGGCGCCAATCAAAATGACAAGTATTATTAATGATTCTTTCAGTTTTGGGAGTTGTTTTGGAGAAACTAAATTAACTTCTTTATGTCGGTCAATTTGCCGTTTAGAGTCTTTCTACTAACTATACCATAACGCAAAGCGTACCACGTAGTTCTTTCACGAAACTTGTGGGTATTAAAATGTGTTATGCATGCAGCTCCAATACCGGTTTGTGACTGCCCATGGCATCAATATTAGGGGAGTCTATCTATTATTACAGCAGTGGGCCTGGGTCGACCGGATTTGATTACCACCACAGGACTCCTAATTTAATAGCTCCAAAAAAGCTCAGTACAATTTTCTTAGTACTCCTATTTCTCGAGATATTCGAGGTTTTAAGCGTTAGGAAAGGGTGGGGAAAACCGTGTCCAACATCGAAGTCTGGCCTTTTAATGGAAACTATCTCGACAATTACGAATCTTAGAATAACAAAATTACGGAGTTTTTTTGTAAGCTCATTCACGAGTAATCCCTTGGTGTTAAGAAAATCAGGTCGAACCGGGACAGCTGTATGTCTACGTATATAGATTTTCTCAGTATATTATTTTTCCTATCTCAGTGTTATAGACGTTATGCTTTAGAAAAATTTTGGACTGCGCGTTCAGTACTTGGATGGGTGACTGTTCGACCGTTGGAGGCTGACCGTGGTTCGGATTCCACGTTAAACTGTAGGTCCCTTCTCTTCTTACCTTACTAGGTGGTAGGATTTATCCCGGCCGGGTTGGTACCACCGTACTGAGCGAAACGTCTTGGTCGAAACGGCTATGTAAATAGTTCGTGCTTTCCGTCCAGTTCAGTGTGTAGCCGAAATGAAATGAAGGGAAGCACTGACATGGCACCTAGTTCACTCGGTGTTATGGGCTGACATCACGGATGTTGTAGGTGATGTAGCCATAAAAAAAACATAAAATATACGAATTGAATTAAATTTAGATATTTATGTATGTATCTATGTACATATACGTGAATATAAATGGACTGCAAAAACTATGTTAAAGGTAAATGAAAAAAAAAATAATATGCTCGGAAGCGGAAGGGTCCGGCCAGTCTTCTATTTCTCGGCAATGCTGCTGTGCTCGTCTGTGCCCCCACATTACGTGTTCTTGCTCAAGTGCTATTAGCATGTTTAATCTCTTAACACTACACACGTCACAACTTTATTGTTTTGTATTTTGAGTGACGCCAAAGTGCTCTTTTGCATTGCATTGCTCGTCATTAGCGGACACTCGTAGAAATTGATCATGCCAACTGTTTAGGTGTGAGGCAATCTAAGCATGCTATATAAGTTGATAAAAGTGTTGTCATCAGTTTCCATTCTACATCAAATATTAGAAATCTGAATCAAACATGATTATACCGGTTCCGCGGCTTAGTTGTATACATTTATCATGCATGAATGAATATTACCTCTTTATTCAAAAATATTTCGTTCGTATTTATTGTAATTATTTTCATTATGTGTAAAGGTAGGTATTGAGACAGTAAATGCGTGAATTTTCCTACAATAATATGCAGTGAAACACTAAAAGAAATTAATTTAATTAGAATTTTAATATTAGGAGCACATAGTTGCAGGACTCTGCATTTCTTCGAAGTCTGTTGACCGACGTTTCTGTCGATAAATCGAATTGTACAAGAACAGTGTGTAGTTAGTTTACCAATCAACATTGTTACATGCTCGATTTGTTTTAGATTTTCTTGCTACTCTATTTCCTATTGTATTTGTCTAAGTATCTCGGCGAGAAAGAACGTGCAAGAAATCTCGCCTGTGGTTTATAATATTTGTTTGAATTCTAACTTGAAACTAAACAAAACTTTCTATCTTTATTATTAAAAAATACAAATTGAAATTAATGCCCACTGAAAAATTCAAATTCTTAAAATTATAAATTCGAATCTTAATAAAACAATAAATAAATAAAAACTAAATTGTTATTTAATAGCACGTGGTTTCTGCCAAGTAAATTTTATTAATAAATTGTTTCTGCGCAGGTCAGAGGAGATGACAGTTCACCTCGCGGTCTCGATCCGTTTCGCCGGCGCTGTTTGAATGATTGTTTTGAACCTGTTGTACGTAGGATCAGGAAACTAAACATAATATTTGACATAACGGCGTTTAAATTATTATAGACTTTTTGTGTATGTATTTAACTGAGAAATACATTAGGTGAATTTAAATTTTCCCATAAAAAACACCAGTCCTCATGACACCACGCTGGCGATCAGAGAGGCGCCGTGCTAGCTATAAGGCTCATAAATAAAGTATAACCACGAAGTTGTATTGCTAATACGATTTTACTGCTCCTGTTGACTGATGACTGCGTAGTAAGAATAGGCTGCTTTCACTATCTGCAACATGTTTACAACAAAAATCAATTTTATTAAATAATAATAAGCCAATAAACAGTTGTCATAGGTTGTAAAAGTCAACACAGAGGGTTCTATAGCCATTTCCTACTCTACTTGTGCATCACCGCTGCTCGTCTTTTCCCGCGTTGCACCTCGTACCCCATGGGATGCTTCGACGCTCAAAATAATGCGATTTTCGCTGTAACCCTTTAACATACAAGCTTCAAAATAGTTTTCTAAAGTCACTCCGGTGCCCCACAACATTCTCGAGGTCCCGATATAGATGTTTGCACATCAATAACGATGCTTGCATAGTGTAGCATAGGAACTTCGAGACAATACAATAAAAAATCTTATCCGTAATTTGAATCAGATCGAGACAGCTTACCCCCAAAAAGCATTGATTGTCCATAATTGAGATGTGCGCAGCTTTGATGTAGATGGGTTTCTGGGCGCGCACCATCACGTGCAGCAGACGGCGACGGAATATCGGCCGCGCGCTCTCCCATCTGCAGGCGGCGGCTGCGTTCGATACTTTTTGGGCCTAACCGAAGACAGACGAGTTATGTATCCTTCCATCAATCCGCGCAACGTGTTACCTATCGCATACATAAATTATTATGATACTAGCTGAGCCCGCGGCTCCGCTCGCGTGAAATTCGTATTCCAAAGAAGAATGTAAGTAACTAAGGGCGAGGCCGAAGGCCGAGCTGCGTTCAGGTAATCGATAAACCTTCTTAAAGAAAGTAACTAACTAAGGGCGAGGCCGAAGGCCGAGCTGCTTTCAGGTAAACGATAAACCTTTCTCAAATAAAGGAAGTAAGGGCGAGGCCGAAGGCCGAGCTGCGTTCAGGAAGACGACAAACCTTCTGGAAGAAAGGAAGGAACTAAGTGCGAGGCCGAAGGCCGAGCTGCGTTCAGGTAAACCAAAAACCCTCTTCCGCCTTCGGGCCTCGCCCTTAAAGACTTCCTTTCTTCGATAGAATATAATATCGTTTACTCAATCTATTTATTTCATATAAATAAAAAAGTAATATTAATAACTAAAGAATTAAACCTACCTAACAAACATTAAAATAACTATCAAAACGGGCATTTTCAAATGTTCTTAGAGCACTTGCGGCATTACCCCGCTGGATGGCAAGGCTTACCCTTTGAATGAAGTACATAAGCCCTTGATGACGGGACACCAGTTGCGTCAACCAGCTCAAGCCTCTTTTGGCTTCACTGCTCCACGGACCGAGGGTTTCAACCGCAAACGCAACAAATTCGAAATCAATGAATTATATTTCTATATTTGCTGCGTTGGAGGCTCTCCGCCCCAGCCTCGGCCGCGCCAGCCGCTCTTGAAGATGTCCTAACGTGACTTGGAGCCAATGTGAGAACAAAAGTGGCGTCCCACATCAAATAACTACCCTTAGTCCACGGCACTAAGGTCTCTAGCATCGGGCCTCTTGCCATCCAGCCGGGAATAACCGCGAGGTTCTAGGATGCACGGTATATTTGCAGTTAGAAGCGTGGACTTTATAATAAAATTTAAATTAATTTAACTCAATCTTAATATTAATAATTAACTTTATTCGAGATGGTTTAGCTTCTTCCTGAACGCAGCTCGGCCTTCGGCCTCGCCCTTAGTTACTTGCTTTCTTCGAGATGGTTTATCATTTGTCAGAACGTAGCTCGGCCTTCGGCCTCGCCTTAGTTGCTTACTTTCTTCAAGATGGTTTAGCTTCTTCCTGAACGCAGCTCGGCCTTCGGCCTCGCCCTTAGTTACTTGCTTTCTTCGAGATGGTTTTTCAATTATCCGAACGTAGCTCGGCCTTCGGCCTCGCCTTAGTTACTTACTTTCTTCAAGATGGTTTAGCTTCTTCCTGAACGCAGCTCGGCCTGCGGCCTCGCCCATAGTTACTTACTTTCTTCGAGAAGGTTTATGGTCTTCCAGAATAGAGCTCGGCCTTCGGCCTCGCCCTTAGTTACTTATTTTCTTCAAGAATGTTTTTCTTCTTCCTGAAATCAGCTCCGCCTTTCGCCTCGCCCTTAGTTACTTTCATCGAGAAAGAATATTGTTTACGTGAGCGTAGATCCGCCTTCGGGCCCGCCTTTAGTTACTTACTTTCTTTTTTAAATACGAATTTCACGCGAGCGAAGCCGCGGGCAACAGATATATAAATTTTATTGCACCAATGACAGCGACATAACTTCGACTTTCAATTATTATTTTTATTTATCAAACAATTTGTCACCGGCCAGCTCACGTCGAGATGACAGTTCTCCGTTGTCAACATGACATTTAAAATTGTTTTTACCTTTACTTTGGACTACGTGATTTTAAACGCGCAATAATGTTTATAATTGTTAATTTTTTTTTATTTTTCTAAATTTTTTTTACGTATTATGTTAACCCGGCATATAAACTGCCACTATACAAAGTTTCGTCTAATTCCGTTCAGTGGTTTTTGCGTGATGCGCGTACAGACAAACAAACAAACAAACAAACAAACAAACAAACAAAAATTTTAAAAACTGTTCTAACATGTTCAGTATCTCATTTTAAGCCTGGTTAGTTTTTTTCCGAATACATTCAATGTACAGACTTTCTTACCTCTACGATTTTATTATATGTATATATAGATAATGTATCGACCTTTTCATTTCAAATTCCTACTAACTGTGTTTCTTTTGCTGATACATTCTGCTTATCTATCAATGAATGCTGAATTCAAACATTGAAAGGTTTATTGGAAGAGTATAAGGGATACTTACGTCCGACGTTTCACAACATTACCTTGTTGTTGCTGTGCCCCTTATTGAGGGGGGCCATTCTCCGCACTTGGATCATAAGCAGATCTTTGTACGCATGCTATCTTTCTAACATGTTTGTGGAGCTACCTATAAAGAATTTCTATCTATGTAAATTGGGGTACTTGAAACACGAGTAGTTGTGGCTTCTTTCTGGGTTGTTAATTTGCCCATTTCAGCTTTTTTGTAACTATAAACAGACCAAATAGAGGTCCTATGAATATTGAAAAAAGGTTCATTTTTGTCAATATATTTGTTGTTCTGGCGATTCTTCGCAGGAAAGGGTTATTAAAATTGTAACGTAGATCATAACTTAATCCTGTACCAGGACCATGATGATGCCAGCTACATACACATTTAGAGGAGACTCATTAATCGATGACTGTCTTCCACATATCTGACTATGGGAACTCTACATTCGGTTGAAACAATATATACAATTTACATACGTACCCGTATTATATCAAGGTACTCGAACGAAGCATCAATTGGTGAACAAAAATTGGACGACAATAGGAAAGAGATCTTCTGAAGGCGATTCTCTGAAGGACTTTCCTGACAGGAGTCGGATATCGGATAATGAAACTCGTATGTTACATTAGTTATTCGGTTTGACCGAATGACTAATCCTGCTTATGTAGTACACCCTTCGCTACCAAAGAAGAACCCTGCTCATTCAAATCATTAGTTAGATCACGAAGACTTACTCTTATGATACTTACTTCTAGAAGTAAGTTACGATGTCACACACTAGTGTGACATCGTTAGCCGTGAAACACTGAATGGCGAGCTGAATGATCATCGTGAAGAAGAACGCCACTGACGTCGCAAAACGTACAGACTTGAAGCTGGATACATCTGTCTGTCGAAATAAGAACAATGGTGCAAAGTCGTGGACTGTCCCGAGCTGCTAAGCCTTTTGCCTATTAGAGTACCAAACCGACCCAACCAAACCAGGAATACATCCTTGTTTCATGTACCACTCTGCCTAACAAGGTATCGGCAAAACTAATTTTTAATAAGAGTTACTAAAAAATTCAATAATGATTACAGTGAAGTCGATATTTTCAGTGATGGATTGTGCAGGGTCAAGAGACTGGCATCAGTAAAATTTTTTGGTACGAGTAACATGTGAAATCTGTCACAAATCATTTCATTGAAGGATATTTGTTTACGTTATATTATATTACAACTTAATTATATGCACTAGGTACCTGTCAACCTTGCCATAGTATCACTTAAACTTTGATCTTTCTTACTACTTCTTGGTCCATAGTTCTTCGTAGTAACTTTTATAAAATAAAAAAAAAATAAAAAGTAAAATAAAGTATTTTCAAATGTTAATAAAATAACAAACTGCTAACAATTAGAAATGATTAAATTATTAAAACTGTCGTCCTATTAGTAAGGCTCACTCAAGTACAATGCTCATGCGCTCTGCGTTTTCAGGATTCCTTTTCAGAGCTCTAGCGTGCAAAATAGTTGGTCTCTCTACACGATCGGCCATGATGGGCAATCACAGACTAGGCCATGATTGCCACAATCATTGTGCAGCTGTCCACACAATCGTGCATTTTTCAGTTGATATTTGTCTTCAATTTGTCGACATGGATATCCTTTGATCCTTGATGGATACCGTACCGTAAACAAATATGAACTCAGTGATCGACGAACGTGTGGGCACGCGCACAATCATTGCCAAACTTTGATGTTTGTCCGAAAAGCCGACATAGCGGCGATTAATCTCGATCATCACCAATCATCAACAATTACAGGCGAATATGCCCTCTACAAGTTCGTGATCGCCTGTATTCACCCATCAAGGCCGATCGTGAAGATGATCGCTGAACGTAGATATCTTGAACGCTTTCATGTGTGTGTGTGTGCCTATTAAGCTATAAATACAATGTTTTAAATCTAAATCGTCATGAAATGAAGGGAAGCCACCTAGTTCACCCGGTGTTATGGGCTGACATCACGGATGTTGTAGGTGATGTAGCCAACCGTGCCAGTTTCCATAAAAAAAAAGCTTGTCCGGTCTTAGCAAATGTGGTCAACTTTGGATGGTTTCACTCTATTAGAGGATGAGAGGTCTTTGTTTTCTCTACATACCTTATCGTATATCGTAATCTGGTATAATACATGCCGTCTTGTCTCTTTCCCAATAGGGTAGACAGATACAACGGATCTGCACGTGCCACTTTCTTGGCATATCTCTGACCTTTCTTCAATGCTATGCAGATGTTAACATTCATTGTTATGCAGATGACAGTACGGCACACGGATCCTACACCAGTCACCCTTCAGCCAGTCGGCATGTTGTGGATGAGAAGAGGCGATACTTGTGTCTGAGCTCGAACACACACTCGGCTCTATTTCCGAATGGGGCCGTAGTAATTTGGTCGAGTTCAACGCTTCCAAGACACAAGTTTGCGCGTTTAGTGCGAAGAGAACGGGGCGTTCACACCGGCTCCTTCATTCCAAGGCACGTCGCTTAAATTAAGCGAACACCTCGGGGTCCTCGGAGTCGAACTGTCGCATGACCTGAACTTTCGTCGCCATATGGAGGGGAAGGCCAAGCTGGCTTCTAAAAAGCTGGGCGTACAAAATAAGGTGCGAAGGTATTTCACGCCGGACCAAAAGCTGCTTCTGTATAAATCGCAGATCAGGTCCTGCTTGGAGTACTCCTGCTCGCACCTGTGGGATGGCTCTGCCAAATACCAGCTTGCACCTCTGGACTCAATCCAGCGTCGAGCCGTGGGACTAGTGGGTAACCCCGAAGTGTCCTGCGACCTAGAACCACTGCAACACCGTAGGGATGTCGGCTCCCTAAGTGTGTTCTATCGCTTATTCCATGGGGAGTGCTCGGAGGAGCTGTTTAATGTGATCCCGGCGGCATCCCCTTTCCACCTTCGCACCACGCGCACTGGGCAGGGATTGCATCCCTACACGCTGGACTTACCGCGGATGCGTACCAATCGATTCTGCAGATTTTTCCTCTACAGAACCGGTAAACTCTGGAACGCTCTACCTGCGCATATATTTCCCCCCAAGTACAGTCTCGGGTCCTTCAAGAGGGGTGTGAATGGGCACCTGTCAGGCTGGCATGGCATTCGCAACCCCCGCACACGACCGAATGTCCATGGGCGTCGTTAGACACCTTAAGGGTGGCTCGGCGCCATATGTCGCGCAGTCAATAAATTTTTTTTTATTAAAAATGCTCATAACTTCCTTTTTTTTCCTCTACCTACTTTACTTTCGTTGCTATAAGATATACTCACTGAGACTTTAACCATGATGAGACATATGGCGGCGAGACTGCTCGCCAGCTGAGTAAATAAGCCGTAGGTATACGTGGCCGAGAATTTCTCCACACAGCTGTAGGAAAAAAACAAACGTTACAATCCCTAATACATATTATATTACTAGAGCATGACGAGATAACTAATTGAATTACCCTGGGATTTTATATTCATACGAATACATTGAAGTTTTTCCGTCTTTGAACCGATAAGTAAAATAAAATTTAGGAGTACATCATCTCCTAGTGGTTCTCGAGATGTTCCGTACCATTCCGTTTCCCGTGAGAACTTTAAAACTTAGGATTTTGGTTTAGGTTTTAATGTAAATTAAAGAGAGGCGCTATATTCCCAAAATTTAGATTCAGTAGTTTCGGAGATAAGTCTGGGGAGAATTTATCCTTATAACGAGCCCTTTTCATTTATATGTTACATTATATATTACAATTTTTAAAAATTTTAACCTTTCTAATTAGTCCCCCTAAATTGACCACCAAATCGAAATTCGTTCATGTCTTGTTCATTTAAGCTATACGTCCGTGCTTGGGTCATCAAAACTTTTTTTTATTGTTTACTGCTCTAATGTAATGTGATATACATGTAAGTATCAGTAATTTAATTTTAACCGTCAAATTACTGTTGACCGATACTTGACCAGAGGTGGTGAAAATGGGCAATATTTTGAAGTAGTATTTTCATCAGTCTCGGTGAGTGCCAATTATATTCGTAGCCACTGCAGGTTCCTGCAGGTGACATAGTTAGGCTAGAAAGATAAAGAGAAAGTCAAACCTGATGAGAGCTTGGTGCTGCTTGATGCACATGTCTAAATTTTTTAATAAGGCCTTATCGATCTCCTCTTCTGTGAAATGTTGAGTAACCAACTTCTCTTGCGTCTGAAGACTGGCCGTTTCTGCCAAAGTTTCTTCTTCATGTGCCACTCTTCGCACGGTCAATTCAGCGATTGTGCGCTCGTAGACAGTTTCAAACGCCTCCTGAAGAATGATGAACTGGCCGCTTATATGCAGCAACATCGAGCCGATAAATGTGTCTATGATCATGACGATATGTCCGGTCCAGAGAAAACCGACCACCTCCAACGCGAAAGCCGCCATGAATGGCCCATCATTCTGAAAATCCCAGGGGATGAAGACCGGTTGGGGTAAGGCTCTTTCCGGGCGAATCTGTGTGTCGTTCAATTTTGCAACTATAGACCTCCACTTAAAGTCTTGAAGTGCGCCATAAATAGTGGAATTGGCGATAGTGGCGCAACCGACGATGAGGTAGGATGCAGTTAAAATCCTGCTGGCTCTGATGATGGATTTATTTTTAACATTGTTTTGATAGAATTCATGTAGGCTGACTTCGAGGGTGTAAACAATTTCTTGGAATTCACGGTTTTTGACGAAAAAAGGGTAGAGTTTTACGATGGTTAGGTTGTGTATGATAACGAATGCGAGGCTGAATATGAAGCGGTTCATGTCCTCTTCTCCGGTGAAGGGGTATATCGTCTCGAAGGCTACGAAGACGGCTACCCAGAGCATGGCGACGACTGAGTAGGCAAGATAGTACGAGGGGAAGTTGTCGCGGTCATTCTCGTCGGGATGATGCCACCAGCCGAGCCCGAGGATACGGAGCATAAAGTAGTGGTAGCCGAAGTAGCGGCGAGGACGATCCGGCTCCGGTGCAGACATCTTAACCCGATAAAGGAATCGAACAGTCTGAGTGCGGCCGACTGTTAGGTGTTAATTAATACGAGTAGGTAGTTTGATCTAGCTAGAATCAGGGCTGGCGCTTGGCGCATTTTAAAGTGTAGAGCAAGTATAATGCGCGGGACGGATCTCGGCGTGTCGTCGCCGCAGCGGGCGACCCGCCACGCGAATACACTATACAAGTACGGTGCGGGTGCGAGGGAGAACACTGGCGAACCGCTGCGGCGGCGACACGCCAAGATCCGCCCCGCGGATTCGCCGCATTATAAACGTTTTACGAATTCGCAGGTATATACAATTTGGCTTGAAGATAGATACATAGGTATACAATTTTATGCGTACCTATGTGGTGTAAATAAGATAGCAAGGCGACATTACTGGTTTGATAATGACTAATGAATATCTAGATCTGAGTTACCCTTGAATGAAATACGAAAACCTCGATCGTCATTGTCCGAGGTATATTTTTGTGTGAGCACAACCTAGACTAAACTAAATATTAGTCTACTAAATCGATTTCAGTTTTTACTGTGGCACGAGTTTTTGTAAGTAATTTATTTATCGGTTGGTGTTTATCGAATGGAGTTTTTCGGTCAGTTGTCTGTCCGTCCGTCTGTTTGTCACAGTCTGTAGCTCCTAAAACGTTTGGCCTATCTTCTTGAAACATTAAATGTTTATTGGTTCTGGAGAGGCAACAACATTTAATTGGTGACCATGTCAGGGGTCGTCAACTATAAATGGGCCGTAAAAAAAATCGGCCAAGTGCAACTTAGAGCCGAGCACCGAGGTTTCTGCACCACAATTTAAAAAAAAAAACATGTTTCTTGTATTTTTTTAATTTTTATAATTTTTTTCCCTTATATCCGCCATATTATCATAATAATATTTTTTTGTGATAATCAGCTAGAGATTACGGTTTCAAAGATAAAACAGAAGGACAGACAGACTGAATGAAAGGTTGGTTGAAAGGTCTATTTAAATAGTTCGTGTTATCCGTCCAGTTCAGTGTAGCCGGCACGACCGAAGGGAAGCACTGACATGGCACCTAGTTCAGTTCACCAAGTTATTTGGGCTAATGTATTAGGAGATGGTATGTAATGGAGCCAACCGTGTCAGTTTCCATAAAAAAACAGACAGACGGCGCGGCGTAGGCTTAGTTAAAGGCTTCCGTACGGGGTACTTACGATATAAGTTATATAATACACAGGTCATAATGATTGGCACCTGCCAGGCCGTCATGGTATTCGCAACTCCCGCATGCGACCGAATGTCCATGGGCGTCGTTAGACGGCTTATGAGTTACTTAGACGACGACGTTACACGGGTTATGGGTGGCTCAGCGCCATATGTCGCGCTTTCTGTTAAAAAAAGTAGAGAATGTTCAATGAAAAATAATGCGAACACTTTTTACTGAACTTTCCCCCCAATACTCCAACCAAAAATCTTTCTCCTGGCATACTCGTAGCTAAGAGTCAACCCTATTCGATGGGCGTGCCCAAGACCCACGAGCACTGCAGTTTGTCCGTTTGCCACCCGACGCCCAACCACAACCCCAGAGGAAACTCCAGCCAGGACGACACTCTGACCCCAATAACAAGGCTGATTCCATTTAAGAGTGCAGACACGTGCTGGCTAGTTATAACGACTCGCACCATGGAAACAATAATAACTTCGACTGACATACATACATACATGCTGTACCCCGACAATCGTTGTAAGCAGAGTCATCGGTGTTGGGCTGCGTGAATTCTGGTAAATTATAGCACCACACCGACCACCACGCTTAACAAAGTATTCGGACAAGAATCAAGCAGCAAGTACCGTGTGGGGTCGGTACTTAAAAAGAATAGCCCCACTGCATCTCTCCCCGTCGCATGTCGTAAAAGTCGACTATGGGATCGTCAGCCTCGGCAGCTCAGTGGTGCGGTCAGTTATTGGATGGGTGACCGCCCGACCGTTGGAGGCTGACCGTGGTTCGGATTCCACGTTAAACTGTAGGTCCCTTCCCTTCTTACCTCACTGGGTGGTAGGGTTTATCCCGGCCGGGTTGGTATCACCGCACTGAGCGAAACGTCGGTCGAAACGGCTATGTAAATAGTTCGTGTTTTCCGTCCAGTCCAGTGTAGCCGGCGCGAAATGAAGGGAAGCACTGACATAGCACCTAGTTCACCCGGTGTTATGGGCTGACATCACGGATGTTGTAGGTGATGTAGCCAACCGTGTCAGTTTCCATAAAAAAAAAAAAAAAAATTTAAGGTACGAAGAACCACCTGCTGCATACCTCGGTGAAGAACCGTGCCAAGGTGAAAGGTCGCAAGGTGAACCTGTCGCCCTTTAGCACAGAATCTCGTCCTTTGATCGCCTTTTACCAATCCGAGATTTGCGTGTCGATTGATGTACATTGCAAGTATGAAAAGCCTTTCAGACATGCATTTCATTTAATAATAATAAATATTTTATATATTGCTTTTAAAGAGATCGTACAGAGATTTTAACTTGGTGTTACTAATCTGTGGAATTTTTTTATTAAAATTCTTATGACATTATTAAAGCTATAATAAATCTTTGCGTTATTTTAATGCAATTTTGAGTTTTTTGAGTTATTTATAAATACATTTTCGTTACAACCAACGTTTTTCCGGTTTAGGTACGGAATCACCCCACCGAACGTAACGTGTGAAAGGACGTAAGTTATTGAGAGGTTGGCTTAAAAGTGGTTGGGGAAGGGAGGAGGGGGATGGCGGAAGAGCTAGCGTAACAATTAACCTGTCAGAGCAGTCAGAAGTTGATAACAGACGATAAAGTAATTATTACTTAGTCAAATCACAGCTCGTTGAATGAGTAGGATGAGTAAGTCACACGTATTGTTTTTAGGTTTCCGTATCCCATACGGAAGCCTATTACTAAGCCTACGCCGTCTGTCTGTCTGTCTGTCTGTTCTACTGTTGTATTTTGGAACCGTAATAGGTAGCCGGTTGAAATGTTCACATAATATGTTATTATGGCGGATATAACAACAATAATAAAAAATAGAAAAAGTATAAAATGAAGGGGTAAGTCCGCCTTTGCACGCTACTGTTCTCTTGTTTCTGTTTGAATTATTGTTAGCTTCCATTCTTCTTCTGTATGTTATCTTCTGTCTTGTGTATCTCTATGTTTTTGTGTGCAATAAAGGATTTCTATTCTATTCTAAGGGGGGTTCCCATACAAGAAACATGTTTTTTTTATGTTTTTTTTGTGGTGCGGAAACCTCGGTGCGCGAGTCCGACTCGCACTTGGCCGGTTTTTTTTTATGGTAACTGACACGGTTATCTACATCCCCTACAACATCCGTGATGTCAAACCGGGTGGACTAGGTGCCGTGTCAGTGCTTCCCTTCATTTCATGTCGTCTACACTGAATTGGACGAAAAACACGAACTATTTACATAGTTGTTTCGACCGACGACGTTTCATTCAGTACGGTGGTGCCAAGCCCTACCACCACTAGTAAGGTAAGAAGGGAAGGGATCTATGTACAGTTTTACGTCTAATCCGAACCGTGGTCAGCCTCCAACGGTCGAGTGGTCACCCATCCAAGTACTGACCGCGCCCAGGTGTGCTTAACAACAGTCGGCCGACCGCACCACTGAGCTATCGAGGCTAACAATGAGCCTGAGCTGATTATGTTATGTATTGGACAGCCAAACGGTATTGTATGAACGAAAACGAAACTCATTTCACAGAGAAATTTCATGTGACTTCTTGAGATGCAACAACTATAGTAGTGTTTTATTGCCTTTTTGGAAGACGGAGTAAATTGACGTTTGACTGACATTAGAGTGTTGCACGCTTTGCACCACTAGTGATTGTAGTCGATGAAAATAGTATCGACTTTTACACGACACGACACACCTTCACACATATTATGCGCTACCTGTGGCGCTGCCTTAAACTTAACATTTTTCTAGCTAGATTTAGCTTAATATTTTGTCAATTAAATCCACAATTAGGTAAATATTAGAGTTTACAGCATTTCATTAGTTAATCAATCGATAAAAGTATCGATAGCAACTACATGCCTATTAAAAATTTGCCAGAAACTGGCAACACTCCAAACGTCACTTTCCTCCGTCTTCCAAAAAAACAGACTATAGTTGGAATTAATTTAAGCGGCAATGCCTTGAAGCTGAAATGCAGCAGGTGGGTCTTCGTGTCTTACCGGCTGATTGACAGTTATCTTGTCCGAATACTTTGCTAAACGTGGTGGTCGGTGTTGTGCTGTGATTTACAAGAGTGCTTGCAGCACAACACCGATTACTCTGCTCACCCCGATTGTCGGGATACAGCGTGTGGTGTGTATGTATGTAGCCAATTTGGTTAGATCCAGTATTTCCAGTATTTAGTTTATGGTACCGTGTGGCGCCGGTACTTAAAAAGAATATCCCCACTGCATCTCTCCGCATGCATGTCGTATAAGGGATAAGGACAAGATGCCGTGCAAAAGGGCGGCAGGTTCGCTACCTCTCACCTTAGCACGGTACTTCCACCGAGCAGCAGGTGGGTCTTCGTGCCTTACTTGCTGCTTGATCTATTGAATCTTGTTCGAATACTTTGCGAAACGTGGTGGTCGGTGTTGTGCTGTAATTACCAGAGTTCTTACAGCACAACACCGATTACTCTGCTTACCCCGATTGTCGGGATTCAGCGTGTGTGATATGTATGTATGTATGTAGTTTATTGTAAACTGATTATGAAGACGAAAATTAAAATTACGTATTCGTATAAGTAGTTAGGTTCAAAATTTTTATATTTTTAATTTAGAACCTTTTTCACCTACTTATCAAAATTAAAATTCGTCGTTCGAGTGATACGTATTTTTACCCGACTGCAAACGGAAAGGTGTCTCACATTTGTATAGATAATATTTTAGCATAATCATTATATTGTCATAGCACAAAATTATGAAATGATTGCTTTCGCTGTGGAAACATTAGGGCCCTGGTCAGCTGAAGCAAAGTCTCTCTGCAAGGATTTAGGCAGTCGACTGATAGAAGTGTTCGGGGAGGCCCGAGCTGGGGCCTACCTCTCTCAGCGCATTAGTCTGGCCATACAGAGGGCTAATGCGCTGAGTGTCTTGGGAACTTTCCCTGGATCGGTCGGTATGGATGAGATTTTTTATTTATCAACCTGATTTACAGATCTCATTCATATCACTGGTCCGGGGTTGTTCTTTTTTCTTTTATATGTATAGTTTAATGAAATCACTCTGTATACTTATAAAACCATATTGCAATAAAGACTCTTCCAAATTTTTTTTAGTTCATCATCTATTGAAAATGTTCAGTATTTATGAGAGCACAGTCGAAAGCCAATATTTGCTCGGTTTATCGCCGGGGTTGGTGGATAAAATCATTCAAAGGTCCTTTTTCACCCCTACTCATCCGTAGGTAAACAGAGATGTAGACTCCGAAAAATATGAGAAAGTGAGAAGAAAAAATAATAACGCAGATATGAACACGACCGAGCTTTTATGTAAATGATGCATTTTGGCAGCTTACTTCCGCTCCGTCTCGCTCTGTATACATACGTATAGACAAGGTTTTTTTTATATGAAAACAGACTGATTTTTTCTTATTTGCACCGTGTGGGGCCAGTACTTTAAAAGAATAGCCCCACTGCATCTCTCCCCGTGTATGTCGTAAAAGGCGACTAAGGGATATGACCCCCTTCTTATATTACTAGGTGGTAGGGTTTAACCCGCCCGGGTTGGTACCACCGCACTGAATGAAAGGTCGGTCGAAACGGCTATGTAAATAGTTTGTATTTTCCGTCCAGTTCAGTGTAGCCGGCACGACCGAAGGGAAGCACTGACGTGGCACCAAGTTCATCCGGTGTTATGGGCTGACATCACGGATGTTGTAGGTGAGGTAGCCAACCGTGTCAGTTTCCATAAAAAAAATAAAATCAAAAAAATGACACGGTTGGCTACTTCACCTACAACATCTGTGATGTCAGCCCATAACACCGAGTGAACTAGGTGCCGTGTCAGTGCTTCCCTTCATTTCATGTCGTCTACACTGAACTGGACGGAAAACACTAACTATTTACAAAGCCGTGTCGACCGACGTTTCATTCAGTGCGGTGGTATCAACCCAGGCGGGATAAACCCTACCACCTAGTAAGGTAAGAAGGGAAGAAGTGTAGCGGCAGAATGGCGTGTAATGTACTGCAGTGCACGTGAACTCATTGTAAAACATAATATTGCATATATTATGGAAACTACAAAACAAAATAAAATTACGTACATACATACATTACATACATACATACCTCACACTGTATCCCGAAAATCAGGGTGTAAACAGAGTAATCGGTGTTGCGCTGCAAGTACTCTTTCAAATTACAGCACAATACCGATCACCACGTTTAGCAAAGTATTACGACAAGATAAATATTGAGAAGCAAGTAAGGCACGAAGTCCCATCCGCTGCACGACTCGGTGGAAGGACCGTGGCAATGTGAGAGGTGGCTATCCTATCGCCATTTAGCACGGCACCTTGTTCTTATTCCTCAGTAGCATTTTACGACATGTACGGTGAGAGATGCAGAGGGGCTATTTTTTTTAAGTACCGGCTCCACAAAGCACTAATTAAAATTGAACAACAGAAAACAAACTTACAAATGTAACCGTTTAGCACCGTGTGGGGTCGCTACTTAAAAAGAATAGCCCCACTGCATCTCTCCCCGTCGCATGTCGTAAAAGTCGACTAAGGGATAAGAAAATTCGTCAGCCTCGGTAGCTCAGTGGCGCGGTTGGTTAGTCAACTGTTATTAAGCAACGCTGAGCGCGGTCAGTGTTTGGATGGGTGACCGCTCGACCGTTGGAGGCTGACCATGGTTCGGATTCCACGTTAAACTGTAGGTCCCTTCCCTTCTTACCTTACTAGGTGGTAGGGTTTATCCCGGCCGGGTTGGTACCACCGCACTGAACGTAACGTCGGTCGAAACGGCTATGTAAATAGTTCGTGTTTTCCGTCCAGTTTAGTGTAGCCGACATGAAATGAAGGGAAGCACTGACATGGCACCTAGTTCATCCTGTGTTATGGGCTGACATCACGGATGTTGTAGGTGATGTAGCCAACCGTGTCAGGTTACATAAAAAAAAAAAAAAAAAAAGTGTAACTCCTATACTGAGTAATCCAGCCACCGACGCACCAAAGTAGTCAATATTAGATATCGGGTGGCAGTGGGCTGGGTACGTCAGTCGACGAGACGTCGACCATTGAAGTAAACGGGTCCTATACTTGCGGCCGTGAACAGGGAAACGGAGTGTGGGAAGATCACCCGCCTGGTGGGACGATGACATAAAGTACGTTGGAGGCAATCAGTGGTTCCGTTACCGTTGAAGGCCGAGAGGACTGGAGAAGATTAGAGATGCGTATGTCCAGCAGTGGACGCATAAACACGGACCGACTGACTGAGTAATAAGAAATATAAACTAAATAAAGATCTAAATAATTGCAAAATACTTGTTTTATTTATTAAATAATTGTTTTTTTTGTCATCCAATGTTTTATTTTTGCATTAAATATTTTTTTTAGCACTTTTGGAAAAAACGTTCCGAAGTTATTGTTTCTATATTTTAAAATGTTGATGACTGAAGTACGGGCACACACAGTACGACGTACCAATACATAGCTCGGAATTTGTTGTGCCGAAATGTAGATTGCTGTAGTTGCCTAGCAACGCATTCAAAGCAACACACAAACCTCGATATTCTCTTTGTATTATTTTAGGCGAAAAAATATGATTTAAGTTTAAACTAGATTATTGTTTAAGGAACTTATTGCACCATGGAGGCTATCCATCGTTTTCCCAGACTTTAGCTATATCATGAGCGGTAAGATTTCACGTATTTCACTGCTGTAATATTTTTTTTATGCTGTAAGAATCTATCAAAGAGATTTCCTAAATGTCAGCTTTTGGGGAAACAATTTCAAATTAGGTATGAACATAGGGTATGAAGTTCGAAAATCAAATAGTAGCAGATATTAGCTTTCGCAATTTTCGCTATTAAAATTTTTGATATGCGTTCTAAATTTAAAATATGGAATGTAGAGTGCGGGTTCCAATTAACGGCACTACACCAATTTATTGGTACTACGTAAAATTATAATCATTTGAAGCAGGTAATTTATCGTCCCATAGTTTTTATGCATTAAATAAGAAGGTATTATAAAATTGTATTCCTCACTCGTTTGGGTAACTGCGCTGGAACTGATTATGCTTATAGTTTGTTCATTTTGCAGTAACCTAGATCAAAATGGCCGATATAGCTGTTGAGCCAGCGTGGACGCGGGTCCTTCGTCTTGGCGCTGCACCGGCGCAGACACGTGACGCGGACTCTCTGGCCAATGAGGTGGCTTGGCTGGAGCTGGAGGAGGAGGAGGGCGAAGCACCGGACGCGGAAGAATCGCGCGCGCTGCTGAGACTGGCTCAGGACCTGCTGAAGTATAAACAGGAACAGGTAATTTGGGAGAAATTGACTTGTTGTTGTTGTTGTTTTGGTTTGGGGTTGGCTCTAGGCCTGCAAACTAATCCCGCTTGGTTGGGGACCTTCGTGCAAAACCCCGCAGTCTCCAGCTATCCCAGCTAACCTATGTCTTCCATGGAAGCCACGACCGGAGTGTCTGTAGGCCGCTTATCCCTTAGTCGCCTTTTACGACGTGCACGGGGAGAGATGCAGTGGGACTATTCTTATTAAGTACCGACCCCACACAGTACGAGAAATTGATTTGTAGGTAGTACGTAGGTACTACTTAATTATTTTGTATTGGCGGATGGACATTGACGGCGGTGGACAGGAAAACAGAGTGTGGGAAGACTCAAGGTGGGACGACGACATCAAGTACGTAGGCGGAAAGAAGTGTTTTCGTACTGCTGAAGAAGGACTGAGGATCTGGCATAGATGATCACTGTACTCGCAAGAGTGCAGGAATAGACGTCTGGATTTTATAGCCGCAAGGCTGGTATTTCTGGACGTCTATATAGAAAACGTAAGAGAGACGTAAATGATAGTATATCCTTTGCTGAAAGAGGACTGGAAAAAAATTAAAGAGGTTTATGTCCAACAGTGGGCTCTTACACTCCTTATTGACAGATTTTTTTACTGCACCATAAGCCCGAATGAATCGACGCCCGCAGTGCGTCGCGCAAGTGTGCGTAGAACAGCAACGATATTTTTTATTACTTTGTAAAATAACAAAAAAAAAATTATAAGCTCCTTCATCTGAATAAAGTTTATATCAAATTTTAGGTCAACACCATGTTGGGGGAAATAGAAAAACTGAGGCGTGAAACTGGATCAAAGCGTCGCAAAAAATTACCACCTGAAGGTAAAATATATCAATTTAGTTCCAAAATAATTGGCGTAATCAAATACATACATAATAATGATCTACATTAATTTTCAGATTCGCCAACCAGAAGTAACGACAGCTATTTGGAAACGGTGGCGCATCAGGAAGAAGAAATCAGAGCCAACAAGGAAATTCTAGATCAGCTTTACGCTGACATTGCCGAGCTGGAAGGTTAGTTAGTAGCGTCTGAGGAAACGGTCGTGAAGAAAATTTGAACTAAAGTTTTTATCGAAGATTTTAATTAATGTTGTCACTACAGTTAAGTATAACAAAACTTTTATGGAAAGTATTTGTATTTATTTTTTATTGTACACCATTTTACAATAAGGTAACAAAAGGTAAGGTACAAAAGGTCTGCTGAATGCAGATTTTCATTATATTAGAGCAAACCTAAGTACCAACTATAGTTGAAACAAAGATGTAATGAAAGCTAATAACGCAAGTTGTAGCTGAAGTTGTAATGAAAGTAGTAATGAAAATTGTAATGAACGAAAATGTAACGAAAGTTGTGAAAATGTCTTGAAACTATACATAGATTTCAAAGTCATGTTTTTTCCTCGACAAGGCCGTAAGACAGAGACGAACGCGCGTGACAGGTTGCAGTTAGACAGAGACAGCAACTCCAGCCGAGAACCGCTGTCAGAGCGGGATGCTGTGAGGCAGCTCGAAGATCAAATTGTCTCCAAGAACAAGCACATTAGGAAGATGCTCACTGATATCAAGGTGATGCGTTTAACATTGAAATAGAAATTCTTTCTAGCACATAATTAGTGTCCTACACTGGTGGCCGTGGACAGGAAAACGGAGTGTGTGAAGACCAACCGCCTGGTGGGACGACACCATCAAGTACGTCGGCGGAAAGCAGTGGTTCCATACTGCTGAAGGCCGGGAGGACTGGAGGAAAATTGGAGAGGCGTATGTCCAGCAATGGACGCTTACACGCTGACGGACTTAATTAATAGAAAAAAAAACAGTAAGAAACAAAATAAAAAATACCGGAGTTCGAAAAGGTGGACTTTATCACTAAAAGTTATATGCTCCAGTTAACCTTTGGGTGGTGAGGTGAGAAATTATAAAGAAATAAGTATATGCAAGTGTAAGGGAGAAGGAAAACATAATATTTTATGTTATATTTATATTAGTTTAGTTTTATGTACTTAGAAATTTAAATTAAAATTAAAATATGTTATATTATTTGGATTGAAAACTTGATGAATGTATTAATAGGAATCGAGAAGAACTTCTTTCGTACAAAATTTAAAAGCATAAATAAAGAAATGTAGGAGTGCCGAATTATTACCACTATGAGTGCATTCTTCCAGTTAGTCCTGTATGAACCAAGTTCTAGCAGGTTTAACCGTTCCTATTTGCAGTATTAGATTTAAATTTTCTTTATGAGAGCATGATGGGTTTTGATCTTGATCAGCTAGTAAATGTTTTTCTCTATTGCGGAATACTAAGGATAAAGTGCTGATTTTTTAAAATATTATTATTATTTCAGGTTTTGGAAGAAGAAAATAGACTTTTGAAAGAGAAAGTATCGGTTGTGAAAGATAAGCTCTCGGAAGCGACAGAGTTTATTGAAAACTTGACAGAACAAGTTCTGAAATTTAAAAACGATAGTTCTGTGCTCAAAGGTACACTTTACATTTCCTGTTGTTATTGTATTTTAAATATTCTCTTTACTCAATTTCATTAAAATCTTTCTAGAAACGATCGGAAAAACTGAAGAAGCAAAAGGACAACTCATACTCGAAATAGATGAATTAAAAAAGAAATTGAATGAAAAAGAATCGAACAAAATGGAGTTAGGTGAGGAAATGCAAGCGAAGCTTTTGCATTGGAAGGTACTGTATTATGTAATCGTTTCTAAAAAAAAAATTTTCCGACAGAATTAAAGATATAACATATTAAATTTAATATTGATTTTAGAACCACGCTAAAGCAAGAAAATCAGAAAATGAAAAGCTGCAGAAGGAGATAACAAGGCTCAAAGAGGAGAATGCCGTTGCAAAGGACGATTCGTATTTATCGAATGTGAGTAAATTTTAAATACACATGCATTGATACTGGTGTTAATTGTAATGTTATCGACATTCATGTATGAACGTTACAGATAATTCAACACCAAGAAGAACAAATTAAGCATCTACAAGAAAAGTTGTCAGAAGCGTCGGATGAAATCCTTGACTCAGTGAAGTTAATTGAAGCCCTAAAGGAGCATAACAAACGGTTGAAAATGCACCCAGCAGACATTGTGGACTCAAGCATCGCTTCTAAGTCTGAGAGTGAGGATAAAAAAGATGGAGTAGCTTTGAGTAAAATGAAAAGGAAAATTCATAGTTTGAATTCATCTTTGAAAATGGCAGAGGATACATTAGCTTTGAGAGAACAAGAGGTAAGTAGTTTTAAATTAAAGGAATTACATATGGGCTCATAATAGAGTATAAAACGCCCACTATCTCAAAACATACTTCGAGTGCTTTGTAATTTCAAAATAGTTAACTCATTCTAGTCCGGGGTCCGGCTGCAAATTTTCTTACGCCATCAGATACACGAACGAAACTATCACGTAGCGAAAGTAAGTACTTAGTAATACTATACGTACGTACTTAGTAATACTAAACCATACTAGGTTGCCATTCCCTAACCTGGAAGAACTATGTTTAAAATCAAAATAAAAACATCAATTTTGACTCAAAAATTACGTCATCAGATACACGAACGGAACTTCGATGTAGTAAAAGAGATCCCTATGGAGACCAAAATCAGATAGGGTTGCCACCCCCCACCCTGGCACATTCCTCAGTCAGCCAAGTTAAAGATGCCATTTTTCAAGGTTAACTTACGTCATCAGATACATGAATGGAACCAGTGTAGGACGATAGCTCTGAAGGTCCCATTGACGAATATATAAGGCTGCCTGGCCTCAGCCTGGAACATTTTCTTACCAGCCACTTCAAAGGTTTAAGGTGAAATCCCAAAAGTATCAAAAAAATTATGTAACTTCGAAGTTATTTTCACTACGTATCATCAGAATAAAAAATGTGTTTTATTTACATCAATACTAGCTGAAGTATCCGATTTTTCCCCTCTAAATACGGCCCGAAATACAGTGACGGTATTTTTCCGATTCGTTCAGCATTAAACTAAATAACTTAAAAAGAATAAAAGTAATGAAGAAATGGGACAAATTAACAGATTACATTTTTAAAATAATATAACCTAAACTATCTGCTAAGTACACCATATTTAAGTTAAGAGAATTTTTTTGGATTTTTTTTTTTGAGGAAAGACGCTTGCTGCTATACGGGCGGCCGGCGTTTGTTTGTCGCAGTCACGCTCAGTCAGCCAAGCCAGCTGCATTGTAAGTTGTACAGCTTTTGCAATCCGTATCACTGGTGTGGCGACGCTACGTTTAGTTTACCTCATATATATTTGTTTAAAAATGTTTTTAAAATGATTGCGTGTTTCGTGTGCAAACTTAAAGAAAAACTTTCCACTTTTACTGACAAAACTTTCAAAAAGTGTTGTGAAGCAAAAGCTGCACAACTTAGAATGCAGCTGGCTTGGCTGACTGAGCGTGACTGCGACAAACAAACGCCGCCCGTATACCAGCAAGCGTGTTTCCTCAAAAAAAAAAAAACCAAAAAAATCCTCTTAACTTAAATATGGTCTACTTAGCAGATAGTTTAGGTAATATTATTTTAAAAATATGTAATCTGTTAATTTGTCCCATTTCTTCATTACTTTTATTCTTTTTAAGTTATTTAGTTTAATGCTGAACGAATCGGAAAAATACCGTCACTGTATTTCGGGCCGTATTTAGAGGGGCAAAATCGGATACATCAGCTAGTCGTCGCTCCAGTTCGGGAGTTGTCTAAGTCACATTTTTAGCGAAAATGAGCTTTGAATGCAGGTTGATTCAGCAGATTTTCCTGCATATTTCTGCATTGAAAGCTCATTTTCGCTAAAAATGTGACTTAGACAACTCCCGAACTGGAGCGACGTAGTATTGATGTAAATAAAACACATTTTTTATTTTCATAATACGTAGTGAAAATAACTTCGAAATTACATAATTTTTTGATACTTTTGGGATTTCACCTTTAAACCTTTGAAGTGGCTGATAAGAAAATGTTCCAGGCTGAGGCCAGGCAACCTTATATATTCGTCAATGGGACCTTCAGAGCTATCGTCCTACACTGGTTCCATTCATGTATCCGATGACGTAAGTTAACCTTGAAAAATGGCATATTTAACTTGGCTGACTGAGGAATGTGCCAGGGTGGGGGGTGGCAACCCTATCTGATTTTGGTCTCCATAGGGATCTCTTTTACTACATCGAAGTTCCGTTCGTGTATCTTATGGATGACGTAATTTTTGAGTCAAAATTGATGTTTTTATTTTGATTTTAAACGTAGTTCTTCCAGGTTCGGGAATGGCAACCTAGTATGGTTTAGTATTACTAAGTACTTACTTCGCTACGTGATAGTTTCGTTCGTGTATCTGATGGCGTAAGAAAATTTACATCCGGACCCCGGACTATTCCTTTCCCTATCAGAATTCAAATAATAAGGCGATATCATCGATTTTCAGTTAGCAGAAATAACTTCTCAGCTAAGAATTATTGAAAGCGGCGAAGAGGGCCTGCAAGCCCTGCTCGATGACCTAAAGAGCAAGAAACGTCAACTCAAGCTAAAGGACGCGGCAATCAAGTCATTGGTGCAAGAAGTGAACATGTTGAGTCAAGTTGTCGATGGATTACAGACAGAAAATGAAGCTATGAGGTATTATTATACATTTATTATACGTTTTGATGACTCTGGAGGAGAGCCTTCAATAGTGATGGACATGTCACTATTACACGATATTGTCAACAGTGGAACTGTCCAGACCAGGGTCCAAACTCGTGGGCTGTGCAACTTCACGTCCCCGCGCGCTGTACGCGGGCCCAACAACTGCTGCACACACGAGCTTTCCACAATACTGCCCATTGCACTCCGAATAGAATTGCTAAATAATACAATACTAGTTTCAGCGACATCAACAGTTCGAAATCATTATTTAAAAACCAGGTTCTTAAAATGTCCCAAATTCGACAGACACTTTATTATAACAATGGTCGCACATACAACCCCCACCCCTTCCCTCCAACACTCACTCCCCTCATATATACCTTGCACACACAAACATATTGTTTCATTGTAACTGAGGAATTGGCTCAAATATTCAATAACTGTTTATATTTTCAGGGAAAAACTAAGTATTGGGCCTGAAGAAACAATTCCCACTAAAGGTGTTCTATCAAAATTCTACAAGTCTGAGAAAAAGGCTGCAACCGCAGAACGAACAATAAGAGAGATGGAAAATGCCTTCGTCAATCTAGAACTGGAGTTTCGAAAGAAAGAGAAAAGTATTTTCAAACTAAAGGATTGTCTCAGTGAAGCTGGGTTTACCACAGAAAGAATAGAAGAGTTATTGGCCAGTAGTGACAGTGAGAGTGAAATTATGCCTGCAAACGGGGGCGGAGATTCGGTGTAAGTAACTAATTTTAATATTGTTAATTTTGATTTAATATATCTAGAGCTTAATTTTATGTGTTCTATTATAAGGGTCACTGCCAGAAAGAGATCAAAGAAACCTGCGGAAGTAACTACTCCAAAGATAACTGAAGAAATGCAAGCCCTAATTGAAGAAAACGACGGACTAAGAAAAGGAATGGAAGAAATCTTAGATTTTCTAAAAGATAATAGTAAGACCTGCTTGTATTATTTATTAACATTAGTACTGAAAGTCAGTGAATACTTAAAGTCCTCCGAATAAAATTTCATGTTCATAATACACTATCACTGCTCTGCAATATAGGTACATAATAATTAAAAAAATCAACCTAAGATTGGAAGTTGACCTCGATAACTATTAAGTTACTGGTTTTATAATATGTATTGAAATTGTTATCATCAGGTACTACAACATCTGGCACACTAGCTGTGCAATGCCCCAGTCTGGAGAAAGTGGTTCACACCCTGGATGCTCGGCACGCAGCGGGATGGTACGCACCTCACATGGCAGCGGTAATGGGACTCCAGGCTGCTATCGGAGGCAGAGACGCCTTGCTCACTGCACTTCATCAGGCCAGGTATAATTCGAAAAACAGCTGTCACCAAATAATAAAGAGAAAAGGTCTAATCTGAAAGAACTTGAGAAAGAAGTGCTTCGGTGGTTCGGTCATGTTGGAAGAATTAATGATAGGAGACCCTAGACGCACGTACCTGGCTCAGACCGGTCATGTGCTCAAAAAAGGTCAAGTCCGTAGTACCCGTAACCGACGAGCATGTGTAAAGAATATTATGAGAGTGGAAGAGGCGGCAGAGGTGTGTCAGGATCGTGACGCGTGGACATCCGACATGCCTCCACTGGGAAACAGACGTGACGCTATGTATGTAGGTACTCGTATGTATGGATATCTGGAAATATTCTTCTAACATATCCTCATTACTGTAGAAGTTATTATAATTCATGGTACCTATACTTTTTTTGTAATAATTTCAGGAAGGAAACATTTGAAGTAATGACAAAACTCTCAAAAGAATCTGAAAAATCATTTCATCTAGAGCAGAGGCTACAAGAAATCGAAAATGAAAAATCTTTGGAACGGCCGTTACAAAATGATGATGAAAGGAATATTTTGAACAACGGCTTCTTTGGAAATTGGATGTCTGACAAAGAGTCCAGCGAAATGGATTTAATGGACAAAAAGGAAGTAAAAGATTTAGTCCAAACTGGCAATAAAATTCATGAAGAACAGTTGAAAGGAGCCTTGGCACATTTTCAAAAACAGTTTAAGAGTTTGTATCAAAAGATGACTGAGATATCTATTCAAACTACCAATGACCAAAACAAATGGGTTATAGAAGAGGAAAAATACAAAGCTGAAATAATGAGCTTGAGGGCTCAACTCGATGTCTACAATGTTGAAGACTCAAGTGAGAATTCTGAAGGAATAGTCGCCTTCCCAAGTGCTGCGGTTGTAGCAAGAAAGTGTACATATTTAGAGGAGTCTTACCGGTACATCAGAACACTTAACGAAAACATAAAGAATGAATGTCTAGATAGAGAAAGACAGAACATGATTATGGCGGTAGACTTTGAATCTCAAGTCCAAGGCCTCATACTCACTATTGCTAACATGACAGATCGTCTGCGGAATTCAACATCATTGGATTTGTTTTTAAAGCAGAATGAAATACTTAATGATATTAATATCAAATACAGGGAATTGTTAGATGAGAAAGTCATGAGAATCAACAAAAGTAGATCTTTGACAGAAGAGCTAGAAAAACAAAAATCTGAAATAATTGAGGAGTTGACGAATTCACGGGTCATAGGTAATGTTGTAAATAGACGAGCATAAACATTAAACGATTTATAATTTTAATAAAAAAATAATTATTTGTTCTAGATAAAATGGAAAGATGCGAATCCACTCTACATTCTACCGAAGTTTCGATTTTAAGGCGACAACTAGCCAATATCTGCAAACAATATGAAGAAGCGAAGAAAATAAACAAGCACTTGGAGGATCGAAATTTAGAGTTACAAATATCACAAAAACAACTAGTGTAAGTTACATTATTCCGCCTATTACTTTGTTTTAATTGTTTTCATAGTGGTTTACTGAAAAACTATATTTCAGGGACAATACGTTGACGTTAGCTACGAAACAGGAATATGAAATGATTCAAAATCAAGTTGAAAAGTTCGTCGATGAGAACAGATCACTCAAGGACCAATGTTTACATGTTAGCAAACAGCTGGAAGTTTCCCTGTCTCAGGTATTCTAACACACATTTTGCATGGGTAGCAAATAACCACCATCTTGGTGTTACTTTGTATGTACATGAAATATGAACTATGAATGTAAAAATTTTATAGTACTTATTTAGTTACAGGATACGCAACAAAGGCAAATGCTAAATGACTTAGAAATTAATATGCTTAGACATCAAGTATTAGATTTGCAAGCAACCGGCGATAACAAGGCTATTATTGCCAGGTAACTACTATAGTTATTACTTATTACGATTAGTGGTTACTTATTACAATAGACGTAGAAAGAACCTTTTTGTCGAAATTCCTAAAACAAAATTGCAATCGTACTTACAGACTTAGCGGTGAGATCCTAATAGCGCATTTGCAGACTTCAGACACAAGCAAAAGGATAGATAGGCTGAACTCCGCTCTGGCTAAGGAGAAGCAAAGGAGAATGGAGGCAGAAGAAATGCTAAAAGCAAGGGAGAAAATATTCAATGTGTATGCAGCTAGATTTGAATTTAGATTCAGGTGATTGGATAATTCCGTTACATAATGAAGGTTTATAATCAAATTAGTGATTATTATAATACGTTGACATTATGTTCAGGTACATGTTCGAAGTTCTACAAACACTGAGACAGCAATATCAAGGTTCTGTTCCTACAGCTAGTATTGAAAACTATTTGAACAACATTGTAGACTTGTCAAGAAATACAGTTGCAGTAAGTGCGAAATTAACTGAATTGGAAGATCTAAGGTCGCTGCTCTCAGCGAAGACTCAAGTTTTTAACGAGATATTAGAGAGTGGCAAATTTGACTGTCCAATAGACGAAAAGAAGTGTCCGCATGAAATTAAATTAGCTATTAATGTGAGTATATTTATTTAACATTAGATGTACATGTTGATATTTAATTAATAAGACTTGGAATTTACAGTTCAAGTTAAACGATTCTAAGAAACTTAACATAATCGATTCACATATTCTTCCAAGCACCTTCACGAGTACTCTTATTGTTTGTTTTTAAATTGCCTTTTATTTAGGAATCTGTTCATATCCGAGAAATTGAACTTTGTACGAAGAAGATCTCAGTTCTCGAGCAAAGTCGAGTGGAAGTTGCTAAGCGATGCAGTTCTCTGGAGCGAACCCTCATTTTGGTGAATCAGGGATTTGACAAGTCACCTCTGGATAATGTAGCAGATAGAAAGATTTTGGATGAAGAAAACGTAGCAGTGTTGGAAGTGGAAGATGTACCATCGGAGGACGATGAAGAATCAAGAAGTGAGTACAATTTGTCTCAATCACTTTTATCATAGAACTATACGGTTACATGTTAATTTTTGACGTCTTATATTTGTTAAAAGTTGTGTTAAGAAGCGCTGATTCGTGATATTATAAAGATTGTGTTTACAGGAAGCCAAACAATCACTCTGCCTAAACCACAGATCTTGAAGCCTCGAATGCCATCCTCGGATTCTTCCAAAGAAACAAAACCCCATGCTACTGACGAAATACACCATTTGCCTGGTTCTCCAATAAAACCAATACCTGAGAAGAGGCAAAATAAAGAGACCACAACAGTTGTGGTGCAAACGGAACCAAATGTTGTTGCTACTGAAGTAAAAATGACTCAAACTGATGATAACGTCAGTGATTCCAGCAAAAGTAAATTAAAGAAAGAAATCAGATCTCTGAGGGAGGAAAACGACAATAAACAAAAACAATTAAACGCAGCTTTATCACTGGCTAGCAAGCGAGCTGACGATATTTTATCTTTAGAAACTTCCAAGCTTACAGTTGATTCTAATCTGGAAACAGCAAATGAAACAGTGCAGAAACGAGAAGCTTTCATAGAACAACTTGAAAGAAAATATGAAGATTTGAAACAAGAAATAAACTACTTGAAAAATGAAGAGCATATGGAAAATAAACGAAAGAAGGAGAGTGCAAATGAAGAAATTAAATCATTGCTTCTATCAGTGAAGAAGTTACAAGATGATAAAAATTTGATAATAGAGGAGTACAAGGAAATGTTGAAAAACGAACGAGACGAATATTCCAACAGTATTAAAGAGTACCAAGCTAAAATTAACGAACTGCAAGAGAATCTGGATAAGTAAATATCTAATTTATATTGAAGTTCTATATTAATTTGACACACGTTCTTTTATAATCTTAATTTTTATTGCAGGCAAGATCTATGTTCGGTTTCCGACAATAATGACACAAATCCAATAGTTCTAAAGTATTCAGAGAAAGTGTCTAACCTTGAGAATGAGTGTTTTAAATTACAAAATGCTCTTGATGGGTATAAAAGCGATCTGTAAGTACATGATATTTAACAATAATGATGTTTTAGTATAGGTGAGTACGCTTCAGTACCTGATGTTGTTATTAATTTTAGAAAATCTTGTCAAAACGAGCTGGAACGTTGGAAGACTTTGGCTAATGAACGACTTACCAAGATTGAACACTTGAGTACTCAATTTGAGGAAAGATACAGTCATGAGGTAAGTGGCATTTTGTAAATGGAAGCTTTAGGAACATTTAATACTTTTTCTTTCAAAATAATCGTATTAATTTTGTTACAAATGTTTGCAACTGTTACCAGATGGAATCATATCGCACGGAAAGTCAACATTGGCTATCACAATTGGCTGAAAGCCAGAAGGAGGGTCTGGAACTGAGGAGTAAACTTGCGGAGCAGCGCACTCTATTCTTGAAGCAGTTGACTGAGAAGGACTCTCAGATAGAGCTACAGAAGAATGCTGCTCAAAATTTAAAGGTTACCCAACCTTGATAAAAAAAATCGTTTATTTTTTTAACATTGAGATGGTTGAGGGAACTATAATTAGAGTGGCGTTATTCTAGCAAGCTAATCATTATACCGGTCTACTTCATGTATGCGTTTTCCAGAGTCAAATTTTGAGCTTGCAGTCGATGATGTCAGCTTCGGACCCTAGTTTCGACCTCTCCGCCATCGTAGAAGTGTCCGAGACGAGTGACGCTTCACCACAAGGCTCTGAGAGACTCGAGATACGATTCCACTCCTCACACGATTTGATGGATCATGCGGCAGGTGATGATTACACTGGGAAGGAGCCAGCTGTGACATCGCCTACTTGGCAAGTGTAATCTTGTTGAAATCAAACTTATCTGAAACCTATTTCATATATCATATGCCACTGTCATATTCTGATTGCTAACATCACACCTTCTAAGTTCATCATCCTAAGCTCATCCTAACATCAAAGGACATGATCCGAATAACGAACCAAGGTGTAACTCGTGGTCTTGACGAAATGCAGTGGTTACATCTATAGGTAAATAAGAAAGAATTCGGTGTGTTCCAGGCAGGAGACGCTCGTTGATCGTCTGAGAAGAGAAAAGCAGGTGGTGGGAAAACAAAATGCTCTGCTGCGACGACAGATCAGGGCGTTGGCTGGCCGCGAGCGGCGGTCGCGATTGGAAGCCCAAAATCTGAAGAATCAAATGTATAGACTGTATGGCATCTACTGTTTCTAGTGCTATATTTAATTATAATAAATAAGAAAATTGTAATCTGAGAAAATGCTCCTAAACAGATTTAATGTTAAAAATTATCAATTACATGAAATGAGATTACAATTACATACTCACTTATACTTTTGAAAATCTGGCTATTGGTCGGCCGGGCTCAACAAACACATGAATATAGTCTTTAGGGTTCGGAGGAACGTGAATTTAAAATTATCATGACAATTTGCAGTACGTCGTCCGGAGGCAAACTGTCAAGCGCGGAAGCAGCGACGATTTCACTCCACAGCAAAGTGGCGGCGTTGCAGTCCCAATTGTCATCTGCACGTAGGGACAACCATTCCACTGCCGTCACTGCTTGGGACAAGTGGAAACGGTACATACATTTCAAAGTATACCTAGTTTATCATTTGTGTAACGACAAATATGGACATAGCATAGCTTTGTCCTATCATATGTCATCCAGCTGCATCGTAGGCGCAGCCAATATGAGCTTGTAGGACTTTTGTATGTATTTTCAGGGCGCAACAGTTGGCCGACAGATGGCAGGGAAAGTTCGAGGACAAATGTCAGGAGTTGAAAAAGTGTGAAAGCACACTGAATTACACAAAATCTGCAGTCTCAAGGCTTGAGAAGGAAAAGAGGCTGTTGCTAGCTAGGGTGGGGGAGATGAGAAGTGAGTAACATTCGTTGGAAATCGATTTGTTTTATGGTCCAGTGGCTGAAATAATCCCCAATTATGGATTTATAAAAATAATACAAATAATAATTATAATTTGTATATTTCTGCCTACAATATGTTTTGATATTATCTCGTTTCTTCTGGCCTTGTGCCTGAAGAGTACGATTCTATGCTGAGATTCTGACTCCATTTAGAGTTGACTTGAATTCCTGAATTGTTTCTGACTTGAATTCCTGGATGATCTGAGCCAGACTGATTTTCATATAACACTCTAGCGGGTCCTAATAATATATTTTTATTGTGGTCTCTTAATGAAACACCTTTATTGGTTTCTAGATTACAAACACATATCATTCTCAAAGGAAGCAGAAGAGCGACCCTCGCCACCTAGCAAGGATCTGGACTCGAACAGATCGGACCAAAACAATCATTTACCTCCACACGTCACAGTGCAGTCCCTAATGGATCGGGTTGAGGCCCAGCAGAGACGAATCGCTGCTCTCGAACTTGCTGATAAGGTCAATTAAAATTTAAATATTCTAAAGATTCTTCCATAAATAATCATCAGGGCAAGAGAAGACTCTTCTGAGTCAAAAAACTTGTCCACTAATATGTGCCATAGGATTTTGTTATTTGGTCATACCAAAGGATTGTTGTAGCAGTCGAAGGCCATGTCTAAATTTTCGGATAGGTATCATGTTGTCGGTCACCAGTGTCTTGTGACGAAGTCTATCGATGGGGTTGTATGCATCATTCTTCTCTGCGACATAGTCATACGATTAATGTTAGCGTATGGATTCCTAACTATACCCAGACAGAAATATCAGGACCTTGTCAGCGACGGCTTGTTGACGATGGCAGAGTATAATTCTTCATCTCCTTCAGGGCCACGAGCCGTTAGTAACGGAATACGAGAAGGTGCTCTCCCAGAATACACTGCTGAAGGGACAGATGCTGAAATTAGAGTCACAATTGCTGGAGTCTCAGCTGACTTCCGGTGGGACGACGACGCTTATAAAAGACAGCGCCCGACAGAGCGAGTTGGAACATCTGCGGAGGTAGGCAACGTAAAGAATTTAGAGTACATTTTATTGTTTCAAATATTATCATCAGGTTACCCATACCATAGCAGCACACTGTGAGTTTGATATGTAGGTACACTGATTGCCTAGTAGGTACCTAGACCCTTCAGTTCGATGACTTTCAAATATTTTCTCTGCCTATATATTATGTTTTAACAAACATTCGTGCTCTATGACTGTAGCTACTGCGAGACCCTGAAGGAAGAAAATATGCAGCTGTCAGCCAAGGTGTATTCCCTTTCCATTGTGGAGGGAGGGTCGCATTCGTCTGCCGCACATCGCATCAATGATCTCGAACAGACTGTGCTTACGCTAAGAGGTAGGTACAATGTTTTGTTAGTGCTCTTGAATGGTTCCGTCCACAAATTTAAGGTTTATATTGTTATCTGACATGATTTCCCTGGCCAGAACTTGGGACCAATGTAGTGCTTTTGCTTTTATGTCAGTTGCCCGTCTAATAGGTATCTCCTCTCGAGTAATCTTGTTTTGTCATCTCGCTGCCATTGGATGCTGACCTAGACTGTTTTCTATAGCAAGTAAATGTTGTTGCAGGTCTAGTGAGTAAGCTACAAGCGGAGCAGAAGAAAACGTCAAGTCCTAAGAGAACAGAACTGCTAAGACCGGGGAGTGGACACAGCGCTTCTGAACAGGTAAGTTACTGTAGCTTGCATCGCTCTAGCAAGTCGCGACCTACGTTTGTGGTGCTTAGAGCGCGCCTACTCCACTAGTGAAGACCCGTCCTTACCGATGCGTTCTATGGTCGCTACAACATTAGTACACCTTCTTCCACAGTAGCGACGAGTAGTAGAGTTTATGCTCCAGATTATCTTACCAGAGGCTTTGCTTTGAATTTGTGATAGAGCTACAGAGTCATCCTGTGATCTGTTCATTCCAGGAGCGGAATCAGCTAGAATCCTCGCGATTGGAGGTATCGAACTTGCGTAGGAGCATACAGGAGAAGGATTTACTGCTGGAGCGCTCACGTGACCTTCTCAAGATGGCGGCCGAGCGTGAGGAGGAACTCCTTCAGGAGGTGAAGATCTATTCTAATAGTGTGCCAATACACACTCTTCGCGTAAAATGATGTGTGTGGCACAACAGAAGGGGAGGCCTAACAGATTATTAATGTAGAGCGGAGTTACATAGTAATATTCGATTTTTTTCTTGCAGATCACATTTTTGAGGCATCAGGAAGGCAGAGCATAAAGAATCTGAAATATTTTGACAGGTAGGTAGGCACACGGTGTATTCGTAATTTTAAGAAATATCTCTATACATTACTGTTTAATTGAAAGCGTGATTTGTGTAATTGAATAAAACAATCTTTCCAACAACGAACCAAGATCAACCATTTATTTATTGTCTTGTCACACATATCCACATCAGATATTCTCATACTTTTATCTATCTAACAACATACAATAAATACTTTTCCTAAAAGATATATCAGGTAGATACAGTTCTGTCCATTAAAAATTCGATATACCATGAACTTTCTTTATTTATTTGGTCATTTATAAAAACATAATACAGAATGTAACAATATCTAATTTTGATTACCAAACAAATATTATTCTCGTAGCTTTAGAGAACATATATACTTCAACGAATAATATAAATATTTCGCACGATAAAAATATACCAAGAGAAATCTAAAAAAAATCATGGTAAAACAATGGTTTTGTGTTGATAGCAGACTAGTTCAAATGAACTAGTCTGCTATCAATTCTAGGAGTCTAACTCTACAATACCTTTATCAATTTATAGATATGCGTGCAACAATAATGTATCACAGACACATTTTTTTTATTATTTCTAAATGCAGAATGCCTAAATCTAAATTATTTAGCATGAGGAGGTTGCATGTAAAAATAAATAACAATAAAATCATAATTTAATTTAATAATAATATTTTAATGTAAATTTATTTACTTAAGTATAGCTAATAAAACCGATAAAACCGAAAAGTTGACCATAACTCCGGTGGAATATTTTTTTCCCAACACCGTGAAAAGCTTCCTGTCAGGCTAACATGGCACTCGCAATCCCCGTGTATCACGGAATGTCCATGGGCATCGATAAACACCCATCCGTAGGTGTAATGACGTCACATATCGCGCTTTCCATAAAAATATTACTCTTAATTTAACACTTTCATTTAAAAATTACATTACATTAATTAACTTAAGTAAGTAGGTACCTGAACAACAGCACTGAAGCAGCGCTAAAATAAAAAAAATATATGAACAGGATTTGTATATTTTGGTTTGGAAATTTGTGCACCATTTGATCATTAAATAAGTATGTGTATAATTTAGTCTCGTATGTCGTACCTTATCTACATATATCATATAAATAGCCATGTACACACAGTGTTACTTTGTGGGTGGTACAGGGGGTTTTTCGCCAAAAAAAAAAACCTGTGCACGTAAAACTTGCAGATCTTTTTTGATTGAAAAACATTAAACTTACAATTTTTTTCGTTGCTTCTATGAAGAAAGTTATAAAAATTTAAAATTCAGTCATTTCACAAAACTATAATAATTTTTGTAAAGTGTTTTCTTAAAAAAAAAGAGGTGAGTACCCACCGCCCACAATTACATTTCAGGTTGATCACAGTGCTGTGATTGGCGACGCGATTTCTTGCGTCAGGTATTTATCTCTCTAAAGTTCACAAAAAAAAGCGTACCTACATATAATATATACCTACCATACAATTTGCAAGTAAAGGCCCACTTCTGAATTGGAAGACATTATATATAAGCACTTGTAAATGAGTAAGCATTTGTGAATTAACATTTGTATAAAATGGACATATCAGGCATGGCATTCGCAATTCCCCGTGCATCACATAATGTCCATGTGCATCGTTAGATACCTATTTTTTATTTGTAGATGAAAATATGTTGCGCTTTCCATAAAAAAATTACAATATTACAATACTATAATTTTTAATTAGAAAAATGCAAATCGAAAATCATTGCAAAAAATACATTCCGACCAGGATTCGAACCTGAGTCTCTGGCTTGAGCTGCCAACGCGATAACCAACTACACAACCGGGCCGTGACGTATTATCTCCAACTATATATAAAGCGAGTACGTGCTACTAACATAAACATAAAATAATACTATCCATAAAATAAGTTATCCATTGTCGAATTCGTAGAGTTTTTCAGACCTTTTCAAACCTGGGTTCAGGCTTTTTATTAGAATTTTTCGCGTTTCTGCAATCAACAAAGCAACTTGCCATAGAAATGATCACCGTAAGTAAATATTATACATACAAGTAATGCACACCACTAATGATACGCCTACGAAGACTTCGGGAAATGCGAAAGATGATTTTCAACGTCCAATATTATGTATAATGAAGAACTCAATACGCTAGATATTTATGCAAAAGAATTCAATATTATTGTTTGACTTAGAGCACGTCTTGCATTTCGGGTTATATAAAGTGGCTATAGGGTGGCATACTGGAGATTCTACAAACGGGAATGATGTATGAAATAGAGTAAAATTTTGGCACAATAGATTGTGCGACGGCCGCGGGGGCGAGATGTATCTTTTAATATTAAATATGGATACATAACGGGTCACAGATCATACCCTGAGCGCTAAAGCGTCGCCAGAACGCGGCAATGGATGGAATGTTGCGTAATACTGTTGGTGCAATTATGTTCATTAGTATTCAAGTATGCAAAGATTTATATCGATAGATAGGGCAAAGCGCTCAAGAGTTCACCGATTAGACATAACGGTGTGTGTGACTTCGTGTACAGTAGTCATCAAGAATCGCATCAAAAGCTGCCTCATGTTAACAAAACGCTAACGCTCTGCACTCGCGCATCGGCGCGTTCCGTTCCGTTCTGCGAAACGACCTCTCAACACGCACGTGGCGCTGCGTCTGATGCGAAGTAGCCGCATGCGGCCCTTTCATTGGTGACATTGCCTGTAGTGCACCATGTTAGACCATGCCCTATCTATTGATTTAAATGTACATGTATTTGTACATTTTGCAAGCATTTAGATATAGGTATTCAGGGCAAAAGCAACATCGTTATGCTCTCAACATAGCAGTAGGAATATCCGGAAGAAGCGAACTGTCAAAAGTGGATGTACTTCACAGCTGTCTGTCCGAAAATTGCCGCCAAACTTCGTCTGCCACTGCGTTTATTTTGCTTTCTGGCCGACTTGCGAAATGTAGCAACGGCACAGGACGGCATTGTCGGATATTAATACATTACAAAGCATGATCGCACATCCGTATGGGCATAAAGCGACGCAACCTGAAAAATTGGAATTGAAAGATGTGGCCCTTTAGATGGACACACATAGTTAAAAGTCTCGGTAGCCATAACTCTCAGTAAAATTGTTATTCTTGCTCTCAAACTGTGCTTTCGATATACAGTGGGCGATTGTATTATGTGGCTAGTCATTTAAATATTTGTAATAATGTATATGAAAAAAAAATACCCTGCGAAGTTTCTTGCTTGGTTCGAACCGGATGACAAAAATTGTGACAGTTTGAGTGCAGTTTACGGCCATGTGAATGATGAACAACAAACAACAATAAACACAACTTTGCGCTTATTGAATTTTAGATATTCCTACTTCTTGTGGTTATAAATTATGACTTATTTATTATTGTGGCGTGGATAGGTCCTACATTGTAATGACAGTTACACAGTTCGCTGTTAACATCACAGACTAATAGTACCCTAGGGCCTCTTAAGGGTCTCCTCGCTATGCTCGACTCGAGCAGCTCGAGACATATTGATCTGTATAAGTGCTATGAAAATGCTAAAATTCAAATATCTATGGTACTAACATTCAATAAATTAAGTACACGCGTTGTTAAGTGGCCGTGCCTACATAACTATATTTTAATTTACTATTTAAGCATCGTGTTCCATCATTCTTGCATCGAGTTCACCTTCAGCAACTCGCACTGAAATATTGGAAATAAAATGATTACATAAATTTGAATTGGACTAACTTTAAGTACATAATATAAATTATTTTATAACGCACTACTAATTTTCATGGTGAAAAGCCACAAATTTAAATTAATCAAAAACCATATTTACTAAAACATTTACAATTGTTGAGCAGCTAATAGCAGTCTCGGAGCAAGCTAAATCGAAATATTTACGTAAATAAAGTGATATACAGGATGTAAAAACGGCGAGTACATTAAATTTAGGAAATGATTATTGGGATCAAGAGTAACAAAAAAGGGAAATAACTTTTTTCTGAATTCCCTTTAAATAAAAAGTTATAGTTTTTATACAAACTAATTGATTATTTTAGTGTAAAAATGATTTAATGACAGCAGGGCGGCGCGAAGGGGGGAAGAGCGGGTGAGGCGTGAGCGCCTCGGACGGAGGTGTTGGTGGGAAGGGCGGCGGTTAGCTTTGTGAGTGGAGGACTGGAGGTCGGCAGGCGGAGGGTGTGGAGCGGCAATAACGCGTTAAATTACACTAGACCGAAACAAACATTTCAAAAATTCATATCTCGAAAACTAGACACTTTAGAGAAAAACTTTATTTGCTTTTTTGTCTAGGAAAAACACGAGGATTGCGCTGGTGAAATTAATGTACTCGCCGTTTTAACGCCCTGTAGATAACATCCACCGAAATACAGCTGAAATAGAAGCCGTGCTGAAATTAAAATTTAGCCCTCATGCACATACATTTTTGAAAGCTGCGTGTCTGCTGTTCTGTAGAATATTATTTAAGGCTCCATACAAGTTAAAAAGCACAGTACAGAGTCTACGGTGCAAGCGAGATAGCGACACGCCGTTTTTCGGGTTGGAGTAGGATGCATCGCACGGAAATTTGTAGCGTAAGCGAAAATTTAATTTGGATAGTTTTATTGAAAAACTACGAATTGAATGAAGCATAAAAGTAAAAAGCTATCAATATAGATATATAATAGGCGAATCAAATAAATTTTTTCAAAACCTTTTTCTTATTTATTTATTTTTAGGGCTTTTAACAATGATTTGTTAATATCAGCCCCATAGTACTCATCTTCCCTATCACTTAGGACCCAGAGTCCCTAAGGGATAGAGAACGCTCAACGAAATCCAACACAATTACTAAATCCCTTTCACATGGGCTCGCCAACAGTTTGTGTATACTAAAAAACAAATTGAGTCTGTCCACCCTAAGTGACGTCCGCAATTCCCTTCGCCACTTAGGCCCACTTGCACCAACACAAATTTAATATATAAACAAGTTTAACTCGTTAAGCTAGCACCCGTTGACTGTGGGAACCGCGTTTAAATCCATAACTCGCTACTTAACTTTAAACTCGTGTTGGTGCAAGTGGGGCTTAGGGTGGACTTTGGTCATGTTACGTTCAATACGTATGAGTAAATTCAGCGGCATTTTAATGTGTTTTTTTTAATCGAGCGAAGTTAATCAAATCGTGTTTTCGAAAGCTATCGATTTGCCCTGATAGATGAGGTTTTACATATACTAAAACGGAATATTTCAGGTGAAGTAATATTGATGATACGTCTCTCAGAAAAGTGGCATTTTACGTTGTATGCAGCCTTAATACCTTCTTTACAACGACTAGCAAGTGTGTATAAGGGCTTATAGAATTTTTCAAAGCTAAGTCTGCATAAAGAGTTAGCTATAAAAATAAAATCAATAAAAAAAACTATAATTTATTCTGTAAATCGTACAAAAAGTTGCGGTGGCCTTATGTGTAATTTAAAAGCAAGTATACCTTCTGTATATATATCCACTGCATCGCTCTCCCCGTGCATGTCGTAAAAGGCGACCAAGGGATAAGGACACGGTGCCATGCTAAAGGGCGACAGGATAGCAACCTCTCACCTTGGCAATGTCCTTCCACCGAGTCATGCAGTATGTGGGTCTTCGTGCCTTACTTGCTGCTTGATATAGTTATCTTGTTCTAATAAATCGTGGTGGTCGGTGTTGTGCTGTAATTTACAAGAGTACTTGCATCACAACACCGATTACTATGCTTACACCGATTGTCGGGATACAGCGTGTGGTATGTATGTATATCTTTATCTTTTTAAGGGTAAACAACTCGATCTCTCTACCTGCAGACTTAACTTTGGCAAACTGTACTAGATACTTGAGTACTAAATAGGTTCTAAGAGGCACTAAAAGCAATACCAACCTGGATCTACAAGCTTTCCAAAGCGCCAGTACCGAGCATGCATGAATGATCAATACTTTGTGCTAGATTCCATCTAAAAGAAAAGTGCAGACATTAAAGCAAATACTAACATACATACAGATAGGAGTGTGAAAATTCTAATTATTTTATTATATATATATTATAATACGACAATATTTAAAACTACGTACATATAACATAAATTAGTGTCATTTTAATTCAATATTTCGAATTTGTTGCGTTTGCGGTCAAAACCCTCGATCCGTAGAGCAGTGAAGCCAAAAGCTTCTTGAAGAGGCTTGGTTCTCGGCTGGTGAACGCACTGGCGTCCCGCAATCAAGGGGGTTGGGCGCGAAACGCCTTAATCGCATTTAGACCGAGTAGCGAAAAGACTAAATCGCAAAATGACCAAGTCGCAAGGGCCTACTTCATTCTAGAGTAAATTTTTGCCATCCAGTGGGTTAATGCCGCAAACGTTCTAGGAACTTTCCAAAATATTCCTTTTGATAGTTATATTGATGTTTGTTAAGTAGTTTTCAGTAATTTTGGTAGTTATTTGTATAGCCCTTTTAAGTCAATTTAATAAAATTTATTATAGAAATGTGGTGAGCCTTACAATTGAGTTTCTAAAAGAATCAGCATTGCAACGATACTACTGTCTCAGGTAGATTACAATATGGTGGCAAGTTGAAAGTTTTATCAAACTGAAAGAGGTAACATTGAGCCAATAGCGTAAAGTAAAACATGGCCGCAAACGTCAGAATCTCCGCCTGTCAAACTTTTCACATTAGCCCAAAGATTACTAATATAATATACTACATATTATTATAATTAATACAATTTAAGGAAAAAAAAACCCATTTAAGGCGACTAAGTGTACTGTTTTTTTACAAAATAATACGAATTATAACAAACTAATACAAGTGAGAATCAAGTGCACCTTAACATACAAAGTAAACGCATCAGCTTGAAGCTGCCAGTGTATACTAACATCACTAAGTAATAATAATAATATCGGCCATGCTGCTGATGTACTGAGTGAAGTGACCCACCCACAGAGCATCAAATGCGCGCGCCCCTCCTAGAGGCGCCCTGAGCGCGATTTCCCTGCAAGGCCGTTGAAGCCTGTGGGCGTGGCCTATGACTTACATTAATATGTGTGTAGTGCGTGTGCATTTGTTTTGTGCGTGTGCCTAACTTGTTCCTCTTTGTGTGTAGTGTCGATACTAGCACACACACACACATACGAAGCGCTAGCATCACTGCGTGTAGTTTTTAGGTTTCAAATATTATCGCTTAGGGCGCCTCTAGTAGGGGGCGCGCGCGGTAGGTATTTGATGCTCTGTGGACCCACCCATGGATGACCCACCCATCACCTTGAATACTTTCTCTACTACTTTGCTCAGCAATTTATTCGGGCATACGAGTATGTTTGCTAACAGCAATCGAGGGGATTGCCCCAAAAAGTCCCGAGTTCGTGGACCACTAATATTGCAGATGAAACAACCGCCTCATAAAAACAAAACAAATAACATCTTACCTCACTAGCACTTAGGGTTGCCAGATGTCCGGTTTTGGCCCGGACAGGCCCGTTTTCGAAGCCCCTGCCCCGTAAAAAAATATGACCAGGTTTTGTCCAGTTTTTAAATTTCCCGCCCGGTAATACTGCAATATTTCTATTGCCGCCATAGGTACATAAGCTATTGCTAGGCACGCGCACGCTTTGGGGGAAGTAAGGTGGCGGGGCAGACAGGCGGCGGGCGGCGCGGGTCCTAAAAGATATATTAATTTGTTTGTACTATGATAACTTTTGTGTTGTGTGTGACTTAAGTATGAATAAAACTTTCTTTCTTAACATTTCATGTGTTTTACTTTAAAAATCTAAATAAAATTCTCTAATTAATAATTGAGTTTTTGGTTGTCCGTTTTTTTAATGGCGAACATCTGGCAACCCTACTAGCACTACCTACCTTCCTTAGTACCTATATTTGAGCTCGTTGGTCGAGCGGACGAGTGCATACCTCAATGGGTGGTTTCTCGTTGCGGTTGCGACGCATGCGCGCGGCGAGTGGTGGGGTGAAGAGCGCTGGATCTGGTTCGCCGCTGCCATCTGCCCGCTGCCACGGCTGCCGTGTGCGCCACAGCAGCGATACCACGCTGCCAACGATCAGCACCCATACGAAGCCGATTGGACTGCACACGGCACAAGAATGTTAGCCAATACAGAACTTGTATGATGGAGGTCATTGTGTAACGATCCAATCTCTAGCATCTAGGAACTAGCATCCCTTATTCTAGAATTTAGGAACTAGCATCAGACATTTCAGCACCTAGGAACTAGCATCCCTTACTCTAGCATTTAGGAACTAGCATCAGATATTCCATCATCTAGGAACTAGCATAAGATATTCCAGCATCTAGGAACTAGCATCCCTTATTCTAGCAGTTAGGAACTAGCATCAGATATTCCAGCATCTAGGAACTAGCATCCCTTGTTCCGCTTTTTGCCCGTAGTCCGGTTTAGATGTCCGGTCAACTGGACTACAAAAAAAATTTTTTTTTCCATAGTACAGTTGACCGGACTACGGGAGAATTATTTTTTTCCGTAGTCCGGTTGACCGGACCATGGAAGAGTTTGGGCAACACAATCAGCAAAAGCTACATGAATCGAATCCAGCACCACCCCAACAGACTGGCTGAACAACTCACTGAAGAACCTATATTAAGGAGACTCAGTACCGTGTGGGGCCGGTACTTTAAAATAATAGCCCCACTGCATCTCTCCCCGTGTATGTCGTAAAACGCGACTAAGGGATATGACTCCCTTCTTATTTTTACTAGGTGGTAGGGTTTACCCCGTCCGGGTTTGTACCACCGCACTGAATGAAAGGTCGGTCGAAACGGCTATGTAAATAGTTTGTGTTTTCCGTCCAGTTCAGTGTAGCCGGCACGACCGAAGGGAAGCACTGACGTGAAACCAAGTTCACCCGGTGTTATGGGCTGTGACATCACGGATGTTGTAGGTGATGTAGCCAACCGTGTGAGTTTCCATAAAAAAAAAAACTCAAAAGACGATGCATAGTGGACCTATCCAAGTAGGAAGGTCCGCTATCAAAATGTAGAGCTTGGCCCACTGGGGTCAATTCTCTGAAAGCCACAACAGATAATCAGAAAATCATCTAAAAGTAAAAAAAAACTGATAGATGGATGAAATGAAGGAAAGCACTGACATGGCACCTAGTTCAGCCCGTGTTATGGGCTCACATTACGGATGGTTGAAGGTGATGTAGCCAACCGTGTCAGTTTCCATAAAAAAAAAGGCAACCGGACCACGTAAGTATTTATTATTTATTTTTTAAACTGTAAACACTGGTCAATTGTTGTATAACCATGGAAAATTTGTTTTGCCCGTAGTCCGGTTGACCGGACAACCGAACCGTACTAGGGGCAAAAAGCGCCTTATTCTAGCAGTTAGGAACTAGCATCAGATATTCCAGCATCTAGGAACTAGCATCCCTTATTCTAGCTTTTAGGAACTAGCATCAGTTATTCTAGCATCTAGGAACTGGCATCCCTTATTCCCTGCCGGCTGCCACCCGTCATATCTCCGAAGCTTTCGTCGCAGAGAGACTCAGCACACTTTTGTTTTGTTGACATTGAGTATTTGAGAACCCATCTGTTCTCAAAATAGTTGCTTGGTCGCACGCAACGCTAGGGTGTGGAATTGTCTTCCGGCGAGTGTGTTTCCAGAATCCTTTAACCTGGGTGTCTTCAAACGTCGTATTAACAAGCTAGACAGCCTAACAACAGTCCGAAAATCTGCTGGGATGGCGCCTAACTGAGCGTGGTTTCGCGAGGAGAGGTGATTTTGGCTCTATCGACTGCACCATTGGTCTCTCGGCACAGCCACCCATGTTGGTTTACATAAAAAAATTATGTTTAGTATGCGCATTGAAAAGGTGGAAACGGGTTGACCAGATCAAGGACAGGCTTTGCGTTCATCAGCATGATACAAAGGTTTCGCATCTATGGACCTGAACCACTTTATATTCGATTTCAGTCTTTTCCATCATAAGCACAAGTTGTTCCATGGTTCAGGATTAATGTACAATTCAGGGCCTTCATCTTGCCTTACTAGGTGGTAGGGTATAAAACCTGCCGGGATTGGTATGGCAATGGGCTAACTTCACGAGTCTAGGTAGTCGGTGATGTATCCCCTCATACCAAATCAGGTTTCCTATTAGCCATTATCGCAAAAATTGCGGCAGCCCTGGCTCTGTCTCACTAGACGCTGGATAAGCCCGTTGGAGCGAGTGAGACAAATCATGAGAAAATGCTAGTGGTGATGAATTGCTAATAGAGAATAGCACCGTGTGGGCCGGTACTTTAAAAGAATAGCCCCACTGCATCTTTCCCCGTGTATGTCGTAAAAGGCGACGAAGGGATACGACTACCATCTTATATTACTAGGTGCTAGGGTTTAACCCGCCCGGGTTGGTACTACCACACTGAATGAAAGGTCGGTCGAAACGGCTATGTAAATAGTTTGTGTTTTCCGTCCAGTTCAGTGTAGCCGGCACGACCGAAGGAAAGCACTGACGTGGCACCAAGTTCACCCGGTGTTATGGGTTGACATCAGGGATGTTGTAGGTGATGTATCCAACCGTGTCAGTTTCCATAAAAAAAATAGCCCCGCAGGTTGCATGGATAAATTTCTTTCAACGCACCTAGTCCACATGTAGGATATCCTATAGAGATAGAAGTAGTCGCTCGGATTGTACGACGGCAGTGTAGCCGCGGTGACGTTGCCTGCGCATTCGGCTACACTGAACTTGAGGTACTGCGGCGGCGGTCGAGGACCCCCGAAGTTCATCCAGAGAGTGGCGGCCATGCCGCTTAGCAGCGCTACTGATACACCCTGCAATCACGGGGAAAGCTTGCTATAGTAAATGTCTAAACTATACATGGATCAACCGCTAATTCTTTGGTTCATTAATTCTAACGCTTTGCAATATTTATGGTTAGTTTAGTTTCAGCGATCAAATACGCTCAATAACTTTTGTCGCACATAACTATCGCCAGTAATGTGATTGCAATGAGAAAGTAGGTAAATACTTACAAGGTTACACTGGTTATCGAGACAACAATGATTGAATGAAATCAATGAATGAATCAATGCAACATGAGATTGAAATGTGACTCTTGACATCAATACCAAACAGAGGACAGTTCGCTTAAAACACCCAACCCTTTGGCTCTGGAAGCATTATTTATAAATCTTCCTTCGCCTACGCCAGGTGGCGGCCGCGATCGGCGCCGGCGCATTACTCTCGAAAAAAAATCATTTTGGAAGATTTTTCCATAAAACTTCATGAACTAACATATGGATTGTATTTACAGATAAATATTCTAGCTATAAATGGCATTTTTTTATTTACATTACGTATTCTAGGTGACAAAATTATTTTGTAAAGTTGTTCTATGTGAAAATCGCGACCTCTCTCAGGTTTTTTTTTTTTTATAAATTTATTAGACCGCGAATCGGTCATATAGTATTTTTATTATAAACACTAATAAATAACGGACCTAATCATACCTTTCTTGTGTATCAGCAGCCCCCCGTGTCGTTCACAATAAAATTTGTATGTGGAAATTTGTATGGTTTGTATTATTTGTATGGAGAAAACTAGGTCACAAAAATTGCTTATTTCTCGTAAATGTACTGCATACAAACACTATACGGCATATATTATTTCAACTACAGGAACTAAATGACACTTCTATCACCTCACTTTATCCAGAAAACAGATTTATATCGAGAAACAAGCCTCTAAAAACAGCCGAAATTGGTACCGAAAAGGAGGCATTTTCTTAGTATTTTTACGAAAAATTCAGATCAACTCAGCACAAACAAATGCACTCAATACATCCGGAATATAATGAAAAAGAGAAAAAACATCACTTATGGGTTCATCTGCACAAAAAAACACTCAGCAAACCCGAAAACAGAAGAGCAACGTACAACGCCCTCCTAATATAACCGCTGTCTTGATGACACTGACAGGGCGGTAAATCTGACATTTCTCTATGGGAGAATGTTTGTCGCCTAAAGGCTAAAGGATCTACTATTTGAATTAATTACTGCCAGCATCTCACGGCTAAGTGAGATACAAGAATAAAATAATTTTGTTGGGGCCTCCCAACGAAACACGGAAAAAAAAGAAAGCGGCCGATATCGGCCGCTCCATTCGTAAAGGTATAATCTATAAAGCGGCCGATATCGGCCGCTCCATTGGCAAAAGGTTAAACTCATGAACGTATCGCGTCAAGTAGGTAGTCGCAGTTTATCTAAACCTCTATATCCGACTGCGCAGGTCTCAATAGTAAAATTAAATTGAAGAAACGAATGTTAACTTACATTTTCATTAGCATAGGTCGTGAACATTCCCAAGGTGAACACTCCAAATAGCGGTCCTCCGACAGCGCCAAATATCGTCAGCGCGGCCTGAAGCACTCCACCAAGATGTTCCGCTATGAAGGCCAGCACCAAAAACAGCATTCCATAAAAGCAGGCCGCCACCTTCGTCAGCACCGCCACAATAGACGGCCGTACCGTGCACCATCTTCCAACATAGTCAGTTAATGTCACAGCAGCGAGAGAATTGCAGGCTGCAGAAACCGTTGACAGAGACGCACTGAAGATTCCCGCGACGAAGAGCCCCGCCAATCCAGGGATATATTTCATAGTGTCCACGACGTAATATGGCATCAGTTGGTCAATAGTGGTTATGTATCCGGCGGTATAAGGGTCACAGTCTTTGTAGGCTGCGTATATTGCCAGACCACTAAGACAGGTCGTGAAACTTAGCACGCTAAGGACAGGCCAGGAGACCCACAGGCACATCTGGGAGCGCTTGAGAGTACTGACGGTGAGGAGACGCTGCACTTGGGTGTGGTTGACAGCGTACAGCGAGAGGTAGACTATGAGACCGCCGATGATGAGAGACCACCACGTGTGCCGCTCGGTTGGATCCGCGCTGATGCTGAAATTGATAAAAAAAAATTAAACTCAGAAGTACAGTTGTGCGTATGCTAGTGTCATTAGGTTTTGTTTTTATGACTGATAGCTCCTTCCCTTGAACCGCGTTCTCAAGAGCGCGAGAAAGTAGTGGCAATATTTCTGTCCAGTACATACAATATATCTTTAGCAGGAATGTACATAGATACATAAATTAGTACATACTTATCAAACTTAAAGCGTCCTCCCTCCTTGGCGATCTCTATGATCTTCTCCAGGCTCCCGATCTTGATGGCCGCAAACACGACGACGCTCAGCACTGCCGCGTACATCAGAAAAGACTGGAGCAAATCCGTGAAGAGAACCGCCTTCATTCCTCCCAGCGTCGAGTAGAACGTGCAAACCAGTCCCACTAGCAAAATGGATACCACTCTGTCCAGCCCTGTCACAGATTCGAGGACTATAGCGGGAGCGTACAGAACTATCCCGTTGTAAAGGACCATTTGAAGAGTGTATGTCAGTGACGCCAGCATACGGATTTTTGGCCCGAATCTAAGTTCCAGGTATTCGTAGGTGCTGGTTTTCTGTAGTCCGAAGAATACTGGAAGGTAGAGTTGAGTCGCTATGGGCGTGGCGATTCCGTACGATATGTTGATGACAACGAATTGGGCCCCGTAGCTGTAGTTCTCGGAAGACACTCCGAGAAGCGTGATTGCGGACATGAAGGAAGCCATAAGGGACACGGCCACGGGGAAGATAGACATGTTGCGGTCAGCCATAAGGTATTCCTGTAACGTGAAATAAAATCTTCGATTAAAGGTATGTACATTTCCCGCCTCTAAATGAGCACTCATCCGTCACAAGACAGTGGAATTGGCCGACAAAATCGCGTCTCCAGAAATAGATTTTACACGTGGTTGACCGAAAAAAAGGTATGAACATTATTGGGGTAAGTACGTGTAGACTATTGAAATAGCAAATGAAAATGTGTTTCTAAGGTGGCTCTTGTAATTGAACTCACTTGAGTGGTCAATTGATTAAAGTGTCGCAACTTGTAAGTCGCAACTCAGCGGCAGACGGCCGAATTGCCTGCATGCGGAATTATTACTTGTCCAATGTTTATGACGATTTTTTTTCATACATGCATATTTCATACATGACATACGGCAGATGCTATTCACAGAAAAGTTATTTTTCATATAACTATTCGAAAATATATATCCATTGAGTGTTCAGACGTTGCATTTTATACTGCAGCAGGAGTATAAATAAAGAAATTATAACTCTTTAATCATAGAGACATATATTAATGATAATGTGTATTGAGTGTGAGTCTCGTTTGTAATTAAGTCGAGCCTCCTCGACGGACAGACGGCAGACGTTGAATTTTCAAATACGTAGGGATAGAACAGAGAAAGGAAAACATGATAGTAACGTACGTCGTTGGTTTTCTGTCGACCCCCCGTGAACCGGAAGTAGAGTCCTATGGCGGCGGAGGCTAGGATGGTGGCCGCCATGATTACCCAGTCCCATACGCCGAATATCAGCTGCGCCATCTTGTATTCTGGAACAGTACATTGTGTGATGATGCCAGTGAGCATGATATAGAGGCATCGCTACGAAGAAAGATACAGAGAAATTGTGTCCCAGGCAGTCCCAACAGCCGAGGTATGAGGCAAGGTAGCGGAGTGGCGGAGCGCAGAGACGAGCGGTAGAGGGGAGCTCGCGCCGGGCGGGAAGCGAGCGAGAGAGGAGCTGGTCAATTTGGTCTCAACTCGGTGGAGCCATGCCTGTTGCCCGAGTAAATAACCGAGTAAATACATATTAGCTCACTGGATGTTGCTTAGTTCTTCATACATAATAATTTCCTACGTGGTTGTAATGATTTCGAAACAATAAAAAATAGCAAACTTTTAAAAAATAGCAAAATTATATTTATTTTGACTCCAGAATTACCGCTTCATATTTAGGTACTCGTAGGTAGTTATTGCTGAATCACCATAATATATTTATGAAACACGGTGTAAGTAGTATTATCTTATCAAATTAATTAAAACGTGTGCCTACAATGTCAAGGTCACAGTTGTATTGATTAATTCCATCTAGCTAGATGTAAGTTATTATGTGATAAGCTGCGTGTAAGGGTCATTCTTACTACATAAGTTAAGTTGTAATATTGATACACTATAACCAGATACACACTGGACGTAAGGGTTATCTGATTAAATCCTTCCCACTACTACACTGTGATAGGATGTACTCCCCCCGCCCTCGTATTTAAACGCGGAAGGAATCCCTCTAATAAGGGAAGACGCCCCTCTAATTAAGTTAACATTTAGTTAATTTATCTATTGAATAAATAAAAAAAATGCTAATACATTATGTATTAAGTAGCAATTTTTTTATTTATTAGCTTGATAAATAATTTTAATTTGTTATTATGGTTCCTTAACTCAAAAGGAAAACCCATATGCCATTAGGATCACTTCGTTGTCCGTCCATCTGTTCGTCTGTCCCTCCGTCACCACCCTTTTTCTCAGTAACAGGTAAAGGTGTCAAGTTGACATCAATATTAAATACTGAGTTTTATAGCCCCTTAGAGGTGTAAGAAATTAAAGCTTATATGTTAACGCAATCAAAAGACGGCCATTTATGTCACATATTTTGATACTCGCAAACAAATGAAAACCAATAGAATTCTTCCTGTTGACCTACAATCATGAAATTTGGCAAAATGCAAGCACAAGTAAAGGAAACATTTGTAGTTATATTACAAATTGTTTTGTTTGTATGTCTGTCAAGACCAGTGCGCGAGTCCAGCTCGCACTTGGCGGATTTTTTTTATTTGCATCAAAATGGAACGCATCGTATTCCATATTATGTTGTGTATTCATGCTTTACCTAGTTCTTCTACACGTGTATCACTTAATGAACTAATTTATATTTAGATAATACATAAATAAATATTATGTAATGCATAGTAGCACCAGTAGAACGTCGAGTTATTATGAATGAACTGGTCCAACACTGGCATAACACAGGCACAACATAGGCATAACACAGGCACAACACAGGTCAGGCTTTAATGATCGCTTCTAAGCGATAACATAACAGGTCGACATTGATAACAAATTGACATCAGATGACATTTCGATTGTTTCCTATACATGTAAGTATTACGAAAGACAATTCGGAATGTCTTGCAGTAAATCAAATAATTGAAAAAGAATGATATTGTCATTACCGAACTAAATACTAGAGGCGGCATAGCGCGATGGAACTTGTTACCTGTCGGTGAACAAATGTGCGCGTCTTCACATGCAATTTGTCATCATCAATATACTAAATGTGTAAGGGATGGTCATGGAGTAAGTTACTTTGTTTTATGAGATATTGCGTTTGTGGACTCTATGCATGATACTAAAACTAAATTGACGGTTTTTAGAAATCTTTTCTGTATGTATGTATGTATGTATGTTCCTCCATAACTCTTTAACCGATCATCCGAATTCGATGAAACTTAGTACAAACACATTTAACTATACGGGACACGGGATGGCTCCGGACCATCTGACCACCAAATCTTACCACTAGTGGTCAGTTGGCACTCCAATTTCTCAGCTTACTACCAGTGGTCAAGGCTAAATAAAATTCGGTTCCGTTTACGCTAAGATCTGGCGGTCATACAAACCGAATTGTTCCGCGCGCCGAAATAAAGGTACAGTAGCGGGTTTACTAACTTTCTTCTTTTTAAATACGAATTTCACGCGAGCGAAGCCGCGGGCAAAAGCTAGTCATTAATACTTTCAAACGATCGCATTACAAGCCATCTCATGCTATGAATGCGCCAATGCTTCTTAATTGCGTATTTGCGGACATAAGACGATAAGGTGAGCCATATAACACAAGCATAGGTCATAGTGAAATCACCTTATAAGGTCATTTAGTTGATGACATGTTTTTTCGGGAATGATGTATGAGATAGGCTCATCTAGTGATTGCCATATATAATAATTGCACACACTTAATTTAATGACCACAATACAACAACTTGCATGAGAGAGACGGCTAATCGATAAAGATGCGTAAGTCCACAAGTGTGATAGAGACGAAGATATGTTAGTAATTTAGTCTTAGTGTAATCACTTTTCACCTGCTGGGCTGGATGCGCCGCGTTCTATTTTTGAAATTATTCGTAAAAATTACTGGGTTAGATTTTAACAATGTCATTTCCTTAACTGTCGATCGAAGTACAACGACAAGGTCAAAGGTGAATCTTCATAGCGACGAACAGAATACCAAATCAACACAAAATATACGAAAATAGTATCGTCGCCAGTTGACGCAAGGTTGCAAGGAAGTTTGTAAGTAAATATCTCGCGTAGTCGTTGAAAAAAAAATGCATTTGTACATACATACATACATATCACACACGCTGAATCCCGACAATCGGGGTAAGCAGAGTAATCGGTGTTGTGCTGCAAAAACTCTGGTAAATTACAGCACAGCACCGACCACCACGTTTCGCAACGTATTCGAACAAGATTCAATCGATCAAGCAGCAAGTAAGGCACGAAGACCCTCCTGCTGCATGACTCGGTGGAAGTACCGTGCCAAGGTGAGAGGTGGCGAGCCTGTCGCCCTTTAGCACGACATCTTGTCCTTATCCCTTAGTCGCCTTTTACGACATGCACGGGGAGAGATGCAGTGAGGCTATTCTTTTTAAGTACCGGCCCCACACGGTACGGTACGGTACGGTACAATATATACGGTAAAATGGGAAGTGGTAAAAATTAAAATTAAAATGAAGGACCCGCCCGATACTGTTAGTTCTAGTAAGTACTATGTATAGTTTGTATATTCTGTTTGTTTTAAGTTTTAATTTTTTAAGTTTTAAGTTTTTTAGTTATTTAGTTTTTATGATGTCTTCCTTCAACCATATTGGATCTTTGTATAATATTGAAGTTGTAAGTTTGTTTTCTCTGTATATTTATTTGTAGTTGTAAATTTGTTTTGTTTTCTATATTCACCATGTTATTATTTTTTGATTACCTCTGGTAGGTTGCGGCTGAAAAACAGCGTCAGCTGGGCGCAATCCCAGCTAGGCATATGCTGAGCCGCTACCTATTTACATACTGCACTTAGGTTGTGCTAAGATTAAATGTATTTTAATGTACGTAAGTATAACGTAAAAAGTGTGTAAATAAAAATATTTTATTCTTATTCTTATTCTTATTCGTACAGTACGGTAAATGCATTTGTGTGGCAAATTTATGTTTATAAAATGGTTACGCAAAACATCGTGCAAAAAGATGGAGTTGGCAGTATTTAAACGTGTTTCGTGCCAAATTTAGCAAGTTACATTGTAGTGTAGTGAAACAGCATTCTGTTTAATTTTAAAACGTATAAATTCTTCTTGCAATGTTAATGATGAGCCTACATAAAGCCATCCAGGCACAAATAAATAGAGTCGGGGTTTAAACTAATTGTCATAATTAATTATTCATACGTATCACACGCTGTATCCCGACAATCGGGGTAAGCAGATTAGTCGGTGTTGTGCTGCAAGTACTCTTATCAACATCTCAGCACAACACCGGCCACCACATTTAGCAAAGTTAATACTTGTCCTAATGGACAAGATAATTATTATAAGCAGCAAGTAAGGCACTAAGACCCACTTGCTACGCGACTCGGTGGAAGGACCTTGCCAAGGTGAGAGGTGGCTAACCTGTCGCCATTATGCACGGCATCTTGTCCTTATACTTTAGTCGCCTTTTACGACATGCGCCGGGAGAGATGCAGTGGAACTATTCTTTTTAAGTACCGACCCCACGCGGTACTGCAGTGGGGCTATTTAGAATAGAATAGAAATGCTTTATTGCACGCAAAGACACTAACAAAGACACAGAAGAAGACAGAAGATAACACACAGAAGAGCAATAGAAATTTACAATACTTCACACCGAACAAGAGAAAAGTAGCGCGCAAAGGCGGACTTATCACTTTAAGTGATTTATTCCAGTCAAACTTTAATTTAATAAGGTTATTTATGACAATTTAATATATTTTTCTTTTTGACGAATATTTTGACATGGATTTTGACAAGCTTTTTTTGTTGACGATTCGGTCATACATATAGGTACTATGTCACGTGGAACGACAACACGGGCACTTATCAGTGGTCGCTTCCCGCATTGAGAGCGTTTTCGGGAGGATTTTCAAATTTAGAATATGTACCGGTCGCGCGGGCACTCTTGCAAATTATCCCTAATTTTGTCGTTCTGTTCTGTCTCTGTAATTTTGACCACATAGTGAATTATTTGTATGACATGTGGTATACCGTTGGAAAGACCGTAAACTAGCGTAAAAGAAAATGAAGCTATCAATTGCTGTCAGTTTTTTTTTTAATGAATTAAGAAATTAAGATTCTGTCACATTTTTACTCGTTCTCAGGACTTTGGGAGGTCATAAAACCTTTTCATGGTATTAACTTCATCAAATAGTATTTTTTCTAGAACAAGGATACATCCTAAAATTTTATAAATTTTATTTCGTGCTAATAAAATCATAAACAAACAAGTTACAAGGGTTTAAAGCTGGGATTTTGGTAATTTTCAAAAATAAAGAAAAAAAATCGTATCTCGATACCACGTGACATCTGACAAAAGTTATCACGGGTCAAAACGTTGCAAATGACCCCACTTACCTACAAAAAAATTTTGTCGGTCGATGTGCCGAACACCCTGTATATTGCCGCTTTTACGGTAGAGCAAAAAACAAAAGTTGAAAAAAAAACAAGTTTCTTGTATGGAGACCCACCTTAATTTTGTGTTTATTTGTTAGGGTATCCGCCACAATAACACATATTCTGTGAACATTTCAACCAGCTACCTAGGAACTACAGTTCAAAAGATAGAGCCCTCCAAGAGACAGACAGACAGACGGCTTAGGCTTAGTAATAAGCTTCTGTACGGATACAGAACCCTAAAAAAGCCTGAAATAGTTTTTGCATCATTAAATTTTCAAACTTCTTTTTAAAATTAAATTTTTGAATTTGCATAAAACCTCGTAATTTTTGTAGGTATCTACTTCCTTCCTACTACAGTGATGCATAAAAAAAATCCAAGAACTCGTAATATGTGTGGGGTAATATGTGTGGGGTACACGTAACCGTGTGGGGCCGGTACTTTAAAAGAATGGCCCCACTGCATCTCTCCCCGTGTATGTCGTAAAAGGCGACTAAGGGATATGACTCCCTTCTTATATTACTAGGTGGTAGGGTTTAACCCGCCCGGGTTGGTACCACCGCACTGAATGAAAGGTCGGTCGAAACGGCTATGTAAATAGTTTGTGTTTTCCGTCCAGTTCAGTGTAGCCGGCACGACCGAAGGGAAGCACTGACGTGGCACCAAGTTCACCCGGTGTTATGGGCTGACATCACGGATGTTGTAGGTGATGTAGCCAACCGTGTCAGTTTCCATTAAAAAAAAAAAAAAAAATATATATACTTAACATCTAAATCTTGTTTTATTGCGTTTGAGGAAAACGCTGAAATTTTAACGACAAATTACTTTTGTTCCAAGAAAACTATACAGTTTGCTAAGTCAACAGTACTGAAAATTATTGCGGTACCGGCACTCTCTTCAAGTCGAACTTTATTTTTATTGAAAGTGCGACTTGTGGCGCTGTGCAACCCATAAGGTTTCTAACGACGCCCATGGACATTCGGTTGTATGCGGGGGTTGCGAATGCCATGCCGGCCTGACAGGTTCCTGTTCACGCCCCATCTTGAACTTCAGTCCTTGTCTAATACCCAACAGTGTATTACATACATATACGTCAATAAGATGAGTGACAAGACGATAAGAGACGTGATGTACGTGCTAAATCGTCTGTCGAATAGAATACATCAAATATTTGCAAGAGATAAGAAGATATAGTATGTACAAAGGTGAGAGTCGGGCAAACTTCTCATCCTTGGCAACATTGTAATATCACTCTATATGCGTCATCCATCACATCATACCCGACTGAAAATTGTCTGGTAGGTAGCTACCTAATTATATAAGTAAACTATCTTCAGCATCCGGCTGCGCTCGGGTGCAATTCGACTGAGCTGTTCGCGTAAACGACATACTCTCTTAAAGAAAGTAAGTCACTAAGGTTGAGACCGGAGGCCGAGCTTCGTTCACGTAAACTATACGTCTACTATCTCTATCTCACGTAAACTATCTCTCTAAAGTCTAAGGGCTTGGCCGAAGGCCGACTTGCTTTCAGGTAAACGATGTATACATCTTCGAATAAAGTAACACACTAAGGGAGACGCCAAAAGGCGAGTTGCATTCAAGTAAACTATGTATACCTACTCTATACATATCTACTATATAATTTTTTCAAAGAGAAAAAGTACTTAGATAAATAGGTACATATTGATCAACTAAAGTGAAAGATAAAAAAAATAAATTTACAATCTAAATGGGTAGCCAGAAGAAAGAGAAACCTAAAATATCTTATACTTAGAGGTGAAGCTTTATAAAAAAATATCTTGAAAATTTAAGATATCTAATCTAGGTTTAGTCTAGGTCTAGTCTAAATTTTATTTCACTTAAAATGAAGACATTCACAGCGAATGGTTATTTTTGGGGCGGAAAAACAATGCCCACTATTTACGGAACATTGTAGTCATAAAGATTTCAGGCGTCTGTTGTAATGAGGCTCATAAAACTTGTATATAGTTAGTATATCATTAAATAGGAAACGCAACACATGGCACCCAAACACCGTTCGGTTTCACATTTTTACGGACCTGCAAATAAACAGATAACTGCGTAAAACGAAAGAATGAGCATCCAAGGTGAGATTAGAAATTCTCCAGAAAACATACTATTTTACAAAAATAAACTAATTATAGATTAGATCGGAATTCTTTAACAAAGAAGCCAGTGCTCATTATAAGTTGGATCGTTAAAACAACCGTCTGGCGTATAAAGAATGCAAAAAGCGTTTATAGTTTCAGTACTCTTCCCCCGAGTGTATATTTGCTAGTAGGTATGCCTTTAGTCTACTGTTTGGTTGGTATTAATAGAATACATAGGTTGTAGTACAGAGTATACCAACATTTGAAGGTGTAATCAAATACATAGTGCTTATCCTGCTCAAATGTAACCTTATCTTAAGCCCACACACAGTGCTGTATTTTCTTTGATATAATTTCCAGAGGCAATGCGTTAAATACACAAGCCTTGGCTAAAACCACGCAGGCTACGACGCAAATTGTAACGTTGATTTTTGGTTTCATTCCTTTGTAGAGTTTGGGGATAATTTCATGGAATAAACATTTTGGAGTAGGTATACACAGGTAGGCAGGTATATACGTATATGCAATTTTACCACACAATAGGTACAATTACTACGAAGGTAATACTTCGCACATAATTGGCGTAAGTGCATATTTTATTACAGATCTCTACGAGATCTTGAAATATAATGATACCTTGTACTGATTTTGCTCATCGTAATTAATGCTTTTTGAGAAGGTCTCTATAACGAGAGGTATAAATAAATCCTGATTCAGTTACACCTGTATTTTTTCGATCATAACTATTCAGGTTACGTTTCCCAACGTTTCTCCTGCAAGCTTGGTTTCCAGTACCCTAATCACGAGATTACGATTACTACGCTACGCACGCTACGCCGTGTTCTCCGCATAATTTTGTATGGAGAAACGAAGTTCGAAAATCTATCACTAGAGGCGCTGCTGCTCCGTTTCTCCATACAAAATGATGCGGAGAACACGGCGTAGCGTGCGTAGCCTAGTAATCGTAATCTCGTGATTAGGGTACTGATTATTTCTTAACACCCTCATTTTTCTTCAGGCAGCACTGTACCTAAGATTGTTTAGGTTCTCGCTGGGGTAGATTTGGGGTTTGTTTTTATTTTGAGGAGAGCATAGTTTTGTGGCTGTGAGCCTCGTAGTTCGAGACCCCGAGAATGGTACACCGCGTCAATATGGCCTGTCTACAAACAATTGAGTTTCACTATGAACAGTAGGACAAACGACTCCGATTCCGAATTTCTTAGATTCAAATGCTGTCACGCACGCGGGAACTCCGAAAATACTCTCTCCGTTGATATTGGAGTCTCCGTTTTGTGGAACTTTTTTTTTTATTTATTTTCATTTCTGTGTAACGTATATTATTTCTCTATGTGTGTAACGAATAGTGATGGGTGAGTGAGTGAGGGGCTGATCTATTCGTGCTTTTTTTTTTTTATTGACAGCGCGACATATGGCGCCGAGCCACCTATAAGGTGTCTAACGACGCCCATGGACATTCGGACGTATGCGGGGGTTGCGAATGCCATGCGGGCCTGACAGGTGCCCATTCACGCCCCTCTTGAAGGACCCGAGACTGTACTTGGGGGGAAATATATGGGCAGGGAGAGCGTTCCAGAGTTTACCGGTTCTGTAGAGGAAAGATCTGCAGAATCGATTGGTACGCATCCGCGGTAAGTCCAGCGTGTAGGGATGCAATCCCTGCCCAGTGCGCGTGGTGCGAAGGTGGAAAGGGGACGGCGGGATCGCATTAAACAGCTCCTCCGAGCACTCCCCATGGAATAAGCGATAGAACACACTTAGGGAGCCGACATCTCTACGGTGTTGCAGTGGTTCTAGATCGCAGGACACTTCGGGGTCACCCACTAGTCCCACGGCTCGACGCTGGATTGAGTCCAGAGGCGCAAGCTGGTATTTGGCAGAGCCATCCCACAGGTGCGAGCAGTACTCCAAGCAGGACCTGATCTGCGATTTATACAGAAGCAGCTTTTGGTCCGGCGTGAAGTACCGTCGCACCTTATTGAGTACGCCCAGCTTTTTAGAAGCCAGCTTGGCCTTCCCCTCGATGTGGCGACGAAAGTTCAGGTCGTGCGACAGTTCGACTCCAAGGACCCCGAGGTGTTCGCTTAATTTAAGCGACGTGCCTTGGAATGAAGGAGCCGGTGTGAACGCCGCTCTCTTCGCACTGAACGCTCAAACTTGTGTCTTGGAAGCGTTGAACTCGACCAAATTACTACGGCCCCATTCGGAAATAGAGCCGAGTGTGTGTTCGAGCTCAGACACAAGTCTTCGCCTCTTCTCATCCACAACATCCCGACTGGCTGAAGGGTGACTGGTGTAGGATCCGTGTGCCGTACTGTCATCTGCATAACAATTTATGTTGCCCAGAGACAGCATATCATTGATATGCAGAAGAAACAGCGTGGGTGACAACACAGATCCTTGTGGTACACCGGCGTTCACTGACATGGCGTCCGACGAGCAACCGTCCACTAGGACCTGAATGCTACGCCCATGTAGGAAGTCGGCGACCCAGTCGTAATGCTAATCGTTATTTGCTGGTGTGCTTGGATTAGGATTGTCATATTTTGTTTAGACATCAAATATATATATAACAGATGGAAATGGTAAAAATCTTGCAGGTATTAGTGACGAGCTTGGAAGGTGACAAAGCAGTTTTCTTTGTTAAAGTTATTCTGATTTCACCTGAATTGCGTCTCTAGTGGTTTTTTTAAGAACACGTACACTATCGGAACCGTCAATGTCGTGTGGGCGGCGACCTTGCTCTCGATATCTTTAGCAGATTTGTTAAATTTTCAGTCACCCGTTTAACCAACTTCAAATGCGCATTAAAGTGTGGTGAAATCAGTAAGTACTTATTTGAAAGAATGTTTTTACATAATTTAATTACTAAGTACAATTTACATTTCTCCATGGTTCGTATTACCTGTAAAACTGTAAGCAGGTCCCTTACATTAACTTACTAGGGAGGAGGCATACAAGAAAACTTGGTGTGATATAGTGCAAACTCTAAAGTGTAACAAAAATTAATAAAAACCGGTCAATTTCGTGGTGGCACGGAAGAGAAACTCGGTGCGCGATTGCGACTCGCACTTGGCCTTTTTTTTTATACATTTAACCGAGATGTCTTGAGTCTTGATTTCAGCATGGGAATCTATCTCCGAAGGCTTTCTTTAAAAAAAATTGAGCAAAAATGTGTTTATGTAGTATGCAAATTTCCCAGCGGGCATACTTATTTTTAGCAGTAATCCTCCATGATTAAAATTTATAAGATATTGTGTGCAGAGAAAAAACGCGCTCAGACAACACTAATTGGTTGAGAAAGAGTGAAAGAAAATAATAACCCATTGTCAAAAATTTGCTATGCAATGAGAAATAAATAAATATTATTAAAGTGTCCACATGAATCTCAATGTAATGTCATTGTCGATATTTTTATATTTACATTATTTTGGCAGGTACACAAATTTTCCGTGTTGGTATCTAGATACGTTACCATTATGTCTTAAAGATAAATAAAAAGTAGTGAATACTTTTCGTTGGATATTGTAATTATATTCACCGTTCGAGTGCTTTGAATTTTTGGATCATTATGATAGGTAGGTGCCTAATTATTTATAAATAATATTTATTAAATAATAGAAAATACGTAGTCTAATCAATTTAATTGTATATGTAAATCAATATTATAATAATACATCTTGAATAAATACCTATGTTAATTAAATGTGCACAGAAATAAATTCGATGACGATCAAACGTGATTCTGATCTCTTAATTATTTTTACCCGACTACGGCGAAGTCAAAAGGAAGGTATGATATTGGCATGTGTGTTTGTATGTGTGTTTATTTATTTCCTCATAGATCGTAAACAATTTAACCGAATTCAACATATGAGGCATTGTTGGACTCGGATGTTTATGATTTATGATTTAATTAAAGCGTGAGAGTTTTTTTTATGGAAACTGACACGGTGGCTACATCACCTACAACATCCGTGATGTCAGCCCATAACACCGGGGGAACTTGGTGGCACGTCAGTGCTTCCCTTCGGCCGTGCTGGCTACACTGAACTGGACGGAAAACACAAACTATTTACATAACCGTTTCGACCGACCTTCCATTCAGTGCGGTGGTACCAACCCGGGCGGGTTAAACCCTACCACCTTTTAATATAAGAAGGGAGTCATATCCCTTAGTCGCCTTTTACGACATACACGGGGAGAGATGAAGTGGGGCTATTCTTTTAAAGTACCGGCCCATGAGCCCTGTTGTCACGGCGAACTAGGAAAATCTATTTTGATCTCTCAAAAGTTTATACCTTACCCCCAAGTCCGATTCCCGCTATGAACCGAGTTAAATTCTTGGGGTTGAGTGGGTGCGTGTATTTGGCATGGGTTAAAAATATAACCCCTAGCTAGATGTAATGAAAAATTCTAAATGGCGGGCGCTAGGCGTGTCGTATAGTCCAACTTTGAAACCAATTTTCTTCCAGTCCAATCGAGTAGACCTCGATCGTCGTTTTAAAAAGGTGATTTAAAAAATATACCACCCTAATGGTTCATAGTAAAAGGAATTAAAGTAACAACATATTTTTACTTTTTTCTCTCTGATAAATTACAATAGGTACAACACCGAGTTTTTAGTAGTCGGTTTTTAATTTACCTATTGTAAAGTACATAGGCTTGAAGGAAAGTAGGTATATAAGTTTACCTCGAAGTTTACTGCATAGATAATCCTTTATACGTCTACTTACTGCAATACAATTTGCCACACAATTTCGGAGGATGCTTTTCCGCGTAATTAATTACAAAGGCATATTGTTTTTTTTATATATTTCTTTACTTGAAAGTGGAGTAAGTACACCTACTTTTTACTACTTATATTTTACTACTTAATAAACTTATATTTTTCACGATAGATCTACTGAAGACGAAAGGCAAAAAACTATTTAGTAGTTTTCATAAGTAAACAATAAATAATAGATACATACGTACTCACTATAATACACTAAGTGCTTGATGAAAGTCCAATACAGGTTCCACACTGCCAATGTCAGGATCTTGAATTAAAAAAAAAAACACTGCTTTGCTAACTTGCACTTTTTATTTTTCCCATAATTTGACCTATATCTAGTTAACAATGTGAATTAATTCGGTAATTGCATAGTGAAGTAACCAGTGAGGTTATGTCAGTAGTGTCTTGCGCGAGACGACCGCGCGAGGTTATTGTAGCAGGCGTGCGCGAGTCGGTGTAGCTAGCGCGCGAACCGCGTGTGCGAAATACTGCGGGAAGCGCGTCCGCAGCGGCTCGCGTCTGACGAAACACTCCTTCTCCTTCTATCCTATGTACAAATAAATTTCATTCCACGAAACGGGGAGGCGCGGGCATCACGCGACGTCGGGCGGGCGCATCGATTCGTTCGTTCGTTCGACCTTCATCGTCGCCAGGGTTGCCAAATCAAAATGCGTCTTGCCCCTAAAACCTCTCCCCAACCAAATCCACCTAAATGAAAATATCCGCCTAGGCTTTTGAGTGTCCATGGGCGACGTTACACATCTTATGGGTGCCTCAGTGCCACATGTCGCGCTTTCTATGAAAACAAAAAATATTTTAACTAAGTACCTACCTACCGCTAGGTTTCTTGGCACATATTACGAATTTTTTTATTACGTATTATTTTACAGACTCTGTTACAATTTGGATAGTACTCCACTTTTATTTCACCGAGAACCCGAAAACTGATTCTGTAAATAAAATAGGTACAAAATAAAACGGCTTGATAGTTTTTTTGTCAGCGCAAAACTTTTCGGCACTTTTGTATGAAGACCATAACCCTCCTTTTGGCTTCGCCGTAGTCGGGTAAAAAATGAACATTTGTATACCCCTAAAAACCTCTAAAAAATTATTCACTCCAAAATCCTCATAAATAAATACCACACTTCCCCCTAAATTAAGGGAAAACTCCTACGTTGTCATCCCTAATCGTCGCGTAAACGTTGCAGGTTTTGCTGGCTCTGGCTGTCAGTGTCATTTTGGCAGATCGGTACGGTACGGCTATCGCTGTGTTTGCGAACGCTTTTCCAATTTTCGTTACGTCGATGACCGTTGAGAGATAAAGACAACACTATACAATTGCGTACGTATGTTGCAAAACAAACCCAAACCCGCTCTTTACACTCCTCTTGACAGAGTTTGAACATTCAATGCAAACATTTTAGTTCCATACTCCTTTAATTGCTTACTTAGTTGAAGCGAGATACACTAAAATATTTGCCTTGCATGGGTCAGGGCGAAGAGCCGAGGTAAAGAGAGACCGGTTTTTAGGATTTGAGACTAAAATTGAATAAAAAGGGTTGATTTAATGGATATTTATTTACATACGGGTATGCACTTTTTGTAGGTATTGTAGGAAATAGAGTTTACCAGATTTTACTCAATTATTGGTAGCTACATAAATACATAATATGTGTAGTTAGGTAGGTACCTACATTTTGAAATAATATTATGATAGGTGAATATTACCTAATTATTGGTAGGTACCTAATGCCATCCTAATACAGTCAATGAATGCATAGTTATTAATTACTTACCTATAAATTCAAGGGTTCATGAAGTAAGTATTTTTCTTTTTAAATCTAATAATTTACATTAGTAAAGTTAGAGGTAGAGAGAGGCACTATATAAAATTTTCCCTTAATAGCTTGTTACTTGTTACTTAACAGTGTTAGTTAGTTGGCAATTAGAGTAGAGTAGGCCGTGTGTGATTGAAATTAGTTAGAGCTAACAAGCGCAGCACGAATGTCTATCTCTACACAGGTAGAGTCGCCGGCGCGGTGGAGGCGACGCGGCCTGCGCCCGCGGCCGGTAGAGTATGTATAGGCCAAAACGTTCTTGGTATAGGCATAAAACGGTGTAAAACTGTAGGTCCCTTCCCTAGCCCCTTACTAGGTGGTAGGCTCAAATTGTAGCCGACTGGATTGATACCACCGTACTGGATGTAAGATGGCCGCATTGCAGCCTCGGTTGTGTTCTCCTCTAGTCCAGTATATAGCCAGCAATCCAGGGTATATAGCAAGTCTCCGGTGTGGCACCTATCGTCTCGGAGGTGATATTGGCTGGTCGGAGCATGCGCTTTGGCCCTTCCGGCTCAGCAACCCATACTGGATCACATAAAAAAAGAAAAAAAATGTAGGCATGGTATGTAACTATGGTATAGGTGGACTATTTTTATTAACTGATTTTTTTTTTATGGAAACTGACACGGTTGGCTACATCACCTACAACATCCGTGATGTCAGCTCATAACACCGGATGAACTAGGTGCCATGTCAGTGCTTCCCTTCGGTCGTGCCGGCTACACTGAACTGGACTGAACTGATATTGTTGTCTTTTCCTATAGAATGATTTTTTACTTCAGGTAAGGAATGATGCATTTGATTTGTTTTGTTAAATTGTATTTTATTTTGAGTTTCTTTTGCTCGAGATAATATCTATGTTTTTTTAAATTATTCAAGATTTACCTTTATTATATACTGTTAAAAACAGGAAATGCTTTTTTTTTCAACCCTACCCCATATCCAGCCCCAATTGGTACGGGCGCAATCTGTGAAGTTATTTGAAATTTAAGAAATTTGACCGTACCGTACCTTGTGGGTCCGGTACTGAAAAAGAATAGCCCCACTGCATCTCTTCTCGTGCATGTCATAAAAGGCGACTAAAGGATGAGGACGAGATGGCGTGCTAAAAGGGCGATAGGGCCACCTCTCATCTCGGCGCGGTCCTTCCACCGAGTAATGTAGCAGGTGGGTCTTCGTGCCTTACTTGCTGCTTGATAGTTATCTTGTCCGAATGCTTTGCTAGACGGGGCGGTCGGCGTTGTGCTGTATCTACCAGAGTCCTTGCAGCACAACACCGGTTACTCTGCTTAACCCGATTGTCGGGATATATCGTGCGGTATGTAAGAATTTTACTTTTAGAATACAATGTTACACACTATGAGTAAGTATAGGAATTTTTATTGCCAATAACATCGGAAAGGGTAATTTTTTATTTTCCATAAAATGCGTCCTCAATATTAAAACGAAGAACCAATAAAATAAAAAACCCAGTAATAAAACGAACGTGTGTAAAGATACTCTTTATTACATGTGATGCATTCTGAATATTATACGTACAAATGGTTAAGATGTTACAATGCTTGATGAGGAATTTAACAAATATAAAGTCAGTGGTGGCTTACAGCTTAAATTAACAAAGGTAAAAAGTGTTAACAAAACATAAAACATAACTAGATTAACAAATTTTTGGTACGTTTATGTTAGATAGTCCGAGAATAGGGCGAGAACATTAATTAAAAATCAATTTCGAAATATAATAAATGATACTTGTACTTAGAAAAACGATGCTTTTTCATAATGATTTATTTACTGTTATGTAAATTAGGTATTGGAAGAACATTTTCAGATATTTTATTTAGGAATATTGTATATGTATGTATTATAGATGCCAGCTAGGTATGTAATTACGTAATGTATTATATTGTGTAGATGCTGTAAAGTAACAGTAATGTCATGATTTATCCTTATACAAGTGTCATGTAACCTGTTCAAACTGACGATGGAATGAGACTATTTTGAGCTGACTAGATGTGTAATTTGGTTGCTCATAATTAGATTTTCACTGTGTCTTACAAACACTCTATTTCAGCTGTTTCGCGGTATTTAATTTAATTAAATTGTACGCTGCATTAAAAAACATACATTTATTTACTTCATAACATTTATTATACAGATGTTTTGCGACATAATTTTATACACATTCTTCTACGGTAAATACACATTAAGCATACATATTAGTATTGTCAACGGTTTCCAAAATCATTCGAATTTTAAATTACTCGCCCTATACATTTCATCTAAAAAACTGCTAGGGAGCATTTTGAGTATTATTGGTGTTGAAATTATATTAATGTCATCTATGTTAGCTCTACGAGAGTTATCGCTCAGGAAAATTAAGTTTTTTTTTTTTCCAAAATGTCGACTTGATACATTTTGTCGAAGGAATGAAAGCGATAGGACCTATGTCGACACGAACGAAGTATATATAGTGACATATATGAACGAAATACTCTTACGCTGCATATTTCAGAATTTTAGGCACAATCTAAGCTGTTATAATTTTGCATAAAGATGTTTGTTAGTAGTGTATTAGTAGGAGTGCGGTGTCGCTTCAATCTCTTAAAAATTAATTTAAGAGACGAGCATAAAGTTGATCTCTCACCCAAAGGGTCTCAAATAAATAACTATGCTAAAAATGTAAATATTTTAATATTTTTACACAATAATACATATATCAAATATTTTACTCTTTGGGATGTGTAAAACTTACTTTGGATCAATTTTTAAGATGTACGGGTAGGTTAGATATTCAATGATATTTTTTTAACATTTAAGTCCAAAACAGCCTTAGATTTCGAAGGCAGTGGTCTGGGTGACTGGTCGAAAAATGTAGAAGTCACACGCTGTCATGTAACGATAGAAGCTTATTAGAAAATTTTATTAACAATTTTATACACTTCACTGCGCCTCGTGCCACAGGTGATTTAGGTACCCCAGAGCGTTCGAGGAGTCGTTCGCGTAAGTTAGTTAGTCCACGACGGTGAGTGTCGGCGCTTCAGGCTGGTTTCCTCTTGCCGGTGCGGCAGAGAGCGGTGATCCTGCGGAAGGCGGCGCAGGCGGCGGTGGTGGGGCGCGGCGCGGCGACGGCGGCTCCGTGCGCGCCGCCCGCGCCGGCGACGCACTATCAGATGCGCTCGACGTAGTTGCCGGGGAAGGTGCCGAACTTGCCGGTCCTCTGGCTGGAGCCCACGTACCAGCCGTCGTCGCACTTCTCCAGCACGTACACCGTGTCGCCCTCCGCCAGCTCCAGCTCGTCCGGGTTCTGCGGCCGGTACTTGTACATCGCTCGGTATCTGCACACCATTACACAATCAGCGTTTAGAACAATCAACAAGAGCTATCTTTATTTTAGGAAAATTAACATGGGTGGCTGTGCCGATGGACCAATAGTGCGGTCGACAGAGCCAAAAACACCTCTCCTCGCGAAACCACGCTCAGAGGGGCGCTATGTCAACAGATTTGCGAACTGTTGTTAGTCTGTTCGGCCTATTAATACGACGTTTGAAGACACCCAGATTAAAGGATTCGGGAAACACACTCGCCGGAAGACAGTTCCACACCCTGGCGGGTGGTGCGAGAAAGAAACGATGGGTTCTAAAAAGCCCAATGTCCACGACAAAAGCTGCAGAGATAGGTTGGATTGTAAGGAATAAGGGATACAAGTTCCTACGAGCAGGGTCCATGATAGTACCTGTAGAACAGACTGAGTGACCCTACAAATCCTCTGTGGCTCAGAGACTCCAGACCATCATTCAGGCGTCTCCCATCAGACGGGCGCCTCGACGCTGTATTGAGTTCAAGGACGCCAACAAATACTGGGAACTGCCTTTCCAAACGTGGCTACAGTATTGCATCACGGGCCTAATATGCTATTTATATAACATTAAGTAGTTGTGCCGGTGAGGAGAACCTCCTATTGATAGGATACCCAGTTTTTTGACACGGTTTTGACCTTGGACTCAGTAAACTGCCTAATACTCACGTCTTTGGAAATATTGCTGCCCAATAGGTCTGTGTGCTCCGAGACAGGAGCGACACTGCTTTGGAAACTTTTCAAGGAAAGGGAAGGGGTCGACCTTAGTAGAGAATACACAGCATTGCGTCTTGCGAACGTTGAAGGCAACAGGGTTCTCCTGGCCTCAAGTGGCAACTTTTTCAAGATCCTTATTTACCCTATCAACCACACCCTTGCCCCTTGCTGGGTTGTACATCTATGGCCATAATGAGGGAAGTAGAGAGAGTGTGTACATCCGTTCCGTACTTTCCCGAGGCGTAGAGGTGAAGCTGACCTCTCATACTGGCCTATTATAGGTGGAGAGCAATGGAGATTGTGCTACGGAGAAAAGAAGATATGACAAGATTCCCAATTTCCCAAGACCAATATTATAGGCGTATGAGCAGTGGCTGGCTACAATCAAATGAAAACAAGAGTACTCACGGCACGGCCTCTGCGTTCGTGTCGATGTACAGCGGCTCGTGGTTGTTGAGGTCGATGCCGGGCGTAGTGGGCGGTCCGTAGCCGCGCTCCGACGGCGTCAGCGTAGCCTGCGCGGGCTTCGCGTGGTAGTTAGCCACGTACTGACCTGCAAGTTCACTTTCACTTGTCAGATGTATACTTGAATGCATATCAGAGCTATGGCATTGAGTGGCAATAAGTCCTGATGGTCCTGGGATGCTTAGCTATGGCGTCTGTCTCCATAGGCTCAACACACACGATTGGTCGCCATGCTCACCTACTTTTCGAAGTTGGACTAGCTGATGCTTGTTGCATCACGTTAATTAGCCGCTGTGAACATACGAGTACCGAGTCTCAAGGCATCATAGAAGAACACATTTTGGGCTCAAACAGGAAAAGGGAGTTGCAAGTTTGCCTAAAAACTACCGCCACAGTGACAATGCAACGTAGCGTATGGCCTATCAGCTTATATATACAGTGGACTATAGTTTCTATAGAGGAAAAGTTGATCTCAGGTTTCCCCCTAGAGAGGCTGTACCTATAAATATTACCTGGGAGCGGCTGCGTGGCCTGCGGTCCATTAGAGAGCGCTGCGCTGTTGAGCTGTGGCTGGTAGCTGTGCGAGCCCATGCTATGCTTGGCCGTGCTGCTGAGGAGACCGTGCGAGGCCGGCGACGCCAGCGGCTTGTCGCGGCTCAGCGTTGGCTGAAGCTCTGAAAGACATATTATGACAAGGGTGTCAAGGGTGGAACAATGCAAAAACGGTGAGGAACGAACGAACACGGGCGTTAGGAAATGCCACTGTTCTACCTGATCTACGGTGTCCGGATATTTTGTGGTGAATGATGGTTGCTAATACCAAGCTGGCTCGGTGCCGTTTCATTTATTCTTTAAAGTAGGTACCTAAGGTGGTACTTTGGTGTTACAGTGGTTTTCCATAAATGTATAAGTAAAAGTGAATTAGGTAACTCTGATGTTCGAGAGACAATAGTCACTCACCAGGTTTGTTAAGACTAGGTTCCGAGAGGATTTGGACGTAGCTATCCGGGAAGATGCCCGTCTTGATCCCGTTCCGGCCTTCCCACCAGTTGTGGTCGATGCGGCGGGTGAGTACCACCACTTCGCCCTTCTTGAGCGGAAGCTCCAGGTTTGTCTGCGCTGTGAAGTCGAACTTGGCTCGCGCTCGACCCTCTGTCGCCGGCGTAGGCGTGGGTGCAGATTTACTATGCACTTGCGTGTTGTCGCCTTTGACGATCTGAAAGTAGCAGTTTGATGTGTAAACTGTGATGCGATCGGTTGAATCTGCTGAATTAATTGAAAGATGTAGATATTTTTTGATTGGCGTAGAAAAGGGGATATCAGAGCACTTATGTATTTTACCTTGACACAAGGCATGCTGCGCTGTGTTCACTTTGGCTGTCACGCTTTCATCAAAAACCTTGTCATATGGGTAGTTAGTTCCTTTTTTTACCGTATGTGCCTCGCCTCAGCTAATTAAAAGGCTCTACCACAGCATGCATCTATCTGGCAATGTGGCTATAATGATGACTCACCAATCTCTTATCGCGATAGAAGTATTTATTGTTTACCTTTTTATGTACTTAGATACACCTTAGTAAATCTTGGCCTCAGGCCTATGTTAAATTCAGCAGTAAGAAATTTATTTCAGTTTCGTACATGGTTGAGTGATTGGACTACTCTCCACTCCTAGGTACTACTGCTACCATCAGTGCTAACTTCGGCAAAGTATTTGCACGCACTGTATATAGAAGTCTACAATCTCACCTCAACATAGTTGTACGGGAAGAGGCCGACTTTGCCGTTAAGCTCTCCTTCGTACCAATTCGCGTCGATTTGTCTCCGAACGTTGATCACATCGCCCTTGCGGAACGTTAGCTCGCGCGGACTCTGCCCGGCGAACGCGTATAATGCTCGCGCGAACGCCCGTTTGTTCGTGCTCGCCCCGAGCGGCTCGTCGTCGTACCGGTTGAGGGGTACCACGCTCTTCTGCGAAGGTGTGAAGTTGTCCGTGTGTCGCCGGCTTTGCATGTCCTGCAGCTCCTGGAATTGTATAGAATAACTTTGAAGAAAAAATAAGAATTTTGAAACACCTTGCAGATATGTACAGCATGGATGTAAGCACATTTGTATTATTCTCCAAATCGAAATAGGATAACACGTTTTAGAAGTGCGTCGTATGTATCGTTTAACCCTCATCCACATGTCAGTAGCATTTTGCCCAAAACTTTCCTTATTATGTACCACTAAAATGCCAATCGATACCCGAACGACGCAGTTCTAAAGGTTTTTATTAATAACAATTATATTGTTTTGTTTTTTACGAATGTAATATTTGTAAAAGTCTCATTGAGCTCGTTCTTTGGATATTTTGAAGCAGTTTCAACGGCAGCGTTTGAGTTTTATTCCAAAATTCGTCGTTCATTTTAGTCGACATTACAAATGAGATTTGTGTATCTCGGTTTCATTTTAGCCATGCAGACGACCACATTTCGAATTAATTAGTTCATTCTTTAAAAAATTATAAAACATCAAATGGATTTAGTTCATTAGGTATTTTTAGACCATAAGTCCTACTTAAAACATCTTTTAACAGGCGCCATATTTACAATTTGTACTTCAGCAGTCGCACATGCAGCAGTTCTATTCAAAAGCGTATGGGCAGCGAGTTCGTTTTAAAATTTTGTACAATCTTTTGTGACACATTTTAGATTTTTAGTACAAGCTCATAACGTTTTTATTGCCAGTAAGCTTGTTTTCAAAATTCCATTAGCCCAAAGTACCACCACACTTCCTTGAAAGAATCACCTTGATCGACTGGTCAAATGCTTCAATGTGCAAGGGGTTTACGTCCTGGAAAATAACAAAAAAGTACTGTTACATATAAATAAAACCTTACATTGGATGAAATTTTTTGAATGTTTAACATATTGTTATATGAAATGATATTTTGGACAAATGAAATGAAATAAATGAACAGAAAGATTAAAAAAAACAACTAATCAAACGTGAACACTAAGAATGGAACTGCAAAAACCATATTCGGTCGTATTTAAATAAAAATACAGTTCTCTGTTCATTTTGTTCGCTAGGGTGTAAAATTGTCTTCCAGCGAGTGTGTTTCCTGAATCCTTTAACGTGGGTGTTTTCAAAAGTCGTGTCGTATTAACAGGCTAGACAGCCTAGCAACAGTCCGCAAATCTGCTGGCGCCTCTCTGAGCGTGGTTTCGCGAGGAGAGGTGTTTTTGGCTCTGTCGACTGCAGCATTCGTCCCTCGGCACAGCCACCCCATGTTGATTTACATAAAAAATATTCAGCGTTATGCACACAGAACAGCGATCGGCGGCCGCCTTCCCCTAGCGGCGCGCGGCGCTATACATTTTTTCCTAAACTTTTGTACATGATATGTTAACTTTAATTTAGCATAAGAGAAGCGCGATTTAATTGACCAATTCTTACCATTGTGTGGAACATAATGTAATGTAGACTAAAGACACTCAAAACACAAAAAAATAAATTTTCACACAAATTTATTAGGTATCACATTTCCAACATTATTCACTATTCTATTAAATTCGTTTTCTCACTAATTACTTAGTACATATCAGTTCAAATGAACAAAAATGTATACAAGTATACTCTTGAGATTTCCACCTATATTTCACAGCCCACAGAACACAGTTGTAATTGCAACAGCTCAAATCAATTATTTTCCACTATTCCGTACAATATAGACCACGAGAGCTTAAAATTTCCGACCGTTTTCCGGAATGCACACTTTTCCCGCCTCGCGCGCGGCTAACTGACAAACAAGATTACGCGTCGCGCCCTCCGCCGCCCCCTCTCGCGTGTATCCCCCCCCTCCACCCGTGTCCCACATAGACAACGTGTGGCCTAGCATGGACATTACGGCAAAAACGGTATTAGCATAGAGAAACAGGTATTTCTAAAAGGCGGCCCAAGGACGTTTTGCATAATATCTATTCTTGTTATTGACGAGGTGCACGAGATGAAACTGAATTTTGACCTACCACACCTAGCGATACATTCTTGGGCGGTAGATGGTTCTATGTTCATTTGTAATTAGACGAATATGGGATGTTTTACAGTTATCAGTCTTTTCCCCCAAACTCTACCTCTATGATACAATTTTTTTTTGCTGAAGGTGAAAGAAATGAGTCAAAGAGCAAATGAAAGAAAAGTCAGAATTTAAATTCATACATTTGTTAAACTCTAGACCAAATCTGAATGAAAGGTCGGTCGAAGCGGCTATGTAAATAGATCTTTCTTTCCGTCCACTTCAAAGTAGCCGGCATGACGAAAGGGAAGCACTGACATGGCACCTAGTTCACCGAGGTGTTAGGGCCTAACACAGCGGGTGTAGGTAGGTGAGGAAGCCAACCAATGTTAGGTTCAATGAAAAAAAATCTGTATTATCAAATGTGTAATGAATGTCTATAATTTTTTACCCCCGAGGGGTGTTATAGTTTAACGTGTGTGTATGTGTCTAAGGATGTGTCTGTCTGTGGCATTGTAGCTCCCAAACGGATGAACTGATTTGGATGCGGTTTTTTTGCGATTTAATCGGGATGGTTCTTAGCTATGTTTGTAATCAAGTAATTAAGTAAAAAAAAAAAAAAAAATTATCTTAAAAACTGGACCGATTTGCATGCGGTTTTTTTTAAAAACGCTTGATATATAAGTTAAATTACAAATTTAAAAAACCCCGACCCTTAAAAAGTCAAAAATAATTTCGTTTACTTACGGAGTCGGGGGACCGCTAAGTAAATAAAATATAAAAACTCAGAGCTGCGCGGGTATATACATAGTGCCCCCCGACTTCTTTAAGTAAGTAAACTTAGATTTTTTTTTACTTTTTAAGGTTGTGGGATTTTTGAAGTGAAAACTTCTTTAGCGGCGCTTGGCACTTTTTTAGGTGGGTAAAAAATGTTAAACTCGCGTCATCGGGTCATAGCGTTAGCGTCAGTTTTATTTTTATTATTTAAAATGTAACCTTAAGCCATTGCATTAAGGGTTAAGTTACGAGTGACTCGGGATCAATTCTGTTCGTCTCTCAGTGACAGTGGGAATCCGATATTCGTTTGGTCGTTTATGTGATTTCGTGGCTCAATGGAAAGAATGTAGGATTTGTATTTTTTGACCATGGGTTCGAATCCCTCAAAATTTTTTTTGTTTTTTTTTCTTTTGTTTTCTTTTTTAAGCAATGTTGCGGTGTTTACATTTATTTAGGGTGTTTAGTTTTTTTTATAACCACCTAAGAATTATTTTCAGAATACAAAAAGTTTTCACTTCTGCCGGCACTCCCGGAGTGTAACTGTGGCTTTTTATGATCAGAAAGCCTTTGGCCACAGAAGCGTAGGGCACGGGAGGTATTCGTCATACGTAACTATTAAAAATGGCAGTACTAAATGTCTTACCAACGCAGGCATTGCATTCCTTTACTATCAGATGCAACGCGCTGTCAAGCCTGAGCATCTAGTCTAGACACGTAACCTTCTTTCGAACCACTTAAAGAACCATTTCACATTTACTCATTCGCCTCTCTCATGCGTATTCTGAGCCGTATGAGAAATCACTAACTGTGACAGGGTGCTAAATGTTTTTCTTCACTTGTGAAAAGTGAACTCACTGGACTGCGCTGCGGCAACAAACGGTCCGTAGGAGCATTACCATTCGGCGAGTCAGGTAGTTGGTTTCTTTCTATCTACATTTATTACACCAGTGGTGCCAATACTTTTTTAGGGTTCCGTATCCCGTATGGAAGCCTATTACTAAGCCTACGCCGTCTGTCTGTCTGTCCGTCCGAGGGCTGTATCTCTTGAACCGTAATAGGTAGCCCGTTGAAATTGTGTGTTATTTATTATGGTGGATATAACAAAAAGTAATAAAAAATAGAAAAAGTCAAAAATAAAGGGGGGTTCCCATACAAGACACGTGTTTTTTTTCCAATGTTTTTTTTTGTGGTGCGGAAACCTCGGTGCGCGAGTCCGACCTGCACTTGGCCGGTTTTTCTATGAACACCTATAACTACAAAAAATTAAACGTTGTGAGATCGACACTTGTACCAAAAGTTTTCGTTGTTCAATAATTTGTAGTAATTTTTTTGGAATTGAAATCTATGTTCATTACATCCTTTGTATTTGTTACTAATGCGGTCCTTGTAGAAGACGACACCACCCGGAAAATGTTAAGTCACATCACATCATGTCAGCCTCGATAGCTCAGTGGTGCAGACAGTCCACTGTCGCTATTGATTGTTAAGCAACGCTGGGCGCGGTCAGTACTTGGATGGGTGACCGCTGCGATCGACCGTTGGAGGCTGACCGTGGTTCGGATTCCACGTAAAACTGTAGGTCCCTTCCCTTCTTACCTTACTCGGTGGTAGGGTTCAACCCGCCCGAGTTGGTACCACCGCACTGAATGGAACGTCTCGGTCGAAACGGCTATGTAAATAGTTTGTGTTTTCCGTCCAGTTCAGTGTAGCCGGCACGACCGAAGGGAAGCACTGACATGGCATCTAGTTCACCCGGTGTTATGGGCTGACATCACGGATGTTGCAGGTCATGTAGCCAACCGTGTCAGTTTCCATAAAAAAAAAATCTAATATGAATTCTTTAATGTTTCTACGAGACACTTCTTGCTCTACATATTTTCAGCGATCGACCTAAAAGCCTCTTGGGATCGACCGGTCGATCGCGATCGACCGTTTGGGCACCGCTGTATTACACGCACCACTTGTAACGACCGCCGCTCAACGTTGCTCGCTGCAAGAAACTTCGCTCGCGATCGATACTGCAATTATACAAAACGCGGGAAAGTTTTGCGTTTTGCGATTAGCAGTTTGCGAAGTGTTTTCAGCGGAAGTATTAATATTGTGTTGCACTTTCTCATTGGCGTAGAATGAATTACTGTGCACAATGAAATTTCTTCCAGTCAACCTCATAATAAGAGTACTTTAGCGTTGTTAGTGTATACAGGCTGAGCACTTGAATACCGACAGCAGTTCTTTCCAAGAACGTTAGAAGAGGTTGGGACGTCGGACTGTCTAATGCTTGTATGAGAACCAGCGTCGCCGAGCTCCGCGGGTAGCGGAGGGGACGGTGCGCGCTCTGATTGGGTGGTAACGAATTTTATTGGTACGTTTTTACTAATATCGTGTTAAGCTGGCGCGGGGAAGGCCCGACGTCCCTACGTCTAACGTTCTTGGTTCTTCCCTTGCCCCTAACTGGATGGTAGGTCCAAATTGTAGCTAACTGGGTTGATACCACCGTACTGGATGTAAGATGGCTGCATAGCAGCACCGGCTGTGTTCTCCTCTAAATCCGTATAGCCAGCAATTCAAAAGGGGAAGTCTCCGGTATGGCACCTACCTCCTCGAAGGTGATATTGGCTGATCAGAGCATGTGCTCTGGCCCCTCTGATTCAGCCACCCATATCGGATTACATAAAAAAAACAGTGAAGGCGTGATTTTTTTTATATATTTTTTTTTAGTATTGAATCTTATGCTGTGGTCGCCAAAGTTGTATTTGACATCGGAGACTAAAAGTTGACTTGATATTTTTAATATTTTTAATATTTAATATTTAATCGTGCAAGTTGACTGAATGCAGTAGATTGCGTAATACTCACTAATAGAAGGTGCAACTGTTCGAAATTGAGAGATAATACGTCATTGACCCGATGGATGAATTGGTGACGCGCTGGCGGCTCAAGCCGGAGTTCCAGGTTCGAATCCTGATCGGGACCTAATTTCCTCTTCATTTTCGGCTTTGCATTTATCTAGTGAAGAAATATAAAGCGAGTGCATGCTTAGTACTAACATTAAATAAAAGTTCCTTATAAATTTATTTCCCACACATTTTTTCCGAATCTAGATTTTTGTTCCCCGAACCCGAACTATCTTTATTTGAGTGAAATAAAAACTGCGTACTTAGTGGTTTACTCTCAATTCAGCACAGTAACCTGGATTGGATACTTACTAAGTTCGCAAGAGAGCTATTAGGTAATTCTGTGTCGCATTTCACGTGGAACGGAGGGTAGAGAGCGGAAAAGCGAAGCGCGGTGACAACAACGGCGCGACGCGACTACATCTGTCGTCGCCGCAACGGATACAATGCCCGTCCGTCCGGTGTTTTGTATTCGGAAATAGGATGGTACCTATAATATGTGAAATTATTTTTTACTAGCTTTTTCCCGCGGCTTCGCTTCGTGCGATTTTTTGCTCACAGCTCAGGCCGCCGATGACGTAGCGTTATGATTTATAGCCTCAAGCGACGAAGACCCGCAAGGAAAGCTACCTATGTAATATATGCAACAATACAGTGAAGATTCGCTTCATATTGCGAGGAAGGCAAATATATTTATTATTGCCCAGTTCTAAGGTTAGCAGTTGGCATAACATTGCATGAATACCTCTGAATATTTATAAAGCAAGACATGAGTCAGTTCAAAGCAAGTACTGGCGACGATATTCATACGTTCATTGATTATTGGTTACTAGCTTTTGCCTGCGGCTTCGCTCGCGTGAAATACGTATTTAAAAAGAAAAAAGTAAGTAAGCCGCCACCTTACCTTTATTTTGGCGCGCGCAACAATTCGGTTTGTATGAGAGCCACATCTTAGCGTGACCGGAACTGAATTTTATTTAGACTACCCTGTGTCACGTATCGTTAAATGTCATTGTACTTAGTTTCATCAAATTCGGATGATCGGCTTAAGAGTTATGGAGGAACATACATACAGAAAATATTTTATTTAGCCTATTCTATGTCCCACATAGTTAAATGTGCTTGTACAAAGTTTCATCGAATTCGGATGATCGGCTTAGGAGTTAAGGAGGAGAGTATACATACATACATACAATTTGAGCCTAAAACAAAGACGATCAGGTTAAGGGTTTGCCCTGTAGCTCAACCTTTTTGAAAAAATAAATTCACAGATTTCGTGCCTCACATACAGAAAGATTTCTAAAAATCGTCAGTTTAGTTTTAGTATCATACATAGAGTCTACAAACGCAGTACCTATCTCATAAAACAAAGTAATTTACTCCATGACCATCCCTTACAGATTTATTATTAGTATGATATTGATACAAAGGTATTGACTACAAACAACCAAATCGGCATGTCTCGTGCCGGCGCCGCCGCCTTCTCCATGTTGCGTGATAGAGTATTGTGAATGCAAATTGTGAGTTCTATTCTCTTCCGCGTTTTTACTTGTTAGCAAGGCTTTCAACGGGTTCAGCAAGTCACGCAGTGGAAGCACTTCGATGCGTGTTCACTGGTTCATGTTGAAATCTGTATTTGAAATGTAACTTTTACGCTTCGAGGAAAAATTTATGAAATGAAATGAAAATATACTTCATTTTAGACAATTATATAAAAAGGTCACAAAAGCCCGAGTTTAATGCCTTGTGCAATTCTTTGAGAACTAACCTTAGAGATGTGAAGAACGCGTAGGGGGAGTACATGCAGTACATGCAGTACTAAAGATAGGCGCCGTCTCATGAACATTTGTTTTCCCAGTGGTTCGATCAATCCAACAACTACTAGTAGAAAGTGTTCAAAACAATTCATGTCTGCCACACTGAATTATTACCAGCCACATATTAAACATCATATGAAACATCTTTCCCCACTCCTACAATCCACGGATCTTCAAATCGCGGGTTAATAGCCTTTCCCCAGCAACATTAGTCCACCTCCAAGCCGGACTGGCACCTCCTCGGCGGTGAAATTGGCTGCGCCTGAGGCTTCGACCTCGGGCAGAGCCACCCAGTTAGGAAGTAATAAAAAAAAACTGGCGTAAGGATTATGACGTAGGTATGGAGCGACACTTTTCGTGCAAATAGTTAAAAATTTGATATCCTAACCCCGTCTCTACGAAGATCAGGTATGCATTTTCCTGTTTTCATTAGTTAATATTAAACATATCTGCTGGCATGACACTGCTAGCACCAACGCTCATTAGTCATTATGCTATTGTTCATGAGAATGGATCTGCGAGCAGCTGTGAGCTGTCGTGACTGGTGAATATACCTTGCGTGCGGTATGCGGCGGCGCACCTACGTCACACTATACTAAACCGTACAGTCTGCCAAGAGATCAGCGAACTTGCAGTATATTGTTATTTAGGCGCGTGCAATGTGCATTAGGCGCCACTATAACAGCAATATTTTCATGTTTATTGTGAATTTGTTCCTTTAAAATCTGCCCTAAATTTGTAAGAATAACAGAATGTATGTGAGATGTGAGATCTTTAACACTCGTATCTTTTTAAATTGATTTTTAGGGCTTTTAACAATAATTTGTTAATATCAGACCCATAGTACTCATCTTCTCTATCGCTTAGAGACCAGAGTCCCTAAGGGATAGAGAACGCTCGCAAATTCAACACAATTACCAAGTCCCTCTCACTTGGGCTCGTCAACCGTTTATGTACACTAAAAACAAATTGAGCCTGTTCACCCTAAGTGACGTCTGATATTTCCTTTTGAGTGCACTATGTGTCCCCCAAGCGAGACACTTTGTGGATCAGCTATCCAGTCATATAGAAGATTAATCGGAGTTTCGTCCTTTTGCATACCTATGTCTGGCAATCCTATCCTATGGATAGGATTACTGGTAGATGTTTGTTGAAGTTGCCTTGGTCCGTTAGGGCTCTTGGTAGCACCCTAAAATGGTTACGGATTTCGTAGTTCGAATGTTTTTATCAATCGTGCGAGAACCGGGAGCCTAACATTATAATTCTCTCAAGGCACAGACTACGACATGGCCACAGATATGGCGCATGCTTTTGGCTTGTCAAACTATAGTTGCGGTGCTATTATAGCGAAAGGAACGCGGCAACGTTAGGTATCGCAAGACTTGTGATTAAAGGTAATCAACGATATGGATAACTGAGAAGGTAAGCCTCTTGAACTACATAGTTTTTTTTTGTCTAAATAACTTTTTTATATTATTCGTTTATTTAAAACTAACATTTTTTTTTAATAATAATAGTTTGGATATTGGAGCACTGACCCGGTGTTATGGGCTGACATCACGGATGTTTTAGGTGATGTAGCCAAACATGTCAGTTTTCATAAAAAAAAAATTGGCGATTTACGATTGAAGAGACAGTTTTTTGAATGATCAAATAACTGGCACTCCTGAAAAAAAATTAGTTCGGTTTTGCAGAGCAGAATTACTAGTTTCTTAAAAAAAACACTCAACAATTTCAAACATTTTGTTTTTCATATTAGTTTGTTTTAATATAGTAGCTCTACCTACGCAAATGGCCACAAACCGCAGGATGCTCGTTCGAATGGATAGCCTTGCCTTAATGTCCTTGACCGTGATTTTACCTTGACCACAACGTTGGAAGCATTAATCCCGCTCACTGACGAATTTAAGCGATCTATAGTGCATTCAGTTACACTCGAAGGTGCGTGTGTGTGTGCGCCACACAATAATTTTTTTTAAATAAATTTATTAGAACACAGAATTCAATTAGGACACTCTTGCATAGATTAAATAATTTCTGAGGCGAGGAAAGACTGACAGATTGAAGGCTTAATTTCTATTGTCATGTGAATAAAACTTCGGCATTGCGAACGTCGAACGACTTAGTTGTCATTTTATCGGCCTCAGTGGTAGCGAACACTCGGTTAAATCAACGAACAATCGTCGCGCCGCGCTGAGCAGCATGCTGAGTCGTCACACAGGAAGATGCCAGAGGCGCGATGTGATAGTTTACCTGCAGATACTTTCTCCTCCTCTCCTCCTGGTAGAGTCTGCGCATGTGCTCCGCCTGCCGTCGCGCCAGCTCCCGCTCGGGCACGTGCGGGAGCGGGTCGCGCGACGCTGAGCAGCCTGCTGAGTTGTTACATAGGAAGATGCCAGAGGCGCGATGTGACAGTTTACCTGCAGATACTTTCTCCTCCTCTCCTCCTGGTAGAGTCTGCGCATGTGCTCCGCCTGCCGTCACGCCAGCTCCCGCTCGGGCACGTGCGGGAGCGGGTCGCGCGACGCTGAGCACCCTGCTGAGTTGTCACGCAGGAAGATGACAGAGGCGCGATGTGACAGTTTACCTGCAGATACTTTCTCCTCCTCTCCTCCTGGTAGAGTCTGCGCCTGTGCTCCGCCTGCCGTCGCGCCAGCTCCCGCTCGGGCACGTGCGGGAGCGGGTCGCGCGACGCTGAGCACCCTGCTGAGTTGTCACGCAGGAATATGACAGAGGCGCGATGTGATAGTTTACCTGCAGATACTTTCTCCTCCTCTCCTCCTGGTAGAGTCTGCGCATGTGCTCCGCCTGCCGTCGCGCCAGCTCCCGCTCGGGCACGTGCGGCAGCGGATCCCGCCGCACGGGGCAGCGGTAGTGGATATTCACGTCGCTCTCCACGTAGCGTCGTGGAGACTCTGCGTCAAGGTACATTGTCTATTACGATTTGATCGTTAATTCTTGAGTCATATGGACGATACTTTATCTAACGATGAAGTACGTTGGAGGAATTTTGCTGAAAAATATGTAACAGTAAACAGAAAGTCTAGATTCAGATTCAGATAAGTATTTCGTCATAAACTTTAATTGAATTAAATACAACATACTACATCCAAGCGAAAAATAAAAAAATAATAAGTCAAAGTGTATTAAAAAAAAGGTAATAAAATATAAAGAAAACAGAGTTCAGTCAAGTCGTTCATGAAAGATAGTTTTATTAGGTACTTTCTTTGTAAGAAGTCGTAGTAGCGCGCGAAATCTCGGTTTGATCGTACTGGGAACGTCTGTGAGTGAAGACAGAGACACCGATAACTGTCTGATTGACTGTTTGATAGCTTAGTTAGACGGAGGAAAGGAAACAAGGAGCATAATTATAGTAATTCTTTTAAATTCATATCGCGACCTTTTGCGCCGAGCCACAAGGTGTCAAATTCGGTCGTATGCGGGGGTTGCGAATGCCATGCCGGCCTGACAGATGGCCGGTTAGACCGCAAACAAAAAGTTCTGTCACTTTTTCAAATAAACGAATTATTCCGACATACACTTAATTTCTTTAAACTTTAACGGCGGAGACGGAGGCGGCGCGGCGGCGCCAGCGTAAACTTACATTGACCTCTTCTTGCATGGAACGCTGTTACGCACCAGTGATTCCTAGAGTATCGTGATTTCCTTACCATGCCACTCTTCCTATCGCATGGCACGTAATGACTGTTATTATCATTGTTAATTTCATCACGATAGTTGTCTGCCGGTCTCTGTGCGGCCGCGCAAGCCGCGGATGGAGGGGAGAGGGAAGTAGTGAGGGGACCGGCAAGTGGCCGTCAGTGAAAGTAGATAGAAAAAGTACGTAGGAAACATTATAGACAGCCTTATGACCAGTCCAAGAGAGCCTACACGACATAATTATGGCACAATTTGCATACATTTTAGAATTTTCTTCGAAAATATTATGTCAGATTTCCAATGAAACGCCGCAATTAGCGCCCAGAATATGAAAACGTGTTTTTTTATTATTGTTTTATGGATAATGACACGGTTGGCTACATCACCTGCAACATCCGTGATGTCAGCCCATAAAACCGGGTGAACGAGGTCCCATGTCAGCTACACTGAACTGGACGGACTATTTACATATAGCCGTTTCGACCGACGACGTTTCGTTCAGCGCGGTGGTACCCGGGTACGTAGGTTGCCGGGATAAACTCTACCACATAGTAAGGTAAGAAGGGAAGGGACCTACAGTTTAACGTGGAATCCGAATCACGGTCAGTCTCTAACGGTCGAGCGGTCACCCATTCAAGTACTGACCGCGCCCAGGGTATCGAAAAGTAGGTAACCTACGCTTGGACGTGTCGAAAATTCCGCCAGTTTTAAATGCGAAGAAGAACTGACAAACATACTTCGCAACTCACAATGTTTTGTTAGTACCTTAAACGTATTGTATTATAGTAACTTACAAATAATTAACACATACTACTGCTCACAAGAGAGATTAATATTTACAGCATTATAGAATACTGAAGAATCTAATCACTCTATTTACATTACCCAAGAACGTTCTTGACATTACCTATATCTGGTGTATAGTGCCATCGTTAATTTTGATAGTTAAACGTTATGCTTCCATTGCTGGAAATAGACCTCTCAATTTTTTCTCCAGTCCTACCAGCAGCGGTACGGATTCACTAATTATAATTGACAAGCTGTGCCTGCGGCTCCGCCCGCTCTCATATTTCACTTCACTGCTAACCTTATAAGCTATTTAGCGTGATAGTAAGTAGCCTATAGTTGATGGGAAGAATCAAGCTATCCGTAGAATTTTGTTTTATTAAAATCGGTTCAGTGTTTCTCGAGTTATAAGCGGACAGACAGACACTCAGACAGACAGAAAGCAGACGTTGGATTTTATTATAGGTAAGGAAGGATTGGTTGATCTTTGGCGAATAATGATAATTATCATTATCAATTATCAACCACCGCGTTCGGCGCTCGGTCTATCGCGAGTCAAGCGTAATGCTGAATAGATTGCGTCTCATTGGATAACATCTCCGAACCGGTTTCGAGTCGGGGCGGGGGCCCGAATGTTGACTGCTTTACAAGCAGTGGCCGGCGACAAAGTGCTTTTGAAGCCAGTCTTTTGACTTCCGCGCACGTCAATGGCTTCGAGATGCGATCTTGACGAGATTAAAATCTTAGAAGGTTCGGCAGTTTCCTATGCCTGTACTACCTGTCATGGATTGCTAGCATACCGACATTTAAGATGACAGCCAGTTTATAGAGTTATTCATGCCAGAGCAAGATGCCACTACAGGATACATACTTCCCTTGTATTTTTTGTGTTTGTTGGAATGCACTTGATTAAAACCCTATTAGTGCACAACCTAAACGTTGTTGAACCGACTTCAAACCCTAAAAAGTATTAAATAATATTTGTATCTTGAGTAGAAGGCAGTACAAAAGCACAAAAGCGTGCAATAAAATTTTCAGGTGTGCTTTTGTACCGCCTTCTACTCAAGATCAAAATATTATTTAATACTTTTTAGGGTTCCGTATCCTGTAATAGGTAGCCCGTTGAAATTTTTACAGAATATGTGTTATTATGGCCAATATAACAACAAATATTAAAAAATAAGAAAAAGTAAGAAAATCACAGGGGTTCCAATAAAAGAAACTAAAAAGTGTACGTGCGCCATCTACCGAAAAGAGAATGAAGTATTTTAACTAATGATGAATTTTAACTAAAATGAAGCATTTCATAAAACACGCCATATATGGCGTGAGTGGCGCTTACCGTGACATGGCAATACGGAACCCTCGGTGCGCGAGTTCGACTCGCACTTGGCCGGTTATTTTTAGGGTTTGAAGTCGGTTATTTTATTTTTAAAACCGTGTTTGCTAGTAGGATTGCTTTAGGTTAACGGAGATTTATATAACGGTTATGTTATATATAATTCAACTATGTATGCTTCAGGTAGGAGACACTTATCTATAGGATGAAGGATTGAAATGAAATGAAATGAAATATGAAATGAATGAAATGAAATGAAATATTTATTTACACAAACATCATTACACTGCAATAAACTAGTCTCCTGCACTAGAAAATTTCTGTCTCGCAGAAAGACTTTTATAATATACAAAGTGACATATTCATTTTGCGCTCACTAGTAACATCGAATAAATGTTTGCAAAATTTTAGTGAATGAAATTGGTAATTTAACACATGCAAATTAGTTAGAATAATAAATAAATAAATAAAAAAAACATTATTGAATTAAATATTAAAAATATGTTTGATTTATGTATATAAATAGTTGTATTATTATTATATTCCTTTTTATATATATCATTATTTCAATATTTAAATTTGTATTTGTTTATGGAAAAAATCTAAAATCTTAATCAAACGTCAACTTATTAGAAAATCACAAAATAACAATGAAAAAAAAAAAACCTAAAACTAAAATTAACACCTATTAAATAAAAAAAATTTCATCCATCTCCGCCGACTCCCCCACCGTGCCCAAAACACTAGCCGCGTTGCCCCTTTGAATCTCCAGCCCTATTCGCTGGAGAAAAAAAGATTTGGCGCGGCGGTCGCCCGACTTTTCTATTAACAACTTTCCGAGCTGATCAGAAAAGCATTTTGCGTCGGGCGACCACACGCCAAGGGTTTCCACGGCGAAGGCCAAAAACTCAAAGGAGCAACACAGCGTAGAATATTTGCTCTTCTTCAAATTTTGGGCCCCGAGAGCAGCAGACCCGGCAGAGATGGAGGAACCGACAATGTGAGTGTGATATTTAAATTAATTTGGTATTAGTGTGTAAGTTAGTACATAAAATAAATTGAATTTTAACAACATTTTTAATAGTTTAACCTATTAAATGTTTACCCTAATTACCCTAATCAATAACAGTAAGAAGGTCCTCTGTATTTTTGTAGTCAAGGGTCCTTAGCCATGACTCAAGTGTAATTTTTCGACCTTTCCCAATTTTTTCGTGGAAATTACACAGTTTTTCCGACTTTTTATATATAAGCTGAGCAAGGAATGTATAGAATCGCCGTGCAAAACTTGTTCGGATTTGAGGAGGTGCTGGTTTGCCTCGGTTCCTCGTACATGGTCGCTCCTCTGTTGCTGTTATATTCTGTATCGGAGTAAGAGTAAGGAGAAGACGACTTATGAACAACTGCCGTACAGATAATAAACCGCTTTCGTAGTGGAGCGCATGTGTGTTATAGCGATATGGCTTTTTAAAAGCTACTTTTAAAAGAGACCGTTGAGCGCGTTCGAGTTCAATGAGATCGATTTTGCAGCACCACCCCAGACTGTAATACAATAAGTAATTACTGACTCTGCAACTCCATAATATACTGTCTTCAGTATTGACTTATCTGCACAGTGTCTGATTGATTTGAAGAAATAGATTAATTTCCTCAGTCTGTTTGACACTGCTTCTATGTGAGGTCGCCAGGTTAGATGGTTGTCAATTAAAATCCCTAGGTATCTGATTTGACTCACTCTCTCTAAGGTTTCACATGTGCACGCGTCTGAGAACGAGCAGCATGTGTGTAATTTGAGTTTTAGGGTTTCCTCTGGTTTTCCAGCAGACGTAATTGAGAAGCACATATATTTAGTTTTTGAGGCATTTATTGTGAGCAAGTTTTGATCCAACCATCTTTTCACCTCCATTAGGCCTGTTTTAGCGCACTCAAATACGTCATTCCAGGTGTCTCCGGAGAATACTAACACTGTATCGTCTGCGTAAGTAACAATTTTGTATTTGGTAGGTTCAAGGTTGCACAGATTATTTATATAAACGATAAAAAGTATTGGCCCTAAAACACTCCCCTGTGGTACTCCATATTTTGTTTCCTCTGTTTCACTTATTTGACTACCAATTTTCAGTGATTGCTTTCGGTTTTTCAAGTATGAGTCAAACCACTGCAGAGGCAGTCCCCGAATGCCGATTTTTTCCATTTTTGTCAAGAGTATGGACAAGGAAACCGTGTCAAACGCCTTTGCGAGGTCTAAAAAGACTGCTAAAGTTCGTTTGCCTCCGTCTAGGCGCTCGACGATGTGTTTTATGACATTTTGCATTGCGTGTTCGCAGGATTTTTTTGGTCTGAAACCAAACTGATTATTAGAGAGTAAGTTTTTAGTTTCTAAGTAAGTCATTAGTCTAGTTTTAACAATTTTTTCCAGTATTTTTGATAGTATAGGTAAAAGTGATATAGGTCGAAAGTTTTTTATATTGCTCTGGTCTCCTGATTTAAAAATAGGACTTACTATTGCTGATTTAAAAGCCTCCGGGAAAACTCCTGTTTTTAAGCTCAGATTGCAGACATGACACAGTGGCTCGAGTATGTGGCAGCACATATTTTTTATATGTTTACTGCCTATTTGATCCCAACCAGGTGCGCTGTCATCTTTTAATTCCATTATAATTTTCGATATTTCTGTAGGGCATGTAGGTCTCATATAGAAGGAACCACCTGCAAGTTTTTTACTTTTTTCAGCTATTTTTATTAGGTCGTTTTCAGTTTGCTTTAGTCTTTTCAGATGTTCCTTGGCGAAATTTTCCCCTACTTCGATATAGTATTTATTCATTGTGTTTAATTTAACTTCACATTGTTTGCTACTTTCTTCAGCACTAAGAAGGTGAGTTGAAGGAGATTTATCTTTAGTTGTACATATATCTGCCGCTTCTTTTAGTAGTTTCCATAATTTCTTGCCATTACTACGGCTTTTTGTTATTTCGGTTTCGTAATAGATGTGTTTAGCTTTTTTTATTGCTAGGTTGCATATGTTTCGGTATTTTTTGTACTTCTCTAGGTAGGTAAAAGGATATGAATTTGAAAGTGAATGGAGCTTATCTCGTTTATCGATGCAATTTAATAGGTTATTTGTTATCCAGGGTTTTTTATTTTTTGTTCTAATACTAGTTTGCTTTGTGGTTGTGTACGTTTGAATAATGTTTTGTATTGTCTCTATAAATTTGTTTGCAGCACAGTCAGTATTTCTCTCAGATACGATGTGGGTCCAGTCTACATTTTCCAGAAATTTAGATATGGCTTTAAAATCAGTTTTACTAGATTGTCTTGTTTGTTTGAAAGTCTTGGGCTTGCGTTTTTCAATGAAGGCCAGCACTGGTGAGTGATCGGTGATTGATGCACTACAGACTACAGTTTTTACTATACCTGTGCTTCTAATCATCACATGATCAAGACATGCACTTTCACGAGTAGCATCAGTCACGCCAGGTTGAAGACCCAACTCTGCACATAAGCATAGATATTTAGTTGATCTGCTAGCTGTAATTGTATCTGCTATATCTATGTTTACGTCCCCTGTTAATATACAACAGTTTGTGGTTTTATACTCTGTTAAAATGTCATATACCGATTCTAAAAACGGATCAATATTTAAAACTGAAGGTGTGCGGTACACGGCCAACAAAACGCAGTCCATGCCTACCCTTACAAGCAGTCCGTTTGCGTCAACAATATCAGGTTCGACTACTGTGGCGCGTATTTGATCGCTTATGTAAACTATGACCCCGTCATTCTGGCGCTTATTGTTTGTAGTGTTGTACGATTTATAACCATTGATGTGCCGAGGTACACAGCTCTTATCTTTGAGCCAGCATTCCGTCAGAATAATAATATCAAAGGGAATATCAAATAAAGCCAGAAGAACCGTTAAGTCGTCGAAGTTTTTATTTATACTTCTAATATTCAGCGTAAGTGAGGTTAGCATGGATTCCTGATTTCCAAAAGTTTTACATTGGTGTGCATTCGCGACTTTGAATTTCCTAATTCCAACCGAGTTTTCGTTATCTATGATATTACACAGGTCTTCATTGGCGTGTCTATACATAAAGAAGTTTGATTGCACTTTGTTGAGGTTTATTAAAATGTGTATTCTTGAGGATTTGGGGATGTCTAGCATATATAGTGGAAATGCAGCACTCTTGCAAGATATTTTGTGAGAATAATATTAACAATTTGCAATATGCATAGCACATATTCATTTTTTATATGTATAGCACATATTCATGGTAGCAGTCTATCGTTACACCATGCAGATTATGAGTTAGATATAAACCACAGTAATTATAATTTAGTATAATAAAGAAAAGGTAGCAAAATATTTCATGCAGATTATGTATTGATTTCACATGCACATGAAGCATGCATATATCACAATTATTATGGCTAACTATAAGCGACGATTAGTTCGGTTGTGGGATATATATAATAAGTATACTGAGAAATTTGGCTACCACTCACCTAACTTTGGTAGTAATTCTTCTCACTCAATGGAAACACATCGCATTCCGACATCTACGAGTATAAACAGACTGCCACACCCACATGTCATAGCATCCACACTCTCATTCTCAAGGCGAAGAGCTCAGCTAATGCTAATATTAATTTAGACATACGCATTCGCATTATTCACAAAGTTTTGTAATCGCAAGAAGGCATTTGGATACGCCTCTACCGTAATAAATCCGACGAAGCTTCACTACCAGAGAGTTCAGAAGCTTAGACCGGGCATGTATTCGTCGAGCAAATGATGAGTCGACATTATGGTGTGCTCAAATCGCCGAAGAAAAGAACATAAAAACTTGAGTAACGAAAGAGATAAAATGTAAAATGTTTTGTGAAAAAAGAAATTATTGATATTGAATCAACAACAATTGAGTGCGATATGCCGTTGGTACGGAAGTGTCTATTCGTAGGTATACCTGCAAAACGACATGCGCCGCCTCAAAATTAGGTAACGAATAGCCCTGTCCCGTTGGCACATATACATACGTACCAAAACATTATTATACGTGTAGCTACTTTATGTAAGCAAACATTGTGTGTTATTGTACCGCGGTGCCTAGCGCGCTGCGCCCACCCAACCAGTGTTTAATATATCGAGCTATAGACCAATTGTTGCTTGTAATTTCTACGACCTTTCCTTCATCGTAGCGTTTATCTTTTCTTCCGTAGAAAGTTGAATGAGAAAGGCTCATCTAGTGATAATTTAACTATATACTTCATACATAACTTCCGTTTCTCGAATAAGGAGTCTGCCACCCTATAGCCTATAACCCGACATCTAAGTTCAACACCTATCTTTGTCACCTTGTCGACTTATTTATCAATTGTACAAGCCGTCTGATGCAAATTGTGTGCGTTTGTAAATTATATTGCTGACGCAGTAAATTGTATGCAGTTTATGGCATTACCAGGTCTATTGTTTTGAATTCTTCATCACTATCAAAGTACAATCTGCTGCAGAAGTGAACCGATCAAGCATGGCGTATTTCATGCAAGAAGGGTTTTTTGTGATTATTCGCCGGTTATGCTTTAAATTGGCATTACGTAAATGAGACTGTATGAAAACAGAGAGAAACAAGATAATAGGCCCTTCCATAATCAATGGTTAAACTTTCATAATTGTCTAGGTTTCTCCGGGGCTTCGACTTTTTTTTTAACCTGACAGCACCTGTCTATTACCATGGCATTACGTCAGCCGTGCATGGCTTCCCTTTAGTCGTGTCGGCTACACTGAACTGATAATGAAATACTTTCCCCAATTGCGGGATTAATGGGTGGGTTGGATGGATTGAATGGATGCTGGGTGGATTATGTACGAAAAATACCCACTTTTTTGTGGTTACTTTAACGATAGTGAAGCCGGATATTATGTAGTCTAACACCTGAATTCAGAAGAAATCTATACAAAACGTTACTGAATAACATAATAATATCTTCCAATGAGTATTTAAAAAACAATTAAACGTATTTTATTTACTCTACGACTGTACCAAACTACCTTCAAATTCCTCTGCGTATAGTTACGGTCATCTTACGTATAGAGCCTACTTCATGGCATGTGGTAATTTGTAAATATTTTACAGTCAGCTGATGAAGATCGCAAGAGTGAAACGTCGCATCAGCCACGTACGACGTACCACTTACGCCTTTGTGCACATGAGACAATAATGTTTGACATAAACTTTCTCGTTGCGCCCGCGGCGCATGGCGGCGGCGCGGCGTCGTACGAGAATGTAGTGTAGGTTAAAAAGGTGTAACGAAATATGTACTGGTGCTTTTATTTGCATCATTGTACGTGCGTACTTATGTTCCTCGTATGGGACGGAAAAGTACATATTATGTAGTCACTTACGAAGGAAAGGTACTAACTAGCTCGTTTTTTTTAAATAGCGCGCCGTTTTTGGCCGATATTGGCCCTCTGGAGCGCGATATGTTAAAATATGAAAAAAAGTATTTAAGTTGTTTTATTTATTCATAATTTATATTACTTAGGTTTACCGCCATGCGATTTTCCCACATAGCAAAGGTTAGTTGGTAAATAATATTTGTTGTTTAATGGTATTGCTTTCATTTAATTTGATTTATGTCAAATTCAAAAGTGAGTATTGTGATTTTGTAAGTATGTGTATTTAAATAGATAACGTTTTAACATTCATGTGCACAACAATACCTCACTTTGTGAAAACAAATGATTATTAATTTTAAATACACCGAGTATTTTAAAAAGTTTTAAGTTCATTAGATGCGAATTTTCTCTGGCCGATCATAGATACGGACAGACACCAGAGTAATTTCTTAAGGGTTCCGTGGCCATCGATTCTCGCAGAAACTCTTATAAAAGCGCAACTCACTATAATGGTATGTACCTACAACAAAACATCAGCCATTATGATTGTACAGTCAAATTGCCTTGACAATAGTATCGTATTTGAAAGTATAATCGGCGCACATGTATAATGCAACGCGATCTTAACTCAAACGCACGTGCAGTATACAGGAATAATAGTTGCAAGAAGTTACCGACCTGATACATACAGGTTGTTTACTTTTCGAGATACATTTATTTTTAATTTACACCTTTGTCTATAATGTAAATGTAGGCGTCTTACCGCGGGGTGGCGCCGCCGCCTCCGCCGCTGCCGTGCGTCACTTGACGGTGAGCGACGCTCACTCACACCTCACCGTGGTCTACTTTAACGTACGGTCTGTCGCACGCAAAACGAGCAAACACCCCGGTGCACGTGTTACTAAGACGTTGTAAAATTGCATTAGAACATAATATTGCTTTTAGGTACATTCGATTCGTGAATTTGCTTATGGAATCGGTATTTTTTATTCAGACCGAATACAGAAAAATGGTCGCATACTTTTTTGTTCCCACTGATCATCTCACAAATCTGCTCCCGCAGTTAATGTAGTGCTGCCATCCTGTATATTCTGAAGAAGCAGTCGCTTACGCCCAATTGTGGGAAGGAGAATTATTCTCAGAATGTCTATGGCTCCACTAATCTTAGGTCACGTACATATAGGCACACATTTCCCCGAGATAATCTTAAGACGATTATGACGCCAAGTCATATTTCAATGTTGACGATTTTGTTTGCTCTCTCTAAATCGTGCAAAAGGGACAACTGCAGCTCAGAGGCCTAATTACCTATAATTTAGCAATGAGTTCCACTTTAGTGGCGTGTCTTTTAACACCCTCCAAATGTAGACATTTTGTTTTAAAATTATTTTAGTTCTTTTTTAATTGTGCAATTAAAAAAAATTTTAATGCCGTTAATTAGTGGGATATAAATGACTAAAATAAAAAAATTGAGGCTTTTATGTTTTATGTAAGCAATAAAGATTAAACAAATAAATAAAAACGTACGGACATAATATGGTAGATCTTAGCAGATTACTTTAATAGGGAAAATATTCTAGGCACGCGCCATTGTTTGGGAATTGGTCACTTCATCATCCGCTTATGATTAGAGGAATCAGAGGATAATAAGATATTGCAGTCTGTAATTGAGTCACGTAGACGTAAAAAATTACCAAAATAATTTCTTTCTCTACTACTATTATACAATTCAGGTATCTCTATATAAAATTTTGACAATTTTTTTCTTCTGTTCGGTAGATACTCTTGAGCGGGTTATTTAGGCTACTAACCTGAAACTTTATAACGGGGTAGCTGAATTTACGAATTAGCGAAGAGATTCAAAAATGTGCGCAAGCGAAGCCGTGGACAAACCAACGACATTCTACTTTCTGGACGGGCCCTCGTCATACATTTTACCGGTAGAAAGGTGCGATTGCAGTTCTTCTATATATTGCCAATATTTAAAGCAGCGTAAGTGCGCGAGCGCCTCATACATAACGTTACGTTTCCGCTCTGTGAACGTCGATAGAGTAAGACGGTTAAATGGCAATTTGATACGTATAAAGGAGAGACAACGATTGGAGAGGGTGCTGAATGCTCACCAATAGCGCGCCTCAATTCGGTGCGTTGTATGCCACTTCCCGATAATTTAATTCGTTGGGACAAACAGTAATGTAAAATTTTCAATCTTCTTTCCGCTATATATGAGAATATTTAAGATGGTCGGACGGAAGAGTCCGCGTAGGTAGTTAAGTTTTTGTTCTCTAACAATATATCTAAAACTGAATTTCGTTTTGGCAAGATCTTCTCTATGCTTGGAAATGATTAAATTTCTTCATAAACACATTCACAACGAAATTATACTTGCATATGTTTTTATTATAATTTGAAACGAGGAAGCAAATAAGAATAACTTGCATCTTAAACACACTGCGAGTACCACGAGCTCGTCAGCCGTGATTATGTCATTGGCCAGAAGGCCTTCTTACTATTGGGTAACTAAGTAATAATGTTGTAATTAATACTGTCTCTGCTTTCTAACATCTTTTTATTAATTTTAATAGACTCGTTGCTAATTAGTGATGCACCCCGGCTTTCTACTTCTTATTACGTCTTAGAGAAAAGGGTTATCATAACCTTTAATGACTGCTTAAACACCCTAACCTACGCATAACTTGAGAGCTGCATCAATACTAATCTGTAGAATAAAGTATAAGGCCTACACGCAATTGGGCCTAGGTATCATTCGGCTCAGCCTTACCGTGAAAATAAATACTTAGAAGGCGTATCAGCCTGTCGAGGAAGTGAAAGAAAAGTGCACAAAGACGTATCTACAAACACATGGTTTGTAGATACGTCTTGTATCTACAAACCATGTGTTTGTAGAATACGTCTTTGTGCACTTTTCTCTCTCACTCTTGTTTACTAAAGGACCTTCTGCCTGATGATCGTTTATTTGTTTATTGTTTATTTATCACTAGCTTTTGCCCGCGGCTTCGCTCGCATGAAACTCGGATTTAAAAGGAAGAAAGTGAGTAAGCCCGCTACCGTACCTTTATTTCGGCGAGCGAAACAATTCGGTTTGTATGAGAGCCACAACTTAGCGTAACCGGAACTGAATTTTATTTAGCGTATCCTGTGTCCCGTATAGCTAAAAATTAAGCACATTTAATGTGCTTGCACTAAGTTTCATAGAATTCGGATGATCGGTTTATGAGTTATGGAGGAACATACATACATACAGAAAAGATTTCTAAACAACTTCAATTTATTTTAGTATCATACATACTTAGAGTCTACAAACGCAGTATCTCATAAAACAAAGTAACTTACTCCATGGCCATGCCTTACAGATTTATTATTAGTAGTATTGATTGATGATGATTTATCATCTCTTTTCAGACTGCGCTCAGTTATGTCATATTTACATTAAGACATTCCGTCAGTTCGATTATTATCGCAGCGAAGAAGAACTGACAAGAAATTTCACTGGATTTTTTTTTCAATGTGCACTTACCTAGTCAACTTTACAAAAATATTTGCCGCTACCTAAACACATAATAATGGGTGTGTGCACTGTATAATAATATCGTTTCTGGATGTTCATTTCTATGTAGCACGGTTTCAGCTACAAGGTTGGCTCGGGTTAGGGAGCGTCGCAGTTTGACAGTTTAATTGCTTTCAATTTCCGGCAAATCCCCCCCTTAGCGGACTTGCAGTAGGCACAGCTTATGTCCCAAGGTAATAATACTTTGTTTATTATGTATTATATAAAGTGTATTTAGCCTTATGGCATTAAGCTCGCCTTTCGTGCCACAATTGTATGTAACATCTTTAATAGCTTTCCTCAGGATGACTTCAGCAGGAGCAGGACTTCATCTGAATAGAAACTGATTCGATTAATTAATTTTCCGTTCAGTTTAGGCACACTGTCATAGGGAAGCACTCGCATGGCACTCAGTTCTGACATGAACTGACGTGAATATCATGTCTGACATGATGGTGTGGCAGCGGTCATGCTGTCAAACACATTCTCAGGTTACATAAACACATTTGAACTTTTAATGTACACAAAAAAACCTCTCGGAAAATTACTTTTTATCATCATCATCATCATCATCAGCCCGTATCGGTCTACTGTTGGACATAGTCTTTTCCCAAGCCACCACACGAGGTATTCCGCTCTTCTCATCCACTTCCGGCTACCATTTTAGGGTAGCGTATCCGGTGCGGGACCCTATTACTAAGCCTACGCCGTCTGTCTGTCCGTCCGTCCGTCCGTCCGTCCGTCTGTCCGAGGGCTGTATCTCTTGAACCGTAAAAGGTGGCCCGTTGAAATTTTCACAGAATATGTTTTATTATGGCCGATATAACAACAAATAATAAAAATAAGAAAAAGTAAAACATTCACGGGGGTTCCCATAGAAAAAACCAAAAAGTGTATGCGCGCGCGCCATCTACCGAATAGAGTGTGAAGCATTTTAACTAATAATGACATTTAACTAATACGAAGCATTTCATAACACGCCATAGATGGCGTGAGTGGCGCTAACCATGACATGGCGATACGGAACCCTCGATGCGCGAGTTCGACTCGCACTTGGCCGGTTTTTTTAGATCATCTGGCCACCTAGCCATGGGGCGTCCCATGCTACGTTTGCTTATACGTGGCCTCCATTCGAGTACCCATCTACCCCAGGGGTTCTCCGGTCTGCGACAGATATGCCCAGATAATCATTTTAAACTTTACTAACTTTTCAATACACCAATTGGTTTCATTTTCACCTTGTTGAGGAACATAAAAAGAACGACAATTAACTAATTATAAGAATTAACTATGTTTTCTTCTGGCACGAGCCACTACACTACAATTATTGTTCTCAAGAACAGGATAGGCTTAAAAACAGCTTGGTGTGTGCGCAGCGCACACCTAACTAGCTGTGTCTATACCCTTTTCATTGGTTTATTGTTGTACTGTTTACTTGTTTCTTACTAAATCTAACTCTATAGGTATATTCAGAATATGCAAATAGAATCGTCTTTTCTCATGTTGTACTCGTTCTCTATGCCTACGGATAATAATGTAAATTAGCAATAAGCCAAAGGGAAATAAAGATATTATTTCTTTATTTATTTAAAAAACCCTCACGGAAAATTACCTTTCCTCTAAGAGCCTTTCCTCCAGAATAAAGCACGCAGTTATATGAATATTAACGTCCTTCCTTCCTTCCTTCCTTCCTTATCCTTCCTTCCTTATCCTTCCTTCCTTATCCTTCCTTACCTATAATAAAATCCAACGTCTGCTTTCTGTCTGAGTGTCTGAGTGTCTGAGTGTATGTCTGTCTGTCCGCTTATAACTCGAGAACCACTGAACCGATTTTAATAAAACAAAATTCTACGGATAGCTTGATTCTTCCCATCAACTATAGGCTACTTACTATCACGCTAAATGGCTTATGAGGTTAGCAGTGAAGTGAAATATGAGAGCGGGCGGAGCCGCGGGCACAGCTTGTGTAATATAAATTTAGATACGTGAAGTGTGGGTAAAGTAATAAAGTGGCGCGTATATGAAGAACAATCTAAGTTTTATGAGTGTGGAAGAGGCTCCATCGTAACTTTAGAGCAAGACACATTCGTGTATTACGATATGACTACAATAATTTAATAGTTGCAAGTATCATAAACTTCAACCCTATTTCTCAAAATGGCAAATAAGTAATAGCCCAAATACCGTCTAAGTTTCAGTCGTAAACTCTGTTCGTTATCGGCTTCGCACTCGTGCGATGCGACGATTGCGTATACCGAGGTACAGTGCCTGCCAGTAAGTAATGGACATCGAGGATTAGAAAGAGACAATTCGGTTGTAGAGCGTCGTCTCTGTCGCACGAACGCGCACGTCTCTGCGATAGAGATGATGCTCTACAACCGCATTGTCTCTTTCTAAAGCTCGATCTTCATTATTTACTGGCGGGAACTGTACAATTTCTAAACATTTGTCAGCCTCGATAGCTCAGTGGTGCAGACAGTCAACTGTCGCTATTGAATGTTAAGCAACGCTGGGTGCGGTCAGTACTTGGATGGGTGACCGCTGACCGTTGGAGGCTGACCGAGGTTCGGATTCCTCGCAAAACTGTAGGTCCCTTCCCTCCTAATCTTACTTGGTGGTAGGGTTTAACCCGCCCGGGTTGGTACCACCGCACTGAATGAAACGTCGGTCAAAACGGCTATGTAAATAGTTTGTGTTTTCCGACCAGTTCAGTGTAGCTGGCACGATCAAAGGGGGAAGCACTGACATGGCACCTAGTTCACCCGGTGTTATGGGCTGACATCACGGACGTTGTAGGTAATGTAGCCAACCGTGTCAGTTTCCATAAAAATAAAAAAAACATGAAAATAATTACTAATATATGACATTGCTTAATGTAACATTCATTTTATATTGCAGCGGAGAATAAGAGAGGATATATTGCAGCTCAGTATGAGAGAGAAATATGAAAATTTGGATGTATGAAAATTTTATGTTCTGTATTGACATTGAAAATGTCTTTTGGATCGCTTCAGTATAGTCTCCGATTTCCAGCGAGAGTCGCGAATTCGCCCTGGTGTCGTGAGTTTTAAAGCTACGTAAATATTTATGTATACATAGGTATAATACGTATATATATATATTATGATGTCAAATGACGCCTATAGACGAGGGCTACAAGGTGGTGAAAAAAAAAAAATTTATAAGTTTGAGAGTATTTGAGAAAATTTGGGAGTTATGATTTTTTTAAATTTCCGTTAGTTACGAGTCGTCTTTATCTTGCAGTGTGCGTAATTAAAATGGTTTTCGTGTATGCATACACTTGAAAATGAAGAATTTGAATCTTTGAATTTTATTTGAATACTTACGCCTTTTCAATGTACTTACCCAAGGTCATGTAATGCATGAGATCTGTGAATTTAGTAGCGCGTTGAGTTGTATGAAGTATGAAAACCAGTGTAACAAAATTCACATTAAAACAATTGTGAAAAAGTGCCTCGCCTACTTCCGGCAAAGGTTTATAGCTTGGCAATTCAGAGGGTGAATACGGCCGGCATCCTCGACACTACCCCGGGGGTAATATATTTACCAATTTAGTTTTAGTCTATTTGTGTAAGTTATTTATTTATTTGTTTTGAAGCTAATTTAGTTGCAGCATTAATTTTATAATTGTTTTACATAATACTGATATTGCATTTTGCAGTTGAAATTAATCCTCCAACTTATAATTTACCACTCTGGCCCAATTGCGCCAACACGAATTTAGAGTTAAGTATCGAGTTATGGATTTAAACGCGGTTCCCACAGTCAACGGGTACTAGCTTAACGAGTTAAACTGGTTTATATCGTTATATTCGTGTTGGCGCAAGTGGGCCTAAGGCCCAATTGCGCCAACACGAATTTAGAGTTAAGTAGCGAGTTATGGATTTAAACGCGGTTCCCACAGTCAACGGGTACTAGCTTAACGAGTTAAACTGATTTATATCGTTAAATTCGTGTTGGCGCAATTGGCCCCTAGACAAATTTTAACCGAGGATATAGATTTTACACTTTAATATAGCACGATAAGGCATTCATGTATTGTTTCCTGTTTGTTTCCGTGCTGTGAGAGTAATGACAGGCGATTGATATGGGCGACGATCAAGTGAGCTGTGCTTTTTTTTTCAGCCCATAACACCGGATAAACTTGGTGCCAAGTCAGTGCCTCCCTTAGGTCGTGCCGGCTGCACTGAACTGGATCTTACGCTTGTTTTTTTTAAAGATCGATATTTGGCGCCGATCCTGCCGTAAGGTGTCTAACGACTAAACTCATGGATATTCGATCGTACGTGTGGGCTGCGAACGCCATGACGGCCTGTTAGCTGCCTATTCACGCCTCTTGAAGGACCCGAGACTGTATTTGGGGAGAAATATATTGGCATGGAGAGCTTTCCAGAGTTTACCGTTTCTGCAGAGGAAAGATTCGAAGGTCCGCAGAATGATTTCCATACAAACACAGACGCAACACTCGCGTAATATTTCGAAGTCGGAGGTGAACAACTGAGTCTGTGCGCTCGTCATTTTCTTCGCTTTCCCCGCCGCGCCGCTTTCCATCCGCACCCGGCGCGCGCGCCGATCACATAAATTACTAGGAAAGTTACCGACACAAAACGTGTATTTCCTTAATTTGTATTGGCTTATTGTGAATTTGTACCGTGTGGGGCCGGTACTTTAAAAGAATAGCCCCACTGCATCTCTTCCCGTGTAAGTCGTAAAAGGCGACTAAGGGATATGACTCCCTTCTTATATTTCTAGGTGGTAGGGTTTAACCCGCCCGGGTTGGTACCACCGCACTGAATGAAAGGTCGGTCGAAACGGCTATGTAAATGGTTTGTGTTTTCCTTAGTGTAGGCGGTACGACCGAAGGGAAGCACTGACGTGGTACTTAGTTCACCCGGTGTTGTGCGCTGACATCACGGATGTTGTAGCCAACCGTGTCAGTTTCCATAAAAAAAAAAAACGAATTTGCCCTGTCATATATGAAAAAGATTAAGTTGTGACGTATTTTACATTATGTGGCATAAAATGTAATTATTATAAAAAAAATTTACCCGACTACGAGGCCAAAAGGAGAGTATTGTTTTTGGTATGTCCGTATATTCATTCTTTCTACTGTGGAGGTCAAATGCCCGAACCGATTTCAACCAATGAGGTATCATTGCATTCTCGTTGGTGGTACCGATGTCTTGACTCCAATGCTTAGGAATAAGATTCAGAAAAAATAAATGTGTATAAGGAATTATCAATGAACAATTTATATTTCTTTTTGAGATATAATGGAAAGTCTAAGGAAAAAATGACGCCCATTACCTAGTTTTTTAATTTTCTACAATTTATCGAAAATAAATAAAAATCTACCATTCTCTATAATTTTTCTTCAATCCATTAATATAATAATTATAACTGTTTATATACCTACGCATCATCGGCAGATAAAAAAAAATGTCGGCTCATTTGAAAACAGTTTTATGTCGCCTTTATGAAGTCGGACACGAACCATGCCGATTGTAGATAGACCCACAATGCCCATTTCGCTATCAATTGATAAAAATGTCACAACCTCGAGGTCTTAATACATGGCTCAAATAGTATGTGAGTTGCTTGAACGTACAAAATTATTAACATGTGCCAGTTGTGTCTCATCATCAGTATAGAATAGAATAAAATAAAATTTAATAAACGGTAATTTCCTTATAATTATTTTCTCTTACATTGTGTTATTTATTTATTTTCACATTTTTACCATGTATTTATATTAATTTTACATATTTTATAATATACAAAAACTTATAAAAATACGCAAAATTAATAAAAATCTAAATAAAAACGGTAAATATCCGCCGGCGGCGGGAGGCAGGCCCCCAAGCACGCCGGCGGGTGCAGGCCGTGGCTACGGAGCTCTCCGGGACTACGCGAGACTAGCTTCGAGCGATGGGTGGTGGTACTAGACACGTAGGCCACCACCACCGCCATCCCGGAGAGCTCCGTATACGTCGGACTGCGGGGCGACGACGTCACGCAGCTCTTCTATCTTTGTTTTTTTTTGTTGGCCCTATTACATTATTTATATCTTTATTTTCACATTTTTACCATATTTATATGAATTTTACATATTTTGTATTATACAAAATTAATAAAAATCTAAATAAAAACGGTAAATATCCGCCGGCGGCGGCGGGAGGCAGGCCTCCAAGAAAATTATTATTATTAGAGAGTTAAGTGGATTTTTTTTTATTTTGATATAGATATTTTAAGATACTCTACGCCTATGACTTTCCACAGTACACACATTTTCAAAACGAATGTTTGGACAAGGATTTTGGAAATATTTGCATTTAGGACGGCATAAGGGTACAAAAAGTACATTAAAACACGTATAGGCAACCAGGCTACGCTGCAATATCAAAGAGGATTTTTAAAATATTGATTGAATTTTTTTTTATAAATTAATTTGCTATTTTTACATACTTTGTTTCAAAAGCAATACGATCCAGCCAGTATCCTACCCTTAATCTATCTTAACTTTGTTCATGTATGAATATTATTTTATTTTGCGCGAATGTCGCCGTGTGCAAGCGCCTAACGAAACGAGGAGCGCGTCCAATCCACTTTCTTACCCGGTGAGGTTAGAAAAAGTGGAACTAATCGGACAACCTCCGCCTCTATAAACACAACTATCGCCATAGGCTAGGTAACGAGCGTGCTCGAGGACACGTACTGAGGCTGTATGTACGCACTGGAAAGTCGCTATGTCGTTATATCTCAATTAACCGGAGGTATGGTAGTTACTATTAAATTACCTATAGTCAAAGATGTAAAAATGATGAAAATGTATAATATACTATGTTTTTTACCCCGCCGCCGGACCTTTCAGGGGGTTAAACTGTTTCACTGAGTAGATTCCAAAAAAGAAAGGTGACGAAATTGGAAAACCAAATTGATTTCTCCATACATTTTCGAAAATACCTAACGTCAAACATCGAGTCAAAATGTATGGAGATCGCAATTATTTTATTTTTAATATCCTCATAGTTATTTTATTTTTTGGAATCGATTTAGTTTTAGATATAGATAAACCCCCTTAAAATGCTGGCATTGTCAAAAAATCATCCCGTACAGATGTTGACAAGCAGTACCTTTAAACAGCCTAGATGCTAGGCTGTTTAAAGGTCCTAGGCGCTCAAAGGTAGAGATGTGACAGACATAGACAACTCCTGACCGATTTTATACATTGATATGATATTTTTTTAATGGACCTGGACACTGTTGGCTGCTTCACCTACCACACCCGTGATGTAAGCGGATCACACCACGGTGAACTGGGTATCATGTTAATGCTTCCCTTTGGTCGTGCCGGCTACACTGAAAATCTTTGCAATGTCTCTTTGTTTCTATCTGCAAAACGTCAAGATTCCAATGTGAATAGTTTAGAAGTGATATATGTGCCGGGTAAAGTAGAGAAGAATCTAAAAAAAAAGAAAAAAAAAAGAATAATATGGCTGTCGAAAACAGTGAGAGTTCATCAGCATTTCTTTCAGGTCACTTCTCCAGGGATGCGCTTAACCGAAAACATGTTTAAATCCGAAGGAAATAAATTTTTCATTCAAAATAATTTCCAGGCACATACATTCAGAGATTCACTCTTATAGTGTAATCTCACTTTGTTGGTCTTAGAATGTATTTTAAGTAATTTTGTTTTTCTGTCTAATTCTTTCTGTTTACGTAATTTGTTTATTATTTTATATGTGAAAGATATCTTTGTTATGTAACTACGTATGTAAAGAAATATCAGGTTCTATGTCTAATTCATTTGTTTTCTTGTTGTACAATAAAATTTCATTTCACATAAACCGCGCACTCTCGAATCCTCGATAAGCCCTCCGGAGAAAATTCTTTATACAATGTGTTCACTATGAAGATATTCTTTCGTTCTTAGACGAGCAGTATTAATGCAACACGCTTGAGTAGTAAAACTGCCTAGCATGACTATTGCCAATAAAACTTCTATGTAGATATCTCTATCTTGTAATTGAACACTTCCATTTGTATAATTGGCGATATACTCTTTTATTAGCATATGAAATTATGCAATTTCGAGTTCTATCACCGTATGGCTTAGGTTACAATTTGTATGGAAGCGAGCCGGCTTTCCGCCATCGGAAGCTTTCTCCGGTGGATTTATTAGTTTTCTCGCAATGTGAAAAACAACATCATTATCATTATCGCATAAACATGATTTCCGATTTCTCTGATAATGGATTTCCATAATACACGGGGCTTTTGTGATTTTCACGGTAAGTTATATTTCGTTTTTGTCGGAGGGTGATTCTAAGTTCAGTATATTTGAGTAGTGAAATTCTGAACTGTTCGGAGTGTTTGAAAATATTGTACAATTATGTATTTGCTTCATGTAGAATTGCGCCACACTGAGCGTAATTTCTGCCGCGTAAACTTCGCGTATAATTTTTTTTTGAAGTGAAAACTTCTTTTGCGGCGCTTGGCACTTTTTTTAGATGGGTAAAAAATGTTAAACTCGCGTCAGAACTCGCGTCAGATCCGTAGCCTGATCGAAAAAGCGTAAGATTCGAAACTTCTTTAGCGGCGCTTGGGACTTTTTTTAGATGGGTAAAAAATGTTAAACTCGCATCAGATCCGTAGCCTGATCGAAAAAGCGTAAGATTCGTTGAAATTATGGATGAAAGTTGATTTTTCTGAGAAATACACTTTTTGATGTAAAATAATTATAATAGTTCTGTAATGTTAAATTTTTTATAAATTGTCATGTTTGTCTACGACAGCGCAATAAATGAATATTGTATTTTACCACATAAATGATAGTACTTTTATACTAATAAATAAAACAATTAGTGCGAAATTATTCCCTAACCATTCCAAAATATTCAAAAATGCACAACGTTGATGATTTTGTTGTTATATGCGCCATAATACCACATATTCTGTGAAAATTTCAACGGGCTACCTATTATGGCTCTAGAGTTACAGCCCTCGGACAGACAGACAGACGGACGGACAGACGGACGAACGGACAGACAGACAGACAGACGGCGTAGGCGTAGGCTTTCGTAAGGGATACGGAAACCTAAACAAAATTGTGTAGGTAAGTAGCACGTTAACTTACGCGGCAGAAATTACGTCTAGTGTGGCGCTAGTGTTAATACCTGGAATGGTTCAATGAGTGCGGAGAATGAGTTTGTATTTGAGTTTCATAATTATGTATTTATTTTCGCTAGGTATAATACTTTAGCATACAAAATGTTAGTTTTAATTTACTTTGCAGATATAGGGTGCCTGTGCACTGGCGATGGACAATTACAGTTTCCGTGAGACGCAGATAGTTCATATTAGGTCGATTACAAAGATAATGGACATTATATGAACCGTATATATTTTTCAACCTAATAGAATACAATCTTAGGCATTTATGTATCAGCACGTGTTCTCTACACACACATCTATAATATAATAGATGCGATGGTGGCCTGGCCCGCCCACGTACGCGGAGTCGCGGAGGCTCGGTCACGTCTCACGTCGCAGGCCGCGCGCCGACCCACTACCTATTTGTTTACATTCCGGTGACACGCCGCGCCGCGCCGGGCCGGCCGGACACGACCGTGTGTGTACTACATTATAATAACATTTAAATGTCATTTGTAAAAGTTGGGTTTACATATTTTTGTGGGTTAATATAATACAGGCAAAAAATAAATTTAATATAATTATTTATGCAGGTCGAATTTAGTTTCAGTTTATTATAGTGTATATTATAGTTATAGTGATCCAGTCGGTAATTACACTTGAACAAGTCAGGCAAACGTAATTAGGGTTCCCTATCCGTACGGAAGCCTATTACTAAGCATACGCTGTCTGTCTGACCTACTTTTAAAGGGCTGTATATTTAAAGCCGTAATAGGTAGCCGATTGAAATTTTCACAGAATATGTGTTATTATAGCGGATATCATAACAACTCATAGAAAACAAAAAGGTAAGGGTTCCCCATACAAGAAACGTGTTAAATAACATGGTAAATATATGACACAAAAAATAGATAGTGCACGGTGCGCTAGTTCGACTCGCACTTCGTCAGTTTTTTTTAATCCAAGAACCAGCAAAACTCGCCTGTAGTCAAATTAATTATTTCACCATCTTTGGCTAAAATGTATCTGCAGGTGGTACCCTGGAGTTAGGAGTTATCCTATCAACTGTACGAGAAATTCCACCTTAATGGACATATAAATGTTATTCGAAACTAAACCATATTCGGAGCGTGAAAAACATTTCAACGCATAGGGTCATGCGCAGGTTTTTCATTAAATTCAGCAGATAAGAAAATTGAATAAAATGGTGAACTAATTAATTTGTAAGAAAAACCATACAAATTTGAACTTCATCAGAGTTCTGTCTGATGGAGGATAAAAGGCAAACAACCTCAAATTTGGAAATGCTATATCCGAGATATCGATGTATCGGAGGCCCAAACATTTTTCCTTGACATTAATATTCAAATGTATTGTTCTAGTTCCTGTAACCTGGGGGACCTCAAAAGGCATCTCAAAGAATTAGATGACAATCTTTTTGCCCACCTTGTATGGTACCTCGCTGAGTATGGCTTCGCGAGCAGTGGTGTTATTGACTGTCTGATCATCAAGATGCACTAATTGGACATTCAAAGCACCCATGTCAGTTCTTATAAATAAAACTGGAATAAACGTATAGTATAGTAATTTTAAAATTGGAATGACATCGAGTTTGCTTTAAAATCTCTTTGACATCTCGAACGCTTCCTAGACTATTTTTGAAAATGGAATAACCAACCGTGAACTGTCATCTTCTTGATCTGCTTGAGTATGCCCATGGTCGCACTCATTTGCGTTTGATCTCAGCAAACGCAAGGCGCGGGAGTCGGTCGGCAACCCACTGACGCACGAGCACACAACGTCGTCGGATAGACGAGCAGAACCGTTGTCTACGGCTCCATTGGTTCGACTGACGGGCGACTGCGCTCGAGTCGAAGAGAATACTTTCTTTTACCGCGAAAATCTCCCGCCAAAACTGAGTGGGTTTGACGCTTTCGCGTGCCTATGCGCGCGCAGTCACCGTGACAGATCGTGTGGAAATTTTGAATTTGAGTTTGGAATTTCCTTTTTGGAGTTTGAAGAAAGAATCAAAGACGTTTAACCTTTCGTGTCTTTATGTAACGATGCCTAACGAGTTTGTGCCTAAGTCGTCTGTCGGATTCATCTGGTACGATTATATTGAAAAATAAAATTAAGGTAAAAATAAATAAAAAAAGTAATATTTTCTTAAGTTTTTTTTTTTGGAAATTTGGAACACAGCTAAGGATGTATGCTCCTAAAATAGGGACTGTGTTTTCTAGAAACGTTTAGATTGCACCATTGGCAGTTGTTCTTATCAATCAATCAATAATATCCACACTGATATTGTTTCAGACTAATCTTCAATATCCGCATCGATTGATGTATGTACGAGTATATATAAAGTGCACACCTATTCATAAGTGTTGTAATAATTACCTATGTGACGCTAGAAACTAAGTAGTAGACATTTTACCATGCCTAGGTATTAATTAATAGAAGTTTTGAGCATTATACAAACATTAATATATTTCTATTATAATTATTGAAATAAGATGATTTTACTCACTATAAGGCAGAGGCGCATAAACGTCAGGGTACATGTCGGTCCTGTTCCCCCAGTTCGTAATTTCGTGATAGGAGTGACGGTTTTCTAATTTATTCTTGGGTAATTTGTATCGCCTTGTAACATCGGTTACTTGTTCAGAACTGTTTACATCTGGTGCCGTATGTTCTTCGGTGAAGTCATTTTCATCAATACGATTTAGATGATTCAATGATTTTGAAATTAATCTTTCTGATTTGCCACCGAGCTGTGAATCATTTCCGCCATTTTCACTAAAATGTGTAACCGTGTTTGGTTCAATGCAGCCTTCTTCGTTTGTATCATTTTCAACATTCAGGTCAAGTTGTTCAGAAACATCTGAGGAGGGTGCATTATCTCGAATATATAGTGATTCACTATGTATATCTTCAAAAGATAACGCTCTTTCTTTCATAGTGTCTGTTAGATTGGTAGTATTTTCAAAATTGTTGTTTTCATCGTTGATGCTGTTGCTACTACTACTTTGATCATTCTTTAAAGCCAAAAATTCAACAGATGAGGCCGACGTATTTGCATCTTGTTCTTTAGAAATATCCGATCGATTGCTCGAAGCTGCGTCATCTTCGATAGTTGAATTTTTGGAAGAGACTCTGTCAGTATTGTCAGAAAATGTTCCGCCAGGATTTTCGTATTTAAGATTATCGTTTAGGGCGGTCCTTTTAATATTTTTAAGACTATTCATACCAATAGTTGTATCATCTCCAATTAAATTCGCCCTTACGAACTCGTTCATCGCGATGAACGATTTGGACATGGATCCGGAAAGTGGGGCGTCACTGAAGAATCCATCGTCCTCGTAGCCGTCCGTGTATCCTCTATAGCTCCCGCTGACACTCTCACTTGTGGTACGGCTGTCACTTTCGGTGTCCATTTTGTCACTATACCGAACGAATATCTACTAAGAATTGTATGTGCAACGGTTGAAGTGATCTGAACTTATCGATGTTTTAATAAAATCAACAGTAACCAAAGCAACGCTCTTCACCGGCATGACTTCACCACACTGAACGTTTTAGATATTAATAGAATCAACATTAAAGGTTTTGAAGATAAGTGCGCGCTTTATCTGCTATATGTTATTACGTTATCTAGTCTCTTATCTGATATTGTTTTGCAAAGTTCACACGGTTTTGTCGATATCTCTATGGCATTGTTGAGAAATATTTCCTCTTGTGCGTCATTGGCGGGAGTGGAAAAAAGCTCCAATAAACAATAGGTACAACAAAATGTAATGTTGTTTAAGCGTGAAATATGCGTTTAAGCGTTATGTTGTAAGTAACTAGGTATTGTACTTATGTTTACTATTTGATGTACATTATGTTTTTTTTCTGGCACATTAAGTTGGAGATCAGCGGCCGTGACGGAGTTAGCCGAGCGGCCGCACTCTTAACTTTGCATCAAGGTCAAAGCGCGGATCAAAAGTTCTGGTGTGTTATATTTATGAATCTTATAAATTCTTTGCCGCCTTATAAAATATTAATTCTAAAATATAAACACTGTTTAATTTAGTTTTTACACTTACTATTATTTGTAAACGAAAAGCAACTTAAATAATTTAATTAGGTAGCACAAGTTTTGTTTTGTCTGTCACGCACACAAATTAATTAAACATTTTGTCAGAGATGATAACAGCACATATCAATGGAACGAATCAATCACCACTATTTATTCTTCTCTATTTAATAAACCATTTGTTCTTGCAATTCCAAAATTTTGTTTATTTAGTTTTTCAAATTATAACACGAATCACACAAGCGACGCGACGACGTCCGCCTGGGACCGAAGCTGGTTCCGCGAATAACTTGACTTGTTGATCGCCGCCAAACAAAGGCCATTGTTTTTTCATCTCACAGGAAAATTAATTGCAGAATTTTGGTCTACTATCTCACGCGCGGGTGTATTGTGAATAGAGACGTTTATTGCTGGCTTTTGGCGAAATTTCGCTGATACAACGATAAAGAATAATACGTAACTTTATGGCTGCTTTGGCGTTTCAGAGTTCAAGTAACGCGGAAGGCGAGAGCGCTTGGCAACTGTTTTATTACGTACTGCAATAATTATAAAATCGGACGTGAACGTGTGTTCATTTGACCGCACCTATGGAAATTGCAGTATTAATTACGTATATGAAATCTAGGGCTGGGGGCGCTACCTATAACGAGCTATTTATGTAAAATTATCTTGTTGATAGATTCGAAAAGGGTTTAAAAATATCTTGAAATGATATGAAATGAAAAAATTTAACCTGACATTTTTAAATTGCTTAATATAGAATTTGCAAATAAAGTTAACAAAAAAATACGAATTCATCAGGGACTTGAACAGTGATTACAACTGAAAAATATTCCAACACGACACGTACAATATGTACGGTGTAATCATTATCACAATCTAATGTAGTAATTGGGTGTAATCATTATCACAATCATCTAGTAAACCTATCGAAGAGTAAATTTTTCGGGTTCCGTATCCATACGGAAGCCTATTTATTACTATGCCGCGTGTCTGTCTGTTTGCCTGTCCGTCCGTCCGAGAACTGTATCTTTTGAACCTTAATAGGTAGCCGGTTGAAATTTTCACAGAGTATATTTTATTATGGCGGATATTCCAACAATTAATAAAAAAAGAAAAAGTTACAAAATTAAGGGCATATATGTATACAATTATCATAATATATGGAAGAGCGCCATCTACCGAATGATCGTTTAACTAGGTATTTTGTAAAATTATATGCACTTCTATAGGTAGAAACTTCACTAGTTTAGTTTATCTTTTCTTTTGTAAATTTTTATTATGCATCTACAATACTGTATGTTTCTTTAATAAATAAAATCATTTTAACTACAATACTATATACCTGAAAATTTACACGGTGTTGCAGATTGCAGCACCGTGTAAATTTTCAGGTTGTGAAGTTTTCAGGTTGCCCCGTAATATTTTTAACTGACATAAGGGGGTTATTCGATATGTGAAAGTAAACAACTTCTGTGGCGAAGAAAATCTTTTTGAAACAAAAAAAAATATTATTTTTTCCATACAAATTTTAAATACCTATTCTGAAAATGAATGGAGGAAAATTTTTTTTTTCTTCAAATGAAAAAGTCGTAGAACAAAAGTTGTTCTATTTCACGTGCAGAATCACCCCCTTTCGGGTTTTACGGTTGCGGTTGCAACACCGTGTATATATACACAGAAAAATAAAACATAAACTTACCAGTGTCGGAGTAGCTGCCGAGAGCCGATCTCTTGGGCGGAGGTTCCGGCGCTGAGTCGGGCTCTACGGGACGAGAATGAGTTTAGGACGGGGACAAACCAAACTTGACTAAATAATTAAATTATAACGGAAAAATGGAAGGGAATCATGTACAAGAAGGGAGCCGAGAAAATCTATTTTGAAATCGTCATGATTAATTCAAAAGAAAAGATAAAATTATAATGCGCACACACACCAAACATAAACAACTCTGGTGAGAGGAATTAACAAACAAACACAACGATATTCAAAATAACGAGAAACAAGGGAAGGACGGTTGCCGCGAAATTAAACCATCTGCACTATTTGTCCAATAATATAATACAATATTGTCCAAAATTATTGAAAAATGCGCAAACCTCTAAATGTGACAGTAGGTCTCGCGGAGTACGGGGCGAGATGGTGTGGCCAGGCGGGCGGGCGGGGCGGCGCGGGCTGTGCGCGAGCGCGCGGCGGAGGCGGCTGGTAGCGTTGCACGGGTCGGTGCATCGCCGGGTCGAACGTCTGGTTTGCGAACACGTCCGTCGGATCCGTCTTCAGGATCGAGCTGAGCTTGACCGGCGCGGTCGGCGGGGGAGAGGTGGAGCGCACGCGGGCGCGGGTGCGGTCCCTGCGCACGGGGGAGCGGCGGCCCTGCACGAAGCTACCGTCCGAGAGGGAGCGGTTGTTGTCCTGGCGGCGCGGGTAGCGGTGCGCCGCCCACGAGCCGGCCAGGTAGGGCGCCGCGTCGCGCAGCTCGCGCACGTCCGGCGCGGAGGTGTACAGCTGGCCCAGGAGCGACATGCTCTCGAAGCGTCGCCGTATGCGCTCCACCTCCCCGACCGGACACTCGGCCGGCGTGTCGGCGGAGCGCGAGCGCGCGGCCGCGGCCGGCGCCGCCGTGCGACGTCGCAGCGCCGCCAGCTTCGATATGACGTCGATGTGAGGCATGAAGCGGTCGGCCGCGCGGAGCGGTACCTTGGGGACGGGTGACACCGCCCCGCATCGTCGCGATCGATGGCGCCCTCGCAGCTCGTAGCTGTGTGTCAGCCGGTCCACGTCGCCGCGCTCGTGACCTTTCAACGTCACCCTTTTTATAGTCGACCAGTTGCGTCGTAGTACGTTACGGGCTATTTCCGGGTCGCTGCGGTAGCGGCGGAGCGTGGCGGGGGCGGACGCGGCGGCCGAGGGTGAGTCGAACCTCCGCGCTAGTCTCTTCACCTCGCCCGCCTTCACTAGATTGAGATAGGCGCGCCAGTAGCGCTCCGGGTCCGGAGACTCGCTGCGGCTCCGGCAGAGGGTTTCCTCGCTCGAGTAGCGGAGAGTATCGGGTGTGTATCGATCGTCTCGGTAGCCCTCGGATTGGAGCGACGGCGACCTCGACGTTTTCGGCTTCAGCGGTAGAGATGAAAACTTATTGGCTTCGGTCTCGCCGAATAATTCCTTGAAGTTTGCACACGACTGCGACTGCACAACGGTTTTGGGGGAGCGCTCGGCGGCAGCGGCGCTCGCCCCGCCGACATCCACCGCTTTATTGCCCTCCGATAGCTTTTCCAGTTCGTCGGATTCGTTTCTCGCGTGATACACAGTACTAGGCTTGTCGGGGGCGGAGGCGGCGGTGCCTACCGTTTCGAAATATTCAACCTTTTTCAGTACTTGCTTTTTGGGGCGGTATATAACAGTTTTATTGGATTGATCGGAACTTGCCGTTTCGGTTTCGCTCGCCGAAGAGACGTGTATAGATGTATCGACGTGCTTTTCGGGAGGGTAAACGACATATCGTTTTGTTGCTTCGATTTTCGATGGCTCTGCCTCCTTTATGAAAATCTGTTGATCCTTATCATCGGCGTAGATAGTGGACTTCTTTTCAGACACGAGGGGAAGATCTAGAGCGCTTTTCCTATTAACCTGTTGCAGAAATGAAGGCGTTTCGAATTTCTTGACTCTGTCCAAGACTTCCTTGCTGAGCGTGTGAGAGATTCTTTTTTTATCGTTCTCGCTCAAAGACATCTGAATTTTATTAACATTATTTTTTATTTCTTTCTCGGACTGAGCGGTGTAGTTGATTGCGCCTATGGAGTCTGATTTACTTAACTCTTGTTTGTGGTCCGAAGGTTCAGAATACTCAGTCGTCAGTGAGTTGCATCTGACGTGCAGAGATGGCGATATACGGTTGTCCTCGTCCGTTACATTTATGGCATATTTTTCTTCTTCAACTTCCTTACTAGGTCTCTGGTCTGGATCCTTACTGTATATAGCGTTTAGTTGATTTTTCAATGTATTGACTTGCTCCATGGACAAACTGCTCCACAAACGACTTCCTAAACCAAGTTTTATGCGCAGTTCGGCCAATGACGTGTCCTGGTGAGTTATCGTCGGTTTGACCAACTGCTTTTTTATAGCTTTATATTGTGGCTCGTTCTTTTTGTTTATGTTATAAGCCACGTCAGCTACAGACGTTCCTCTCCACAGAGGCGTATATGCATCTTTTAGATTTGACCCGTCGATATTTGATAGGGAGTCGTATGTATCAGACATTTCTCGAAAGTGTTCCTTTAAATTTTCGACCGATTTTTCTTTAATTTTTAAAGATCGGTCTTTGCTGTAATTCCATCTATAGTCTTTAACATCGCGAGGATAGAAAAGGACGTCATCTTCTTTTTGCGCCGTCTTCAGCTTATTGTATAGCTTATCGAGCTCCTCCTCAGCTCTCTCGATAGCTCTAATTTTCTTCCATCGATCGAAATCTATTATTTCTTCGTCTTTCTTCCTATGCCTCAGGTCACTGGTCGATGTGGCTCTCTCCAGCTCACCGACTCTCTCTAGATAGCAATAGTATCTGTTCAGCTCCCTAAACCTATCAGATCGAGACTTTGAATTTTGCATGTCTAAAACGTATTCATTGTAATCAGGATCATTACTCACATCTAAATAAGGATCACTCAATGTCTTTGATTTTAATGATTTCGTCTCCATTTCGTCTTCTACTTCTCCTGCGCTGCGAGTGCGATATGGTTTTTTAACATGTGTTAAATCTCTGGTACCTTGTATTCGAGCGCTGTGTATGCGTCTACAAGATGGAGAGCGCACGGGTACAGGCGACGGCGAATGGCTCCGCCACGTTCCGATCGGTGAATCTGTTGCCCTCCTCGTTACAACAGGCGAAACTGGTCGAGACGTTTCAGTGAATATGAGTTTGGTCGGCGCTTTCTCAGGTTTAGTCACGGCCGTTATACGTTTCTTCACCGGGGGTGAAATCGGACGTGTAGTTTGTGTTAAAATTATTCTCGTAGGCGATGGAGATTCTTCTCTATGTGTCTTCGGTTTCTTGCTTATGCTGCGAACAACTACAGGAGAGATTGGTCTGCTTGTCTGTGAGAACACCAACTTTACTGGAGGCGATCCTGTCCTGGTTGGCGATTGGAAGACATATTTTGGAATTTCTTTCTTATGATAAATTACAACTGGAGACTTGGGCCTCGAAGTTTGAGAAAAGAACATCATATTTGCTGGCGGTTCACTCCTGCTACGAACTGTCGCTAGCGAGGAATTTGATCCAAATTCTTCAGGTTTTGCAGATAAACTGTCAAATTTCCTGACTTCAGTATGCAACATTCGCCCGGGCCACGAAATCGATCTCGGGCTTTTTGGTCGAACATGACAAGGAAATCTATCCCACATCTTAAATTTAGACTGAGACACCGGTTTTTTATGTATCAAGTAAGAGTTTATCGATCTAGGAGAGCAATAATCAGGAGGAAAACTTTGAAATAATTTAGCCTTTTCCAGAACAGAGGTACTCTGCTGATCGAGCATAGACGTTATGGATTGAGGGGGAGATACATTTCGAAGAAAGAGATGTTGAAAGAACGAATCGGATACAACGGCATTTCTCCGTTCCTTTATTTCGTTAGAATTAATTTTTTTACGTACATTATCAGCTGAGCCATAATTTGAAATGTCATCAAACTGACTTCCTGATTCCGAGTCGTTTGTAGAGGTGTTCCCGCAGGCATCTTTATTTCTCTTTGATTTCGAGGACTTTTTTGAAGTCTTTTTGCCATTTTTATCTTTATTTTTCGAACTCGATGATTTGCTCGGTGATCTTCGATCTTTTTTTGATAAATCTTCCGACGACTTCTTTTTCTTGAGAGAAGTTACCGTAGCAACTTTAATTCCTGTAGAAACGTTTTTGCTTACAGTCGATGGTGACTTTTGTTGAAAAATAATTGACTGAGGCTCCACATGCTTTGTACTCTTAGGAAGAGTATGAGAAAGAAGAGAAGGCGTAGATTTGGTAAGTATATTGGAGCTACGCAGCCTCGATAGTTTATCGGAGCTGCGAACTAAATCCCTCCCTCTTGGCATAGTCGATACGGTCATATTCGGTGATCTAGTGACCGATACCTTATTAGGGTCCATTTTGGAAGGCGTATGATGAGATGACAACTTTTTAATTTTAATATCAGGAGTAGAAGCGGCTTTCGATAAATTATAGTTTTTATTCATAATAATTTTCTTTTCCGTTGAAGCTGGCGTTCTAGAACTGTATCTGCATGGAGACGTAGTAACACCAGTTCGATTGTCTGAACTCCACAATCTGTCTAAAGAAGTGACTCGATCTAAAATGTTCGTTATTGGTGTTCTTCGGCCTGCTCCACCTTCGATGGCAACTTTCGACGCAGTGGGGTTGTCGTATCGACAATGCGTAGGGTTCGAGTACTGAATCGGGGGTACGGTGCGGCGCGGTGAGCCAAAGCTGCTCGTACAGCTTATCTTTATATCTGCTGGTAACTTTTTAGATGGATTTTTTTGAAGTGTCGATGTAGACACATTAAGCTTGCTCCGACTGAGCGCCGGTGGAGCGGACGTCGACAGAGCTCGACTCACTTTTGCCGTTGTTTCTGATTTCATATTGGAATCGAGAACGCGCGACTTGCTGATAATTTGAGTACCTTGTCGGGAGAGTTTACTCTTTATCTTGTCTTTTAAAAAATTTACGTTCGATTGCTCCTTGACGTTCACGGGCGTCCTCTTCGGAGGTGAGGCGGACGAGGGTCGAACGGACGATACGAGTTTTAGAGTTCGGTTGTGTTTCGAGGACACACGGCGCGGTGGCGGAGGCGGGAGCTCCTGCTGCCTTGTCGGAATGTTGATATTGATGAAGGATGGAGAATTTCTCTTGAACTTGGAGAATATTTGCTCCGGGAACTCCCTCGTCTCCTGCATTGGGTAGCAGACCACCTCTTGCGGTATGGGTGTCTTCTTGTGAATTCTTATTTTCGTCAAAGTCGGTGAGATGGGAATATACTCGATTTCCGAGTCGTCTGTGGAATTCGAACTGGCTTAGATATTGTTCGTCGACCAGGACGTGCGTGGAGTCAAACGTGTTCTGTGCGATTCCCTGTGTCAATATGTGGTGTGTTTAGAAAAATTTTCTAATGTGCTACTAAATCGTGGTTTGGTATTGGTGGTCACGTTGTCACGATTGAGTGTATTCGCGAGTGCGTGTTGTTTAATTTTGTGGCAACGAGTGGGTCATGCGGGGTTATAGAAGATCAAATTACCTTTTTTCGCAGATCAGCCAACCAGCCAGTACCCAGCACCGTCTTATTAGAGTTAGATATAAGCTTGAACGACATGCTCCTGGATTAATGAGGCATGTTCGTACTTACCCGCCCGAGCATGTGATTCCGACTACTCGCTGATTATTGTTTCACATACATTTGTACGATGCGTCGAGAGTCGCCCCACAACCTTGTACGATGACACGCGTAATGACAATAGTACGGTTTGTGGAGCGACATAGTGTGCATCGGCCTTGACTTGATTAATTTTACACAGTGCTCCTCTCTGTATTCAATACGTTCGGAAAACCGCGCTCTGATTTCGTAAGGCACAATCATCTCGGTTCGTCACACCATTGAACCTCATAGTGGAAAGTGAAATGACGCTATTCAGACATTTGCTAGGTACGTAGGTACAGAAACTGTGTTTATTTGAAATATACCTGTTATTTTAATAAAAAAAATCATGTCAAAACTACTTCTAAATCCAAAAAAAATCTAAACTTTTGAGAAATTTCTTAAATTATTATTAATCCGACACCATCGCACACTCTTGCCATGCTTCATGTTAGTACACGTTATTTATTTTCAAAACCAATTAGGTAAGATTTTAAAGAAATACAGAAAATATATAATATAAATGATGAAAGGATGTTTCTAAAACCGTTTTAAGTACCGCAGCAAACACACCAAATATGTGTTGTCTAAATATTATAGGCTTGCTTGCTTGTCGCTCATTATGCATAGGGTACGTTCACTAAAAAGGTACTTGGAAATGGGACAAACAGCGCGGCGGCGGAGGTGCTATTGAAAGATAGTGGGACGAATGCGCGACATCTCATCCTGAGACAAACGTCATACACAAACAACATCCAATCGCCGCCGTCTACCTCACACTTCTTTAGATAACTTGGTAAGTAAAGGTATCTGAAGGTGCCTTGATGCCTGAGGCTTGTATTTACCACCTACATGGGACTCTCAAATATTCAAGAATGGCTGGAAAATATATCTACCAGCGACAAGCCCGCCTTTGCACCTTGCATAAAATTCTGTTTCTGAAAAATCTGATTTGTGGCAGCACCCTCGGCTGTGTTCTCCTCTAGTTCGGTAAGCCAAAGGGAAATCACCGGAATGACAACTTCTCGTTGGCGATATTAGCTGGTAAGAGTATATGCTCTGGTATCTCTCTCAGCCTCCCCATACCGGATTATATAAAGACTGCTAACCACATTACCCTTCCTTTTTGGCTCTGCCATAGTCGGGTAAAAATACCCGGTGTTACATAATTTTCGATCGTACTTTTTTATTTTACCGAAAGCAGAATATTATATTTGTGAAACTAAACAACCTTTGACTTGTAGCTTTTTTTATGCGATCTCAAAATGTTCAAATTTTTTTGGCACTCGAAAGTGAAAATAAATTATAATCAAACGAAAAATTCGTAGAACAAAAGCTGTTCAATTTCATGTAGAGTCACACCCATTCCAGCACTATCACCTATTCATGTAACACCGTGTATATTTTTGTAAATAAAAAAAAGAGGAATATACCTTGATGCCTAGGAGGCGCGGGGGAGCGGAAGCCTCTCAGGGGCGGCTCGCCGCCGGCCTGCAGGTCGCGGTAGGCGGCGCGCCGCTCCGCCGGCGACAGCGGCGCCTCCGTCTCGTCCGCGCGCCGCCGGAACACCAGCGTCGAGTCCGACTCGTAGCCCGATTCTTTAAGCGCTCTGTGTTTAAATAGAGAGATTCTTTTAAGCGCTCTGTGTTCAAATAGAGAGATTCTTTTAAGCGCTCTGTGTTCAAATAGAGAGATTCTTTTAAGCGCTCTGTGTTCAAATAGAGAGATTCTTTTAAGCGCTCTGTGTTCAAATAGAGAGATTCTTTTAAGCGCTCTGTGTTCAAATAGAGAGATTCTTTTAAGCGCTCTGTGTTCAAATAGAGAGATTCTTTTAAGCGCTCTGTGTTCAAATAGAGAGATTCTTTTAAGCGCTCTGTGTTCAAATAGAGAGATTCTTTTAAGCGCTTTGTGTTCAAATAGAGAGATTCTTTTAAGCGCTCTGTGTTCAAATAGAGATATTCTTTTAAGCGCTCTGTGTTTAAATAGAGAGATTCTTTTAAGCGCTCTGTGTTCAAATAGAGAGATTCTTTTAAGCGCTCTGTGTTCAAATAGAGAGATTCTTTTAAGCGCTCTGTGTTCAAATAGAGAGATTCTTTTAAGCGCTCTGTGTTCAAATAGAGAGATTCTTTTAAGCGCTCTGTGTTCAAATAGAGAGATTCTTTTAAGCGCTCTGTGTTCAAATAGAGAGATTCTTTTAAGCGCTCTGTGTTCAAATAGAGAGATTCTTTTAAGCGCTCTGTGTTCAAATAGAGAGATTCTTTTAAGCGCTCTGTGTTCAAATAGAGAGATTCTTTTAAGCGCTCTGTGTTCAAATAGAGAGATTCTTTTAAGCGCCCTGTGTTCAAATAGAGAGATTCTTTTAAGCGCTCTGTGTTCAAATAGAGAGATTCTTTTAAGCGCTCTGTGTTCAAATAGAGAGATTCTTTTAAGCGCTCTGTGTTCAAATAGAGAGATTCTTTTAAGCGCTGTGTGTTCAAATAGAGATATTCTTTTAAGCGCTGTGTGTTCAAATAGAGAGATTCTTTTAAGCGCTCTGTGTTCAAATAGAGAGATTCTTTTAAGCGCTGTGTGTTCAAATAGAGAGATTCTTTTAAGCGCTCTGTGTTCAAATAGAGAGATTATTTTAAGCGCTGTGTGTTCAAATAGAGAGATTCTTTTAAGCGTTCTGTGTTCAAATAGAGAGATTCTTTTAAGCGCTCTGTGTTCAAATAGAGAGATTCTTTTAAGCGCTCTGTGTTCAAATAGAGAGATTCTTTTAAGCGCTGTGTGTTCAAATAGAGAGATTCTTTTAAGCGCTCTGTGTTCAAATAGAGAGATTCTTTTAAGCGCTGTGTGTTCAAATAGAGAGATTCTTTTAAGCGCTCTGTGTTCAAATAGAGAGATTCTTTTAAGCGCTGTGTGTTCAAATAGAGAGATTCTTTTAAGCGGCCTGTGTTCAAATAGAGAGATTATTTTAAGCGCTGTGTGTTCAAATAGAGAGATTCTTTTAAGCGTTCTGTGTTCAAATAGAGAGATTCTTTTAAGCGCTGTGTGTTCAAATAGAGAGATTCTTTTAAGCGCTCTGTGTTCAAATAGAGAGATTGTTTTAAGTCCTTACATCATCAATAAGGGTTTATGTAAATTAAGATTATTTTAGAAACGAATAGAATAGTTATTTTTTTTATGGAAACTGACACGGTTGGCTACATCACCTACAACATCCGCGATGTCAGCCTATAACACCGGGTGAACTAGGTGCCATGTCAGTGCTTCCCTTCATTTCATGTCGGCTACACTGAACTGGACGGAAAACACGAACTATTTACATAGCCTTTTCCACCGACGACGTTTCATTCAGTGCGGTCGTACCAACCCGGGCGGGATAAACCTTACCACCTAGTAAGGTAAATTTTAAAAGTTTTACGAAAGAGTTTAAATACCTACTAACAATCAGATAAGCAGGTAATAGTAGAGATTTTCTTAGATAAAATGTTTACGTAAGATGGCCACATAGCAACTTTGTGATATTATAGTTCAGTATAGTCATCAATACAAAGGGAAGTCTCCCCTATAGTCAATGTGACCTTCTCAGAGGTCACATTGACTGGTCGGAGCATGTGCTCTAGCCCCTCTGACTCAGACAACCATAACGGGTTAAACAAAAAAAATTATAAAAACAATGAAAGTAGCAGGCACACACACACACACACAGAGCACGTTGGCTAGCGAGGTCGGTTCGGAAATATTTCAAAGATAGTTTTGAAAATCACACCTTTTATTGCACCAAGGAATTTCTTATTTTCTTGTTGCAATTACTATAAAATTGTAATTAAATTTTTATGAAGATTTCTTTTTTTCACAGGCAGTTAAAGTTGCTATTAAAAAAATATTGTCGCGTACTTACCTCGCCATGTTGGATTTGGACAAGATGGCTGATGTGACGTCTTTCTTCTCTTTGGGCGAAGGCTGCTGGAGGGAGGTTGTACTGGCGCTCGATAATTGCTGAAAATATACGTTTATATTTCAGGAAGCTACTCAACAAATCATGTTGAGTTGAACAAATAGATAGTATTTAAACAACATTGACAGAATTTTTCAAAGAAACCATTCGAAGTTTATAATTCATCAAAAATCATGCCAGAATGTGTTTTTTTATTTATTTATATAAATAGTTTGAAAATAGCTTAGGTATACATTTACAAGGTGAATGAATATTTTCAGTAATTTGATTTGCAGAACAGACAAAATATTGCATGCTATTAAATTAATTAACTATGTTAAATTTTAGACATAGAATACTATGTATTTTGGCAACTACCAGAGAAAAATTATTATTATTGAATAATCTAAACACAATGTACACTTATAAGATTTATTTCAGACGAATACAATTTATAAGTATCCTAATATTAATTTTGTATGCAGCATTTCTATGCGGTTCTGAAAAATATTTTTTTAACAATAAATGTAACATATAAGAATTATTTATTTAGTCCACAAGCCATGACCACACAACGTTTAATAGCAGTGGCAACCAGTAGCTTAAAAAGCGGTTACAAAATACATATGACTGAATTGCCAAGGCACACTCACTGCAAGCGACCACGTGAACAAAATCATTCCAGAATTTGAGAAAGATTTGCGCATGTACCGAGAACCACTCACACGCTAACTCATGCAAAAACTCAATAATTCAAAACGATTTCAATAATTCACAAAGTGTTGGGTAATGCACTTGACACGGCTATTGGTTAAAATTGGTGAGTTTTTGAGTGAGTCAGAGTGTCAATTGATTCCTGGTAGCCCCGCATTGGAGTCATGCCTTTCGCCCTCAATGTGATTCTCTATTATCTTCCCAATTACACGCGAGCAACTGGTTTACAAAAATAAGTAGAAAAAAGAGTGATTCAAAAGTTTAGATACATCTGCAGCACTGAATGTTAAACTACGTTGTAAAACACGATCAAAGGGGGAAGCACGGACATGGCACCTAGTTCACCCGGTGTTATGGGCTGACATCACGGACGTTGTAGGTGATGTAGCCAACCGTGTCAGTTTCAATAAAAAAAAAAACAAAAAAAAAACTTTTTAGGCTGATTTAACAGTCGCGCCGATGTGCGGCGATGTTCAGCGCGACTGTAAAATTAAGGGCATTTTCAATGTATTTTCATTGTCTGATATATTTTCTTTCACCTAGAAGTTCGATACGAACTTCCTCCCAAGCTTTCGCCCTTGCATTGTGTCGAAAAACCAGCGTTTCTGTTAACTTACTACTCTGATACAGTAAAGTGCACTTGAGTTAATGCATCAACGCACTAGTATTTTACTGCGTTACCCAGATCTACATCCAATAAGTTCTACAGATGTATCTTTTAGAGTTGACTGTACATATAAATACTTAAAAATGAGGAGGAAAATGAACATTAAAAAATACAGTCCTCTCACATAGTGAATATCTGTACAACCCGTTTTCTACCACATTCAATAATGCCATTCCACATCTGCCACAAGGCTACAATATCTTACACTCTTCTGTATAGCCCTCGCTAGCAGCGTCCCGTACTGGGGCAGGGGAGAGTTTTCGTCTAGCCACTGCTTGTTAGTCCACGGCACACCACACATATCCAGGCACCCGCGTCCCAACGCACACACACACAAGTACACATCCTGTTAGTTTATTTCTGAAGGCCTGGGGTGTCGGTGTGGTGATTACGTGAAGGTATTAGTAAAAGCGAGATATAGATTTAAAAGTAAAACAGAATTGAACCTTACGACTTATGGAGTAAAGATAGAAATATATTACGGTATGTGGATAAGTTAGGCCATTACGGCAAAAATAGTAATAGGGGTAATTGGAACAAAAATATATATATTAATTACGATGCCTATAACTTTAATTGTTAAATGCAAAAATACATATTTAAATATGTACATTTTTTGTTATCTAATGTTATGTATGCAATAATACTTGAAGTGTTAAATAGTGTTTACTGTACCATTACAATTTTAATCCCAAGTGTCACAAACGATTTTTTTTACAACATCGAAATTACGAAAGATATGTTACAGGAGAGAGAGGGATAATTTGGAAAATAATAAAAATCTAAAATATAAAATGAAATCGTACCCCATCAAATATGTCCATGACCTCGTCCCACCACTAGAAAGAGAAAGAAACATTTGGTTGCACGCTATTCTAAATCGCACGACGATGAATGAGAGTGAAAAGCAATGCGGTGTGGGTGAAAACTCCTTCTTCGGCCAACCTTTCACCATTTTACGGAAAAATTTAGTTGAAGTAGTGTTTGACGAAGTAGAATCTACAGAGTGATAAATAAAAAAATACAAAATTCTATTCTAATAGTAAGCTGTCTCTAACTGGGTGTTTGTTGGTTTAACTATGAAAACATCGATATTAACACCGCTCGCGAGGCCCGACTGCGGGAAGGAGGATTCTGCTCCGATAGCCTAGATGTTTCCACTAATCTTAGGATTATCTCGAATAAGAGATTATACATTTGCGCGAGATAATCTTTAGATTCACAGAATCGGATAATCCTCCTTGCTGCAATCGTGCTCAGTAAAGAAAGGAGTGGTTGTTAAGTTGTACCTCGTATGTAGAGATTTATTAGAAATTTTGCTATGTAGTTAGGCCGCTCTTCAAAATGCTAGCCATAATTATTTATAGAAAGGTTAGGTTGCTATAAGGTATGCTTTAGGTTAGTTAACTAACAACCTATCAACACCTACGATTCACAAAAAGCGTCAAAGTTTACAAACAAAGTTTTTTTTGCGTCATCGTTTTCATAATGCCTAAACTATATTCAACTGAATTTTTGACTGTAAAATAATCCAGTTGGCTAGAGATTTGAAGCAAAATTTCTGATGAAGATCAGAAACCGCTTGGTGAAGAGTACTTACTAGTAAATGATCCTGTCGCAATATGAACTGGGCTCAGCTAAATTGTATCATTTATTTATTTATGTATTATATAATCAACATCTGTACAGATACTAATGATTCTTTAAATATAATAATTAATCTAAAATCATTACGTATGAAAACTACACCATCTTTATTTGACGACCAAGAATGAAGATCTCGTATGTCATGATTTTCTCAAAAAACACATTTCTTACTGAAAAGGCCGATAAACATTTGTTTCCCTTGTCTTCTATACAATTTTGCAGCAAAAACAATGAGCTAGTGTCGTAAATTTAACAAACGACAATTTTTAAACTTTGAAAACCAGACAAAAAAATTTTCACACCTCCTGTAAAATTCTCGCCCCCCGAGTGCAAAGGAGATCTTCGCTCTCGTTAATATATTTTGTAACCCTCTATGTATATGGCAGCTAGTTAGTAATGGTGATATTAGTTGGTGAACATGGAGCCAAACTGATGTTTAATCTGTTTTTTAAACGTTTTATTTTTATTTTATAGTAATTGATAAAGTTGAACCTGCTTGGCCTCCTTATCGACGACGGACGAGCGACCGGGCATGTAATTCTCTATTTTTCCTGGTTGATTTTTGTATACTTCTTGACTAGCTCTGGCTGATGCTAAGGTACTATATCTGAAAACAATAAAGAAACATTATGTTCGAACAAGGCATAAAAGAGAACATTAAATCTACCACCTGAAATTGAAGGAAGAAGAAGAATTAATATCACTGATAATGAAAATTTTATCTCTGGAGTACAAAGTTATCTGGGGTCTCTTATAGTAAATTTTTAATGAAGTTAAATTAAGATAAATAATAAATAATATGATAACAAATATGCTTAATGTAAAATATGTGTGGAATAGGATTTTGTACTATACATTCCTAGAGAAATACTTTTTTTTTCTTTTTTTTTTATTGCTACCGAACTGGGTGGCTCTGTCCGAGGTCGCAACCTCAGGCGCAGCCAATTTCACCCCCGAGGAGGTGCCAGTCCGGCTTGGAGGTGGACTAATGTTGCTGGGGAAAGGCTATTAACCCGCGATTTGAAGATCCGTGGATTGTAGGAGTGGGGGAAGATATTCCCTGGCAGCCCGTTCCACACCTTTGCAGTGCGACACAAGAACGATTTAGAGAATCGTGCAGTTCGAAGAACTCTTCTGTCGACTACAAACGGGTGTTCCGCGAGAGTATGGCGGGTTTGGCGAAGGCGAACAGGAGGAGGAGGGATAAGGGAAGCAAGTTCGTCAGAGCAGCGGCCATAGTAGTACCGATAAAACAGGCTCAATGACCCAACGATACGTCTGTGCTTTAGAGGTTGAAGGACTTGATCTTCTTAAGTGTAAAAATGTGCCTACCGCTGTTTTGTGATTCAAAATAAAAAAGTAATAATACCTATGGTGCACTGTACATTATATTAATAAGTAATTGAATTATTTTATTATTATAAAACGATGATTAATTTAAAAAATCATAATTATTCACTCAAGTATATGCTAACAACTTTCTCTTGTTTACGGGTCTAGTGTGGGATCCCAACTGGCGTTTGGTTGGTTCACTCACTCGTCACCAGAATCGTGTCGTCGAGTCATATGTATTGGCCATGTGCCACCTGAATCAGTCATGTCATTCAATAACAATGTTGTGCGTTTTACTAGATCAATCGACAGAGACGTAGTTACATTGATTGGAAATTTTACGCGTCATCGTAAACTATATTACGTTATAAAGTAGGTATTTAGAAAAATGTGTGTTAGTAAGTACTTTGCGGTTACAATTTACTTTTTCTAAATTAATATTTGACTTGACTATACATTTCGATACGGTTAGAAGAACAAGGAATCATTTTTGTTGATCCGGCTCGAAAGACCAAAATATATATACTAATCGCAGTTACAATTAGAACGAAAAAGTAAGTTTTCTTTTTAATTGAAATATCGACTTCAAGGTTCACTAAAACATAATAATTTGTTCAAGGTTGGAGTTTCAGGCACAGCCAATTTCACAAGCGAAGATGTGCCAATTCGGTTTGCAGCCGGATTAAAATACCTAGTAGGAATCCTTTATAACGTTTAACATAAATTCTTAGACCTCTATGAGATCTCAAAATTCAGAAATGAGATTATAAAGACATTGATGAGCGAATAAGTATCACCCACACATGCATTCATAACCACATTTAACACTCAATCATAAAATTGTATATTGATCATCATTATCAATACCATTTAGATTTGATGTAATTTTATTTTATTATTTTGTCATTGTTATTCTTTTGGTTAAGGTCTATTTTTCTTTTTTCTTATATTTCCATGTTACGTTTCCTAACCCGCAATGAATGTAATCCCTTATCCCTTCGAGTCCCAAGTGGAGCGCGCGCTCCAGTTTTCGTCGCCTACCCATGTCTCCCAAGTGGAGCGCTCGCTCCACTTATTGCGCGCCTTTTGCGCGCCGCTAGTTTTAATTCATTATCTAATTCTACCAATTTTCCACCAAAACACTCAATACTGGTATCATTTCTTGGTTAAACTTACTAATAACTATTCTCAGACACGACTGGGCACACAATAACTTCTTCTTCTTCTTCTTTTTTTAAATAGTGGCAACCAAACGAATAGGAAATTCGTTTATTACTGCCAGTATCCAGTGACGCACACAATAACCTTCACACAGAAAATAAATAATGAAGTTGACAGAAAATAAAATGTCACTTTTGGCAGCTGACATTTCCACTGACCCTGGAATAGACAAAGATTGTACCCGTAAACGTAGTTCGGTATTCGATAGTTCGTTTAATGCGCTTATTTAGGTATCCGACATGTAAGACGAAATTGTACAGTTTTGGTCAGAAAAATAAAAAAATAAAAAAAATTCGAGTGTGTTTTGTTATGCCTGGAGTTCAAAAAATCGGTCTGTGCTTCTAAGTAAGTGAATCCTGAAGAGTTTGGTATCACTGAACGCGTAATTTCAGTACAAACAAGACAGAATAACGAGTATTGATGGATCGATCGATTGAGGCGGGATATTCGAATTTGTGCGGGAGCGCGCGCGCCAAAATTTTGCGTTTTTGAGCGCCGCTAAAAGGGCCTGGGAGCCAAGTTGAGTAGTACTATTTTGAGTCAAAGGGACTCAAAGGGAGAAAAACTTTAATATGCTATCGTAAGTGTTCTTTCTATCTGTATAATTTTATAACTTGTACTGCTATTTCCTGAAAAAAAAAAGATGACATAAAGAATGATGGAGCCACGGAGATCGACGATGGAGGAATGGTTGCGGACACGATATAAAAATCAAAAGTTTAAATAACATCATATGATATTGTGAATAGCCTTACTTGTTACTAGGCATGTAAGGCGTTGCTTCATATTCTCTCCCGTCTCCTTGGACAGAGGCGGTTCTTCTCCTAGGTCCGCCAGTGGCGTCGCTATCGTACGCGTCGCTCCAGACGCCACCCGCGCCGCGCCCCGCGCCCCCCTCCGGCTCGCTGAGGTACCCCGAGCGGGGGTCAAAGTAGGCGTACTGGGATCGATTCCCAGAAGTGCGGTGGATGGACGGCTCACCTGTATGCAAAATTACGATTGAAATCCAGCGTAAATATTTTTAAGAGTTTTTAATCAAGCCCTGACATAGGCTTTGAAGAGTGAAAATATGATTTGAGTAATCTTTGAATTGAGCATTTTTAAATAACCTTCCTAATAAAAAAAAATTAAAAATTATTACGTTTGTTTTAATCGTTTCAAAAACAGTGTTTTGTAGTGATATATTGAATTGAATACATTTAAATGATAGAAGCTTTTTTAGATCGATCGAATCTGAAGATATTTTGGATGAAAACAACATTTAAAATATTAAAACAAAAATTTTGCGTGAGAGTAATGTACATGTAACTGTAATGTTTTTTTAAGGTTCCGTACCACAAAAGAAGAAGAAAAAAAAACGGAACCCTTATAGGATCACTCTTGTGTCTGTCTGTCTGTCTGTCCGTTTGTCACAGCTTATTTTCTCCGAATCTACCCGACGAAAAAAGTTGGCTGACCCGATCACGGACGTATGTAGCATCATCAGCATCATAATATGACCTATTAATGAAAAGAGTTCGTTACAAGGAATACAAATAATTGTTTTTGTATTAAAATGCATAAAATATATTAGAGAAAATATACAAAAATCGGGCATTCCCTCCCTCCGTATATCAGAAACTTCTGAGTCTAAAATTTTGAAAAAAAAACAAGGAAAATAGGACTTTACAGTTTCCAGGAAAATCTAAACGAAAATCCTAAAATTTTTAAGTTCAAACGGAAAACGGAATAGTCCGGAAACCTCTCCACGCGAGTGCGACACCCACTTGACCGCTTTTAATTTTAAACTATTAAAACCTAGTGTGAACACACACAAAACACTGTGGTGTTGGAACTATTAATGAATATCTATTGTAAGTGTATTAATAATGGCGTTATCGCTATAAGCTCTATATTCCAAGCGGATGCTGGATAGTGCGGATCTGTCGAGCAAAATCAGTAATATTTTTTTAAATTTCTGACTACGATTGGTTACAAGGAAAATGGAACGGAGTTACTCCTAATGTGATTTATTTAAACTATTTTTTTTCTATATTTTTTTCTTTCTTCTTTTTCTTGTCACATAATTATATGTGAATTGTGAAGTCAATGCAACATGACTGTTTATGATTTAAAATAAAATAAAAAGGGCGGACAAATATGTCTTAGCTTGATTGTGAATGGGCATTTTTTTGTGGAGTATTTGTGAATATTATGTATGAACAAAAGCCACGTGCGTGAACAAATATTAAAGTCATGAATTAAAAATGGAAAAAACAAAAGATTAAAATCAAAGTAAAACTAAATTAAAATAAACAACTCCTCCATTGGGAAGGTTAGCGTGGTTCCAAGAACCGAAGCAGCGTTACCCCGCTATAAAGTCATATTGGGTGATTGGTTAGATATTGCGTGTGATTTCAAATTAAATAAAGTGCAAAATAATGGAGAAGTTGAGAAAGCAATGTTGGTTATTTTTTTTTTATGCGACGCTTTCGAGTGGAGTTATACAACCACCGATGCGGAGGATAATTTTGAAAATAAAACTTCTAAATAATCACCTCGGCGAGATTTGTATCGAATAGTCACATAATCGTCTGAAAAAGAAAATTTAAGGAAAAATATAATATTTGTTGTAGCCACCACAGTCTGTGCTTCGGTGACGTCACATTTACTTGAACATTTGAAATATCTACATTGGTTGGCATGTTGGGCTGAATGTATAGTTTAGATCGATATACACTCACCGGCAGTAACTAATGAGCATCGAGCTTTAGAACGGGACAATCCGGTTGTAGAGCGCCGTTATTTCGTGCAGATACAATCATAAATAAAAAAAGAATTTTCAAAAATAAAGAAAAACAATTGTATCTTGATACCACGTGACACCTGACAAAAGGTGTCATAGGTCAAAACCTTGCAAATGACCCCACTTACCTACAACAAAAATTTGTCGGTCGGTGTGCCAAACATACTGTATAGTGTAATAACGTAGAATGAATATATCTACGGTAATACTAATGAGTACTGCATATTATCATGTGAATAAGGATAAGGAATATTATAAATATGTTCGTTTAGGCTTTTACCGCTGTTACACATTATCGTAATGTTTTCGGTTACCGGTATATGACTCAAAGCGACTTACATTCGTCGACGTTTCGTCCCTCGCTCTGGGGACATCGTCAGGACTCGAGACATTTGACTGAACGATGTGTCGGGTGTCCTCCAGAGGGCCTAGTCCGAGTTTACGTGACAGCTACGTAAACGTCAAATACCGATCAAATTAAGTTTTTATGTATGGAGCTCTCTAGTGGCGCCGCGGTGAGCGTATTGTGCTCCCATACATAAAAACTCAATTCGATCGGTATTTGACGTTTACGTAGCTGTCACGTTAACTCGGACTAGGCCCTCAGGACGTCGAAGTTACGCGAATCCTGCTGATGTCCCCAGAGCGAGGGACGAAACGTCGACGAATGTAAGTCGCTTTGAGTAATTTTTTTTTTATGGAAACTGGCACGGTTGGCTACATCACCGACGGAAAACACAAACTATTTACATACAACTTTACATAGCCGTTTCGACCGACCTTTCATTCAGTGCGGTGGTACCGACCCGGGCGGGTTAAACCCTACCACCTAGTAAAATAAGAAGGGAGTCATATCCCTTAGTCGCCTTTTACGACATACACGGGGAGAGATGCTGTGGTGCTATTATTTTAAAGTACCGGCCCCTCACGGTACTTAAAGTATGAATGTATTTAAAGGGACGTAACAATAGGAAAAACATTGCACAGAATACTATTCTTGTACATAACTAAGGGATTACTAAGATCCTAAGAGATAAAAAAAAGGAATAAATAAATACGAAAATGAAAATTGGTGATAAAAAGTGATATATGATGTACTGGTGAGTACTGACCGTCGTACTTGCTCTTATGTATGGTGTCATACATCTTTTTGTACCACCGCGAAGGGTCCTTCACCTCCTGAAAATTAATAAAGCAACGTTTCAGGAAAAGTCATAAGCGGTAATTCATCTCTAATTAGAACAATTACTGGTCTAAGCGCCACTTGCACCAACACGAGTTTAAAGTTAAGTAGCGAGTTATGGATTTAAACGCGGTTCCCACAGTCAACGGGTACTAGCTTAACGAGTTAAACTGGTTTATATCATTAAATTCGTGTTGGTGCAAGAGGGCCTAAATGTCTAGCTTTAAACTGACTTTTTTAAATTTCTAACCGACTTTTAATATATCTAATGGTTGCACCAGTAGGTAGGTCAGTCAGTCAGTCAGTCAGCGTGTACGCGTCCACTGCTAGACATACGCCTCTTCAATTTTCCTTCAGACTCCCGGGCTTCAACGGTACGGAACCACACCATCGGCCGATGTACTTGATGTCGCCGTCCAACCTGGCGGTTGGTCTTCTCACACACCGATTTCCTAGTAGGTAGGTAATTCATTTATGTTTTATTTTAATATTCCTGTTTACGTCATACACTCAAGTTTTTATAGGGTTCCTCACACCAAAAAAGGAAAAACGGAACTCTTATAAAATCACTCTCGTGTCCATCTGTCCGTCTATCACAGCTTATTTTCTCCGAATCTACTAGACGAAAATTAAAACATTTATAGAGTTTGATGACCCAATCACGAACTTATAGCTTAAATAAACGATTTAAATTTTGGGTGTCAATTATGGGGGAAAAAATAGAAAGTTAAAAAAAAAACTTTCTTTCAAGTGCATCATGTGACATATCAATGGAAAGGTTATAAGGAATACAAATATATTTACCCACATTACGGGTATAGTATGTGCTGTAGCTAGGTTTCAGATTTTTTTTTATTTCAAATAAAAAAAAATGTATGTCTAAAGATTTCCTAACGCATCACGAAAAATGATGTATGAGGGTGTGTGAGTATGTGTGTAAACTTACAGATCTAAGCGCGACCGGCATGCCTTCCTTGGTGGTTGGTCCAATTCCGTCCACTTTGCGCTGTCCGTCGCCCATGGTCCGGGCGCGTTCGCCCTCCCGCTCCCACACTCTGTCCGCCTCGCTCTCGCTCGCGTACTCGCGCCGGAGGGCGTGCACTGCAATCATTGGTCCATCATCAACAGAGGAAACTATAAAAAAACCGGCCAAGTGCGAGTCGAACTCGCGCACCGAGGGTTTCGTATCGCCACGGCATGCCTAGCGCCACTCACGCCATCTATGGCGTGTTATGAAATGCTTCATATTAGTTAAACGTCATGATTAGTTAAAATGGTTCATAACATATTCGGTAGATGGCGCACGCGCATAAATTTTTTGGTTTATTCTATGGGAACCCGTGTGAATTTTTACTTTTTCTTATTTTTATTATTTGTTGTTATATCGGCCAAAATAACACATATTCTGTGAAAATTTCAACGGGCTACCTATTACGGTTCAAGAGATACAGCCCTCAGACAGACAGACAGACAGACAGACGGACGGACGGACAGACAGACAGACAGACAGACACGGCGTAGGCTTAGTAATAGGGTCCCGTACCGGAACGGTAAGAACAAATTGTGACAAGTTCGAGCGCAGTCTAACTGCCATATGAATGATCAATAAACAATACAACAATACAATACAATGCAATGAAACCGAACCTGTTGAAAAATTAATGCTTCTAAAGCCCATCACAATAAGTCAAAGTGCCATCTGATCCTTCTGCATTCCGGGAAAAGTTATGCGATCCCGATAAAGGTTGGTCCTTTTTGGGTTAGCGCGGTCCTTTATAGTAATCCTGTAAGGTTTCAGCGTCGTAAGCACTATCCTAATAAATAAATCGAAGTTTCCATGGGCGACCGACCGGCGATCGACCGTGTAACGTACGTCAATATATGAATATACTTATAACTCGAGAATGTATCGATTTACATACGGTTTTCACTGTTACATTCTGTTGATTCAAATGATGGCTTTAGGCTATAAATCGCTAATCGTATATCGTATAATATACTTTACGTCGGCGGCGGCCTGAACTGTGAGCAAAACGTCTCGTCAATAAAATATCACGAGGAAAACAATATTATGGTCTCGCGCATACCACCGCCAAAAGAGTTGGTTACCATATCATAAGGAATGAGAACGGAGGAAGCAATTTGCGCGGAACAGAACTAACGAGCTTATGGCACCTACCGACGGAATCGAAACATAAACAGTAGCAAGAACATGCTATAGAGACAATGAAGGAGGATCATGTCATAAGGAGGAGCATCCCTTATTCCCTGCCACCCGTCCTATCTCCGCATGACTTGTCGCAGAGAGACTCAGCGCCCTTTTGTTGTTGACATTGGGCTTTTGAGAACCAATCGGTTCTCTAAATCGTTTCTTTGTCGTACCGCTAGAGTGTGGAACTGTCTTCCGGCGAGTGTATTTCCTGAATCCTTTAACCTGAGTGTCTTCAAGCGTCGTATTAACGGGCTAGACAGCCTAGCAACAGTCCGCAAATCTGCTGGCATGGCACCTAACTGAGCGTGGTTTCGCGAGGAGAGGTGATTTTGGCTCTGTCGACTGCACCATTGGTCTCTCGGCACAGCCACCCATGCTGGATTACATACAAAAAAAATGCCCAGCGTAGGACCGAGATGGTTACCTGGATCAGAGGTTGGCGGCGTGGGTCGGTCGCGCGGTAGTTGCCGGGAGCGCGGGTCCTGTATGTAGCTCGGACCTCGGGGTAGTTGGCCCTCTGTAACACGAGACATACGCAACATTAATAATACTAGCATTATGTTTTGTTCTGTAAGCTGAAGCAGGAGGAGATGTTTAATGCGATTCCGTCGTCCCCATTCCACCTCCGCACTACGCGTACTGGGCAGGGGGATGCACCCCTATACAATCGAGGACCTACCGAGGATGCGCACCAACCGGTTTTGTAGGTCTTTCATTCACAGAACCGGGAAAATGTGGAACACACTCCCTGCTCATATATTTCCTCCCAAGTACAGCCTGGGGTTTTTCAAAAGGGGCGTGAAAAGGCTCCTGTCAGGCCGGCATGGCATTCGCAAACCCCGTGCATCACAGAATGTCCATGGGCATCGTAAGTCACCTCCTCGTAAGTGAACCGGTGCCACATGTCGCGCTTTCTATAAAAAAAAAGCACCTATGAGCACAGAATAGAAAAGAGTACTATGAGTAGAAAAGAGTGCTATGAGTCGAACCCGCCATCCGCTTTTCAACTTTACACTGTGAGAACTGGGCAAGGACATAGTCACCGAATAGCTCTACTAGCTGTGCCCGGAGCTCCGCTCGCGGTAAAGTCGGTGAAAACCTTATGTAATTCGGTTGCTTCATTTTCGAGTAAATCACATGAGTGCTAGACGAATTGGTAGATTTTTAACGACTGCAACCACTTTCGACCGCACTTGCTCAGATCATATGAATAAAGGCGTGTTGCTGTATATAATATAAACTGGCGGTAAATAGGTTGAGTCGTTCTTGAGTTTAATGAGCGAACATACACACATTCATAAATACACAATTACAGCAGACGATGAACCTTATACTTAATATGTAGGCGAGAGATAGACGCTTTTTTTCTATTTATTATTATTATTATATAAAATATATTAGTTCATTATTTCACATTTTTATAATAAATTTATATAAATTTTACAATATTCTACTAAAAGTAATAAAAATACACAAAATTAATACAAAAATTTAATATATTATTATTTCACCGAAAAGTCATTAAAAATAAAAAAAATTGGACGTGCAACTTTTTCTGAATAAATTTTTTTTTTAATTTTCGACACGTTTCTTTGACGAAAATGAAAAATAAAAACGTTCTCAAAATAAAGAAGTTCTAAGAAAAAATTTTAAATGTAAGTCATGTAACACAAGTTGTTCAGTTACAGGCGCAGAATCGCCCCCTCTCTTACTACCGCCTATTAATTTAACACCGTGTATGGCTGCGTAGTTCCATCTAGTTTGCGCACTGACCGTATATGTTGGTCATCCATTTGTAGAATCGGAAATCTGGACCGCGCTTCCCACGTTTTATACAACGTGGGCACATCTAAAAGGGGCGTGAAAAGGCTCCTGGTGACGACTGACGACGCGGCGGCGGCGGAGCGGCGGGCGGCGGCGCGGCCGCGGCGTCGCGGCATACGCAACCCTCGCGCACCCATGGAATTAATTTTCATGGACAACCAGCCCTAGTTAGCATATGTTTTGCTGATTGAATTGAACTGTTAAAGCGATTCGATAAAATTTAATTAAATTACAAATTTAAAAAACCCCCGACCCTTAAAAAGTCGAAAATAATTTTGTTTACTTATGGGAGTCGGGGGACCGCTAAGTAAATTCCGGCGCTGCTTTGAGTTATTATATTTTATTCACCTAGCTGTCCTCTGACTCCTTTAAGTAAGTAAACGGAAATTTATATCGCCTTATTAAGCGTCGGGGGTTTTTAAAATTTGTAATTAAACTTTTATTTCAAGCTTTAAAAAAACCGCATGCAAATCGGTCCATCCGTTTGGGAGTTACGACGCCACAGACAAACAGACAGACACATACACACACACGTTAAACGTATAACACCCCTCTTTTTTTCGTCGGGGATTAATAAAATAGTTCTTGAGTACACATATTTATTGGCCTAAACTATTTAATATTAGTATAGTCGATTTGACTTCTTAAAACCGATTTTTGTCGAGTGCGAGTTTTAGTCGCTCACGGAGGGTTCCGTGGATACCTGTTAAAAACTATATTCGTCTATATTTTGTCTTTCTATAATGTAAAATTTAAATAAATACCTGTCGTGCCATCTATTATACAGAAGCGTGAATATGTACTAATCGATTCTTAGTACGTTTTTTGTATGGACCCCCTTAATTTATTATTTTTTGCTTTTTTATTATTTGTTGGCACATTCGCCATAATAACACATATTCTGTGAAAATTTAACCCGGCTACGGTTTACGGTTCAAACGGATGCGGGTTTTCGGAGACTACCTCCTACATCCATACTTACAAACTTTACATCTTTATAAATTCGCATAAATTGTGTAATGTATGAGATAGGAAATGCATTAGGTTAAACCTGTAATGTTTCTTAAATTTAAAATAAAGTAAATAAATATATAAAATGAATTATATCTGGCTGTGTTAAGAAGGTACTCATATACTCGTATATAATACATAGATTATTGAGTGAACGTAGGCCTCTCTCAGATCTTATCTCTGTGAGACAGCTTAAATACTGAATCTACAGTGTGCTGGACGTGGAACTAAACGTGTTCTGCGGAGAAACTAAGTTGATTTCATTTGAATTTGGGCCTATAGTTATTACTCTTATTACCCACGATATACTGAAAAGGCAAAAAAACAAAAATCTATCGTCGAATACTTCCACCAATTCAGACAAATCTGAGCGCTACGAGCTGAGGATTATTTCTTCCCTTTCACGAGAAAAGTCAAACATACACGACGAAGTCAGATTTTTCGAGGAGGAGAGCAAACGGCTCCATACGTCGTCAGTTTAAGCCTCGACGGGGGCGGCGCGGGGAGGCGCGGCTCGGCTGAAAGCCCCATCGACCCACAGCAAGAACACTCTTCTCCTATCCTCTTAACGTGAATTTATGATCACTGCCTACCCCTCTTTTCCGTCTGCCTCCGCCATTACCCGGCGCGTTTGTTCCGCGTTTAACTTTTGCACAAAATATTGAAATACGAGGTCAGAACACCGTCATTATTTATTCCAGTTGTCACCGAACTTTATTCCATCTGCCATTTGTTTCCGACGAGAACATTTCGACCGCTCGCCGCGGCGACCTCGAATTTGTCGGCGTTTTTGGCTTATCGCGACACATCTGACCTGTTATTAAGTTAAACAAGGGTCGGTGAAATTCGTCTAGTTTTCCCTTATTGTGAGAAGGAAAAGGGTTAGCTGAACATAACAGCTAGCAAAACTTCATAAAGCTTTCCTTGAATAGTTTTGATATTTTAACTGACTTCACCGGATTTGGGAGGAGAACTACCCTACTTTAACTACAGATATCAGTAGTTGCTTTGAAAGATAATACGTACCTACATATTATGTACTACCTGTGCCCGAGGCTCCGCTCGCGGTAAAATCGGTTTAATAGCAACTCGGATATAAATGCAAATACGACTATGATGTGAAACGATCGCTTCTGGCCGCCGCCGATTACTTCCGACTGTACTACTCAACCCCTATAAGATATGGCATGATGTTACTTAAATATAAAGAGTATCAAAGTACAATCACAGAACATATTGGTGGAAACTCTATCTAAATCGGTTGTGCAGTTTTTATGTAAAGCCGTAGTGTAAAGCACATGAAAGCTAACCGAATTGGTAGATTTATTCCCACTGCGTTTACTCGCAATTCGACACCACTGCTCTGCTCATATGAATAATGGCGGGATGCTATATAGCCTATAACCTAGCGCGTATTGTCGCACTACATAAGCAAAAGCCGCAAGTTCCGTTCTTGAGTCATGTCATGAGCGATACACATAGACGGCAGATGTTCGATCTTATAATATGTAGGGATTGGCAGCCCTTTGGTTGTACCACGCTGGGAACACGCCTTCATCATAATATCAGTATTATTTATTATATAATAAAGTCTTGTGAGTGTTGTCTGTATGTACAACTATTCACTTATATAAGTTTACAAAACACTTTTCTGTTGCTAGTACATTGGATTCTTCAACGCTATGTGTATTGATTTGTGTTGGTTAGATGGGAAAAGGAGGCGTGTACGGAGCGCCGCCACAAGTAAGTACCAGTTGACTTACTTCATATTAGGCACGAGATCGCACGACTCAGTGCAGGCAGACGTTCAGCCACAGTAGAGACATGTTTGAATTAACTAGGTACATACATACTTTATGTATGAACTTCGTTATGCACTTACGTTCTAATTACCGTGTGGGGCCGGTACTTAAAACGAATAACCCCACTGCATCTCTCCCCATGCATGTCGTAAAAGGCGACAAAGGGATAAGGGCAAGATGCCGTGCTAAAGGGCGACAGGATCGCCACCTCTCACGTTGGCACGGTACTTCCACCGAATCATGCAGCAGGTGGGTCTTCGTGCCTTACTTGCTGCTTGATCGATTGAATTTTGTTCGAATACTTTGCGAAACGAGGTGGTCGGTTTTGTGCTGTAATTTACCAGAGTTCTTGCAGCACAACACCGATTAAGCCGGGGTAAGCCGAGTACGGCTGACCCCGATTGTCGGGATTGAGCGTGTGTGATATGTATATGTATGTATTTCTAAGTTCGTTTGAAATACGAATTTCACGCGAACGAAGCCGTGGGAAACAGCTAGCCGTGAATAAAGGGGCATTATTTTGAAATGGAATAACAGCAGTAGAACAATACTAATCAGTATTATAATGTTTAATTCCGGCAAATTGCGAATACTCCTTGTACTATTCGACCGCAGGCAGCGAGGCATTAAGCAAATCCAATTGTTACTAAATCTCTTTAAGCTCTTTAGCAACTGAACAGTGAAACCAACGACCGGTGAAATGGTTCCCCACCGGGCAGGGATCTATCATTATAGATTAGCATTATCGTCGTTGCTGACCTAAATTTGGACGCATTCCAACGTAAATTCTAGCCACTGACCTGTCCAAAGGCATTGCACATGTGATACGGGTTGGAATGGAATCTGAATTAGTTGTATGCGATTGGAATCGGTTCGTGCCTTGATGTATTGCGGCTGTAGAGAGGATGGGGTAAATAAATTTTGCTCATGACTTCGTTCGGCGTGACATTGTGAACCTGTTCGCTAAGTCAGAGCAATTTCAGAATACCAAGTGGCTTAGATTAGGAGTTTAAGCCTGAATTTCACCATTCCCGTTTATCTGTCGGTTAAAGTAACATTTCTCATTGTATTGAAAAATACAACTGACTTTGAAGTATAGGAGAAAAAATGTATCTGTCAATTCGATTGGAAAAAATATATAAAAGAAATCACTAAAATGGTTTTATTCAAAAAATAATATAAAAACATTGGTAGCAGAGCGAAAAGTAACGAAGATGAACCCTAGGTGGTGAGTACACGCCGTGCAGGCTTTTTGTGGCCACGAGTGAACGTCACACGTGGCAGTGTGTCGTGCTCCCATATACATTGGGATCTTCAGTAAAAAAGGTTCTCCGGCAAAATGGCTGAGAAAATCGCTGCAATAAAAAATCAACGCACTCAGTGCAAATCACAAATAACAAGAATAGAAAAGTTTGTTGCGGAACAAGGAACGCAGATTTTAATCGATGAAAACGGGCTGCGGGTGAGACGCAAGAGGCTGGATGAGGCATTACAGCAGCTTTGCGGAACCACGTCGGAGCTGGCGGCATTGGTGCCGGACAAGGAGGCGAGCCTGCTGCTGGAGGTGGACGAGCTGGACGAGCGCTGCCTCGCCGTGCAGACCACCATCGAACGTTTGCTTTCCAAAGAAGAAGGAGGAAAGGTCGCAATCAGCAAATCAGAGCAAGAATCGCGTGGTTCTTTGTGTAAATTGGCACCGGTAGAGATCAAGACCTTCACAGGTAATCTGACAGACTATAGGTCGTTCATAGAGTTATTTACTGCAATAATCGGCAGTAATGCTAGCCTATCTAAGGTGCAGAAACTGTATTACCTCAAGCGTTATGTATCGGGGGAGCCTCACGATCTTATAAACAATCTACCACTTGTGAGCGAGTCGTACTCGGCCTCACTGGAAATATTGAAAGATAGATATGACAATGAATCGCTTCTCATAAGCACTCACGTGTCTGCCATCATAGATATAAGTCCCATAAAAGGTTCTGCAGTTCAACTGCGACAGATGGTTTCGACAATCAAACAGAACTTGAGTGCTTTAAAGAATTTAGAGCAACCGACGGATTCATGGGATATGATTTTAATAAATATAATTCTAAGAAAACTTGACCAATACACAAAACGGCTGTATTATAGCGAAATAGATAATAAGAAATTGCCTACGCTCGGTATCCTTCTCTGTTTTCTTGAGAAGAGAGCTATGGCTCTCGAGTCGAGTTCGAGCAGCATCGCGGCCGCGGAGGCACCTTCGTATTCAAAAAACGAAAAGAAGGGAGGATACCAGGCTGGTGGTAACAAGTGTAATGATCAACAAAAAATAAACCTGCTGTGTACGGTGTGCGAAGGCGATCACAGAACTTATAAATGTTCTAAGTTTCAGGATCTCCCTGTGGATGATCGTATTGAGCATGTAAGTAAGTTTGAATTGTGCAAGATGTGTCTAAACAAGCATCCTGGTAAGTGCAGGCTGAATATAAAATGCAAAACTTGTAATGAGAAACATGCGACGGTTCTTCATCAACCTGAAACTTCAGAGATGGTCCATCCGGAGAGTGTCGCTCCGCTGTAGGGGACGGACGGAGGGCGGCCTTCGTCCAAAAACGGACCGATCCTCCTCATAGAACAAGCGGAAATTCCACATATGCATGTTCTCAAACTTTGCTGAACAATGACTATTGGTCTGACGTGTTGTTACCTACAGTAAAGGTAAAAGTAATTGACGCAAACGGAAAGTACCATGTTGCACGAGGAATTTTAGATTCTGCAAGCCAAGGCTCGTTCCTCACTTATAGTTTTGCATCAAATCTGAAACATAAATTTGTACAGGAAAGAGTAGTAGTGAACGGATTGGGAAAAAATTCTCAGTCTGTCAATCACACAGTCACTGTCAAAATTGAATCGATGTCAGGAATTTATGTGACAGAAATAAAATGTTCTCTAGTCCATGGAATTATTGATCGCCTGCCACAAAAGAATATTGATATGACAGATGTTAATATACCGAAATATATACAGTTGGCTGATGACAATTTTTATGTTCCAGGTGAGGTCCAGTTGCTTCTCAATGCTTCAGTGCTATTTGAATCGCTTTTACCGGAAAAAATAAAGATAAGGCAACTCGTACTACAAAACACTTTATTTGGACACGTTGTATCAGGCAATGCTAGGCAGCACTCAGCAAAACAGGCTACTATGTTGACGACTAAGTCCAGTATTGATGACGACATACCGATTCTCAACTCTATTGATGATGAAACCTCAGAGCAACTGTGTGAAAAAATATTCACTGAGTCGGTAGAGTTGGTAAATAACCGCTTTCAGTTGAAAATGCCCTTCAAGGTTAATATTAATACTTTTGAACTAGGACAATCATTTCACATTGCAGCCAAGCGATTTTATAATTTGGAAGCTAGGTTTAAACGTGACAAAACATTATTCTTTAAATATAAAGAGTTCATCAATGAGTACGTGCGGTTAGGTCATGCCAAAGTTATAGAGTTGGATAAGAAGCTGCTGTGTTGGGATCAACCCTCGTACTTCATGGCTCACCATCCAGTAATACGTGAGGATAAACGAACGACAAAGGTTCGTGTTGTTTTTGACGGCAGCATGAAAACTAATAAAGGTATTTGTCTAAACGATGTTCTTCATAGTGGTGGAAAAAATCAAAAGGAACTATTTGACATTTTACTTGCTTTTAGAAAACATCCTGTAGTAATTATTGCGGATATTCGACAAATGTATCGTCAAATAATGATTCACCCTGAACACCGACCGTTTCAAAATATATTATGGCGGGAAAGCTCAAACGAACGTTTAAAATGCATTCAACTACACACCGTGACATACGGATTGACATGTTCACCATTTTTAGCGACAAGATGTTTAATAGAGTTAGCACATCTATATAACGACAGGTATCCTCTGGCTGCACAGGTTGTTCGAGATTGTTCGTACGTCGACGATTTCTTGTTCGGTGCTCATGACATCGACTCAGCTATTAGGTTAAGAAACGAGTTAGTGAGTTTGTTAAAAATGGGAGGTTTTGAATTGCATAAATGGTGTTCTAATAGTATGGAGGTGTTATCGGGTATTCCAAAAGAAAAACAACACTTTGAAGATCATGAATTCCAGGGTGAAGAACTGATTTTGAAAACGCTAGGTATAGGTTATGAGGTGAAGGGAGATAGCTTCAGAATACATTGCTCTTTGTCAAGCTTGCCTGTACAACCGACCAAGCGCAGTGTCTTGAGTTTCGTGAATAGTTTTTTCGATCCTCTAGGTATAGCCGGACCCGTGATTGTGAAGGGGAAGATATTCATACAAGCACTGTGGCAGAGAGAACTTTGCTGGGACTCGCCTCTCCCTCAGGATTTAAAGGAACAATGGTTAACATATGCTGCTTCCCTGATAAATATGTGTCCTATTTACATACCTCGGTACATTAATATTCATAATGCTATACGACTAGAAATAATAGGATTTTGTGATGCGTCAAATTACGCATACGGCTGCTGTGTATACTTGCGTGCAGTTCATGCAGATCAAATATACGTTACGTTATTATGTGCCAAATCGCGTATTGCCCCAAAAGAGGGTAGAGTAACCATTCCAAGGCTGGAATTAAATAGCGCTGTTTTGCTTTCACGTTTAGTACATAGAGTGAAAGAAAATTTTGAAAATATATCTAAAATCTATTTGTTCACAGATTCGCAAATATCATTGGCATGGATTAGGAAAACTCCTTTGAAATTGGAAATATATATTTCCAATAGAGTTAGCGAAGTTCAGAAAAATACAAGTTCGGAGAATTGGCATTATGTCAGAAGCAAGGAAAATCCTGCAGATGTTATATCGCGAGGATTAGATGCTGACCAATTTTCCAAAGACACTCTTTGGTGGAATGGCCCTCAATTTCTCAAAGAAAAATCGTTTTCCTTGCCCATCCCAAGTAAAGAATCTGAAATTTGCATACTGAATACCGTAAATGATGTAACCACTGCGCTAGAAAAACCGGAGTTGTTATCTTTATTAGAAAAATATTCTAGCATGACAAAATTACAAAGAATCATGGCTTATGTTTTAAGATTTATTCATAATTGTAAGTACACGACTGAGCAGCTTAAGGGTAACTTGTCTGCTGAAGAGCTCAAAAATTCTCTACTTTCTGTAATAAAATGCTCGCAGTCATATAACTTTCATGTTGATATAAAAAATATTTGCCAAAAGAAGCCTGTAAAATCAAATTTGGTTTCTTTGGATCCATTTCTTGACGAGAGCGGAGTATTTCGCGTGGGCGGCAGATTGCAGCAAGCCGGTATTCCCTATAGTACAAAACATCCGATAATTCTTGCAAAAAATTCTCATATAACGGACTTAATAATTGAAAGAGAACATATGAATTGTCTACACTCAGGTTTGAAATTGACTCATGCTAACTTATGTCAAAAATACTGGATTGTGTCTGCAGTTCGCCAAATAAAGAAAATATTACATCGCTGTGTCAAATGTACCCGATTTAGAGCTGAATGCGCGGAACAAATTATGGGTTTTTTACCTTACAATAGGGTAAACGAAGCTCATACATTCCAAAATATTGGATTGGACTTTTGTGGCCCATTCAACATTAAGCAATCGCGTGTTCGCAGTGTGATTATCACTAAAGGATATGTAGCAATTTTTGTATGTTTCGCTAGTAAGGCAATTCACCTTGAGCTTGTTTCTGATTTGACTACAGAATGCTTCCTATCAGCATTGACGAGGTTCATAGGAAGACGAGGAATTTGCAAAAATATTTCTTGTGACAATGGATCCACATTTAAGGGATCTGATAATGAGCTAAAGAAAATGTACGAGCTTCACGCCTCTGAAGCGTTTCGAAAACGCATACAAGAGTTTTCTGCTAACAAGGGCATTGAGTTCAAATTTATTCCTCCATATTCACCTCAGTTTGCTGGACTTGTAGAAGCGTGCGTAAAATCTTTCAAATATCACTTTAAGCGTATTGTCGGCAGTGAAGCTTTAACGTATGAAGAATTCAATACAGTTATTGTACAAATAGAAGGAATTCTTAATTCTAGGCCATTAACACCTTTCACAAATGATCCTAGTGACTTTACCTTTCTAACTCCGGCACATCTAGTTATTGGAAGATCAATAACAGCCGTACCTGATAAGGATTACTGTGACGTACCTAGCAATAGACTTTCTTTCTGGAGACGTTGTAACCAGATTACTCAGCATTTCTGGAATGTATGGAGGAAGTCTTACCTCTCATCGCTTCTCAACAGAACCAAGTGGAAGCTCAGGAAAGAAAATCTGAGAATAGGTGACTTAGTTTTCATAAAGGTGAACAATACTTCACCTACATCTTGGCCCATGGCTAGGATTATAAATGTAATTAAGGGCCCTGATGACAATGTTAGAGTGGTTGACCTTAAAACTCAAAATGGAACATACCGTCGATCCATACACAACTTAATTCCGTTGCCAATGGATTAAACTTTGTTTGTTATGTTTTATTTGTTGTTTATGTTTTTGCTTGCCTTAATGAGGGGGCAATATGTATTGAAAAATACAACTGACTTTGAAGTATAGGAGAAAAAATGTATCTGTCAATTCGATTGGAAAAAATATATAAAAGAAATCACTAAAATGGTTTTATACAGATGACATAAGTTAACCAGAGGATGCACATTACCCAAATAAGGTGGTGAAATAGACAATAAGAGTAATAACCACATTGACACATACGATTTGAATTTTACAAAAATAATAAAGAAAATATGGGATTCCACTATCTATAGGTGTGCAATGAGATTTCTAAGCAAAGTTTGCAATCATACTGACCAAGATCTATAATCCAGGGAAGTCTCCGGTATGGCACCTACCTTCTCGGAGGTGATATTGGCTAGTCAGAGCATGTGCTTTGGCCCCTCTGACTCAGCCACCCATACCGGATTACATAAAAAAAAAAAAAAAGATGTTTCTTTCAAAAATGTCCAACATTAATTGACACATTAAACGTTCATGTAACGTCTGTCATTAGTAGGTAACGATACGCTAAGGGGTGTATGTGTATCAGATACTGATCACGTTCCCATACCAATTATTTTTTTACGATATAAAAAAACTACTCACTCCTCAAATTTAATACGTTAAGTGCGCGTATTTACGTTTTTACGTATTTACGTAAGTACGTTTTTTTTATAGTAAAAAAAAAACGTATGGGAACGTGATCAGTATCTGATACACATACCTACACCCCTTAGCGTATCGTTACCTACTATTGAAATACCTTATATATATAAAATAAATAATTATTTGACGACGACCAATAAGTCGAAATATCATGAAAAATATGTGTTTTTTTAATTTTAATTTCTAATGTACAAAATATATATTATAAAAATAACGGAAAACAAATATTGGCGTAAAAATTGCACGTTTTTATGGTTTTATTTATGGAAACTGACACAGTTGGCTACATCACCTACTACATCCGTGATGTCAGCCTATAACACCTTGGTGAACTCGGTGCCATGTCAGTGCTTCACTTCGGTCATATCGGCTACACTGAACTGGACGGAAAACACGAAGTATTTAAATAGCCGTTTCAACCGACCTTTCTTTCAGTGCGGTGTTATCAACACGAACGGATTAAACCTACCATCTAGTAAGGCAAGAAGAGAAGGAACCTACAGTTTTAAGGCTGCGATATGCAAATTTTAGGTGAAAACGAGATTTTTGCAATTTTCAAAAAAATATTTCAGAGAAACCAGGCCACACAGATAAAAAAATTAAAATTGATCACGTTACAATCAAACCCCCTTCAAACCCCACCTTGTCGTAAAAAATTGGTAACATGGTGTTTTTAGCAGCTTTTTCCAGGGTCAACCTATACAAAAACTAAAACAAGCAGGATAAACCCTAGTTCCCATCTTTTTCTTGAGCTTCTTCTGAACATTTTGTGTATAAGTGTCTTGATTTTCTTAACAATTTCTTCTAAAAAAACGTAATTTATGGTCCGCTGTCGTGTTTTTTTTTTGGCAAAAATGACATGTTATAAGAAATAAATCACTAAGCATGTTAAAATTCATATTATTCATATGTTTTGCATCGGCGGAATAGGGCCTCGATCGATCGCTCCACTGATCTACCGAGGCTGACAAATGATGCTTGTTCTATATGTAATAGGTTTTGCTAGTCTCACTTAAGAGAAACAATAGTAATGCCGCCTACATATTGTCCCATCTCATATCAATAATACCTAGGCAGAAGGGCCTATAATACCTAAATGCCCAAGTGACAGGTATAATTAAGATGATCTTAACGGGATCACGAAGCTGCATAATTAAGGTGTCTACATCGTTAATGCTTGTATCACTTACTATTAACTGATTAGTACAGTATAGCTAGCAGGCACGTGCCCGAAGCTCCGCTCGTATCCATTGTCTCTCTGGTTTGGGCGAAATGTGCAATTATGTCAAAGTAAACAAAAAACACGTAATGACAATTTGAAGTGTACTAATAAAAAGAAAAGAAAATAAATTATACAAAACAACAAGTTTAGTTTTAAGAAGACAATGATAAACTAAAATAAAATTGTATGTTTGCCTAACAAAGGACACAGCTTGTGACTACGTCGCTGATTTTAAACAATGATTAAAAAAAAAACAAAAAAATAAAGATATTTTTTTTTTGTGAAATACGAATACGATATCCTATTACTTTAAGTGAGCTACTCTTGTATATTGTTAACAATATTGTTTATTGTATAATTTCATCCATAGGTAGGTAACCTACGCTTGGATATGTCGAAAATTCCGCCAGTTCTAAATTCAATGCGAAGAAGAAGTGACAAACAAACTTCGCAAGTCATAATGTTGTGTTAGTACCTTATAAGTATTAGTATATTATAGTAACTAAAAATAATTAATCCATACTACCGCTCATTAGTATTTACAGCATAAACATGAATACTGAAGAATCTGAATATAATATATATAAATGCTATTACAGCAGTATCTCTATTATCCGAGTTCGCTTTAACTGAGGTCGGTTTTAACCGAGCTTAACCGAGATGCAAAATTTAGATTTTTGGAAGAACGAGATTTAAAAGAAAAATCGACCATCGGCGTCAACGCAGACTAGCTGACGATAGCTTGGCGAAAGCTGAAACGTTTAGTTAGGGCGCTGTAAGAGGGTTGGCCACTAGCTGGTCTCGAGCTCGATTAAAATGTTCTACTTGCAAAGGGCCCGAATGTGCTCGGTGAAGCTGTGCAGAGCTGTGTTCGTCAGTTGCTTTTGGAATGTGAATATCACATATATGTATACAATTATTGCTATTGAAATATATGACTTTATCTTAATATATGTTTATTAAATCGGCTAACTGAGAAAATCTGTTTTCACAAAAAAAAAAAAAGACGCCGGGCGAAGCTCGGTCGTCCAGGAGCCACTAATAAAAGAAAAATCCAAATTTTACTAATCTAACCCTTAAAAATTGCTTGCAGTATTTCCAGCAAATATACCTTTATATATATATGTGTTCACGCACACCATTTCGTTAGTTTTACCTACACTTGATATTGACGTAAAAGGGACGGTTTATGAATTCTGTGAATAAATTATTAATAATATAAGAAAAATTCAACCTTTACTAATCGAATCCTTAAAATTTCTTAAATTCTTTTTAGCAAATATACCTTATATTTGCTCACGCACATAATTTCGTTAGTTCTACCTACACCACAGCCTACACTTAATATTGACGTAAAAGGGCGGTTTATGAATTCTGCGAATAAATTATTAAAAATAGAAACTCTCGGCTTTTTCCAAGACTGTTCTGGGAAAGGCCCTATTATGAAAAGGCAGCGGTTACTCCTCTTAACCCCTTCGTAAATGAATCTGGCCGTACGCCCCGCCGCCCCTTTCCAACCTCCCCCGACTGCCCCCGGGCGGTCTCGTCGACGATTTTCCGTCATTTTCCGTCGTTTCCCTCCAGCTCGGCGACAGCAGGCGGTCGGAATACATTACACAATGAATAGACAACTAATTACACTCGCGGAATGTCGCCTTAATGACGACGGCTGAGGGGAATGCGAGCAGAAACTTCACTTTAGATAAGCCAATTAAAAAACCTACATAAAAGTAAGTCGTTGACAAGCAAATTGAATTGCGCGATTTTCAACGAAACGGTTTGAAAACCATTTGAACATGGAATTAAGAAGTAAGTTTAAATATCAAAATCTGTGGTGTGATGGTAAATATAGCTTAGAAATATTAGCTTACCATGTTTGGATTACTTTTGGATAAACTTTTGAAAGTTTTATTTTTAAATTTCTAACGATGGTGAAACACACCGACACGAAGTTGTCGCAAGCCTGACTGTAAATTTGTAAACTGAGTGTAAATTGTTTATAAAGAAAAATCTGTTTGCTTGATGAATTACGGACAATAAAGTGTCGTCTCTCTGCGTAATCGTCGCTTAATATTCTATGGTGCAACCCCAAACGCAGCGAGCGGTGTTCGCAATAATAATTCTACAATTTAGACTTTTCGTAATTAAGGACTAAGCGGCGCTCTTACGTAGGTGCCGAAGGAGTTGGCGGAATTCGGCAAAGTGCTTGCATAATTTATGTCGAACTTGAAAACTCGGAGAAGTTTTTTCGGCTCAAGTGTTAAGGCCAAGTGCGAATAGAATTCGATATCAGGCGAGAGTTTCAAAACTGTTGATTTCGCTGAATTCAAAAGCATAGAAATGGATAAATTTATGATTAAATTGTTAATAAATTTATATTTAGATTTTGCTAGAGTTTGAAAAGTTATGTACCTGCAGAGAGGTACTATCTTTCCCGTAAATGACATCACCACATCTCCAACTCTTGCCACTTTCAAAAAGCTTCTGAAAGAATTGTATCTCTCCAAGGAATAAAGGTGATTTATTATTTACAGATAGTTTGTGTGTATCGAGTATCTATTGTTAAAACATAATACATATATAACTATGCTTCTGTGTATTCTTATTTAGTATGATAATATTATATCCTATGTTTATGTAAGATGATCTAGTATTTGTACCTAAATATATATAAGGTGTTTCGTTATTCATGTCGTTTCTTTCAGGGGGTTGTTCTGTATCGTAAACTAAGTAACTTTTGTTCAACAGCTTTTGGAAATTGGAAAAAAAATGTTTACTTTCTCCATACATTTAAGGGCAGACCTAACCTGCAAATGTATGGGGAAAGTGAATTTTTTTTTTAACCCATAGATTGTTATCTATGTCAAATTAAAATTTTCATATGTCTTTATTGATATACAATTTGACAGTTTTACACATAATTCTTACTTTAAAATAAGTATACATTTTGTCTAGTAATTGGGTGTGTTTTTAACTGATTTCAAAAAGGTTTATGATTTATATTAAAAATGTATATTTCTCTGAAGCAGCCTTTATAGGCTGCCATGCACCGATTTAAAGTCGACCACTTGGCATAATTCGTTCGACACAGTCCCACATGAAAAAGATTCGGGCGCCGCGTCCTAGCGACGCTGCAGTGCAGAGACACTCTCGCTACCAGCTCAGTATATATGTATGTATGTATTCGTAATATTCGAATGCCCGTGGGCGCCGTCGGACTACACCTCTGCGTTAGTCTGGCGCGCGCCATATATCGAGCTTTCCAGAAAAAAAAATTATGTATGTATGTATGCATGCATGCATGTATGTATGCAGGTACAAATACAGACTAAACAAATAGCATGAAAATAATGTATCGGTTCGACGCACCCCTATGCTTCTGCAGCAGCGTGATGGTAGGGTTCTGCGCGCGCGGCAGCCGCCCGCCCCCGCCGCCTCCGCCGCGCCCCCGCCCAGCGAGTTAAGGCCCGCGGGCGGCGCGCTGTGCGACGTCCGGCAGCCGCCGCTCGCCCGCCTCGCTCAGCTGCGGCGCGGACTCCCACGCCTGCGGCGCGGACACCGTTCCGCTGCGACACCGCCTGCAACAATAGCGAGAGGGCTCCTATGAAACATGTAAGCTCTCAATTCCGGGACTAGTGCCGTAGTGTAGCCGACATGAAATGAAGGGAAACACTCACATGAAACCTAGAAAAAATGCAAAGCGAAAATCATTGGAAAAAATACATCCCGGCCAGGATATAAGAGTACGTGCTTAGTACTAACATATAAACATAAAATATTATGACATCTAGAGTTCCCCCGGTGTTATGGGCTGACATCGCGGATGTTGTAGGTGATGTAGCCAACCGTGTTAGTTACCATAAAAAAAATGTACTTTCATTATAATACAGATCTCAAACAATACCCTTCGTATTGACTTCGCCGCAGTCGGGTAAAAAGGTTAACTGGAAGAAACTTCAGGATTCGCCCAATTTTACACCTGATGTAAGAGTAATTAGTTAGGTATTTCTTTGAAAAGATTTGGAGTATGTTCGTATAAATAAAGTATTTCTCTATGCGTAAGAGACACATCACCTACACGTTACACCTGCTAGTCAACTCAGTGGGTAGGCAGAGACAACGGATACCCGCGTGCCACGATGCTGACACACCTCTGCCGCCTCTTCCACTCTCATAATGTTCTCCATACATGCTCGTCGGTTACGGCCACTACGCACTTGACCCTTTTTGAGTACATGCCTGATTTTGCCTAGGTAGTCGATTATTTATGTATTCTGTTTTGTTTTTATGTAATCCGGTATGGGTGGCTGAGTAAGAGGGGGCCAAGGCACATGCTCCTACCAGCCAATATCACTTCCGAGAAGGTAGGTGCCATACTGGAGATAAACCTTTGGATTGCTGGCTATAGTGGACTAGAGGAGAACACAGCCGAGGTTGCGGCTATCTTACATCCAGTACGGTGGTACCAATCCAGTCGGCTAAATTTGAGCCTACCACCTAGTAAGGAGCAAGGGATGGGATAAAACCTACAGTTTTAAATCGGTACCGAAAGGTGGAAGCAGCAGGCGTAGGTATGGACGTAAAATTTTTTTTCGTCAGAAAAAATAATCATTGGTACACGCAGACCGGATTCGAACCTCGGACCTCACGCTGCTTTTGAGCTATTTACTACAAAATAACAGGAGATTTTTCATATTCCATTTAATGTTGTTATGAACTGTGTCGTTCTCGTCTGATAAGCTTTTATACTTATGTTCCTCGTACTCGGGTGCTCTCCTGTTAATGTTACAAGTTAGTTATACTTTAGAATAAATTAACATAATGCTCTTTCGGCACAAAGACGGAGACTTAATCGCGGATCTTTCTTCTGTACCGTTTTATTCTTTAACGTTATGCCTATAAAAACAATTTAATTTAAGACAGTATAGTCACGAGAGAGAGAGAGAGAGAGAGAGAGAGAGAGAGAGAGAGAGAGAGAGAGAGAGAGAGAGAGAGAGAGAGAGAGAGAGAGAGAGAGAGAGAGAGAGAGAGAGAGAGAGAGAGAGAGAGAGAGAGAGAGAGAGAGAGAGAGAGAGAGAGAGAGAGAGAGAGAGAGAGAGAGAGAGAGAGAGAGAGAGAGAGAGAGGGGGGGGGGGGAGAGAGAGACAGAGAGAGAGAGAGAGAGAGAGAGTGTTATGAGCTGACATCGCGGATGTTGTAGGTGATGTAGCCAACCGTGTCAGTTTCCATAAAATAAAGTAGGGAGAGAGGTGCCTAGCAGATGACGAGGTTAAGAAGAAGGGGAAAGGGGGACGGAGAAGAGAGAGGGGCTGAAGCGAGGGAGGAAGGGAGAGAGGGAGGGATAGATGGTTCAGGGAGAAAGAATACAAGATAGCCAATCGTTTATTATTATAATTGGATTTGCTTATAAACCGAGCCAACCGTGTCAGTTTCCATAAAAAAAACAAACAAATTCAAATGTATGAACCTAACATTTTCATAAGTCACAGAATCAAACTCGTTCACTTTTTAACCCCCGACGAAAAAAACGGAGGGGTGTTATAAGTTTGACGTGTGTGTGTGTGTGTGTGTGTGTGTGTGTGTGTGTCTGTCTGTGGCATCGTAGCTCCCAAACGGATGGACCGATTTGGATGCGGTTTTTTTTATTAGGAAGCCTGTTTAATCGGGATGGTTCTTAGCTATGTTTGTAATCAAGTAATTAAGTAATTAAGTAATAAAAAAAATTATTATCTTCAAAAGTGGACCGATTTGCATGCGGTTTTTTTTAAAAAGCTTGAAATAAAAGTTAAATTACAAATTTAAAAAACCCCCGACTCTTAAAAAGTCAAAAATAATTTCCGTTTACTTACTTAAAGGAGTCGGGGGACCGCTAAGTAAATTAAATATAAAGACTCAAAAGTTGCGCGGGAATTTACTTAGCGGTCTACCGACTCCTTTAAGTAAGTAAACGGAAATTATTTTTGACTTTTTAAGAGTCGGGGGTTTTTTAAATTTGTAATTTTATGTACAGAAATAAACTCTGCGTCGAAACAGCATAAAACACACACATTTATTCGTGTATGTTAAAAGCAATTTTATTCTGACCAAATACGTTGTCCAATGCAATTGGTGCGTAAATGCTGCACTATGATTATCGATCATTCGAAAAATCCAATCTGCATTAATTTCAGTGAAAGAGCCTACAATAAAATGGTGCATGCAATTTTAACAGTTTTGCCTCAAAGTTCGCAGCAATTTTCGTTTCCCAACGCCCCGCCCTGGTCGCGTTGAAACTAGCCGTAAAACAATCAAAACGATAGAAGCGGTTTGACATACGGGTCAAAGTTCAGTGTTAATGGTGTGCATTAATAGATACGTAATTACAAATTTAATGTACAGTATGTGCAGTAGTCACCACATTAACTTCGAGAACAGATTCGTAGGATCAATAGGAACAAAAAAGTGTACGACCGTTTTTCTTCTCTATTCAGCTTGAATGAAAAATACGGTTTCCATACAAAACATTTTGCGAATTTAATGCACAAGCAATCTAATGTCCTAATTAATGTTTTAGTACGATCACACACGTGCATCAAGGCGCACGGTCATTTTGCGTGCGACTGACCGTGCGTAAAGCAGGTCACGGTACGTCGTCGGTCGCCGTCGTCAGGCGCTCGCCGCAGTACGATACGTACTCATACATTAGATGAAAGTTTAAAAAAAAAAATTAAAAAAAAACACGAGATTTAGAGAGGGGGGAGAAACTTTAGCGACACTGAGTTTGTAACTTTTTTCCTAATATTGAGAAATGTATAAATAATATGAAATTGTTTAATTAGATCCATTTTATCAATTAAGTGCCTAATAATTACCCTTTCCCTAAATTTATTTTAGACCATACGAGTAATTTCCCCGTCGTGAAATTGCAAAAAAGAACATTTTCTTATCAGAAGATTACGAATTACCCTGTTGATTTTAATGTATTGACTGCTGCGACACCCTGTAACTATAGATATATCTGTAAAAACTTGTTGATACACAGGTTGACACACAGGATGCTTCAGCAAGTAGGTAGTCTAACGGAGTCATTGAATGAGCGCATTTGTGGATTATTTTTCGTACGAAGTTAAGTTTCGTACGAATATAAGACAATACCAGTTCAATGCTTTTCATTTCTATGCCGGCATATTTGTCGGAAAATATAAATAATTTTCATTCCTGAATTCGCTATAAGCTCCGCTAAAAGTTCCTCCACTGCACGCCAGGATAATTGAGTGGAACTGCGGCAGACACCTCGTCAGGTCTGCGAGCCCAATTCAGTTTTTCACCGACACAAATACACGTGAAGCCTTAAAATGATGCCCAAGGCGCCAGTGAGGAGGCTTGCGAACTAAATTTATGCAAATAAGTGTTTTTGATACTCGCACGCGTAAACAGAGAGGCAATTACTCAAACTTTACGACACATCCCGCCCTAGTAATTTAAGGGCCTTTATTTTATAACGTGTGCAGAGCCGGGGCCAAATTTATTGCGAAGATCGCGGCATTGTTCCGGCGAACCGAGGGCTCAAGGCGGTCCCTGTCACCGGAGGGAATGTTCCTCGGAGGGCGCTCGGAGGGCGGAGCGCAGCAGAGGGTGGGTTGTCGATATTACTGCGGGTCGTGGATCGCGAGCAACGCAACAACACCATCGTCGTTTAGAGCCCTCGAGTACTAACTAGTTGTACACGAGCATACAATTGCTTAGAATAATTGCTTAGAATATCCTATCTTCGCAAACCATTTGCCATCAGCCACTGTCCATAGTAAGTGTCATCACCGCTTCGTCACTTTTCTATATGTTCTGTATCGTACTGTTGTGAATGAGGAAATGAACGTTATTCTATTCGATCGTGATGCCAGTATCCATTGCGTATTCTTCCTATCGGAGACACTCGTATGACATCTAGCCATACTCCCTATGATAATTTGTCTTTAACGAGGAAATATAAAAAGCGGGTGAAATACCTCTGTTGCCAATCGCAGTAGGCTAGATTTGTGTTAATAAAGTAAAGTGTTTACTAAAATAAAGTGACATGGAGTGGTAACGTGCAGCAATATTTCCAACAAAGGCAATTCACAACATAGTGATATGAAGAGTAAATTCAAGTCGACGGACGTGCAGAGCTCCGGAAATTAAAGTGCTGAACACACAACAGTCTATTTCCCATTAAAATTACTATCTAGAAGGGACATAAACAATAAATTATGGTCCCACTCATTGCTAAACGTCCTAACTGAATTTTTTGTAAAAAATTAGGTAAAACCATAGAAATCATTTTTTTTCAGCTTTCGTGTTCTCAAGTACCACAATTCAAGAAGTGCCAAGTGTCGTGTTTATAGGTAGAGCCGTTTCGAGTTTCGTCTTACCTGGAAAACAATAAAATCTAATTCCCACTAACTAACATACTTTAATTCAAATACTTACTTTAAGCTTAGTAAGAGACTTTGAAAAATCCTAGTCCTATCTTAAAAAAAAAATATTGCTATGATTGTTGAATTAAATAATATAAAATCATTTGTAAACCTTCACTGTTATGAAAACAAAAAAAAAAAACATTTTCATGTGCTTTGCTAGGGACGCTATAGGGAGGCAAAAATACTAAAAACGCTCTCCTAAATAAAAATTTTAATAACAGTTACGACGTTTAGCTATAAGAGGAACGATATATATGTCCTAGATGAAATTACAAATTATTATGTCTCTCTATCACACTTTTCTTCTCACGGATATTCTGTCTGCTCCAAATGGAAGGCACGCAGACCAAAGTGTTGGTAACAAGATTAGTATGAACAAAGAGTATGAGTATGAAGTGTATGACAATAACGCTTCCGTGGCCATTTACAGTAGCGCCATCTCTATTGAACCGAGCAAAGCGTTTTACGAACCCCTGAATAGTATCGCATAGACATCCTGAAGGAAAATGCGAAGTAGCCAATAAGGATGCTGAAATCATCCTTAAGGATCAGTTTGTTTTCGTAGTATTGTATTAAATGTTTATGTTTGTATCGTTCTGGTGTGTTTTACAGTAAATTGTATTTCTCTATACAAACATCTTCTGTCAGAAAATTTGCATAGCTTATGAGTTAGAATTAACGGAGTGAAAATAATGTGGATTAACGAAGACAATGTTTTAACACAGCTACGGAAATAATCAAAATTATAATAATTTGGGGTTACGTTGGGTAGAATGTTAACATGAATAATATGAATACGAATAATATGAAAATATTTTAACGATAAAAAAAATACATTTTTTAGAGACTTAGGATTTACAGAATTTTATGTATTTTCAAGCGACTTCAAAATTGTATGCAACGTGACGAACAACACCAGTTCTATCTCTTTGAATGGTTTGAGAGAGATTAACAAACGATATTGATTGAATGCGGTTGACTTGGACTAACTCCGTTTTCCGCGGAGTCGTACGGACAGATCTACTTATAGGTAATATAGACACTTACAGATGTTTCAGAACGATCCTTGAATAATTGGGGTTACCAGCGGTCAACTTAATTGGAGGTATTGAGATATCGTAGAAGTTATATTCGGAATGTTTATAGTACTCGTATTTACTTTCCCCATACGCTTTACCCCACCTATAAGTCGGATTGGCACCTCCTAGGGGGTGAAATTTTCATCTGATCTCAGTCTCCAACCTCTAAATCAGTTAGATATCTAAATCTGACTACTATAAAATAAATATGTTTGTAGTTAATTCGCCGCAAGCCGGGTTATAACCTTCTTGTTAACCCCCGACCAAGGAGCTTTGAACCGGACCAGTCAGGGGGTTGGGGGCGCGGGCGGTGTGGCCCGATCGTTGTTCTGTGCCCCCGACGAAAAAGGGGGGTGTTATAAGTTTAACGTGTGTGTGCGTATGTGTGCATCGTAGCTCCCAAACGGATGGACCGATTTGGACGCGTTTTTTTATTAGAAAGCTGGTTTAATCGAGATGGTTCTTAGCTATGCTTGTAATCAACAAATCAATGAATCTAAAAATTAATTTGCAGGCGGTTTTTTTTAGTTTTTATATATTATTAATGTAAAAACATGCCCATACGCAACCCAATGTATGTCCACACTAAAGTGGTGGCCAAACCATAGTAAGAACACCTAAAAATACCAAAAATATCGCGTACTATAATTACATTATGTTATAAATCGATTATTTTTATTTGGCAAATGAATTAGTTTGAGACTAGTTTGAATGAATAATTTAATGAACATTATTTTTGACCACCACTTTAGTCAGGACATTATTGTATTTATGGGCATGTCCTTACGTTAATCATATCCAAAATGCCTCCTAGGAGGTGAAGTTGGCATTGTCTCACGTACCAACAGTCACCCAATCTGGCACCTATAGGAAATTCTTGTATTTAAGATAGTGCGAAAATTTTATAGCCATTCTTTTCACTTCACTTCCATTCTCTAGCAATGCTGTTCCACACGTGTTCAAAAGCGGTCAGAGCAATAATATTCACACCGGGCCAATATTGCCGATCGCCGAGAGATGGCGCTGGCGGAGGGCGAACGAGGTTGACAGGGTTCGCCGGAGGTTGTCGCCGACATCTGTTTGCGCACAAATCCGATCCGCGGAGGTCTATCGTATATTACAGAAGCTGGAACGAGTCAGCAGCGAGTTGGGGTGGTCTGGATGGGTCCAGAGAATGATAAATCTGTTTTTGTATTAAAACAGATTTTACTGAAACTTCGAACTACTTTCGTCCAATTTTAAAGCACATACTCTCTACCATGATTAGAATTCCACGGCTATAAGGTCAGTCTTCAGTGACGACCGTTCAAGAAACACACTCGCCGGAAGACTATTTTGCATTAGTCAACACAAAGGAAAGGTACTTAATGAGGAATATAGCTAAAATTAAAGAAAATATATTGGAATAATATTTTTTCCTTAACCAGCAAAGACCACATTCAGCACCCTCGAGCAGAGATGGGTTAAGGGTGTAAGGTTTGATTGGGAGCCCCATCCGAAGCAACGCTCGGAGTATCCGTCCGGGAGATCGCAAATAGAATCGCGAAGAGCAGCTTGCGCATAAATATATTTCCCAATAATATTGTTTGGGGAAACCAGAAAAGTATTGCTCCTCTAGCCAGCGAGCAAGAACGGTTGTTATAATAAATTTGAGTTTAACGTGCTCTTGCAGTTTTGTTTTGAAACAACAATTCAATATTGTATCGGGAGGCACGGCAGTGCCCCCACCGACCGCCAAGTCGAGCAACACGGCCGTACCATCCTTTTCTCGAAGGAACTCAGGGTACTTTTGGTCTCCCTGTATCTTTGTTGTGGATAGAGATAAACACCTGAAATTTTAGTTACCAAGAGTTATACCCCAAACCGAGCTATACCCCAACTAAAATAGTATTATAACAATAATATGAATGTATTGTGTATTTTTATTACTTTTTGTAAAATGTATGTAAAATTAATATAATATATTTTAAAAACGTGAAATAAAGAATATATAATATGAATGAATCTATTATCAGTTTGTTGTAAACTGAAAAGGAATCTTTACGAAGCGATCTGTTTGTGCTGTCCGATTGCCAAGTCAGGGTGTTTTTTTATAGAAAGGAAGATGTTAAATATAAGAGTAGTAAATATTATTCAAGATTTCGAATTTGTTGCGTTTGCGGTTGAAACTCTCGGTCCGTGGAGCAGTGAAGCCAAAAGCTTCTTGAAGAGGCTTGGGCCTCTGCTGGTGGACGCTACTGGCGTCCCGCAATCAAGGGCCTACTTCATTCAAAGGGTAAGCCTTGCCATCCAGCGGGGTAATGCAGCAAGTGTTCTAGGAACATTTGAAAATGCCCCTTTTGATAGTTATTTTAATGTTTGTTAGGTAGGTTTATTTCTTTAGTTATTAGTATTACTTTTTTGTTATTTATTAAATAAATATTATTAATTTAGAGTAGTATATAAATATTGATTATTATTAAGTAGAAAATAATTTATGGCAACATTGTTGAATTCGGGCTTAAATGATATTAAAGACTTGGATCTGCATGGGATCTTGTGACTTTTTACGGTGGAAAGGTTACGTGCGAGACTATTGGCGTCTTTTTTTATATTATATGTTTTTGGTGGGATTTGGGTATTCTAACATTTATATACTGTCAGTCAGTCAGCGGGCAAGCGTCTACTGCTGGCCATAGCCTCTCTAATTTTCCTTCATTCCTCCCGTCCATCAGCGTCACGGAACCACAGTCATACTTGATGTCGTCGTCCCACCTGACTGATGGTCTTCCCGCATATTTGTCTGTCCAGAGCCGCCAGTGCAGGACACGGCTACCCTAACGGTCATCATCTCTTCGGCTGACGTGCCCAGCCCACTGCCACTTAACCACCCGTTTTCCATTTATTGTGTGTTTGTTTACCGCCGAAATTTTGATTTTAGATCCTTTACATGGTTTGACCGATTTATTTGTGTACTTTTCTAATACCATTTTCACCACATCCGGTTAAATCTCGTTAAACAGTTATTCGTCAGTAAATGTTACGTTTCTCTAGCCGAAGATGGTGAAATCCGCCTTATGATGCCAAGATAAGATCAAAGTACGTTAGGCAGGCTTAGGTAAAGAAGTTCACCCACTATGGGGCAGTGTTTTTTTATTACATATCTCATGTCACAGCTAATCAAGGAAATGGGTCTTTCTCCGGATGGGCAGAATAAGCGAGTCCGGATCGAAAAGTCTTATAAAATGGATTCATAATACTTTCATATTTTTTTATATTGTAGATATGATTAAAATACTAGGGGGGGCCTGTGTCCTTTTTTTAATTCATTAATTAGAAATGCGATAAAAAAAATTCTAACTGCTGAAATCTTGACTTCACTGGCGCGTCCGGACTACACTTTGCGGTAGAAAACATTTTTTTTCTTATCATCTATAAGGAATTACGCTACTTTGTATATGTTCTCTAAAACCTAGTTAGTTATGCTTTACCTTATATTTTTACTAAGCATGAATACGCTTTAGAAGACGAAATACGAATTATTTTATCTGCGTCCGCTAGTTTCCTTTGATATCGGTGGCGCGAAAAAATATCAGTCGCGCCTCTTCTATGGCGAGGACAACACGTCTGTGCGTTCCTGTGCGGCCGTGTTATTAAGGTATGTAATCGTTTTCGGTGGCTTGGTAACCTATAAAATTGATTTCGCTGAACCAATTTTCTCGTTATTTATTTGACATATTACTATTATATTTTAATTAGAGATTGTCTTATTAGTCCTAGATCTCCAACTTAGAGAGCAAAACTGTATATATAGATTATATTTGCAAATATTTTAGATTTTCCTTACTTTTTTGATTTCAGTGTCAATGACTTCGGTGTTTTCGGTGGAAATAGGTGCACCGAAGTCAATTTCAAAACCACCGAAAGCAAGAAACATATTTTTTAATTAAATAGCATGCCTATTATAACTTATAAACAGGATAACTTATGTATTTGAGGTTTAGAAATGAAAAAAAAATTTAATTCACATAAATTTAAAAACATTTAAGACTGCAAACTCTACGTAGCAAAACCTAACTTACTGTATTCTATTGCGTCATTGAGAGTTTTCGTCGAATGAAGTACAAAAAAAAACAACAGTTTTTCTTTTAATCGAAGTTATATAGTATTATGCCGTTTACACTGTATTAACTAAATAACTTTTGAGACTAGTATATATTTTTTATTAAATATGTTTTGCGTTACGGTAGATCCGACTTTAGGACGAACTTCAGCTTTCCGAAGGCAGCCCAACCCAGTTGAATGTGTCTCTCTACCTCCTTGAGTAGGCCTTGTCGACCTACCTAGCCGAAATATTTGTTAGAAATATACGTATTCCTCCACTTGTTCGATCATTTCACCGTAGATCAGACCTAGATGGCACCCTAGATGGTGCCTGCTCGGCCGACTACTCAATCAATGCTGGTGTTCCACAAGGATCCGTGATGTCGCCTACGCTGTTTCTATTATTCATCAACGACATGCTCTCGCTCGGCGAAATACATTGTTACGTGGAGGACAGCACGGTGCACGAAGGGTTCATCAAGGACTGGAAGGGTAGAGAAGCCTCAGCAGCAAACGCGAGACGCGAAACTGTTGCTCGGGTTGACCAGATTCTCGAAACACCCCTTTGTAGTCGACAGAAGAGTTCTTCGAACTGCACGATTCTCTAAATCGTTCTTGTGCCGCACTCCAAAGGTGTGGAACGGGCTCCCAGGGAATATCTTTCCCCACTCCTACAATCCACGGATCTTCAAATCGCGGGTTAATAGCCTTTCCCCAGCGACATTAGTCAACCTCCAAGCCGGACTGGCACCTCCTCGGCGGTGAAATTGGTTGCGCCTGAAGCTTCGACCTCGGGTAGAGCCACCCAGTTCAGAAGCAATAAAAAAAATCCAGGTTCATCCTCAGGCCGACGTTCAGCGCGAGGTCTCGCGAGACCTCGTAAAGGTCGCTGAGCGTCTCTTGAAGCTGAACCCGGGTATGGGCGAGGAGGACAATGTTATCCGCGAAACGGAGATGACAGATGACTGAGAAACTCCCCATTGACATTTATTCCAATGTTCTCCCACTCAAGCGTCTTGAACACGTCTTCAAGAGCTTTTGTAAGGAGCTTGGGTGAGATCACGTCCCCTTGCCTCACTCCCTTACCAAGGAGCATTTTTTTAAATAAAAAGCGCGACATGAGACGACGAGCCACCAATAAGGTGCCTAATGACGCCCATGGAAATTCGGTCGTACGCTGGGCTTTCGAATGCCATGCCGGCCTGACATGTGCTATTCACGCCTCTCTTGAAGGACCCGAGACGATACTTGGGGGGAAATACGTGGGCAGGGAGAGCGTTCCAGAGTTTACCAGTTCTGTGGAGGAAAGACCTGCAGAACCGATTGGTACTCACCCGTATAAGTCCAGCGTATAGGGATGCAATCCCTGTCGAGTGCGCGTTGTGCGGAGGTGGAAAGGGGACGGAAGGATCGTGTTAAACAGCTCCTCCGAGCATTCACCATGGATTGAATAAGCGATAGAACACACTTATGTCGCCGACATTCCTACGGAGTTGCAGTGGTTCTAGATCGCGGTACACGTTGGGGTCATCCACTAGTCGCAGGGCTCGACTCAGGATCGAATCCAAAGGCGCAAGCTGGTATTTAGCTGAGCCAACCCACAAGTACGAGCAGTACCCCAAGCAGGACCTAATCTGTGCTATACAAAAGCAGCCTTTGGCCCGGCGTGAAGTACCGTCGCACCTTATTGAGTACGCCCAACTTTTTAGAAACTAGCTTGGCCTTGCACTAGATTATGGCGCCGAAAGTTTAGATCGTGCGACAGTTCGACTCTGAGGACCCCGAGGTGATCGCTTAATTTTAGCGACGGGACCTGGAAGGAAGGAGCGGGTGTGAACGCCGTTCTTTTCGCACTGAACGCGCAGACTGTCTTGGAAGCGTTAAACTCGACCAAATTAGTACGGCCCCATTCGGAAATAGACCGAAGCGTTTGTTCGAGTTCAGACAGTCTTCGCCTCTTCTCATCCACAACGTCCCGTCTGGCTGAAGGGTGACTGGTGTAGGATCCGTGTACCTACTTTTGTCCGCATAAAAATGTATGTTGCCGAGTACTTAGCAGAATATCATTGGATGGGGCGAGTATTTTCATGGAGCCTCACAGTCACCGCCGTTTACCGATACAAGTTTTGGAGTATCTCGACGTATCGGTGGTCGATTTATTATTAGGTATAGTATTACGTGTGAGCTTTGCCGTGATAGCGAATTCAAAAGAGGAATGCTTAGCTAAAAAAAGAGTGGCTGAAGGACTTGAATATTTTGAATTGAATTGAAAAGCTAGAAATAAAAGCCACCCCATACATTATGCACTTAACAAGGAAAGAGACCGGCTATCACAAAAAAAATTTTTACAATATAAATCTGCTCAATACCTACTCATATCGAAATTGCACACAATTGTAGTTGGTATTGTTTGTTCTTTTGCACAGTTGCATAGTGTTTAAAGTGTTAAGTTATAAAGTAATTACACGATTTGATTTCGGTGACTTAAATATTGATTTCGGTGGACATCATATTTTTTTAATTCAATAACTTCATAACCGTTCAATCAATTTCGTTCCCTCCACCACCATTCGATTCTAAATTAATTTAAATTATCTTTTGCCTGTGAGAATGTCTAAATTCAAAGAAAAAAAAAGTGCCACCGAAGTCATCGAAATATTGCGACGGCGGAGAAAGACCCAAATACAATCATAAAGATAGTATAGGCAGTGCAATACAGTATTATATCACAGTCACAGGTCATGTGACTGTGATACATTCCTCCCGTCAATTCCAAAATATGGAACGGTCCTTCCGGTGAGTGTGTTCCCCACCACCTATAACCTGGGTATCTTCAAAAGGCGTGTCAATAAATTAGACGACAACCTTTTTGTCCGCCTCATAGCCGGCATGGCGCCTCTCTGAGCGTGGTTTCGCGAGGAATGGTATTATTGGCTGTGTCTGATCTACCGTTAATGTATTGGGCACAGACACCCGCGCCGGCTGTCTATAAAAAAAAATATTGGAAGAATGGGTGGTAGGAGACTAATGAAAGAAATTTATGGAGCGAATGTGAGTGGAATAGTTGGGAAGGGTCGCCCTAGACGCACGTACCTGGACCAGATCGGGCATGTGTGCTCAAAAATGGTCAAGTGTGTAGTACCCGTAAACGACGAGCATGTATGAAGAACATTATGAGAGTGGAAGAGGCGGCAGAGGTGTGTCAGCATCGTGGCACGCGGAAATCCGTTGTCTCTGCCTATCCCACTGGGAAACAGGCGTGACGCTGTGCATGTATGTATTGTCAGCTAAGTCAGTAAATTCACGATCATAGCTAAGTCCATTAGCCATTGCTAAGGTGGCGACAGAACGGATAAACTTAAAATATACCGTGGCGCCTTACAGTCAAAGCTAATAGCAGCCTTTACACTAGACAGATCGGAACGCGCTCCCGGGAACGCAGTCCGAACCGCGCGCTGGAACGCGCTCCAACTCGACGGTTTGGACTGCGTTCCGAACCGCAGCGCTAAAATACGCACAATTTGGTGCAACAGTTTTGAACGCGCTCCGAACTGCCTTTATTCGTCGCGCGCGCCGAACTGCAAGTGTAAAGCCAAATTTGAGAGTTTGGCGCGCGGTTCGGAGTGGCGCGTGGAGTGTCCCCGTTGCACAAAAGTTTTGCTTCAGATCTGAGTAGACACGGACTCTCCTGAGGTCGTAATCGCTCTAGCTGGCTTATTAGCCACTTTAAATAATAAACCTAAACGAAGAATGCGGGAAAAAACGTATAGACGTCGTTTTGGCCACATACTCATGTTAAGTGAACTGCATGAAAACTATCCAGAAGATTACAAAAATTACTTTCGGATGGACAGTGCCAGCTTTGATTATTTACTTGCTATAGTGTATTCAAAAATTAAAAAGAGAAATATAGTATTTCTGCCCTGGCTTTAAGTTTTTTTTTTTTTATTGAAAAAAAAAATACGTAAATAATACGTAAATACGTAAATACGTAAAAAAATTAAGTATAATAATACCCGACTTATATTATATTAATATAAGCATTTTAAAGATATTTCGTTTTTTTTTATAAATTCTTTTTATTATTATTTTATTTTAATAATATAATTAAAAATTAAAATAAAATATTTTGGGACCGGTCCATTATCACAGACAGGACTATTCTCGCGAACAGACCTGATATTGTGATAGTGGACCGGGAGGCAAGGCGCGCAACGCTCGTCGATATCGCCGTGCCGCATGATGGTAACCTCGTCAGTAAGGAAGCAGAGAAGATGTTAAAGTATCTGGATCTACAGCACGAGGTTACCAAAATGTGGCCCGTCGACTCGACGATCGTTGTGCCCATAGTCGTTTCGGCGCATGGGCTGATAGCGAAGAGCCTCGACGACCACCTTGAGAGGCTCTCGCTTAGTGGTTGGGTCAAGGGCCAGATCCAGAAGGCAGCCCTGCTCGACACTGCACGCATCGTCCGGAGGTTCCTCTCTTTGGGACCCGACCATCGGTAGCTTGGGCTCGCCCCGCCGCCGGTGGTGGAAACTCCATTTGTTTTTGTATTAATTTTAGATTTTAAGTTTGTAAATATTATGTAAAATTAATATAAAAAAAATGTGTAAATAAATGGATGACATAATTAAAAATTAAAATAAAATATTTTAAGAGAAAGTTTTAAAATATTTTTTACAATAAAAAATAAATTATTAAAAAATATAAAATTTATATTATTTATTATTTTTAAAATAGTATTTCTAAGACTTGGTCTTCCACAAAGCAGGATGAGATATAAATATTAAAATGAATTCGGTGAGCAGGTACTTCCACAGTCCAAACCGACATTTTGGAGCGTCCTTGCTTTACACGTGGTGCTTTTTAGAACGCGCGCCAAACTCTGACACATCTGCGCGCGCCGAAGCGAGAGTTTGGAATGCACGCCACTTGCCTTTACACTCACAGTTTAGAGCGCGGTTCGGAGTGGCGCGTGGTGAGGCGCGCGGTCCGAACTCTTAGTGTAAAGGCCGCTATTGTATTGTCACTGTGAACTGTATAATCTCCGACAGTGTGCAGTGGAAACCTAAAAAAAACACTTTTGTTTCATACCTGGATGGACAAGTATGTATGTATTTTTATTTGTATATTACATTTTAGATATTTAGTAATTTATATGTACCTATTAATATTAATAATAATATAAGAAGAAAAGCTGTCAGACTGACAGGGTGGAAAAATTTTCTCCGGAAAAATGAAAATTTTATAAAACTAGTCGTCGACAGCCTCGGCAGCGCAGCGGAATACCGGCGACACCGCCTCAGCGCTTCACCACCCCGCTGTGTCAGAGGAGGGACCAGTGATGCAACGCGTCCGAGTCAACAGCGCCTCTCCCGAGGCCTCGCCCTCCTCGCGGTGTGGCCGGAGGATCCAGTGACAAGACCTGCCGCTTCTTTCAACACCAGCAGCGCACACAATCCACCACGGTTTGCTACTCCATCGCCCGCGTCTGCCGGTGAGGGTGGCGAACCAGGGACGCGCCCCGCCACACCAGCTACGACGGGACGAAGTCCGCCGCCACCGGTTAGCTTGGGGCTATCGCGGCCCTGTGTCCCGCCCGCTTGCAGCCTCCGCTACCGGTGCAGCGCCGTGCGCCACAGCGACGCACGCAAGAGGCCTTTCAAGTATAGAAGAGCTGCGTGACGTCGCCCCGCAGCCCGGCGGATACGGAGCTCTCCGAGATGGGGGTGGTGGTGGCCTACGTGTCTAGTACCACCACCTATCGCTCGTAGCTTGCCTCGCGTCGTCTCGGAGAGCTCCGTAGCCACGGCCTGCACCCGCCGGCGTGCTTGGAGGCCTGCCTCCCGCCGCCGGCGGATATTTACCGTTTTTATTTAGATTTTTATTAATTTTGTGTATTTTTATAAGTTTTTGTATAATATTATAAAATATGTAAAATTAATATAAATATGGTAAAAATGTGAAAATAAATACATATTAATTTCACACAGGGACCGGTCGATTATCTATCACTGATAGGACTATTATGGCTAATAGACCTGACAGTGATAATCGACCGGGAGGCGCGGCGCGCAGCGCTCGTCGACATCACGGTGCCGCATGACGAGAACCTTGTGAAGGCAGAAAAAGACAAGATGTTAAAATACATCGATCTGTCTCACGAGGTTACCGACATGTGGCCCGTGGACTCGACGGTCGTTGTGCCCATAGTCGTGTCTGCGCATGGGCTGATAGCGAAGAGCCTCGACCATCATCTCAAGAGGCTCTCGCTAGAGCCACTTGCTTGGATCAAGGGTCAGATGCAGAAGGCGGTCTTGCTCGACACCGCTCGAATTGTCCGGAGGTTTCTCTCTCTCGGGTCCGACCATCGGTAGCCTGGGTTCGCTCCGCCGCCGGTGTTGGAAATTCCATTTTGATATTTTGTATTATTTTAGATTTAGGTTTTATTTGTAAAATTAATATGAAAAAAGAAAAAATGTGTAAATAAACGAATAAATATTAATTTTATTATTATTTTATCTTCAATTCTCACGTTCAACTCTTTTGCTACCTACTTACATTCCACTATATTAATCGAATCTCAAACATCCAAAGGTTGACTGTAAGAAATCTCTGTAAGTGTCCGCCTTTGCACCTTATGGTAAATGTTCTAATGCGCTTGTTACTTTTAAATCTCTCTTGGAGCAGTCAATAATTTTCTATTCTATTCTAAGATGGTGCTCTAAATGTACAGCAACGACGGCATCCTTATTCACAGGAATGTGTCGTTATGCAACCGACTACACAATGTTCATACATATCTTACGAGTACATTCGCATTCCAGCTCTTAACTGTTACAGACTTGTACCGCGAAACGCGCGCAGCCGTGTGACCTAACACGAAACCCTCCGGCAATTGACATATCATTTGGTGAGAGTACCGCCAACTTATTCATGCTCGGGAATGCCAGTTTTAAGTGAGCTCTTCCAGGATTTATGTAACGACACGCAAAGGTCATTGTGAGCTGTCGATTCCAAGTTTGGTACGACGCGAGTGGACGCGAACATTGGCTAAGATGTCGGCCAATCACGTCGCGTCGTTCACGTCTCAGCCGCACACTGACACCGCGTTGCATCGGCCTGAGGTACGTTTCGGGCGACCTTTTAACATCTCTCTGAGTGCTACGAATGCACCGGAGACCCGCCTCTATCTATCAAATACATTGATACCACGCGTTGTATTCCGACAATCGGGCTAAGCAGAGTAATCGGTGTTGTGCTGCAAGGACTCTTGTAAATTACAGCCCAACTTTCGAACAAGATAACTATCAAGCAGCAAGACACGAAGACCCACCTGCTGCATGACTCGGTGGAAGGATCGTTCCATGGTGAGAGGTGGCTAGCCACCTAGCTAGGTAAGTAGGTGGCTAGCCTGGCAATCGTGCGAGCATTTCTTGTATGTGTATATATCTGTTTCTTGGAAACGGCTGTAACGATTTTGATGACATTTTGCATTTAGATAAGGTTTTATTTTCTAAATTTATCTAGATAGGTGTCATCCCTGAGATAATCCGATTTCATACAAAAACATTTTAACAATGTCATATAGTGCCATTTGTATTATTTCAAATGAATATAAGCAACTTTTCCAAAGGGGAAAGCAAAGTTATCACATTCCCACGGCAAACTCGAAAGACACTGAACGAAGCTCGGTCGCCAGGTATGAAAATATAAGGGTAAAAAGAAGAAATGGAATAGAATAGCACAGAAACTCTTTATTTCACACAATTGAAAGAAGAACAGTACACGACAAAAAACAAGAAATACAGAAGTGCGAAAAGGCGGACTTCACCCCAAGTTATTTCTTCCAGTCAACCTTTAAGACCTATAGTTGTAAGTATAGAGCACTTGCAAGTGTTACTGAAGGTCGCTGAAACCCCTCTCTGTGCACTTTTACTTGAATGTAAAAAATGTTTGCGTTGTGTCACACTTGGAATGAAGCTGTTTTGTCGGCCACGTTGGGAAGAGCGTATTACAGGACGATTCGGGCGCAGCGTTTTCTTGGAATGAGGGAATATTTAGCCGCGTAATGGAGTGAATGTTCGAGCTGAAAGCCGATACATTTTGAATGAAACTCTCTTTGTAAAGGGATTAGTGCCTTCCTATGCGATACTTCGTGAACACAATCGCGGTGTCGGACAATGGCGGCTTACTTATTCAGACTCCACCTTTCCATGCCCTTATTGTGTGTATTTGGTAACAGCTGGTTCATTATAAGGAGAGAGAAAAGAAAATAGACCATGTTTGGAATGTGTGGAGGGTGAGTTAAATAGAGAGAGCTGTGTTGGTTCTAATCTCGCTAGTATGGCAGAACAATGCGGCTTAAAGCTACTATTTTTATGCATAAACATTTTCAGCATACTTACATAGTTGATACAAATTACGTAACAAAGTTTGACAAAGGCTCTTTACACTTGATACTCTTCCTTCCTTACCTATAATAAAATCCAACGTCTGCTTTCTGTATGTCTGAGTGTCTGTCTGTCCGCTTATAACTCGAGAACCACTGAACCGATTTTAATAAAACAAAATTCTACGCATAGCTTGATTCTTCCCATCAACTATAGGCTACTTACTATCACGCTAAATGGCTTATGAGGTTAGCAGTGAAGTGAAATATGAGAGCGGGCGGAGCCGCGGGCACAGCTTGTAATTAATAAGTCTTTGTAGTTAGAACTCTCAGTAAAATTTATAATCTTGCTATCAAGCTGTGTTTTCGATAGACTGTAAGCGATATTATTATGTGATTAGCCACTGAAATACTTGCATGAAAAAAATTGGTTGTCTGTAAACGATAGTTGGTAAGACTACTGGGAATGGTTCTGAAGTACCAGGGCAGAAGAAATTGAAAGGAGGATAATTACTATGGTGTGTGGTTACCTTCAGCAACACTTTTGTGATGTGGACTTTTTCACCAATTTGCAGTTTGACACATATGGCGAATCATTCTGTACCACTTCAATCGATTTCGATTATTTGATTTCGATTATTCTTTTTTATTTAATATTACTAAAAAGAATGAAATAAAAACAGTTTTAAAAAATACGAAACCCACTTCCAAAAAAAAAAAAACTAGAACTAAAAAGTGTTAAATACCTAATTAGTTGGTTCTCTGTCGGTGTATTGAATCGAAATACATGAATCGATATTGTGATACATATTCGGACCCTTGTTTCATGAATATTCTAAATTTGAAATCTTTTCCGACCGGCCAGATGCGCTTAATATATTATGGTACGAGTAACCTCCTTCCAATTTCTGCTGCCCTGGTACTTTAGAACCATAGAGATAAATGTCTACAAGCCGACGCTTGGGCCGATTGTGCCTCTCTATCGCTTGTAACTCGCTCTCGCTTGCACACACAGGCTCAGATGGAACGTGACCCTTTTTCGTGCGTGCAGCCGGTGTTCATCAATTTAAGAGACGTGACGTTATCACGTCAAAAACCCTGCGAAGTTTCTTAGCAGCTCTTCTTCGTGGGTGTAATCGAACAGGATAGGACAAATTTGTTGACAAGAAATCGAGTGCAGTTTTACTGCCATACGAATGATCAATATAAACAATATAGAACACAGTCTGTGAAGAGTGAAAAATTTTCTTAGTTTGACTAATCTACGGTTTGACTCAAAAGATTGACTAAATAAGTTTATAGATCAATAATGCCAACCAATCACTTATACCATGCATCTCCAAAAGATAATACATCCATACTAATAATAAATCTGTAAGGGATGGTCATGGAGTAAGTTACTTTGTTTTATGAGATATTGCGTTTGTAGACTCTATGTATGATATTAAAACTAAATTGACGATTTTTAGAAATCTTTTCTGTATGTATGTATGTTCTTCCATAACTCTTAAACATATCACCCGAATTCGATGAAACTTAGTGCGAGTACACGTGACACAGGATAGGCAATCTATTTCAGTTCCGGTTACGCTTAGATGTGGTTCTCATACAAACCGAATTGTTCCGCGCGCCGAAATAAAGGTACGGTTACTTACTTTCTTCTTTTTAAATAGGAATTCCACGCGAGCGAAGCCACGGGTAAAAGTCAGTTCACAATATATTCATACACGTCTTCTTGTGGATAGCGGCGCGAGTGGCGGTGTGATTAGATAAACAAGGTCTCAACGAAAAGGGTGGCAGTACTACTACGTAGCTACATGTAAAGTGGTGGGAAGGGGAAAACGTAAGCACTAATTAAATTAATAATACCAGTAGAATGGCTGAGCGACGCATTATAAAATATTAAAGAAATGTTGAACGCTCCAAATAAATAAAACGAGCACCTGAGGAAAACACCACCACCACGGGCGGAATTAAATTAATTTTAGCTTTCAGGATAAGGTTGCGTCAAGAGCGGCGCCGGGGGCGGTGCGGGGGCGCGGCGGCGGAGGGGGCGGTGGCGGAGGAGGCTTCAACACACTGTATACAATAATAACGTGGAATTCCCTCAACACTTACAAAGTTCCGGTAATAAGGGAAAAATTACAACGGCACAAACTCTTTGTGCCGGCGAAAGGGTTTCCAGAGAGGATTAAGGATTAATTTGAGTAACAAGCGAACGTTTCGTGAAAAAGAGAAATTATAACAGGAGTCGAGAGCGGAGGCTGGCGGGTTGAGGAGGGATTAATGTAATAACGGCCTTCTGAGTAACATTCAAGTGGCGACTTCACATCTAAACACGAAAGGGCATAATTTATTTTTTGACTTATTAAAATTAGCAAAATGTTTATTATTTATGAAAGAAAAACCGAGAAAGTTTTTTTAATTCAATATGAAAATACTTAAACTATGAAAAAAATTCAGAAAGGAGGAACTCCCCAATTCGACAGTTTTGATTATAACATAATTTTTTTAAAATAATTATTTTCATAATAATATATTCTACAAAAATAATATTTGTTTTTTAAGGAAACTGACACGGTTGGCTACATCACCTACGACATCCAGTGATCAGTCATCAGCAAATCACGGTCAGCCTCCAACGGTCGAGCGGTCAACCATCCAAGTACTGACCGCGCCCAGGTGACTTAACAGCAGTCGACCGACCGCACCACTGAGCTATCGAGGCTGACTTCCATCCAAGTGACGTTTGTTCTAAGTGTTAAGGTTATAATAAATATTTTTTATTACAAGATTTATTATAATACCTTTGTATAAATACATGTATATATTACCTTTGTATAAATACATGTAGATATACTGTACGTATGTGTACGTAAAGGTACCTATTGAATAATCTATTAGCTTGTAAAAAGTTTCGTATTTTCGTTGCGTTGCGCTGCTCTGGTGTCAAACAGAATCAAAAACAGATTGATGGATCACCCGCGGTTATCCAATCTTTTATTCTCAGCTGCGCAGGCTTTCGCGGTTCCGATCTTGTTAGTCCGCGAGTACCTAATCTCATTACTGTGGCGAAATCTTCGAAAACTCCTATTTTATGTGAGACTAGAAGTCTCGATAATTCTTATATGAGACTAGAATGATCGAGATTTCTAAAAGAAATAAATAACCCTTGGGGTTTCAACTAGTTGTCATGCCAGTACTTCCCACATGCCCTTCTTCAGCCTTCTTTTTAGGGTTCTGTATCTGTCGTACGGGACCCTATTACTAAGCCTACGCCGTCTGTCTCTCTGTCTGTCTGTCTGTCCGTCTGTCCGAGGGCTGTATCTCTTGAACCGTAATTTTCACAGAATATGTGTTATTATGGCCGATATAACAAATAATAAAAATAAGAAAAAGTAAAAAAATCACAGGGGTTACCATACAAGAAACTAAAAAGTGTAGGTATGCCCGCCATCTACCGAAAATAGTATGAAGCATTTTAACCAATACATAGATGGCGTGAGTGGCACTGACCATGAGTACCATGACATGGCGGTACTGAATCCTCGGTGCGCGAGTTCGAGTCGCACTTGGCCGGTTTTTTTATGCAAACATAATATGTACGTGTACGGTTGATTATATATACGTTATGACGTGCCTATGTGATATGTGTTACGTTGTGATTTTTATGTTAGCCCATATATTCTTCCTGTGAGAACTAGGTGCCATTATCAGGAAGTAAAGCCACAGATTACTTAATAGTTACTTCGTAACAGATAAATCACTCCACAGAAAAAGTTCCATACCTTCGCCTTTAATAGCCTAATGTTTCACGTCGTCGCCAATCGCTGCGTGCGAAAATGTACCTAAACGGTCGAGTGTAAAGTGCATTATTGCTTTGCAGCTGCGCGCAGTTGCGTGGGCAAGCGTGTAGGTATGTTCGCGCGGCTGACGAATTTTTACTGAATTAGACCGCCGGCGGCGGTCCACCGGGCGGTAGGTAGTTAGCGCGCGCAAGTACATAGAGTGGGTTAGGCCTGGTAAAGCATCCTTTGATTTATTAGGTGAAAAAAAAAAACATATTTTGAAACCCTACCTCCGAGTTGGCACTCTCCTGTCGTCGATCTTCAAAGCCGACCGCCCTGAATGGTTTCCTCGGCGCCTGGGGCGAAGAGCCCGCGCTGGTGGGGCTCCAGACGGGCGGCGGGGGCGGCGGCGGAGCCGGGACGCCCGCGCCCGGGCTCGCAGGCGCCGGCGTCGCGGCCGGCGGCGGCGGCGTCGGCGTCGCGGCGCTCCCGCCCGGCGACCACACGGCTGTAAAGAAGCAAATTGATTGTCAGTAAAGAATTTATATTGTTTTCTGTCTAATTACATATACGGTAGATTGAAAAGTACTCGGCCGGCCGGCCGGCTGAAAAGTACTAGATAACTATGCGAAGTTCGAAACGCATCCGACAATTAGTTGTGATTTATAAATGTATTTATCAAGCAATCCGACGTAATTCCCGCAAATGGACCAAATTGAGCAGCGTGCTGTCATTAAGTACCTCCGTCCGTAAGAAGGGGTTATCACCTAAGACCATCCATGATGATATGGTCAGTACATTAGGGGATTCAGCTCTGTCATATTCATCCGTCAAAAAATGGATAGCAGAATTCAAGCGTGGTAGAGAGAGTGTGAAAGACGAACCCCGCTCTGGAAGACCTTCGATGTCCACTACTGATGAAAATATTGGAAAGGTACTTGATTTAATTATGGGAGACCGCAGATTAAAAATTAGAGAGATAGCAGAAATTATAGGCATCTCTTATTAACGAACCCGAACCATCATAATCAACGAATTGGGTTTCCACAAGATGTCAGCGAGGTAGGTCCCGCGGCTGCTTTCAATCGAACAAAATAGAACGCGATTGACTATTTCACGCGACTGTTTGGATTTATTTGAAGCCGATCCAGATGATTTTTTGAATCGCTTTGTTACTATGGACGAAACATGGGTTCATCACAGTACACCGGAAACAAAACAGTGGAAAAGACCCGATTCACCACCACCTAAAAAGGCGAAGACGATTTTGTCGGCAAATAAGGTGATGGCTTCAGTATTCTGGGACTCGAACGGTGTGATTATGGTTGATTATCTTGAAAAAGATCAGACCATAAACTCTGATTACCTTACTACGTCATTTACGCAATGAAATAAAAGAAAAACGTCCAGGAATGCTCAGAAGAAAAGTTCTGTTTCATCAAGATAATGCCCGTGTTCACACATCTGTGCAATCAATGACTGAAATTCACAACTGTGGCTTTGAACTGTTACCGCGTCCGCCTTATTCACCTGATCTGGCACCATCCGACTTCTTTCTGTTCCCTAACCTAAAAAAACACTTGGGAGGTCAGAAATTTTCGACAAACGACGAGGTCAAAGCCGCAGTAGACGCGTATTTTGGCTCTAAGGAAGTTTTTTTTTTCGACGGTGTAAATGCTTTGAAGGGTAGGTGGCAAAAGTGCATTGAACTTGATGGTGATTACGTAGAAAAATAAAAATATAATTGATTTTATGTGTGTTTATTTTCTTGGTTAGGCCGAGTACTTTTCAATCTACCACTTTACAGCTATAATAAGCGCCGTGTGGGGCCGGTACTGTACCGTGCGAATAGCCCCACTGCATCTCTCCCCATGCATGTCGTAAAAGGGGGCTAATGAATAAGGAGAAGATACCACGCTAAAGGGCGACAGACTAGCCCCCTCACACCTTTGGAACGGTCCTTCCACCGACTCATGCAGCGGGTGGGTTTTCGTGCCTTACTTGCTGCTTGATAGTTATCTTCTCCGAATAATTTGCTGAACTTGGTGGTCTGTGTTGTGCTCTAATTTAAAAGAGTGCTTGCTGCACAACTCCGATTACTCTGCTTCTTTGGGTCAAGATCAAGCTGTATTTACTCCACCATGTCTTGTTTCCTTTATTCGTAGCAAGTTTCTAAGCAAAAATTATGTAGGCGAGGTATCATTCTCTAAGCTCGAGGTGTGGTCAGCGACGAACAAAAGCAAGTGTGGGCGCATTATATTTCCTAACAGAACGTCTTTAAGTATTATAAATGGCAAAGTCTGTCTGTTTACTGTAACATATAAAATGCGAAGTCTGTGCGCCTCTCAGCTTGTCTGTCTGTGACAGGTAGGGGATACCGTCCATAATGACGTGTGAACTCAGCGGAATGAGGAGCGGGGACAGGGGAGCCAGGAGACAAAGATAGCGAGAGGCAGTTTCCCTTTTGGTAGAAGCGGGATGGAATGGCTTATGACAAAATGATGGGGACGCGAATTTGGTGCAAATTATTTTTATTTTGATTAGTATGACAAATTTAAAGTTATAACTTTCTTTGATTTGCGTTACCCTAAAGAATATAAAATTATATTTAGGGAAAAATAATAAAAAACCGGCCAAGTGCGAATCGAACTCGCGCACCGAGGGTTCCGTATTGCCATGTCATGGTCAGCGCCACTCACGACATCTGTGGCGTGTTTACGAAATGCTTCATATTAGTTAAAATTCATGATTAGTTAAAATGCTTCATACTCTTTGCGGTAGACGGTGCGCGCGCATACACTTTTTAGTTTCTTATATGGGAACCCCCGTGAATGTTTTACTTTTTATTATTTTTATTATTTGTTGATATATCGGCCACAATAACACATATTCCGTGAAAATTTCAACGGGCTACCTATTACCGTTCAAGAGATACAGCCCTCGGACAGACAGACGGACGGACAGACAGACAGACAGACGACGTAGGCTTAGTAATAGGGTCCCGTACCGGATACGGAACCGTAAAAATAAACATGGATTATTTACTGAGTATAAAGGTAATTGCCGCAAGTGGTATATTCGTATATTCTAACTAGCGAAGTTAAAAAAATTGCTGTTTCGCCTTATGCGTTTTCTAGAGATAATATATTGAAAAACTAGAAAATTATCTATACATACATTTAACTGTTCATAGGTCTGCATCAATCCTACATAATTCGCCCAAATCCGACAATGTCGCGAGCGGAGCTGCTTATGGCATAAGCGCCTGTTTGTTCTCGTGTACCTAGTTAGCGGTATCTTGAGCAAGACGCCCACATCCGGCCTAGAAGAGGAAATTAGAAAACCTTTGACATCTTGCTTAGCAAATTCTTTGATCTTAAATCTTATTAAATAAATAATAACTTTTTGTATATCGCAACGAAATTATTTTCTGTACTTTGGTTTCTAAAATTTCAGTAAATTTGAAAAATACATTAATAAAATTCAGATGGTGTATGTATGTCGTCTGCTTGTAAATGTTTTAAAACTGCAGAACTTGAGCCACTCGTTAGCACACAATTTTACACGGGGGAATATTTAATAATCCACTTGAAATTTCCTTCAATAAAAATATAAAAAAATTAAAACAAATAACTAAATAATTACGAGTAAAACTTACCTAACAAACATTAAAATCACTATCAAAAGGGGCGTTATCAAAAGTACACTTTTGGCTTAATTGCTCCACGGACCGAGAATTTCAACCGCAAACGCAACGAATTCGAAATTTTGAATGTTATTTTTTCTATATTTGTTGCGTTTGATTGAGGCTCTCCGCCCCGCCGCGGCCGCGCCAGCCGCTCTCGGAGAGGCCCGAACGTGACTTGGTGACAATGTGTCGACCCAAGATGAAATGAAAATGAAACACACACACACACTTGAAAATGAAAATGAAATGATATGAAAATGAACTGAAATGAAAATACACTTCTTTACACATCTGGTCACCCTTACAAGTTCTTTGGCTGGATTGTGAGTATGAACCCTATACAATATGCATGTAGGTACAATATGCATGCATATGTGTTGTATTATTCTAACGAACATAATCTCCGCTCTACAAATACAAACTGGTTATTGAAACATTTCGGTATGTTCATCTTCAAACACGAACTTGTACGTGCCAGCGAAATATTGAACAATATGCAGTTTAGCATAGCGTCACGAGGAATAAGCCTCTAACATCGAGTTAGGGTTGTGCGATAGCGCTTATAACCAAAACCTATGTATGTGGTCTGTAAACACGAAATGTGCCAGCCACCAACAGTGCGGTCTATTTATATCAGATGTTACCACGAGTACGTCATTACGGTAGAGTCCTATGATCGTTATCGCGAAAAGCCCTCTTTCCACTGGCGCATTGTTCTTTCTACCCGAAGAATCTAAAAATAAAGAGCAACATCCACTCGACAAATAGGTGAAAAGTTGTTCTAAATATGTGTCATAAAGATAATATTATAAAAACAAGTGCGAGGCGAACTCGCGCATCGAGGGTTCCGTATCGCCATGTCATGGCTAGCGCCACTCACGCCATCGATGGCGTGTTATGAAATGCTTCATATTAGTTAAATGTCATGATTAGTTAAAATGCTTCATAATCTATTCGGTAGATGGCGCGCGCACATACACTTTTTGGTTTCTTCTATGGGAACCCCGTGAGTTTTTTACTTTTTCTTATTTTTAGGGTTCCGTACCTCAAAAGAGGAAAAAACGGAACCCTTATAGGATCACTTTGTTGTCCGTCTGGCTGGGTGTCTGCCCGTCAAGACCCTTTTTCTCATGAACGGGTACAGGTATCAAGTTGAAATTAATATCAAATACTAAGGTCTACGTTTCCTCAGAGGTGTAAAAAATTTAAGCTTCTAAGTCAACGCAATCACTAGATACGGCCATTTAAGACACATATTTTGCTACCGGCAAAACAAATCAAAACCTATAGAGTACTTCCCTTTAACCTAGAATAATGAAATTTGGTAAGAAGCAAGGTCTCATAGCACAAGTAAAGGAAAAAATAGAAAATTGTAAATTTATAGTTATGGGACATTAAAAAAAATTTTAGTTTGTTTTGTATGTCAAGGTCCCTTTTTCTCAGGAACGGATCAAGATAACAAATTGAAATTAATATGAAATACTAACATCTACGATCTCTTTAAGGTGTAGAATATTCAAGCTTCTAAATCAACGCAATCAAAAGATACCGCCATCTATGTCATATACTCGCAACTCACTCAAAACAAATCAAAACCTATAGGGTATTTCCTGTTAACATAGAATCATAAAATTTGGTAAGAATCAAGGTCTTATAGCACAAGTAAAGGAAAAAATCGAAAATTGTAAATTTATAGTTATGGGACATTAAAAATTTTTTTAGTTTGTTTTGTATGTCAAGGTCCCTTTTTCTCAGGAACGGATCAAGATAACAAATTGAAATTAATATGAAATACTAAGATCTACGATCTCTTTAAGGTGTAGAATACGGAACCCTCGGTGCGCGAGTCCAACTCGCACTTGCCGACTTTTTTTATTATTTGTTGTTATATCGGCCATAATAACACATATTCTGTGAAAATTTCAACGGGCTACCTATTACGGTTCAAGAGATCAGCCCTCGGACAAACAGACAGACGGCGTAGGCTTAGTAATAGGGTCCCGTACCGGATACGGAACCCTAATACTACATTCTATGCCACACTTGTGGGTCTATTCCTAGGGCAGTGAGTCACTGGCGAAAGGCGAACTCGCGCGAAACGGAAGCGTGAAAGCGATTGAACGAGCCTGGAAGTGAAGTGAAAGAGAACGAGATAGAAATAAACTTCACGTGAAATAAACTAGCGTGAATCATTATGAGGGGAAGACCACCCGCCAGGTGGGACGACGATATCAAGTACGACGCGTCGGCGGAAAGCAGTGGTTCCGTACCGCTGAAGGCCGTTGGAGAGGTGTATGTAAAGCAGTGGACGCATACACGCTGACTGAATTTTTATGAATTCCAATTTTGTTACGAGCTGCCTGATGCAAATTGTGTATATTTGTAGCAATTCCTAGATAATCCGTCACTCCGGTGAAAGAAAACATCGCAATGATTCTCTCTCCCCGTGTACGTATGTGTACCGTGTGGGGCCGGTACTTTAAAAGAATAGCCCCACTGCATCTCTCCCCGTGTATGTCATAAAAGGCGATTAGGGGATATGACTCCCTTCTTATATTACTAGGTGGTAGGGTTTAACCCGCCCGGGTTGGTACCACCGCACTGAATGAAAGGTCGGTCGAAACGGCTATGTAAATAGTTTGTATTTTCCGTCCACTTCAGTGTAGCCGGCACGACCGAAGGGAAGCACTGACGTGGTACCAAGTTCACCCGGTGTTATGGGCTGACATCACGGATTAAAACGACGCTTAAAAGTGGTGTTGAATGCTGACAGAAAGAAATTAAATTGTGAATTAAAAAGAAATAGTGTTTTCATAAAGCTGAAATGAAAAATCCTAAGTCCTGTGAAATGTTTGTTCATTCGTTGAATAAGGTTGACTAGAAGTTATCAGTTGCAGTGGTGGATGAGTCCTCCTTTGCGCACTCTGGCATTACTTGTTTCTTGCGAATATAAATTTTTGCAGTTGATCCAGAAATATCTAAGCAATAAGCAAACCACTAAAGCGTTGTAAACGCTAGTTAAAGCATTTAATACCAACTTAATGCCATAAATTTGTACAGCGGAACCACAAGCGTTGTTGTGAGTGTGAGTTCAGCTCAAACGGTTTAAGCGTTATTTCACTTGGCTACTTCCGGTGTACAACCGTCCGAGCAACCGCGACACTCCGCGGGCCCGAGTAAATAAATCATCGTAAATCGTGTGTTTAGACGCGTTCGCATTTATCGTACGATCGTACGAATTTATCGTACGCGCCTGAACTGGGTTACTGTTCCGACGCTGACGTAATGTGACGGACCGATGCACAAACGAGTTTGTTTAGCGCTTTATCGTATGTACGATATGACACGAAGGCAAACCGAAAGGCGCGATTACAGATTGTCACAGAAAAAATAACCCAGAAATGTCATAGCTGAAACATAAATGAAAATAGTCCTTACTTTCCTCTACCTACCTGACCTGACATGACACCTAGTTCAATAAGGATTCAGGAACAAAGGTGCGGGAAGAGGGTGGCCGAGTGGTCTGGACGTCGTCGGCTTCTCTTGCGAGGGGTTCCGCGGTTCGAATCCGGTCGGCGTGTACCAATGAGTTTTTACTGATGGAAAATTTTACGTACACACCTACACCTGCTGCTTCACCGTTCGGAATCGATGTAAAACTGTAGGTCCCTTCTAAGTGGGATTTGAAATAACAGCCCTAAATGAGAGTTACATAGATGCATCGGGGTAAGCAAAACAATGGGTGTTGTGCTGCAAGGACTTCGGTAAAGTACGGCAAAACACCGACCGTATTAGGACAAGACAACTACAGAAGCAAGTAAAGCACGAAGGTAGACCCCGCCTGCTGAAGATCGCGCCAAGGTGAGAGGTGGCTATGCTGTCGCCCTTTAGCACGGCATCTTGTCCTTATTCCTTAGTCACCACTCGCCTTTTACGACATGCACGGGAAGAGATGCAGTGGAGCTATTATTTTTAAGTACCGGCGGCCCCACATACGGTAAAGTATGAGAGTGAATGGGACTAAAATTATTATACAATTATGCAGATTTACAGTACATTGGGCACTTCTACCGAAGCTTCAATTCGTTGTTCTGTGTACTGCACAGTAAAACAACACACGTAGGGATGGGCATTAGGGCTTGCGCACACGAGGCAAACTCAGCGTAGCGTAAGCACTGCGTAATGTTATTTGGGTGACGTTAACTATGTTTGTTGTTCGTGTAGATATGGTTCATTTAGCCCTTTACCTAAATGAACGCATTTAATGCTTGCGACGCGTCTAGCTAGTCGCATGTATGTATAGCGAAGTTTCAGTTCTATTTTAAGGCCGTAATAAACGCCAAATACGCAAAAACATGCAAAAAGTGCGGCAAAAAAGTCCAAAACTGACCAATTGGCACACATTGAGAAAATTAAAACAAATACCAACATAAAATTTGGTTCCTTACCAACAATGTGGTTTATTGCTTTTTTATAATAATGAGGAAAAGTACTATAAAAAAAAAAAAAAAGTATGAATTTTAAAAAATCTGAGAATGTGTGTATTATTACAATTTTACAATAGCACTGATGCAAAGATAACACTGCACTGAGAAAACTGGCTAACCATGACAGGAGTTAAAAATAAAAAGAACAAAAAACGCCTACACGAAATTATCGACGTAATTAACCATACGTACCTAAATGCACCTATCTACCTATCTTTGCTTACGTAAGAACCCTTTTTTATTTTAGTTTTCATTGATAGTCTATTTAGAGGTTTATAAAAAATGGTACATAAACTAAAGTAATTTGGAATTTGAAATAATTCCCGAATGCTCAAGGTCGTTGGCGTTTGTCTTTGGCCTTAAACAGTAACGATAGGTTAAGAACATTACTTAGCTGAGATTTCTTATGAAAAATCTACATCAAATTCCGATTGAGTTCTCTCTAACTAAACCACTACATTGACTTGCTCGTATTATTACTAATACTAAATAAATATCCCTCACTTAAAGTGGGCGTCAAACCATAGTAAGAACTCCTAAAATGACGAAAACACTATTTGGAAACTGAATATACTATAATTTACATATGTTATATTTCGATTATTTTTATTTATCAAATGAATGTATAAGCATTAATTTTTACTCCCACGTTGGTGTGGGCATTATTGACAAAAGACAAAAGATAAATATTGAGTGTGTATTACTATTGTATGGGCAATTGGGCATGTCCTTAAGTTGTCAATGGGGTTAAGGCACAAACAATTTAAAAAAAATAATTCTGCCTCCCCTGAATTGTGTAGTAACTTCTAAAAACAACTTTTATGTATTTAAGAGTATATAAAAAGTCTATATACCCAGAATATAAAAAATACTCACTCGGTTATAGGTATATAAAAACATTTTGTTTCCTATTAGATCCAACGCGTAACTCTTACATGCGGTCGCAGATAGGAGAAGAATCAATTAAAAAATACTTCGTATATTCCCAGGGTGGACTCGAACGATATTCGCTAGAATCTCCAGCGAGGTTCGTTTCAATAGGAAATTAAAAGTTTATCTGCGCCACCGCGAGCGAGGAGGCGAAACACAAATAAATCGAAGTCAGCTGCTTCAGAGTGAATTCAATTAGACGGAGCTGAGAGAGAAAATCGGCCAAGTGCGAGCCTGACTAGCGCACCGAGGGTTCCGTACCGCCACGTAATTGGTCGGTTTCTATTTTATTGTTTTACTTTGGTGTTTGCACTATAATTACACCAAGTGTTTAACGCTTGTATGTAAAATATAAACTACGGTATTAAAAAAAGCGGTCAAGTTCGAGTCGAGCGTAACCGATTTTTACGACCGTACCATTCCGTTTTCTGTGAGAGCCATTTTCATTTATTATGTCACATGTTGCAATAAAAAAAATGTTTAACTTTCTAATTTGCCCCCCAAAATCGAACTTCGTTCATTTATGCTATACATCGGTGATTGGGTCATAAAACTCTATACTATATGTACCAAATTGAAACATTTTTCGTCCAGTAGGTTCGGAGAAAATAAGCTGTGACAGACGAACAGACAAATACAAGAGTGATCCGACATGAAATGAAGGGAAGCACTGAATGCCGCCCAGTTCACCCGGTGTTATGGGCTGACATCACGGATGTTGTAGGTGATGTACCAACCGTGTCAGTTTTCATAAAAAAAAATTGTAAAGGGTTCAGTATTTTCCTTCTTTGAGGTAATGAAACCTAAAACCCATATTTACACATAAATATAAATTTGACGTATTATTAAAATTAATAATTGCTCAAACTTGAATTCATACTCTAAAAAAAATATTGTATATATAAAATTCTATATATAAAAATAATATTGTATATATAAAAATAATTCGTCAGCCTCGATAGCTCAGTGGTGCCGACAGTCAACTGTCGCTATTGAATGTTAAGCAACGCTGGGTGCGGTCAGTTCTTGGATGGGTGACCGCTGACCGTTGGAGGCTGACCGAGGTTCGGAATCCTCGTAAAACTGTAGGTCCATTCCCTCCTAATCTTACTTGGTGGTAGGGTTTAACCCGCCCGGGTTGGTACCACCGCACTGAATGAAACGTCGGTCTAAACGGCTATGTAAATAGTTTGTGTTTTCCGACCAGTTCAGTGCAGCCGGCACGATCAAAGGGGGAAGCACTGACATGGCACCTAGTTCACCCGGTGTTATGGGCTGACATCACGGACGTTGTAGGTGATGTAGCCAACCGTGTCAGTTTCCATAAAAACCAAAAAAAAATTCTACCCTATTACTTCCTTCTAAGAAAATGTGAATGAAATCACCTGAACATAGTTTCGAAAATATTGCGGTTTATTTTAGAGAATTAGCCACTAGCCAGTCTTCTAAATACTAAAGTTGTCATCCAGGATTTCGCTTTTAATTTATCCAACAACGCCTCGCTACAAATGTTGCAGTTAATTTGAGCCGCTGTCGGCAGGGTTCCGCCGACGCCCGCCTTGAGTGATCGGCTCCCCCGACCCTGATTTACTGCGCGTCTCCCCGCAGCGGCCGCGCTGACGTAGTGCCAACCCTAACTTAAATATATCACTTCATCTGGGCGCTAGGCTGTATCTTGATAGCCTTACTGGATAACGTACAAGCGACAGAGAAGAATGCTTTATGAAACATTTTGGTGAAAGAAATAGATCGAATAAATAAAACCGGGCCTACGAATTAGCCCTTTCTAAGCCGATCATGTTCATAATTAGGAGTAGTGACAACGGAAATTAACACATAGGTATTCAACAAGACACGATGTTCTTAGGTTAGGTTAGGTTAGATTAGGCATACATAGATTATGTAAAATCTACTTAAGTCTGTAAAATGTATCATGATTAGAATGCCAGCTGTCAGAGTGCCTCCAATAATGCAAATTCAAAATAATTCTCTAATTCTTTTGTTTCATTTAATTAGCCTACAATCCTGTCATTACATTTGCATACCACTCAGTCAAAGACACAATAAATTCAATTTGTTCAGTATTAAGGTAACTAAATGTTAGCACTTTGACAGCTGTCATTTGAATCAAACTTCAATTTACGGAATTGCATGTACAAAATGAAAATGTGGGTATGTCAATTGGTCACTTGGATTTCAGAAACCTGACATTGGCAGAGTGAGCCTTAAAATCAAACAAGAGACCACTTGGCATCATAGCAAAAAAAATATACAAAATTGCGCAAATCTCACAACCTGTGAGCGAATATTTGCAGGAAACTTTGGATAATGAGCCAGTGATAAAGAATAAAGCTTCGCCTTTCTCTCAATATGTCTTGTCAACAATCATCCCTGGTGGTTTTCAACACAAGAACTGAGCACCAATCGCTGTGGACGCGTCTACGCGCCGCGTTCATTGAATGCCCACGGTGGCGGCGGCGGCGGAGCAGCTGGCTAATTTGGCACCCTGAGTAAGCACATCCAAGTTGGCGGGGAAATGTGTCAAATGCCAGTTTAATGGTACATTAATTGCGACGTTGAGTCGACTTCTGTCGTGGGTCGCTCATATTAGTTGTACAAATTTCGCCAATGAGGCTAGGTTTGTCTCGAAATTAACAAATCTAGTGAAACAATTCATCAATAGAAAAATAATGTTTAAATTATGTGAGAAAACAAATATCATCCAAAAAAGAAAACAATAATGTAGGTATAATTTTGTGGGTAGATGAATTATTAATTCGGTCGGTCGAAATAGTTCGTGTTTTGCGTCCAGTTTAGTGTAACCAACACGACTAGAGGGAAGCGTTGACATTGCATCTAGTTCATCAAGATGTTATGGGCTGACATCATGGATGTTGTAGGTGATGTAGCAAACGATGTCAAATTCCGTTAAAAAAAATGGAAATATATCTCTGCTTAAACTGAATGTCTAGACGGAATTGTAATGAAATTCTCATTTGTGATCCAATATCGATATACTCAGAGGCATGTGTTGTAATACTGAGAAAAGGCAAAATAAATCGATCCTACCTCTTACTCGTACGTCATTCCTATAAAATTTGTCGCAGTATTTTGATTTGATTCCAAGACTGTCTCGGAGAATCTTGGGATAATAGATTTACAGACACAGGCAACCAGATACCTAAGTACGTTATAGGCCAGAGTTAGGTAAGGTTTCAGCTAGAGACTGAAAATCACTCGCTGCTCGACGGACAGTGGCTTAGGAGCAGAAATTATTGCGGACATTCGGTGGTTCGCAGCAGTTATGAATGTCAGACATTAAGCTCTGATGGGTGCTCCTTCAAAAGAGCCCTTTTGAAATATTATTCAGGTCGTGGCCAAACGGTGGAACGGTGGAAGGTTTAGCTTATGTTGCGAGAGCGAAAGGTTCGATACCGTATAAAGCTATTATCGTTCTTAATCTGAGTTTGATAAGTGAAATTCTGTCATGAACTGGACACAATTTGATCCCTAAAACCTAAAATGCTCTAATAATCCTTAAAGCCCTAAATAATGTGCAATAGACGATAACTAGATTCTACAATATGTTAAAGCCTCTAGTACTTAGTTCAGTAATTACAAACTATCCCAGAGAGCAGTGTCCCAGCTTCGCTTCCCGGGGGTTGAAATATTGGGGTCAGGTGTTTAATTATTGAATCTCCCGCGGTGCCTGATTTATGCAGAGTCGGGGTCGCTGTTGTTCTTTCGGAGGAAACTTTACCGATTTTTCTTACGCCACTTCTTGTTTTGTTGGCGCGTTACTGAAGTTTTGTGACCGGGTGATTTAGTTAACCTTTGAAGGCGAAAGCTCGTCGTCGTCGGCTTTCTTACGGGACTCGAAACCTATTATGGGCCCACTTTGTCAGCTTCCGCCGCCGCATGATGGTTCGGAGTCAACCCAGGTGCGGAATGTTCTCGAGTGAGAGGGGGTCGTTGTTGACTCCGTGAGATCCCTTTCCATCCTGCATCCTAAACCTCACACACTTAAAACACTTAATAAATTCGATGCTTTTTCTTATAGCAGCCTATGGTAATCCTCTGCAGGACGTTACGCCTCTCAGGCATTACGTCCAGCAGTTCCACACTCTTCCCTGCTTTCAGCAGTACGGTACCATTTTCTGCCCTGTGCCGTTTATGATTTCACTCCGCCAGGGATGGCGGGTCTTCGTCCCACAGTCTCCCCCACCCACACACACCTAGTGTATACTCGTTTTCTGAGTAAGTAGTCGTTTCTGGAGTAATTTTGATGACAGTAAATTATATGAATTTCTTAGTAGCCACTTTAATGAAGAGCGAACATTTGTAGCATCTTCTACATCGTCTGTAAGTATAATGATAAAATTATCTTTTTAAATTCTCGGAAAGAAGGCTGAAATAACAGGCATACCTACTCGTGACAGTTTAGTAAATTATTGTTTTATAGTCACTACTCGTTGCCCCCTCCATTTCCCCCAAACCGACAGGACTGCGGTGAGTCCCATCGCCCTAAACTTAGAAGTGAATCTATATACAGTCGGATCTAGACTCTAGATTCGCCCTTGTCCGAATTCCAGCGAGTTTACAAACTTTTAGGCCCAGATTCGTCGAGGCAAAGTTAGTACATACTTAGTGCTTTCAGTAGAGACACTAGACTTAGCGTTAGCAGTCTTAGCAAGAATAGGCATATTGTCACGTTTAATTAAGGCTTGTAGGTAGTTTGATCAAAGTGTCCTCACATATTGATAATATAGGTACTATACAAAATATAGAAGTAAAATAAAAACTATGATTATAAGAACATACAGTATGTTCGAATGATCAGGGAAAGTTTAAAGGGTGATTCAGGAGGGACGAATGGAGGGACAAGGAGGGAAAGGTTATCCAAAATGATGACTGTTTTATTCTTTATAAAAGATAAGCAATTTAAGAGATACTGAGAAGAATTTGTAATAATAATTTAATTTGTTTTGGAGGTTTTGAATAATTTTATAAAATTTGATCATATTTTATCATAATATACTGATCTATTGCAACTGTGTGAAGCAACCAAAATATACTAGGTACATTAAAACTTAAAAGTATGTAGGTATTTTTTCCTTATTGTAAAAATAGTTTTAAAATATCAACATTATGCAGTATACAATTAATTAAATTGAAGTATCGCGACACATGTCATATTCGGTTGAATGCATCGGCCGCGAGCTCTCGATCAATAGGCCCTGAAGATAAACATACTTTCGTTGTTTCAGCGGACATAGGATTGATGATGGAGCGGGCGCGGGCGACGCCCCGTTATTTACGAACGCTGAGAGGACGTCAAGCAGATAGTTGATAATATTTGGGCAGATTGAGAGCTGCCGTTATTTCTTTTATAAGAGACCAACTTTTGGCCGCCGCTTCGCTCGCGTGAAATTCGTATTTATAAAGAAAGCAAGTAAGCTCGCTGCCATACCTTTATTTCGGCGCGCGGAACAATTCGAGATCGGATATGAGAGCCACACCTTAGCGTAACCGGAACTGTGTCTCGTATAGTTAAATGTGCTTGTACTAAGTTTCATCGAATTCGGATGATCTGTTTAAGAGTTATAGAGGAACATACATACATACAGAAAATATTTAAAAAAATCGTCGATTTAGTTTTAGAGTCTACAATCGCAATATCCCATAAAACAAAATAACTTACTCCATGACCATCCCTTACAGAATTGATTGTTAGTATTGAAGAGAGAAAACTGAAACAGCGTTTCAATATTGTAGTTAGGTATGCGATATATTCATAAGAACGACTTATACTTGTCGAATTTTCGTACTTCGCTCCGGGGACATCGTCATCGTCGTGACGATGACGATGTATGTATGTATGTATGTATGTATGTATGTACGACCTATAGGTTTTTTAGGAATAATGGTTTAAAATTTAACACACAACTGTAACCGTGGAAGACTTCTGTGCAAGTACAGGCAAAGAAATTCCTTTTCAATTCCCAACGTATTTCATTTCCGACGTGCCGATATAATCCCGATATCCGATGCGGTCACCGCCTCACCGAGCGCAAATCGGCAAAAATAAAATGAATTTAAGCGTTAAACCTGACGGGAGTAGTGGATGGATGGCGCTGATAAAACAATAGTCATTTCCCCCTATTCAATACCAGCTGCTGTGCCGGCGTTGTGCCGTTCCACATTACGGTCGTGACGTAATTGTAAGTGTGCAAAATTTACACATGTTATTTATTTATTTAATTTGTGGCGTACAAATTTATTTATCAAAGTTGTATCTCTCCCCGTGCATGTCGTAAAAGGAGACTAGGGGATAAGGGCAAGGTGCCGGGCGACAGGTTAGCCACCTCTCAGCTTGGCACGGTCCTTCCACTTATGTAGAATTGAATTCCAAACTTTGAAATTGTTTTTAAACCCCATCGAGTGGGGTATTGTTATCAAGAGCAGGAAAAGACGATTAAAAAAACTGGTTTAGTTAGAGCTATCAATCAATCAATCATCAATACTAATAATACATCTGTAAGGGGTGGTGATGGAGTAAGTTACTTTGTTTTATGAAATACTGCGTTTGTAGATACTATGTATGATACTAAAACTAAATTGACGATTTTTAGAAATCTTTTCTGTATGTATGTATGTTTCTCCATAACTCTTAAAGCCATCATCCGAATTCGATAAAACTTAGTACAAGCACATTTTACTATACGGGACACAGGATAGGCTTACTAAAATTCACTTCCGGCTACGCTAAGATGTGGCTCCCATACAAATCGAATTGTTCCGCGCGCCGGAATAAAGGTACAGTAGCAGGCCTACTTACTTTCTTTTTAAATACGAATTTCACGCGAGCGGAGCCGCGGGCAAAAGCTAGTAAGGAATAAAATAAAAGCATAATAAACATTTATAAAACCCGTCTACGAAAACTAAGGAAACAACAAGAAAAGTTGATCTTAAAACTATCTTTAAGATCATTATTATTTAACTCGATTTTCGTAGTCGCCTTTTATAAATTTTTTACTTTATATTTGACAAGTACATACATGTAAAACGTCACGCCTATTTCTAAGTGAGATAAGCAGAGACAAGGGATTTCCACGCGTCACGTACGACTCTTTACAAGTAAAATACGCTTAGTTTTCTAGTTTTTATAGCAAGGGTGACGAGATTTAAAAAAATCCAAATTCTTGTCATTACTTGAAAATGCTGCATCCACCTCTGAAATCTTTATACTTTGCTCTGCTTCTCTCTATTTCAATCTGTTACATAGTACTTATTAAGTATTCTGTGCTGTTATTCTCTCGCCAAGACGTGTTTTCGATGTCACAGAGAACGACTAGATTTTCAGCGCACAGAGGGACACACAAGCTCATTTCAAACTAATTTCCGTAAAATGCCGTATACAAAATACAAACGAAATATATCCAATTTGCTCCATCCGCCAGCCGCCGCGCCGCCGCCCTGTCGCTGCTACATTTCAATAAACTCCACATTCAAGCGAACATAAACTTTGAAACTAATCGAACACTGTCGAAATTGCGACGAAAACACGACACAGTTATCACCCTTTGATTGTGGACCCGATAATTTTTCGATAAAACTACCAAAGAATTCCCTATTTGAACAGTGTGTGGTGAAATTATCTGATTAAATATCGCCTTTATTTGGCGGATGTCATTCTTTTGTCACACGCAAATGAAATGGCGGGTGACAAAAGAATGACATCCGCCAAATAAAGGCGATATTTAATCAGATAATTTCACCACACACTGTTCAAATAGGGAATTCTTTGGTAGTTTTATCGAAAAATGTGTTGATGTATTTAATTTTCAACTGACTTCCCAAAAGGAGGAGGTTCTCAATTCGACTGTATGTTTTTTTGTATGTTTGTTACGCGATTACTCCGTCAATTGTAAATTCTAGGCCGATTTTGAAAATTCTTCTTTTGGTTGGTAGGTCATACTTCAGAGGTGGTCCCATATAAATTTAATCGAAATTGATTCAGCGGTTTTTGAAAAATCAACAAAAAATTATGGTTTCTGGTTACCTTCAGCAAAACTTTTGATGTGAACTTTTTCAGCAATAAGAAAACATAAGCATTTCGATACTTCAGCACAAGAACATCTTGCCTCAGTACTATACCACAGATGAGATACTAGTTTGACTATACTGCAACAGCTCAATATTATTTTGCAGTTTGACACATGGCGAATAATTATTCTCTACCACTTCAACCGATTTCTTCGACCCCTGAGTTGAAGGCGGTACAAAAGCACAAAAGGGTTCATCTATAAATTTTCAGGTGTGCATTTGTACCGCCTTCTACTCAAGGGTCCGAATATGAATCACAAATCGATTATTTTTTTATTTTTTTTGGAAGTCGGTTTTATGTTTTCAGATGTTCAAGACAATTTGTACGCGTCATTTAACAGCTAGAATACCTAGACGAGCTTTTTGTTCAACTTATAGCTGGCATGGAGCCTCTATGAGAGTGGTTTCGCGAGGAGTGGTGTGAATAGGTACCTGTCAGGCCGGCATGGCATTCGCAACCCCCGCTTACGACCGTCCATGGGCGTCGTTGGAATGGACACCTTATGGGTTGCTCGGCGCCACATGTCGCTTGTTCAGTAAAAAAAAGAAATGAAAAGAAATGTTTATTCTATTCTCCTCTGTTTCATTCTGCATTTTCATGTCCTCAGCAAAATATGTATCTATGTACTATGTACTACCTATGCTAGTGATTTGTATATGCGTCGTACTTTAGAACAAATTTCCAATGTCTCAATGCTTCTTAGAAAATTATTGTTGTTTTTTCTTTCACGTTTGTTCCTCGCATAAAGCATATGGAAAAGTCATGAGCTGGCTGGCGATGACTCTAAGACCCGTCCGCCGTCTGTTTACGGAAGCCTGGGAAAGGCGGACTAACGAGAAAACTTGGCCCCGAGTCGAGACAAGCCCGGAATAAATCGCGCTCGGGACAAATTGAGAATAATGCTGTTCCTCAGATGAGGATTTAAGTTTTTAAACAGGAATTAAGACTTCAGTGCGTTATAGCATCCCGTGCAGAGTTTTATAAAGGCTTTCGTCCCAAATACTCGGTGCTTTTGGTGAATATTAACGATAATTTTATCATAAATCTTCTTCAGTTAACTAACGTGGCACCTAGTTCACCAAGTTATCATCGCGGGCGTAGTAGGTGATGTAACCATCCATATCAAGTTCTATAAAAAACCGGCCAAGTGCGAGTCGGACTCGCGCACCGAGGGTTTCGTACCACCACGCGATTAACCGGTTTTTATTATTTGGTGTTTTACTTTAAAATTACACCAAGTTAGACGCTTGGCAGTATTATCGTTTTTCGATATAGCAAAAATAAAAACGTTGAAATAAAAAACCTGTTTCTTGTATGGGCCCCGATTTTTCTCCTTTTTTTATGAAATAAATAAAATAAAATAGAAAATATTTGATAAAATTTCAACTGGCTACATGTTACGGTTCAAAAGACACAGCCCTTTTAAAGGACGGATGGACGCACGGACAGACGGCGTACGCTTAGTAGTAGGGTACGGCACGGAATCCTAAAAATGAAGTCGAAAAACGGAAGAGATCGACATGGAAAGAGCATACAAGACATCAACGTTGTGGGTAGTCAACCGAGATGTATTGGCCCATCTAAAGACGCCTATACCACATTAGATATCCTATATATTCTGATACATCGTATTTGCCCTATGAACGGTCGAACGCCCATTGGAGCTGATTGATGGATAGTTAGAAGCTTAAGGAAAAAATCCATAGACGTTTCTTGTCGGCTCTTCTTCGTGTGAGGTGAACTGGCAACCTAACCGGCGGAAAATTCGAAGTGTTAGCTGTAAGTGGTGAGACATGGAGGCTGGCTTTCCATACGAGAGGTCCGAGTTTTAAGATTTTCCGATTATTTGACAATTCAGGTTTCATAGCTTTGGCAACCGTGGCATTGCGCCTGCATCTCAATGTTTTATTTAAAGATATAAGATTATATAAGTTTTGTTATAGATGCATTCTGCATTAAATTATGTTGCAAGTAAGTTTATTTTTAGGTCTAGTTTTATTTGTTTATCATTTGATGTAGATTCGTTAAAATTATGTGTTATTCTATATTTAGTTTTTCATTTAAGAAGAAGAAGAAGAGGAGAAAGAATCACGCGAAAATCTGCTAACAATGCTTAAATGTGTCAGTCTACAAGATTTACTGGATTAAATTGCATTACCGCATGAATTCCGTTTTCTGCACAGTAGAAAACTACAGGCTATGTATGCCGCAAGAATGAGGCTACTAGATGTTATCAGAAAAAGAGCCCGGTCATAAATATGACCTTATTATGGTCATCGTCGACAGAAACGATATGGAGGAGTTATGAAGAGGTTCTGTCCATTAAATGAGCTGATTAAAGAAATCTCGTATGACCGAAAGAGGCATGGACGGAGGTGGAGGATAACATGAAATCGAAATGTAGAAATTATCAACTTAATTAGATAGACCTAGAAATATAAATAGTTGCGTTAGCCTACTGGCGGAATGTGATGTTGAAGTTCGGACATTTATAATAACACTAGCTTTTGCCCGCGGTTTCGCTCGCATAGCCTATGTATGCCCATCCCGAAGATCCATTCTAAATATTGGTCAAAGAATTTGTTTTAATCGGATGAGTATTTTCAGATGTTAACTCCTACACTTTTAACTCAGACACAAAGGGTAAATTGTAATTTTGTTGTTTAGTATGTTTACTCAAGTTAAATTCTTATAGTAACAATATTCCCTCAATTTTAATATAAATATATATTTATAAGTTTAATTAGTTTTTTGTTTTGTGCCCATGAGTCCATCGAACAATTAGACACAGTAAATAAGACGAGTGGTTAGCGAAGCACGCAAGTAGTGAGGTGCCATGTCAGCGACAAGGTGTACAAAAAGGTTGTCGTGGATTTGATTGGCATATTGATCACTAATTTCATACTCAGCAATATGTAAGTATGTTTGATAGATAAATTCACCTGATAAATTAGGGGACAAATTTAAATTTAATACCGAACATTTTTGAAGAAATTTAATCTAACTTTCACGTTTTTATTTCTATAAACTTCATCTTTCGATTCGCCCGAAATTGGTAAATCATTATAAAATCTGAAAAAAAAAATTCTAATCACAGGTTGAAATTGCCTTAAACAAGCATCTCGATAAAGGTTATGCTTAATAATGTATGTTTTAATCAGACTCCAGTATAAAGAAATCCAAATTGTTTCTCAGACGGATTCTTGCTATAGATGTGTGTTCATTATTAAAACCAATCGGGTTCCTCTGCATGCATTAGGTATTCTTCGAGGTGGCACAGAAAACCAATAAATTTCAATCTGGTCCCAATAGAAATTTATATCTTCCCAACTCCTTTCCTTGAATACTGAGCAGGGCGACCTCCTTTTCTAATCATTATATCTTTATTGTATAGTATAGTTACACCGCGGGCACTTTCAATGAACACTTCTTCTAATGCACTAGAGATGCGGCCGTGCTAAAAGGCGACAGAATAGCCGCCTCTCATCTTGGAACGGTCCTTCCACCGAATCCTGCAGCAGGCGGGTCTTCGTGCCTTAACAAGCTGGTTGATAGTTATCTTTTTTTTTTATTGAAAGCGCGACATATGGCGCCGTGCCACCCATAAGGTGTCTAACGACGCCCATGGACATTAGGCCGTATGCGGGGGTTGCTAATGCCATGCCCGAGGGACCGAGGGAAGGACCCGAGACTGTACTTGGGGGGAAATATATGAAGCAGGGAGAGCGTTCCAGAGTTTCGACCAATCGATTTTGTGGAAAGATCCACAAAATCGATTGTGGATCTTAATTATCTTATGATCGCATTCGCGGTTAATCCAGCGTGTAGGGATGCAATCCCTGCTCAGTGCGTGTGATGCGGAGGTGGAAAAGGGACGGCGGGATCGCGTTAAACAGCTCGTTATCTCGTCCGAATACTTTGCTGAGCGTAGTGGTCGGTGTTGTGCTGTAACTTACAAGAGTACTTCCAGCACAACAATGATTACTCTGCTTACCCCGATTGTCGGGATACAGCGTGTGGTATGTATGTACGAGTATGTTAATATTAACTCTATGAGGCTGATGCCCGAGGCCTCGCTAGCGTAAAATTTTGCACACTTTACAAATTTTAGTTGTACTGTAATTTATAAATTACTAACTTTTGCTTGCATGAAATGTTCAACATTTTCGTAAAGTCGGAATTCACCTACGCCCATGCGATATTGTATGCCACCTCGGCTCCCATACCGAATTATTAATTACACTACGAATTACATTACGAAGTAACTATTAAGTAATCTGTGCCCATACCCTAGAGCAGCGGTTCTCAAACTTTTTTGGTGAACCCTTTTGGAAAGCGAAATATTTGACGGAGCCCTAAAATAAACAAAAATTAGTTTTTGTGCATTCTTTGTGTGTAACAGTTACTTACATAATATTTTATTATGGTATGAAACTGTGACGCCTTGACGTGACGTCTGCGCAGCCGAGCTGAATCGAGCCAGAGAGGAGAGGTGTATTTTTGATTTTTTTTTCTCGTATTCTCGCGGAGCCCCCACAGAGGGTCCGTGGAGCCCTAGGGCTCCGCGGAGCACACTTTGAGTATGGCTGCCCTAGAGGAAACTATCCTGTAACAGCTCAATATTCTTTGCAGTTTGTTGACACATAGCGAATAATTCTGTAACACTTCAACCGATTTCGATTATTCGATTTCGATTTCGATTATTCTTTTTTATGTAACATTACTAAAAATAATGAAATTTTATAGATGAACCCTTTTGTGCTTTTGTACCGCCTTCTTCTACAGGGTCCGAATATGAATCACAATATCGATTCATATTTTTCTATACAATGACAGAGAACATTTCAAAATATTATTTAATACTTTTTAGTTCTAGTTTTTTTTGAAGTAGGTTTTATGTTTTTTAAAACAGTTTTTATTTTTGATTTGTATCTACATTTCTACTCAACACCTATATCTCTGTAGTACAACGTATGTCTGGGCTTAGTAATAGGCTTCCGTACGGAGTACGGAAACCTAAAAAAGTATTTTTATAGAACTAACTAAATGTCACATTTGATTACTTTACATTTAGATGCAAGCCAGCGTACGTCGAATTATGCGGCGCGAGCTTTTCTTTTATAAGCCTTAACACATTAAGCCTTCCGTTCCGAGAGATATACCAAATTCCATCCGTGAACACTGCATGTAAATCAGCCATTTTCGAGATTACCCATTACATACGCAAAGACTGACAGATAGACACACAGGCGTTGGAATTCTGTAACAGTATAGAGAACCGTAGTATAGAATAACGTGTGGGTCCGGTACTTTTAGCCCCACTGCATCTCTCCCCGTGTATGTCGTAAAAGGCGACTAAGGCATATGACTCCCTTCTTATATTACTAGGTGGTAGGGTTTAAACCGCCCGGGTTGGTACCACCGCACTGAATGAAAGGTCGGTCGAAACGGCTATGTAAATAGTTTGTGTTTTCCGTCCAGTTCAGTGTAGCCGACACCACCGAAGGGAATCACTGACGTGGCACCAAGTTCACACGGTGTTATGGGCTGACATCGCGGATGTTGTGGGTGATGTAGCCAACAGTGTCAGTTTACATAAAAAAAAAAGAATAGAGAGATCTATCAGCTTCTTAGCTTTGTTACCATTGTTGAGAATCAGTTCGACAAGGAGTCAATTAAACTCCCAGAGGGCGAAATGCGAAACAGGAAATCGTACGATCGAACTGGCGATCGAGTTTTGAAGCAAACAATGTCGGATAATCTCGCCCACTTAGCTCAAATGAGGGCGGCGTGAGGTCATCCTAGTGAAGCTATTGTGTGCTGGCGCCGAGTGACGGATTAGTAGCGGACGGGGCAGGGTTCGAACCTTGGAGCTACGCCGCACCCACGCCGACCTAATTGCGCCATTGTGTAACTACCCTCACTACGGATACGTACGATAGGTGGAAAGCTATTTCCTCCAAGGCGGTAAGACGAGACAGACGTTAACTTTCTCCATACAAAATCGTCTTTCGGCATTTATGTTTTCGAGCCCCCTAAACCTTATCCGATTTTTACAAAAAAAAATCTTGTCTTAAGGACATTCCAATCTACGTTCCTGTCTTTGTCGTTTTTGGGGGCTTTATTGAGTCATCACTTTAGATATAAAAAAACGTAGAATTCGACTGTCCATATTACAACAAAAAATAATTGTAAAAATCGGATAAGGTTTAGGGGGGTAAGAAACATAAACCCCGAAAGATGATTTTGTATGGAGAAAGTTAACTAGAACTAAAATGACAATAGTAAATATGATTGAATAAGGAACCCTACATATATTTCTTTGTCCGTTCTCCTGTCTGCAGTGATATGCCTGTCTGTCACAGAATGTCCAAAGGCATCGTTAGACACAGACACCTGCTCGTAGGGGCAACGATGCAAATTGAGAGCTTTCCTTAAAAAAGCTAAGCTAAGCTTTTTTTATAGAAACTGAAGTGCCTGCTTACATCAGCTACGGAATCATTTTTTTGCAGTCAAGGGTGAAAAATTTAAGCGAAAATAAAAAATAAAAAAATAAAAAAAAAGCAACGAGTCTTACAGTAGTCGCCAATGATGCGTAACATTTATTTCACCAATATACTTCATAATATACTTCACTCCCAAAATTACATAACTTCCTTAACGCATTTACGCCTCATTTACAAAATTACGGCCCATACCGAGAACTAAGACGTTACAGATTGAAAAAAATTAAAATATGTTTTAAATATTAAAATAGTTTTTAAAGGAGAGTTTTACAAAAACGTACTAAAAAAGTGCACCCGAGCTTTTTAAGTATTGACATACAAACTTTAATAGCCATATTTGAAGACTATTCCGGCTTAGGTAATGGAAGTACACTCTATAGAGACAGGTTCGAACATGATCATTGCAAACAAGTAGAGAAAAATCGGCCAAGTGCGTGTCGGACCACGCGCAGTGTAGGGTTCCGTAGTTGCGGAACCCTATCAAAATAAATTATTTGATTATTTGTATAATTTTGTAGGGGAAACAAATGAATGTTAATTTGAAAATGTTCTTCAACAGTGAAATCATGGCTGTCGTCCGTACATTTTATAAGTTGGTCGACTATTACTCGTCAACCTGTACATCCTACTTACCTGTGATAGTTTTCCTTTTAATTTCGATATATATAATGTGGGAACCGCTAAAACCACTAGAGTGAGTGTTATCGCATAGTGTCGTCGTAAATTTGCTTAAAATATAGTTTGAATATTTTTGTAATCACCAAGAAATCTCAATTCGCTCTGACATTTAGAGTAGAAATGGGTGAGAAACGGTTTTTTTTGTGCGGCTAACGGACAAAAAAAGGTTGAGCTGTGAAAGGAAAAGATGCAAGTGTTTGGCAGAATGACACACTAGAAAACTCATAAATAAACCTATGTGGCGCGTCATAATAGCTTTCAGCTGTCGCTCCCCGAGTACCGTGAGACGAAATCGGGCGGGGTGCGTGGTAGATAGCAAACCGTTCTGAGAAATCGGAAAAAAAAATGTCCTTACGCGAAATTGGAAAAGAATGCAAGTACTGTGCACGTATATGAAATTGATTACAGAGGCATGGGTCATCTCACGCTTCCCTCGTCAGCACGGATCGCCGTGGTGCGACCGTACCACATGTGGGCGTCGTTAGAAGCCTGGCGACCTGGCGCATCGGACATCGCACACTTCCCTCGTCAGCCCGGATCGCGGTGGTCGGCCGTACCACACGCGAACGTCGAGAGAAGCCTGGAGACCAAAGGCGTGGGACACCGCCGTGGTCGCGCAGTACCGCGCACGTTAGCGTCGTTAGAAGCCTGGCGACCAGACACGTGGGACGAGGAACGGGTGCAATGCGCAGGGCGTAGCAAACGGCCCGCGCAACGCGAACGTCGTGACAATGGCAGATCAGAACTGTAGTTGAATTTCAAAAAAGTGCGGAGTGTTGCGAATTATCAGTGAATTGAGGCCTTATCGCAAAGGCAGTGTAAAATTACGAACACAAGCGAAATTATGCGTTAAATGGACCTCGGTCAAGACGAACTTATGTATGGAATAATAGATTAAGTTATCATGTAATTCTGTCATGTAAAAATTTTAATTAAAATTAGAATATTTGCATAGGAGAGTTCTCGTGTCGATCAGTCGGATCGATACATACAGCGCCGCCTTTCGTCACAGAACGGAAATATTATTGCTAAACTGTTCTAATTTTGGTGTCGCCATCTGACGGGTGGGGATGGAATTTGATAAAATTATAGCGGACTGGTGCGCTAAGCACGATTGTATGCGATATTTCGCGAAGTTCATAGTTTTGATGTCAGAGGTCGCCTGGGTGTAGCTGGCAGGAAAATGGAGAGGGAAAGGCTGTAACAAAACAAGTCGCGAAGGGTTGTGCGGGGCTTATTTTGTTGGAGTCGCCTCAGAGAGCGAATGTTTCCTTGGTTGCGTTTAAGGACCAATTTTGGATATTTAAAGTCAAATTGTCTAAGTATTTTGCCACCTTCGAACTCTGTGGAGCAAATCATACTTATTGTAATTCACGTCAGTGTGTGACGTCGGAGGCAGGGACGGGAGACGCGAGAGGCGTTTGAACAGCTGAGTACATTTTTTATTGTGTTGAAAGTCGAATTTTATTTGTCCGAATTATTTTGGGTTATGTTTCCATTGAGTCAGTATTAATTAATTAAGACTAACAGCAGGATATAGCTGAGAGTTAGAGCTATCGGACAAATAAGAGTTGAGCACTATTTACTAAAACCGTGTATATTGTTCCCATATTAATTTTCAACTCCTTGTATTAAATTTTGGAGTTACAGGGCGACCCACCTAGCTTGCATTAGAATATATCAGATTTCGTTACGGTTAGGCGGAAGTCTAGTGAATAAAGTCACATAGAACTGTAATTAAGAATTCATGGTTGTAATAAATTTAAGTGTTTTTTGAAAAGAAGCCGAGCGAGTTTTTTTCAGTTCGCTCTTTTTCTCGCAAATAAATATAATTACGGCCTAAGAGCGAACGTTACAGAATTTATTAAGAAATATATGAACTAATCGAATTGAAGTTAATAAAATAAATAAACGCTATTAGTTCATACTTACCATGTTTAATTTAATCTTTCCCTACCTATTTGAAACCTTATCAGTAGAATATTAACAGTAAAAACCATAATTTTCAATTAATGGTTCATGAAGTAATTAACTCACTGTAGTAATTTAGAGTTTGAACTGATCATATTACGTAATATTTTGGATTAAATTCTAGTTTAATTTCTTGAGTTCTCATGACAAGCAAAGATAATTGTTGGATTAGTTTGGCAATTAATCTACTTTCACTAATATAGGATTGCAATCATTTCTGAGACACCTATCAACATTACACTGGGTTTCCTTAACAAAGAGAAGCATTACTGGATAATTTCTGAACTTCATGAATTTCTGTATTTGCCGACAAGAGTCGGGAGATTGTTCACTCCATGATAGCAAACCATAAAATAAGAGAAATATAGTGAATACATATTCCCTGGAGGCTGACAAGCTTCGAATATAATGACTAATTAATTACCCAAATTATGACTATCTGAACTCGCCGTATATCACTAGCGTTTTATGGTTTGGCTGTAACTGCCGGTCGGTAGGGATGTGAACTCAAATAAAGGAAATAAATGCGCATTGGATTTATCTGCCTGGCAGGTAAAACCATTATAATTATAATCTCACGAGGAAGGGGGCCCACTTCGCTCATTATTCTAGATCTCATTTAACAGCCTGGCACCGAGGTGGGTTATCTGAGATAGTTAGAATACATCTACTGAAATTTATGAAATTCGTCTGAAATTCAGTTTTGTATAGGTCACACAAGCCAGTTAGGTCCACACATAACATTAGTACACGACTTGGCCGGTCTACAGTTAACTTCTTTGGCCACACATCACAAGTAGTAAGGAAATAATTGCAATACATTTATTAGTGAAGTCATGACAATAAAGCCTATCTGACTAGAGGCTCGATTAAACTGTTGACATAACTGGTATGTACTGAGTATCAGTTATATACTTATATTAATTTAAAGAAAAAAATTCTAGACGATCAAGGTCCTTCACAATACCACTGCTGTGAATTTTTTTACATCTCTAATAACAACCGTTTAGCTGGCAGGGGGTGGGGACACTTGACTCTAACAAAAATTAGCACTTAAAAGCTTAACAATTCGCAAACGGCTCCCTAAATCGAAAAATGCTTTTCACACACCCCGAATATTTTCCAAAGACCTATCCGATGACATCCCACACGATGGGGTAGACGTGTAAAATAAAATATTTCTATTTTACCACTTTGTCGGCGTTATTAATACCCATACCAACTTACAACTTTCTAGTACTAAGGGTCTCTGAGCTAAGCCGCGGACAGACAGACAGACAGACGGACGGACATGGCTAAACTATATAAGGGTTCCTTGTTGACTACGGAAACCTAAAAACTACCTACATAAACTTGAATTGACGGTCCCTTCATATACTCGTAGTGTATCGTATTTAGATGTTTCGTATAGATCCCACTATGACAACATTATTTGTACTCCATAAATTTCAACCATGTCACGGACGACTTAGGGTTGATATTAAAAGGGGTGGATGGTGGAAAGTGGCTTCTATCATTTCTAAGTTTACAGGACGGCAAAGCTGAAAAGGCTCTGATAAATCGGACTAACTATGCGTACGAGAGTATCCTGAAATGTTCAGTTTGTTCGTGCGTATGTAATCTCCCATGTACACAGTTTAAGTGATTTGATGTTAAATATTGGGTTATCTCTTCAAATAAAACGGACGAGTCTTGGATACTGTAGGTAAATAGAAAAAATTCTAAAACATTTATTCCTTCAAAAACATTTTACAGAAACAAGCTCGATATAATTAACATGAGTGGCAAAGGCGGACTTATACCTTGCAGAAATTTCTTCCAGTCAACTATTTGATATTTATGAGTCATAATATGTCGTGTAATATAAGTACATAGGTACATAGTAGCAAAAGACTTGAGTGTGGGAATGTGAAATATAATATACCTAATAAATATAAAATATAATATAACATAATATACTACATATAAGTATGTACTGGTTAATTAAAAATTGTTCATGAATTTATATGAATTTACAGTTTATATAAAATGAAATATATAAATATCCATACGATTACATACTTGTAAACGAAGATGGCACAACTTTAGGTGTAGTAATTGTTACATATTATAAAATTATACAGACGTTTGTTTAAGATTAAGATGTTTGATGGCGACAAAACTGAAATAAATAAACAAATTATATTCTGTATTGTTGAATGAATAATTGGTCCCAGCAGAAATAAAAGCCAATAAGCTTTACGGTCAACACAACTGGAGTAAAAAATATTAAACTTTTTTCGTTCCCCATTTGTACACTTCACATTGTATTATTTGGTCGGTAATAAATCACGAGTTTCCGCAATGAACATTATAAAATTCAAATTTAGAACATTGTTGACTAAAAACTTCTTCCCGCGGCGGTTGGGTTGTTGTATCGTGTCCTGCGTTGGTGTTAACTGCAATTTAGACTAACAGCACACGATATTAATTTTAACATTAACATTTGCTATAGGCACAAAAGTTTAATTGAACTGATTCCTTTAATAAAAAATAAAAAAAATTGTTGAATGGCTACGTCTATTTATATGCTTTTACCGAGAAGATGCTAATGCAAAACCTGTAAGACGACCGAACGAAAAAATAAGGTACTTATATAGAAGTTTAAAAATTTTGTATTCATAAAAAATATATTAAGTATGTTAGAATAATTTGAATACTAAGCAATTTATACCACATTTTTAATTAGGTAACAGCAAAACTGACATAATATACCAGTTGCTAAAATCTCAAATTTCTGACTAATTAATTTATTCTGAGATAAAGCATTAAAAACAAAAACTATTGTGTGATGAAAAATACTCTTTTACGCTTATCAATACATAAGTATATTTCTATGATCATAATGGTTCAAGCATGCACTGTTTGTTCACAATTAAACCGACCCTTGTTCGCGGTACTATTTCGTGGGCTCCGAACAAAACAGAACTTCAAATACGCCCACCAGGTTCCAGGTAACGAATTTGTCTTCCCTTTGTCCGGCGGCTGAATTATCCTGCAACTTGTGAAAAACTTCCTCCGAGACGAGCGGCGACATGTTTGTTTCTCGCGACTTAAGTCGGGAGAGAAGGTTGGGCGGATGGCCTAGAGGTAGCTTGCTACAAGAAGACGCGGCTTCGATATCCGTCGGTTAAGAAAGAAGTAATAGGTTTACGCTGTGTTACATTAGGTACAAGTGCAGTCTCGGGTCCCTCAATAGGCGCGTGATCGGGCACCTGTCAGGCCGGCATGGCATTCACAACCCCGCATACGACCGAATGTCCATATTCCGTCATTAAACACCTTATAGGTGGTTCAAGGACATATGACGCGCTTTCAATAATAAACCAAATTTGGTGATTGTACCCAAGAATGGGGTGATTCTAGACCTGAAACGAAATAATCATTTTTTTCTGCGCCTTTTTATTTTGTGAGCTTTTTGTTCATTTCCTTCATACAAAATTACTGAAAATTTTAAAATTTTGACAAAAAAGTTACTTACATATTTTTTAAAACCTGAGATGGTTTGCTACATCACCTACTACATCCTTGATGTCAGCCCATAACACCTTAGTGCTGTGTGCCATTTCAGTGGTTTCCTATGGTCGTGCCGGCTACACTGAACTGGACAGAAAACACGACTATTTACATACATACGTAGTCACTTCGACCGTCTATCCCTCAACATTGACTTAATTTTATTTCAATGTCCCCTTACAGATATTTACCAGTCTAACCTATAATATAATTATCCCTTTCAGTTCTTACATCCCGCAGTGATAGCAACTCTCCAAGGCCTGGCTAGACTGTCGGAATTGTCTAATAAGACAGAAGTCTTAAAAAAGAAGTAGGCAAGACTTATTCTAGGGCAGGCGAAACTTCGTGTCAATATCATTATCCTATTGGGAGTTAGAAGCTGTCGGACTGGCTGGAACTGAAGCTCTCCTGAAGTATAGATTAAATAGACGCTTCCTCGGGGTATGGAGTTGGGTAAGGAAGAAGTGTGATAAAATGTATTACCTACGGATTCGCAGCCTAGGAAATCTATTTATATATATGTATACATATATATTTCTTTTTACGGAAAGCGGGACATGTGGTATCGTAACACCTACGAGTAGGTGTCTAACCTCTAATACTCGTGCGTGCGCATTCTGTGACGCACGAGGATTGTAAATGCATATTTTATGTATTACTAGCTGTGCCCGCGGCTCCGCCCGCTCTCATATTTCACTTCACTGCTAACCTCATAAGCCATTTAGCGTGATAGTAAGTAGCCTATAGTTGATGGGAAGAATCAAGCTATCCGTAGAATTTTTTTTTATTAAAATCGGTTCAGTGGTTCTCGAGTTATAAGCGGACAGACAGACATACACTCAGACAATCAGACAGAAAGCAGACGTTGGATTTTATTATAGGTAAGGATAAGGATAATAATCCGAATCCGAAAAAATATAGCGATTTTTTACGTATTTCGATATATATTTAGAGAATAAATATATATATAAAAATATTATTAAGGGATAAGGACGAGATGAAGCATTTCATAAACACACTATAGATGGCGTGAGTGGCATTGACCATGACATGGCGATAGCGAACCCTCGGTGCGCGATTTCGACTCGCACTTGGCCGGTTTTTTGTGTGTTGTTTCTTACATTGCGAAACGGAATAAAACAACAATATTAAGAAACCACTTAATAAGCATTTGTGCCTCAATCGAATATGGTTAACATTGTATTATTTCGCTTAACAATATAGTGACTACGACAAGGTTGCACAGGCGTATCTCCAGTTGGCGGCTCAAACTTCATGTGTAAGCGATTTTGCAACGAAACAATTTCTTCAGCTAGATTCCTGTTTGTATTTTCTCGACAATGGAATAAATTAGGTAAAAGCTGAATTAATTTAAGAGCAGATAAATTGATGGGCGATGGAAATTCTCGCTGTTTTCACTTCAGTGTTTCTTCCATTAAAGCTTCGACGGAGTTAAAGCTTTCTGTAGTGGAATATCAAGCGCCCTAACTCATCGAGCCTTTGTTTAACCTTTAAAAGGGACCGTTAAGGGGCGAAAGAGGCTCAATAAACTTTTATGTGGAGATTTTTTGTGATTTTTTTTTTATATTTGGTATAATATTGCATTTATTGCATCCCAATCTAGGTAATGATTTCGCCGCGTGAAACATGAACCAAATTAAGTACTGAAAATTTTAAAATTTTGACAAAAAAGTTACTTACATATTTTTTTTAACTTGATATGGTTGGCTACTTCACCTACTACATCCGTGATGTCATACATACGTAGTCACTTCGACCGCCTATCCCTTACCATTGACTTATATTTTACCAACTTTTGCCTGCGGCTTCCCTCGCGAAAAATTCGGATTTAAAAAAAAAGAAGACAGTAAGAAGGTAAGCCTGCTACCGTACCTTTATTTCGGCGCGCGGGACAAATACGTTTGTATGAGAGCCACATCTTAGCGTAACCGGAACTGAAATTTATTTAGCCTATCCTATGTCACGTATAGTTAAATGTGCTTGTAATAATTTTAATCGAATTCGGATGATCGGTTTAAGAGTTATGGAGGAACATACATAAAAGATCAATTTAGTTTTAGTATCATACATAGATTCTACAAACGCAATATCTCATAAAACAAAGTAATTTACTCCATGACCATCCCTTACAGATTTATATTATTAATGCATTATGTTATGCGAAATATGTAAAGGGCGACAGATTAGCCACCTCTCACATTAAGTACCTTAAGACATTTTGATTTTAGAATAAATTAGATTACGCGAAAATGCCAAAGTGCATTGGCCTACGTTACCCCCTTAATTTACATAGCTGTTATACGTAGCAGCTCTCGCCTAGGAACCCCTCATTGTGACATTTGAAACGCGCACTCACCTACTTTACACTCTTCCGGCTTTTTAATATTCTGTGACGGAGTTTTTCACTGTGCAGGTCTTACCGCAAACCAAAAAGAGGATATAAAATGGAAATAGCATAAGATAAATAAGGAATTGGTCCTTGTCATTTATTTGGCAATAAAAGTTAATTAAGATTTTAAATTTCCTAATTCATTTCAAATGTTTTCCTACCTATTGGATGTAGAAACTAAAAAAATTGCCACGGTGATTCATTCATATTGCATTCAAGCTACACGAGGATTACATACTATCTAGATACTTGCCCTTTACTAGGTGGTAGGCTCAAATTGAATCCGACTGGGTTGGTACCACTGTACTGGATTTAAGATGCCCGCATAGCAGACACGGTTGTGTTCTCCTCTAGTCCAAGTATAGCCAGCAATCCAGGGAAGTCTCCGGTATGGCACCTACCTTTTCGGAGGTGATATTGGCTGGTCGGAGCTTTGGCCCCTCCGATTCAGCCAACCCATAACGGATTACATAAAAAAAACTTTCTCTATAAAATCTATAGATAAGTTGGATGGCGAGTCCCGCGAACCTGCTTGTGAAGCAAATTACTTGTTGGTGCGTGGGCCGTCGTCGCCGCCGCGCCGCCCGTCCCGCCCTCTCTCGACCCTTCCATACATCTCTTTTTGCCAAATATTTGAATTTCGTAATGTAATACGATAGCAGGTCGCGCTGTTAGGGTTCCGTATATATAGTAAGGAGGCACTCCTTTCGTTTGTCCGCCCTTTTGCTGTAAAATTATGTCTCCTTTTATCTCAGAAAGTATTTTGAACGAAAAAAAAAACCCAAGGACTTCAGGATCTCTTTCTTTCTCCTCTCTACTCCTTTCTCTTTTCATTTGTGAGCGCAGAAATGTTGAATGGGGGTTTGTAATTTGTACATTTAACATTGAAATTTAGAGAAACTGAACACTTCTTGAACACTACCTCTGAACCGATCATTTATTAATGTAGGTACATGCAGATAAATGTTTTAGAGTATATTGTTACCTTCCCTTTATATTTATAAGTATGTATGTTTATATATCATATGTATTGTATATATAAGTATATTTCTCCATTTATTTGTATTTGTGTTTTATTATCTGTTTAAATTATATGTCTATATTTTATCATCATTCTCATTTATTTCTTCTCTGCCACTCCACACTTTTTAATAATAACCCAAAGGTTGGCTGGGGGAGAACGCCTACGTAGTTAAGCTGTACGTTTTGCAAAAAAAAATTCGAGTGCAATAAATATATTTTGATTTGATTTTGATTCTTTTTCACCACTTTCGTAATACTGAGGAAGTAATCAGTTTTCAAAGAGACTAGCGGACAAGCAACTCGCCATTAAAAAGAGGCAGAAGAAGATGGAAGAAGGCAGAAAAATATTATGTTACACGGGGTTGCCGCGAGCGGAGCAGCCTCCGTCACACTCATATCATTCGATCCGGATCGCCGGCAGCCTCTCCACAATACCACACAAATTGAATATCTCATCCAAGCCGGTGATAGCTCTACGTTTGATCGACGTTTGACGAAGATCGACTGTCGACTAATTCACTGTTAGAAATAATGTGTGGTAGAGAACTTGTTCTCGACGATTACTCATTAAACGTTGCTAGTCTAACATGAGTACTAAGTTGGGGGTTTCGGCCTCCTCTTAGCTCACGCTGCTGACTCCACTCAGGTCGGTGGGTCAAATGAGATACCACCCTAAACGCTGGGTTGAGTACTGCGGGGTTCCGTTAAAAGCCCCAGAATGCTTCGTGCTTCTGCACGGAACACTGGAGTTGGTCTCGCAGGGGTTGTGGTTTAGCGTTGATTCCCTGGTGCTTCCGTACTTGTGTAGTTAAAGCACCTAACACGGGAATAAGTAGCGAAAGCTGCGAGTGGTGAGCCACTTAGAGCTCCGTAACCAATGTGGAGAATTGGTAGACATGCGAATAATGTAGATCGGTATGTCGGTGCTACACACACTTATATGTGGATGTGGGATGGATTTCCCACGAGCTAATGACGCTGACGTAAGTCTGTCATTCGAGACCGGTGGATCCCCGGTACACATTAGGTGGTGGTCATATGCACTTCCACGCATATACATAGCTGGTGAAAACAAAAGCCTTTGGGCTAGTACAAAACGCTGAGGCCCTGGGCACAGGTTGCGGTTGGATAGGGTGCTGACCCCAGTGGCAGTGAAGGCTTCACCCCCGGCTCTCGACTTCGGTCGGGGGTTCCTTCGGGTGGACGGGTGGTGGCTCGGATCGGCTGGGGAAAGGTCGCAGCCTGTGTTTTCCATGGGATTTTTTCGGAAGAACGGATGTTCGACAGAGCAGCTATGGGGCCTCGATCTGGCATACATGATCACTGTACTCGCAAGAGTGCAGGTAGTAGACGTCTGGATTTTGTAGCCGAAAGGCTGGTATCTCTGGAACGTAAATCAAACAAAATGATAGAAAAGAAAGTTTGTCGACTAATATATTCTACTTGGTATTAATTCTCTCAATCATATATAAATCAATCTCTCAATCATAATAAGTATCAATATCATCTTTATGCCGACGATCTGCAACTGTATCGGCACTTCTGTCCGGAGAACATTGGCACGGCTATAGGACTTATGAATATTGACCTTGACACTGTCCTAGACTGGGCTAATTGTCATGGTTTACTGGTCAACCCTAACAAGTCGCAAGCCATCATAATGGGTACAACTAAATTATTAGCAAAACTTGATCGAAGTGCACTACCACCCCTGGTTTTCAATGGAATAGTAATACCTTATAACAAAACTGTGAAAAATCTCGGTCTGCAACTGGATGAGTCGCTGACCTGGAATGGACAGGTTAGTGAGGTCACTCGCAAGGTGTTTGCTAGTTTTCATGCTCTAAAGCGTCTACAAAATTTCATTCCTACTGCAACTAAAATCACGCTAGCACAATCTCTTCTCATTCCTATAATTGACTATGCAGATGTCTGTTATCTCGACCTCAACGAGGATTTGCTTAACAAACTCGACCGTCTTCTCAACTTGTGCATCCGATACATTTACGGACTGCGCAAGTATGATCATATTTCTGAATACCGCGTTCGTCTACAATGGCTCGACATTCGACGCCGTAGAAATTCTCATGTTCTCTCTCTTCTCTTCCGCACGCTGAACGACATTGGGGCTCCAGAGTACTTGCGGGATCGATTCCAATTTCTCTGTGCACACGGCCTTTCTTTGAGATCAACTGATTCCCGAGTACTCGCCATCCCTTCTCACTCCTCCACTTCTTACTCTGACTCCTTCACCGTGAATGCGGCACGTATGTGGAACTCGCTTCCCCTCGAAATTCGTCTATCGCAGTCGCTGTTTATGTTTAAAAAGCGTATAATGTCTCACTTTCTGGAACGATAAATTACTCGCTATTTATGGATTAGAGTCTAATGTTAGTTTTCTCTGTATATTTTATTCGTGTATATTTGTATGTATTTATATATTTTTATCTATTTATTTATATTTATATTGTATAATTTGTTGAAATTATCTACATCATTCTTATTTGTTCTCTGCCACTCCACACTCATTCATGATAACCCAAAGGTTGGCTGGAGGAGAACGCCTACGGCGTTAAGTTGTACCTTTTGCAAAATTTTTAAAAGGCAATAAACATATTTTGATTTGATTTGAATTCTACTAGACTAGAAAATAATATGATAAAGAACACACTTATAAGAATAATTATAGTTTAAGAGAGAAAATAAAAGAAAAAATTGGTTGTCTGTAAAGTCGGTTTACGGACGATAGTTTTACGTGATATGATGACCCTTGTTTCATGAATATTCTAAATTTGAAATATTTTCCGACCGGCCAGATATTATGGTACGAGTAACCTCGTTTTAATTTCTGCGGCCCTGGTACTTTTACAAGCCGACGCTTGGGCCGATTGTGCCTCTCTATCGCTTGTTACGCGCTCTCGCTTGCACACACAGGCTCAGATGGAACGTGACGTGATATTCGTGCGTGCAGCCGGTGTTCATCAATTTATAAGACGTTATCACGTCAGAAACCGGTTAAGTGTAAACCTAGTTCACATGCAGAGGATTCTTTGCATGTGAAGAATGCTCATAGCGAGTGCGCGCAAAACCGTTCGTTGCCCTGTTAAGCTCCTCGCGCGGCGCCGCAGTACCGCCACACGTCATTTTATTTTAAAAGTTGTGGTGTGAGTATTCCAGATAATATATAATCTCTCCAGTCTGGCTTTTAAAAATATATATTGTTTATCTGCTTAATGCAAATTTCGTTCGAGCTACTATTTCTAAATAGTATTTCTTTTCAATTTTCAGTACGTAAATTAAAGAATGTCGATCTATCGTAAGGTTTGATGTGACAAAATTCTATATTTCCGATAAAATCCTCTAATGATGATAATACGAAAATTTTGATGACACAACGTTTCATTTGATATTAGATTTCGAAATTGAAATTATCGAGGATTTTACGATACATTAAATTTGCCGATAAACGCAGACTCCGTGTACAATGTTCATGAGTATTGTATCAATGTTTGATAACCTATAGAATTGTGCCTATAGTAGTGTACAGTTATTGTACGGTGCTATGGGCTGACATCACGGACGTTGTAGTTGATGTGGCCAACCGTGTCAGATTCCATAAAAAAAAGAATATTATTTGTAATGTTCGGTTTGATCAACCTGGAACTAACAAAAAATACAAGAAACCCCAAATAATTGTTTTATATTAGGTATAATTTTATAAGTCCATTTATTCATTAATTTAATAATAAGAACATTTTATTAAGAAGAATAATTAATTAAATTTATATTTGAATAGTATCCTTTTTGATTAATATAATGAATTCACTTCGCTAAAGATGTAATAACTAAAAACGTTTGCCAGAGGCTAACAAATTAACAGATTTTTAGCTCGGACATAGTATTTATATATTTATATTACTAGAAAGAATATTTAATTATGTAAAAATAATTTCTGCAGCAACTCCAAGAGAACTTCATCCTCTACCACTTTATTTTGAAATATAACAATAATTAAAATTGTTCCCACACAATTATAAGGAGATAAATTAGTAGTCGTAATGTTAGATATATTCTTTATAGAGACTTTTATACATAATTTCTGAATTTTTTTTTATTTTTTCTTTATTGTTATTATTAGAAGACGACATTCTCATCTAATGATTACGTGCACTAAGAATATCTAGTTATTTCTTTCCAACGAGGATAATAATATTATGAGGAAAATATTTTTAGAAAAAACATAATATTAAAGAAGTCTTAAGGGCATCGAGTAACAGAACTGACGACTACAGTGTCTCTTATAACATGTCGCGAATAAATTATGAAGCTTGGAAAGCTCGCAAATTTATTAGGAATTTATAAAAATAATGGAGTTTACTTGTTATCGCGCCGGGACTCGCGACTTACGTAAATACAAAAATCTAGTCACCGTCAAAAGCTTCTGAGTATCAAAAGTAATATGAAGCAGAGGATGCGGGCGCCACCTTCGGCCCGTTTCCAAAACTTTGGAGAATTTGACGAAGAAATCAGTCAATCTCATCACGCTGCTATTCGATTTAGAACTCTTTCAAGATAAAGATAGGACTTAATTTTACAATGTTCATAAATCGATACTATTTGAGTTAAATATTTTAGAATCTTGAATTTAGGAAATAAATAAAAAAACATACTGCGTAAATACTATAATAAATAATGTAATACTAATAAAAAATATCGTAAATGTCTATAAAATCTACGAATTTTCGATATAATTACGACGGGCTGGAAATAATGTTTATAAGCTTATATTCGGAGAATAATTATTTTGGGTAAGTATAAGTAAAAGCTAATCCTATCGAATTTTGATTGATCATTGAAGTACAGTCGATGGTCGAATTTTGTAATTAGGTGGATTTCATTTTAATTGATATTCTTTAGAAGCCTTGATGCTGCTAACTTATATTACAATCAGTTGACAACTCTTTTGATGCGACTATATTATTGAGTGTTCAATTGATTGATATATTTTGTGTATTTTATTATGTTGAGCAATTCGTAGCCTCTAGATATTGATAAGTTAAGCGAAGTAATATTAGCTAAATTTAGCAAGTGTACCTCCGCGGTAGCTCACAACGACTGAATGAAAAGTCGGTCGAAACGGCGACATAGTTCGTGTTTTCCGTCCAATTCAGTATGGCCGGCATGACCGAAGGGAAGCACTGACATGACACCTAGTTCTCCAAGTTATGGGCTGACATCACGGATTTTGTACGTGATGTAGTCAACTGTGTCAGTTTCCATAAAAAAAAACATACACACACACATACACTCTGACACAAACCTCCGCTTACCATGTTTACATCAGGTCCCCCGCTCCTGTTTTTAGGTTTCCGTGTCCCGTACGGAAGCCTATTACTAAGCCTTCGCCGTCCGTCCGTCCGTCGTGCCCCTTTGACACAAGAAAAAATTCAAAGCAAATGCCATGCAGAACAGTTATTCATTCCTGCTGGATAGCAACTTGGATCATAGAACCCTTTATACGTTCCATCGCCACACAGCACCGTTTCATCGCCATGACGCCTTGCACTGACATGACACCTAATTCTCCAAATTATGGGCGGACTTCACGGATTTTGTAGGTGATGTAGTCAACAGTGTCAGTTTCCATAAAAAAAATATACAATACAGGTATCTACACAGTCAATACAAGACGTGCCTGTATGATCCTGTCGCACTCGCTAGCCCATTCGAACGCGCGTGTGGCAACAATATAGAGACGCGTCTGTACTATATACAGGGTGTACCAGGATAGGTTTGAGAAACTTCAGGAATAGAAAATACTCATTATTAGAAGAAAAAAATCCTTATCACTCAAGTCGAAATTCCGTTGTTTTTTTGGCCATACAAAAGTTGGAAATTGTAATAAAAACTCGATGGACAGTGAGAGTGGAGAGTGCAGTGAACTAATTCAGTCCTCTTTTTCTTTTGAGGTCATTGAACTTTCAGTGTTTGGAATTAACCTACACACAGTTCAATTGTACTAGTTATGTATGCAACCTACCCATTTTTACTCATGAGTTAGAATTTATTTTTATTTAATAAAGGCGGACGTTAACCATCCACCAAATCTTGAGGAATAGATTTTCACCAAAAAGTACTGTAAAATGATCGAATCTGGGAAAAAGTTTCAGAGCTTTTCGTCTTCAAATATGGGTCCCTTTCGAACCCTGAAGTTTCGAAAACCTATCCTGATACACCCTGTATAACGTTGAATCGATCTATACCTGTACAGTGCTCGACTTTTGAAATCCTCCACACAGTCGGCGAATATTTCGTTCATCCGTCCAACTTCAGCCGTTCATGCATATCCCGCACTGAATCTGCATAATGCGCAGTAAGCCGTCACCGCGCGCGCGGACAGACAGACAGACAGACAGACGGACGGACGGACAGACAGACGACGACGGCGTCGTTGTTCGGCGCCTAATTGCGGCGGGCGCAGCCCTCCGACGACGGCTGCGACGTGCGGTAGGGTGATGGGACGTGTTCGGCATTGTATTGAGGCTGTACGTTCAGCTGGATTCATTCAAGCTTTAACCGCAAAATACAAAAGGAAAGAAGGGGTATTGAGGAAAATCTACTATCATTAAGAGGTTAATTGACACGTTTGGTGCGCTGTGTATAGTATTAAATGATGTGTCGCTTTCATACGATGGCAAAAGGTAAGCGTTCATGTACAGTGGACACAGTCACACTTCTGGACTCATGTACAGTGGACACAGTCACACTTCTGGACTTATGTACAGTGGACACAGTCACACTTCTGGACTCATCTACAGTGGACACATTCACACTTCTGGACTCATGTACAGTGGACACAGTCACACTTCTGGACTCAAATACAGTGAACAAGGTCACATTTCAGGACTCAAATACATTGGACACAGTTACACTTCTGGACACAGGTACAGTGAACACAGTCACACTTCTGGTCTCATGTACAGTGGACACAGTCAAATTTCTGGATTCACGTAGAGTAGACATAGTCACCCTTCTGGACTCATGTACAGTGCACACAGTCACACTTCTGGACTCATGTATAAGACGCATGTGTTACAAGTCGTCTGATGTAAGTTGTGTGCAAATTCACACAGCTTACTGCAGTATATTATTTGTCATTTGTATACATGTCATATTATAATTTGTATAGATGTCGATGACGAACTAAATTACTTTCAATGTGTGACAAATGTCCGTTCTATCCTTTTGAACTATTTTGGTTTAACAGATATTGTCCTGCGATCTGCAGAGGAGTGGAGTACGTCCCGAGTCTGAATGCACAAGATTACACTAAGGGGGTTACGTCCTGAAGGTAATTGAATAGAATAGAAAATACTTCATTGCGCATCGTTAAATAAACAATACACGAAGAAAACACACATACAGAACAATATACCTAAATATACAAGAAGACAGAGAGAAACAAAGATAACAATAATGCGCAAATTTTGATTTCTTCTAGTCCACTTTGGATGATGAGAACTAAGTGAAAATAACAAAAAGAAGCAAGGGCAGTGGTGACATTATGAACAGGGAAGTATTAAAATACAATATTATCAAGTAAGTATATGCCTTAACCAGACATTATCTATTAATATATATTATACAGTAAATACAATTCACAACAGATATATGAATTAATATTTGTCAGTTCTCCTTAGCACTGAATTAGAACTGGCGGAATTTTCGACATATCCAAGGGTAGGTTACCTACCTAAGGATGAAGTTAAACAATATACCTATAAATAATATAAACATACCAATATTTCAATATTAATCGACTCTCATACATACAAAGGTTGACTGGAAGACATCACTGTAAGGAATAAGTCCACCTTTGCATCTCAAGTAAATTTTATTTATATTTTTTTTTTAATTGAAGGCGCGACATGTAGCGCCTTGCCGCCGATGAAGTGTCTAACGACGCCCATTGTCATATTACTCGTTTTATCGGTCGTATGCGAATGCCATGCCGGCCTGACAGTTGCCGATTCACACCCCTCTCGAAGGACCCGAGACTGTACATTGGGCGAAATATATTTCCACAAGTACTTAGCCCATAATATCTACACACAGGAACGTAGAAACAAACAATTAAATACATTCTATTGTTGTTTTCCGCATTTAAAACCCAAATTCAACTGGCCCGGAAAATACGATTAGAGCGGTCACAATGCATCCGTACTGAGGTTCAGTGTGAGCTTATCAAAATTGTTTCCTTCATAACGAAATGTATATTATTTGCGCAAGTAAGTACCTCCGAGGACCGGAGGAAGACTGCTTAGTAGGGAGCTGAAGTAAATTTCGTTGTTTTTGCATAACAATGGAGAAGGAGGGAGGGAGGCGGCTTAATGAATTAACCTTGCATAATTTGAGTATTTTCAAGTGTTAATACTCATTTGCTAGGCAACTTAATTGCTGAATAGTAGTTGCGGCCATTGGTCGATGCTCTGTGGGTTCAACTCCAAGAATGACTGCTGAACTACCGTCGACCAATGTTCAAATAAAAAATATATAAATACAGGGTGGACCAATAGTCTCTTAACATTTTGAATTGCTATAAAAAATAAACCAGCTGTTTATATAAAAACACGTTTATTGCATATAAAAGTACATAAAATAAAATAGGGTTTTATTTTTTAAATATTACATCATGTAAGTGTGAACCTTGATTATTTTTACACTCCTGTAACCTGGACCTGAAATTTTCCATAACCGCCTGAAAAGTGTTCGTTGAAATGTTTAGCATTTCACTGCAAATGTTTTCCTTTAATTCTTGAATAGACTGTTGACTGTGGGGTGTTTTTTTGGTTTAAGGTATCCCCAAAGGAAAAAAGTCCATTGGGGACAAATCTGGGCTGCTAGGTGGCCAGTTAATGTCACCTCTTTTGGATATCACTTCATGGCCAAGCATTTCACGAACTGGCGCTAAAGAGTCGTTGGGAGGTGTGACATGTTGCCCCGTCTTGTTGAAACGCTAGATGTTTGACGTTAATTTTTTTTTAAACTTACGTTTGCATAAATAGACGTAACGCAGGTAACCCACGTTTGAGTTAGCGAAGCTGCTCTGCTACCTGCGCTACTGCGAGTATTACAAAATCCCCTCTCGGCCCGAGTGAAGACGAAGGGATGATATTTTTTGAGAACCCTTCGTGAATACTAAATTAAGCCCTAATTATTTTTTTCTTATTAGAGAGTACAATTACTCACGTTAATCTACTTACATTGGCCAAAACGCTTTAGCAAAAAAAAAAAAACAAAATCTAGTATTGTAGCAAGGCGGACTCGATGGCGGGGTGAAAATAAACGGCTTGATGTTTAGTAACAGACTCGTATATTCCGTAAGTTCCGTAACATGTACTTTTACGTAATGTAAGTAATGTAAACTGTCCGAAGGGCGACCACCGTGGCGATTCAGGCCTTCGTACTCGTTGTTCTCCTAAATAGGTGCGTCGAGCAATTTCCAGGGACCGACCATGAGATGCAGTCCTGGATACTTGCCCTAGCAGCCTAATTATTGGAGACCGGCTAACTACATGTATGAGAAACTATATAGTACACTGAAACTGTATATCTCAATGGTTGCTAGCACTCCTTTTTATGTGAGTGGTTGAACATTTGGTTAGCGCGATGTAGGAATCACGCAGAATGTACTAGCAGCGCCATCTCGTCTTGCTTCTCTTCTTTCCCGGGTTTCGCCGACGTCGTTGTCACACGTCCGTACTTCGTGGTGACGAACTTCGATGAGGTTCCGGGCCCCACGTTGGGCGCCAGATTGTAGCAAGGCGGACTCGATGGCGGGGTGAAAATAAACGGCGTGATGTTTAGTAAGTAACACTCGTATATTCCGTAACACGTACTTGTACGTAATACGTAATTTAAACTGTCCGAAGGGCGACCACCGTGGCGATGCAGGCCTTCGTACTCGTTGTTCTCCCAAAATAGGTGCGTCGAGCAATTTCCAGGGACCGACCATGAGATGCAGCCCTGGATACTTGCCCTAGCAGCCTAATTGGAGACCGGCCTAATAACACAAAACTTTAGTATGTATCTAGGTATTATGAGACAGTATAGTTATTAGTACACTACTGTATATCTCAATGGTTGCTAACACTCCTTTTTATGTGAGTGGTTGAACATTTGGTTAGCGCGATGTAGGAATCACGCAGAATGTACTAGCAGCGCCATCTACCGGCGCGCGGTAGCACGCGCGTGTGGCGGCTGCACGCATCAATGTTACAGTATATATATATCAATCCTCGTCCAAGTTTTTTGGAACCTCACCCATCATTTGGTTTTGGCTGGACAATCTTCATCATCCCCGCCCAATATCACCTTGGGAGAGAGGGTAGATGTGGTAGATGTACGGGGTAGTTCTTCAACTTATGTAGCGGGTAGATGGGTAGATATTCAACATATATTGGAGGGGGTCTAGATCTCAACTTATTTAGGGGGTAGATCTTCACCTTTGTAGGGGGTAGTTCTTCAACTTTGAAGGTTTTCAAGGAATATCAAGGAAGAATTTCAACTTAGTCTTCAGTGGTGTGATTATTGATTCCTTGTAATTCTTCCAAATAGCCGGTCATCAATTGTATCATAATATTGTATGCATAGCAGCTTGTTGTTGTAGAATTTCAATTTTGATATCTGCTGTTAAATCCGTAATGTATTTGTCAACAATAGATCTGTCAACGATTCTTGTAGTTCCTATTACAGTGAATTAATCACTATTAGTATAATTTATCCGATTTAAACGCAAATATGATAATGAACGATCGCTTTTCTCATATTCGCTCTCTCTCTTCCGTCCATACTATACTTTCTTTGATACTGCTCAGCCCTAAGGCTATTTAGCGTGATTGTTATAACCTATAGTTTGCATAAAGATCTACTCTTTCCATTCAGTAGTTCAGTGGTTTTTACCTCAAACACACACAGACACGTTCCCTTTTATAAGAAGTAGAGATATGGAGTATGCCGCCGTGCCACCACCCCCACGGCGGAATATTCCATACCAAATAAATTATTACATTTTACTTTTGAACTAAACATCTTAAATGCCGTATTTTATTTAGTCTATATCTGAAACTCTACATTTTCATACAATCATACGACGGTGTCAAAAGAGCTGCAAAAGTACTCAGTTGAAATTAGCAAAGAAATATTCTCACTTGATAATATTGTTTGTCATTAAGCAACAGACATTTATTTAACCCGCGCGCCCCAGATGCCGCAGATCTTCGATAGTCCGGAAACTCGCAAAAAATTACCTAACTAATTCGATCCAGACGCCAAATACAATTCCGATGCCGAGATAGTTGTCTACTCAATTAAAACTTTTTAAATTCGGCCCCGTTTTCATCTCGAAAAACTTAACCGAAGAAGTGGACAACAATTAATGGTGGATCTCGTTCGTTTAGTTACCGCAATCGGAATGCAAATGACAGTTAGTCCGCTCTTAATTCTTTCTCCGAGAACGACTTTATTTTAAACTTAATCCAGCGGAGATGTCCAACCCCCCCTCGCCTCCCTACCCTGCTGTGAGCTGGGGGTGTGCGGGGTTGCGGAGGTGGAGGCTGGAGCTTTCCTCCAGGGTTGTCGCAGAGACAAACTCAATATCTGGTCGCCGCCGCCTGCGCCTTGATAACCGTTCGAGATAAGTATGTACCCTAAGGACAGGCCCCTACTCTAGTTTATCTCGATACAGTGACGGGAAAGAAATACATCTGAGACGCAAAGATGGGAACTAGTTCCAGGCTGAACAGTTTGGATCTTTGTTTGTAAAATTGTTATGTATAGCGGTTCGGTGAGATACGTCTTGAAGTCCATTGAGAACGAAAGACGTTAATAGTAATAATATTACTTTGAAATGATATTTCGGAAACTAGAGACGGAACAAGGTTTTTGTGTAGAAGTGCACTTCTAAAAAGATGATGATTAAAACATTTCAATCCGACAACAAATTGAATAAATTTTAATATCACATCACCGAGTTTAAGATCACTGACCTTTATATTTCTTAGTCCATTCGGCACTTTTAAACATAAAATCGCCCTTAATTTTTTTCTTCAAGCTAAATGTATTCTATTCTATACATAAAATATACTATTTTATTTTCTACCTTCAGAGTTTTTCTCGCAATGGACAAATAAACACCGCAATAAGGATCCTTGTTAGTCTTAAAAAATCTCGAAGCAGCCCTACGGTGGGGCCCCACTCAGGGATTCTCTCATTTTCTTCAGCTCGCTTTTTTACCAGCACATAGATCCAGTAGTAGCTAAGTAGGTTGGAGAAGGACTATTTACATATGTACCTACCTAGTACTTACACATTTACTCACTATGTAAGTACGACATACAATGTTACTGTTCTCAGTAAATAACTTTCAGACTTTTGCGCTCGCTTTACGAGATTTAAAAAAAAAGTAACGGTAAAAATCCATGAAGACATTAAAACGTAAAGAGATATAAAAGTCTTCCAACTAAAGTACTACTTTACATACATATACATATAGCTTCACGCCTGTTTCCCAGTGGGGTAGGCAGAGATAACGGATCTCCACGTGCCACGATCCTGACACACTTCTGCCGCCTATTCTTAACACAATGTCATGCTATCATAATGTTCTTCATGCATGCTCGTCAGTTACTTGACCCTTTTTGAGCACATGCCCGATCTGGTCTAGGAACGTGCGTCTAGGGCGACCGTTACCGACTCTTCCACTCAGCGTCAGCTTTATATATTTGGCTGATATCAATTCGGTATGTCAGAATTTGTGAATTATTTTGTATGAGACTACGTCACCATTTAATTTTATCCTGGAAGTACTCCAGGTGGATGTCCACAGCGTGGTGGATAAAACGTCGACAACAGTAAATCATTTCTTTATACCACCTAATCGAACAATTCTTTAATATGTCGAATTGCTGTAAAAATCTTAATGGCCATGTTTGATTTATTGACGACTATGTAAAAGCACCGAGAATTGTAATAATAACTAAAATTATCTAAAATTGAAGACAGAATAAGATTGCTAGTGGTGACATGCGCGCCGAAGCTTTCTTCATACGCCGCATAAACCTGGAAATTATAAAAGGGAACACTGTTTGTACTAGGTACCACAGCCTCGTCGGCAGAAATGAAGAGATGCTTTATAAAAGTCAATTGATGTAGGTTTATGTTATATCGGTTGATTATCAAATTGTTTAAATATATTCACCGAAAAGTTTTTTGTTTTGAAAATTAACTATAACATATAAACAAAACATGTATTTGTATCCACGCGACACAGACAGGTTGCCCCGAAGGCCCCAAGAAAGTAGAGATAATTTAAGGCTGTGTGCTTTTCAGGGAGTGTACCTCATTAGCGGCGGGAGGTTGTGTCGCTTCGGTCGCGTGACCCGGTGTTGGATTAGGGCAGCCTGGGGACCGGGGGACATTCGCCGCAAATACACCCTTAACCTTGATTTGATGGAATCACAAATGAGTTTTTTTTTCAACTAGACCTCTATACTTTTGTTTTTTCTTCATTTGTTTTTATTTGTCTGTGACGACGGGGAAAGGAAAACAAGCTTGTTATGGTACCGAATATTTGTTTGGCTTTTCCTTTATTGTTTTATTGATTGGCCTCTGGACTACACACACAGGGCTTCTACCAAGGATAAGCAGACCGTTTGATTTTATTATATACTTTCCCACCAAGAGCGTTGTCAGCCTCGGTAGCTCAGTGGTGCAGTCGGTCGACTGTTGTTTGTTAAGCAACCCTGAGCGCAGCGCGGTCAGTACTTGGATGGGCCGTTGGAGGTTGACCGTAGTTTGGATTCTACGTATAACTGTAGGTCCCTTTCCTTCTTAACTTACTAGGTGGGTAGGGTTTATCCCGCCCGGGTTGATACCACCGCACTGAATGATACGTCGATCGAAACGGCTATGTAAATAGTTCGTGTTTTCCGTCCAGTTCAGTGTAGCCGACATGAAATGAAGGGAAGCACTGACATGGCACCTAGTTCACCAAGGTGTTATGGGCTGATATCACGGATGTTGTAGGTGTGGTAGCCAACCGTGTCAGTTTCCATAAAAAAAAAACATAGTAAAATGGTAATATTCAAGTTACAAGTTTATTATTTAAATGTTATTATTTTCTACATTGTTCCATATGTGAGCTCGATTACAAAGTAGATAATAAAGTCAAAAGTAATGATATTGGGACTTTTCTAGAAACATTAATAATTTATATTCAGAAAATGAAAATTTGCCATTAATATTTGATTTTCAAAATTAAGTCACCTAAAGCTGTCAGGGTGATTCATGATTTACTACAACATTTTTAAGGGGCGATTCTAGAAGTCAAACACGTCTTTTTTAATATTTTAAAAATATTTAAAAAAATACATGACCCTCGTACACTTTTGTGACTCTTTACAGGGTGTTTGATGACTATAGGTCATAAAGCAAACCAGGTACTCCTGAGCCTATCTGGAGCAAAAAAGTTAGATGACCTTTTGTTCTACGGTGAACTTTTTTTTTCCATACTAAACTAAATAAAATTACTTAGTTTAGTTTCACCGTAAAACAAAATTTCATCTAACTTTTGTGCTCCAAATAGGCTCAGGAGTACCTGGTTTGCTTTATGACTGCTGTATACATTTATTATGCTTCGGTACGTCCGAAAAAAAATATAGGGATCATGAAATTGCTTTTACCATAGAACAGCGATCGGGGTTTGTTTTCCCCAGATGTTTTCGAAAACAAAAAGAATACAAAGATCAAAGAATTAGCATGTATATATAGCTTTAATTACAATTATTTATTGATCGATGAACAAAGAGGTATTTATTACAAATAAAAATATATAAATCTGCCTAAAATTCCATTAGGCGTTAAGCCCGTTTTTTCGTCACTTCTTTTGTACAATAAAGTATATTTTCATTTCATTTTAATTCCATAAGTCGTAGATTCTAATTAAGAGGAACAGAACCAAGTAGTTGTTTGATGTGGGGCGAGGCGCCTCGCTCTGCGGGCGAAGCCGGCCGCGGTTTGTCAAATGTCTGAGCCAGGTGTTCCATAATATTTACACAGATTAAAGATGAACTGAAAGTACTGATGGCTGGTCAAGGCGGACGTTAAATGTGGTTTTTTTATGACAGTAGCAGGCCTCATGCACTCTATGTACTTGCGCGCGCTAACTACCTACCGCCCGACGGACCGCCGCCGGCGATCTATAATTCAGTGTCCTGCCGAGAGCCGCGCGGAGCATACCTACGCGCGCGCCCAAGCTACTGCTTTCAGCTGCAAAGCAATAATCACTTTAAACTCGACCGTTTAGGTACATTTTCGCACGCAGCGATTGGCGACGTGAAATATTAGGCTATTAAAGCCGTAGTTATGGAACTTTTTATACGGAGTGATTTATCTGTTACGAAATAATTGGGTAATCTGTGACAGTAGCTCGCACACACAAACTAATGTCACATGCAATTATGTAATTATTTTTAAAACAAAACAGCTTTACTCACGGTTCTTCTTTATTATTTATGTAATTATTCTTAATTATTATGTAATTATTCGATATGGGTGGCTGAATCAGAAGGATCAGAGCACATGCTCCGACCAGCCAGCATCACCTCCGAGAAGGTAGGTGCCATACCGGAGTCTTCCCTTTTTGGATTGCAGTCTATACTGGACTAGAGGAGAACACAGCCGATGATGCTATGCGGCCATCTTACATCCTGTATGGTGATTGGTGGTACCAACCCAGTAGGCTACAATTTGAGCCTACCACCTAGTAAGGGGCAAGGGAAGGGTCCTACAGTTTTACATCGGTTCCGAACGGTGAAGCGGCAGGTGTAGGTATGCACGTACATTTATCCGTCATAGTTATACTTTATGTCAGCCTCGATAGCTTAGTGGTGCAGACAGTCAACTGTCGCTATTGAATGTTAAGCAACGCTGGATGCGGTCAGTACTTGGATGGGTGACCGCTGACCGTTGGAGGCTGACCGAGGTTCGGATTCCTCGTAAAACTGTAGGTCCCTTCCCTCCTAATCTTACTTGGTGGTAGGGTTTAACCCACCCGGGTTGGTACCACCGCACTGAATGAAACTTCGGTCAAAACGGCTATGTAAATAGTTTGTGTTTTCCGACCAGTTCAGTGTAGCCGGCACGATCAAAGGGGGAAGCACTGACATGGCACCTAGTTCACCCGGTGTTATGGGCTGACATCACGGACGTTGTAGGTGATGTAGCCAACCGTGTCAGTTTCCATAAAAAAAAAAAAACGAATTTCACGCGAGCGTAGCCGCGGGCAAAAGCTAGTAAGAAATAAAAGTACTTAACGAATTATAAATTAACATTTAATTATTTATTAAGTGTCGTACAGACCTAGGCACATTCTACCTCAAAACTCTCATGTTGCCGCTCGTCGACGAATTATATACAGATGAGCCACGAACGACTGGCTCGTCCATCAGTCTAACTTATTAATAGAATACTAACATTATGTAAAATGTATTTATACAATTTACACACAGTAATAAAAAAAAAGTTTTAAAAAACATAAAACCGACTTCCTAAAAAAAGTAAAACTAAAAAACTATTTAAAATAAAAATATAAAAACCGCCTTCAAAAATATATGAAATAAAAACCTAAAAAAAAAAACGAACCCTAGAGTTGAAGGCGGTGCTAAAAAGGCTACACAAATCACAAAGGATATTATCATCCGCTCATGTTTTCTTTCATGCATCATTTTGCTTGCTTTAGCACCGCCTTCAACTCTAGGGTTCGTTTTTTTTTTTAGGTTTTTATTTCATATATTTTTGAAGGCGGTTTTTATATTTTTATTTTAAATAGTTTTTTAGTTTTACTTTTTTTAGGAAGTCGGTTTTATGTTTTTTAAAACTTTTTTTTTATTTCACAGTTTTTTTTAGTAATTTTTTGCTATTAATGTACTCGGCGGAATCGCTCGGCCTTCGGCCTCGCGATTCCGCCTCGCTTTCCAATCCGATCTTGACCCAATTAAAATAGGACCACGTCAGCTTCGATAGCTCAGTGGTGCAGACAGTCAACTGTCGCTATTGAATTTTAAGCAACGCTGGGTGCGGTCAGTACTTAGATGACCGCTGACCGTTGGAGGCTGACCAAGGTTCGGATTCCTCGTAAAACTGTAAGTCCCTTCCCTCGTAATTTTACTTGGTGGTAGGGTTTAACCTTCCCGGGTTGGTACCACCGCACTGAATTAAACGTCGGTCGAAACGGCTATGTAAATAGTTTGTGTTTTCCGACCAGTTCAGTGTAGTCAGCACGATCAAAGGGGGAAGCACTGACATGGCACTGGTGTTATGGGCTGACATCACAGACGTTGTAGGTGATGTTGCAGAACTTAGTAGAATGGACAGACATAAACGTGTTACGGAAGCCTACTTTTATTATAAAATTACAAATTTAAAAAACCCCCGACCCTTAAAAAGTCAAAAATAATTTTCGTTTACTCACTTAAAGGAGTCGGTAGACCGCTAAGTAAATTCCCGCGCAGCTCGGAGTTATTATATTTTATTTACTTAGCGGTCCCCCGACTCCTTTAAGTGAGTAAACGAAAATTATTTTTGACTTTTTAAGGGTCGGGGGTTTTTTAAATTTGTAATTTAACTTTTATTTAAAGCTTTTTTAAAAAAACCGCATGAAAATCGGTCCACTTTTTAACATAATTAATTTTTTTATTACTTAATTACTTGATTACTTGATTACAAACATAGCTAAGAACCATCCCGATTAAACAAGCTTCCTAATAAAAAAAACCGCATCCAAATCGGTCCGTCCGTTTGGGAGCTACGATGCCACAGACAGACACACACACACACACACACACACACACACACGTCAAACTTATAACACCCCTCCGTTTTTTTCGTCGGGGGTTAAAAATAACCGTCGGAGGACCTTGGTTGAAAATTGTAAAATTTAGTAGAACGGATAGACATGCATATGTTACGGAACCCTACATTCATTTTGCAGAACTTAGTAGAATGGACAGACATAAACGTGTTACGGAACCCTACTTAACAGTTGCACTCCGGGAGTGCCGGCAGATCCCGTGCCACTCTAACTTAACCCTTAACGCAATGACTTAAGGTTTCATTTTAAAAATGACGCTGACGCGATGTCGCGAGTTATACATTTTTACCCACCTAAAAAAGTGCCAAGAGCCGCTAAAGAAGTTTTCACTTCAAAAACCTCAGGGTTATCCCCTTTCAAATAAAAAAAAAAAGAATTTTCAAAATCGGCCCACAATTGACGGAGTAATCGCGTAACAAACATCCAAAAAAAGAAAACATACCGTCGAATTGAGAATCTTTTAGGTCTAAAGTAAATTTCTCGTGAAGACAAATGCAACGAGCCCAAACACGATGGGTTTATCATGTGTAGTTTAGGAGTTCCTATGGCCACCTTCTGTCTCCATCATCAAACCAGCTCGATGGTACTCGGTACAGTAGGTACTGGCCAGGTACCATAATAAATTAAACGCCGGTCGGAAAAAATAAAAAAAATTCAAATTTAGAATATTCATGAAACAAGGGTCCGAATATGTATCACTAGTATATCGATTCATGTATTTCAACAGGACAGAGAAAATTTCAAAATATTAGGTATTTAATACTTTTTAGTTTTTTTTTTTTGTTTTTTGGAAATCGGTTTAATATTTTTTAAAACAGTTTTTATTTCATTCTTTTTAGTAATATTACATAAAAAAGAATAATCGAAATCGAATAATCGAAATCGATTGAAGTGGTACAGAATTATTCGCCATATGTGTCAGACTGCAAATTGCTGAATAAGTCCACATCACAAATGTTTTGCTGAAGGTAACCACACACCATACTAATTTATCAAACTGAAAATTGCCGAAAACGACCACATCACAAGTTTTGCTGAAGGTAACCACACACCATAGTATTATGCTGATTTTTCGAAAACCACTGAACCAATTTCGATAAAATTGAAATGGGACCACCTCGGAAGTATGACCTAACTAACAAAAAAAGAATTTTCTAAATCGGCCCTCAATTGACGGAGAAATCGTGTTACAAACATAAAAAAAAATAAAAATAAAAAAAAAAATAAAAAAAAAAAACATACAGACGAATTGAGAACCTCCTCCTTTTTTGGAAGTCGGTTAAAAAGGTTCTAGGTCGAGCTATAAATTGCAAATTTAACACAAACAATACATTAAAACCTATGTTGATGGCTCTAGAATACACGTAATGAGTCAGCTGGGCAATCTGCCAGCCCACCTAGTATCGTTGTACAGAATTATTTTAGTATATAAAAAAAATCGGACAAGTGCGAGTCGAACTCGCGCACCGAGGGTTCCGTATCGCCATGTCATGGCTAGCGCCACTTACGCCATCTATGGCGTGTTTATGAAATGCTTCATATTAGTTAAAATTCATGATTAGTTAAATTGCTTCATACTCCTTTCGGTAGATGGCGCGCGCGCATACATTTTTTAGTTTCTTCTATGGGAACCCCCGCGATTTTTTTACTTTTTCTTATTTTTATTATTTGTTGTTATACATTACATACATATCACACACGCTGAATTCCGACAATCGGGGCAAGCAGAGTAATCGGTGTTGTGCTGCAAGAACTCCGGTAAATTACAGCACAACACCTACCACCACGTTTCTCAAAGTATTCCAACAAGATTCAATGGATCAAGCAGCAAGTAAGGCACGAAGACCCACCTGCTGCATGACTCGGTGGAGGTACCATGCCAAGGTGAGAGGTGGCGAGCCTGTCGCCCTTTAGCACGGCATCTTGTCCTTATCCCTTAGTCGCCTTTTACTTATATTGGCCATAATTATACATATTCTGGGAAAATTTCAACGGGCTACCTATTACGGTTCAAGAGATACAGCCAGACAGACAGACAGACAGACAGACGGCGTAGGCTTAGTAATAGGGTCTCGCGTACCGGATACGGAACCCTAAAAGAGAAGTTTTACATATTAAAATTTATTATGAAGATCGCGAGTACTTCCTTGTGGAGTTCACTTCCTGCGGCTTCGCTGCAGGTTCGTTTTCTTGGAAAATTCTTAAGTATATTATTATTTCAAGAAATATGATGCTCACATATTCGCTCAGTATTGGTTTTCGGAGTGATCGAAGGAAGTCCTATGATAATATCCTTCCATGATTAAATCTAAATTATAAACAGAGGAGTAGGTAAGTCCTTACCAATTTATTTCCAATACACACACATTTTTAAATCCCTCATATAATATTATTATTATTTTATAATGGAGTGAGAAAAAATACCTAGAAAAGGCATTTGCATTGCATTGCCCTTTTCTATTAAAACAAAAAACCGGCCAAGTGCGAGTCGGACTCGCGCACCGGGGATTCCGTGCCACTACGTAATTTTTTTATTATTTGTTGTTTTCTTTATAAAGTTTGCACTATAAACACACCAAGTTTGACGCATGTTTAAAAGCTCGTTTTAAGTATTTATTTCTATGATTATTCCTGTTCCTCGTACTTGCACTGAGCGAGTAAAACCAAGTGACGGTGACGTAAATAATGATAAATTGCCGTAGGTTCTCGGCCTTCGAGTGTAATAAGGAATTACGTTTATCTAACTGGATTACGTTGGATAAATTCTCGTCAAGACTACGAACGGTGGAGGCAAATACCTACTCGGCTCGTAGCTAACACTTTGATTAAAGTTGAAAATTAATTTTAACGTGGAACATTTTTAACCCGCGCCGCGAAAGGAGTGGTGCTATTGACGCCTCCGTCAGTCTGTGTGTCTGCCTGTGGTATCGTAGCTCCCAAACGGATGGGCCGATTTGGAAGCGGTTTTTTTTTTATTGGAATGCTGGTTTTACCGGGATGGTTCGTAGCTATGAATGATGAACATGAGGTCAGCCGATTCGAAGATCATCCACAATTTTCCTAATTGGCGAAGGGATATCTGCTGTAAAATGGAAATTTATTACACTTTCACACGTCGCCTTGGAAATTAAAAAAAAAAATAAGTTATAAAAAACTAAAACCCGACTACGTAAAAGCTAATTATGAAAATCGTTTAAATAAAAAAAAAATAGTTATAAAAAACTAAAACTCGTCTACGAAAAAGCAAATTATGAAAATAGTTTAACTAAAAATAACAAAATAATGTTTTCCATATAATTTATCAGATACAGCATTTCTCTTTTTATATTGATTTTACCTTAGCACTAACTCTATAAATTTTGATAAATTTATTATTTTTAACGTTCTAAATATAGAGCCGTGGTCGGGCGTTCTTCGTTCAACAAGACAAGTGAGGCCCTCGTCGTGCATTATTAGAGCGCGGAACTTAGGACGGCCATCGCCATTGTGTCATACTGGCATCTTTTTGTAAGATCAGTCAGAGCCAATCTAAAATTATTATAAGTAGATACGTAGGTACATACCGAACATCAACGGCTATAATGCACAACGACGGTCTCACTTGTCTTGTTGAACGAAGAACGCCCGACCACGGCTCTATATTTAGAACGTTAAAAATAATAAATGTATCAAAATTTATAGAGTTAGTGCTAAGGTAAAATCAATATAAAAAGAGAAATGCTGTATCTGATAAATTATATGGAAAACATTATTTTGTTATTTTTAGTTAAACTATTTTCATAATTTGCTTTTTCGTAGACGAGTTTTAGTTTTTTATAACTATTTTTTTTTTATTTAAACGATTTTCATAATTAGCTTTTACGTAGTCGGGTTTTAGTTTTTTATAACTAATTTTTTTTTATTTTAGGCTTTTTTAAAAACTGTTTGCATACTTTAAATGTTGTATGTAACTCGTATATTGATTTTTTTTATGGAATCTGACACATCACCTACAGGCTACAACATCCGTGATGTCAGCCCATAACATAACACCGGGTGAACTTGGTGCCACGTCAGTGCTTCCCTTCGGTCGTACCGGCTACACTAAATACATAGCCGTTTCTACCGACCTTTCATTCAGTGCGGTGCGGTGGTACCAAAACGGGCGGGTTAAACCCTACCACCTAGTATTATAAGAAGGAAGTCATATCCCTTAGTCGCCTTTTACGACATACACGGGGAGAGATACAGTGGGGCTATTCTTTTATATAAGTACCGGCTTGATACTATCCGTCCGTTTATTTGTCGTGATCTCTATTTCAAACTAAAGTTTTCTGCAAATAGCGCATGAGTGAGTACCTACATATATATACAAATTATGTATAGTTGAACGATGTATAGTCTTGAAGTAATAAAATGAAAAGTCAGTCAGAGCAAGACCGAAGACTGAGCTGTGTAAGTACACGATTTTCTTTGTCTATGTAAGTAAATATATCTGGCTGGGGTGAAGCGGATTCGGGAAGTAAGTAAACCAATCAGTTCAAGGCCGATGACCGAGGGAGGTTTCAGGTTGTACATAGTTGAATAATGTACTCACTCGAAGCAGGTAAGCCACTAAGGCGAGGCCAAAGCTACTGATATTATTTTTATAGTAAGCGCGACATGTGGCGCCGAGCCACCCATAAGGTGTCTAGCGATGCCCATGGAGATTCGGTAGCATGCGGAGGCTGCGAATGCCATGCCGGCCTGACAGGTGCCCCGGTTGAAGGCCCCAAAACAGTACTTGGGGGAAAATATTTCTCTCTGTTTGTATTTCAACAGGCTCTGATTTAGCTATGTATTCCTACGGAGTTGCAGTGGTTTTAGATCGCGGGACATTTGGGAGTCACCTACTATTCGCACGGCTCGACGCTGGATCGAGTTCAGAGGCGCCAGCTGGTATTTGACTGAGCCATCCCATAGGTGCGGTGCGAGCAGTACCGAATCTGCGATTTATACGGCCTTGCCCTCGATGTCACGCCGGAAGTTTAGATCGTGCGAAAATTCGACTCGGAGGACCCCGAGGTGGTCGCAAAATTTAAGTGACGTGCCTTGGTAGGAAGGAGCTGGGGTGAACGCCGCTCTCTTCGCACTGAACGCGCAAACTTGTATCTTGGAGGTATTTAACTTGAACAACTTGCTACGGCCCATTCGGAAATAGAGCCGAGTGTTTGCTCAAGTTCAGACACAAGTCTTCGCCTCTTCTCATCCACATCCCGCCTAGTTGAAGGGTAACTGGTGTAGAACCCGTGTTCCGTACTCTCGTATGTATAAAAATGATATGTTGCCCCCTGAATGCTACGCCCACGCCTTCAACGTTAGCAAGGCTCAGTGCTGCGCATTATCTGCGAAGGTCGATTTGAAGGTCCTTTTGCTTTCCAAGCCAGTTTCTAAGTCAGCGTCATACCTGTCTGGAAGCACCTGAACCTCCTGGGCACCGCCATTTCCAAAGACGTAGGTTTCCGGCAACTAATCGAGTCTAGGGCTAAAACTGCACCCAGAAAATTGGCAATACTTTTTCGCAATCGGCGGTTCTTCTCTTCCACAATATCCCGCTTAGCTGAAGGGTAACTTGCATCCGAAAATATTGTAGGTATTAGGTATATTTAATGTACCTACCTTTTTTTTTTTATGGAAACTTGACACGGATGGCTACATCACCTACAACATCCGTGATGTCAGCCCATAACACCGGGTGAACTAGGTGCCATGTCAGTGCTTCCCTTGATTTCGCGCCGGCTACACTGAACTGGACGGAAAACACGAACTATTTACATAGCCGTTTCGACCGACGTTTCGATCAGTGCGGTGGTACCAACCCGGCCGGGATAAACCCTACCACCTAGTAAGGTCGGCGGTCATCCATCCAATAACTGACCTGACCGCACCATTAAGCTGCCGAGGCTGACGATCCCTTAGTCGACTTTTACGACATGCGACGGGGAGAGATGCAGTGGGGCTATTCTTTTTAAGTACCGACCCCACACGGTACACCTACACTCACTGGCGGCCGGTCCTAAAGTGCGCGCGTGCGCCGCACTACCATACCACGAGAAGTCTTCACTTCACTCAAAATAAATAATATCCTACAATATAACATACCTACATTAAAACCATAAAGATCGTACTCCAAATAAATACGAATGTGAATTCGACCTTATTTTATAGATCACAAAGCACGTTTTTACGAGTAAACCCGCGCCCCGTGCGGAATCGAAAAACGCACGCGAGTCTCCCATCTGAATGTATGGGGATCGGCAAAACACCGCTGACGCGTGAGACAAAAGATACTTCATAGAAATACTATGGGCCGAAATAGAGTTCTGCGTGCGGCGCCCGAGCGCCAAACAAGGACGCTATATCGTGAATATAGCGCGTGCGACACGTCGCGAGCGACTCCTTTTGCACGAGTCCGTCTACCTAGAGTCAGCGCGCTGTCATGTGATGTCACATACCCATTGGCGCGCGAATATTTAAAATGGGATATGGTGAGGTTTTGTGCTTTCTGTCACGTAATACTGTGAATTAAGTGGTGCCGATATTTGCCTAAGAGTTGGTTAAAGGTAAGGCGATAAGGTGATCCTGGGTTCAATTTCTACTTTTCAAATGTTTTTTTTTATACATTTTTTAAGTATTTTTGGGAGATTGCTATTGTTTTCTTTTTGAAAGCTGCAGTAGTGTTGTGGTCTATGGGTGTGTTCATATAGGTGCTATAAATGAGTTAAAAAACTTGTTTGGATTAATTTTCTTGGTTTTTGCAACTCATTGAGTGTCTTGAAAATATTCATACTAGGTACGTACATAATACAACGCAGGCGTTTAAAAAATTCGGAGGTCGCGATCTTAAAATAACATTAGGAATGTGTTGGAAAATTTGGTACCTATTTAAGGAGGTAGGTACTTAGCGCACTACCGGTCACTGAAGTCACCAGCCGCCACTGCCTACACTACATATTATGCTTACACTAGGTACCTACATGGACATTTAATACCAATTTATTTTAACATAGTACTGTGGTGGTACTGTATCTAATAATAATAATATTATATATCTATATAAAATTTGCGGTAGATCAGTGAGTAAGTATGTAGGTATATTACCAACAATACCATGTCGCTTCTTCGCGTCGTCGTCGCGCGTGGGTGGGGGCGCGCGGTGCGGGGCGCGGGCGACCACGGTTCATCGCGAATAATCGCGATTCATACATACATTCGCTACACATTTTGCTCTATTTCTCTGTACACATAAGTTTAATAGATAGCAAAGTATATATTTTCGGAATCGTAATTTAATTATCTTTAATTTGATACCCCACTCAATATATTTTGAAAAACTAATTTGACATTTTGACGCCGTGCGTCCGCCATTTTGAATTTTGAAAATTGTTATATAGCCTATGACACTTCCGTGAGTAAGACGAATCCAATAGCACAAGAATTATTCAAATCGGTCCAGTACTTTAGGCTGTAGAGTGGAATATAGATAGTCACATACATACATACATACATACATACATACATACATACATACACGCCAAACTCATAACCCTTCCTTTTTTGGCTTCGCCGTAGTCGGGTAAAAAGGAAATTATCACAAAACTAATTTATGTACTTGTAACCTAACCTATCCTAATCTAATTTAACAAAATTATTACAAGTTCAAATTATTTCTCTTGAAAAGCAGACAGATGGGTGGATGGACAGACAGACAGACGACGTAGAACCTTAAAAACAACAAGAAGTAAAAAATAAAAGAGGGCTTCCCATACAAATATAATAATTTCCAGAAGGGCGCCATCTACTGAATTTTTCAAACATTTTAACAACGGAAGTATGAACGGTTACCGCCAGACGGCGTCATACTGAGATACGTGCGCTCTAAATTGCGACTCTAAAAAATAATAAAATCCGACCATTTACGTAGTGGTAGGGAATCCTCGGTGCGCGAGTCCGACTCGCACTTGCCCCGTTTTTTTATATGTATGAGTGCCTGAGTCAGAATAGCCAATGCACCCCCGAGAGGTGCTATTGACTCTGACTAGCCAATATCACCTCCGAGAATGTACGTACGTGCCGTACAAGGGACTTTGCTTTGGCGCTGGAGTTTAAAAAGCCTTAATTAGCAGCAATCTATATGGGTAAGTAACAAGTTCAATCTGCCTTTAAATATAGGTATATTTGTTTCGTATTTATAAACAAACAAGGCTGCCGCCGCCGCCGTCGCCAATACGAGATTGTACAGCTAGCTGCGTGACCGCTTTGAGTTTCAACCTTTCGCCGTGGAGACTTTGGGACCAAGGTCGTCTAAAACCAAGGTTTTCACGTAGAAGCTGGGAAAGCTTCTCGCGGAGAGAACTGGCGACTTTTCAGAAATTTTGTTTTTTAGATTTCCTTGATATTAATTTTAGATTAGTTTTTATTGAAACAATAAATAAAGTTACATTGTTTTCAAAACTAGTATGGGTGACAGAGAGTCCAAAGGCACCCGAAACAGCCAAATCCATCTTACCTCGCGAAACCACGCTCAGCGAGACACCATAGCTTTGCGGACCATAGAAGTTTGAAGATGAAAGTATCGGGAAACACTCGCCGGTAGACAACTCCACACTCTAGTGGTGCGATAGAGGACCGATTTTATCAAACGATGGTACCCCAAAAGCCCAATGTCAACAGCAGGGATGAAAGTTCCTCCGAACAGCGTAGATGTTAGTTAGTACCTGTACAACAGACTGAGGGAACCTACAATTCGTCGGTTTCGTAGAGACTCCAATTGCACGGAGGCGGCTGATATTTTTAATTTTATTTAGATAAATTTTATCTAAAATTATCTAGGCTCTGAATAAAACAAAATTTTAAAACCAAAATTGTATTCATACTGGAGAGTATATTTTGTAATTCAACCCATATGATGATACCCGACGCGTTGATGACAATAAGCAATTTGACAATGATGAGTATCGCATGATCTCCTATTAAACCTTCATTAACGAGCTTGATGAAGTGTTGGCCCCATCGGGAACGCACGTTTTCAAAGTACAATCCACTTCTAAATTCGAAATACGCCTGGTGAACTCTGTCATAGTCACTAAATTGCTGCATGCCTTTCAAACTCTACAAGCATCTGGTGGTTGTATTTGTGACAAGGTTCTATGCGTCTAATTTATAACGTGACCGCACACATTTTCAAATACACTGTCGAGCCGATATGGCCGAGGTAATTATTATTGAAATTCACCTCTGGACAAGTGATGGCAGCACCGGTTGCACTGTAATTAAGGCGACGAGCTGGTGCACAGCTAGGCAGCTGGGAGCGACACGGGAGGCAATGCAATTTCCATTTTCGACAAAGCGATAGGGATCGTGGCAGACCCTATGAATAATTTGATTAAATAAGTTCAATAACGTCCTGTGTACATCTGGACACTATCCATATTGAGAGTTTATGTATGTTTTTGTTACATTTTAATTATGTATAGTGATGGTATAGTAATCTCGCTCACTGTATTTGTATAATGTGTTAGGGTACTAAAATATAATTTCAAACACAAACATGAACATAGATTAGAAGGTGTCTATCGCCACGACGATATAACACTAACAGCATATAGAAAAACTTCGATAGAAGAGTTGATGATTATAAATATTTCTGGTTAAGCCTTCAATTTCAATAGCTAGAGCTAATAAAGAATATGTTATAAGAGAAAACTTAATATAAAAAAAGGCTCTATAACTAATAAGCACAACATTATCACGAAGAAACACTCTAATAGCATACCTCGAGAGCAGCGAAAGCCCAATGAATGGGCGTATTATTCCTAATAAACAAGCAACAGACGACAAGGTCGGAAATATTCCTACATTAAAATATGAAAAGAGTCCCTCGATATTTGTTTGGGGATTTGGAGCTTCCCGCGGGACGCACGGGCGCAGATTGTTTTAATAAAAGCCAGTCCACCCATTCACGCGATTCTTTTGAGTTTCGGGTTTATCATATTTACGAATTTTCGAACGACCGCCCTCCGCCGCCGCGTGGTCAAGAAAGTTACATTTTTCCAACTCGAACATTATCTTCAAGCTTTTTCATTTCTTCTAGCTCTTCATCTTCATCAGCCGCGTTCAAAAGAAGGCATTCACTACCTATTCGATCTTTTTCATGTTCGCGATTTTTACTAGAACTTTTAGATCGAATGAAAGAAAACAAGTTTGAGTACTACACTGAAATATGTAACTAGGTAATAGAACTGCAGATAATTTGTGTTGAATGATTGAATTATGTAAATAATCAAGCAATTAATTAAAAAGCTCAGGTCGAAGATCAAACTAACGAGACGACGAGCGAGACATACGACTGGTCCGTACGAGAGAGTCAATTGAATAAGCTAATAAACATGCGATAACATCTCGACCCCACCGGCCCGAGCAATCTGTCTGTACCCATCATGAGTCAGTGCCCAGTGGTCACGCCGGTCACTGTATTGTGTGTGATGCCAGGATGCAACTATTCTATAGCAGTTGTGCTCACCAATTTTCTACTTAGCTAGCTAGATTCAGAGAATGAATTTGGTCACCAAATGCAGGACGTTGACATCTCTGAATGCACAAGTATCTGAATGAGATCGATCCATGGAGATAGCATGAGAATTGGAGTTGATGATTGGGATACTATTATCAATATTTAGTGAAAATAAAGAAATAATAATAAAAGAGACAAAACTTCAAAATCAATATTTCATGAAAAGATAGCCGTAATAATGAAAGAACGCCACGTCTTTCCGAAATCAACGACGATATTGAAGTCGGCCAATGACGGAACGCGCCGGTCTCCGGCAGATCCGTAAACAGTTCCTAAACTTCGTATTCATACCGCCGCCGGGCAAAATAAACGAACTAAGAGCGTGTGGAATCCGATCCACGTCCCGTCATAACTCGCGCCGGGAGCACCTCACGTGCGGGGCCCAATTTGATAGGCAATAGTTCGTAGGAGCTGACCTCCAGAGCTTCTCGCCGGGGTTGCCAGCGCGGTGCGGGCGACAGCGGTGTGCCCGCCTCGCACTCGCACCTCGACCCTGTCCTGAGGGAGCCACTACACTAAATACGAGGACTCAAGATTTATGCCTCGCCCGGCTGTGACACCAGGAACGACCCTACAAACGCTAATGCTATGTGGAAGCCGCGGGAGCTCAATGTTTTTTTTTTCAATTTGTTCTGTCTCCTATCGCCTGCCGCCTATCGCCTGGTCAGTGTTCGAGCGAACTGGATGGTGAAAATATCTTGCGGGATTTTAAATGCAAACTTATTTGTACAGTTAAAATTACATTCAAGTTAGAGCAAATAAAAAGACAAAAGGAATCAAACCGAAATTGAAAGAGAGAATATAAAATGGGACTTCTTGAGATAGGTAATCAGCACGAGAAGTGCTCTCCACAGATTCGAGCAATCGGTTCCAAGTGTCAGTTTAGTGATAAAATACTTTATAGTCTTTTTATTTGCGAGCTAGGGAAGGAAGGGGCGGAGAATGTCCCCGGTCGGGAGCGCCGCGAAAAAAGCATTAGAGAGCTATTTAGTACTCGCCTCTTTGTGCCGCAGAACCTTTGTCTTTTATACCTTTTGTCCTCTACCTGTGTGTAGAAAAATTAGAGTAGCCATTTTCATAAAGGTTTATAGACGCGTAAACGTGAAAGGTCTCGGAAGAAGATTTAATTTTGTAGAAAAAATGCGGATGATTTTAGGAGGTTATGCATGCTGTGAAAGCACATTACGAGGGGTAGAAAATGTCTACAGATTTTCGATGTAGCTTTCATGACAATGAAAAGCTGCTTAGGCAACGCGCCTACTTAAAACAGGAAAAGAGAACAAGCTTTTCAAAGAAGCTCGGAAACGTTTCTCGATTACGTGCGATTCACTGAAGTAAGTAATACTCGCGATTAGGAGGCAAGGCGGAGGTAATGAATTCTCGGAAATTAACTTCGGATGTTAAGGGATTTCCTACTGCTTCAGTTGAGGCGCACACATTTGAGCTATATTTAGACTGTAGACGTGTAGACGTAGACCTAGAGATTGCTTGTACTGCATCTGTATACAAAGATCGTCTTAACTAGCATAAACTCAAGACCTTTGTTCGGTTTTGGACAGATTCTGGATTGGACAGATTCGTGATTCGGCAGATTCGCTGCTCGACAGATTCGTGGTGAAATAAAAAATATGCAATTTTACCAAATTATAATCTTATGTATATAAACGAACTAGCCAATTGGTCAAAATACAATTTTATTGTAACTAAAAATCATATTGAAACAGTGCAAAAAATGTGCATAGACAATTTAGACGGATTCGTCATCACACCAATAATTATGTTTACTTTTTATAAATTCACTTTGAACAGTGAATTGTCCTGGCGCGGGGAAATGGCGCATAGATACGCTTTAACAACGTACGTTTAAAAAGTACATAAATTAGAATGTAGGTATCGCAAGTCCCCAAAGTGCCAAATGGGTCTTTGTGTCGTCGCTTAATTTCGGTCCTACTGTTTCACGATATCCTGCGAAAAGTGCTCGTGTTTGCGATGGCGGCGATTAAGTGTGCCGATAGAAGTCCCCGATGTCCACTAGCGCGCGAGGTCACGACATAAAGCTTTCATTGCTAGCTGATGGTGGAAGTAATGATTCCTATTTCCTACTGCGGGATGAGCACCTAACCCTTTATTTACTCCACATATTACTTCCAAGAATCGCTGCCCCCACGGAATAGATTAGAAATGGACCTTCAAAATCTAAAGCGTAAAACAAAACTGATCGCGTTATAAATATGGGTGCGTGGATGTAATCTGATCCGTGTTAAAGTTCAAGACTTCGTGTTATTGATAAATATAGAAAATTCATCAAGGGAGCGAGTATTGTGCCTTCGTTGCGTGTTCGACGCGTATTACATGAAGGCAAGTTAAATAATAATTAAGGTACAAAAGTTCTAGTGTAGCCACTATTCCCGTGGAAGGATTTATATTTTGGAACGCCGAGCTACGACGTACAAATTGATAATCATAATTCCGTAGTAAGAACATTTTCAAACACTCTAGGTTTAATTTACTCGTAGGTAAGTATTTATCGTAAAACAATGGAGGCGAAACTGAACCTTTCATTGCATCCTTCAGAATTTATGTTATTTGGAGTACATACATACATACATAGCGTCACGCCTGTTTCCCGGTGGGTTAGGCAGAGACAACGGATAGTTATTTGGAGTATAATTATTTATTCTCATCTAAATTAAAACATTACCAGTAATTTTTTTTATTTTCGAAATTAAGCTTTAACGTTTTGGCAGTTTCAAAAAACAGTTTTAAATAACATTCTAACTAAGGTCATCAGCATCGAAAGCTTTCACAAGTTCATGTAACTACTGTTCAAATTACATCATCGTTTTAACAAAATATTATTTGTATCGTTAGTACTAAATAAGTGGGCCAACGCGTTTTCCAGACCTAATGCCCATTAGACAGGAAGCGATGTGACATCACAGGAAGGGCGATCTACCTGGAGCGTTATTTCGAGTTCTGGCAGCGAACTGCTTTAAGTTACTGCTCTGGCGAGCTTCCAAGACAGCTCGCTTGTTGTCGTTGTCCGTGTACCGCCACCGCCACAGCACTCGGCCAACTTCACATTATCTGAACTTGCCACATCATCGATTCGCCGCCTCGCGGTCCCGTGAGTGTGTTGCTCAGATTCCAAATGGCTTGTAAGTCGGTTATGTTATGACGACAAATCAAATTCCAGACTCATTTCGCTTGGATAAATCCACTTTAGAGCTTTCCAATGAATGATTTTAAATGTTCTGGAATGATCGAATTTTCGAAAGTAACTGCTGAGTCCACGGTTGTGATCGAAAAAGATAGTATAATTCGTAATAACAAAAGGCGGAAAACCCAGATTAAAATTTAACTTGTTCAAACACAATGAGACGAAATAACCCCCACCATGTACCGAAAAGACATGATGCCAGAAAGAGGATATAGCCTGAGAAAAAGTTAAGAAAATAGCCCGATAGGATAGCCAGGCAGGCCGCGACGCCGCCGTGACGATAAAGATAGACAGATAGGAGGAGAGGTGTTGAAGTCATTTAAATTTGGAACGCCAACGCCGCTGTTTCCTGTTTTCGCGTCGAATTTCGTCCGGTTCGTTTTGCGCAACTTGACATTCTGCCAGCAGTCATTCAGGTGTTAGGGCGAGGCGGCTCCGCTCCTGCGGCCTAATCCTCTGCACACTGCATTGTCGAGTATAGCGCAATACTCTGGAGACTGAGGTCCCTTTTTACTACATTCGCTCGCTCTCGTGCAACCGTACGATTTTATGAAGGCTTTGTGAATTTTACGGAATAATACAGTGAAACTTCAAAGAACAAAGTGCATGGGTTTGGCGCGATTTAAACCGATCTAATCCGCAAATATTACTACCTCCGGGTTATTCAGATTTACGCTTTAGTCAGACTTTGATCCAGATAGAGCCACGCACAATTACAGTTAGTAATTTATTACGAATAAAAGCAAGTATAGTATTGAATGATTACATAACTGAAACTGAAGACGATTTGTCTGAAAAAATGTACGAGAAACCTTTCTTGTTTACTAGACCGTCTAGTAGCTAGTTGAACACCTCAAACGCGGAGTGTACACGTCAAGTGCCGACAAATAGCTCGTCGGTCCATTAGCAGTGACAGTGAAAGACAGACCGGCCGAAGGACGAGGTATTATCCAATGCTATCATCGAATCACGTGTCTGTCTATTCGTGGATGTCTGACACATTTCTCAGCTGAATTCTCTAAATAGAGTATTATTCGTGTCCACGAAAACGTCACTAATGACTTTTCGGTGGGCTCGGGCGACAACTCATTAAATATGAATTACATAACCGCTGACCGCCTGACGAGGTATCTGTCAAAATGAATCTTAATGCTTCCCCGGTAGAGTTTAGATTCGCAAGGAGTTGGTTGAAAAATGCAGCGATCAGAACCATCGAAATTTGGGTTGCAGTTTGGGGTCAATGAACTGTAGATAGCTAATGTTTAGATTGAGCAGTAAATGTGTGTGTGTATATAAAATTTAAATGAATTAATATAAAAAATAATTGGCATGTTTCGTGCTGAAATAAACAGATAACATGAAATTTTCTGGATCTCTTAATAAATCGTCCTCCTCCTTGTAAGGACCAGATCCAGGAAAGTCTCTGGTATGGCACCTACCTTCTCGGAAGTGATATTGGATGGTCGGAGCATGTGCTTTGTCCCCTCCGACTCAGCCACCCATGCCGGATTACATAAAAAAGATGTGAAATCGTATCGTGTCGTATTTTATTAATTAACTAGCTGGCGGCTTCGCTCGCGGTAGACTTGGTTTAATAGCTTTACACTTTTTCTATAGAAAGCATTCATATATCTCTTACCGACGACGAGGCAGCGTTCGATTTTTTCGTCGACTTTCGACTGTGACTTTCGATATACATCCTGAAGGTCCATTCTAAATATTGATGAAAGAATTTTAGAAATCGAATGAGCAGTTTTAGAGAGATTACCACCTACATCCAAACTTACAAACTTCACCTCTTTATAATATTAATATATAAGGTCTTTCAAAATTAGTTCAGTGTACGCTAACGCGGGGTTCTGTATCATATAGGGAGTAAAACCTATATAAATTTTTTTGGACCTTGGGCTTTTATTTTATGTAAAATATTTTTTTATGTATTTAAATAAAAAAATAGGTGGTTGATTTTTATAGCCTAATCGATTCAGTTTCATAACAGTAACAAAAAAGTCTTCATCACCATTATGATTTAACACGTGTAAGTTGGTAAAAAAAATGAAATTCTTTCTCTTCCATACTAATAAAACTAAAATTGTGGTTTTTCACAATTTCTGAAAGAAAAAGATCTATGTGTTGGAAGACTTTTTTGTTCTTGGCATGAAACTGAAACGATTACTAAAAATTTTTTTTTACATTTAATATTAAAAAAAAAAATTTTGTAAAAAAAAAATTCTTTGTTCTCCAAAAGTGATCTATTTCCGATACAGAACCCCCCTTAGCGTACTCTGAACTAATTTTGAAAGACCTTATATAGTGTAGATTATTATTATATATATTTTTTTAATTTTATTTCCGTGGGCGCCGTCGGACTACACCTCTGCGTTAGTCTGGCGCGCGCCATAAGTCGTGCTTCCCATAAAAAAAATATATTAAGAAAAATCAATACCTACTGGATCACATGCAAGAGCAATAAAGCGGCTGCCCGCAAACAAAAAATCTATCTCTCATCTCCAATATAATAATGAGTATAATAAAGTGGAAAGTTATCGGCAGTACAGATGAAAGGCGGGCGGGTGTGACGAATGAGCCTATAAATAACTTCCTGAGGCAAATACCAACATCTTTAATGCATCGTGATCATAAAACAAAACTTGGTTATTATTCGGAGGTTTACGGGCCACCGGGGGTGGCTCGTGTGATCTAATACTTTTTATGTCCTAAGGGAACGTGTCGTTGTCGTTATTATTATTATGAATTGAGTAAATACGGTATACGTTAGTCAGTACATTACTGTACAAACAAACAGTAACGAAAAAACCGACCAAGCGCATACTCACGCACAGAGGTTTCCTTAGATCCGCATATCATACCTGTCAAAAATTATATCCCTCTATATTTTGTATTTGCCATACAAAACTGCCCGTTGCGCCATCTATCATCAAGTAACGTAAACATAACGTAATTCGATACGGAACCCTCCGTCCGCGAGTTCGACTTGCACTTGGCCGGTTTGAAATTGAACTAATATTGCCTAAATAGGTGTGCGTAGTAATATTTATCGTAAATAGCTCATTGTGCGGCACGCGAAGGTGCGAACAGTTCGAGCATTCAGAAAATTAGGGTCAGCTCGGCCGCTTCGTTTGATGAACTATAGAGAGGGCGTTCTAATTGTCTAACGAACTATGAAAACTGTACTCGGTCTGTCGAGGACAGACTTGCAATGAGGGTCACCTAACTATGCCTAAAACGTTAAGTTTCGTGAAATGTTTTGTTTATTTCAACGTAACCTGGGTTTCAAATCCAAGGCCACTCACTTGCCACTGAAAATAACCTGCCATATAGGTAGGTAGGGTGCAACCAAAGATAATGGAAGTTGTTCTGTGGGTGCAACCATTTATTTTATATTGTCACTTAGGTACTATATGTATGCAGTTTAAAAACCGGCCAAGTGCGAGTCGAACTCGCGCACCGAGGGTTCCGTATCGCCATATCATTGTCAGCGCCACTCACGCCTTCTATCGCGTGTTTATGAAATGCTTCATTAGTTAAAATTCATGATTAGTTAAAATGCTTCATACTCATGTCAGCCTCGATAGCTCAGTGGTGCAGACAGTCAAATGGCGCTATTGAATGTTAAGCAACGCTGGGTGCGGTCAGTACTTGGATGGGTGACCGCTGACCGTTGGAGGCTGACCGAGGTTCGGATTCCTAGTAAAACTGTAGGTCCCTTCCCTCCTAATCTTACTTGGTGGTAGGGTTTAACCCGCCCGGGTTGGTACCACCGCACTGAATGAAACGTCGGCTGAAACGGCTATGTTAATAGTTTGTGTTTTCCGGCCAGTTTAGTGTAGCCGGCACGATCAAAGGGGGAAGCACTGACATGGCACCTAGTTCACCCGGTGTTATGGGCTGACATCACGGACGTTGTAGGTGATGAAGCCAACCGTGTCAGTCTCCATAAAAAAAAAAAAACTCTTTTCAGTAGATGCCGCGCATACACTTTTTAGTTTCTTCTATGGGAATCCCCTTGATTTTTTTACTTTTTCTTATTTTTATTATTTGTTGTTATATCATATCGGCCATAATAAATAACACACATTCTGTGAAATTTCAACGGGCAACTTCCTGATCTGAGGGCAACCTATTACGGTTCAAGAGATACAGCCCTCGGACAGACAGACAGACAGACAGACAGACAGACGGCGTAGACTTACTAATAGGGTCCCGTACCGGATACGGAACTCTGAAAATGTCTGGCTGCAGCCGGGACTCACGGTTGACGTGCAACCATCAGTCGCGAGCGTGACGCGTGCCTCGTGACCAAATCGCGATTCACTCCACACCCAAAAATCGTCGGTTCCGGAATCGATTTTTTTTTTTATTAACTGCCACCACGGGTGGATGTGCCAAAAAGTCAAATATAAGATCAGTGGTGATTTGGAATGCTGAAAGGTACTGTAGGGTGTGTGGATTTCTGACCTTAGTTCCATAGGCGTGATTCCGTCGGTATTTCCTGCTTACGGTTTTCGGTGGCATCCAGGGTCGACCATTTCTTGAATGGAATGTACTTTTAATGTTCTTGCTCCGATAAAGTTGATGAACTTTCTTTTTGTCACCGGTTGGTTGTTGGGAGTCAGGGAGAACGAATGTGAATGAAATATGATATGGAGGTAGGTTTTGAAAGCAATATTTAATTTTACTCATGAAGTTTTCGACCTACCTACTATAATCTCCTTGCCATATAAAATTTAGTGATGCCAATGAAATATACTGAAAATCCCTAAAATGTGAAGAATAACCAATCAGACGCAGCCAATAACACCACTGGCAGCCGTCTCGTTTAATTAATTTATTGACGCGCTTTTTTTAGATCTCCAGGTTATAGGTACTAACTCAATCACGGAAAGATCATTCGATGTTTTCGACTTACGACACAGGAACGATTTCGAAAAGAAATGTGTCTCAGAAGTTGGCTTACACATAAAAAAATGCAATATACTCAAATCAAGTACTACGGTGTGGGGCCGGTACTTAAAAAGAATAGCCCCACTGCATCTTTCCACATGCATGTCGTAAAAGGCGACTAAAGGATAAGGACAATGTGCCGTACTAAAGGGCGACAGACTAGCCACCTCTCACCTTGGCACGGTCTTCCACCGAGTCATGCCGCAGGTGGGTCTTCGTGCCTTACTTGCTGCTTGATAGTTATCTTGTCCTAATGCATTGCTAAACGTGGTGGTCGGTGTTGTGCTGTAATTTACCAGAGATCTTGCAGCACAACATCGATTACTCTGCTTACCCCGATTGTCGGGATTCAGCGTGTGGTATATACTTAAATCATGTTCCCATTTGCAAAAACGTGAAATGTTCACGGTGTCAAAAGTGTGAAAGGATTCATAATCGCTTTCGGAAACACGCCGTGCTTTAGAAAAAGCACCGAGGGTTCCGTATCGCCATGTCATGGTTAGCGTCACTCACGCCATCTATGGCGTGTTATGAAATGCTTCATATTAGTTAAAATGCTTCATACTCTATTCGGAGGGCGCGCGCGCATACTTTTTTTGTTTTTTTTCTATGGGAATCCCCATGATTTTTTTACTTCTTTTTATTTTTATTATTTGTTGTTATATCGCCCATATTAAGACATATTCTGTGAACATTTCAACGGGCTACTTATTACAGTTCAAGAGATACAGCTCTCGGACAGACAGACGGACGGACGGACAGACAGACGGCGTAGGCTTAGTAATAGGGTCCCGTACCGGAAACGAAGCCCTAAAAATATGAAAGTTCACACTAGAGTAAAACAGAGCAGTAGATAACATTGTTACCAACTGCGCGATAGCGACGGAACTGCAGTCACACGAAATATGCGAGTTTCAGCGGCTAGGGGCGCCGCTCTCAAATAATTCATTGGGTTGAAAATGCTTCTGAAATACAGGAAGTTCCGCACATGCGGAATTATTAATCTGCCGAACAGGATAATGGACAGATATTGAACGTCGAAAGCTCTATTACTGAATTTAGGGAACAAAGAACTCAATACGTTGGTATACAAATATGCACCGGAATATGGGTGAAGAGAATCCGCAACATCCTATTACTTGAAGTGAGCTAAACTTGTATATACCTATATATATAATTGGTTTCTCGGAAACGGCTCTAACGATTCGGATGAAATTTTGTATTTAGATAATGTAATTTTTTTCAAGTTTATTTAGATAGGCGTAGACGCCGAGCGAAGCTCGGTCGCCCAGGTACTGGGATATTATCTACAAAATATTTTATGTAATTTGTAATTTGATTAGTAGACGAGGAAAAGGTTGGTTTGCTGATATCAACCAAATTAACTAGGATTAGCTTTCCTGTATGTTTGGTTTTAATGAAAGAACATTTTTTTGTTATTACTTATTACCAATATTTGGTTTTTAGGGTTCCCGTCCGTACGGTACCCTTTTACTAAGCCTACGCCGTCTGTCTGTCTGTATGTCCGTCTGTCCGAGGGCTATATCTCTTGAACCCGTTGCAATTTTCAGAATATGTGTTATTAAGGCCGATATAACAACAAATAATAAAAATAAGTAAGAAAAGTAAAAAATTCGCGGGCGTCCCCATACAAGAAACTAGAAAGTGTATGCGGGCCATCTACCGAAAACAGTATGAAGCAGTTTAACTAATCATGAATTTTAACTAATATGAAGCATTTCATAAAACACGCCATAGATGGCCTGAGTGGCGCTCACCATGACATGGCGATACGGAACCCTCGGTGCGCGAGTTCGACTAGCACTTGGCCGGTTCTTTTTTAGACTTACGTCTGATATGCGGAATGTACAGTGATATTTTATGGATATTTGCTGCGTGAGGTGTTCTGTACCGTTACGTAAGTACATACTTGTATTGTTTTGGTTTTAAAGAAAGAAATTATCTAAATAATACATTAATCAAAATAAAGTAGTCATTTGAAGGAACATTTACATCAAAATAAAAATTTTGGTAATAAGTATATCCAATATAGTTTTGTTACATTAATCTTATATCATTATATTCATTATAATATAATTAATAAACCATATTTGGTTTTGAAAAAGAACATTTACAGAAACCGTGAATGAACGAAGTGAAACGCTCATATAGCTATGTACTCATGAGCAGAGTAACATAAAAGATCTTGTCTTCAGTATGTATAGAAACAAGTCGTACAAAAGGATATGATCCTTGCGGCAGCTGAACTAGCTGCTCTGCGGAAAAATAAAAATAATGATGTCACCGACACAGATGTTGAACAGACGCTTCGCTCCAAGTGGCAACTTTCATTAAAGGGTCTCGTTCTCGGTTTGCCGAGACAGCCGGGCAGAATCGCTCCTAATTATTTCATAACTTTGCTCCTCTAGTTCTGGGGGACTCAGTGCTTTTATAGGCAAGTTTGACTAACCGTGGTTGGTTATTGCGGTCTTTTTCGGTACGTTAAACGAAAGTCGCCTAAGTTTTAACAGCGTAATAACTTTTAAATGAAATATCTTTTAAGTTGACAGAAAGAAGTGGCTTTTAGTGTTAATCCGCCTATGTGTACTCCTCTACAGATTTTTTCTTTCAACTATTATTTAAATTGAATAGTATGTAAAAAATTCTATCCTCTTCAGTGAATATAAATAGTATAGAGTAGGGTAGAGTGAATAGAATAGAGTTTATATCATCAAATGACATGGAAAAGTTTTGGTTAAGAGTCACTTATACGATGTCGAAACTTATCAACGATAGAAATGGAACAATAGAAACATTGTACCAATGCCGTGCTACTGTCACCGAAGTAAAAACTACGAATTTTGGAATGTGTTGTGTGAACCGGATACATTTGCTCACTCAGCTGCAGAGAGTAGTGGGCCGAGGCACGCCGAAGTGAACATTCGCCCTTTATGAAAAAAAGTCGCCCTAGTGCCCTGACTATCGGAAACGGGGGAAAATTTACACCAGTTTTGAACGGCAAAGAAGCACAAGAACTATGAACGCGAATGTTTTACATAGATCGGAAAATTATTGAATGCACGAACTCGCTCTCTTTGAATTTGTGCGCTCTCGTCGAGTTATGAATTGAAACTTTTGAAAATTCACCCGCAAATGTTCAGGTAAGCGGATGATCGACGAGCGAGTGTGTCCATATAGAAACTTTGTAGGCACTAGCTCCATCATATATGAAACTGATCGATCTTATACTCTTACTCGGTACTTTTAATTCTCAGGTGAAATTGCTTCACTTCCACCAACCGTACTGTTCAGCAGGAATTAGAGTTTCGCACGCTGCACTCAGATTTTCTGAAGGCATCATTCGCCGTTTCCCTTTCTCCAGATATTGAATCGAACGCCCCGCCATATCCGGTACGATCCGACGCCAAAATAATGCACTTATTGGAAAAACAGGGCGCGAGTGTGTAGCGGCAGTACAAAGGAAGGCAATCTGGCTGGAAAGGGCTCGCCCTTTTTTGCAGAGCCCTTTTGTGGCGCATATTGTGAGCGGAAAGCATTCGGCACCGCCGGCGCGGTGTGCTAGCGAAATGTTACCTACGTCTGATATGCGGAATGTGCAGTGATATTTTTATGGATATGTTCTGCGTGGGGTGTTCTGTATCATTACGTAAGTACTTGTATTGTTCTTTTGCGTTTTTAATGCATTCATATAATCTCTCACAGTAATATAATCTCAAATATTTACTTACATATCTGCTGCTGTAACTCCGTGTTGTCCGACGTCTGCACACTTCACTTCACTTCATCAACACAACAACCCGATTCACTATGTTTTGCTCTCACTGCCATGACCCGCTCGTCCTCAAGGACCTACTGAAATGCGTCAACTGCAGGAAGACATATCACTATTCGTGCCTAGGATACGACGACGTGTACTTCCGCAAGATGGGCTCCACATACAAGTCTTCGTGGAAGGGTCCGTGCTGCAACAAGCGCGCACAGGACAGGGACAATGCGCTCGGCAAATCTCCCCTGCTCGCGGGCGCAGCGGGCGCAGCGGGCGCGATCACGACTGCGCGCGACACACCGCCGGCGGCGGCAGCGGCGCCGGACAGTGACAGCGCGCCAGCCAGAGGCGCCCAACTATCTTCATCAGCGGACCTGTGTGATTCCATGCAGCATTTTTTCGAGAGGATGCAGGCGGAACTACGCGAAATGCGCAGTGAACATCGCGACACCTTCTCCTCATTTAAAGCGGACATCCTGGACACGATAGACGATCTGAAGAAATCAATAAATTTTATGTCGAATCAAATGGATGAATATGCTAAAAAAATATCCGAACTCGAACTTAAAATTAAGGTATCTGACAAACACAACAAGGAGCTTCAGAACAGAATTGTTAAACTTGAAGAGAACAACGAATCCGTGGCGCAACTTAAACAGCAGCTCGACGAGCATGAGCAGCGCTCTCGCTCCAATAACATCGAAATTCTCGGTATTCCAGAACTTAAGTCTGAGAAATTATTGGATAATATCAAATTGATAGCGAAAGTCGTCGGAGTGGAGCTGAAGGAAGGAGATGTCGAGTTCGTCACCCGCATTGCACCGCGTACCGCTACCCCTGGTCGTCCGAAGGCGATTATTGCGAAATTCAACAACCGCAACACCAAAGATGCGCTGATTCGAGCTGTAAGAAAACGACGCGGTATTACGACGGCTGAGATTGGTATGGCGACGACGTCAGCGGCGGCGGTGGCAGCGGGAGGGGCGACGAGCAAGGTCTACATAAACGAACATCTCACAGCGGCTAACAAGAAGCTGTACAGCGAGGCGAGGTCCGCGGGCCGCGAGTTGGGGTTCCGCTACGTTTGGGTCAGCAACACCAACATCTACATGCGGAAGGACGACCACGATACGCATCCAGTCCGCATTCGACGCCACGAAGATATCCAAAAACTAAAATTATCTCGGCGCTTATAATTCTAATAATAATATTATTATATTTTAGATGTTCACTTTTCACATTTTTTAGCTCTAATTATTTAATATATTCTGTAGTTTGGATTTGTTATTTTAATGTTCGATTGTACTCAAAAGGTATCTACATTACAAAATCACACTCACATACACACTCAACATCGCACTCACACATACACCCTAGCAAAAATATATACCTACTTAAACATACAACCTTTTACACATATTCACCCATGCACACACACATTCAAGATGATATTGTTATACTCACCCTCGCAGGCCCTACACAACTTCATATTTCCTTGCTCCATATTTTATCGACCATGTTTGCTTTTATTATTGACTATTATTTATTATTATCATTATTATTAATCGTGACACTCTCTAATTATTGCCTGGGTCAAACCAGTATCTATTTAAAATTTACAATAATTACAGCTTGGTTGTCTTACTGCGGCTACATAAAAGATATTGACATTGTATCGATGTTTAAATGGCGCCTATAAGTATATATTTACAAAACAGTCGCAGTATCCGCGGCAAAACTATGCTTTTTAAACAAAATCTGCTCAATAATTCATATGACATGGTATTGATAGCGGAGACATGGCTCGTGGACGGCGTGACGGACGCGGAGGTGGCGGACGAGCGGTACGACGTGCACCGCTGCGACCGCGACCCGCTCGCCACCCAGCAGCAGCTCGGTGGCGGGGTGATGGTGTGTGCGCGCCGCGGGCTCGCCGCTCACCGACGACGCGCGTCCGCCTCCTCCGCGCCCGCGCCCGCCTCCGCCGCCTCCCGCGCGCCCTACGATTGCGTGTGGGTGAGTATCGATGCGCGTACGCTGCGTTCGCCGCGCAATCTTCACGTAGTCGTTGTATACTTGCCGGGTAGCGGCCCGTCTCACGATGCAATGCTTGATCACTTTTCAGACTTTTTGTACTCGATGAGAAATGAGCATCCGGACGACAATATCCTAGTAACAGGTGATTTCAATTTACGTGGCGTCGAATGGTCACGCGAACGTTCTCGGACATACCTGAGCGCCACCGGAACTGTGAACGATAGCAGAACGGCTTTTTTAGATTGTTTGGCATATGTGGGTCTGCGCCAGTACAACGGAGTGGCGAACGACAACGGGCGGATGTTGGAGCTGGTGCTGTGCGACTCCGACGTGGAGGTGGCGCGCGCGGACGCGCCGCTCTCGCGCGAGGACATGCCGCACCACCCCGCGCTGCAGCTCGACCTGTGCAACATCCGCTGCGACTACCTGGCCGACCCGCCTAAGCGTATCTATGCATTCAGGCGAGCCGACTATGGACCGATCTCGGAATACCTCTCAAATGTGGAATGGCAACAATTGCACGACGGTGATGTAGATGAATCGGTTAGCTTCTTTTATACACAGTTAAATTTTTCCATTGATCAGTTCGTCCCGAGTTACACCAGCAAGCCGGATGGCTGCCCAGTCTGGTACACCATTGCTTTGAAAAGGATAATTGTTGAGAAAACAAAGTTCCACAAACGTTGGAAAAAATATAAAAATAAGAAAGATTACGATACCTTTTCTCTGCTGCGAGCTCGTCAGAAGCGCGTACAGAACCAGTGCTGGTTGAAGTATGTCGACAATTGTGAAACAAAAATAAAAGATGATCCAAAACAATTGTGGAAATACTCCAAAAGCCTCCGCGGCGGCAACGGAGTGCCGAAGCAGACGAGCTACGGCGGCGAGGTGGCTGCGGACGGTCCGGCTATTTGTAAGCAGTTCTCTCAATATTTTCATAGGCAATATTCAATTGCCGCGCCCCCTCCGCTGCCCCCCGCCACTGACCAGACTGCGCTCGGCTCTGAAATGACTCCGTGGCCGATATCGACAGTTGGGTCGGCGAATGTCACGCCCCGATTAGTATTTAAATATTTGAAAAAAATCGACATCAGCAAAGGTCCTGGCAGCGACAAAATTCCCCCATACTTCGCTAAAAAATGCGCAATGGAACTTTCTTCTCCGCTTGCCACCATTTTCCAACGCTCAATTTCGGAGGGAGTTTTCCCAACTATGTGGAAGGAAGCATTCGTAGTGCCAATACACAAAAGCGGCCCTAAGCAAAAAGTCGAAAATTACCGCCCTGTTTCTATTCTATCAGTTTTTAGTAAGCTATTTGAAAAAATAATTTACGACCAAGTATATAGCTTAATTGCAAATAGTGTATCCACTGCCCAGCACGGATTCATGAGGAGTCGGTCCGTGACTACTAATCTGGCGGTTTACACGGACTTCATTGCCGGAACAATGGACAAAAGGATCCAGGTAGACGCCGTGTACACCGATTACGCTAAATGTTTCGACCGGATCAATCATGATGTGCTGATAAGGAAACTGGGCGAGATCGGTATACACGGCGACTTGCTGAGGTGGTTTGCCTCATATATCAAAAACCGCTCGCAGGCAGTGCGTATAGGATCTCACATATCACATTTTGACATAATTCCCTCCGGGGTACCTCAGGGATCCCACTTGGGACCCCTGCTTTTTAATGCATATTTATACGATATCTCTAAGTGTTTCCGTTTTTCCAAATTTATATTATATGCAGACGACATGAAAATCTATTTGCCCGTAAAAGATGATTCCGACTGTATCAAACTGCAGAGCGATTTAGATAGGGTCAGTGAATATTGCAACTTGAATCTTCTCGACCTAAATGTAGGTAAATGCCAAGTCATAACGTTTACTCGTAATAAAAATGTGATACATTATAATTACAGCATCAAGAGCTCTAGTGTGCCGCGGACTAGCGTCGTGCGGGACCTGGGTGTTCTGCTGGACTCCAAATTACTTTACGACAAACACTACGACCAAATCGTCGCGAAGTCTTACAGGACCCTAGGTTTCGTTCGACGCATATGCGTGCCATTTAAGAGGATATCCACGCTCAAAACTCTATATTACGCTTATGTCCGCAGTACACTGGAGTTCGCTTCTCCTATATGGTCACCGCAGTATAATGTGCACATTAATCGGTTGGAGCGAATCCAAAACAAATTTGTCAGGCACTTAAACTATAGGGAGCGAGTCACATTCCCCAGCTACGAGGAGGCGTTGAGACACCACAAGCTGATGTCTCTCGAGAGCAGACGCGCGGTGGCTGACGCTAGCCTGCTTCACAAAATACTTAACGGCGGCGTGGACTGTCCTGAGCTGGTAGCGAGAGTGCCTCTGCACTGCAGCGCCGCTAGGACGCGCCGCCCGAATCTTTTCCATGTGGGACTCTGTCGAACGAATAATGCCAAGTGGTCGACTCTAAATCGGTGCATGGCAGCCTATAACGACTGCTTCAGAGAAATAGACATCTTTAATATAAATCATAAACCTTTTTTGAGAATAGTTAAAAACACTCTGGAGCAGTCTGAATAGGTGTGTGCCCCCCCCCCCCCCCCCCCCCCCTCCCACCCAATCAGCACAACACACACACACACACACACACACCCTCTCTCTCTCTCACACCCTCACACACACACACACATTAGGTTAGCTATTAAAAAATATATTATGTTTTAAACATTCATAAGTTGACGTTGTTTTTGTTGGAATTTTAAAATGTGAAACTTTGTCATTGGCTTGATAATTTTGTAAATTGTTGATTTGTAAAATATGTGTTCTTAAAGCTGTTAAGTTTCCCCTAATAAATAAATAAATAAAAATAAATATTGAAATTGTACCTTTCCTTATTATATGTATATTATATTGCTGACTTCATCACCACTGGAATAAAATTTGTTTTGGACTTGTCAGTATTCTTCTTCTTTATTAACGTTAAGCTGGACGATTTATATCCATAAATACGTTCGAAAGTATATTCGCAATATAATTTTGAACCAATTTTGATTTAGTTTTTGCGTACTTTTTGAGCAAAGTTTTGAAGTTTTATTATATTCATATGCTACATGGATAAGTCAATAGTCTACAGAGCGGAGCCGGTTATTTAAAATTCAGCTGATATTATGTAAATTAGTTTTTAGTCCCGCACCGTCACTCATATTAAATAATGAACTCGGCTTACCGGTGCGATAATGGCGAGCGCATCGTTGCAGCTCGACGTTTCGTTCGTTTCGTTTCGACGGACTCGAAACGTCGAGCTGCAACGATGCGCTCGCCATTATCGCACCGGTAAGCCGAGTTCATTATTTAATATGATATTATGTAAATTGAACACTGTGTAAAGTGCAGATCCTTCAGCAATACAAAACATGGCTGATTACGAAAATGTATAACAGGGTTTAATAATTTCTCCGTAGACGTCTCAGGATACTTTAACGGTTCATTAAGAGTTTGCAGAAAGAACAGTTCAATTAATGGCATTTTTGCCTTGGGGCTCCCTTTGTGGAAGCGCGTCGGTGCGGGGTCAAGCAGGCACTTTTTATGTTCGCCATTAAATTGATTAAATTGTTCGAGCTCTTTTGTGTAGTGAAGTAATATCTTATTCATTTTCTTTATTCGATTGATTCCATTCACTACGTATCCCCTGTTCCTTATGTTATTCAGTATTATCGAATTTTATTTCTCCTTTTCGCTGGATATAATTTTGCACATTTAGTTTTTTTGTAATCCCAGACGGAGTAGTGTTACACGTGTTGTTACGTACGTACGTACGTGTACATTTAATTTATGAAACTCCTTCAATGCGGTGGTATCAATCCGGCCGGGTTAAGCCCTGCCAGTTTTGAACATGAAAGTGGGTAATTCTGAACGATTAGTTTTTTCCTTATAGTTCTGACGTGAACATTTGTTTGAACGACTACGATGAGGGCCAAAAGGTAATCTTATGATTTTATTTAGAGTGGATATTTATAACAATATTTCTTGCTTTTTTTTTTGGTTCAAAGGTTTTAATATTTACTAGAAATATTTGCTCTTTTTATTTTAATTTTATTAAATAATATTATTCCAAAAAAAAAATGATTAAAATATTAACAAATGCACTCTAGAGAAAGAAAAAAAAGTGAAGTGCACGCATCAGCTTCAAGCTGTTAATAATAGTGTTATATATATGTATATAATAAAATTAATGTCGTTTTTGTTTTGGTGTGTTTACATTAATTTTGTATACCTATATTTGTTTTATAATTAAATCAAATTAATATAAATAATATGTACATATTCTCAAAAGAGGAATGCCTGCTACCATGATATATATGAAATAATTTTAAATTTACATGAACATTTTCATCTACAACAGGGGGATGGCGTGATACCTTTGCGAAAATCTTTCAGACCTCTTTGCATTTAAATTTTAATATCGTGTGACGTCAGCTTTTCCCTGATATTTACATAAAAATAGGTATTTTGTAGGCGGCCTGTAGCGGCGGCCGCGGGCGCCGGAGATGTGGTGAGATCGGTAGGGCCATGTGGCTACAATCTTCTTTATAGAGTCTTATCTCTAGGACTTTGTTAAGCGCATCTTCGCTCGCCGTGCGTTGAATGTTAAAAGGGTCTCGCGGGAAGCTTGTTAAGGCGACAGAGTTCTAGAGGCGAAGCTCTACGTTTATATAGGATAGGACAGTACGTTCGCTATTTTTATATCGGCTTCATTGAGAGAACGATCCACGCTGCGGCTGCCGCGGACTTATTGGGCGACGAGACGTGGAGCAAATGTTTTGCTGTTAGAGCTTTTAGTGTGAGTTGGTGCAACACAGATGGCTATGACTTCTGCATTACTATTTACATTGTAAACAAAAACAATAAATTCATCTTTCTTCATCAGATCCAGCCTTTCAAAGACAGAAAACCGGCCAAGTGCGAGTCGAAGTCGCGCACCGAGGGTTCCGTATGCCATGTCATGGTCAGCGCCACTCACGCCATCTATGGTGTGTTTATGAAATGCTTCCTATTAGTTAAAATTCATAATAGTTAAAATGCTTCATACTCTTTTCGGTATATGGCGCGCATACACTTTTTAGTTTCTTGTATGGGTACCCCCGTGAATTATTTACTTTTTCTTATTTTTATCTTGTTTTTTGTTATATCGGCCATAATAATACATATTCTGTGAAAACTTCAACGGGCTACATATTACGGTTCAGGAGATACAGCCCTCGGACAGACAGACGGACAGATAGCATACGGCGTAGGCTTAGTAATAGTGTCCCGTACGACGGATACGGAACCCTAAAAATTTTGTAATAAGATTGAGTATGGAATCGTGCAAGTTGACTGAACGCAGGAGATTTCGTCATCTTACTACAGAAGATGCAACTTTTCGAAAATTGAGAGAGAATTCGTCATCAACCCATTGGCAAAATGGTAATACGTTGGCGGCTCAAGCCGGAGTTCGGGTTCGAATTCTGGTCGTGACGTATTTTTTTTTTCTCTTCATTTCCGGATTTGCATCTATCTAATAAAGAAATATAAAGTGGGTACATGAAGTCCCCATGACTCATGGGTACTTTTGCCCTTTGGTAAAATATGATTTTTGAAAAATAATTAAGGATCAACATTTGCTGAGGTCCCTTTAAAATTTGCAGTGGAATACTTAAAAGTTCTTCGAATGTTCTCCAAGTTAGCGGTCTATTGGTTCAGTCGTACCGATAAAGAAAATACCACCGTGAAAACTACTTAAAATGTGTAAGGCTGACTGAAAATAAACGCATTCTGCCATAAGCTCGCCTTCTGCAACACAGGAAAGTGTAATGAATAGAAGTCTAGAACAGTACTGTGCTGCAGAATACAACGTGCCATCTTTTTAGGGTTCCGTAACTCAAAAGAAAAAAAAAACAGAACCCTTATAGGATCACTTAGTTGTCCGCCTGTCTGTCTGTCAAGATCCTTTTTTATTTATATTATACACAGTGTTGCAACCCCAACCGTAAAACCCGAAGGGGGCTGATTCTGTACGTGAAATAGAACAACTTTTGTTCTACGATTTTTTATTTGAAGAAAAAATATATTTTTTCTCCATACATTTTGAAAATAGGTATTTAAAATTTGTATGGAAAAAATATTTTTTTTTTGTTTGAAAAAATTTTTTTTCGCCACAGAAGTTGTTTAGTTTCACATATTATAGAATAACCCCCTTATGTCAGTTAAATATATTACGGGGGCAACTGCAACACCGTGTATAAGTATTTATTTGTATTCTTTCTTATACTTATTGTTTTTATTTATATAGGTTTTTCAGGATCGAGTGCCTACTCTGCTCCTAGCTCCACGGACGGCCCCACCTGATGGCCGGTGCGGCGCGCAGCCGTGTGCCGGACCCGACAAATGGATTGGATCCGAATTACGATGTTCGAAAATTCAGACGCACGCGACCGCCTGGAAGCGTTGAGTTATTGGAAATCACAGATATTGAGCGAGAGTGGGGTTTTTTGCAATTCACCACTTAATAAAATTAACAACGTATATATGGAAGTGGCAGATGGCCCGGTGGCACAGGCGGAGGAGCGGCGGCGGCGCGGCGGCGGCGCGGCGGCTTCTCACGCGGGAGTTTAAAGGGTCGAATTCCGTGTATATGCACCAATATTTTCAATGATTTTTTTTATATGGAAACTGAAACTTACGGTTGACTAAATCACCTATAAATAACACCTTGGTGAACTAGATGCCATCTCAGTGCTTTCCTTCGGTCGTACCGGCTATACTGAACTGAACGGAAAACACGAACTAATTACATAGCCGGTTCAACCGACCTTTCATTCAGTGCGGTGGTACCAACCCGAGCGGGTTGAACCCTACCGCCTAGTAAGGTAAGAAGGGAAGGGACCTACAGTTCTACGTGGAATCCGAACCACGGTCTGCCTCTAACGGTCGAGCGGCCACCCATCCAAGTACTGACCGCGCGCGCGGCCCTCCTGGCCTGGCTTATGATCACGACCGACGACAGTCAATCGATCCCACCACTGAGCTACCGAGGCTGACAAATTAGGTCACTAAAATTTTAATTCGTTAATTAGTAAAAAAAGTAATTAAGGGCAATATTATATTAAATCTACTCTAAGCTTGAAAGAAAAGTTAAATTTCAAATTTAAAATACCCCCGATCCTTTAAAAAGTAAGAAATAATTTCTGATTAAGTAGTTTTTTAAAGGCGTCGGGGGACCTCTAATCAAACAAAATATTACAACTCAAAGCTGCGCGTTTATTTATTAGTCGTCCCCCGAGACACCTATAAGTAACTAAACGAAAAAAAAAACTTTTTAAGGGGTCGGGGGTGTTTAAATTTGTAACTTTACTTTTTATTTGTCTATGTGAGCCACACTTTCTTCTGCCGTGTGTCAGTCTTTCCCCTGCTTACGACTGCCACGATTTAGACTAATTTCACACTGGCAGAGCTTTCATACGAGCGGAGTGAAAGAGAATATTTAATAAAAAGCTTGCAGGTGGATATCCATAAATCCAGGTTATAGGAATGAAACTCGCTCATATTTCGAGCCCGCCGTGGTCCCGTAAGAAGGCTTATGTAATTGTGGTTTATTTATTTACAGTCAGCTAAAAGGGCGAAAAAGGATTACATCGACGCCTTCGGGCGCGCGAAAGCCTTATATGCAGAGTAATCCCGGATAATCACAGCTTTCTCCCTTTCGACACGTTCCTACTTTATTTGCAGAAAAAAATTACACTGAAAAAAAAACGATTCCATTATACGGCGCCCGCTCTGAATAACGAGTTTATGAATTTTATAGCCAGTGAAATGAAAACTTTATCTATAAAAAAAAATCAACAGATTTTTTTACCGACCATCCTTTTTGGGGTTCTATACATACCACATGCTGTGTCCCGACAATCGGGGTAAGCAGAGCAGTCAGTGTTGTGCTGCAAGTACTCTTGTAAAATACAGCACAACACCGACCACCACGTTTAGCAATGTACTCGGACAAGACAACTATCAAGCAGCAAGTAAGGCACGAAGACCCACCTGCTACATGACTCGGTGGAAGGACCGTGCTAAGGTGAGAGAGGGCTAGCCTGTTGCCCTTATGCACGGTATCTTGTACTTATCGCTTAGTCTACTTTTACGGCATGCACGGGGAGAGATGCAGTCGGGCTATTATTTTTATTCTTTTTAAGTACCGACCCCATACGATACGATCCGATTTTAGGGTTCCGTACCTGGTCGGGTTTATTAAATTTGTAATTTAAGTTTTTGGAAACTGACACGGTTGGCCGCATCACCTACAATACCCGTGACGTCAGCCCATAACACCTTGATAAACTAGGTGCCATGTCAGTGCTTTCCTTCGCCATACGCCAATGTAAAATCGACAATCACACATGATTTTTCCGAATGCTCAAATATTGTTAGTCATAATACCCGAGGTCATAGCTACTCGTATATAGATTTAATTCTACCTCACATTTTTGTGGGTAGAAAAAGGAAAATCCCGAATTTTAAACCTCTCAACATCTCGTCACGACGTTGAATGAAGTCACCCCACTTCTGCAGAAATGTGAGCGGGCATAGTAACCAATACGTATACCGTAACATGAGTGCAAAGTTCAAAAAGTCGTCAGCGAAACTTTTCCTGTCGTGCGTGCTCTCATTTCGCAAGCCATTTCCTGTATAGTCCATCTCCCACACTCTTCAACGCCCGCAGATGATGATAGAGCGAGAGGGCATGGCGTTCCCCTTTCGCCTCCGACTCGGCCGCACATTAGCCCCCATTAATATTCTTATGACACGTCAAGTTTGCGATGGGCCCGCGGCCGTACGAGATCGTAAAATATTCAGGTCGAATTATCCAATTTAGGGGATGAAGTGAACTACACCGAAAAAGGTAATATCAAAAGAGTAACCTAAATAAAGTATGCCGTTGCAGCCTCAGGGTTGTATTTACTTGTGGGGTGTTAGGGGCATTATCGTCCAGAGCGACCAATATTAGATGGCCTCCAACTAACCCAGGAAATTATCTCGGCATTTTAGTATGCCGCATTAAAGTATGCTAATAAATATTTTTTTTCTAATTTTTTTATTTTTTAATGTGATGTATTTTAGTTAACTGCTTTTAAAGTTTTAGAAAAGTAGTTTTAGTTTAATTTAATTTGTATTATTAATAAAAAATGTCCTTCAATAAATTAATTATGTATGTAATAACAAAAAAAAAACGAACAATATTTCAAACACTTTTTTTAGAACAAAAATATGTTCTTTTTTTATTTATACATTTATTGTCATAATGATCAATTAATAATTGTAAAATTAAATGCGAAAGACCTTTATAATTTTAGAGCATTTTCTCTCGCGAAGACAGTCTCCCCTCATCGACACTGCCCGTTTTGAAATTAAAGTTTATATTTTTGAACAAGGGTAACACGGCAAACCTATAACTTGGGGCACTGCAAAAGGTGTGCCAATAAATTAGACGACGACATTTTTATCCGCCTTATAGCTGACATAGAATTTGCTGAGCGAGGAGTGGTGTTATTGGCTGTTGTTGATCTTCCGACGGACTTTTGGGCATAGCCAGTGCCAGCCCTTTATAAAGAAAAACTATATAAAAAAGATCAAGTGGGACGTGAGCACCGAGGTTTCCACACCACAAAAAAAAAGTTGAAAAAACACTTTTCTTGTATACTAAACCCCTCAATTATTTTATTTTTCTGTTCTTAATAATTTTTTGTTATATACGCCATAATAACACATATTGTGTAAAAAAAAATCAACGGGCTACCTTTTACGGTCCCAAAGATACAACAATAGGACAGACAGACCGACGCGATGGGGCGGCGGGGCGTAGGCTTAGTAATAGGCTTCCGTACGTGGAACCGAAACCTAAACCGGCGCGGCGGGCGTACCAAATGCTGCGCAACCTAGCACGGAAATTGACTGAAATACGCCTCAGAGCAGAAGAAATGTAATAAGTATTAACTGCTAGAGAAAACAAGTAATGAAGTGTCCAATATAATTTGTTGTTTTTGTTAATCTATTGGATATTGATCATCACAATATTTATTTTTATACGAAAATTCATTAAATTGTTGAGTGCTCTGTTGACTTCTTAGTCCTTGGCACGTGGGCCATATAATCCTTACTGTGTATTACGACTTTGTGATCGCATAATGAAGTGATTCAGTACCTAGCAGGTATGCTATTAAAAGTAATAAGAATTGTTCATTACCATGCAACAAGAACAACAATCCAGAAATTGCAACTATAAAAAATATATAGCTTCTTTATTACCCGACTATTTTGTAGTATCTATTATATATTGTAGTAGGTATTTTATAATTTCTTCACTAAATAAATGCAAAGCCAAAAATTGGATCTCTGGCTTCACCCACCAGCGCGTTACCAATTCCGACATCGGGTCGATGACGTATTCTCTCTAAATTTTTTAACAGTTGCATCTTCTATTAGTAGGTACGACGCAATCTACTGCATTCAGTCAACTTGCACAATTCAATATTGAATCTTATGCTGTCGTCGCCAAAGGCGTATTTGGCATCGGACACTAGAATTTATTCGAAGAAGGTATTCGTAGATGCGTAGTTTATTTTACAAATTTGTTTAAACTGTTCTCACTTATCACATGTTCGCATTCATGTACCACTTTGACATCCCAAAGGTTAGCTAGAATAAAATGCCTTATGGCATTAAGGAGTGCCAACTTATTTTGAGAAATGTTGGCGTTCAATAAAGTACCTATGTCACAGAATAGAACCTATGTATCTAATTTAATTTGATGAATGAGGTAGGAGCCCACAATTTTACATGTAATTCGAAACATAGCATAAATAAAGTGGAATTCTTGACAGAAATTCACATACCTATCAAACTTGCAGTTTTTTGTTTTGTTTTATTTTTATGTTAACCAGCGTGGGTGGCTGTGCCGAGAGACTAATGGTGCAGTCGACAGAGCCAAAATCACCTCTCCTCGCGAAACCACGCTCAGTTAGGTGCCATGCCAGCAGATTTGCGGACTTTTGCTAGGCTGTCTAGCCCGTTAATACGACGCTTGAAGACACCCAGGTTAAAGGATTCAGGAAATACACTCGCCGGAAGACAGTGAAAAAAAAGCGGCATTGGCGGCGCATTCGAACCAACCCCATCTCAGAACAAGGGTCTTCGTCGTTTTACCACAGTCAGTTAGTCAGTCAGCGTGTAAGCGTCCACAGCTGGACATACACCTCTCCAATGTTCCTCCAGTCCACCCGGCCTTCAGCGGTACCGTTTGACCACGAACCTAATTAATTAAATTTAATAATATTTTTTTTCAACGAAGTCTTGTCTCTTACAAGATAAGAAGAAGAAGAAGTCGCGTCAGAGAGCCAAGAACACTACACGCGAAACAAAGTTCAGCGGGGTGCCATGACAGCGGAAAGGCCGGCAAAAAGGTTGTCGTCGATTTTATGTTGACCGTTGATAATAATAGCCCTACTCGGGAAAGACCGATACGCAGAATAGATGTCAACACACCTTTTGAAGACCCCTAAGGTTAATAGGAACTAGAAAACACACTAAGCGGGTCCATTTACTGTCCATTCTGCTCGTCTATGGAACTCGCTTCCGGACTACGTCCGTCACTCCACAACTTTAAATTCTTTTAAAAAGTCATTGTTTATTCACTTGTGGATTCGTATAGTATAGTATGAATTATTTGTATGTAGTATCTATGTTCTATACATGTGTATGTATGTACATATATGCTGTTTGTATTATTATATTCTATGTATGTATGTTACATGTAGGCATATTCATAAAATCATACAAATAAAATACGTATTCCTCCTCCCTTTCGCTTGCACTACCCATACTTCTTTCTCTATATTATATTCCTCATCACCCAAAGGTTGACTGGAAGAAATCACTTGTAGTGATAAATCCGCCTTTGCGCACTCCTGTATTTCTTGTTCCTTGGCGTGTACTGTTCTTCCTTCAATTTGTGTGTAATAAACAGTTTCTATTCGATTCTAAGCGTAAGCCTATTCCATTTTGTTATGAGTAAAACTGTATCTACGAACTGTTCTACTCTACGAGCCTGTCTCGAGTTTACGTGACCGTGCGTAGCTGTTCTCTGAAGGCTGTTTAGGAATGCTGCCGCGTCATGTTTGTCGTCGTTAATATTTCGTATGTTTGCATATCTAATTCAACGGCAAACTGCTAAAGGCTGCCGTCCGGATGGAGCCGTCACCGTCATCGTCGGAGCGACTATATCCGATGCTGGCTAGATTTAACAATGATCCGTTTGGGTGTGTCTGTGTCATCTGAGTAGACATATCTCTGTTACTAAGTCACAAATTTTGCTGGTAAAACTAAGTAGGTACACAAGGGTCGGATAGCGGTAAGCTAGTCTTAGTTCCAGGAAGTAGTAGATACAGCAAATTTGATAAAGAAATATACATATATAAAAAAAAACCGGCCAAGTGCGAGTCGGACTTACGCGCCGAGGTTTCCTCACCACAAAAGAAAAACGTTGAAAAAAAAAAACACGTTTCTTGTACGTACACCCCTTAATTTAGTATTTTTTTAATTGTTTTGTTATTTGTTGTTATATCCGCCAAAAAAACCTGTGAAAATTTCAACCGGCTAGCTATTACAGTTCCAAAGGTACAGCCATCGGACGGACGGACGGACAAACAAACAGACAGACAGACAGACGTTGTAGGCTTAGTAATAGGCTTTCGTGCGGGGTACGGAAACCTAAATAGCAAGGTCAGCTGTCGTGCCACACCCGACAGAAGCGAAGCATCTTACGATTTGTATTTAAAATTCAATTATTAATTGAATTTCGATCGGAATAGCGCCATCTATGCGATATTCCTTTCAACTTATACAATGGTTCGACTTCAAATCGATGGCGCTGAGGCAACGCTAGCGCTTCCGCTTCCGTTCGTACTTTCGTGACGTTTCACTTTTTCTGAGTTAAGCCCCAATGGGCGTTAAAAAGTTTCGCTTCAAAAATCTTTTTTACGATATTCTATTCAAAGTCGGTAACATGTGGGTTACGGGCAAAATAATAAAAATGGTAAGCCCTATAAATAATCAAATATAGTAATCTTTATTCAAAATTTATAAAAACTAAATATTATATTTTTACGAATATAACTTGGAAGTCTAGCTGTATTGTAAGGTGGTACCTGCCGGCCTTGGCAGTGCAAATATTTGTAAAACTATTCGTTCTACAAGTATGTGTACTTACACTTTGGAATGGCATAGGATAAAATATAATTATAAATACTCTAGAGTCTAGACCTACGTTTCCAAATTATATTTTATTTGGTTAAACATGGCGGATGTTGTAGGTGATGTAGCCAAACGAAAGTTTCCATAAAAAAAAAAAAATTGCAAATTTTCTGAGACCCAAGTACCCAGTACAAGTAAATGTTTAATTAAATAAATTTTCATATGGTTGTTATTTTTACTACGAAATAACCGCAATCAAGCATTCATCACTGCAGTTAATTTTCACTAATGAAATAAGTGGCCCTTTACTTAAGATTAGTAGTATAATATATTTATTTGTAGTACATATAGTATAATATCTGGACGAAAATTAGAGAGGCTATATCCAGCAGTGAACGCTTACACACTGACTGACTGAGTAGTATAATATTATACAGGATGTTTCAGGATAGGCTTGAGAAACTTCAGGAATAGAAAGTACTCATTATTAGAAGAAAAAAATCCTTATCACTCAAATCGAAATTCAATATATATTTTTTTCATTCAAAAATTTAAAATTGGAATAAAAACTCGATGGACAGTCAGTTTGGGGAGATTTGGCAAAAGTTCTGTTTAGGTTTAGAGAGTGCAATGACCTAGTCCAATTCCCTTTTTCTTTTGATGTCATTCAAATTTCAGTTTTTGCAATTTACCTACATGCAGTTCAATTCTACTAATTAAGCATGTAAGTTAGTCATTTTATTTTTATTTAATAAAGGTGGACGTAAACCATCCACCAAATCTCGATTAAACGATTTTCACCAAAAAGTACTATAAAATGACCGAATCTGGGAAAACGTCTCAGAGCTTTTCGTCTTCAAATATGGACCCCTTTTGAATCCTGAAGTTACGAAACCCTACCCTGATACAGCCTGTATAGTATAGTAGTAAGGTAAGGTAGTTCTTACTTAAGATTGTTGAGGTAAACGTGGCCGTCAAGTGTGCCAAAGCGTCGTACCGTACCCCTTATCTTGAGCCTGCGTACCCCTGGGGGTACGCGTCCCACTATTTGGGAATCGCTGCTCTAGACTTAGAAGCCGAATATGGCTAGGGATAATATTGAGAATACGCGTGTTTCAATGAAGGCAATTGGCAAACGTGGTGGAACGGGTAGCGAGGGCGGGAGATGGCATAGCAACGTATAAAAGCCGCGAGACACGCCAATATCCGAAAGCGATGAGTGGAAATATTGCCAGTGACACTGCGACTGCTAATAACTCATTCACGAGCACTTCGGACGCGCTGGAGGGAAAAATATTACACATTAATATTAGCAATATTTGAAAGAAAGTTGTGTTAATTTTCTTTATAATTTCAGTAGTCTCTACTCTCTACTTCTTATAAAACGGAACATATCTGTATGTACGTTTGAGGTAAACTCCGGAACCACTGAACAGATTTTGATGCGGTTTGCACCAATGGACAGAGTAGTTTTTGAGGCTCACTATAGGTTATATACCATCACCCTAAAAACCCTTAGGGCTGAGCAGTATCAAACAAAGTGTAGCATGGACGGGAGAGAGAGAAGAGAGAGATAAGCGATCGTTTATTATCATATCATATTTGCGTTTTAAACGGATTTGCTATTAAACCGAGTCTACCGCGAGCGAAGCCGCGGGCAAAAGCAGATTCTACTAAAGCGAAGCATTGTTCGCGAAGGTGTAATGGGCTGACATCACGGGTGATGTAGCCAAACATCTCAGTTCATAAAAAGGTCACTCGATCCGCTCCTGACGTGCTACCAATAATCACAATTCACTCCAGTCCAGAGCCAGTTATAGATGAAAAAAAAAAAACAAAATTCAGAGCAGCTCGGTGGCGAAGCGTCACATCAAGTTTTTAGGGTTCCATTCACGTCCCCCTTGAAGTACCCGAGACTGTACTTGGGGGAAAATATATGGGCAGGGAGAGCTTTGCCTTGCTTCATAGAGAAGGCACGGACGGCTGAATTTGATGTGTTGAGATTTGATAATTGAAAGGGAGGAGAGTGAGAGGGAAGGCTCGAACGGCTGAATGTGATGTGATGAGATTTTGTAATTGAGAGGAAAGTTTGCGCGTCGATACATTTAAAACTGTAGGCAGTTTCTAGTTAGAACCATCGCCATACTGGATGGTAGAGTAAACCACGCATTGATACGACCGCACTGAATATGATTCTGACTGAAGAACGGGATCATGCTGAGATTGTCAGCCTCGGTAGCTCAGTGGTGCGATCGGTCGACTGTCGGTCGGGTCATAAGCACACCTGGGCGCGGTCAGTGGATGGATGGGTGAGCGCTCAACCCTGTTGGACGCTGATCGTAGTTCGGGTTCCACGTAAAACTGTAGGTCCCTTCCCTTCTTACCTTACTAGGTGGTAGAGTTTAAACCGTCTTGATTGGTACCATCGCACTGAATGAAAGGTCGGTTGAAACGTCTATGTAAATAGTTCGTGTTTTCTGTCCAGTTCAGTGTAGCCGGCACGACCGAACGGAAGCACTGCTATGGCACCTAGTTCACCAAGGTGTTATGTATGGGCTGACATCACGGATGTAGTCGGTGATGTAGCCAACCGTGTCATTTTTCATAAAAATATACGAGTATTTGAATTAGAATCCGTCTGAATTTATAAACGAACGAAATTGTTTTGTAAATATTTATTCTAATCAGGCGCGATAAGGAAGTAGCAAGTAGGTAGTTCCTCACCTGCTTGCCAGATATTCTAGCTTTACAACCATACGGACCTTGAATCTTTATAGCGTACGAATATTTGAGTTTACAAACATAATATTAATTTATTCGTTGGGCTTGCTTGACACATTAACAAAGTGCTTCTAATGTGATTAGATAAATTTACTTTTAGGGAGAAATTGTTTAATAGACATAATTTTTCAACTCTTACATACATAACTATATAGCACGCTGTATCCCGACAATCGGGGTAAGCAGAGTAGGTGTTGTGCTGCAAGTACTCTTTTCAATTACAGCACAACACCGACCATCACGTTTCGCAAACTATTCGGACAAGATAACTATCAAGCAGCAAGTAAGGCACGAAGGCCCACCTGCTGCATGACTCGGTGGAAGAACCGCGCCAAGGTGAGAGGTGGCTAGCCTGCCGCCCTTTAGCACGGCATCTTGTACTTATCCCTTACTCGCCTTACTTGCTGATTGATAGTTTTCTTCTCCGAATACTTTGCTAAACGTCGTGGTCGGTGTTGTGCTGTAATTTACAAGAGTACTTGCAGCACAACACCGATTACTCTGCTTACCCCAATTGTCGGGATACAGCGAGTGGTATGTATGTATGTACAAGTCTGACCTACTTTTTTATCGTGCAGCGAACGTACGAGTACCTATCCAACTTTAATCCTGGATTCCATCCAACAAAGTTAAGATCTTATTTTTAAAACCTACAAAGTCTTCGAAGCCGGCGATAAATCGAGAACTGCTGGATACAGGCCCTCCCACGCCGCGCAGCCGCACCGCACTGAATCTTAACGACAGGCGTAAAATCAGAGAATAAGTTGGCCGAGGACAGAGCGCACACCTGACATTGCAGTCATAAATAGTTGCACCTGCATTGTGGTGACCTATACATACACACACAGTATTTAGGGTTACCAACCACACTTTTTAATAATGTATCAATTTTTTTTATGTAATCCGGTATGGTTCGCTGAGTCGAAGGGGCCAAAGCACATGCTCCGACCAGCCAATATCACCTCGGAGAAGGTAGGTGCCATACCGGAGTCTTCCCTGGATTGCTGACTATACTGGACTAGAGGAGAACACAACCGAGGCTGCTATGCGGCCATCTTACATCAAGTACGGTGGTACCGACCCAGTTGGCTACAATTTGAGCCTACCACCTAGTAAGGGGCAAGGGAAGGGACCTACAGTTTTACACCGGTTCCGAACGGTGAAGCAGCAGGTGTAGGTATGCACGTAATTTTTTTCTGCAGAAAAAACTTATTGCTACACGCCGACCGGATTCGAACCTCGGACCTCTCGCATGAGAAGCCGATGCCCAAACCACTCGGCCACCCGGCGCCGCTTAGATAATTCATTTTTATTATTATTATTTTTTATTATCTGACAACGACAAATAATAGTCGAAACATTATGTAAAATATGTTTTTTAAATTTATTATGCATAAAAAATAATAATTTGTTTTCCATTTTTGTATGTCGGTTCGTCTGTCTGTCGGCTGTTTTGAAAATATTTATAGATTAACTTTGTCTATCTATTGTACTGATAACTTTACTGTATTAATACGTTCAAATTTGTATAAGACAAGTATTACAATTATTTCTAACTGTGTGTAACCGCAACATATTAATGAGCTTCTTATATGGAAATGTGTAGAACGTTCTTTGAGATCATTAAAGATTATTACCAACATTATGTATTATGTAAAAGACAATACTAACTAAAGGTTGACTGGAATAAATAAGTTGCAGTGATAAATATAAATAAATAAATAATTCCGCCTTTGCGCACTCCTGTATTTCTTGTTTCTTGCCGTGCACTATACTTCTTTCAATTATGTGCAATAAAAAGTTTCCATTCTATTCTATTTAAAGAAAAATTTGAAAATACTTTCTATTTAATTGAAACAATGTTTATTATCCGCTTTCAAAGATAAGTTACATTATTTCCAACAAAAAATGTTGGCGACCCTAACGGTTATTCACTATGTTTTAGGTAGGACGGTTACTCTCATCTTCATTTGGCGTAGAATGCGTCTAAGATTTCCGACTTGTTTTCCATAGCTTATTCTATCTAGCACAATATAAAGTATATTATATAGTTCAACTTTGACATAATAGATGGCTCTGAAGTCCACGGAGGCGTGATGACATTTTCGTTTGTTTTCCAGCTGCAGCACCTCGGCTCGACATATTTTTATAAGTAAAATGTTTGGCAGTGTTAATGACACACTGTTTTTAAGTTTACTCTCTGTTATTATACTCATTCTTAAGTTTTCGGATTAACAGGAGTTATGATAAAGACTTACATACATAAGTCGACGTTTTGCCCGCTACGTCGCGTCGTCGCGGGCTTCATCAGGACCTGCGGGAGTTCCTGGAGCCGACGTCTGGTGTCCGTTGTACCAGACGGCAAACTGCTCTTTTTCGAACCTACCCACAGCTACAATCTTCGAAAAAGAGCAGTTTGACGTCTGGTACAACGGAAACCAGACGTCGGCTCCAGGAACTCCCGCAGGTCCTGAAGAAGCCCGCGACGTAGCGGGCGAAACGTCGACTTATGTAAGTCTATATCATAACTCCTGTTAATCCGAAAACTTAACAATGAATTTAATGACACAAAACTGTAATATCTACGGGTTTGTGTCGTTAACAAACCTAGCACACCAAAATCTCCAAGAGTTTTATTTCTTTTCGAATGACCGTGCTCCAATATGTTAACCTACAGTTTTATGTTACTAATTAACCCTGAACAATCCACGTTAATGTTGGTCAAGAAGGTGCTGAAAATAAATATGACACATCAATGAACAGTGACGAGCGAGCTAAAACGCTGGATATATATTTACAGGAGTTCGCCCACATATTTCACGTCGTTTCAATTTATCCCCGTCTGTACCGAATAATCGTAGCAGACCGTTGAAAATTCCTCGTAATTGAAATGTACAATAAAATTTAATAACAAAGTAATAAAACTTACCCATTGACTACAATCTAAAACATAAAATAAAAATAAAAATAAACACCAACAAACAAAGCTCAGAGACAACGGGGTAAAGCTTTCGTTAACGCCCGATTTCACCATCTTTCGGTTAAAATCCTTTGTCGACTATATGAGAAACGTCACTGATAAATTTTACTTAACCGTAAGTGGTGATATCGGTCATAAATCAAGTAGTGAGAAAAAACCCATTCGTATTTCAAACTCAATAAAACGAACAAAAATGACAGCACAATATTAAAACAACACTCAACATCCTCGTTAGTAGGAAAAGAACTCGTTCACTTAAAAAGTTAGTATTTTCAGAAAAAAAAGTAACGTAACGAGAAAAGTTTGACATCTGTGTGACGCGGTGTCATTGTCACCTTATAGAATGTTGTCACAGCTAAAATTTACTGCTCCCCAACGGAGGGTCTAATTTCATCAGAATTTGTTTTTGCGTCTCAACTTTTTTCGTTACGTCGTCGTCGCTTCGTTTTCATTAGATTTACGAGCTGCTTAGGTTTTCAGAGGGTTTTGGGAAGACAAAACACACGGCCATTGAGCTGACGATACCTGGCGAGGCTGCCCTGGCCTTAAACGTCGGAGCGATCATGACGGTCTCTGTAAACCACAACCAGATTAACCACAGCCTTATCGTTAACCTCAGAGTACAGAACAAATTTTTTTTTCATGGACAAACGGCACGGGTGGCTGTGTTCAAAAGTTCAAAGGACTTTAGACACAGCCAATATCACCGCTCCAAGCGAAACCACACTCAGAGAGGCGCCATACCAGCAAGAAGACGGACAAAGAGGTCGTTGTCTAATTTTTGAACGTCTTTTGAAGATCTCCACGTTATAGGTGGTGGGCTATTAACATTCTCTAAATGTAATCCTAGTCTTAGAATAAACATATGAGCTGAAATATTGGGTAAAACAAAAACGTATGTTACATTATATCTTCAGTGGATGTTGATTGCGCATATAAATGAAATTAAATCAAAAGTATACTATTAGGTACTTGATCGAATGAATCTTGTTCGAATACTTTGCGAAACGTGGTGGTCGGTGTTGTTCTGTAATTTACCAGAGTTCTTGCAGCACAACAGCGATTACTCTGCTTACCCTGATTGTCGGAATTCAGCGTGTGTGATATGTATGTATGTATACTATCTATTTATGAGGTTTTATTTTAGAGAAACAAGTAGATATTAAATTGTTCTTAAATTTTACCATCTACAAACTGCGCACACGATTGCAACACTCAGGCTTACGTTCGAAATTAAAATTTTACACAAACACAAAACCGTTAATACAGCATCTAGATTCTAGTCTCTAAGATCGACATTGTATAAAACACACACGAAATTATATGAATGAAAAAACTAAACGTAAACGCATTCAGTTAACGTTCCCCTGCATATTTTGCTTCTCCGCTTTGGGTAATCGACTAACTGTGTTAAACAAATATTGAATTAACAATACGGTGTTAGATAAAACGAAGTGAATTAATATGTTTGGACAGTATGCCTTCTCCAAACGTGATTTTAACTGAACCTCTTATGAAGAATAAATAAAACTTTTGTTCTGTCAAAAGCTACATATTCTTTTGGGGAGCTACTCCAGAAATCTTGCAGCTCCATCAAATCTATTTCTAATACGATCTTTTCCAAATAGATTGACGAAATTTGGTAATCGAACCATCTGGGAATCGACTTCACCAATTTAAATATCGAACATAGTGGTGTCAACAATATAGCGAGCGAGCAAATGTCGCTACTTTGTGCTGCTGTTTTGGGAACCATGGTATCTTCATTCCATGTACGAAATATTTTGTAAGTTACATGCAGCTTCTGTATTAAAATTTTATTATTATACTACAGTGTAAATCGTTTCTTCTTGAATATAGTTCTAGTTTTTTATCGTAGGATCAAAGTCAGATAACGCAAGGCAATGTCAATATATTAAGATTCAGATAAAATGAATCTTTCCCTACAAGCAATTTATAGAAGTACAACCTTCAAGATAAAAAGAAATGATTAGATATATATAGGTACTATACATGAAACAACTGCACAACAAAGGTAGATACCGTAGAATATTTGGGCTCGTCAACTCGAGGTGAGTCCCGACCTCTCGCCAAATGTACGGGCATATCTGATACGATGTAATGAAATTGGCCGATATTCAAAGAAACTGACACAATTCCGTACATTCGTATGCATGAGTTACGTAAGTACATACATATGAATATGTACACAGCCACTTATGTTCGGGTGCTCTTGTGAAGGTCAGGTTTTGTGTCGCAAAACTAAGAACAACTGTGAACACATTCGACGACATTTTCCTCGGAATACAAGAACACAGTGGAGTGAATCAGATGGAATTCACTGTTCAAATTCCTCGTGAATACATTGAGTTTATTTTGTTATTGAATGCAATTAGTTAATATAAATACTTTTAGTCTAACATAGATATAATTTGGCTTACCATGGTTGGCATTCGCGGTCACTTTGGCCGACGATCTGAGGATGGACGGCTGGCTCCAGTCCGAAACGTCGGCCAAAGTGATCGCAAATGTCAACCATGGTGGTCTGTTAGCCAACGCTGGCGCGTGTACAGTACTCACACCAATGCAATTGGTCAAGTGCGAGTGAGACAGATCGGGTTTTCGTGATGCGTATGCAGTGCGACGTCTCACTCGCACTTGCACAATTGCATTGGTGTGAGTACTGTGCGCGCGCCAGCTTTGGTTAACAGACCTGTAAGCCAAAATTAAATACCAATAATATTGGTTAATATAGATTTTCCCTCAATTACTAATGCTATGAATTTGGCCATACGTGATACACCACAATATTGACAATTGAAAAAAAACAAAAACGCCATTCGATTCACTCGCATTTATCTTACGGCTGACAATGATGACGGAAGATAAATTGCGTATAGACGGGGCTCGATATCACCAAAAACCTTGCCCCTTACTAGGTGGTAGGCTCAAATTGTAGCCGACTGGGATAGCACCACCGTACTGGATGTAAGATGGCCGAATAGCAGCTTCGGCTGTGTTCTCCTGTAGTCCTGTATAGCCAGCAATCCAAAAGGAAGTCTCCGGTATGGCACCGGTCGGAGCACGTGCTTTGGCACCTCTGACGCAGCCACCCATTCCGGATTAAATAAAAAAAACCGGCCAAGTGCGAGTCGGACTCGCGCGCCGAGGTTTCCGCACGACAAAGCAGAAAAAAACGTTGAAAATAAAACACGTTTCTTGTATTAATTAAAGTTCATCAAACAGTTTTTTATTTTATATCCGCCGAAATAACACATATTCTGTAAAAATTTCAACCGGCTAGCTATTACGGTTCCAAAGATACAGCCATCCGACGGAAGACGGACGGACGGACAGACAGACAAACAGACAGACAGACGTCGTAGGCTTAGTAATAGGCTTCCGTACGGGGTACGGAAACCTAAAAACGAAGAAAACATATTCCGAGGTGAAAGGAAATCTATGCTTATGCATGTACTCCCGATAGTATACAATACAATGCTCTCTAGCCTATTGAAATCCATCACAATAGGCGCAACTAGCCAGCTTTGGGGCGACATGGAGGGAACAATTGCCTAGTCAAGTGACACGCTCGTGTGTATGTGGACGTCTACTCACGCCCGTTGTCAGTTTGGGGGCAACGGCGGCGAGTCTGAATGAGTAGTTTTGGGTGCGACGCGTCACGCCTGACTCGCTCCGTCCCTCTCGTGTGTGGTAAATAGAGTCGAGATCCTGTGCATTGTTTGTCAGCTATATTGTGCCAATGTCGGATTGATTGGTCATGAGAGCGAAGCTTTTGGTGGAATTCGGTATGTAAATACCGAATGCTTGCGGGCCGGCGCGGGGGCGGCTGCGGAGGCGCGGAGTAGTACGCGCACTTACTGAAATCCCGCCTCAAATTTGTTGATTTTCGCAACGAATCAGCGCGGTCGACCAGCATGCGTATGACGAGCCATTGTAAACTAAAATTGCACACGCGGCTGATGGTAGTTATTTTATACCATACCGCATATTCCAGGGGGTTAATTTATATCGAAAACTAAGTTGATTCCAAAAAAACCGAACAAGTGAGAGTCGGAATCGCGCACCGAGCTTTCCGCACTACAAAAAAACATTGAAAAAAAAACACGTTTCTTGTATGGCAAGTGGGAACCCCCTTAATTTTTTACTTATTCTATTTTATATATATATATATAAATATATATATTACAAAACACACACTTCTTCTAGATCCGTCATCATCATTTCACAATTTATCTATAATATTTCAAATTAATTTACACAGTCAAATTATTATAAAAATTGTGTTGAAAAATTAAAAAAAAAATTGTTTCATATTATAAGCAATTATGAAGCATAATATTGCTTTACATTTGATACAATATTATAAATACCTACCTATTAGCTAAAAAAAAACTCACCAACACACACACACACTACATATACAGTGGCCGCTCCTATACAGTTAGCTTTTTAGAGTATTTTTGAACAATAAATAAATATAAATGGTTCAAATTCCATGTAAAAATAACCTGTATCTGCGCTTTCCTTTCCTAGCTGGGAGGGTGAATCTCGTCTGAATTGTTACCACTTAATGAAAGTGGGTCGAAAACACTATGAGAATAGTTAAATGCAGCCGGCATTACCAAGCGGACGTACGAACATGGAACCTAGTTTTACCAGGAAGATGGTTGGTTCCATAAAACGGCCAAGTGCGAGTCGAACTCGCGCACCGAGGTTTCGGCACCACAAAAAAACAAAGATTGAAAAAAAAACACGTTTCCTGTATGGGAACCCCCCTTAATTTTTTACTTTTAATTTTTTTTATTATTTGTTGTTATATCCGCCATAATAACACATATTCTGTGAAAATTTCAACGGGCTACTTATTACCGTTCAAGAGATACAGCCCGTGGACAGACGGACGGACAGACGTCTGTAGACAGACGGCGTAGGCTTAGTAATAGGCTTCCTTACGGGATACGGAAACCTAAAAAAGATACAATGCAATTTGATAAAAACTTTCTCGCAAAACAGGAAAAACTCCATATAATTTTATGCGCGTTGTATTCCATAATTCGTATCTGCATAATGTAATTACCGATGTATTTGTGTGCATGAAAGAGCATTATGTAACTTTTATTGAAGCAATCAGAGTTCTAGGAAATTTAAATTTGGTGAGCAGATGAAACGATGTCTGATTCTGATGTTGATACGTTACATGCATTCAGACAAATTTAGGTAAATACGTTAAATTTAACAACCCTGTCAACTGAATTATTCGTCAATGGTTGACAGAGTCAACCATTGACGGATAGTTCAGTTTTAACCAGAAATAATGCCTCTAGCGTAGATCACCTAATGTAGGTCACTATCACGTGTCTCGTCTTCTCGTAATATCAGTTAACGTACCTAACTCTAACCAACCATTTCCCACATACAGTCCGAACTCCGAAGCGCAGTCTAATTAATGAATGAGTTGCGAGATGATTCATCGTTCTAAGTGGACCGAACGTCCGCTAAAGCAGTTAAAATATGCCCCACAGTCATCTCATAGTGAACATTTCACTATAAACCTTCAGACATGGTGATAAAGTACATATTTCGCCGGCGCAATATTTTCGTCCGCCGCGCGAATTTTCCGAGCGAAATCCAACCCTCGAGAATTACACGAAAGCTCAATATTGCCAGAGTGAAGTTTGACTTACGATATTTAAAAGGCAATATTAGAGAGATACTTATACTTTGCTGAGTACCTGTTCGCCCGCATTGGCTCAGTCAGACGTACAGACAAAATGTGAACTAATGGATACGTCATCCGAGCCTACGTTTTTCTTGTGACATATTATTCAAATCAGGCCTCGAAAAATCTACGAAAAATTCTTATTCAGAGGCAAATACTATCTCTCTACTTAATATGTCAAGAACAATAAGTATCTTGTTCTAATACAGAATACATATACAGAAAAGCAACATGTACAGATAATAAGTCAAAGAATGTAATTATGTTACTATAGAGTGTGTGTAATTGTAAAAGATTTTCTTTCCTGATCACGAGTGTATTATACATTATTAAGAAGAGGTGTAAATCTTTATTAGACAAAGAAAAATTAAATTAAACAGAAATGTAACAACTTAAATTAAATAAAAATATTCCTGCATTATACATTTGTATTTGTTTATTTACTTGCATAGATTATAAATGAAATATTTTTTGTTATTATCAATATTTGTTTTTTTATATTTTAGTAATGTTATATATATATATATATATTACAAAACACACACTTCTTCTAGATCCGTCATCATCATTTCACAAATTTATCTATAATATTTCAAATTTAAAAACACAGAGACAAATTATTATAAAAATCGTGTTGAAAAAAATTGTTTCATATTATATGCAATTATGAAGCATAATATTGCTTTACATTTGATACAATATTATAAATACCTACCTATTCGCTAAAAAAAACTCACCAACACACACATAACCACGACTACCATGATGGACTCAGGTGGAGGAAAAATCCCTGGATCCATCAATGGATCCAAGCAATGGATTCAAGTGGACGGAGAGCACTACATATACAGTGGCCGCTCCTATACGGTTAGCTTTCTAGAGTATTTTTGAACAATAAATAAATATAAATGGTTCAAATTCCATGTAAAAATAACCTGTATCTGCGCTTTCCTTTCCTAGCTGCTAGGGAGGGGAATCTCGTCTGAATTGTTACCACTTAATGAAAGTCGGTCGAAAACACTATGAGAATAGTTAAATGCAGCCGGCATTACCAAGCGGACGTACTAACATGGAACCTAGTTTAGCCAGGAAGATGGTTTAATCACTGATCTTCCTTCACTGGTGTAGCGTCTAGGCAACCATGCTAGGTTCCATAAAAAAAGGCCAAGTGTGAGTCGAACTCGCGCAACGAGATTTCCGCACCACAAAAAAAAAAAGATTGAAAAAAAACACGTTTCTTGTATGGGAACCCCCTTAATTTTTTAATTTTAATTTTTTTTATTCTTTGTTGTTATATCCGCCATAATAACACATATTCTGTGAAAATTTCAACCGAATAACTATTACGGTTCCAAAGATACATCAGTAAGACAGACAGACAGACAGACGGCGTAGGCTTAGTAATAGGCTTCCGTACGGGATACGGAAACCTAAAAAAATTCTTTATATTAGACTTTTAGGACACTTCAGTGCCAGGCGAGATATTTTAAAGATTTAATCGCAATTTTCAGCGAAGGAGAAGTTTTGAGTGTTGGCCGTTTCTACGAAATTGGCATAATTTGCTTAACAGCACACTCCATGATGCTAAGTGCGTGTAATTCGTGAAGTTAGCATTTTAAGCTTAGGCTGCTGAGTAAACGTTTAATGTAGAATCCTTGGAAGATTATTTTAGTATTTTTATATATGAATAACCCAACTGCATCTCTCCCCATGCATGTCGTAAAAGGCGACTAAGGAGTAAGGACAAGATGCCGTGCTAAAGGGTGACAGGATAGCCACCTCTCACTTTGGCACCGTCTTTTCACCGTTCGTGCCTTACTTGCTGCTTGATAGTTATCTTGTCCGATTACTCTGCTCAACGTTGTGATCGGTGTTGTGCTGTAATTTACAAGAGTACTTGCAGCACAACACCAATTACTTTGCTTATGCCGATTGTCGGGATACAGCTTGTGGTGTGTGTATGTATATTATTATGTTTCGCACTACCCATTAATCTTATCCACAATCCCAGGTATGAAGGGTAGGTAGATAATGCCTTTATGCTTAACAAGCTGTGCCCGCGGCTCCGCCCGCTCTTATATTTCACTTCACTGCTAACCTCATAAGCCATTTAGCGTGATAGTAAGTAGCCTATAGTTGATGGGAAGAATCAAGCTATCCGTAGATATTTTTTTATTAAAATCGGTTCAGTGGTTCTCGATTTATAAGCGGACAGACAGACACTCAGACAGAAAGCAGACGTTGGATTATAATATAGGTAAGGAAGTCCAACTTTTGCTACTTTTTGTATTGGACAATAAAGAATATTTTCATTTGATTTCAGATATCGGGAAGTCAAAGAAAACATTTCGTGATACAATATTTAACACCACACACCACATTATTAAGTATCTAGTTCAGAAACCTTCTTCGGGATAAATTGAAATGCTTGAGTACAAAAGATATCATTTATTAGGGTTCCGTATCCGGTACGGGACCCTATTACTAAGCCTACGTCGACTGTCTGTCTGTCTGTCTGTCCGTCCATCCGTCTGTCTGTCCGAGGGCTGTATCTTTTGAACCGTAATAGGTAGCCCGTTGAAATTTTCACAGAATATGTGTTATTATGGCCGATATAACAACAAATAATAAAAATAAGAAAAAGCAAAAAATTCACGGGGTGCCCATACAAGAAACTCAAAAGTGTATGCGCGCGCGCCATGTACCGAATAGATTATGAAGCATTTTAACTAATCATGACATTTAACTAATATGAAGCATTTCATAACACGCCATAGATGGCGTGAGTGGCGCTAGCCATGACATGGCGATACGGAACCCTCAGTGTGCGAGTTCGACTCGCACTTGTTTGTTCCGAACTTTGTCACAGCGACAGTCAGTGGCTACGGTAAGGTTCTACAGAGATATGCATTTCCACATTCGGTTGAGATCGTACAGGGCATCAGCGGTAGATCTGTTTATGCCCATCTCAGGCTCTAAACACGGGCGGAATAAGGTTAATTGGTTTGATTTATCGCACCAATAAAGTTGCGCGTGCGTTCGTACACACGGAGCCCTAATAGGCGAAGATTCTGATGAAATTTTGCGGTCGCCTTTGAGGTGCAGGCAGGAGTAAAGTGGAGTTTCATTATTTGAAGGGAGAATGTCGGATCTTACCGGAAAGTATTATTTTAACATTAGAAATACATGCATACCACACGCTGTATCCCGACAATCGGGATAAGCAAAGTAATCGGTGTTGTGCTGCAAGTACTCTTGTAAATTACAGCACAACACCGCGTTTAGCAAAGTATAGCGACAAGATAACTATATCAACCAGCAAGTAAGGCACGAGGACCCACCTGCTGCATCACTCGGTGGAAGGACCTTATCTTGCCAAGGTGAGAGGTGGCTATCCTGTCGCCCTTTAGCACGGCATATCGTCCTTATCCCTTTGTCGCCTTTTACGGCGTGCACGTGGAGAGATGCAGTGGGGATATTATTTTTGAGTACCGGCCTCACACGGTACAAATACAATATTAAAAAAAATATATCAAGACAATAATGCCCATAGAAACAAAAGAACAAAGTGTTTTATTCCAGTCAACCTATTATAGTTATAGTTTATAAATAGGCGCAAAGGCGAAAATAAAAGAAATATTCATTCCTGATTTGAATTTCGAATGAATGAATATGTTTTCTTAACACAAAGGCCAAAACATAATACACTAAACTAAACCTAATCTGTTTTCCTACGCTGCTGGTCAGACATCAGAAAACGGTAAAACATAGCAAACCGGATAATCAAGTAGGTATAAAAGCGACATAGACCACGCCGACGACGAAGGCACGCTAAGAATAGTGACCTTGACCTAAAACAATGATGCGGCCACTTGGTAACCTGAGATGCATAGCTTCCACGTCCCACGTAGTCGCGCGGGGGTCTACTCCGTAATATGTACTAGCTCCGATCGAGTCTTTACGATCGCTCGACATTGGTTCGAATCGAAGCAGTTCTTTTCTAGAACAATTTACGAAAAAAGTTCTTTATTTAAATCTATCGTGGAATGCTTACGATTGTTCGATAAAATATTCCAAAAAGTTTAACAATAAATACAATTAGGCACAATAGACGAATTTCTATTAACGTTTGGATTTATTTTAGGAATTGAAAATAATTTTCGGTTAGAGTATTAGGTACTTCAATATATGAATATCTTTTGACAAGAGCCCATTCGTTATGTATGAGAGTTAAGACACTTGTAACTTGGTTTCGCTTCGTTTTATTGAATTTCTTATCTGCCTTGTAATTTGTCATGCCAATTATTTTCTCATTACTACTGGGAGCTGAAAGGTCACGCCCTTTATTATATACAGTTTTAACTCATTGTTTTCACTGTAGGGGAAATAATATTTTTTTTATAATTTTTTTTTTATCATCCCGAAATATCTAGATTCAGTCACGGATTTAGTTAAACTCGACTCTCAAACATTAAAAGTTTGACTGAAATAAATCTCTGCATGCTATAAGTCCGCTTTGCACCTCATGCAAATCTTATTATTGTGTTTTTGTTTTACTATATTTTGGAGCAATAAAGTAGGTATTTCCTATCTATCTACCTAACTATTATATTCTGATTCTATTGTTATACTTATTATGAAACAAATAAAATCCAGTTTAAATAAATATAATATTAGGAATCCCTGTCAAAGTGACGATTCAAAATAAACCCATTAATGAGTAGGTAATTAATAAAACATTCCATTTTATTATCAAATTAATTCCAATATTGACCATCCTTTATGGATAACTTTTCCGATAGCTACTACACCCTCGTGTTATCTCACTGTTACATTTTCTTTGCATATCAATAATCGCATCTAAGTGTAATAATAATTATCATTCGATCAGTCCACAATAGCTGCCCGGTGTGGGCGGGGCGACTCCGCGAGTAATGGCTGTGGAAACTCGGTGACATGATAAGGGAAATCGAATATAATTAGAGGTTCACTATCATTAACCGACATGTTGGCTGCGCTGCGTATAGTATTAAAGGTATGTGTCACCTATGTGTCGGGTGCATTAGATGCCAACAGAGAAATTCAATAGGATATAAGCGCCATCGCTCGAGCATGAGAAGTTATTATACCTAAATGATGTGTATTTAACAAATACGGGTGTATATATCTTTACCACCTGTCACATTAACATTTGTGGACCAACACATATTTAATTACAGGCGTCTTACAAGGTGTCTACTGCAAATTACGTGCATATGTGCCCCCCCCCCTAAACATGTTCATCGCCCCACCGAAGAAAATTAATACGATTTTCATACAGTACATGTACCGCGCACTCCCGAATCTTTGAGAAGCGTCAGCGGAGAAAATATTTATTATTTGAAAAAAAAAACATTGTAAAAAATACAAATTATATAAAGTTACAAATTACAACAAGCGTAAATTTAATTTTACAAAATAAAACCACAATAAAAATTGCTATATTATAAAAAAAAAAAACAATAAAATGAAACTAAATTAATTAATAAAAAATAAATAAAAAACATACAATCACAATACTATGATATTAGTAAAAAATAAATTAAATAAAAAAAGGCATTAATAAATCTAACTATAATCTTTAAAAATATGTTTAACCGACGAGCATGCATGATAAACATTATGAGAGTGGAAGAGGCCGCAGAAGTGTGTCATAATCGTGGCACGTGGAGAACCGTTGTCTCTGCCTACCCCACCGGAAAACAGGCTTGACATCATCTTGACGCTATGTATGTATGTATATATTTTTAAGAAACTATTTATACATAATTTTTTAATTTAATTGAGGACGAAGTATATTGTGTGCTATGTATGATAATTATTGCTAATACACTAGTTCTATGATTTTGAATAGTAAGCGATGTGCTTTGCTTAGTAGGCAGGTACGTACGCAGAGGCGGAATGTCGATGATGAGATGTTGTGTTACGCAAAGGTAAATTTTCTCACTACACAATACTGTTTTACGTTCAGTTATTTATAAATAAATAAAAGTTTTTTCACTTATAACTTCTTTCCACCACGTTTGTACGTTCGATTATCGGTTAATAATTAACATTAATGACCTATAATTTATTTTAAAGAAGATTTAAATATCTTCTTCGATGCTACTTAGTTCAGCAAGTATTCTGATTGCTGAAGCAAAATACTATGCGATACCGGACCAATAGAACCGATCAAAGTGTTGCTATTAATCAACGAGAGATCATGAATTTTTTTTTCGATACTAGCGATAAATTATTAATTAATTATTATTAATGAAATAAGCTCACCTTATTTTAGGCGTATAGAGTAATTAAATTTTGCGTAAGACCAAAATGTGTCCTAGAAGTTAAATAACCGTTTGCTAAGCGCAAAATGTTACTCTATCAAAGCCGTTAACCGTGCAGCGGTCGCGCCCTAAAAAATCACAACAACGGTCGCACGCGGAAAGACGTTCCGCAACCGCGTTTTCTGTTAGTTTATGTTATTTATTATTTTAAATTTGGGGTTTAATAGACTACACCATAATTCATCATAAAGAGTATTTATTTACCTATTATTTAACATAAAATAATCATTAATATGTACTCTGGTGTATGAACTACGATAACTTGAAAAATAAACTAAAAAAAACACCAATTCTAAGTTACACATTGCCTGAGATCTATAAAATTAAATCAGTCAATATATTCTATCAGATTCATGTTTCTAAATGTAATGTTATTCCTACTCAACTAACTACAAAATATAGAAATAGAATATTTTAGCGAAAACAAAAAAAAAAGATGTTATACTACGAAGGAGCCAAATTTGTGCTTATACCAAACCATGTTCATTATATCTAGAGAGCCAATTAGGACTTAGTATCGGTATCTCTACCTCAGTTACCTATTTAGAAAATAGAAGGCTATTTTTTGTAATACATTTAGAAACAAATCAGAAATGGAAAAGTTCTGGAAAATGCTCGTAAGAGCTTGCGGAAACAGAACAGGTATCAAATTTTACTTATATATTTTATCACCTTGCTCTTGAAGTCTGGTCAGTTCATTGAGTTGGCATGTTCAAGACAAATTAACATGCGTGTATAGGATTTCCTTAATAAAGATATAGTGATAGTTTTATGCATGAATATTGCTTCGCTTTTGAATAACATAAGACACGCGCGCGGAACTACGTTCCGCAGGCCAAAACACAAAGGGTCGCGCGCGGAATGAGATTCCGCAAGCAGCTCGGGTGCCTCCCTGGGTAACACTGGCGTGAGACTGACTAGACTGTTTCAAATATCACCCCGAAGGAGGAAGGTAACAGAAGCGCGGGCGCCATGACCACGAAAATAAAAGATATATTACGTAAAATCTAAATGTGCGGAATGACATTCCGCGTGCGACCGCTGCAGGGTTAACAATGACAAAGATTAACCTAAATCAGCAGTTCCCAAATAGTGGTACGCGTACCCCGGTGTACGCAGGCCAAAGAGAAGGGGTACGCGTGGGCTCACTTAATGGCCACGTTTACCTCTACATTCTAAAATAAAGAAAAAGGGACCCACATATTAGTGAAAATTATCCCAACTGATGAATGGTTAATTAGGACCAATTTTGTGTTATATTGTGATTATTACTAAGTCGATATTAGAACTTAATAAATTACTGATACTATGGATAAACAACATTATTACCTATGTGAAAATAACAGCCATGTGAAAATTGTTTTATTTAAAAATTTTACTTTTACTACCCAAGTAGGGTATCAGAAAATTCGCCAAGGTTTTTTTTTATGGAAACTGACACGGATGTTGTAGGTGATGTAGCCACATCACCTACAACATCCGTGATGTCAGCCCATAACACCGGGTGAGCTAGGTGCCATGTCAGTGCTTCCCTTCGGTCGTGCCGGCTACACTGAACTGGACGGAAAACACAAACTATTTACATAGCCGTTTCGACCGACGTTTCATTCAGTGCGGTGGTACCAACCCGGGCGGGTTGAACCCTACCACCGAGTAAGGTAGGAAGGGGAGGGACCTACAGTTTTACGTGGAATCCGAACCACGGTCAGCCTCCCAACGGTCGAGCGGTCACCCATCCAAGAACTGACCGCGCCCAGCGTTTCTTAACAATCAACAGCTCAACTGTCTGCACTACTGCGCTATCGAGGCTGACAAAATTAAGGTACGGATTAAAATACAATTGGGAATCGCTGACCTAAATATTGGCTGACGTAACTGTTCTCGAGACCAGGATCAGGACTGACAGTGCTCTGCCCGCATGGTCCTCGCTGAGCTACTTCGTGAGGATATGTGATACGTGGCTCTGTCGAGTATATTTTATTATTGGGTGCATTTGGCTACTCGCCATAGCCACCCATGAAAATCCACCACAATGCTGCTTTTCTGTTTCTGTGCCCCGTACGGTAGCCTATTACCAAACCTATGCCGTCTGTCTGTCCGATGGATGTATCCATAAAAAAAATAATCTTTGGAACCGTAATAGCTAGCCGGTTTAAATTAACAGAATATGTCTTATTATAGCGGATATAACAATATTTATTAAAAAAATTTAAATGTAAAAAATTAAGGGGGTCCCCATACAAGAAACGTGTTTATTCAACTTTTTTTTGGTGGTGCGGGTGGAAACCTCGGTGCGCGATTCAGACTCGGTACTTGGTCGGTTTTTTTTTCTATGACTTGCTTTCCTACTCCCACTTATACTATCCATACTGCTTTATTGATTTTCTATACCTATCTGCGTCTTATCACCGACAGTTTGACTGGAAGAAATCGCTCACAGTGATAAGTTCGTTTTTATTAAAATTATAAAACAAGTTCAAGGTGATAAGAGCTAGATGATAACACACCGTTAGTGATAAGCTGATAGTAACGCACATGACTGCCTCTACCTACTAGTATAAGATTTTTCTAATATAGTAGTTTTAGTAGTGAATAATAGTTACTTTATTATTTTGATGGAACTGTTGAGGTGTGTTGACGTATTTTTAAATAAAATTTATGGTGTATGTTTTGAAATAGGTTATATATTTTAGCTTAATGTCTAACATGTTTACTTACATATGTAATTGTAATGTTTAATATTATATTTCAATAAAAAAAAAATACTAATATTCTACCTCGGTTCATGTATGTACCGTGGTCTAATTAACGCAATCGAACAATAAAGAATGGAAACCATTTCGTATAAGAAATGAAGTAGTTAATAGTAAGAATAACTGACCTCCGCAATCAAGATTTAAATCAAATAAAAAATGGTAAAATGTCATGGCATGGAACTCATTTCGAATCACGCGACCAGATCAATTAATTTGAAAGCGAAGTTGAATCGTATAAAAACTAAATATGTAGGCAGCCGGCGAAGGTAAGCATTTCGTAATGCCGTCACGAACTCTATTTGACATACATTTACTTATCCGTTGAACGTTAATTAGAAATCTTGAACACGTGTACTCTGGCCAGATTAATTAACCCAGCTAATCGGTATTAAAGAAACCCGAGCACAGAAAATGTGATTTTTCAAGATTCATAAAATACACACAGATATCGCACTCGACAGCTGAAAGCAAAAGTAAAACTGGGAATATTTCCTCTCATTTAATTTCGTCACAAAAGCTGCCCAATTTACAAGTTTCCGCGCGAAAACAAAAGACTTCCGAAAATGTTCTTCGGCGTAATTAACGCCGGCCCGAAATCAAGGACTAACCTAGACCTTCGTTATTAGATTTCAGCGCTCCACTTCATAAAACAACAAAATATAAACAACAACAATAACATTCAAATACACACCTACGGCGCGGTCACGTTGACATGATCCAACGTATTCGGTTCGTTCACTTTCGTTTCGGTGCACAACACTCGCGCGTCGAATGTGACGGACGACGTTTTTGTCGGACGTCGAAACGAACGTCGAGGCGACCGTCGTTGCGCGATGTCTGCACGCGACTACTGGCGCCAGATAGAGATGGCGCGAGCGTGCCGCGCTACTCTGCGCTGATAAAGGGATCTGCATGGATGCCAGATTTTGACTGTATTATTGATCCAGATTACGTAAATATTTTTAATAAATATAAAATTGAGTATGACGGCGAAAATAATCACAAAAAATAATAACATTAAGGGTATAGTTGAAAATTTAACTATTATTGTTATTGAAAATGTTTGTGAAACCTGTAACCTGGGTTTTCAGAACAAGTCCGGCAATGTATATGTAAAATTAAATATTGTTTAGGTCTTTAGAAAAAAATAAAACAAAAACAATTATTTTGATTATGTTGGTCCAGGGATTCTGTTAACATTATCGTATACTTATTAGGATATCTAAAACATTTTTAACAACTAATTTTCAAGATAATGATTTTCATAAAAATCACTACGTATTACATAAAAAGAAACAATATCTAATTATTTGGTAACTGCTAACAGAGTGCACATTTAAAAAGTTTAATAATAATATAATGTCGTCTGGATGTTAAGCGTCTGGATCGCCGAATTCATCCTAACAAAGTTCCACTAGTCTGGCAAAGGTGGGCACCCCTGATAACGGGCGTGTAGGTTGCATCGCTTGGAAAATGGAAAACTATTGCTCATTGTGTCGTAGCCTTCGCCTGATGCAGTGGGAGCCTCAGTGGGTGCGGCTCTAGGTGCGCCGTCGTGTGTACTGGCATGGCATTTATTTACCCGTGCCCAGTAGAGCATGGAACTGGCTTGACACATGAGCACGGTACATTTTATTGTATCAGATGATGCCACATTTAATTTGACGGTTGCATAGAAAAATCTGGGAAGTATAGTATTATTAAAACTGAAAAAATTACTTTGACTAGTGATACTCAAACCAAAGAACTAATATTTTTTTAGTAGTGTGATCAGACATTGGCTGTCTAGATCAGCGGTTCCCAATTATTTTCTTCTACGGAACCCTAAATAACCGTCCTTCTGTTGGCGCGGGAACACCAAGTCAATTAAAAAAGTCAATTAGCTAATTGTGAACATAAAAAAATAATTTATGTGATCTATAGGTACCTAACTAATTTTTGATACTAAATTGTTGGCGGATTATCATGTAGTTTGAAATTAATAACATATTACGTACACGTTTTTGATTAGGGAGAACGTTTTGTGCTTTTTCCGGCTGTAACCCACGGAACCCCTGTGACCCTTTCGCGGAATCCCAGGGTTCCGCGGAACATATTTTGTGAACCGCTGGTCTAGATCACCTACTGCACCCGCGATGTCAGTCTATCACACCTTGGAGTACTAGGTACCATGTCAGTACTTCCCTTTCCTTTTGGTCATGCCGGCTACACTGTACTGAACGAAAGACACAAACTATTTTCATAGCCGTTTCGAGCGACATTCATTCAAGGTGGCGGTATAAGTTTTTTTTTTTTATTGAAACTGACACGGTTGGCCACATCACCCACAACATCCGTGATGTCAGCCCATAACACCGGGTGAACTTGGTGTCACGTCAGTGCTTCCCTTCGGTCGTGCCGGCTACACTGAACTGGACGGAAAACACAAACTATTTACATAGCCGTTTCGACCGACCTTTCATTCAGTGCGGTGGTACCAACCCGGGCGGGTTGAACCCTACCACCTAGTAATATAAGAAGGGAGTCATATCCCTTAGTCGCCTTTTACGATATGCACGGGGAGAGATGCAGTGGGGCTATTCTTTTAAAGTACCGGCCCCACACGGTAAACTAGTCTAGACTAGTCCGGCGTGGTACCACCAAGATTAAGGTTAAGACCACACTTAATTGCAGAGGAGCAGCGGCGGTGGGGCACTGCGCGGAGGCATTAATGTGTTCATACGAACTGCTTGCCCCGCTGAGCAGCGCCGCTGCAGCGCAGCGTACTGCCGCGTGGTGCGGTCTGCTTCATACAATTTATTTCATACAAAGAAATATTCGTGCCGCGCCGCTTCTTTCTAGTGCATTGCCGCATGTGCGGTATCACCTTTACATTTTTATGTAGAATCTGAACATTCAGCATTCTGAATAAGGCGAAATCTACTCACGTGAATGTTAAACAAAGGCAGTAGTGATTTAAAAGATGTACCTCTGACTGAGCATAGTTTTATCGATATAATTCCAAATATATTTTTATAAATCACATCAATTTGTTAGCGGGACTTAGTAGGTGGTGTAAATGCGATGCATTTGAAATTTGACTATATATAATGGTAATTATTTTTGACTATATATAATTTGACTATATATAAGTAATTAATGGTAAATATAATGGTAATTACGGAAGATTAAGCACTGGACGATTCGCACAAATCTCTATTAAGTGAAAAGAAAGCGTTTCCGATTCGACACCAACGAGACGCGGAACACTGAATATACAGAAAAATAACCACACATTTAACCGAAGTGGGTGTCTCATTCGCACGTCGTATCGGCAGACGCCGCTCCGGCGAAAATAAACTCAGACGAAGTGGACACCGGGCCTAAAATAAACACGTCCGCTGGGACATCGGCTCTAAGCGCCCTGCCATTTACTGAAAATCACAGGTATTTAACTATGGAATACGATTTCGTTGGAGTGCGGAATAAACGATAAATAAATAAATCAAAATCCCGGGCACGCACTCGTAATTAAAACTTATTGCAGCTTACAGAAATATCAGCTTACATGAGAATTACGGATCCCGTCTCGTCAGCCGCTACGCAGTCATATATATAAAGCATCATATATAGCATACTGGCTTCTGCTTTTCACCGACCAGGCAATATGTATTGTGTAATAATTCCTCGCACAAGCTCCGTTCATGCGAAGCATTGTCAGTGTACCTTATTTATATGGTAATACCTACATACTCGTACGAGTATAGTTGTGGTATGAATTGAAAAATTACAGTTTCATGAAACTGTGCATTGATAGTTCAAACAATATTTATTTATTTACTTATATCTATCTTCTCTATCTCTGTCTCTTCTCTATCTTCTCTATCTTCTCTATCTCTACTTCTTATATAAAAAGGGAACGTCTGTCTGTATGTATGAATGTTTGAGGTAAACTCCGGAACCACTGAACAGATTTTGATGCTGATTGCGCCAATGTAAAGAGTAGCTTGTGTAGGGTGTCTTCAAGCGTCGTATTAACGGGCTAGACAGCCTAGCAACAGTCCGCAAATCTGCTGGCATGGCACCTAACAGAGCGTGGTTTCGCGGGGAGAGGTGATTTTGGCTCTGTCGTCTGCACCATTGGTCTCTTGGCACAGCCACCCATGCTGGTTTACATAAAAAAAACTATTGAGGCTCACTATAGGTTATATAATATACCATCACGCTAAATAGCAATAGGGCCTAGCAGGATCAAAGAAAGTATAGTATGAACGGAATTTAGTGTTCAATCATAGTGCCGGATGGAGTGGTGATTGAAGGGGAGAGGGGGTAAGAGGGCAGGAGGCGTGGGAGGGACATGTAGGGAGGGGGAGGGAGGGAGATAGCTGATAGAGTGAGAATATAAGAGAAACGATCGTTTATAATCATATTGCGTTTATCTAATTTGTTATTAAACCGAATCTACCGCGAATCTAAGCGTCTGCGGTAGATTCGGATGTAGTTTATTATATTACTATTACAGCCAAATCGGCATATATAGGACAGAAAAAAACAAACCAAATAACATGTAAAAAAAATTCAGCGAGTCGAGTTAGTGAGCGGTTTTATTAATTGCTTTTTATGGTTACTGACACGGTTGGCTACAACACCTATAAAATCCGTGATGCCAGCCCATAACACCTTGGTGAACTAGGTACCATGCCAGTGCTTCTCGTTACTCGTGCCGGCTACACTGAACTAGACGGAAAACACGAACTATTTACATAGCCGTATCAACCGGCCTTTCATTTAGTGCTTTCATAAAATTTTACCTGCTCGTATCTCTTTGAACATACTTATGGTATCATTGTGCCAAGTTCTTGAGTAATTGTTGTAAACTGGATATAGCTCAAGAATATTGACGAAATATCCCAAATACATAATTTACAAGATGTTCTAGTCTAGAAGATTGGCCGCACACATAAACACTGTCTGTCACTGGCTACAACTGCCAAACGATCGCGGTTTGTTTGCTTTTCCCTATACCCGTATAGTTGGACGTTGACTTTTTAATATATTAACAGTATCGTCTGGCGACATCTAGCGAGCCGCTCGTAACTCCGCCGTCGCCAGTCATTAGGTAATAAAATAACGAACTGACCGGGCAATAAAAATAAATACGTTGACAAAAACAACACACGGCACGTGCCCGCGACTCCAGCGCCACGGCGAGTTGACGAACGACGAAATTTGGAACTAAATGCAGTTCGAAATATGAATGATTCTGTCTCGCGTGGGTGTCCCGCGCCCTACGTTAGTTATTGATAAACAAATTGTATTTATTTGAATTGATATGAATGTCCAAATTCACAAAGGTGAGCATTTTTTTTTTCCGCCCGATGGAGGCTCTACTAAGCCGATCTCCATCTGCGAGTAAAAGGAATATTTGTCGTCTGCAAATATTGCTCGAATCAATGATATTTTATTTCGCGAGAAAGCGCCCAAGACAGTCTGATTGAATGTTTGTTGTTCGATCAAAAGGGTTGGAGCGTTTGAAGTCGGCTGATTGGAAACAAAAAGATAAATGAGGCGTGGAGACAACAGCGACCGACTACGGCCATTTACGGTTCAATTACGCATTACGTCAACTCTAACTGAATAAATCGCTTCACGTAACCTTACTTGCTAATATTTTAAATATTTATAGGTAAATTTGATGAAAACAACAGTTTGTTTTAATATTTTCACAGACAAATTGAGTACATAATGGAGCATTGTTGATGATAGTGTAAGGGAGGCCAAGACCAGTCTGCGTAGGTCAGTACAAATGCAGGAACGAGATATGACAGTTACTTTATTTTCTTCATTCACACACAGAAAACACAAGACGTCCGTACTCGGTGCGTGCTCCAACAAAACATGGCTGTCCGTCCCCGTCCATTATACCCACGAGTCACCGCTCATTTTTTGTGTTGCCAGTAAAATAAATAAATCCAATCGTCACCCGATTCGATTTATTTGAACAATTTAATGAAATCTAACAATAGTGATGTTTTTGCCGCATGGCAATAGAATTTTTTTTTATAGAAAGCCCGACATGTGGCCCCGAGTGACCCATAAGGCGTCTAACGACGCCCATGGACATTCGGTCGTACGCGGGGGTTGCGAATGTCATGCCGGCCTGACAGGTGCCTATTCACAAACAAAAAACAAATATTATTCAATTATTAAGATCAAAAACAAGTTAAGAAATATTGTGTGTGGTGGTGTGGTTTTTTTTATTTTAAAAATTTATGAGATTTTTTTTTTAAAGTAACCCATCAAAACCAATGTTATATACTAAATAAATCATTATCATCTCTAGAAGAACACTTTTACGACTTTTTATAAGTCTTTAACGATAATAATTTTTTATTTTGTTCTGTGAGTAGGAATAGAAATTCAATAAAAATTAAAGCTATTTCTAATTTTGTACGAATAAATTTTCGCGCCACGCTACAGTAACTGCTCAGTTTTTTTTGGTTGCAACCGCCCTACCGCTCAACGCGCCCTTCGCAACCGCCCAGCGCGCCCTACGCAACCGCCCGGAGTCTCCGCTACGCTACCGCACAGGCGGGCAGCGGCGCGGCGGCGGCGCGCCGCGTCGGCACAACCGCCACCGAACGACCAATCACGTCGCATCGAAGCTCCCGCGGAGACGCGCGCCACCTACCGTCCGCACCGCAACACAAAGCTTTGTGAGGCGTTATTAATTAACTAGCACCTTGTGATTAATCTCGGCTCGCGGTGTTGTTCTCACGCGGCGAGCGGAGGGCTTAATGTGCATAGAACTGAAATTCGAGGTTTTATTTGCTCAGTTTAAAAGTTCAGTTTTATTGACGTTTCGCCCCGTGTTTCAGGGGTCCTTGTGTAAGTTGTATGACTTTGGTCCTCCGAAAAAAAAACGTTTAAAATATGCTATAAAATCTGTGTCCAAAAATTTAGTTGTTTATACTTTGTGGAAAAGGTGTGGAACGGGCTTCCGGGGAATATCTTTCCCCACTCCTACAATCCACGGATCTTTAAATCGCGGGTTAATAGCCTTTCCCCAGCGACATTAGTCCACCTCCAAGCCGGACTGGCACCTCCTCGAGGGTGAAATTGACTGCGCCTGAGGCTTCGACCTCGGGCATCTAGTTCGGCAAGAAAAAAAAATACGTCAGGAAAGGATTTAATTTTGATACCATATTTTTCATGTAAACAAGCTCCAAATCATGTTACAGAACCATTTAACGAGGACATTTCAACTTTTGAATAAAATATTATTTATTTTACACTATCCGATTCTATAATTTCCTAACACTACGTAGAAAGCAAAAACGCTTTGACCCGGTCGCGTGCTCACTCAATAATAGTGGGCGAGCAATTAATAAATGCCCATTAATATATCGGACCCGGCGAAGCGCAGTAATAAAGGAGCATTAATATATCAAACCGTGTAGCTAATACAAAGATACGAACGAACGCATCTGGCGCGTTGTGCGTTCTTAATCGAACTGAACAGATGTAACTGCGGCTTATGGATAAACAGTCTTATTATGAGGAAACCTTCCATATTATTTTTCCTTTCTTTTTTCTTATTTTTTTGTTTTTGTAAAATAGCTTGTATATATTATTATAAAATAGGTTAGTAGGGTTTTCTTAAATACCATCTATACCAAAAAAAATCTTTTTTATTTATTAGCATTAGTGATAATTACAAAATACAAATCGCACGGGCGTAATATTCAGATCTGAAATAATTGCGAATTATTTACTTTAGCGAATCCCTAAGTAATATACATTAGCGTTATTTAATTTATAGAGCGAAATTATCATAAGAATACTTTGCATTTCAATAGTAACACGTATGTACTGTTAATTTGTAAAAAAACACTGACATGTCACCTAGTTCACTAAGGTGTTATGGGCTGACATCAAGAATGTAGTAGGTGAAGTAGCCAACCGCGTCAAGTTCCATTAAAAATGAAATAAACAAGTTATGTCTTTATAAGGTGTTTCCATACTAACTGCAAACCCCCAAAGAGAGACCCATCATAATAATGTTATTATTAATTTCCGAGAAATTTAACAAAGCATGTCTATGATCTAACGATTAAACGTGTCACTAGGTATCTAAGCAGCAGATTATTTGAGTTCATTGACACTTGACACTCATGGCCGCGCGCCGCGCGCTGCACCCCGTGCGCTAAAGGTGAGTCAATAACCTTGAACGCACGCGCGGCCATGAAAGCGAATTAACTCGATTAATCAGCTGTTTAGATACCCAGTGACACGTTTTCGTCACTAGAACATAGACGCATTTTCTTAAATTTCTCAAAAACTAATGCTAACAATATTGTTTTGTTTAACGTGTTTGTTTATGTTTCCCTCCCAAAATATTGGCAGTCAGTATGGAAACACCTTATATTTATGATTGAAATGTTCTTGCCAACGTAAAATAGCATATGCAACGTTACAAAAAGGAAGAAAAACTAAATTAAAAATCCTCGGTAGTTTTCTCTACTCCTAGTTGTCTAGTTGTATTTTAAAGAGGTAACTATTACTCTATGCCACTCCAGTGCCGACCTGACAGCAGATGCCTCGTGTGTGCGGACCACCAGCGTGGAATTTACTGAGGGTTATTAATTTCTTTGTACTTTTTATTAATAAGTATTTTTTTCTCTACACTTCTTTGCCACAAAACAGATAGAATTAGAAACACGTCGTATCTTCTCGACTTAATACTACAGTGCATAATATTACGGATTTGAAAATGTAATTATATTAAATTAACAGCTACACACACACCCAGGTAAAATTTTAGGGGCAAAGGTGCATCAGAGGACGCATTTAAGGTAACAAAAATATGTAGGTAGTACCTAGGAAACAGGTACATAGGAAAAATAACATTTTAATGTTATAGTAAGAAGATCTTGGTGACCTTAAATTCAATTTGCAAATCCACATTATAACTGTATCTTTCTCGAACTTTGCCATTAAATATTGTGAGGTGGTTAATAAAATTACAACAAAATAGCAAATGGCCGCAATCCATTGTGCATTTAGCCATGTTTAATGGATTTAATACCACCTCGGGCGATCCTCGCGTAAGCCGTCCCAATCCGGCTAAAGCCTGCTGAAATCCGGTAGAACCTTCTCGGACAAGTCGGGATATGTGTACGGATATATGGGCACAATATGATGGCTTTTCGTGAACTAAGGGACGATGCGACTTTGGAAAACGTGTTTTGAGTGTAGGAAGTTGTGTACATTGCTGTGCTCTTTAATTAAGGACATTCTACTCTTATTTTCCATAATGTTTAAGGACGTAAGTAGAATAGTATATAATAGAAATTCTTTATTGAACATCTTAGACCAGTCAATAACACATAAGAAAATGGTTTAGGCATAAAATCAGCTTTCCTATGGTTCACCTTAGGAATAAGAGCTGTGTCATATCCTTTTTGCGAACAATGTATTGTTTTTTTGTGTTCTTTTTTTGTTATAAGTATTTAATTATATTTTGTTTTATATTTTTATTATTTTATCCATTTATTTCCACATTTCTTTTTATACAAATTTTACATTTTTTTTTTTTAATTAAAACCTAAAATTAATATAAAAACAAACGGAGTTTCCACCACCGGCGGCGGGGCGAGCCCAGGCTACCGATGGTCGGGTCCCAAAGAGAGGAACCTCCGGACGATGCGTGCAGTGTCGAGCAGGGCTGCCTTCTGGATCTGGCCCTTGACCCAACCACTCAGCGAGAGCCTCTTAAGGTGGTCATCGAGGCTCTTCGCTATCAGCCCATGCGCTGATACGACTATGGGCACAACGATCGTCGAGTCGACGGGCCACATTTTGGTAACCTCGTGCTGCAGATCCAGATACTTCAGCATCTTCTCTGCTTCCTTACTGACGAGGTTACCATCGTGCGGCACGGCGATATCGACGAGCGTTGCACGCCTCGCCTCCCGGTCCACTATCACAATATCAGGTCTATTCGCAAGAATAGTCCTATCTGTAATAATGGACCGGTCCCAGTAGAGTGTGACATGACCGTTCTCGAGAACTGGCGGTGGATTGTACTTATAGTAAGGCACCTCGGTACCCACAAGGTTGAACTTTAAGGCAAGTTGCTGGTGGATAATCCTGGCTACTAGGTTGTGTCTATGCAGATACTCGGTGTTGGCAAGCTGCGAACAACCGGAAATTACATGTCTGAGGGACTCGCCAGGTTGGTGGCAGGCGCGGCAGATGTCAATGGTGCCGTCCTTCATTATGTGTTTCCTATAGTTGTTCGTCTTGACAACCTCATCTTGTATTGCAAAGACAAAACCCTCGGTTTCCCCGAAGAGGTCCCCGAAGCGTAGCCAGTGCACGGAAGCAAGTTGGTCTACATCCGGTCCCGTGAGAGACCGGAAGTACCTACCGTGCAGCTCCTTGCCTTTCCATACTTCCATGCGGTCCTCAGTGCTCAGTACAACCGGCTTCCGCCAGTTCTCTTTTCATATTTTTATTATTATTTTATCCATTTATTTCCACATTTCTTTTTATACAAATTTTACATTATTTTTTTTTTAATTAAAACCTAAAATTAATATAAAAACAAACGGAGTTTCCACCACCGGCGGCGGGGCGAGCCCAGGCTACCGATGGTCGGGTCCCAAAGAGAGGAACCTCCGGACGATGCGTGCAGTGTCGAGCAGGGCTGCCTTCTGGATCTGGCCCTTGACCCAACCACTCAGCGAGAGCCTCTTAAGGTGGTCATCGAGGCTCTTCGCTATCAGCCCATGCGCTGATACGACTATGGGCACAACGATCGTCGAGTCGACGGGCCACATTTTGGTAACCTCGTGCTGCAGATCCAGATACTTCAGCATCTTCTCTGCTTCCTTACTGACGAGGTTACCATCGTGCGGCACGGCGATATCGACGAGCGTTGCACGCCTCGCCTCCCGGTCCACTATCACAATATCAGGTCTATTCGCAAGAATAGTCCTATCTGTAATAATGGACCGGTCCCAGTAGAGTGTGACATGACCGTTCTCGAGAACTGGCGGTGGATTGTACTTATAGTAAGGCACCTCGGTACCCACAAGGTTGAACTTTAAGGCAAGTTGCTGGTGGATAATCCTGGCTACTAGGTTGTGTCTATGCAGATACTCGGTGTTGGCAAGCTGCGAACAACCGGAAATTACATGTCTGAGGGACTCGCCAGGTTGGTGGCAGGCGCGGCAGATGTCAATGGTGCCGTCCTATTATTATTATTATTATTTTTTTTATGGAAACTGACACGGTTGGCTACATCACCTACAACATCCGTGATGTCAGCCCATAACACCATTATGTATTTTATTTTTTATTTTATGTTTAATTTTACTTTTAGTTATGTAATTAGGTACACAAATATAATAATACTTTGTAGGTACATACCTTGAGTGTGAGTTTGAGTTTGAAAAAAATACTGAAGAACAGTAGAAATACAAAAGAATATGTACAGAGAGATAGGAAAAAATTGTAATGTTAAGTTTATCTAAAGTACCATTTAGTTTTAATTTAAGTGTACTTTTTATACTGTGCTCGCGAATTATCTCTAAAATGTCTTTCGATTGGCAAAATTTGAAATAAAAAGTCATCACATTTCCTAAATATGAGATAGGAACTAAGCAAAATCGTCTGGAAATGTTTTAATAAAAAAAAAAAAAAAATTCACTCCATGGTAATTAAGTGGGGGTACTTAAGCAGGTAATACCAATGGATATAATACAGGGGTCACAGGAGAAAGCTTAGGTACTACGTAATCAGAGGGCAGAATACACGGGGCAAAAGCTTAGGCAAATAAAAAAAAAACACACAAAAATTCTAAGCACGTAGGAAAAAGTTCGGATGTGCCGGTAATAGGGTCTTAAATTCATGAGGAAATATTGTAAAAATTTTATGCGCCGATGGACGCTCTGAAAGTTGGGGAAGTTTATTAAAATGGGGGACTCGCTTGTGGAGATTTAAATTTTTATCCACACGGTAATTGGAAGTCGGAAAATGGAATTTTTCATTAAATTTAAAAGCACATTTTGTAATCAGTCAGTGTGCTTTAGACTTTATTAAATTTTAATTTTATAGTTAAACATAATAGCTTCAAAGATAACAGATAGATAATATATTTCCTCTACATAACCATAAACTCTGGAACGCTCTTCCTGCTCATATATTTCCACCCTAGTACAGTCTCTGGTCTTTCAAGAGGAGCGTAAATGGGCACCTGTCAGGCCGGCATGGCATTCGCAACCCCCGCATACGACCGAATGACCACGGGCGTCGTGAGACACCTTATGGGTGGCTCGGCGCCATAAAAAAAAAACCTTTCATAACAGTTGTTAGATAAATAAGTACAACTAAAAGGTATTTCGCGAAATTATTACAATTTCAACCCTCTAGTTCCACTTGCAAGTTGCACCTATCATGAATAGTCCTATTCCTGTGGTGTTGTACGAGAATCAGCAAAGATCATGTTCTTTGTGAAATTCAACACATATAGGTAGGATTAGACCGCACGCCGTCGCGTCGTCTTCCGCACTAGATCGAACTAGTCCATCACGCTAATGTGTCAATCTAAGTTGGGCGATGACTTACAATTAATACTGGTTCGGCTCCGACTCCGGATTTCTGCTTTCTTGTCTCAGCTATATATAAGTTGTATAAAATCTCTCCGACTTCGCTGTGTTTTTAGGGTTCCGTTACGTATCCATACGGAATAGGTTGATAATTTAGATAGATAATAGGTGGTTATACTATACAAGTTATAGGTGGTAGGGAACACACTAACCGGAAGACCGTTCCATATTTTCGTTGTACGAAATAGGAACGATTTCGAAAAGCGATGCGTGCTCAGAAGTTGTGTGTCAACTAAAGTCTGAGTGTGTCAACTACATATGTAGTTGAGACACTCAGACTTGAGTCTTGAATTGACCATCCATATGGATGTTCCGAGCGAGTCCGGCGGGTGACCGATGACGGATACGGATCGGGGCAGTAGGGATGAAAGAAGCTGTTTGTCTTACTGTCTGTCTGTCTGTCCGTCAGTCCGAGTGCTGTATATTTGGACCCGAATAGGTAACCGGTTAACAAAATAATGACAATAATAAGACTTTATGTTAAATAAGAGATAATAAAATTGCATTCCCATAATGTCGCATTCATTATTGAATAAAAAAAAGTGGCCAAGGGCGAGTCAGGCTCTCACAAATTATTGTTCCGTACTAACACAAAAATGTGTTGTTTCTCCGAAAATATTACATCATCGAAAAAACCTGCAGTTTTCCTGTAATCCATGGTTTTTTTTATTCCTTCTGGCTGGCTGGTGGCTCTGCCCGATGTTGAAGCCTCAGGCGCAGCCAATTTCACCGCTGAGAAGGTGCCAGTCCGGTTTGGAGGTGGACTAATGTCGCTGGGAAAAGGCTATTAACCCGCGATTTGAAGATCCGTGGATTATAGGTGTGGGGAAAGATATTCCCTGGCAGCCGGTTCCACACCTTAACAGTGCGGCACAAGAACGATTTAGAGAATCGTGCAGTTCGAAGAACACTTCTGTCAACTTCAACGTAGCCAAGATGCAAGCTTGTGCCTTCTCTACTAAGGCTGATCCGTTTCCTCTCCAAGCCACTTTCCAGGGCAACCAAGTCCCCAACGATGGCAGTCTGGGCATCCCGGGTATGGAGGTGTCCAGGGACGTTGGGTTTCGTTGGCTTAACATCTACTAACCCTATGAAAGTAAACATTTAATGGCCCCCCCATATAAATGAAAAATAAAATAAAAATATATCTAGTATTTGACAAAAAGCACAAAATATTTCGGCCCTTTATGGGCCGTCGTCCTTGATTAGATTTATAACGACTGACGACGACCCATAAAAGGCCGAAATATTTTGTGTTTTTTGTACATTATCCTTACCTACTCGTATAATAAAATCCAACGTCTGCTTTCTGTCTGAGTGTCTGAGTGTATGTCTGTCTGTCCGCTTATAACTCGAGAACCACTGAACCGATTTTAATAAAACAAAATTCTACGGATAGCTTGATTCTTCCCATCACCTATAGGCTACTTACTATCACGCTAAACGGCTTATGAGGTTAGCAGTGAAGTGAAATATGAGAGCGGGCGGAGCCGCGGGCACAGCTAGTATAGTATAAATTAAATAAAAAGCCACAAAATTGGTAACAAAAATATAATTTATTTCTAGTGTTTGACAAGCGATATAATTATGTGCGCGTCATCAAAATCTCTCATTATGTCACGTAAAATAAAACGACCTTAGCCATTATCTAACTTCAAGTTTAAACCCTTTAATAATGTGTTGCAATCGACCCGCAGCTAATACCCGGCACATCTCACACTTCAACGACAGTGTTTCTGCAAAGGACATACATAAGATGCGTGGCATTGAGACGGAGGCTACAAAAACGTCGCCGATGCCTGTTAGAGTCATTAGCGTTAATCCGAGGCATTGTCAGGCGAGTCGAGAGTTATGTAATCGGATCGCTTCTGAGCTAATTGTGAGAGAACACATATTCGAAAAAAAAAATCGGTGGGCAATTAAAGCAAAAATGGTGTAATGTTAAAAAGGCGACTGACTGAGGGATGAGGACAAAATTCCGTGCTACAGAGCGACAGGATAGAAACTTCTCACCGTAGCGCGCGCATTTACCGAGTCATGCAATGCATTTGGCAGGAGTTAACCGGGAGCTAAAAGGCGACTAAGGGATATGACTACCTTCTTATATTACTAGGTGGTAGGGTTTAACCCGCCCGGGTTGGTACCACCGCACTGAATGAAAGGTCGGTCGAAACGGCTATGTAAATAAATATTTTTGACAATCTCCAATCTATCGTGGTTCATATGGCGCACACCACCCAATCCATATGGCACACTTTGTATTGTGACAATCGGTGCTGCAAGAACTCTGGTGAATTACAACACAACACCTAAGATTTAAATCGATAGACATCGTAAAGCGCTCAAGAGTTCGTCACCGATTAGACATAACGGTGTGTGTGACTTCATTTACAGTAGCCATCAAGAATCGCATCAAAAGCTGCCTCATGTTAACAAAACTCTAACGCTCTGCACTCGCGCTTCGGAGCGTTCCGTTCAGTGAAACGACCTCTCCACACGCACGTGGCGCTGCGTCTGATGCGAAGTAGCCGCATGCGGCCCTTTCATTGGTGACATTGTCTGTAGTGTGCCATGTTAGACTATGCTCTATCTATCGTTTTAAATCTTTGCCACCACGTATACCAAAGTATTTGGACCCTAATTTGATACCCTAACTAAAGCATCAAGTTTCGGTCGATTTCACCACAACCTTGGTCTAAAATGTAGCTTTTTTTATGGATACTGACACGATTGGCTACATCACCTACAACATCCGTGATGTCAGCCCATAACACCGGGCGAACTTGGTGCCACGTCAGTGCTTCCCTTCGGTCGTGGCGGCTACACTGAAACTAAAAAGTGTATGCGCGCCATCTACCGAAAAGAGTATGAAGCATTTTAACTAATCATGAATTTTAACTAATATGAAGCATTTCATAAACACACCATAGATGGGGTGAGTGGCGCTGATCATGACATGGCGATACGGAACCCTCGGTGCGCGAGTTCGATTCGCACTTGGCCGGTTTTTTATAAAAACCAACATGGCTGTCTCTAACTTAATAATATTGTAGATAAGACTCAGCAATATAGTAAAATTGATGAAGTTGAGTCCCCGGAGTTCACTCACTATGCCTATAAACCATTTGATGCTTCTCTTGTGGTAGTAAACATTTCGCAGAGGAATAAAAAAAAATTGGAACTCGCATAGTTTATGGTTATGTTACAAATAAAGAAAAATTACTTCATTTTATCTAAACGTTTTATGTGAACTTTCATCCATGTTTTGTATGTAGTAGGTACCTAAACAGGGGCTTAGATAGTAAATTGTAAAAAAAATTAAATACTTCTACACTCACGAATATTGTTGAAATAATACTTCTACACTCACGAATATTGTTGAAATATCCGTGATTTTTAAGGATATTTTAAAACAAACATTAGGTTGACTGGAAGATATCTCTGTAAGGGATAAGTTCGCCTTTGCACCTTATGTAAATGTTCTAATGTACTTATTACTGTTGAATGTTTATTGGAGCAATAAAGCATTTTATATCTATCTGTTTTTCAGGAAAATCGAAAATGCTAAAAACTATTTTAATTACTTGTAATTGTTTTATTAATGGATTTTTGAAATACATAGAGATATATTAAAACTTATTTACATTAGAGTATGTATACATATATTTGAACTAGGCCTTCTGCGAAAGCCAAAAAATCATGGACTATTATTACATTTTTTTTTCACAATACATACACCTTATTAATATAAATTTCACAGTAATAAATTAAAATTATTAAATAAACTTAAACTACCTATCAAATAAAATAAAAAACTATAACTAAAAACTAAAAAACTAACTACAAAATAAAATATAAACCTATAACCAATACAAAACTTAATAACCCTCCTCCAGGTGTGACGATGTGGGCACTGTACCAAGGACGCTAGCGGCGTTGCCTCGCTGGATGGCCACACTGATACGCTGCCTCAGGAACTCGAGCGAACGTTGTTCTCCTGAAGCAGCGTACAGGGACATCCCGATGTCTTTCGCGAGCCGCTTTGCCTCCTCAGACCATGCCCCCATCGTCTCCACCGAAAATGCGGCGAAGATGTGCTGGTGTGCCACCGAATGTGATGTGATGTGTGGTGTGCTGTATTTGGTGTGCTTGTGGCGGGCTGCAGTTTCAGCGGCTGCGCCGGCGCGCTTCGAGCATGCCTTAACGTGACTGCTGCACAGAGTATCGGCGCAGGTAGCATCCCACACCAGTGACTTTCCCTCACGCCACGGGATGATGGTCATGCCATCTGGACGCTTACCATCGTCCCGGAATAGGCCCACTGGCTCCAGAGTTGAATTATTACATTGTATGTATACGAGTATATGTACTGGATGTATGTATGTGTTAACTATATAGGAAAGTAGATATATTATTATCAATCTTACCCACAATCCCAGACATGGCTGGTAGAAAATGCCTCTAGGTATTAAGTCCACCTTTTCTAAACGTTTTGTGTGCAATAAATTATATTTTCATTAAGTAATCAAAACAATTAATAAAGATCTAAAACTAATAACCTAAAACATAACTTACCTATCTAACAAAAGAAAGATTAACAAGAACCTATAAATAAAAAAAATCCTTCTAGTTCAGCCGAGGCAGCCATAGTCCCTAGGACGCTAATAGCGTTCCCTCTTTGAATTTCTAGGCTTATGCGGCGTATGAAGTAAGCCTTGGCACGCACGTCACCGGACTTATCCACTAGCAATTTCCCGATGGTTTCGGCAAAAGCCAGTGCGTCCGGTGACCACACACCAAGGGTTTCCACCGCAAAACCTAGAAACTCAAAGAGGGTTTTTTAGGGATTCTCATTTTCCAATTTTTTTTTCGTACAAATTGTACGACTTGTAGATACACATTTTTTAAAGCAACAAAATCTTTTGAACGATAATACGAAGCAGCATGAGTCATTAAAATTATAAAACTGTCCGGTCGTCCGTCCCCGCTATCACTTTTCGCGGTAACAAACATCAAAGTGTGCCCATCATATTTATAATAACCGACGTAAAACCTCCTAGACGCACCCAAGGAAGGATCTAGGTAGAACTTAGTGTCGGGGGCGGAAGTATATTGTTTTGTAATTACACTATTATGTGGCGCATTCAATAATATCGTGACATAAAAAAACCCCGACCCTTAAAAAGTCAAAAATTATTTCCGTTTACTTAGTTAAAGGAGCCGGACTTTTTAAGGGTCGGAGGTTTTAAAAATTTGTAATTTAACCTTTATTTCAAGCTTTTAAAAAAAAACTGCATGCAAATCGGTCCACTTTTTAAGATAATGAATTTTTTGATTACTTAATTACTCGATTACAAACATAGCTTACAACCACCTTTCTAATAAAAAAAACCGCATTCAAATTGGTAATTAAAATTAGTAATCGGTGTCGTGCTGCAACTACTCTGGTAAATTCCAGCACAACACCGACCACCACGTTTAGCAAAGTATTAGGAAAGCAAACCTGTACACTAACTGAATGAAACGTCGGTCGAAACGGCTATGTAAGTTTGTAAGTAAGTTTGTGTTTTCCGACCAGTTCAGTGTAGCCGGCACGATCAAAGGGGAGCACTGACATGGCACCTAGTTCACCCGGTGTTATGGGCTGACATCACGGACGTTGTAGGTGATGTAGCCAACCGTGTCAGTTTCCATAAAAAAAAAAAACTAAACGATGACAAATTGTTGTTGTTTACAGAGTTGGCGAAAAGAAACTGCATTCTGATGTACGTTGGCTTTCTGCACAGCATTCCCGCCCATATTCTGATGAAACGTGTGAGGAGAAGATAGATAGACAAATATAAATACTTTATTGCACCAAAAACATTTTAAAGTAACAGACGATAAGTAATTTACACGAGGGGCAAAGGCGGACTTATCCCTTAAAGGGATTTCTGACAGTCAACCTTTGGATCTGTTGTGAGATATAAATAGGTAGCAACAAAATACTCCAGTGTAGGAATGTAAAATATAATATAAGGAATATAACTATAATAAACAATAATATACCACATATAAGACGTACTAGAGAATTAAAACTATACATCTATACATGAATACATATGAATTACAATTTATATAATAGATATATAATACCTAGTAATAGTGTGTATGTATACTTGTCCATTCAGGCTTAGATATTTTTTTAGCGATTAACTTCGAGAGAAGAGAGGCTCCGACTAACCGTAGCAGGACCGCCAACCAGTGGCGAGTACCTATTTGCAAACGTAGAGCGTATAATAAGGTGGACACGTATTTAGAGGGGGCGCCAAGTTCAAACCTTAGGGGTTTGGACTTTCTCTTCGCGCCCCCTCTACTCGTAGCTACGATTTAGAATAGTTACAGCGTTTATGGGTACCGCGCCCCCTCTAAGTACGTGTCTACGTTATACGCTCTACGTTTGCAAATAGGTGCTCGCCACAGGTTGGCGGTCCTGTAACCGGAGGCGCGACCGAACTGACGCGGCTTCGTCCGGCCGACAATTCAATTAAATTATAAACGATATTTTCATGAAACTTCGTTAAGATTTCCAGCCGGTCGGGAGCGATGTTGAGGCTTGCGGACGGCGCGGCGGTCACTTTTAAAGGTAAATGTACTAGTAAATTTTGTATGATTGTAAACCAAAATATAGGTAGTTTCATTCATAAGAATTTATCGATCGAACATATGTATTGTTTGTATGTATGTATTTCGTTTGTTGAGAGATTTGAAATCGTCTTTCAGTCGGAGTGTTTAAGAAAGGTGATGATAGAGGGCGCCAAAAGTAAAAATGTAACATTTCGACGTGGAATTCCTGACCGTTTAACCTTTCAGGCTAACCGTGATTTGGATTACACATAAAACTGTAGGACCCTTCCCTTTACCTTCACATGATTTTCGTGTTATTTTCTGATTAATTTTATATGTACTAGCTGTGCCTGAAACTTTACTCGCGTTCGCGTTAAGACGGACTTTATAGCCGATCTCTGTTTACAGTTGATTTTGACCTCACCGCTCATCTTACTAAGCCAAAGCTAAGCCAATTACTAACCCTACGCCGTCTGTCCGTCCGTCCGTCCGTCCGTCTGTCCTACTGCTGTATCTTTAGAACCGTAATAGCTAGCCGGTTAGGATTTTCACGGAATATGTGTTATTATAGTGGATATAACAACAAATAATGAAAAATAGAAAAAGTAAAAAAATAAGGAGGGTTCCCATACAAGAAATTATAATTTTTTCAATGTTTGTTTTTGCGGTGCGGAAACTTCGGTACGCGAGTCCGACTCGCATTTGCCCGGTTTTAAATGTTTTTAACTATAAATTGTATATTCTCCTAGGCTTCTGTAACCCCTGAGGACTTTAAGTAATCTTATTCTATACAATTAGGTTAATAATTGCTTCATACTTAAATACTTACCAAGTTAAGTGAAGGGGAGCAAACATATTCCGACAAACCGGTGAAAATAAAAAGCTTCCATTCTCTCTTAACTACACGCTTTTGTGTTCAACCCTACACCCTCTTCCCAGCGTTTCCGCGGCTCATGTAGCATTAACATGGTTACAGCAAAATGCTGCTACTGCTGGCGGAGTTGAGGAATTATAAGAAATACTAAATAATGAAAATTCTGATTTTTATTACTCATTCAACTTAAAATAGAAAATGTATTTCTTCACACTTTATAAAATACACATTATTTTCAACACAACCCAATGCTTGATTGTGTTTAGGGTAAAGAAAATCCATAAAATTAACGTTCCCTATGACACAACTAGATAGTAGTGTCATTGGGAACAGTTTTCGGGATAGGACAACTAGTTGTAAAACTGTAGGCTCCTTACCTTGCTTGCTTACTAGATGGTAGGCTCAAATTGTAGCCGACTGGGTTGGTACCGTCGTACTGGATGTAAGATGGCCGCATAGCAGCATCGGTTGTGTTCTCCTCTAGTCCAGTATAGCCAGCAATCCAGGGAAGTCTCCGGTATGGCACCTACCTTCTCGCAGGTGATAATGGCTGGTCGGAGCGTGCGCTTTGGCCACTCCAATCGGCCACCCATACCGGATTACATAAAAAAAAGTTGTGCCAGTTGGTTCACGGGGAACACGTCAAAATTATGGTTATTATAGATATTTAAATAGAATAGCCTCACTGCATCTCTCCCCGTGTGATGTCATGTAAAAGGCGACTAAGGGATAAGGACAAGATGACGTGCTAAAGGGCGACAGGTTAACCACCTCTCACCTTGGAGCGGTATTTCCACGGAGTCATGCAGCAGGTGGGTCCTCGTGCCTTACTTACTGCTTGATAGTTATCTGGTCCAAATACTTTGCTAAACGTGGTGGTCGGTGCTCAGCTGTGCTGTAATTTACGAGAATACCTGCAGCACAACTCCGATTACTCCGCTCACTCTGATTGTTGGGATACAGCGTGTGGTATGTATGTATAGTTATAATAATCTTAGTTTTGCCTGCGATTTCGCAGACGCGAAATTCTAAAAGATTTTTGATAGGTCAGAGTTAGTACCGAGAAGTCTACCTAGTTTACTACTACCATGTATGTAATATAAGGTTCAGAGAAGGCTTAGTCAACTCCTTTAAGTGTGACAAACAGGCACATTTTTACCCAGTAAAGCAATTTAAATTATAAAAAAATCACAATTATTTCTATTCACAACCTGTCTAGTATTGATTGGGATTCACCGTGATTTTCTCAACCGTGTTAGCGCTACTAGCCACTAACCCAAAGCAGGCAACCGACGCAGGTAAGCCAAATTAGCTTAGTTACCGGAAAACATCGGCTACGTTTTCGCGCGACTTCCGGTGCGCGCCCGTCCCCCGGCCGGCGCGGCGGACTTCCGGTGCCCAGTTTCGCTCTTTTTTGCCTGGCAATTCAGCGTGTACTTGGTTTGAAAGAATTCGCAACGTGTGATTCTTAGAGAGTGAGAATAACGATAATATATAGATATAACTCAATTTTATTGAAGTTAACATTTCCATTTATAACAAAGTTTTCATTTGAATAATGCAGTGCGGTGTAGAAAAAAATAATCAAATTTCAAATCAACACACAAATTATTGATGGATGCAGGAATGCAAGTAAATGATTAGATTACCACATAATTCCCCTACCCCTTCCCCATTTCCCCCACCCCGCCCTCACCACTTTTATACTACTAAATACCTAATATTCTGTAAATTTTTTCTACGTTATTATAATCTTAGATGTTTTAGTGGAAATATGTTTATAGGCGTAATACTCGACTTATGTTTTTTGTAATGTTGTTTCGGCTAGGCTGTCTATTTCCCGAATAAAGTAAATAAATAAATAAATAAATAAAGAAAATCGGAAAAACAGGTCGACTTTGGGACATCAATCAATCAGTGGCGGCTTTGACCTATAAATCTTAGTGAGGCGACTAAAAAATCCACCTACATTGCTATTACTTTATGATAAATTGAAAAACCTAAACCTAATTTTTTTTGGCCCTAACAATACTTAACCAAAAACTACTATCGAATCGCGCACCGAGGGTACCGTATCGCCATGTCACGGCTAGCGCCACTAGATGAATTTCATAACACGCCACGCCATCTAGATGGCGTGTTATGAAATACTTCATATTAGTTAGTCACGATTAGAAAATGATTCATCATCTATTTGGTAGATGGCGCGCGCGCATACACTTTTTGAAACCAAAAAGTGTATGCGCGCGCGCCCTCTATGGGAACCCCTGTGAGTTTTTTACTTTTTCTTATTTTCATTATTTTTTGTTATATCGGCCATAATAAATAATATCACATTTTCTGTGAACATTTCAACGGGCTACCAAATTACGGTTCAAGAGATACAGGCCTCGGACAGACGGACGGACAGACAAGCGGCGGGTGGCCGAGTGGTTTGGGCATCGGCTTCAAATGCGAGAGGTGCGAGGTTCGAATCCGGTCGGCGTGTAACAATGAGTTTTTTTCTGACGAAAAAATTTACGTGTATGCATACCTACACCTGCTGCTGCCGCATAGCAGCCTCGGCTGTGTTCTCCTCTAGTCTAGTATAGCCAGCAATCCAGGGAAGTCTCCGGTATGGCACCTACCTTCTCGGAGGTGATATTGGCTGGTCGGAGCATGCGCTTTGGCCCCTCCGGCTCAGCCACCCATACCAGATTACATAAAAAAAAGACAGACGGACGGACGGACAGACAGACAGACAGACAGACAGACAGACGGCGTAGGCTTAGTAATAGGGTCCCGTACCGGATACGGAACCCTAAAAACAAAACAAAAAAAAGAATTCGCAAAAGTGAGATTCGAACCAACGTCACCAGATTGAAAAGCGAAGCATATACCATTGCGCTATGAAACTTACCGTAACTAGTGCGAATTTCGCCTTCATGTTAATCACGGAGGTAAAACAAACCGACTTATAGAAAACGTGAATCGCCCCATCTCGCTCTGCATTATTTTAATTGGATATAGATGTCTCGTCCGGCGCCATTTATCAGAGCCTCAGCTGCTCCCTACATCCAAAGCCTCCAAGGTCAACCTGTTGTCTTTACGCTTGGTGAAGCGATATCAAAATAAGCGATTCGTCGCCGCACTGGACCGGGGTGAGTCACCATATGCCATGCCGTACGTGACACGTCACACGTCACGTCTGTGTGTGTGTGCGTGCTGTGTTGGTGGTGTTGATGCACTAACACATCTTTAACGTATTTCGTCGCGCGCGTCGCACCAGCCGCCTCCGCCTCCTCCGCGCCGCCGCGCTAATATTGTGATCAGTTCGGATCGGATATAATTGACTTTTTTAAGTTTTCTTTCTTGATATTTTGAAATGTTTTTTTTTCTTTACTTTCAAGATAATTAAGTGAGGCGGTGCTTCACTTGCTTCACCTGGGGAACCGCCACTGCAATCAATCAATCATCATCATCAATACTAATACTAATAATAAATCTGTAAGGGATGGTCATGGAGTAAGTTACTTGGTTTCAGGAAATATTGAGTTTGTAGCCTCTATGTATGATACTAAAGCTAAATTGACGATTTTTAGAAATCTTTTCTGTATGTATGTATGTATGTTCCTCCATAACTCTTAAACCGATCATCCGAATTCGACGAAACTTAGTACAAGCACATTTAACTATACGGGACACAGGATAGGCTAGAATTCAGTTCAGTGTAGCCGGCACGACCGAAGGGAAGCACTGACGTGGCACCAAGTTTACCCGGTGTTATGGGCTGACATCACGGATGTTGTAGGTGATGTAAGCCAACCATGTCAATTTCCATAAAAAAAAAAAAATTGTTGCGGTTACGCTAAGATGTTGGTTCTCATACAAACCGAATTGTTCCGCGCGCCGAAATAAAGGTACGGTAGCGGGATTACTTACTTTCTTATTTTTAAATACGAATTTCACGCGAGCGAAGCCGCGGGCAAAAGCTTGTTTAATAAATAAATAATTGGCCCTTCGAGCCGAATCTGAACTAGACACCAAATCCAACATTTCTTAGATAGTTAAAACTATACAACGTGTCCCAAAACTTAACGTCAAGCGGGAACCAGGGAGTAGGCCAGTTTATGACTACCCAGGAAAAAATAAGAAAAAAAAATCTGAATCATTTATTTTTTTAGAAAAAAATTTAACTAAATTTTTTTTTGGCAAAACTACAGGCATTCTGGTTTTATTTGGGATACTGATCATAGCAGAGTTATTTAGGCTACCAATAAAAAGAAATTATAATTTATATTTGCAAATTTGAAGTCTACGACCTAAAAAAATGCTCATATTATAAAAAAGAAATGACTCCGATTTTTTTTCTTACTTTTCCCTGGGTATTCATAAACTGGCCTACTCCCTGGTTCCAGCTTGACTTTGAGTTTTCGGACAAGTTGTATATTTATTTTATTTTATACTAGCTGAGCCCGCGGCTCCGCTCGCGTGAAATTCGTATTCCAAAGAAGAATGTAAGTAACTAAGGGCGAGGCCGAAGGCCGAGCTGCGTTTAGGTAATCGATAAATCTTCTTAAAGAAAGTAACTAACTAAGGGCGAGGCCGAAGGCCGAGCTGCTTTCAGGTAAACGATAAATCTTTCTCAAATAAAGGAAGTAAGTAAGGGCGAGGCCGAAGGCCGAGCTGCGTTCAGGAAGACGATAAACCTTCTGGAAGAAAGGAAGGAACTAAGTGCGAGGCCGAAGGCCGAGCTGCGTTCAGGTAAACCAAAAACCCTCTTCCGCCTTCGGGCCTCGCCCTTAAAGACTTCCTTTCTTCGATAGAATATAATATCGTTTACTCAATCTATTTATTTCATAAAAATAAAAGAGTAATATTAATAACTAAAGAATTAAACCTACCTAACAAACATTAAAATAACTATCAAAACGGGCATTTTCAAAAAAAGAAGTTTTATTTTTATTTTTTTTATTTTATTACCCCGCTGGATGGCAATTTGAATGAAGTACATAAGCCCTTGATGGCGGGACACCAGTTGCGTCAACCAGCTCAAGCCTCTTTTGGCTTCACTGCTCCACGGACCGAGGGTTTCAACCGCAAACGCAACAAATTCGAAATCTTGAATTATATTTCTATATTTGCTGCGTTTGAGGCTCTCCGCCCCAGCCTCGGCCGCGCCAGCCGCTCTTGAAGATGTCCTAACGTGACTTGGAGCCAATGTGAGAACAAAAGTGGCGTCCCACATCAAAGAACTACCCTTAGTCCATGGCACTAAGGTGATAGCATCGGGCCTCTTGCCATCCAGCCGGGAATAACCGCGAGGTTCTAGGATGCACGGTATATTTGCCGTTAGAAGCGTGGACTTTATAATAAAATTTAAATTAAATTAACTCAATCTTAATATTAATTAACTTTATTCGAGATGGTTTAGCTTCTTCCTGAACGCAGCTCGACCTTCGGCCTCGCCCTTAGTTACTTGCTTTCTTCGAGATGGTTTATCATTTGTCAGAACGTAGCTCGGCCTTCGGCCTCGCCTTAGTTGCTTACTTTCTTCAAGATGGTTTAGCTTCTTCCTGAACGCAGCTCGGCCTTCGGCCTCGCCCTTAGTTACTTGCTTTCTTCGAGATGGTTTTTCAATTATCAGAACGTAGCTCGGCCTTCGGCCTCGCCTTAGTTACTTACTTTCTTCAAGATGGTTTAGCTTCTTCCTGAACGCAGCTCGGCCTGCGGCCTCGCCCATAGTTACTTACTTTCTCCGAGAAGGTTTATGGTCTTCCAGAATAGAGCTCGGCCTTCGGCCTCGACCTTAGTTACTTAGTTTCTTCAAGAATGTTTTTCTTCTTCCTGAACTCAGCTCCGCCTTCCGCCTCGCCCTTAGTTACTTTCATCGAGAAAGAATATCGTTTACGTGAGCGCAGATCCGCCTTCGAGCCCGCCTTTAGTTACTTACTTTCTTTTTTTTAAATACGAATTTCACGCGAGCGAAGCCGCGGGCAACAGATATATAAATTTTATTGCACCAATGACAGCGACATATCTTCGACTTTCAATTATTATTTTTATTTATCAAACAATTTGTCACCGGCCAGCTCACGTGGAGATGACACTTCTCCGTTGTCAACATGACATTTAAAATTGTTTTTTACCTTTACTTTGGATTACGTGATTTTTATTATATTTTTTTATTATTATGTTCATCCGGGATATACACTGTCGCTATAAAAAGTTTCGTCAAATTCCGTTCAGTGGTTCTTGCGAGATGCGCGTACAAATAGACATTTTTGCATTTACGATTTTATGATATGTATAGAAAGAATAGATATGTATAGACTATTGTGTTCAAGTTATAAAAAAGAAGAACTGTCATTTTCGTTGTATCTACTTATTTTTAAATTTCGAATGAATATTTTATTCAAATTGTATTTGCTGCCAGTTCTCAAGATATAATTATGTACTTTGGACTACCTGATTTTAAACGCGCAATAATGTTTATAATTGTAATTTTTTTTTTATTTTTGTTATTTTTTTTACGTATTATGTTAATCCGGCATATAAACTGCCACTATACAAAGTTTCGTCTAATTCCGTTCAGTGGTTTTTGCGTGATGCGCGTACAGACAAACAAACAAACAAACAAACAAACAAACAAACAAACAAAAATTTTAAAAACTGTTCTAACATGTTCAGTATCTCATTTTAAGCCACCCTGGTTAATTTTTCAATGTACATTGAATACATACAATACAATGAATACATTCAATGTACAGACTTCCTTACCTCTACGATTTTATTATATGTATAGATTACCCCATCAAATAGGGTAAAGAGCTCTAAATCTCCAGACGATACAGGCCGAACAGCTAGGACGCGTTTTGTTGTCTGCTAATTAAATTAAATCTTTTGTCTGTCGTACGTATAGGTACGTCCAAATTCAGTTACGCGTTTCGCAAATTTATTTCGACGAATCTCAATCCGTTGCAGAAGTTCAAGATGTGTCCACATCTCTTTCCTACTCGTGCAGATGGACATGGGAGCGGTAGAGATAGACTTTGAGGAGGCATAGTTCGAAATAATTAAGGCCGAACTTAGTTTTAAACTTGTTGAAACAACTGGAGATGTCGCCGAAGACGTCCGCCTACTTCGCTCGTTCGCCGCATTTCGTCTCCGCTTTTCGAGGGTTTGTCCGGAATTAGTATCTCGGACTTGAGGGGTTATTAAGAGTTTAGGTACGACGTTAGTTTCGGTTCTAAGTTGTGAATGTAGTTGATGAGTCGGAGATAGGGTGAGGCGCTGTGATAAGTCTCCCCTGGGGGTCGGGGCAAGTCTTTTGTCACGGTCCGGTCCGGGTAGATAGAAACAAAACTAGAATTTTGTAGTTCGATTAAATACTTGGTGATTTCCTTAGGATGAATACGCTGGTGTAAAATTAACTAGGAATTGGTTATAACATCGGAATTAAAATAAAATACTAAAATAATTTCCACTAGCTTCGCTCGCGAAATAGTTGGTATTTATGCTAGGTTTGTGTTTGTCTATAATTTGCTTGTTATACCTAAAATTGGCAAAATGTGATACTTTATAAATGACATTACAATTATTTGTTTGTATATATGAATTACTTGTACTTTTGCCGTTAATTTTCATTCTAAATAAATAAATAAATAAACGATCTACTTATCTAGGCCATGTCTTAACGTGAAAATTTACATGGGGTAGTGCTTGGGGGTAATATATGTTTCAACTTAGCCAATTGACTCAAAATTTTAAGCTGGCGATGCCGCCGCGGGTAAAAGCAAGTATTGAAATGAGTGAAATATAAAGTTCATTGAAATATAATATGATCGAAGTTAGTGGTGGCAATACCAATATAAGACCGGTTTACAAAGACATCTCAAATACTGAGTAAGTGAAGTCAGCCGTCTGACATATTTAGTTAAAATCGAAGCAAGGACGCACTGGGACATTCTCGCTAGAGAAAGTTTGACAGCTGAATTAACTCGAATACTGGGAACTATTTTGAAGTAACCTATTTTAATGGCATTGCGAATTCAAATGAAATTGTTTTGTTACTCGCCTACTAGCTATAAGATTAAAAAATATTTAAGTAAAGAGAACCGATTTTTTTTTGTTACATATTCTCGAGAAAACACCAGAACAGTTATTTATATCATTAAGTAACTCTACGTTAAAAAAACCGGCCAAGTGCGAGTGGGACTCGCGCACCGAGGTTTCTGCACCACAAAAAAAAACCTAAAAAAAAACACGTTTCTTGTATGGGAACCCCTTAAATTTTATACTTTTTCTATTTTTTATTATTAGCCATAATTTATTTTTTTTATTAATTATATAATTTTTTTATGTTAGCCATAATAACACAATATAGTCTGTGAAAATTTCAACGGGCTACCTATTACGGTTCAAGAGATACAGCCCTCGGACAGACAGACGGACGGACGGACGGACAGACAAACAGACGGCGTAGGCTTAGTAATAGGCTTCCGTACGGGATACGGAAACCTAAAAAGAATTACCTTCAATAAGTCCCGCTATCAAGATGAAACACAAAAGCAATTATTGTCTTTCAAATGTTTTATACAGTGGTATTGACCCTGTTATAATATGGATTGTTTACTTTCAATGTATTGTAAAATATAAAAGTATCGTGTGGGGTAGGTACTTAAAAATAATAGCCCCACTGCATCTCTCCCCGTACATGTCGTAAAAGGTGCTAAGGGATAAGGACAAGATGCCGTGCATAAGGGCGACAGGAAAGCCACCTGTCATCTTGGCACGGTCCTTCCACCGAGTCGTGTAGCAGGTGGGTCTTCGTGCCTTAATTGCTGCTTGATAGTTGTCTTGTCCTAATACTTTGCTAAATGTGGTGGTCGGTGTTGTTTATGTAATTTACAAGATTAATTGTAGCACAGCGCCGATTACTCTGCTTACCCCGATTGTCGGGATACAGCGTGTGGTATCTACGTAAAATTAAAGAATACACCCAACCAACCGACTTTCACTTAAAAAGAACTTCAGTTAAACAAATTATTTCCTTGCTATAAAAATCCTTTGCAGTATTTTTCACGTCTTCAACTGGCTTTTTCCTCTATTGCATTTTGAAATGCCTCAGCATTCCGCAAATTCTCATTAAACTACTCATTACCAACATTCGCGAGGCAACCTAAAACAGAGACGTCGAGAAATAATTTTCGTTCAAGCGGCGGCGCCGGCTGCTTGAGATAAGTTTTGATCTAAATGCAGCTCGGATCGGACTGACTCCGCTCGGGAAATCGCGTTTTCGCAAATGCAAATATGCAGCGATGGCAGACGCCCCGCGCCGCCGCGGCCGCCGTGTAGCCCGCGAGAGCGTAGCCTTTGATACCGTGTCAGAATACATATTTACGAGTGGAGCGAGAAATTCATAAGCCTTTGCAATTTACAGATATATTGCAGCTTTAATAGGAGAGATACAGTTCCCGGCAGTGTGTGTACTGTTGTACGTGCGTGTAGGTATTGATATACGAGCTACAAAAACATATAGATACATAATATAGAAATGTAACCTTGTCGTGATCAATACAGGGTGTAAAAACGGCGAGTACATTAAATTTAGGAAATGATTATTGGTATCAAGAGTAACAAAAAATTCAAATAACTTTTTTCTGAAATCCCTTTAAATTAAAATTTACAGTTTTCATACGAACTAATTGATTATTTTAGTATAAAAATGGTCTAATAACAACAGAGCGGCGCGGAAGGGGGGAAGAGCGCGTGAGACGTGAGCGCATTTACATTTCAAAAATTCATATCTCGAAAACTAGACATTTTAGAGAAAACATGAGGATTGCGCTGGCGAAATTAATGTACTCGCCGTTTTAACACTCTGTATATATTACTGACAGTCCGAGAAGTGGAGAACGAGATAATGCAAACTTTATAGTTTTTTTTATAATAAATTGTTAAGATAGTTTAGTTTTTAATATTAATTCTTCTTTTGTTATCTAATATTAAGAATGTAATTAACATAAATGTATTTTAATAAGAACTGAAACGGACAGTAACTACAGTCAGACCATATCAGTATCATAAAAATGGTGTTGGTATGCTTATGAGAGTGTGAAGTCTTAAAGTTCTCACGGAAAACGGAATAGTACGGAACCCTTCTCCACGCTTTTTCCACTCGCTTTACAGTTTTTTGTTTGGTTACAATGGCAGATTGACAGAGTGACAGACCGACAGACACGAGAATGATCCTATAAGGGTTCCGTTATTTTTCTCTTTTGAGGTCCGGAACCCTAAAAAGCAGTCCAAACAAATAATACCAATGAGATTATGTTGGCTCTCGGTCTAACACATACGGTGCTCACATACGGCGCGAAACTCTCAAGACATACTGGAGCCTTTGACGAAAAGTGAAGCGTCTTGCATGTAATGAAATGAACGAAAGAGTTTCAGAACCTCCACAGAACTAACATTTCGCTGAAAGAATAAATTATGAAATATGATGACAGAATTCTCGCTTCCAAGCGTATTAGTAATTTCAATGTAATGACAAAGTTGGGCATACCATATTTTATTTTATTTTGAGTACAATTATAGTCAGCTTCGGTTTAGGTATAGTAAGCACACCTGGGCGCTCTCAGTGCTTGGATGGGTGACCGCTCGACCGTTGGAGGCTGGCCGTGATTCGGATTCCACGTAAAACTGAATGAAGGGGCATTTCTTCTTACCTTACTAGGTAGGTGGTAGGGTTTAATCCGCCCGGGTTGATACCACTGCACCGAATGAAAGGTCGATTGAAATGGCTATGTAAAATAGTTCGCGTTTTCCGTCCAGCTCTGACGTGGCACCTAGTTCACCAAGGGGTTAGGTGGGGTGACATCACGGATGTAGTAAGTGACTTGGCTAACCGTGTCAGTTTCCATTAAAAAAACCGTACAAGTGCGAGTCGAACTCGCGCACCAATGGTTCCGTATCGCCATGTCATGCTCAGCGAGACGCATTATTACGTATTAGTTAATATGCTACATATACTCTTATCGGTAGATGGCATTCATACACTTTTAAGTTTCTTGTATGCCGTATCCCCGTGAATTTTTTTCTGTTTCTTATTTGTTATATCGGCCATAATAACACATATTTCGTGAAAATTTCAACGGGCTACCTATTACGGTTCCAGAGTTATAGCCCTCGGAAAGACGGACAGACAGACGGCGTAACCTTAGTAATAGTTCCCGTGCAACGGATACGGAACCCTAAAAAAGCACTAAATATATGCAAATACATACAAATGCATTCAGCCATGTATTGTGTTTTGTGTACTATGTATAGATATACAGAAGTATATAAATAAGACAGACTGCCAACTCGTAATGTTAGCTGTAAAAGGACATTATACTGTTAACATAAAAGATGCCCCTACACAAGCGCATATAACGCATGACAATATAAGTCAGTCCTCGTATAGGTGTCCCGCATAAACTTTTTACTGGAGATATTAAAGGAAGGAAGGAGCCAAGAAATTCTTGAAGAATTTCGTATTAAAAATGTACGTAGCTGGTTTTTTATTAACATTCTTGGTTAACGGCTTCGGGCTTTTGAAGCGAGGGGTTGCGAGTGAGGAGATTATACAGGGGTTGATGTTTTCTTATGTCATATTATGTTGCTGTTTTACGTTGTCAATGTATAATGACCAGGAACTGGTAACACGACCACTACTAGATTAATTGTCGCCGACTGTGTTGGTACCACCGCATTGGATGTAAGATGGTCGCCTGTGTTCTCCTCTAGGCCAGTATAAAGGCAATCCAAAGGGGTGTCTCCGGTATGGAACCTGCCTTCTCGAAGGTGATATTGGCTGGTCGGAGCATGCGCTTTGGCCCCTCTGACTCAGCCACCCATACCGGACCATATAGATATACAACGTGTCCCAAAACTCAACGTCAAGCGGGAACCACGGAGTAGGCCAATTTATGACTATTACAATTTATGACAATTTAGACTACCCAGGGAAAAATAAGAAAAAAAATCCGAGTCATTTATTTTTTTAGAAAAAAATTCGAGTCATTTATTTTTTTAGAAAAAATTGTATTGAGTTCTTTTTTGGTAAAACTACAGACATTCTGATTTTATTTGGGATAGTTGTCAATAGCAGAGTTATTTAGGCTTCCAATATAAAAATTTTGACGATTATATTTGCAAATTTGTAGTCGTCATCGTAATACCTAAAATGTCAATTTTCAACGTTTTTCAAAAAATGCTCATATCATAAAAAAACAAATGACTCCGATTTTTTTTCTAATTTTTTCCTGGGTAGATAGTTATAAACTGGCCTACTCCCTGGTTCCCGCTTGACGTTGAGTTTTGGGACACGTTGTATAAAAAAACAAATCTGCATAAAAAAAAAAGTCGGCAAGTGCGAGTTGGACTCGCGCACCGAGGGTTCCGTATCATCAGCATCACTCAATATATTTGTGTAGGTATTATGTATGTACAAAAACAATTGTTTTGGAAAATCACGAACCGCCTAAATAAACACTACATCAATGGTTTAACGAAAATGGATTTGTGAAGTTGAAATATTTAAAAGTTGCCATAAATAGCCGCATCTTTTGAATATATTGATTTAGAGGCTTTCATTTTCTATAACTCGAAGGGATCGCAGACGTTAGTATTTCATATTAATTTCAATTTGATATCTTGTCTTGTTACTGAGAAAAAGGGCCTTGACACACAACACAAGCATTTTTTTTTATATCATATAAGTACAAGTTTAACATTTTAGGATTTTTTCCTTTACGTGTGCTATGAGACCTTGCTTCTTACCAAATTTTATGATTCTAGGTTGACGGGAAATACCCTATAGGTTTTGATTTGATTGGAGTGAGTTCGCGAGTGTGAAATCTGACATAGATGGCCGTATCTTTTGATTGCGTTGATTTAGAAGTTTGCTTTTTCTACACCTTAAAGAAATCGTAGATCTTAGTATTTCATGTTAATTTCAATTTGTTATCTTGATCCATTCTTGAGAAAAAGGGTCCTTGACATACAAAACAATATATATATTTATAATGTCAATGACTACAATTTTAAAATTTTCGGATTTTTTCCTTTACTTGTGCTGTAAGACCTTGCTTCTTACCAAATTTTATGATTCTATGTTAACAGGAAATACCCTATAGGTTTTGATTTGATTTGAGTGAGTTTGCGAGTATGAAATCTGGCATAGATGGCCGTATCTTTTGATTGCGTTGATTTATAAGCTTTATTATTCTACATCTTAAAGAGATCGTAGATCTCAGCATTTCGTATTAATTTCTATTTGTTATCTTGATCCGTTCCTGAGAAAAAGGTACCTTGACATACAAAACAAACAAACAATTTTTTTAATGTCACATAACTATAAATTTACAATTTTCGATGTTTTCCTTTACTTGTGCTGTGAGACCTTGCTTTTTACCAAATTTTATGATTCTAAGTTAACGCGAAGTACTCTATAGGTTTTGATTTGATTTGCCGGTAGCAAAATATGTGACTTAAATGGGTGTATCTAGTGATTGCGTTGACCTAGAAGCTTAATTTTTTTACACCTCCGAGGAAACGTAGACCTTAGTATTTGATATTAATTTCAACTTGATACCTCTACCCGTTCCTGAGAAAAAAGGTCTTGACAGACAGACAGACACCCAGCCAGCCAGACAGACAGACAGACGGACAACAAAGTGATCCTATAAGGGTTCCGTTTTTACCTCCTTTGAGGTACGGAACCCTAATAAGTAGGTCTAAAAAAAGAACTTTGTGAAATTGGAAAATAAATTTAGTTTTTCAGATTTTGAGATTGGATATATATATGAAAATGTTAGAAGTCATATTTTTGTTTTCCAATTTCGCCAGTAATTTAAATTTTTTTTTAAATCGACTTGATTATTTTTATAGATTAAACCCCGAAAAGATCCGGCAAGGTAACAAAATCAACCATAAACTACAAGGTGAACAGTAACAATGGAAATTACGTACTTGGTTGTATCGTTGTTTCGTGCGTAGCGGCCAAGATGACTGCTCGTTCCCATAGGACAATGTCCAAATATCTCGATAATTACAAGAGTGCCCACAGGGCATAACATCGCACACAAATCGCCAATAGAGCTGGTTCCCAAGTCCCAAGCGATCCACTCTTGCGATTTATACACATGATTGTTGGCATCCTACGCTATGATTCGGATGTCAGTGTACCACAGACTAATGAGCATATAGACCACGCTTACAGCGCATAATATCCAGTCTAAGTGATGGTACTATATTCGCGCTTACAACCCTCCCTGGTACCTGACTAGGCGGTAGGCTCAAATTGTAGCCGACTCGAATGGACAGCCGGCGTAGGCTTAATAGACTTCCGTACGGATACGGAAACCTAAAAAACCGGCCAAGTGCAAGTCGGACTCGCGCACCGAGGTTTCCGCATCACAAAAAAAATATTGAAAAAATAGACGTTTCTTGTATGGGAACCCCCTTAATTTTTTCTTTTTCTTTTTTTATTATTTGTTGTTATATCCGCCATAATAACACATATTCTGTGAAAATTTCAACGGACTACTTATTACGGTTCAAGAGATACCAGCCCTCGGATAGACAAAATGGACGGACGGACGAACGGATGGACGGACGGACGGACATACAGACAGACGGACGGACGGACAGACAGACAGACAGCGGAGGCTTAGTAATAGGCTTCCGTACGGGATACGGAAATCTAATAACAATGGCAATCGACACGCGGCGCCGCTGAGCACCTCGTTCGATTTATATTGCACTCGGTTAATATTGTAAATACCCTATGTTGCATCTTGAGGCTCAATGCTCGGTGCGTAAGGCGGAGGGACTAAGTCGTCCCCTGCGCGACACCGGCCCCTGGTAGACGGTTTTGGACAACTCCTTAATGCTACGCTAGGTGGATTTATGGCAGGTCAACAGTATACGCAACAAACCTACTGGAAGAAATGTCGATAGTCCGCGTGTCATAGTTAGATTTTGACGTGAATTTGATGAACGCCTTTGGGCTCGGGTAAGGGGATGCGACTAAAAAAAATTAAGACTTTTTTGTACGCTTAGTACTCAGCAACCAGACTACGTACAACAATTCTAAATATGTCGGAAGAAAGATCCATCTGACGACTTACGATACGTAATAGATTTTTATTTTGTCATTCCATCCCTTCTGGCCCAAATTACCCCTTCAAGTTGGCATGTTTTGAAAATGCGAAAACACGCAAACTTCAAACACCTTTCGCGCTTTAGTCGTTAACGCTGCATAATCGAGACAAACTCTAAAGAACAGACAAAGGTTTTAAATTTATTCGATACCTCAAACAAAATCTTGTAGGAAGCCTAGGTGGGGCAATATGGGCTACCAAAATTGAAAATTTTTCTTACGGAAAAATTGTTTCACACTGCGCAAATATCAAATTCACGAGCTAAGTTTGACGGCTGCATGTGTACATGCAGACTCCCTGGATTTTTTTAAATTCTATGTGGCGATCGCCAGGCGTAATATTGTCAAGCTTTGAAAAATGTTATTCTTCAAACCCGATCGATCGAGGTTTCCTTGTCAAGAGCTAAAAGGAATAAAGTGAAATTTTTTTTTTTATAAAACCCTACAAGGAAAAACGAAGGAAATAACAAGGAATGTTGATCTTAAAGAACAGTAGTAAATGCAGTAGTCCGGCATTTAGATGGATTCAAATAGACCGGAACCCCGACTACATCATTATCTACTGCTCTTTGAGATCAGCGTTTATTGTTATTTCCTCTATCGTAGTCGGTTTTTATTCAATTTTCATTTAATTTTTCCAACCTCTACAATAAACACTTTCAATGTGCCTGTCGACTGTCGACACATCGTAGACGACGCTCCCTCCCTGAACAATATTCACACACAGACCGCAGTGAACGCAACTACTGAGGCAACACAAATGGAATCAGGCTAGCCTGCTCTACAGCAGTCTAGCCTAGGCTAGCCTCTGTGCGGGGCTTGGCCGGGATCGCATTGGCCAAATTGAGTAACGAGCGTGGATTTAGTTCGAGCTCGAGCACGCTGTACCTTACGTGGAGTTCGTCGAACTTGTAGTGCCTATATTGATATTTAATGGCAGAATCGCGATATGATGACTTCGGCTTAAGGGCGGATTTCGAGGATGGAAAATTGGTCAATAGAAAAATATCAGAGTGTATTTCCTTCACCATCTTCGACTAAAATGTATTGGCCGGTTAGATTTTGTCAACTATATGAGAAATGTAATTTCAGTCAACGGATAAATATTGAGCATTCTGAAGGCAGTTAAGGCTTTAGGTTATTTTAGTGGCAGTAAGACTGTACACGAACTTGTCATAGTTCATCGCGAACAGATAAACAATGTGTCTCCTAATAACGAGAACAGGATCTGCGAAAAAATTAATACCGAGAAGACGATCGACTTCTCGAGGAGGTTAAAGAAATCACAAAAAAAGAAACTACTAATTTATGATTATCTCTGTCAGGCGTTTATATAACGTATATTCTGCCTGTGGTAATGAAGTGCATTCCAGTGATACGTGCTAGTAGGTATAGGTTTACCAGGATCTGATGGCAAATGGGGAAATTAAATTTCTACAGTTAGCAACATTAGGAGTAATTGGAATAAAACGTCTTGATACTTTTAATTGTTTCATTCATAAATCTAGTATAATATATTAAAAACGTGTTTGCGATGGCGGCCATTTTGTTTTTTGCCCGCAGAGTTAGAACGCACAATTTTTGAGAGTGCCACCATCGAAATTATGTTTCTCCAAGATCAAACGAAGAGATTGAGACTACTTCCACACTTGCATCATCAAGGAGCACACGGGAGCCTGTTTTTAACCCCCGACGAAAAAAACGGAGGGGTGTTATAAGTTTGACGTGTGTGTGTGTGTGTGTGTGTGTGTGTGTGTCTGTCTGTGGCATCGTAGCTCCCAAACGGATGGACCGATTTGGATGCGGTTTTTTTTATTAGGAAGCCTGTTTAATCGGGATGGTTCTTAGCTATGTTTGTAATCAAGTAATAAAGTAATTAAGTAATAAAAAAAATAATTATCTTAAAAAGTGGACCGATTTGCATGCGGTTTTTTTTAAAAAGCTTGAAATAAAAGCTAAATTACAAATTTAAAAAACCCCCGACTCTTAAAAAGTCAAAAATAATTTCCGTTTACTTACTTAAAGGAGTCGGGGGACCGCTAAGTAAATTAAATATAAAGACTCAAAAGTTGCGCGGGAATTTACTTAGCGGTCTACCGACTCCTTTAAGTAAGTAAACGGAAATTATTTTTGACTTTTTAAGAGTCGGGGGTTTTTTAAATTTGTAATTTAGCTTTTTGTACATTTGAAACGGGACTATATAGTGTTGTATCTGTTTATTAATGTACTAACTAGCCTTTTGCCATATTTCCCCCCAAGTAAAGTCTCGGGTCCTTCAAGAGAGGCGTGAATAGGCACCTGTCAGGCCGGCATGGCATTCGCAACCCCCGCGTACGACCGAATGTCCATGGGCGTCGTTAGACACCTTATCTACTGGGCTGGGCGCCACATGTCGCGCTTTCTATAAAAAAAAGGTCCACTCTAAATATTGGTCAAGAATGTTTAAAATCGGATGAATATTTTCGAAGATCACCTCCTAAATCTATGAATAGAAACTTCTCCTTTATAATATTAGTGTAGATGAATGAAAAAGTAATCATGAAATTTAAACTAATAATGTATTATTTTATACCATTTTATATAATTTTTACCAATAATTCGTTGTATGGTTGTATTACAAACCCCTATAAACAAGCCATAGGTGATTAATATAAGAAAATATATGTATATAAAAAGTATTAAAACTAGTCAGTCCTTCTTACCGGTTGATTGACAGGTGTCAATTTTGACACTACCGCAAATCATTATTTCTTTTTTTTTGCCATTTTGGCCCTATTTAGTCGGTGGATTCTGGTAAGCCTATACTAACAAGTTAACGAATGCAATGTATGAAAACGCCGTTTTTCATTGTTTATTTCCATGTGGGTCTGAATTTTGACGGCGTTGTACCAACGCAAGAAGACCAGTGGAACCGCAGCGGCGTGAAATTCCCATCTGTCTGCCTCCCTGCAGTGGACGTTCTGATGGCGTTTGGGATCCTGGAGGTCCATTTCGGAAGCCAGGGAATCGTAGGTTCGAGTTTATAAAACCTGTGAATCGAAGATGACTAGCGAGTATACTAGTTCTATGTATTGTTCTATATCTTTGTTTGCTCTATATCTGTGTCGATACATTTAAGTACCTACCTATTGTTATAAGCATACATCGGAATCCGCGGGGCACGAATGATTCAAGGTTGTTTAGTGATGGGACAATGTATCCACAAATATCGAAAATCGATCGTTATTTTAGAATAATATGAAATAATGTCGATTATTAAAACTAAGAGTATTTCTATAGAAAATAAGATATAATAAACAAATGTTGTATTTACTTTGTAGGTACAATACAAATCTGTTCAAACCACAATATTAGTTTTATTAGTATGGAATAGAAAGAATTTGATTTTTTTTACCAACTTACACGTGTTACATCATAATGATATTGAAGACTTTTTTGTTACTGTTATGAAACTGAATCGATTAGGCTATAAAAATCAACCACCTATTTTTTTATTTAAACACATAAAAAAATATTTTACATAAAAAAAAGACCAAGGTCCAAAAAAATTGGTCTTACAAAATTAGTTCATAGTAAGCTAAGGGGGGGTTCTGCATCGGAAATAGATCACTTTTGAAGAACAAAGAATTTTTTTTTCACAAAAAAATTTTTTTTTAATGTATAATGTAAAAAAAAATTTTTTCTTAATCGTTTCGGTTTCGTTCTAGGAACAAAAAAGTCTTCCAACACGTATATCTCTTTCTTTCAGAAATTGTGAAAAACCACAATTTTAGTTTTATTAGTATGGAATAGAAAGAATTAAATTTTTTTTACCAACTTACACGTGTTACATCATAATGGTCATGAAGACTTTTTTGTTACTGTTATGAAACTGAATCGATTAGGTTATAAAAATCAACCACCTATTCTTTTATTTAAATACCTACATAAAAAAATTTTTTACTTAAAAAAAGCCCAAGGTCCAAAATTTTTTATGTAGGTTTTACTCCCTATATGATACAGAACCCCCCCTTAGCGTACTATGAACTAATTTTGAAAGACCTTATATAAATATGTATTATATTTACTTAATCGTTAACATAAAGTATACATGTTTATATAAGTACTGTAGGTATATAAGTATTCAGGTCTGAAATATGACATGAATAAAATACAATAAACAAATAAATATGAGTATCGATAACAGTGTCGATTGTTTATTGATCGCCGTAGTCAATCCCTAACAAGGTCGTATTCGTGCCCCGCGGATTCCGATGTATGGTTATAAGCCGTTCTATATCTAAATCTCTGATTCTTCGTGAATCCTTTGTCAACAAGCTAAATCATAGCGTTCGTTTCATCAGTCGGGGCTGATGAAACGTATCGGTTCATATTTAACTTAAAACAAAGATACTTAAAATGACTTTATCTGTGCAGAATGGTCTTCTCTATGTTATCTATTTCGATAAATTCTTATGTGCATAAAATTCGAACCTTCGATTTAGCCTGCACAATGGTGGACGACCTGGAACGCATTCAGGGCACAATATGCGGGTGCGATAAGAACGAAGAGTTTTTGCATCGCCCGCGGTTAGTGCAATGCGGTTTTCATTTGCAGTCCTCGTGACATGTGCTGTATGTACTGCATGCTTCACGTACATTGTCGGGGAGAGCCGAGGTTCGGGAGGACGGCGGCGGGTGGAGAGGCGCGAGGGGTGTAGGGAATACCAGAGTGAACAATAGCTGATACATTAGCTTTCACTCTATTCATGCGCGCCTGGTACTTTCGGTCCGGTACACATAGAGAAAGAGGTCCTTCAGAGAGAAACAACAAACAGTTGTATTGTTTGGATTAAAATAATGTTATCTAACTATGTACTGTTTTATGTAATATTATTTGTTTTTCTATGACTTCATTACGTTTTCCGTAGGTTCACTTTTGCGCAGTACATATTTAACTCGCCGTTCGGCTACACTGAACTGTGTGCAATTTCGAAAAAAATCATTCAGAGTGGTGGTATGATGTAGACGTGTTTGATCCAACTATCGTACTCACACCATCATCGTCGCATCGTAAATATGCTTCGATTTTTGATTCGTTGCCAAATTATAATTATCTACATAAATAGCCAGAAATGCCATAAAAACAACTCTTTAGTTAAACGGAGATCAAATTGAAGAAGATTCGAACATCAAAGCGAAGTATCTGAAGCGAACGGAGGTTAAAAGCTTTCAGCGTTATAACTCCTCGATCATGGCCTTGATAATTATTTCATATTTTCAGTATCCCACTGCAAAGAAAAGAGCTGAAAGGAAAATTTCTTGATTAAATTACCACATAGTAATATTAAACCTCATTAAACCATAACATTTTCCCAAGGTCAGTCAGTCAGTCAGTCAGCGTGTAAGCGTCCACTGCTGGACATACGCCTCTCCAATTTTCCTCCAGTCCTCCCGGCCTTCAGCGATACGGAACCACTGATTTCCGCCGGCGTACTTGATGTCGTCGTCCCACCTGGCGGGTGGTCTTCCCACACTCCGTTTTCCTGTCCACGGCCGCCAGTGTAGGACACGGTTACTCCAACGGTCATCGTCTCTTCGGCTAACGTTCCCAGCCCACTGCCACTTGAGCTTAGCCACCCGGTGTCCAATATCGACTACTTTGGTGCGTCGGCGGATTGCCTCGTTACGCACCATATCACGTAGCGTTATTCCCAGCATGGCTCGCTCCATTGCTCGCTGGGCAACTTTCAACCTTTGGACAACAGCGACCGTCAGAGTCCACGTTTCACACCCGTACGTCATAACCGGGAGGACACACTGGTCATATATACGGGTCTTTAAATTCTGCGGAAGGTCAGACTTCAGGACGAATTTTAGTTTCCCAAGGTAGCGGCTGATTTATTTTTACAAAATATTGGATAATGTTTTAGAGAAAATTCGCGTAGAAATGCTATATATTTTTCTTTTGTATATGAAATATAATAAAACATTAAAACAAATTAAAAATGTAATACCTTAATATTATTTAACTATACTGCTTATTTTTTTAATACGGTCTCTATCTAATTTCTTAGAGATTTTTTGGGCTGTCGCAAGCAGGCCGTCTATATCTGTTCGAAAATGTGTATTTATTCAGTGTTACTTTTATAATTTTATATCACGAAGAATTGAAAAGCGTATGATAGAAAGAATATAAAGTAAGTATATAAGTAGAACGATATTGGTCTAGTGAAAATACATGACAGAAAATTACAAAGTGACAGGAACAATACGCTGCTTTTAAATATATAATTATTTTGTTACTATGCCGTATATTTCAGAGGGTTGTTCTGCATAGAAAACTAAGTAGATTCCGAAAAAGAAGGATTGCAAAATAAAAATTTTTTTTTTGTTTCCCATCCATTTTGAGGTATTTACGAAAATGTGTGAAGAACTTAATTTGTTTTCCAATTTTGCCACCGATCTTTTTTTCGAATCTACATACTTAGTATTCGATACAGATTATTGAAATATGCGGCAAGATAACAAAATCACCCCTGTAGATACACTAAAATTTGTTTACACCGTTTCCACCTAACCGAAAATGCAGCAATTGTAATCAAATATGGATACAATAATATGCGAACAGAAAAATATTGCATAATAAATTCGCTTTCAGTTGGCATTTCAAGCGATTCTAAAATTGGATTAGCCAAACGGCTAAAAATATAGGTCAGCACAGCGACATCTTTGAGCGTACTAAAAACACTTCAGCAGTTACTCTGTACAGAAGTAGATGGCGCTATGTGGAGTTTCGAATCGAACCATCTGATTAATTATTTTTCTTTACAACATCATTGATTTTATAAAATCAATGACAACATCTATGTATCTATTCGAGATTCAAATGATGAAACCTCCATTCGTTGAGTAACAATGATTTTTTTCTTCTTCTTTATTTAAATATGATTTTAGCCACCTAACGACTATGCCAGCCTCACCGTAAATAATAATTTATTATTTACGATGAGGCTGGCATAGTCGTTAATAAACAATAATAATTCTCCAAACAAACTCTAGCCTCTGAGGGCTAGAGAGATGCTTGGAAAAATTTTGTGAGTATTTTGCACTTTTCAGGGGATCACCTAATGAACAATGATGAAATTATGAATATTTTGTCTTTGACATTAGCACACTTTGTAGGTATATACGAGTACACCTACATGGGAAGATGACCTTGCCATATGGAAAGAATATGAATTAGAACAAATTGAAGGCGGAAGTATGCCCAAAAGAAGAAAAAAAAAATGAGAAAGGAGGGCTATGCTGAAACAACGTTTGGATGTAAGGATAAAGGATTACATACTTGCGAGTAAGTAACATATTTCATTTAAAAATAAAACGTTTTGGATAAAAAGTTGATCAATATTATGTTCAGAATTTCCTACTTTTCGGATACAAAATCCTATTAGCCCCTTTTTTTATAGAAAGCGCGACACTTGGCGCCAAGCCACCTATAAGGTGTCTAAAGACGCTCATGAACGTTCGGTCGTATTGGTTGCGAATGCCATGCCGGCCTGACCTGAAATGGTGCACGTTTGTCTGGATTAGGTGCCTATTTGTCAGGATTAGGTGCCTATTTTAGGGACCACTTGTCTGTGCCCAGTACTTCAATGTAAGATCAGATACAGCCAATAACACCTCTTAAAGGACCCGATACTGTACTGATTTTTATTCCACTTATGATTGATAACGTGAATGTTAACTAACTGATAAATAAATTAGCATTTTGAAAGGTGCTCGAAGGATTTGTCTTAAAATTTGTCTTAATAAAAATATTTTTAATTGGCCGACTACCTTAGAAAGAACATTCTCCCGCAATAAAATCCAGACTGCCCAAACATTGATCTGTGTGTAATGTAAATCAAACATTGATCTAACTGCGTGTAACGTACCTAAGTATCAAAACATACAAGCGGCAGATATAGTAAACAGTGTGATGCATTCTGCTATTATTAGCGCTCGACTTGATTCGCGGCCGCGCTTTTACCAAACAACAAAGAATATTACGCTGAAATGCCGCTGTGCTTTAATTCAACATGAGGTGCTAACTATACATTCCTATGCGTACAATCTGTTTTCTTTTATGTTTATACAATGTGTGTAATGTTGACTGTGTGGGGCCGGTACTTAAAAAGAATAGCCCCACTGAATCTCTCCCCGTGCATGTCGTAACAGGCGACTGGGGGATAAGGACAAGATGCCGTGCTAAAAGGCGACAGGATCGCCACCTCTCACCTTGGCACGGTACTTCCACCGAGTCGTGCAGCAGGTGGGTCTTCGTGCCTTACTTACTGCTTGATATAGTAGTTATCTTGGCCGAATACTTTGCTAAATGCGGTGGTCGGTGTTGTGCTGTAATTTACAAGAGTACTTGCAGCACAACACCGATTACCCTGCTTAACCCGATTGTCGGGATACAGCATGTGATATGTGGTATAATGGTACATGGTGTAACATTATGAACTTAGAAGTTCATCAGACGTACGTCGGGACCGCGGCACATGAAGATCCGTTGTCTCTGCCTACCCGACTGGGATGCTTCGGGACAAGGGATGCTTCGAAATTCGTGGTAGGGTAAAACCAGCTCGGATTGACAGTTCAGTCAAGCTCTGGTATGACACCTACTTCTGCCCGGAACATTGTGTAATTGGCTGATATCGGTTAAGCTATCAGGTCAAAAAGGGTTATATAACCATCTGGGTGATGTAGCCACCTGGGTGTTGTAGCCAAATGGGTGATGTTGAACCATACGCCCGTGATGCCGCAGCCCATCACTTCTTGCTAAACGAGGTGTCACAACAGTAATTCCCCTTGGTCGTGTCGGCTACACTGAACTGGACGGAAATTATGAACGTTAAGTGCTAACGTTGTTCACATACAGAGGGTTCCGTAACAATTCCCTTCTTTTACACACCAAGCGCGTGGCCACTCGCCCGTCCCAGCTCAGTGGCAGCGCTAGGTGTCGTGCCTAAGGGGGCCTCGCAAAAATTCGTTTACCCTAGCTGACTCCCTTTGGGATCGCGCGATCCCAAACATTCTCATCAAAGTATGGTCGAACACTTTGGGCTATTGCTTGTTGGGTTATATATTTTGTGATTGTTCATGTAATTTTTGTCAACATTTGAGTAGCAATAAAACTCATATGCTCATACATCAGTCTCATTCTATTTATCGTTTTCTTTCTGGCTGGGAAATGCAAGAGGCCTGGCAAAGCTGATGTCGCTGACGTATACATTTGGTCTAGCACCGCCACTGCCTGCCAGCGTCACACTGGCTACGGAACCCTACAAAGGTGGTTCTATCTACCTAACCAGAAGGTACAAATATAGTACCTATATACCAATACGGGCACGCACGTGTCCCACAACACGGGACATGCGTCCCTACAGAGAGTGACACGCTGTCAGCGAGCGAGCGAGCGGCGCGTGACGTCACTTCCCGCCGGTACGCCACTTCCGCCGCCAGAGGTCAGATCGGCCCCCGATAGTCCGCCATGTTGGACGTGACACCCGCGACGCTGCTCGTCACGGTTAAGGTCACTTCTATCATTTGACACAGGCGATGATTTGATTCACTACAGCTGATCTGAGCTGTTGACCCCTGCGGCCGAATTGTCAGTCGGCGATAACTTAATGCAGGGGTTTTCAACCTTTTCTATTAACTGGCACACTTTTTCGTCTTCGAAAATTTAACGGCACACGACATTTATGTTAATGCAGGAATTAGGTATATGAAATTTTGAAAACTAAAAATTATTGGTGACTTCGTACGTAATGTACGAAGTCACCAATATCGTATGTACTTATATTTAATTTATCAGTGAAAACTCTCATTTTATTCGAGGATGTCAAAGTGTTCTTATTACTTCCCTGCGAACTCGCATTTAATTTGTTGAAGTGTTCAAACAAATCAGTAAGAAAATGTCATTGTGGATAATCTATCTGTATAGTAGACGAAAAATTATGCTTGCTCTTTTCTTCCGCTATTTTCGTGCAAATTTTGAATGAGTTACTTAGAATTCGCGGCATACCGGGATGTCATTAGCGGCACACCGGTTAAAACCTCTGACTTAATGGATCTGGACTGGTACGGCAACTCGCTGTGACAGTAGTGTGCGATCGTGAAATTTAGCACATCCCGGCGCTGTTAGAACTTGGATGGGTGACCGTTCGACCGCTGAGGCTTGCGGCTCGAATTCCACGTACCTAAAACTGTTGTTCATCTCCATTTCCTTACACCCCGGCCGGTGGTAGGGTCGAACCCGTATCACCGCAATTAATGAAATTTCGGTGGAAGCGGCTACCTATGTAAATAGTTCGTGTTTTCCGTACAGTGAAGTCCCAGCCTTGTCTATTTCATATGGAAACATAGAGACAAGTCTTCATCAGAGAAATCATAGCGCATAAGAGCAACATTGTTTGTACCGTGTGGGGCCAGTACTTTAAATAGATGTCGTAAAAGGCGACTAAGGGTTAACCCGCCCGGGTTGGTACCACCGCACTGAATGAAATATCGGTCGAAATGGCTATATACATAGTTTGTGTTTTCCGTCCAGTTTAGTGTAGCCGGCACGACCGAAGGGAAGGAAGCACTGACGTGGCACCAAGTTAACCCGGTGCTATGGGCTAACATCACGGATGTTGTAGATGTAGCCAACCGTGTCAGTTTGCATTAAAAAAAGCAACAACTTCGCGGGGTTTTCTAGATATACCTAACTCCAACCTTGATCAAATAAAACAAATCTTTACGATACCTTTCCTGAAATAAATAATTCAGTATAATAGTTTTTATCAACTTCTGAAACTCGTAGAGTCTAACCGTCAACAACTTTGTTTGTAAATAATAAAATAAAACTTTGGATACTTTATCTTCGATCATAAAGATAGCGTCGGTGTTGTAGTTTCACTGAAAACTTGTAAAAAACTAACATAAAGCCTGAATTTCTTCACCTCTCTTTATGTCTCAGTTAACGTACATCCGGCGGTTAAAGGACATTTCTCATACAGTTGACAGGAGTTAACAGTCGGATGTATTTTAGCCGAGACGGTGGTGAAATAGGCCCAAGGTCTGACAAAGTACGAATAAAGAAAAGTTTCTTCACAGCTGACAATAGGCTCTCGTGTGTTACATACATAAATTTTCCAATTGTTTTCATGCAACTACTGAACCTGAAATATTGCACGGTCAGTGTTTATTCAAGGCCGAAATTTACGCGAGCGTAGTCAAGCTAGTAAATTACATTTCGGCGGCGGGTGGCCGAGTGGTTTGGGCATCGGCTTCTCATGCGAGAGGTCCGCGGTTCGAATCCGGTCGGCGTGTACCAATGAGTTTTTTCTGATGAAAAAAATTACTTGCATAAATACCTGCTGCTTCACCGTTCGGAACCGGTGTAAAACTGTAGGCCCCTTCCCTTGCCCCTTATTAGGTGGTAGGCTAAAATTGTAGCCGACTGGGTTGATACCACCGTACTGGATGTAAGATGGCGGCATAGCAACCTCGGTTGTGTTCTCCTCTAGTCCAGTATAGCCAGCAATCCAGGGAAGTCTCCGGTATGGCACCTACCTTCTCGGAGGTGATATTGGCTGGTCGTAGCATGCGCTTTGGCCCCTCCGACTCAGCCACCCATAACAGATTACATAAACAAAAATAAAAATAAAAATTTCTATATATCCAAAGGAAACTTTCAAAATGTTCTTTCGCCCAATATTTGACAATGCAAACGAAATCTTTGCGTCGTGTCGCGTCGTCGGTCGCCCGCCACGGCCAGGTGTTAAAATCTATAGTCAACACTTTGTGGAGTATTGCTGCAATACTCCGAGAATATCCGCGGCCGACAGTCCCTTTTTAGAATGCGAACTCAGAAATGACAGAAAATGCAGAAGCTCTTTGTGTAAATGTCTACGCTGGAACCTCGTTATGTAACGGGAGAAATAATGAAATTGGAATAGATTTAGACTTGAATTTAAACACGATAAAACCACAAACAGAGCATGAAATGTCGGTCAGTTAGTCAGTCAGCGTGTATGAGTCAACTGCTGGACATCTCTCTCTCTCTCCTCCAGTCCTCCCGGGCTTCAGCGATACGGAACCACTGCTTTCCGCCGACGTACTTGATGTCGTCCCATCTGGCGGGTGATCTTCCCACACTCCGTTTTCCTGTCCACGGCCGCCAGTGTAGGACACGGTTACTCCAACGGTAGTCGTCTCTACGGCTAACGTGCCCAGCCCACTGCCACTTGAGCTTAGCCACCCGGTGTCCAATATCGACTACTTTGATGCATCGGCGGATTGCCTCGTTACGCACCATATCACGTAGCAATATTCCGTAGAGCAAGAAATACGGTTGGGAAAAGGCGGCCACCTTGCTGTCGTCTGTCTGTCTGTCTGTGTCTGTCCGTCCATCTGAGGGCTGTATCTTTTAAACCGTGATAGGTAGTTGATTGAAATTTTCACAGAATAAGTGTTATTACGGCGGATATGCCAACAAATTATAATAAACGTAAACTTGAACTTGAACTTGAACTTGCAGCACCTCCCAGTTAGGAGTTCTCCCACAACGGTGTAAGACCGAAGACACCAGGAGGTGCGTTTGTTTTTCAGGATTTTAGGAAGGCACGCTCGAGGATGGGTGAGAAAGTGAAATAATCGACCGGCTTATGTTTCAGCCTGAAGCCAATATGGAAGTAGGTATGTGGAAAGACGGGATATTGGGATTTGCTATAATGAGCGTTGCTGCGTTATTGGCTTCTCTCTTCTTTTTTTCTTCTGTTTTCTGGTGCACTATCGTTTGATCGGCTCGCTGCTTGTGTCTGGTTCGTTTTTGCCCTCCGATCATTCACTTGTCTCTGAGTCCGTTTCTGACTGTTGATTTTTGTAAGTAAAAATCAAATTGGCAAACCCATACAAGAAAAGTGCTAAGAATACATTAGTACATATCTGAGGTATATTCACGCTACTAAATAATAGATGGCGCCACAGGTACATAGTTTGTATCGCAGACAGACAAAAGAGGAACGAATCCGGTTTTATAATTTTTTTTATTTCCGCCATAATAACACATATTCTGTGAAATTTTCAACCGGCTAGCTATTACGGTTCCAAAGATACAGCAGTAGGACAGACAGACAGACAGACGGCGTAGGCTTAGTAATAGCTTCTCGTACGGGGTATTACGGAAACCTATAAAACTTGCCCCGTCTTCGACCCCTCAGGTGTGATGGGTCGCGGCACACAGGTTGAGTTGTAAATGCGACTTGAAATATTGTGCATAACAGTACTCACACTGAGGTGACTCAATAAGCGTTAATTTGCAGATCTCGAAGATAGTGTCGAAGGCCAATTGCCTAGATTGTCATTATTGACCTAACTAAACCAATGAATTGAAAAGGATAGAAGGTGCATATACACTTTTCGAGGTGGCTAAAGGAATGTGAAGAAAGACGAAATTACAAATATGTATTATCTCTGTCACACTTGTCTACTCTTGTATCTTGTGTCTAATGCAATTGGTGTGCGTGCACACCAAATGTTGGTCACAAATTGAAATGTAGGTCTTTTTTTTTATGTAATCCGGTATGGGTGGCTGAGTTGGAGGGGCCGAAGCGCATGCTCCGACCAGCCAATATCACCTCCGAGAAGGTAGGTGCCATACCGGAGACTTCCCTGGATTGCTGGCTATACTGGACTAGAGGACAACACAACCGAGGCTGCTATGCGGCCATCTTACATCCAGTACGGTGGTACCAACGCAGTCGGCTACAATTTGAGCCTACCACCTAGTAAGGGGCAAGGGAAGGGACCTACAGTTTTACACCGGTTCCGAACGGTGAAGCAGCAGGTGTAGGTATGCACGTAAATTTTTTCGTCAGAAAAAAACTCATTGGTACACGCCGACGGGATTCGAACCGCGGACCTCTCGCATGAGAAGCCGATGCCCAAGCCACCCGCCGCTCTAAATGGTCTGAATATTTTTTGACTTGTTAATAACATAATAGTTTGTCATTGAATGAAAATCATGTTAATGTTGATATAGCTACAAGAATGGGGCTAATGATCATGATTTGGCCAACGAGAGGTTAATGGGTATATTACCCAACCTACCTTAAATGTAGAGCATCTTAAATCGACAACGTCTTATTCGACACATTTTTGTAACAGTAAAAGCCGTCGAAATATTCCTCTTAATTCATACAATTTGTTTTACAGTATTTTTTCAAAATGTGCATAAAAATACTTACAGATTTATTTCTGTTTCATTTATCGTCTGTTTGCAAAATTTTTAAATTATTCGCACTGTGACAAACAGCGCGTAGTGATACCATAATCCTTATAATATATATGTCGTAGGATGATTTGATAAATCGAATTTTCGCGAAAATTCTAGGGATTTTGCGAAAACACGGATATTTAGACAACGGTGATGACATTTCTCAATCTTACCGAAAAAAGTTAGGGTTTTTGCAAAAAGGCGAGTCGCTTTAGTAAGATTGAATTTTTCAACTCTAAACTAATGGAACGCTGAATAGCTGAAAATTGGTGACCGTATTGAAAGAGAGCGAAAACTTTTCATGCAAATAATAATTACGGATAGCTTGTCAGCCTCGATAGCTCAGTGGTGCAGACAGTCAACTGTCGCTATTGCATGTTAAGCAACGCTGGGTGCGGTCAGTACTTGGATGGGTGACCGCTGACCGTTGGAGGCTGACCGAGGTTCGGATTCCACGTAAAACTGTAGGTCCCTTCCCTCCTAATCTTACTTGGTGGTAGGGTTTAACCCGCCCGGGTTGGTACCACCGCACTGAATGAAACGTCGGTCAAAAACGGCTATGTAAATAGTTTGTGTTTTCCGACCAGTTCAGTGTAGCCGACACGATCAATGGGGGAAGCACTGACATGGCACCTAGTTCACCCGGTGTTATGGGCTGACATCACGGACGTTGTAGGTGATGTAGCCAAGCGTGTCAGTTTCCATAAAAAAAAAAAAAAAAAACTTTTGAAAAGTTAATATGATAAAAACGGAACAATAAATAAATGGGCAACGATTTGGTTTGCAGTTTTGTAAATTCAGAGCACAACAATATTACATTTTAGCATGAATTGTCTATAACGCACTAAATCTTCAGGCTCGAACATTTAATATTTATTTTAAGAGGGGCCATTCATTATAAATTTTAATTGCGAAATAAACGACAGAGCTTGAAACGCTGTAATTATTTTCATAAACAATTAGTTTTCAAAATATTTGCACGGGTCTTTCACAGACTTGGGAGAACTGGGTCTTTGAAAAATATTTCCAAGAAACGCGAGCAAGGCTGAGGAATGAGCCGATTAATTTATATATTTTGACGTGAACAAAGTCCCGTTTATGTAGACGTAGGTACTCCATTTCGAAACAGGTAATTTTTCAGGCTCTAAGCTCGCAATATTTTTTTTTTTCACCCTTCAGCCTGGTGGGTCTACTATATACGATCGTGGATGTAAATTCAAATTCAAAATTGAGACAAACAGTATTTTTAACAAAAAATATATTTGGGTTCCAACTCCAAATAGTTAAAGGAAAGTAATTAAAAGCTTATAAAAAAAACCGGCAAGTGCGAGTACAGCTCGCGTAAAGAGGGTTACGTACCATTCCGTTTTCTGTGAGATTAGGGTTTCCTGTGAGTTATAACTTTTAAGAGAGGCCTTATATTCTCTGTTTTTTCCAAATTTTAGACTCAGTAGTTTCGGAGAGAAGGGGACTGCTCGATTTTGTATAAATTTCTTTGAAACTATGCATTTTCAAATTATAAATAAATATATATTTGTGTTCCTTATAATGAGCCCTTTTCAATGAAATCACAATGACATGATGCATTTGAAAAACAATTTTTTTTACTTTCTAATACGTCCCACAAAAGTTAACCCCAACATCGAAATTCGTTCAAGCTATACTTCCGTAATTGAATCATCAAACTCTATACTATATGTACCGAGTTTCAACTTTTTGCGTCCAGTAGATTCGGATAAAATAATCTGTGACGGACGAACATACAGACAGACACAATAGTTATCCTATAAGCGTTCGGTTAATTTCCTCTTTTGATGTACGGAACCTTAAAAACGCGGTTCCAAATTTTAGACTCAGTAGTTTCGGAGAGAAGGGGACTGCTCGATTTTTGTATAAATTTCTTTGAAACTATGCATTTTCAAATTATAAATAAATATATATTTGTGTTCCTTATAATGAGCCCTTTTCAATGAAATCACAATGACATGATGCATTTGAAAAACCATTTTTTTTACTTTCTAATACGTCCCACAAAAGTTAACCCCAACATCGAAATTCGTTCAAGCTATACTTCCGTAATTGAATCATCAAACTCTATACTATATGTACCGAGTTTCAACTTTTTGCGTCCAGTAGATTCGGATAAAATAATCTGTGACGGACGAACATACAGACAGACACAATAGTTATCCTATAAGCGTTCGGTTAATTTCCTCTTTCGATGTACGGAACCTTAAAAACGCGGACAAACGAGTAAAGCCTGGAAAGCAAATTAAATTAACAAGAAAAAACAAATTATATAACCATGAGGTTAAATGCCGAGCTGCTTTTTTGCATATTATTTTCAACTACTTTTCCGACTGAAAGAAGAACAAACAGACACAATAAAGAATACGAAGGGTAGGTGCCTTCGGATCACGCATCTTCGCATCTCTGGAATTCTAAAAAAAAAATACATTGCAAAAAAATCGTTTGGCCGAGACGGGTCGGGGGCGGTCGCCAAAGACACTGCATCGACCGATTTAGCCTCAGCAAAATACTTCAAGCATTCCGATCCCAGTGCACCGAAGCCGAGTTTCAAGATGAAATTTCACATCAACACGCGAATAATATTTGTGTCACTAGAACGAACCGATTGTATAAAACACATAAAAAACTTTCAGATCGTGTTATGAGAATAACAAAACCAATACTTGAAGAAAATGTATTTTTCTGTCACTGAGATTATCGTAACCTTGCATGCTACAAATAAATGCGGTTATAAATAAAGAAAATAGACAGTAAACTAATAAAACAGTACCTTACATTATACTTTTCGCCAAATATTGAACGTCGCTAGTTCGCCAATTCGAGCACCCTTGTGTAAACTTTCTCGTTCAAGGTCTTTATTCTCATTCAGTCAAGGTCAACTTATTCAATACAAATATATACTATACTATATACCCTGCTTCATGACGTATGTACGCTGACCACCGGACTGGTTCCATCGGCAGTGTGTATGTAAGACGTGGTAAGACTAAACGATTATGGCCTTAAGACTAACCGATGATGATCTTAAGTAAGACTTGATAAGACTAACCAATGATGGTCTTAAGTAAGACTTGATAAGACTAACCGATGATGATCTTAAGTAAGACTTGATAAGACTAACCAATGATGGTCTTAAGTAAGACTTGATAAGACTAACCGACAATGGTCTTAAGTAAGACTTGATAAAATTATGGTCTTAAGTAACACTTGGTAAGACTAACCGATGATGGTCTTAAGTAAGAATGATAATTTGTGCAATTGTCACGATTTTTAATTATTATAATATGAAGATGATGGGTTCTCAACGCTCAGTAAACAGTCATCTTCAAACAAAAACTAAAAGTCATGAAAACTTTACAACTATTGAATAGAAATAAAATAGAAACTCTTTATTGCACGCAATAGAAAGAAGAACAGAAAAGAAACACGAAATACAGGAGTGCGCAATGGCGAACTTATCACTGCATGTGCTTTCTTCCAGTCATCTTTGGGTGATAAGGAATACATTTATAGAGAAAAATGTATGGGTAGAGCAAGTGAAACGAATGAGAAATACATGCATTTATAAATATACCTACATTCCATTGTATAGCAGTGAGTTGAAGATCGATCAGTATTGTGTTGCAACAAGTATCTTAAAAACATTGCATAATTCGCAGCGTCCGTTCTAATCCGAATGCTTTTGGGCGTCGTCGGCTCAACAATCCACGCTGACGGCGCGAAGTGTCTCGCGTATCCATAAAAAAAAATTATTATGATGTAGGCATTTATGATTTGTATCATGAGTATGTAGTAAATACCCAGGCTCATTCGACCGATATGAAGTTTATTCACAACATAAACCTAACAGACAGCTACATTTCATTGTTGCCCTGAATATAGGCACAGGATGTATAATATTCTCTACAAGCAGAACAGCTACTTGTAGAGAATACAGAACAAACATTGATGCCTCTTATCTTTCCTTCTGTAATGATAATATCACTGGGTTTATCTGCTGTGTGATTCTGATAGCAACGAGCTCTTTTGAATGCGATATTTGTTTCTATCGTGCATTTTCAAATATTTAATATTAGCTTTTGCCCCGCGGCTTCGCTCGCGGTAGACTCGGTTTAATACCAAATCAGATTTAAACGCAAATATTATAATAAACGATCGCTTCTATTATATTCTCTCTCTCTCTCCCGTCCATGCTATACTTTCTTGGACACTGCTCAGCCCTAAGGATATTTAGCGTGATAGTATATAGACTATATAGTGAGCCTCAAGAACTACTCTTTCCATTGGTGCAAACCGAATCAAAATATGTTCAGTGGTTCCGGAGTTCACTTCAAACATACATACATACATACATACAGATGTTCCCTTTTTATAAGAAGTAGAGATAGAGATTTGTTCCGTATCAAGTAAACTAATATGAGCAGTGTCTGCATTTTTCTGCATAGACCCTACCTATCAAATGGAAAAGTACTTTGTAACATTTAGTTAGTTTTAAATATAGTTATGTATTATTAATTAGGTTTTTTTATAGAAAGCGCGACGTGTGGTGGTTGTCTAACGACTTCAGTTGTTATGTCGTTATGTTGCGTTGCGAACATGTTGCGAATGCTATGCCGGCCTGAAAGGTGCCTATTCACGCCTCTCTTGAGGACCCGAAACTCTACTTCCGGAAAATAAATGGGCAGAAAGAACATTTCCGTGTTACTAATTTTCAGCAATATTGTAACAAAAAGGTAACGATAAACTGAATATAATGAATTGTAGGTATGAAATAATTGACATTTCATTATTACAGTGACTTTTTAAATTAAGAAGTTACCACATTTGTTTGATTTATTTTAATTCATGTCGAATCAGCCAGAAATCATATTAACAATCTTAACAATGCATGAACCGAACATTCCGAACTCACAAGTTGTACAGACATGTTTGCGCGACAGTACAATCCTATTTCTAGACTCAAAAAAGTCAGACGCATCCGCAAGACGGGACGCTTAGAGCAAGACAAACAAATATACTCGTTCATGACCAATGAAATTCTATCATCTGGAGCAAGACGAGTCGCCTACGCAAAATCTAGAAACACTCGGTGACGATGCTCCTGCGCTGCGACCTATATTGCTAGGAAATGGCCAAGGTGAATAAATATTTTTTTAATGGTGGAAATGACTGATGCATTGTAGAACTTAATGCAAATATATTGCTAACGGAATCCAGAGCTGATGATGACCTAACATCGCACAAACTCATGATCGATATAACATCTTACCTGTGGTATTTACTTTTGTGGTTACAGATTTTTAACATACAGAAGTAACTATACAGAGTTATACTTAATATATAGTCATAAGAATTATAATGCAGTCATCACTCGAATGTTGCAACGCAACTTTCCACGTGTGCATAAAAACTTTATCAAAAAAAGTAGTCTAAGCTCGTAAAACCTTTAGTTTCTGGAAAATATAAGTAATTGAAGTATTAGTTCACGATTCACCATACTTGTGGAAATATAATTTCCTTCAAAGCTGATTGTTAATCAACGGAATGCTCATACCGCAGCAGGAACGAATGTCCTATAAATAGTGCAGAATATCACACCACACGCCTGTTCTGGCGTCTGCCCGTGTATCGTTCAATCGGCACCATTTCAGATAATTCGCTAAATGTATCTCAATAAAATTTCGAAATTATCTCTCATTGCTCACCAGTCCATTGCATAATATGGAGTTAATAATAAAATAGATGTAGAAAATATAAACCACTCGTGATGGAATATTTCAAGTGTTGCTACGAATGTGTTTACGAATGAAATGTGAGGTGCTACGCACGTAGGCAATGAAAACCCAAATGAATAAAATTAAAATTAGTTCACCCAGATGAAATTAATCCCTTTGCGGATACTCAACTTGACCGACGACGAGCGTCTCGCGAACATAAAACAGCTGGTCGTAAAACTCCTGAAATAGCATAAAGTAAGGTCGTGCACATCTAACGAAATACATAAATCAGAAGTAGGTAATCATTTTATTTACGTTTATCCATCATGCATCGATTACACCAAAATACGAAACACTATCATTAGTACATCCGATGTAAATGATCACACAGTTAATACAGTCAAATGAGCACCACACATTACAGTTAGTACGGTCTAGTTATTGTTGTCTCTAAAGAAGGGAATCATTCTCTTTCCGATGGCGAGCATGACAATAAACACAGCGCATATCACAACGAAGAGGGAAGCCTCGGCGCCGCCACCGGCCGCCGACTCACCGGGGCTGCCGCGCGCCGCCTCACCCTTCTCGCCGACCCGGAACTGTACGAACTCGCGCAGGTGCGTCGGCAGTCGTCGCACGTCCTTCTCCTCTCCGCCCTCGATCACTTTAATCTTGTGTTCGATCACCTTCGGCTCCCGGTACTCGTCCTTTCTCTCCCGCTCGTCCTCCGTTTCCGGATCCTTGATACCGAGCTTGTTCCAGCGCTCCTTCGCCTTCGATATGAACTCCTCTTCGATCAGATTGTTTGCGCCCTTCACCTCGTTGACTGGATTCAGCACCGGCATACTCACCGATGCGATCTTCGAGTCGTTCGTTAGAGGTTTCGTGGTGATCTTAATGATCTTGTGCTGCTTTCGCTCCTCCCTCTCGGCCATTTGGGACATATATTCCGAGTACATTTTATCGCGCATTATTTCTTCCTGGCTGCTTTTGAAGGAAGTAGACGTGTGCTTGCTTCCATTTTGGTTATCGTTGTCTGAACGAAGAGCCAAGTCACGCTTGCGGGATATGTGGTAGTTGTTGGCATCGAAGAAACGCTCTTCACTTTCGCTGCTTTCGGAATATAGAGGGGCTCTCGGACCCGTTCTTTCCGGTCTGCAAACGTTTTTCCTTTCCGACTCGAGTTTTCTGATTTCGGCTTCAACTTCTCTTTCTTTTTGGCGAATGTACTCCATTTGCTGCTCACATATATCTTTGGGCAACGAGGGTCTCCTCCTCGGTTCGAGAGCTTGATAACATCTTTCCTTGAAATTATCTCGCGCAGAAGTGTATTTTCTGTGCATATCTTGAATGCTCGATACATCTTTTTCTATATCCTTGTTTAGATTTCCAGTTGAATAATGAAAATATTTTCTTTCACTTACAGACTGAAATGAATGATCGGTGAAATCTGAGCTTTCGTCACTTTCGTATATTGCAGATGCATATTTTCTAGGCCGAGGAGGTGGTATGGGTCGAAAATTTATCTCAGACCTCAGTTCCTTCGCATAGTTTGAGTTTAGAGGTGTTTGATTGGATTCTTTTTCTCTTTGACTATGATGGCTGTATGAGGAAGATTCATGTATGTTCTCTCTGAAGTTATTCCATTTATTTATTTTGGAATTTATGTTGCAGTTGGTACCGGGATCACGAATTATTGCAAGTAATCTATTGCCAGTTTGGGATTTAAAAGGTATGGGGTCGTTTTGATTTTCACTATAATTTTCAAGTTTATTGCCTTTTGAATAGAACTCGTTGTATCCTCGACGGCCTACATATTTTTTATGTATGTCTAGAAGCTCGTTCGCATCTTCCTTATCGAATATCGTGTTCGTTTTCTCCATGAGCATTTTCTGAGATGGTGACAAGCATATGTAAAGTGGTGGATCTTTCGTAGTGGGAACCCCAGTCCAAGCCGGTTCATCGTGGGGAATTTTCAATGAAGAATTCCTTGGTGCCACTGGTGGAGGTGATGATTTCTTTCGCACAGGTTGATTTTTTATAGGTATAGCCACTTTCTTTATAGATGATAGGTCAGGCAGTGGATAAAAAGGCATCTTGTCTGCGTATAGTCCTGTGCTACCATAAATATTAATATTTTGCAATCGTTCTGATACAGATGCGAGCTCCTCTAATATTTTGTCGCCATAGGGTAAAGATGCTATTCGCCGCACGCACAAATCTTTCAACAGAATTGGTCGACTTTCGGTATTTAGAATTATTGCATTTCCTTGTCGCGTTGAACCTGCAACACGTTCAAACACATCTTTAACGTGACTTTCCTTAATGTTGAAACTGTGAATTGGGCGGGCAATCTGTGTATCGGTTTTGCTTGGGTCGACTGTGGTTTCATGCACAAGGGTAGCAATATCTGTTAAGGATGACGTTGTAGGGTTGTACTTGGCTGTGCTTTGGGAGGATCCGACGCTACTGGAGGAGTCTTGGCGGGATAACATATTTTCTGTTGGTTGATTATTATCTCTTTCAGCTGCTACTTCTTTCATAAGATTTGACAAGGCATGGTTTAGCTCTAATTTTAAATCGTTGATTTCATTATCAATCTTACTTTTAGGTTCACTCAGAGTAAAATGATTATCTTCATGTGACTTTTCTTTCTCCTCATTCTTAATATTTTTCGTAATTATTAAAGATCTATCGCTTTCTTCTGTGGTTTTCCCAGGTGACTTGATATATATTTCGTTTGGTGTGGTATCGTGAGAATGTTCTTTTAAACGCTTTTCTTTGTTTTCATTTAAATCGTCTTCATCTATTCTCAAAACATAAAGAGATGGACTTTTATTTTCTGTCGATAACACAATAATTTCTTTGTTATGGTCGGTCAATGATGTGTCTGATTTATCCGATCCTTCTGAAAAGGATTCGTCAGATATTATAATCTGGGGCGAAGGAGGTGGTGTTTTTGTTGAATCTTTGGTTTCTGAGGATTTTATTACATCAGTTCTAGTATTATTTAAAAAATTCTGAGAGCAATTGACTTCAATAGTCGGTGTTATAATACGAACAGAAGAATCATCAGTTTCATCTCCATTTTCCGGTTCCTCGCCAATATCGTATATATCACTGGCACTACTAGATGAGTCTGTAAGATATACCACTTCAGCGCCAGTCATTTTCTCAACATTTTGAACAGTCCAATCACCACACCCTTCTTCGATCTTTGGTTGTACCATTTTGGCACCGACAAGGAAACATTCTTGCGGAATTAAGTGAGATATTTTGTTGTGTGATTGAGGTCTCACACTTTTCGGTAATGGGAACTTGTCCAAACTTTCAACTTTCTTATTTTTAGCCACAAATACATCGTCTTCTAAGTCGTCAAATTCATCCTTCAAATAAGATTGCCTTCTTGATGCCACGGAGGAATCATTGCTTCCTTCTTCGTCGATTACTTCAAGGAACCTTGGAATGGTTGGTTTTAATTTTGACATGTCTTCAGCTATTCCTTTTTTTCTCGGTTTCTGGTTTTCCGTGTTCGGCTCCAGGGGTAGATCAGCTTCGTCGGTTTCAATCGTTGCTACTTCTTGAGGGCACGTTACAAGATTTAATGTTTGTAGGTATTGCCGTAAGGACAACTCTTCTTCTGGGGAGAGAGCTTGCGTGTGCTCACATTCTGCGACATTCAGAGATAAAGTAGCAACACTCAATGTACCAACAGCCTGTGCACTTTCACAAACTACTGATTCATCCATTAGAGCATCGGCCATCTCCCATTCTACATCCGATTCAGCTTCAGAAACTAAAGCATTGCAATCAATAAGGGCTATCCCGGATTCGTCGTCTGACCTAATTTCACCATCATCCGTAATGTCAATTATTTTCGGAACATCGTCGTTGTCCAAACTTTTACTTTTTGGGATTTCACTTAGTTTTGTCTTTTCACTACTTTTTACCTGTTCAGGAGATTCAACAATATAGTTCACACTTTTGACATTGCACACTTGTTCATTTTTATAATCCGTTTTATTTGGATCACATGCGAGCTCTTTTATTTCGTCTTCACGTTCACTTAATTTTAATTTCACTTCGTCGTTCACTTTTTCTTTATTATTTAATTCGTTTTGAGTTAAATCATCAATACTTCCAGCCAAGGCACAGTTTTCATTCACTTCCGAGGCGACCGACTCGTCGCACGACCCGGCGTCGGGACTGACGTCGGATACTTTCACAGTCTGTCCATTTTGCGGATTATTTTTGTTCTTACGTTTGTTTTTGTTCTTTTTACGTTTCTTGGAGCGGTCCGGCATCGTGTTCGCTCGTTAACCCCCGCGGGAGGTCACTCGTGGCCGCGTGTCCACTACCGGCTCGCGCCGAAGCCCTACGTCTAGTCAGCTGGATCGATACCGGCCGCTTACAGGTAGACGACCGAGTGATTCTCGCGTTGTTTACGCTCAGTTTTCCGCGTCGACGTTTTCAGCCGTCGTCGGCGGCGCAACGGCGGCGGAGAGCGGCGGCGTGACGGGCAGGGCCGGCGCGGAGCGGGGCGAAGGTTTAGGTTTGCGTTTCGTTTGTTGTCCGCGGTGCGGCGGTAGAGCGCGCGCGCGTACTCATAATTTTAGTCGTCCGCTTTATTTATTTTTACGTCGAGTGGTAAGTGCGCGTGCGGGCGGAGTGCTCGAGCGGCCGGCGCGGCGGCGACGCGCGGGCGGTCGGCAGGCGGTGGCGTCTCGCTTCGACCGCGACTCGGCGCAGACTTGGCCGGGGCGGCGCGGCGACGGCGACTTGCGCGGTGCGCGTTGCGCGTGCGGCGGCGGCGGGGCTCGCTCGTTGCACTGACACTAACTGCGCATGACGCACGGAGTATTATCGGACGCGGTACAAAATCACATTCGCTAATTAATATTTTGCACACATATCGGCGCGTGCGCCGTATTAGTTCTGGGTATGCGATTAGAACACAAATGAGACATGTTAGGTGGAAGGATGAAACAGTTATTGTTGAGGTCGATGTAGTGAGGGGAAGTTGGTTCAGTTGAAAGTCCTAAATAGGTATCACAAGGCACATAGTAATCTACTTCATGTTAAAGGAAAATTGTTTGTGTAACATTTTTAATATTCAGAAATCAGTTAAATTTTCTTACGAACGTATTCATAGACATTATTACGTAAGTATCGTGTCAATAGTAGATAAATGTGAAAATGTGAATAAATTATTATAAAAAAATTATAATAGTATGGTTCTGACTCGTAGACTCGCAATCGGTGTATACCTTCTTATGTTATCATATAAACTAGTATTATATAGCCTGAAAAGACTTATTTCGTACGATATTTACGGTGAATCCTAATTAAGGCGCCTAGTGACGTCTACGGCGTAGAGAATAGTAGTTTTCGTAAGGGGTTTTTTCATAAATTTCGATCCTTCGCATTAGAACCTTGAAAAGCGTGTGATCGATAGATATAACAAATGGCGTCACTTTGCTATAAAAATTCCATTCAAATTCTCTTTAGTTTCTGAGATCAAGTCTTAAAAGTTCACGCAGAAGAAAAAAATCGACATTTGGTTACCGTATAGTTTGTATAGAAAATAAAAAACGTATGATCGATAGACAAAGAATTGTTCTGTAGCTTTTAGCCTTTAGATTGGTCTAGTTATCACGGGCTACTTCTTCAAAAATCCACATGTGGCGTTACTAAGCGCCAAAACAATTATTTCCGACTTTATAAAACCGTAACGCATAATTTTCATTGCACTGCGATAAATTGGGTAACAGTACCTAATGTTGGATAATAATAACAATTTATCACTCTACCATGTTCAAACGCCAATATTCCTACAATAACATGAAAAGCAAAGACCATCTCTACCACATTAATGACGAAATATGAGCAAAAATAATATAACGGGAAAGAAGGAAGACTTCTTCCCCTTCATCATTAACTAAATACGGCCACTTTCCCAGGCGCGCTCTCATTCAAGCGCCAGGGGTCCGCTTGCCGCTCAAATCTTCCGCCATCAGTCAGTGTGTTCCCGATCGAGATAGCGACATCTAGCGGGCGCGGCCGATAGCACACAATGTGACGTCACAACTGTAGAGGGACGACAATAAGCCCTTATCGGCTCGTACAGTTTTGTACGCTTTCAGCGACTTCAAGCAGCGGTAGAAAAGCGCAGCGGGAGAAAAGTACAGCGCAGCGGATTACATACAAAACCTCAATTTATTGCTATAATTATTATAGCAATAAATTGAGGTTTTGTATGTAATCTGGTATGGTATATTATATAAGCTAGACTCACTATGTCAGCCCATACCATAGCTCATTATACGACAATATATGAATATCCTTATAACTCGAGCACCACTTTATCGATTTACATACGTTTTTAACTGTTACGTTCTGTCACTTCTCAAGATCAATACGCCAACGTCAAAAATCGTAACGCCACGTCGTCGGCGGCCTGAGCTGTGAGCAAAAATATAAAGCACTAAGCACGCGAAGCGAAGCCGTGGGCAAAAGTTAGTGTACATCCTCGTTGGTGTACATACAACAATGTTCGTGGAATACTTTCAAGCAGTATTGAGATCGTAGATAGATAGATAGAAAATCCTATATTGCCTCAAGAAACATTCAACATTAATAAGCCAACATGTGGCATAACGCAGAAAACGCATCGTTTCACCTACAAGTAGGTGTCTAACGATGCGTTATTATAGCGGATATACTAACAAATAATAAAACAAAAAAAAAAAAATTTGAGTCCCTACACAAGAAGGTTTTTTTTGCTCCATTATGAAAACTTACATACATTAGAAAATTTACACTACAAAGTGCAAAGGCGGACTTATTCCTTACAGATATTTCTTACAGTCAATTTGTATGTCTGATATTCGATTAATATAGTGGAATTGAAGTAGGCAGTAGCAAAAGCGTTGACCGTGAGAATTTAATATTGAATAATAATAAGAATACTTATTAATAATACATGGAAGTACAGACTAGTTAAATTAAATACATGGAAGTACAGACTAGTTAAATAAAAGCCATACTTGTGTTAATACATATAAATTACTGAAAATATAGAATATAATATACAAATTCTGTTTTCAGAACCTATCTTCTCACGGTGTCCCACCTCGGTCTAGTCATGACAATATTTTAGCTATCTCCTCTCATAAAACTGGTTTTTATACCAACTCATTTTCTGTTCACGCAGCTCGACTGTGGAATTCACTACCACACTTTATCCGACATTGTAAATCGCTTCCCTTATTCAAAAAACACCTAAAACTGTATTACCTCCGTCAATGTGAAGTAAACACCTGAAAAACAAAAACCACTTTTGTTTCATACTTACCTGGATGGACAAGTATGTATGTATGTATATTTATTTGTATATAATATTCTATATATTTAGTAATTTATATGTATTAACACATGTATGGCTTATATTTTACTAGCATGTAATTATATGTATGTATTAATAAGTATTCTTATTATTATTTTTATCTCCAATTGTCACGCTACTTACACCTACTTACATTCCACTATATTATCGAATCTCAAACATCCAAAGGTTGACTGTAAGAAATCTCTGTAAGGGATAAGTCCGCCTTTGCACCTTATGTAAATTTTCCAATGTATTTGTTACTGTTTAATGTTTACTGGAGCAATAAAGAATTTTCTATCTATCTATCTACAAATAAATATACACACCTACTTGTCCATCCACATATGTAACAAAAGGTTTTTTTTTCGACGTATTTAATTGATACATGTTATTGTTAATTCTAGCAACATAAATTACGAGCATGTATTCGCTTTTATAATTTTCTTTCTGTTAACTGTGTCGAAAGAAAACATTTTGAACTGAGTCCTCTCCTCAACTAATGAGTTTTCTTTCACAAAGAGGCCGCGACCGAACAGCGCTGCAGCGAAGATTTTCCTCCGCGCACGGCTACTGGCCAAGTACCTCCCTTATTGCATGTTGCAAAATTACTAAATATACTACCTATGTATATATGATTATATTGCATCCTAATAAATAAAGCGAAGTTTCTACGGGCGACCGTCCGGCGACTGGCCTTGTAACGTACGTCATTATACTATAAATATCCTTATAACTCGAGAACCACTTTATCGATTTTCATAGGGTTTTCACTGTTATATTTTGTCACTTCTAAAGATGAATTTAGGTCATAAATCATACATAACGCTGGGTCATCGGTGGCCTGAGCTGTGAGCAAAAATGTAAAACCCTAAACAGTCGAAAGGAAACCGCGGGCACAGATTACTAAATAGTTACTTCGTAACAGATAAATCACTGCCGCGGGCAAAAGCTAGTACAAAAAAAAACCGAAAAATAAAATAATAATAAGTCTCACCGGTCGAACGGCTGTCCATCCAAGTTCTGACCGCGCCCAGAATCTGGACGTCTTGCCGGGCAGTTAAAAAAAAGATAGGCTCGCGCGAAGTCGAACCCGCGACCTCCAGACAAGTTTACGACGTCCAGTCGGATTAGTTTACGACGGACGTCCGTCGTCATATAATATCAGGGGGCTTAGCAACGGACAACAGTCTATTTTTACCTCGATTTTTATTCCCTCATGCACTATATCGGTCCTTCGCTCTTCACCTAGCGATAATAGGCCCTTCAGTATCTGCCTAGTGGATCGAGGACGCCATGGGAATTAAAACCTCAGAAAGGTCTTAGATAGCACACATTTATGCTTGTTACAAAAAATTAATTTGCACACAATTTTTATGGAATTGTTTTTATGACCTTGTTCCGGTTGGAACTAGATGCCATGTCAGTGGTTCAATCCAGTCTTGTCGGCTACACTGAACTGGCGAGAAATTTGTTTATTTTTGGGTATACATACCAAGATATTGACAAACACACACGGCTTTTATACCACATTTTAAGATCAGTCAACTGTCCAAAATAATAAGTACAAAACATGCTATATAATAGCTTACTAAAAACTAAAATAGGTACTTACTAAAACCGGTCAAGTGCGAGTCGGACTCGTACCCCGAGGGTTCCGTACCACATACTTGGGAGGTTTTTATTATTATTATTTCTTTATTGTCACGTTTTCTTATTCTATTTACATATCTATATTAATTCTATCTATACAATTAAAAAAATACATACAAAATTAATACAGACAAAAACAAAAAAAAAGAAAACGGTAAAATTCCGCCGACGGCGGGAGACAAGCCCCAAGGGCGCCGGCGGGTGCAGGCCGTGGCTACGGAGCTCTCCGGGACGACGCGAGACTAGCTTCGAGCGATAGGTGGTGGTACTAGACACGTAGGCCACCACCACCCCCATCTCGGAGAGCTCCGTATTTTTATGTTATTTTACCTACTTTATGAGTTCGTACTACAATGACGTCAAGTTTGACGCTTGTATGTTTTTTTTATGGAAACTGATACGGTTGGCTACATCACCTACAACATCCGTGATTTCAGCCCATAACACCGGGTGAATTAGGTACCATGTCAGTGGTTCCCTTAATTTCATGTCGGCTACACTGAACTGGACGGAAAAAACGAACTATAAATATTATATGTGTCACCGATTCTACAATAGAGCAAAAAAAAAGGTAAACAAAAACAGGTTTCATTTATGGGACGCGAGTGGAACGCGACAACCGTGCACCGCTGCCACTTCTAACATAGATTTTACAAAAACGCCCAACAATTAGGCTCACAAAGTTTTTTTTTTGCTTACCGCCTTCGGCGTCGACCCGTTCTTCCAACCGAATCTCCCCAACTCGATATTTGGCTTCAATTGATGGCATCTTCTCCAGCATCGACGCGAAGGTGGTTTTTTTTTTATGGAAACTGACACGGTTGGCTTCATCACCAACAACATCCGTGATTTCAGCCCATAACACCGGGTGAACTAGGTGCCGTGTCAGTGCTTCCCTTCGGTCGTGCCGGCTATACTGAACTGGACGGAAAACACAAACTATTTACATAGCCGTTTCGACCGACCTTTCATTCAGTGCGGTGGTATCAACCCGGGCGGGTTGAACCCTAACACCTAGTAAGGTAAGAATGGTCCCTTGACCTACAGTTTTACGTGGAATCCGAACCACGGTCAGCCTCCAACGGTCGAGCGGTCACCCATCCAAGTACTGACCGCGCCCAGCGTCAGTCGCGTTGCTTAACCATCAATAGCGACAGTCGACTGTCTGCACCACTGAGCTATCGAGGCTGACGATGGTGTCGACGACGGTGGTGTCACGGAGAAAGCTTTTAGCTATCACAAACATCTATGGCTTAGATATAGGTTCAAATGTAAACAAACATATCGCTCTATACCCTCATAATATGGTATATCTAGTCACGCATTGTTACGGAACTTGGGGTGACTTGGATGTGCGAGTTTGGCTCGCACTTGACCGCTTTTTATAGCCGGCCGAATTTGATGACCCTTCTACGCAGGCGGCTATTGTAGAGTAGTGGTTCTCAATTACATTTTTATCGGTACCCTTTAGCAAATTTTCTGAAACCCAAGTACCCCTAAGCAAATTAAATAGATATAACCATTTTCATATGGTTGTTATTTTTACTACGAAATAGGTCCCAAACGCATCAACCATTCATCGGTGTAGTTAATTTTCACAAATGAGATAAGTGGTCCCCTTTCTCTTTACTTAAGATTGTCAGGGCCGTCTTAGGCCATGCAGGGGCCCTGGGCACAAAAAAATTTGGGGCCCTCTTTAGAAAGAAAAAAATGTGAATAAAAAAACAATAATACAAAAGTATAACTTTTATTTAGTAATTATTGTAATACAAATATTACTTACAATAATATACACTTATAGGAAATGAAACTTGCTACGATTTTAAAATTATTACAGCGAGTTTAAATTTTTTTTTACAATAAATCAATGCCGTTTTTTCATAAAAATTGTGATTTTGTCATTGTTAACACAAAGAACTACGTGGGAAAAAAATCTTTTTTTAACTAATTTTTTTTTACTGTCTCTATTAAACTTATGGGAAGCCACTGAATATTAATTGAAGCCTTAATATTGTACCGTTTAATTGTTATTAATTTATTTCTATCGGGTATCAGAGAATTTTCTGGCGTCTGAGCTGCCATATATAAATTTTTTTTCTAAATACAGCTTTGATACAGCTGATACTATACTCAATTCACTCAATTATTATAGAACTAAGCGATCGCTGGTAATGTAGTTTTCAAAGAGTAATTTCTTTCTTTTTAGACTGAGTTGGCGCGTCCTATGATAACTAATGCGAGCGCCGGAAACATTTTCATCGACATCAAGGGGGCCCCGGGGGCCCCCTTGATATCGGGGGCCCTGGGCCCGTGCCCCGTGTGCCCTTATGGTAAAGACGCTATTGAAGATTGTAGAGGTAAACGTGGCCATTATGTGCGCTCACGCGTACCCCTTCTCTTGAGCCTACTATTTGGGAACCGCTGTTCTAGGGGGACGCGATTATGCCCAAATATACGGATATTTGCATGAGATACTTGTATGGGATGTCGGTCAGATTGTTGACCAATATTGGATACTACCTGATGAAATTTGTTTGTAGAATTTAAGCAAATAGTAAAACCGCGACTTTAGAGTGAGCGCTGAACGAAAAGTAGGTCGAGTGTATGTTATTATGAGGGTTCCGTACCGAAATGTTAAAAAAGGAACCCTTATAGTATCACTTCGTTGTACATCGCTGTCCGTCCGTCTGTATGTCACTGTCCCTGTCAGGGTATAAAGTGAAAATGAAAAATAAAATTATTAGGCATGTGGCATATCGTTGAAAAGATCTCACTTTGATTATTTAAAAAATATGTTTTATAATTTTTTCAGATTACTCATTACAAGTTAATTTTATAAAAAATATGCAAAAAACCTATTCCCCCTTACCACCAACGGATCTAAGTCAAAAATTTCTGAAATACTTTAATTAAAATTTTCAGGAAAAATATAGTACATAAAGAATTAAGCTGTATATTTAGACCCGCAATAACTAGTCGGTTAAAATTTCAAAGAATATGTGTTATTTTGGCGGATATAACAACAAATAATAAAAAAAATTTAAAAGTGAAAAATTATATACCCCCATACAAAAAATGTGTTTTTTCTACTTTTTTTGTGGTGCAGAAACCTTGGTGAGCGAATCCGACTCGCAATTGGTCGTTTTTTTAAACAAAATATCATACATCAGAATAACCGAGATTACAGTTTTAAACTACTTATATAAAATGGTGTTAGTTTTCTGGATATAGTTCCATATCCTAACCTTCGGCGCATGAAATCAGTTCACACCTTGGTCGATGTTTTTCTGTTTATAAGCGGGCTACACACCTTCAGTTTTAACTGTACAGTCGAACTGTTCAGTGAAATCGTATGTGTGTAGGCAAAACTGAGAACTGTACGGTTAAACTGAGTCAGTACACAAACACTAGGAACGTCAGTTACTGTTAAAAATGTCAGCTGAAACTGTACAGCCAAAACCGTCAGTTAAAACTGAAGGTGTGTAGACCGCTTTAAAGCGTTCGTTATTTTCTAAATAGACCGCTGAAGTTAGCAAACATACAACATACGCATTTATTAAATTCTGGGTCAACCGCACAGAAGTCGATATAAAAACGTGCGGTAACTGGGTCTGGGAATTCAATCTATCAATCTATAGATAGGAAACATTGCGGTTTCATTCAAGCAACCAAGGTTGATAGCTGCTTACGTAACGTATCTATGAGATTTTTATCCTAAATTTGTACCTGCCAGTCGTATAGTACGAAAGTACCTACTTAGGTAAATTAGGAAGAATGCAACATTATGGTTTTGATCTATAGATGGAGAGATTACTTGATTGCTCCAAAATATTTTACAGAAACAATCAGTATATACCTACTATTAATTTAAGTGAGCAATTTTTGGATATATTATATATAAGGTCTTTCAAAATTAGTTAATAGTACGCTAAGGGGGGGTTCTGTGTCGGAAATAGATCACTTTTGAAGAACAAAGAATTATTTTTTTACAAATTTTTTTTTTTTATTTAAATGTAAAAAAAATTTTTTTAGTAATCGTTTCAGTTTCATGCCAGAAACAAAAAATTCTTCCAACACATAGATCTCTTTCTTTCAGAAATTGTGAAAAACCACAACTTTCGTTTTATTAGTATGGAATAGAAAGAATTTGATTTTTTTTACCAACTTACGCGTGTTAGATCATAATGGTGATGAAGACTTTTTTGTTACTGTTATGAAACTGAATCGATTACTTAGGCTGTAAAAATCAACCACCTATTTTTTTATTTAAATACATAAAAATATATTTTACATAAAAAAAAAGCCCAAGGTCCAAAAAAATTTATATAGGTTTTACTCCCTATATGATACAGAACCCCCCCTTAGCGTACTATTATCATTTGTTTCTCGGAAACGGACTTAATGATTTGGATGAAATTTTGTATTTAGATAATATTTTATTTTCCAAGTTTATCTAGCTAGGTGTCATCCCTGGGAAAATCAGTTTTCACACACACACATACAAAAAGACGCCGACCAGAGCTCTACATAAATATTATTAGATGCAAAGGCGGACTTATCCCTTGAAGATATTTCTTACGTACGTACTGTACTATACAGGTGATTATAGCAACTTGAGTGTGAGAATGTTGTGGGGAAATTTATTGCTTAACTTATACATTTTCATGGTTAAAAAGATACTCTACAAATATAAAAGAAGAATTTTCTGAGAAATTATTATCATTACGACAGTAAATATTTACAAAACATTTTATTTACAAAGTATTCTCAAAGTGCCGCCGGCGGCACTGCAAATCGATACTTCGTGTCCCAGCCCATGTTGATGTTTCGTTTTGCCAGAAAATGAAACGGCCAGTGAAAATGGCGGCCTATTGACATATAATTGTGATATTTATAGAGAGTTTCGCAGACGAACTAGCCGCCGTATTAAAAATTGTTGAAAGCTAAATCGCCTGGTCGATGCTCGTTCGAGACGGCTGCAGGAAAAGATGAAAAGTTCTTTGAAAACATTTTAGAGAACAACGTTGAGAGATCTTTTCACGAGTTCGCGATTTGGTTTTTTGCGGACCGCGAAACAGACGAACCGAGAAGTTGAAAGGATAAAAAAAATTGCACTGCGCTGAACCAACTAATTAATACCGTCATTTGGAATTTATTTTGAACTTACCCGTTAAAATATACGGTCTTAATTTCTGTAGGTTAGTTTTGTCAATGCAAATCTAGAAAGAAACAGTATACGAAATTCTTCGTGAAGCGCATCTTACAAAAATCGGTCAAGCGCGAGCTTTACTCACGGACAGAGGGTTCCGTAGAACTGCTATACTACATGTAAAAAACCATAACCGTCTGACATATATCTGACATACAAAACTGCCTGTCACACCATCTATTATCGAGTAACGTAAACATAATTGAGGAGGCGGCGAACAAAAGCGGACTTGCCCACAAATATTATAATTTTACAGGTGAGCTCAAAAACTAGATGAAGCAGATAGGGGCTAGCTATAGCTCTACATTTTTGTACATAAAAGCTTAATCAAAATACAAACGTGTAACCGTCGATTATTTTATCAGAACACTGACTGGTTGTTTTATTTTTTAAACGGTTTTATTTAGCTTGACTCCGTATATTTGTTTGTTTGTTACTATCTTTGTTTCAAATCTTGCGACAACTTTTTCAACTACTTCTACTGAACCGATTTTTATGAAACTTTGCACACACATTGAGTTCTCGTGACAATGCAATATTATGATAATTTCAACTTGGTAACGAGGGTCTGATGATGGAGTCAGGAGGAGGACAGTGGAACTCTTCAACCGTTACTAGTAACCCCCTCGAGTTTGGGCTCATATGGTTGGTTTGGACGAGTGTTCCATACTTCTACCAATACACTTGGTGACGAGGGTCTGATGATGGAGTCAGAAGGTGGACAGTGGAACTCTTCAACCGTTACTAGTAACCCCCTCGAGTTTGGGCTCATTTGGTTGGTTTGGACGAGTGTCCCATACTTCTACCAATACACTTGGTGACGAGGGTCTGATGATGGAATCAGGAGGTGTACAGTGGAACTCTTCAACCGTTACTAGTAACCCCCTCGAGTATGGGCTCATTTGGTTTGTTTGAACGAGTTGTCCTATACTTCTACCAATACACTTGCTGACGAGGGTCTGATGTTGGAGTCAGGAGGTGGACAGTGGAACTCTTAAACCGTTACTAGTAACCCCCTCAAATTTGGGCTCATTTGGTTAGTTTGGACGAGTGTTCCATACTTCTACCAATACACTTGATGACGAGGGTCTGATGATGGAGTCAGGAGGTGTACAGTGGAACTCTTCAACCGTTACTAGTAACCCCCTCAAGTTTGGGCTCATTTGGCTGGTTTGGACGAGTGTCCCATACTTTTACCATTACACTTGGTGACGAGAGTCTGATGATGGAGTCAGGAGGTGGACGGGGAACTCTTCAACCGTTACTAGTAACCCCCTCGAGTTTGGGCTCATATGGTTGGTTTGGACGAGTGTCCCATACTACTACCAATACACTTGGTGACGAGGGTCTGATGATGGAGTCAGGAGGTGTACAGTGGAACTCTTCAACCGTTACTAGTAAACCCCTCGAGTTTGGGCTCATTTGATTGGTTTGGACGAGTGTCCCATAGTTCTACCAATATATTTGGTGACGAGGGTCTGATGATGGAGTCAGGAGGTGTACAGTGGAACTCTTCAACCGTTACTAGTAACCCCCTCGAGTTTGGGCTCATTTGGTTGGTTTGGACGAGTGTCCCATACTTCTAACCAATACACTTGGTGACGAGGGTCTGATGATGGAGGCAGGAGGTGTAAAGTGGAACTCTTAAACCGTTACTATTAACCCCCTCGAGTTTCGGCTCATATGGTTGGTTTGGACGAGTGTCCCTTACTTCTACCAATACACTTGGTGACGAGGGTCTGATGATGGAGTCAGGAGGTGCACAGTGGAACTCTTCAACCGTTACTAGTAACCCCCTCGAGTTTGGGCTCATAGGGTTGGTTTGGACGAGTGTCCCTTACTTTTACCAATACACTTGGCGACGAGGGTCTGATGATGGAGTCAGGAGGTGTACAGTGGAACTCTTCAACCGTTACTAGTAACCCCCTCGAGTTTGGGCTCATATGGTTGGTTTGGAAGAGTGTCCCATACTTCTGCCAATACACTTGGTGACGAGGGTCTCATGATGGAGTCAGGAGGTGTACAGTGGAACTCTTCAACCGTTACTAGTAACCCCCTCGACTTTGGGCTCATTTGGTTGGTTTGGACGAGTGTCCCATACTTCTACCAATACACTTGGTGACGAGAGTCTGATGATGGAGTCAGGAGGTGTACAGTGGAACTCTTCAACCGTGACTAGTAACCCCCTCGAGTTTGGGCTCATTTGGTTGGTTTGGACGAGTGTCCCATAGTTCTACCAATATACTTGGTGACGGGGGTCTGATGATGAAGTCAGGAGGTGTACAGTGGAACTCTTCAACCGTTACTAGTAACCCCCTCGAGTTTGGGCTCATTTGGTTGGTTTGGACGAGTGTCCCATACTTCTACCAATACACTTGGTGACGAGGGTCTGATGATGGAATCAGGAGGTGTACAGTGGAACTCTTCAACCGTTACTAGTAACCCCCTCGAGTATGGGCTCATTTGGTTTGTTTGAACGAGTGTCCTATACTTCTACCAATACACTTGGTGACGAGGGTCTAATGTTGGAGTCAGGAGGTGGACAGTGGAACTCTTCAACCGTTACTAGTAACCCCCTCGAGTTTGGGCTCATTTGGTTAGTTTGGACGAGTGTTCCATACTTCTACCAATACACTTGATGACGAGGGTCTGATGATGGAGTCAGGACGTGTACAGTGGAACTCTTCAACCGTTACTAGTAACCCCCTCAAGTTTGGGCTCATTTGGCTGGTTTGGACGAGTGTCCCATACTTTTACCAATACACTTGGTGACGAGAGTCTGATGATGGAGTCAGGAGGTGGACGGGGAACTCTTCAACCGTTACTAGTAACCCCCTCGAGTTTGGGCTCATATGGTTGGTTTGGACGAGTGTCCCATACTACTACCAATACACTTGGTGACGAGGGTCTGATGATGGAGTCAGGAGGTGTACAGTGGAACTCTTCAACCGTTACTAGTAAACCCCTCGAGTTTGGGCTCATTTGATTGGTTTGGACGAGTGTCCCATAGTTCTACCAATATATTTGGTGACGAGGGTCTGATGATGGAGTCAGGAGGTGTACAGTGGAACTCTTCAACCGTTACTAGTAACCCCCTCGAGTTTGGGCTCATTTGGTTTGTTTGGACGAGTGTCCCATACTTTTCGAACGCAAAAGTATGAAACAGACATACCATCTGTTCAAATTGATTTTGAAAGAAACGGCGGACACCTTATCCATCCTAAAGCCATACAGTTTCCAGCAAAGTTTAATTATGGAACAGCTGAGAGACGGATGTTACCGATCATTTTGTCACGGGCCTCCACTGTCCATAAAATGCAGGGCAGTACTGTTGACCGTGCTGTCGTGTATTTGGGCTCCAGACTATTTGAGGAGGGTCAAGCGTATGTTGCATTGAGTCGCGTAAAGTCTTTAGAAGGGTTATGTATTGAGGAGCTTGATTGTGAGTAATTGACAGGTAAGAAACCGAGTAACAAAGATGCAATGAGAGAGTTGGAAACAGTGGCGGCTGGTGACTTCAGTGACCGGTAGTGCGCTAAGTACCTACCTACTTAAATACCAAATTTCCCAACACATTCCCGTCATGTTATTTTAAGATCGGGACTTCCGAATGTCTTAAACGCCTGCGTTTTATTATGTAAGTACCTAGTATGAATATTCTCAAGACACTCAATGAGTTGCAAAAAACAAGAAAAAAAAATCCAAACAAGTTTTTTAACTTATTTTTAGTACCTTTATGAATACACCCCATAGACCACAACACCACTGCAGCTTTCAAAAAGAAAACAGTCCAAAAATACTTTAAAAAAAAATATAAAAAAAACATTTGAAAAGTAGGAATTGAACCTGATTGTAAAGCCTTGCCTTTAACCAACGCTTAGGCAAATATCGGCACCACTTAATTCACAGTATCACGTGACAGAAAACACAAAACCTAACCATATCCCATTTTAAATATTCGCGCGCTAACGGGTATGTGACATCACATGACAGCGCGCTGGTATTCACGATATAGCGTCCTTGTTTGGCGCTCGTGCGCCGCACGCAGAACTCCTTTCGGCCCATACTGTTTCTATGAAATATCTTCTGTCTCACGCGCCAGCGGTGTTTTGCCGATCCCCATACATTCAGTATGGGAGACCCGCGTGCGATTTATATTCCACACGGCCTTATTCCACACTTTTACTCGCAAAAACGTGCCTTGTGATCTATAAAATAAGGTCGAATTCACATTCGTATTTATTTGGAGTACGATCTTTATGGTTTTAATGTAGTATGTTGTAAGGTATTATTTATTTTGAGTGAAGTGAAGACTTCTCGTGGTATTGTAGTGCGGCGCACGAGCGCACTTTAGGACCAGCCGCCAGTGGTTGGAAAGGATGACGAGTTTACGTAATGAATGATACGAGCCAAAAATCAAACTAAAAACGAGTAAATAAAAAAATAGGTAAAAAAACTTTTAAGTTAAACGGTTTTATTAAAAAAAAACTAGAAAAAAAACATCTGTACAAAAAACTAGAAATAATAAGGACACAAGCCTGGGCCTTCTTAAGATTTTACGTCTGGGTAAGAAATCGTGCAATACTAGCGTGCTGTCTTCTCATGTCGGATGCCAAATGGCACATTGTGTCGCTGCGTCAGCGGATTAAGTAATAAATTGAGACTTTTAACAGACTAATATAAAAACGTGGGGCGCATGTTATTTATTACGCATATTATACGCCCCACGTTTTTATATTAGTCTATTAAAAGTCTCAATTTATTACTTAATCCGCTGACGCAGCGACACAATGTGCCCTTTGGCATCCGACATGAGAAGACAGCACGCTAGTATTGCACGATTTCTTACCCAGACGTAAAATCTTAAGAAGGCCCAGGCTTGTGTCCTTATTATTTCTAGTTTTTTGTACAGATGTTTTTTTTCTAGTTTTTTTATTTAAAAATTGACAAGTCCGGTTTTGTGTGAAAAGGCTTGAAAAACAACATAAATTCATAAAAATATACCAATTAAAAAAAAATTATATTTTATTGGACAAGTACAGATTTATTTGAAAACATATCACACGAAAAAATATTATATTAGTTTCATCCGGTTTTAATTGAAAAGTAAAGTTCAATCATAATTTATTCAAATTTTAATGGGACAAGTCGGTTTTTGACTGAAAAGGCAACTTTGAGAATTATTTTGTATAGGTTAGAAGCGGTTTTGAATGAAAATACTTCAGGGACGACATAGATATGAGCTCAGAGAACAAAACAAAACCATATGGGGGACAAGTCCGGTTTTGTTCGCCGCCTCCTCAATTGATAGCACGTTTCATAAATCGAGACCCCCTTATTTTGAAAATTTTTGCTTTTTGGTTTTTTTATTTGTTGGCGTATCCGACATAATAACACATATTCTGTGAAAATTTCAACAGTCTACCTATTTCGGTTCAAAAGATACAGCCTTAGGACGGACGGACAGACAGACAGACGTTGTAGGCTTAGTAATAGGCTGCCGTATGGATACGGAACCCTAAAAACGAGTAATATGGAATATTTTATGTTTATATGTTAGTACTAAGCACGTACTTGCTTTATATAATATTTTTAATTAGAAAAATGCAAAGCGAAAATCATTGGAAAAAATATATCCCGGCCAGGATTCGAACCTAGGTCTCAGTAATACGTCACGGCCCGGTGGCGTAGTTGGTTATCGCGTTGGCGGCTCAAGCCTCAGAGACCCAGGTTCGAATCCTGACCGGAATGTATTTTTTTCCAATGATTTTCGCTTCGCATTTTTCTAATTAAAAATTCTGGAATAGATCAATAAATATCTATATGAATATTCTAGTTTTTTCGCGGATTCTCTGAAGGTTGCGGTTTCCAGTATCCGTCCGTAAAAAGGTGAAAAGTTCGAAATAATTATTCCGTTTAATTAAGACACCTGCACAGGTCAATGGAATGTTACAATTGAATTGCAGACGTCACTTAGGGTAGACAGACTCAATTTGTTTTTTAGTATACATAAACTGTTGGCGAGCCCAAGTGAGAGAGATTTAGTAATTGTTTTGAATTTCGTTGAGCGTTCTATATCCCTTAGTTAGGGACTGAAGATGAGTACTATGGGGCTGGTATTAACAAATTATTGTTAAAAAGCCATACAAATTAATTAAAAAAAACAGCAACAATATTTTGTTAAATTGTCAACAAATTGTCACCAAATTATGGCAAGTTCGAGTGCAGTCTTACTGTCATATGAATGATCAATAAACAAAATGCTTTTTTTTTTATGAAAACTGACACGGTTGGCTACATCACCTACAACATCCGTGATGTCAGCCCATAACACCGGGTGAACTAGGTGCCATGTCAGTGCTTCCCTTCATTTCATGTCGGCTACACTGAACTGGACGGAAAACACTAACTATTTACATAGCTGTTTCGACCAACGTTTCATTCAGTGCGGTGGTACCAACCCGGCCGGGTTGAACCCTACCACCTAGTAAGGTAAGAAGGTAAGGGACCTACAGTTTTTACGTGGAATCCGAACCACGGTCAGCCTCCAACGATCGAGCGGTTACCCATCCAAGTACTGACCGGCCCAGCGTTGCTTAACCATCTATAGCGACAGTCGACTGTCTGCACCACAGAGCTATCGAGGCTTGCTTCGGTAAACAACATTAATAGGTACAGCTCTACTAAATACTCATTTAAATTATTATTATTGTAACACAGGATTAATTTATTTCGAACGCTGCTGGTTAAAATTCCATCACAAAATACTCTACCGAAAACAATTTGTATGAAGGCTGGTTAAAATGCTATTATTAGTGTTATTATCTCACGATGAGCGATGTAATATGGCTGACAAGTGATTCTGTTAATGAAACACGACTATTGGCATCGCTCGAAGAGTATTTTGGGACGTGACTTCGTTACGTGGTGACTAGAGATGACAATGTGTGAGAGAAAGTTTATATCGATACCCCACACGTTTTAGCTTAATTGGCGGGTGGCCGAGTGGTTTGGGCATCGGCTTCTCATGCGAGAGGTCCGAGGTTCGAATCCGGTCGGCGGGTACGAATGAGTTTTTTCTGACGAAAAAAATTACGTGCATACCTACACCCGCTGCTTCACCGTTCGGAACCGGTGTAAAACTATAGATCCCTTCCCTTGCCCCTTACTAGGTGGTAGGCTCTAATTGTAGCCGACTGGGTTGGTAGCACCGTACTGGATGTAAGATGGCCGCATAGCAGCCTCGGTTGTGTTCTCCTCTAGTCCAGTATAGCCAGCAATCATAAATATAAATAATATCTTAATTTAACATAATATATACAATCTCACAAATTTATTCATCTATCTGTAGTACGGTGTTTCAAACATACTCCTAGGTATTATACATTCGGAGATATAACGCTTCTACTGGGTTACTATTTTTGGGTTACCTACATCTTTCAAATTCAAATTCCAGCGACGACCGCGCAATAGGTGCTCGTAAGACATGTCATATGATTCCATGCACATTCCATGTCACAAACATAATTGCTGCAAAATTCAAGAATCCCTCATTTATCGCAAATGAGCGGGCTACTTTCCCCTCACTCTTCGGTTCGCAGACCACTTCATTCTTCTAGCACGGCGGATGTCTACTAATAAAATATTATGTAAAATATTACAAACGTATTGTTTTCTAGTTCTCTACTGCGGCTTCGCTCCCGGAAACACTCGACGTTCCGATGATGACATTATAGCTTCGATGGCTGAATACGTGGATTCGGAACAAACAGGTTGTTCTCATTTTATCCAATATCTAATTAGTAATTTGTATTTTTAAGCTAAGCTACTTACTGTAAAATATTTAAGAATTATTGTAGATTTTACATCTAATTCTATAATCTATTGTAGATTCTTATCTATATCTAACTGATATCCAAGTTTAATTGAGTCAACCTCGGGAGTTCAGTGGTGCGGTCGGTCAGTACTTGGATGGGTGACCGCTCGACCGTTGGAGGCTGACCGTGGTTTGGATTCCACGTTAAACTGTAGGTCCCTTCCCTTCTTACCTTATTAGGTAGTAGGGTTTAACCCGCCCGGGTTGATACCACGCACTGAATGAAACGTCGGTCGAAACGGCTATGTAAATATAGTTTGTGTTTTCCATCCAGTTCAGTGTAGCCGGCACGACCGAAAGGAAGCATTGACATGGCACCTAGTTCACCCGGTGTTATGGGCTGACATCACGGATGTTGTAGGTGATGTAGCCAATTGTGTCAGTTTCGATAAAAAAAACCGGCTTTATTTTGGCAACGTTTTACTTGTCCGAAGCGTGAGGCCCGGGGCCGCGTCGCGTCGCGAGTGCCTTATGTATGAGTGTGGACGCGGTGCCAAAACATGTCTCTCGTTGGAATTTAATACAGCAGCGCTTGGAACAATCACCGCAAGGTCGACACTCGAGTTTATGGTTCGACTATTCTGTTTGGAATGTAACAAATTACTTAATGTCAGATAACAATGGTCTGAACTGGTGGAAACTTGTTTTCATACAACTTTGTGTAATAAAAAGATATAAAATAAAAAAAGGAGAAAGATAATAAGGAAAGATCAGTAGAAAATGCTGTAGTCGGGCTATTTGTCTATTCGAATCCAACTACAGTATTTTCTACTAATCTTTCCTGGTTTCCTTAATTTTTTGACGTGATATTTTTTAGCAGTCGGGTTTTTTAAATATTTAATGTTTTATATTTAACAATGATACCCTACTCGATGGGGCTTGAGGAAAACTATTTTTAAAGTTTGACCCTTATTTTTTGCTTCGCGCAGTCGGGTAAAAAGAAGTAGGTAGCGATCTCAGTCTTAAAGGACTTTAACTGTTAAAAAGAATACAATTTCATACTATATACCAAAGGTATAACTTCAGTTATTTATTTGAGAAATAATAATATGTATGTTTTTATCTGACAGAACGGATAAAAGAACTCGCCTGGAGACTGATAAATTATTTCCAAATTCGAATTATCGATCCATCGTGTCGATGCATTAACAATTATTTTTACATTTATACAGTACACATTGATTTATTGATTTATATACACGCACACATAGACCTATTTGAGTTTCGAATGTTATCTGCGGCTGATTTTCGGACTGTTGCTATAGGCTGTCTAGCCTGTTAATACGACGTTTGACACCCAGGTTATAGGATTCCGGAAACACACTCGCCGAAAGACAGTTCCACACCCTAGCGGTGCGAAAAGGAAACTATTTTGAGAACCAATGGGTATTCAAAAACCCAATGTCAACAACAAAAGGGTGCTGAGTTTTTCTGGTGCCGTTCCACCCGTATGGAACAGCGGCGCTTCAGCGGATACTAGTAGCTTTTATTTCTAATTAAATTATCTCTCTTCACTAAACAGACACAATACCTTTCAATAAAAGCGAATAACCTGTTTGAATAGACACGATAATTGTCCACAGAATCGCGTTCCAATACTAATTCACTCGATTAGATAGTTAAACGTGTCGACTAGAACAAAGCTTGGTACCAAGGTGCGACGACACCTTATTAGCAAATGGACTGACCCATATAACGCTCGTTGACTGCCGCTGCCGCACCGGACTATAGCGGAAACAATGATCAACTGAAAGTGGGTACATACCGAATGAACGAGAGCGAACGAACACAGGCGCACAGCGTGGGAACTGCGAACGACCGCACGCATGATTGCGCTGGGAATATTGACCGAATAATTTTTTTTCGCTCATTTGACTTTAGCAGAGCGGCAGAAGTAGGATTATTACACATGAATGAATACACATAATGCTGCATGTTGTGTTTGATTTTAAATGTTTGCTCTATTGAAATAGTTTTAGAAATATATTTTACAACTAGCTTTTGCCCGCGGCTTTGCTTCGCGTGACTTTTTAATCACAGCTCAGGCCGCCGATGACGTAGCGTTATGATTTATAGCCGAAAACCATGTTGAGATGTGACAGGATGTAACAGTGAAAATCGTATGTAAATCGATAAAGTGATTCTCGAGTTATAAGGATATTGACGTACGTTACACAGCCGCCGGCCGACGCACGCCGGTCGGTCGCCCGTAGAAACTTCGCTTTATTCGCTTAGGATATCAACACTGAACTTAGTCAAATAACGTTATGTGCTTACTGTCTACAACGCAAGTGAGCAGTTTATGTTGAAATCCCTACTGTGTAATAAATAAATACATGTAAATCTCTATGCTGGTCCGACCGATATGTATATTAGCTGCATTACTGAGCCGAGTACCTATGTCCTCAAACTTTTATATACAAAACGTACAATGCCACGCTGTTGTTCCCGTTTGTAGGCGCTCGTTCGCCTTCGTTAGCTCTCGTTCCTTTGGTGTGTTTGACATGTTACTGGTTCGAGCTAGTAAAAAGTTGGACGGATAACAAGAGTCGCTAAATTTGTAACTCTGCGGCAAATGGTAGAACTGGGAAGAAATTGCGACATGCTTTTTTCTGGCATTTTAAAAATGTTTTAAGAGGCGGCGGCAGCGCGGAAACGGAGCGCTGCCAAGAATATACTATTTAGGTTAAAGTGAGTGCTTATAATCTTGTATAATTCTATTTTATAATCTCTTCATACTCTATTTACTTTTATACTAAAATAAGAGTAGATATTAAATATTAAGGAGGTTAAAGTTTATAAAGACGAGCTGCACCTTGATTGTGCAAGCATAAATGGAAGGGGGTAATTTTTCAAGGTAATGCTTTTGAGATATTTGTATTTTTGCCGTCAGAAAAATTGTATTACAATTTCTGATACTATTTATTTGTGCCATGTAAAATTACACATGCAATACGATCGTGGATCATCTCTAAGAGATGTATGAAAATTGTGTTTGGATGTTTGAATGTAGCATTTAGAATTTAGATAGTTCTTTAGATAAATCCATGGAATCTACTCGTAGTTTCAAATTTTTTGCACATTTTTAACTTGATATAGTTAAAAATGTGCCAAAAATTACTAAGACTACTGAACTTAAAATTGTAATAAACATGTTTTTTTTAACCTTACAGTTAAATCTTTCCAATTATATGTGACACGATAAGTTAATTTAAACATTTTTTATTAGTACCAAACTGCACCCCTATATTAATCTAAAATTAAATTGTATTGAGCTACATATGTGCGCGTCATCAACATGTATCATTATGCCAAATTTCAAGTCTCTACGTCACTTAGTTTTCGAGAAAAACCTCTCTTGACAGACTGACGGACACGGGAGTGATCTTATAAGAGTTCAGTTTTTACCTTTTAAGGTACGGAACCCTAAAATACAGCTCGATACCGACTGTACGTAATTCGTACTGAGTCTTACATTAAAAACTCATATCATGCATGATGCAGTTCTCCCGAAAGGTTAGGCAGGTAAGCGTTGTTTCAAACGATCATCCGACACAAAGAGGAATTATATACCTATAGAGTTATCGCTCCGATGAAATATACAGAGAAGCGGTGTCCCAGCGGCTGAGGTATGGGGTAAGGTAGCGGGGAGGCGGAGCGCAGAGTCGAGCGGAAGAGGGGAGCGCGCGCGGGGCGGTAAGCGTGCAGGGGTAGGGGGAACGATCGCACTCGTGCGTCGGTGTGCATATTGTCTTTTCATTCTAACACTTCATCTCCAGATTCGCCATCGCACCTTCGCATCGACGAAGATGTGTAAATGTATTAGTTTAAAGTAGGCGAGGCGTGATCGCAGCAGGCAGGCGACGACTGCGCACTGATGCCTCTCGCGCTCGACTAAGAGACTTGAGGACCGTGAACCGCAACTCGTTGGAACATGTTAGTTGGCCGAGTGGGTTATCTAGTACGCTAGTACATAATACATCTTTGACCCGACATCACTTTCGCTTCAGCCGCGCGGGTGAATCTAAATAATTCATGTGTATGTAAATAGGCATACGGAAACATTGAACACCTTCCAGTCCAGCGCGTACGACTGCCGAACTTCACCTTTACTTTTATCGTATAATCTGGCCCTGTGGGATCCGGCGAAGAATAATCCAACTGCATCTCTCCCCGTGCTTGCCGTAAATGGTGATTTGTTTATTGTTTATTTAGCATCTACTGGCAGTACACTGCGCTCAGATTTGTCATATTTACATTGTAACATTCCGCCAGTTCGATTATTATAGCGAAGAAGAACTGACAAGAAACTTCACTAGAATTTTTTTCAATGTGCACTTAGTCTACTTTACAATCATGTTTGCCACTGCCTAGACACGCATGTGCTGATTTATGACAGATGCAGTAATTCATGACAAAGTGAAAACTAATATGAAATTGTATGAAGTTATATACCCCCATACTGCCACATGAAGCAGGCCAGTCTCCACTAACAGCACACAAGCACCACACCTGGTCCAGCCTTCGCCTCCTCCAAGTTCTCAAGGGACAAAGGCTAGCATCTACCATCCGTCACATTATCAGGGTTCTCTCCCAAATCATGCAGCAGATCAGCCTTTCCCAAAGTATGGGTCGCGAACCACTTGTGGGTTGCGAGCGGATATTGGGTGGGCCCTGAAACTGATGGGACGACAGTCGCAAACCGAGGCTGCTATGCGGCCATCTACCATACACTACGTCACAAGTGGCGGGTGGCCGAGTGGTTTGGGCATCGGATTCTCATGCGAGAGGACCGAGGTTCGAATCCGGTCGGCGTGTACCAATGAGTTTTTTCTGACGAAAAAATTTTACTTGCATACCTACACCTGCTGCTTCACCGTTCGGAACCGGTGTAAAACTGTAGGTCCCTTCCCTTTGTCCCTTACGCTTAGGCTCAAATTGGATAGGATAGGATAGGTAGCCGACTGGGTTGATACCACCGTACTGGATGTAAGATGGCCGCATAGCAGCCTCGATTGTGTTCTCCTGTAGTCCAGTATAGCCACCATCCAGGGAAGTCTACGGTATGGCACCTACCTTCTCGGAGGTGATATGGGCTGGTCGAACATGTGCTTTGGCCCCTCCGACTCAGCCGATCATACCGGATTAAATTAAAAAAAACTAGTTTTACACCGGTTCCGAACACTGAAGCAGCAGGTGTAGGTATGCACGTACATTTTTCCTTCAGAAAAAAACTCATCGGTGCATATCGGCCGCAATCGAACCTTGAGATAGAGAGTCCAAGTCAAGACCGCCCCGACCACCCGCCGCTTAATACTCTACCACTGTTGTAAGCAAGCAACATTGTACAGCTTCCAGAGTGTTCCGCCGCCGCGCCGCGCCGCCGTGGAACTTCGTCTTTACTTTCATTGTATAATCTGGACAATGCCCTCTTGTTGAGGGTATGAATTCCAGTCGAGGCAAACACCCCGAGAGTTTTGGCTTTTTGTTCACAAAGGTATCCACCCTTTGTCGAGTTTGCATAGAGACTGACTTTTCTCAGGTCTCGACTGACTGAAGTGCTGACTTATTATTAATGGGATATTGTGAGCAAGGATTTTGTTTAGACCACGGAGAGAATATATTAGAGGAGTCGGTCTATGCAAACTGGGTACTTACGTCGCCACTCGCCACTAACTGGGGGCATACGACATCGAAGTGGGCGTATTGTTGTATCAGTCGCGCGCGTTCGTGGAGTGGTACCGATATGGAGATATGTAAGATTGCACTAGTGATAACTGCATCTAAATCTGTTGAGTCATTCTTGACTCATAATACGTGAACGTACATACAAATCGTCGCAGAGAGACTCAGCACCCTTTTGTTGTTGACATTGGGCTTTTGCGAACCCATCTGTTCTCAAAATTATTAAATTCTCGCTTTGTAACCAGTTTCGAAAAAAAAAGAATAATTCCGCAACCAGTTACGAAACTCAGTTACGTACGCGGCCGGAAGGACCACTAGGGTTTTGAACTGTCTTCCGGCGAGTGTGTTTCCCGAATCCTTTAACCTGGGTGTCTTCGAACGAGCCTAGCACCGAGTCCGCCAATCTGATTTACTGAGAGTGGTTTAGCGAGCAGAGGTGATTTCGGCTCTGTCGACTGCACCATTGGTCTCTGGGCGCAGCCACCCATCTTGGTTTACATAAAAAAAATTTGGTGTCTGTAAAGTCGGTTTATGAACGATAGTTTTACGTGATGGCGTGGAATTATCGTAGTACATAGAGCAAAGATCAGTAATTCTATTTCCAGTAGAAAGATTAATCATGTTGTGACTGGCCATCAATAAACTTCTGTTGTCTGATCTTGACAGTTTTACTGCTTAAGACGTTTCCATGGTAACTTTGACTATACCGATTGTGCCTCTCTATCGCTTGTTACGCGCTCTCGCTTGCATACACAGGCTCAGATGGAACGTGACACTTTTTCGTGGGTGCAGCCGGTGTTCATCTATTTATAAGACGTGACGTCATCACGTCAAAATATACAAACCATGGACCTTGTATACATGATGGGCAAGAAACGACCTAAGCATACAAAATAAACAACATTATCTCTATCGGACCAGTAACCGCAGAGTGCAACGCAACAGGCAGGGGAACAAATGTTGTATACAGAATGTTTCAAGGTTTCGTAACTTCAGGTTTCCAAAGGGGTTGATATTTGAAGACGAAAATATCTGCAACTTTTTTCCAAATTCGGTAATTTTACAGTTTTTCATATAAAAAGATATGAAAATAGTTTCATCGAGCTTTGGTGGACGGTTAACGTCCACTTGTATTAAATAAAAATAAAATGACTAACTGTCATGTTTAACTAGTAGAATTGATCTGAATGTAGATAATTCCAAACACTTAAATTTTAATGACATCAAAAGAAAAAGGAGACTGGACTAGGTCATTGCATTCCCTAGACAGCACTGTTCGCAAATCTGCTGCAACTGTCCATCGAGTTTTTATTACAATTTTCAATTGTTGTATGAAAAAAAAAAGGAATTTAGATTTGAGTGATAAGGATTTTTTTCTTCTAATAATGAGTATTTTCTATGTCTGAAATTTTTCAAGCCTATCCTGAAACACCCTGTATATTCAAAATTTCATTGTAAAGCCAGATGCACTCAACACACAAGTTTATGAAACATACTGAATATTACATTGTATAGTATACAACGCTGAGGAGAAAACCTCAACCTCGGTAGCTCGGTGGTGCAATGGATTGATGGAGAAATTGGATGGGTGACCGTTCGACCGTTGAGTCCGTCCACGTGGTTCGAATTCCGCGTAAAACTGTAGGTCCCTTCCCTTCTTACCTTACTAGGTGGTAGTTCTTAACCCGTTCGGACTGATACCGCCGCACTGAATGAAAGGGCGATCGAAGTGGCTATATAAATAGTTTGTGTAGTCCGTGCCGGCTACACTGAAATGGTTTCGACCATTTCAGTGTAGCCGGCACGACTACAGGGTAGCGCTGACATGGCACCTAGTTAACCAAGGTGTTATGGGCTGACATCACGGGTGTGGTTATGTGATGAAGCCGATCTGTCAGATTCCATTAAGAGAAGTCTGTTAAGCGCGAAAGTTATTCACACACACAGGGTTCCGTAGCCATTTCATTCTTGTACGCATAGCGATTGTGCGCAGCGATCACACACGTTCGCACACGTTCGCACACGATCGCACACGATCGCACACGATCGCACACGTTCGCACACGATCGCACACGGTCGCACACGTTCGCACACGATCGCACACGATCGCGCCGTGCGCGCGCGGCGACGGCGCGGCGGCGGCGCGGCGGGGGCGGCGCGGCGGCGGCGGCGCCGTCCCCGCGCCACAGTCCACTAGAATGCTTATTTCTCAATAACTATTTGAGATATAAACTTCAAAATAGTTTTCATGCCATAGTAAGGACTAAATAGACAACTTTATTAATAATAGTTAGTGTTTCAGCAAAGTTTCCGATTTATATATTGATTTAATAATCAAGTGGTGTGTAGTTTATATATTCACCTATGTATATATAAATATATACATATACTCGGTTTATTAACGGCCGTGGCTATAGCGATAAGGAATCTAGTCTAGATAAGTAATTTACGTTCTTGTGGCTTATCGCGACCTTGCATTTCAATGTCGCTCTATCTCACTCGTGGCGTATATTTACGCTATACCAGCTTTTACCCGGGGCTTCGCTCGCGGTATACTTGATTGCGAGCGAAGCCGCGGTAATCCACAATAAACACTATAAAGCTATAAAATACTACAACTACTAATACTAACATACAACTTATTCGTGCCTTGTTTTTTTTTTTTTTTATTGTTATTGAAACTGACACGGTTGGCTACATCACCTACAACATCCGTGATGTCAGCCCATAACACCGGGTGAACTTGGTGCCACGTCAGTGCTTCCCTTCGGTCATGCCGGCTACACTGAACTGGACGGAAACAGTCCTTTTGTCCTATTACTTTACACGTTTAGTAAAGTAATAGGACAAGATAATTCTCAAGGAGCAAACAGACGTGTGGGGCCGGTACTTTAAAAGAATAGCCCCACTGCATCTCTCCCCGTGCATGTCGTAAAAGGCGACTAAGGGATATGACTCCCTTCTTATATTACTAGGTGGTAGGGTTTACCCGCCCGGGTTGGTACCACCGCACTGAATGAAAGGTCGGTCGAAACGGCTATGTAAATAGTTTGTGTTTTCCGTCCAGTTCAGTGTAGCCGGCATGACCGAAGGGAAGCACTGACATGGCACCAAGTTCACCCGGTGTTATGGGCTTACATCACGGATGTTGTAGGTGATGTAGCCAACCGTGTCAGTATCCAAAAAAAAAAAAAAAATTAAATAGCCATTGCAATCTATAAGGCGTAGAATTTATTTTAAATACAATAGCTATAAACTACAAACTATATACAATAAACTATTTATCTAGGCAAAATAATTATTACGAGAAATGGTTTATGTGTATGACAGACATGAGTTAACAAACAAACATACGTATGTTTTGCCTTCACCGTAGTCAAAGGAGTAATGGGATGTTAATGCAATTAAATTGTCTTGTTATGTAAGTATGTAAATGTATTTAAATAAAATCCAGAAGTGTTCGAAATAATATTATGTTTCTACATACGTATTTTTTCATAAGGAAACACTGACAGGCCCTCGAAACGTTATGTTCAAGGTTATCGATATCGATATTCATAGAACGTGATAGCTACATAAATAATAATAATAAATACGTAAACACAATTTAAAATAAATTGTACTGTGTGGGGCTCGCAATTTAAAATAATAGCTCCACTGCATCTCTCCCCGTGCATGTCGTAAAAGGCTACTAAGGGATAAAGACAAGATTGCGTGCTAAAGGGCGACAGGATAGCCGCCTCTTCACCTAGGCACGGTCCGTCCACCGAGTCTGCAGCGGGTGGGTTTTTGTGCCTTACTTGCTGCTTGATAGTTATCTGGTCCGAATAATTTGCTAAACGTGGTGGTCGGTGCTGTGCTATAGTTTAAAAGAGTACCTGCAACACAACTCCGATTACTCTGCTTAGTCCAATTGTCGGGATACAGCGTGTGGTATGTATGTATGTTGTACAAAGAAAAATATACATACCTATAGTCTTGCCTGTCGAAATTAAGGAGAAATTATGTTTTTTTTTTTTTTTTTTTTATGGAAAGCGCGACATGTGGCACCGTTTCACTTACGAGTAGGTGACTTACGATAACCATGGATATTCTGTGATGCACGGGGATTGCGAATGCCATGCCGGCGTGACAGGAGCCTTTTCACGCCCCTTTTGTAAGTGTACGTTAAATGAAAACATTTATGTGATTGTGTGTTTCCTTTTCGGATTGAAACAACGCAACGGTCTCAGTTATAAATAGCTAACCTATTCTAACCTTATATACAGAATAGCTTCACATAATAACAGTTACTTTGTGTTAACAAAACTAGACAGATCCTTGTTTTCAGTACAGTCAGATCAACGAGTAGTTACTAAACAACCCTGGTATTATACAAATTACCTAATAATTAAAGAATTTTAAATGAACTTTGTGCATTTTAAGGTTTGAAATTATATTATATTCGAATAGTCCCACGCTTTTAAATTTAAATACATTATTTAAAGAACAAATGTTTTAACGCTGTACAAGTTGTGTGCGTAGTAAAGGTGCAGTTAATTTCTTTCTTCGCCCACTGCAAACTTGGCAATCGGTTTGCTTACCATGTGGTTTAGGTACTCGAAAACTACTCAAGCGATTTACATGGAATTTTTACCCATATGATCTGTGATGTTTGAGTACGTATTACATATTGACATTTGTGTAACATTTTTTTTTATATAGAGCAGGCTATGCCCTACAATCAGTCGAATGAAGACGTATCTCTTATGCTTATAAGGGTTGTAGTATAGTATGTTGTTACTCACATTTGTGTAGGTAACATCAAACCATCTCTATAGGGATCGAGTAAGAAAGTAATCGATATCGGGTATCGGTTGGCCAATATACATATGTGATGCGATTGGGGTTACTTTCATTGAGGGTATATACAGGGTGCATCAAGATAGGTTTGTGAAACTTCAGGAATAGAAAGTATTCATTATTAGAAGAAAAAAATCCTTATCACTCAAATCGAAATTCCGTTGTTTTTTTGGTCATACAAAAGTTGGAAATTGTAATAAAAACTCGATGGACAGTGAGACTGGAGAGTGCAGTGAACTAATTCAGTCCTCTATTTATTTTGAGGTCATTGAATTTTCAGTGTTTGGAATTTACCTACACGCAGTACAATTGTACTAGTTATGTATGCAACCTACCCATTTTTATTCATGAGTTAGATTTTATTTTTTCTTTAATAAAGGCGGACGTTAACCATCCACCAAATCTTGAAGAATAGTGTTTCACCAAAAAGTACTGTAAAATGATCGAATCTGGGAAAAAGTTTCAGAGTTTTTCGTCTTCAAATATGGGCCCCTTTTGAACCCTGAAGTTGCGAAAACCTATCCTGATACACCTGTATAATTTACGTGAACGCAACTCGGCCTTCGGCCTCGCCCTCCGCGAGTCGGTGGCTCAAATAGCTTCAAACAATTTTCGTCACATGTAGGTACTCGGATGTGTTCATTTTCGTCACATGTAGGTAAATGTTCATTTATATTATTTGGCGAGTTATTGTTATGTGACCAATAAAGAAACAGTTTCATTTCAATCAGATTTGATATAAAACCGACTTTCAAGCGAGCGGAGTTGTGGGCGGATCGAGTATTTAAATATAATAATTTCTTATACTTATATTCAATACAATGATTAGTGTTGTGTTCTAAAAAAATAATTTAATGTACTGTCATGAATTTCTCTACACTTTCGTAATATGTACAACATAATTATGTTATAATAACAACAATGCTACAAGATATCGCTGACTTCAACTTACGTTTAACTGCGGCGGCGTGGGCGGACGCTGGGGCGGGCGGCGACTTCAAAGGCGGCTTTGTTGTGACGCCGACGACGTCGACTGCGGGCGCCACGGGCGGCGGCCGCTCCGCTGCGCAAACACACCCGGTTAGATGCAACGCCACAGAATGTGAACAAACGAGAAAGGATGCAGGAGAAACAACAAATTATTACTATACTCTGATTAAAAGTTGTATCTTATAGAAATGCATTATTGTTCCATGAACTCTTTACAAAGAGAACAGGCGGATCTTCACTCAAATTCTTGAGAGCTGTAGCTTGTAGCTGTAGGTAGTGTTATTAGTCAAAATTTATTCTCTTCAAAAAGAAGACATTTAATTTTGCTAGCTTTTGCTGAACATTGAAAAAAAACGTATTTTCCCAATTGTAAAAAAAAACTTTGCATATGTCTTTCTACGATTAAGTATAAACATTTGGTTCACTATTCACCAAATGTCATACTTTAGTTGACGTTGCATGACACAATGTTTTGTGTTTTCAACGAAAAATAAATAAATTTTCCAAAAGATATGAAGTTCAGAAATATAACTAGAAATATATTTTGAATTAATTTGAACACCTTTCGTCTATGCCTTCCCCATTGGGAAACAGGCACGACTTTATTTATCTGTATGTAAATTTACAACGTAGGACACTTGCGATAAAATTGCGAACAATTTGGGAAAATATAGCGTTTAGAATGTGGGCAACAGCCAGACAGCGTGTGAAGCAGCTGCCCCGGTATATCTTTACCGTCGCCGTCCAGTGGGAAAGCTGTTCATACATTTTCATACATTTTGGCTGTGCGGACGTGACCGTACTGTTATCGTCTAGAAGAAGGCAGCCAATGCCTTTTGAAGTAACCGTTCGTATATGTTAAGTAGTATGAGAGACGAGGGTCTAAGGCCTAAGCATGCCCTTAAAGAGATTTCTTCCAGTCAACGATAAAGTAACTACCTATTATCGGTTATTGTTTATTGTATAATTTAATCCATAGGTACTTATAGGCAACCTACGCTTGGACATGTCGATGTACGTTTCAAACAAATAAACATAAGTCAGAATTATTGCAGAATACACAACTTCCAGACATAATTTAAAAAAAAACCGCATGCAAATCGGTGCACTTTTTAAGATAAGAATTTTTTTGATTACTTAATTACTTGATACTTGATTACAAACATAGCTCGGAACCATCCCGATTAAACCAGCTTTCTAATAAAACGCACCCAAATCGGTCCATCCGTTTGGGAGCTAAGTACGATGCCACAGACAGACACACCCTTACACAACTCGCACACAAACACACACGTTAAACTTATAGCACCCCTCTTTTTCCATAGGGGGTAAAAAACAAAAACACTTAAAACGATACAGACAATGATAATAAAACAAATAATAAAATTGTATACAAAGCAGAAGCTTTGTCTATTTCGCTCAAAATTTAGGATTAACTTTACCACATTGTAGACTTATCTGATGTTGACCTAAGCTTTATGAAAACTTTATTATTATTTGTGTATTCACTGGTGAAGTCCACGTCACATTTCTGTTTCATTATTCTGTTCGCACCGTAGACTTAGGCGCGCGCGGACAAGGCGGAAGGCTAAGCCGTCGAGCGCCGACACGACGTGTCAACATACCTACACACAAGAGGAAGATGACAGCGAAGTATAGCCAGATTGAATGCCGATTGCCTCACCTCACATGGCAAATCGGAAACACAGTCCAAAAGGGAAGTACTTTGAGACTTATCTGTTGTTGACCTAAGCTTCGTGAAAACTTTATTATTATATGTGTATTCACTGGTGAAGTCCACGTCACATTTCTGTTTCATTATTCTGTTCACACCGTAGACTTAGGCGCGCGCGGACAAGGCGGAAGGCTAAGCGGTCGAGCGCCGACACGAAGTGTCAACATACCTACACACAAGAGGAAGATGACAGCGAAGTATAGCCAGATTGAATGCCGATTGCCTCACCTCACATGGCAAATCGGAAACACAGTCCAAAAGGGAAGTACTTTGAGACTTATCTGTTGTTGACCTAAGCTTCGTGAAAACTTTATTATTATATGTGTATTCACTGGTGAAGTCCACGTCACATTTCTGTTTCATTATTCTGTTCACACCGTAGACTTAGGCGCGCGCGGACAAGGCGGAAGGCTAAGCGGTCGAGCGCCGACACGAAGTGTCAACATACCTACACACAAGAGGAAGATGACAGCGAAGTATAGCTAGATTGAATGCCGATTGCCTCGCCTCGCATGGAAAATCGTCGTTTAAGGGGCGGGTGTCCGAGTGGTTTGGGCATCGGCTTCTCATGCGAAAGGTCTGCGGTTTGAATCCGGTCGGCGTGTATCAATGAGTTTTTTCTGACGAAAAAAATTACGTGCATACTTCACCTGCTGCTTCACCGTTCGGAACCGGTGTAAAACTGTAGGTCCCTTCCCTTGCCCCTTACTAGGTGGTAGGCTCTAATTGTAGCCGACTGGGTTGCTACCACCGCACAGGATGTAAGATGGCCGCATAGTAGCATCGATTAGTGTTCTCCTCTAGTCCAGTATAGCCAGCAATCCAGGGAAGTCTCCGGTATGGCACCTATCTTATCGCAGGTGATATTGGTTGGTCGAAGCATGCGCTTTGACCCCTCCGACTCAGCCACCCATACCGGATTACATAAAAAAAATCGAATACACAGACCAAAAGGGAAGTACTGGGATGATGCATGGTGCTGACACCAAGTGATGTACCCAGCCATGTTAGGTTCCAAAAAAGTCTTAGTGCCTCGGCACTAACGGTTGACGTAAGAACATCACTCGGGAGAGTGGCGCGTTACCAAATCTCAATTCACTTAGATCCCGGTATAGATGTTTACACATAAAAAAATGCATTGGCATAATGCATATGCCATATGCACAATAAAACAGGACTTGACTGGTGTTATATATAGTAAATCAATAAAAATAAAAATGTTGTAAGTTTGTTTTCTTTTAATCTTGTCCAAACATTCAATGTCACTGGTTATGTATGAACGAAGAAGCGGTAGAAAATGAAGCTAAAATTGTTTACTAAGTAATGAAATAAAATAATAAGCCTCCTCCCCGCTTCTAATTACATTCAGCAACTGAAACTAAAGGTTATGTAAACTAAATGCATAAATGTACCCTAGCCACATAACAGCGATCTGCGGCCGTCTGCTTTCTTGTTTCTTGATATGTGGCCCTGGCTGGCCTACCCATATGGGTCATATGACCTTCAGCTTCAGTCATATGACTGAAGGTAACTTTATATTTAATAAAATATGTTTAAAATTTACATTTGTCATTGTTATTTTACTTATTTAATTAAATAAATGCATTTATATCTATTTGTAATCATAATTTGATTACATTAAGGTTATATTATAATCAACACCGATTACTCTGCTTACCCTGATTGTCGGTAAGTAGTATGTATGCATGTATGGTTCGGATGCCCTTACAAATCTGTAGTCCACCGGGTTGACTGGAGGAATTTACCTAAGGCAATAGGTCCGCTTTGCCATTAAGTGGCATAAACATATAACATACTTACACCACATCGTCACGACTATTTTCTAATGGAGAAGGCAGATACAACGGATCTCCACGTGCCACGATCCCAACACACCAATGACGTCTGATAATATCCGTACGAATATAAAGTCAAATTTCTCGAGAGCTCTTTGAGCCGAAATGTGCCGTAATTAGAATCCTCAAACTCAAACGAGACTTTAATCTTAGAAAAGAAAAAAAAAAAGGAAAATTTTCTCAGGGACGCGTCATATCAAATTCGGAAAAGCTGACGTGATAAGAAGCTTACGGAGAATTGGACTCTAACATCACAAAAGGTACAGTTATACATTTCATTACCTGTTTCAGGAGGTTTGTAATGGACTTGTTGTTATAATATATTACAATAATTTGATTCTTTTTAGTTTAGGGTCCCCTCGCAAAATCCGAAAAAAAGGAACCCTTATGGAGGTCACTCTGGTGTCTATCTCTCTGGCGGCCACACGCAGATAACCCCGGATCTAATGAACCGATTTTGTCTTTATACTTATACCCAGCAAATGTTCATACCTCTGTTTGCAATAATTGCTAGGTAACGTTTGCTATACTAAACTTTAGTATGTCCTGTACGTAACTAATATTATTAACGTAAGGACATGCTCCGTAAATATCCAACTCAATAATCCCTCACTAAAGTGGGGGTCAAAACATAGTAAGAACAACTGCCAAAATTACGAAAAAACTATTTGGAAAGTGAATATTAATATCAAACATGTATGTATGTATGTATGTATGTACATATGTATGTTCCTCCATCACTCTTATACTGAACATCCGAATTTGACAGGATAGGCTAAATATAATTCAGTTCCGGTTACGCTAAGATATATATCATATAATCAATATAATCAAAATCAAGGTACTGTAGCGGGATTACTTACTTTCTTCATTTTAAATACGAATTTCACGCGAGCGAAGCCGCGGGCAAAAGCTAGTGAATGAATAAATGGATATTAAGTATTATTTTGACCCCCACGTTAGTGAGGACATTAATTGAGTTGGTATTACTATAGCATGGGCGTGTCCTTACGTTAGTAATACGTAAGTCAATGGTTCTGTATTTTTTATGTTACGTGCCAGAGAATAATATATTTTCTTAATTTGTTAGTTATATATAATGCTGTCTGACACTAACACTGAAAAAATTTACCCATAGGCAAAAAGTTGGCAATATATTTTTATTCATGCATGCGTAAACATTGACCAAATAAACAACGCATTATATTCCTGAAATAAACCTAAAATCTTTGACACATTTGGCCTACATTGCAACGAGCTATGCCTTTAGAATTTAGATAATAGAGTAATTAAACCAACAAAACGCCTGTCAAACATCCCAAGCATCTCCTTCAATCAGCCGGGCTACGAGGCACACACAAACTTACCCACTCAGCTTCCGCGTCGCGCCTCAACTCAAACATCGCCAACTCCATCCAACTTGCACGGCCAACTTGCATCCGCAGCTCCGTCACAGCTCCGAGCCGGCATTAACCCACTTCACAGAACAGTAACCGATCCTATTTATGTTCAACACCTAAAATAATTGGGTCCAGAAATTCACGTCCTAGCGCCATAACTTGGAAACAGCTAAAGCGATCGGATCAGGCAGGAACTCGAATGCACCAGACAAACCTTCACTGTGAAACTCGTTATGATATTCAATTTCGTATCTTCACTCGAGATAGACTCGACGCAATCGATTTCAAAATGTTGTTCCGTGGTATCGGGGCTGACCGTTAGAGTCTCTAGAAATCATAATAGTGAAACGGGAACTGTTAACGTTACGCTCTCGCCTGAAGTGACAAAGTAAATTAAATTTAAACGTTGTTGCTTCTGGTTAGACGGCTAGAGACTGTACGGTTCGGCAGCTGGCCAAACAAGCCGACATTTACCCAGGACTAGTTCAAACTGTGACTGCCAGGGCGATGTTAAATTTAACCGTAACACAGTTATTAGGGGATACCGATTTCACAAACTAAAACAAAAGGTTAACTTTCAAGATTTTTTAATTTACATAATTAGGGTTCCGTAATGTTTTTACGTCTGTCTGTAGTAATCTATAACCGAAAAAAAAAACAATTACAATCTTTCTCGAAATATTCGTATACCGTGTTGCAGCAGTCGCTACAACGGGAGCATCGTTGAAAAATACAGTTTCCACAAAAAATTATTCACAAATTGTATGTAACTTTCTATTTTAACTTTCTATTGTATGACACTTTCTCACCAACAGAGTAGTAGAATCCTGAGCAGTCTACCCAGTGAAGTTGTGAATGCTGTCTCCGTGAATACTTTTAAAAAACCAACTGGACATATAAAAAAAACAAACATAACTAAGTGTTGTGGTATAGGCGCATCAGCTAATAACTGTTAGCCTATCTATAAAAACGGACGGGTTGCACTCCGGGAGTGCCGGCAGAAGTGAAAACTTAAACATCAACGTTCTGCATTTTTGAATATTTTGGAATGGTTAGGGAATAATTTCGCACGAATTGTTTTATTTATCAGTATAAAAGTACTATTATTAATGTGGTATTTGTAGTAATTGTACCGTGTGGGGCCGGTACTTTAAAAGAATAGCCCCACTGCATCTCTCCCCGTGTATGTCGTAAAAGGCGACTAAGGGATATGACTCCCTTCTTATATTACTAGGTGGTAGGGTTTAACCCGCCCGGGTTGGTACCACCGCACTGAATGAAAGGTCGGTCGAAACGGCTATGTAAATAGTTTGTGTTTTCCGTCCAGTTCAGTGTAGCCGGCACGACCGAAGGGAAGCACTGACGTGGCACCAAGTTCACCCGGTGTTATGGGCTGACATCACGGATGTTGTAGGTGATGGAAGCCAACCGTGTCAGTTTCCATAAAAAAAAAAAAAAATGTGGTAAAATACAATATTCATTTATTGCGCCATCGTAGACAAATATGACAATTTATATTACATAAAAAATTTAACACTACAGAACTATTATAATTATTTTACATCAAAAAGTTGATTTCTCAGAAAAATCAACTTTCATCCATAAATCTTATGCTTTTTCGATCAGGCTGCGGATCTGACGCGAGTTTAACATTTTTTACCCATCTAAAAAAAGTGCCAAGCGCCGCTAAAGAAGTTTCGAATCTTACGCTTTTTCGGTCAGGCTACGGATCTGACGCGAGTTCTGACGCGAGTTAAACATTTTTTACCCATCTAAAAAAAGTGTCAAGCGCCGCTAAAGAAGTATTCACTTCAATAATAGTATTTTAAAAACGATATCTACTGTATGAACAACATCTAGTGCATGTGCACATACGCTCGTTTTGAGCTGCCGGGTCTGATGGACACCGCTCCTCTTCCCTGTCACCCCATCCTAATACACCTACTTTTAGATGGGGCGAAAGCGTACCTACATTTTTTTTTAATTAATATTTCGGGTACTAGAGACTGGATATACAGGGTGTTTCAGGGTAGGGTTTCGTAACTCCAGGGCTCGAAAGGCGGTCCATATTTGAAGACGAAAAGCTCTTAAACGTTTTCCCAGATTCGGTCATTTTATAGTACTTTTGGTGAAAATCGTTTAATCGAGATTTGGTGGACGGTTGACGTCCACCTTTATTAAATAAAAATAAAATGCCTAACTTACATGCTTAACTAGTAGAATTGAACTGCATGTAGATAAATTCCAAACACTTAAATTTGAATGACATCAAAAGAAAAAGGGGACTGGACTAGGTCATTGCACTCCCTAAACCTAAACAGCACTTTTGCCAAATCTCTCACTGTCCATCAAGTTTTTATTCCAATTTTAAATTTTTGCATGAAAAAAAAATATGGAATTTCGATTTGAGTGATAAGAATTTTTTTTTTATAATAATGAGTACTTTCTATTCCTGAAGTTTCTCAAGCCTATCCTGAAATACTCTGTATATTTCTTTCTCAAAAACTACCAACATTACCCAGTTGAAATTAAGATGTTTCCATAATTTCGATTAATTCACAATTAGAAAATAATTAATGTCGGTTGCCATTTCCATATAGCATGTATTAGATGTTGTACTACCGTCGTCGTCTGCCGTCGTAGTTTGTCTGGTTTCAGGCGCTGCTGCGCAGGATATACATTTCAGGTAATTACACTCCTGAAATTTCAATCAGTCGCGCCTTCAGCGCGGAGAGCACGTGGGAGACTTTGGGCAAAGCAAGTATTCGGCGAATTTTCTCATTATTCTGTCAACGGCAGTTAGCAGATATTGTTTAACTCTTGCTGTTGAAACAAACTAAATCATTCGCTTTTCAACAAATTCATAATTTTTTTGGACGCATTAGTAAGGACCGTGTCGGCCGGTACTTAAAAAGAATAGCCCCACTGCATCTGTCCCCGTGCATGTCGTAAGAGCAGACTAAGGGATAAGGGCAAGGTTTCGTTCTAAAGAGCGCGAGGATAGCCACCTTTCACCTTGTTACGGTCCTTTCACCGAGTCATGCACCAGGTGGGTCGTCGTGCCTTACTTGCTGCTTGGTAAGTTATCTTGTCCGAATACTTTGCTAAACGTTGTGGTCGGTGGTGTGCCGTTATTTACAAGAATACCTGCAGCACAACACCGATTACTCTGCTTACCCCGATTGTCGGGATAGAGCGTGTGGTATGTATCTATGTATGTAGTAATAACCGCTGATTGATTATGGCATTCTTTTAGACATTGCAGTTTTCTTGTTCACGCTTACCACGCGTACCGAATACCATCAAGAAAAAGTTAAATGAGAAAAAGTTAAAAATGTATAGAGCCGGCAAATTAATTTAAATTATTGGTAAGTATAATTTGTTAACCGCGGTCAAATGTTCTGGCTGAAAGTAAAAAGAAAAAAATTGTGATAAAACTTTTATTTTTCGAATTTTCATTTAAAATGTTATCCATGTGCGAACACGTGCCCGAACGCCCCAGTAAATACACGCACGACTAAAGCGTCTGCCGTAACCAAAATAGCAAATTCTCCCTCGGTGTCACCCCACCAATTACGAGCCGAAGGTTTACGACCTCGTAAAACGAGCGACGCCGAACGTTCGCCAATTTACAGAGCGGCGCGCGGCGCTCGCGAACGTGTGCGCACGTGTGTCGTTTGCGCGAATACCTACGAGCATTCTACAGAGGCGTATATTATGCTATATTTTGTGACAGTGCGGCGAGCACGAAGCCCCGGTATGCTTTTGCATGACGCGATCGGCTTTGCGATACTGTTAAGGGATACCTTATTGCTTTTGCCAACAGACACTGATATTTGCAATAGCAGCGTATTTTAGCAATATTCGAAAGGTAGGTAATCAATTTATTAACCTAGCTAGCTAGCTAGTAAGGTAAGAAGGGAAGATACCTACAGTTACGTGGAATCCGAGTCAAAATATTATGTACTAGCTTTGTCCCGTGGCTTCGCTTCGCGTGACTTTTTTGCTCACAACTCAGGCCGCCGATGACGTAGCGTTATTATTTATAGCCAAAAATCTTTAGAAGTGAAAGAATGTTACAGTGAAAACCGTACGTAAATCGATATAGTGATTCTCGAGTTATGAGTTAATCATATATTGACGTACGTTACACGGCCGTAGAAACTTCAATTTTTTCATTAAGAATAGTTGAAAATACCTCCAACACTAGTTACATATGCAAAAAACATTCGCCAATTTGTTTTTTAATAACTATATCTTCAGTTATTGCACGGAATATACAGCGTGTTTCAGGATTGGCTTGAGAAACATCAGGAATAGAAAGTACTCATTATTATAGAAGAAAAAAATGCTTATCAATCCAATCGAGATTCCGTATTTTTTTTTTCATACAAAAATTAAGAATTGTAAATATTGTAATAAAAACTTGATGGACAGTGAGATTTGGCAACAGTGCTGTCTATGTCTAGGGAGTGCAATGCCCTAGTCCAGTCTGTGGTCCAGTCCCCTTTTTCTTTTGATATAATTGAAATTTAAGTGTTTGGACCTTACCTACTTAGTCATATTATTTTTATTGAATAAAGGCGGACGTTAACCGCCCACCAAAGCTCGATGAAACGATTTTCACCAAAAAGTAGGTACTATAAAATGACCGAATCTAGGAAAAAGTTACAGAGCTTTTCGTCTTCAAATATGAGCCCCTTTCGAACCCTGAAGTTACGAAACCCTATCCTGAAAAAGCCTGTATATACCAGCTAGGTTATTGCGTATTAGCTCCTTCCACCGGTACCTATAGAAAATTGTACCATGTCAGAAAAGGATATCGGCGTTTGACATATCCTAACCCTTTTCAAGTCGCTGCGATGTGTTTGCTCGGCCGTCATATGTCATTCTAGACGGAAATATTGTTTACGCAGTGAATGTGAATATTATTTGGTTGGTCGATAATAATAAAGTAATATGTACGTTCTCGCCGCGTTGTTCGTGCGTCGAAAAAGTGTCGAGGATTACCTACCAATGCTTGATACTTTTGATGTGTGCCAGAAATAAGAGGAAATAAATATTTTTTTATTTTGTGTATTCTTAGCTTTTACTGCTGTACTTACTCAGCTGAGACATATTCGAACTTTCTGGAAGGAAATATAAATTGCACTTGCGTAAAATAAATTGGATAATAGTCTTGGTAACAGCCCGATGGACTTCGTTCCAAGTAACTAGTTATATTAATTGAGCTTGGATGCTATTGTAGAATACAGATGTAGGTATATTAGTAGGTAGTCAGAAAACCTTGATAATGGAAAGTTATTTCAGGTAGGTACCTAACCTATAGGTACCCAGTCAAAATATTGTATTTTTGCGAGAAAATTTTAAAACATCTGATGAAAAGTGCTTTTAGGTTTCCGTACCCCGTACGGAACCCTATTACTAAGCCTACAGCGTCTGTCTGTCTGTCTTTGGAACTATAATAGTAAGCCGGTTGAAAATTTTACAGAATATTTATTATTTTGGCGGATGAACAAATAATAAAACATTAAAAAAGTGAAAAATTAAGGGCGTTTTTTTTGTGGTGCGGAGACCTCGGTGAGTCCGATTCACACTTGGCCGGGTTTTTATCCTTTGTCAACATTACACTATGTAATGTCTATAAACGCTGGTTTTTCCACTGATATTACATACATTATAATTAAAATTAGAGGTGAGGACGGTTACACATTTTCTTGCGACCTGGAAAAGATTCACGGAAATAATAGTATTAAAAACAATACTCTAATTACAGAACTACAGACGCGTGAGCGCACTAGCTAATTAAACTTGGCCTTCACTTCAAGTGGATTAACTTACCTAAATTACTACGTAGCTCCTCTTAATTAAAATAACCTTAGAACCATTACTATTGATACTGCTGTGAGGGACGCTAAACAAAACGCAAGAAGCGTAAAACTTTGGAAGACGATAATAGTGAAAATATGTATTTCATTGAGTGGAAGGGTCGGGAAAAGTGGCCCTAGACGCACGTACCTGGACCAGATCGGGCATGTGCTCGAAAAGGGTCAAGTAACCGTAACCGTAAGTAACCCGTAACCGACGAGCATGTATGAAGAACATTATGAGAGTGAAAAAAGCGACAGAGGTGTGTCAGGATCGTGCGTGGCACGTGGAGATCCGTTGTCTCTGCCTATCCCACTGGGAAACAGGCGTGACGCTATGTAAAAGTAAAATGTTTGCATAATGAAATACATAAATACGTATACGTATTTATGTATTTCATTATGCAAACATTTTATCCCGTAACAATTTATAACACTCAGAATTATTCTACGAATACTTATAACACTTCCAATTAATTCAAAACTATGTACAAAATGCAAGCGCCGACTTAATCCGCAAATCCAATTTTCCTGACTCTGCACATACTCTTCCTCGAGTATGTTAAGCAAAAGTGACACTTATTTCTCTCGCAATAAAACGCAAATTACTCTTTCTGGTCAGAGCCGTAACCACACCCATAAGCGTTATAGTCTTTGCGTAAAGGGCCCATGAGTTTAAAGTGGCGTATCGAGTCGAGGAACGATATTGCTTCATTCAGAAAATAAGACAGTTTCTTTCGAGCTTAAGTCTCCGTTGCAGCACTTGAATATTCATCCTTCAGTCCAGGCCGTAAAGTTGAAATTCGACAGACTGGCGAATGTCGATCGGCAATTTAATAAGTTCTTTAATTCCATCGGTATCGCCCTGGGCGCAAATATTTACCCCGCTCTCGGTTTATGGGTTAGTTTCGTCCGGTTCCGACTTAATGTGATTACCGTAATAAGATAGGAGCTGACAAAGGCGCCACTTCAATAAATCAGTTTGACCAGAAGCCCATTTGGGTATGGGCTATTACCCAAAGTGGTTACCTACCCATCACGTCTAATTTCTAACATCTGCTCTGTGATAGTGGCATTGAGTGGGAGCGCGCTAATTTAAGGTTGTTATGCTAATTTTGCTTTCGTTTTGTGAATAATTATGCACTCTATCTTGTTCACCTTAACAACAGTCGCATGACAGTCTTTAAGGACTACAAATGAGACAGAGATAGCATATAAATTTAGTATTCTATAATTGACAGCCCTCATACGTGGGTACGTTGTGTCCACGGAGAGAGAATTTTGAAGGAAGCAAATTAAATTAAGAAATAAAAATTTTAACAAAAACAAAAAAAAAGTGGCCAAGCGAGTCGAACTCGCTTGGAGAGAATTCCGTACAAATTCGTTTTCGGTGAGAATTTTAAGACTTCTTTCGTTTAGGTTTTCCTACAGGTCTAATATTTCCCATATTGTTTTTCCTAAATTTTAGACATAGTACTTTCGGAGATAACCGCTGGGGATGCTCGATTTTTGAATATTTTCTTTAATATCTCTTAAAACGATGAATTTTAAAATTATAAAAAACAATATTTGTTTTCCCTATAAGGAAGCCTTTTCATTGATAGTTATAGATGCGTGCAAAATATGCACTTGAAAAAAATAATAACTTTCAAATTTAAAACTCTTTTCATGGTTATCGTATCGAAGCCAGAAGGAGGGTTACTTATAAATAACAGAAACAGTTTGGCTAGCAACGCAACCGGGGAGACCCAGCGGTCAGTATACAGATATAGATACATACATATAAATATTTTACGAAGAAAGTCACTATCTGGTATGGCACCATGGCGCTAAAAAGTGTATTTTGGTCTTGAGCTTATGTCATCAGGAGGTTGTCGTGGCTAATTATTAGAATCTTTAGGTTCTTAAGACTATTTAGCAAGAAATAGTGATTGATATTTACGAAGTGATAAGTGAAATGCTATTATATAACCTATTTATGACAAATTGGCAAATTTTTAGAACCTCTCACCTCAAAACTTTTACTTGGGAAGGCTCAAAGCATCTAGCTACGCTTTTGATCAACTTTATTTCTTAGGGGTGAGGTCAAGATAAAATTTGACATTTTATGAACGGGGTTATACTTCTGCACAAATGTTAAAATTCGGAGGGATTAGCATGGATCAACTGTGATGTGTTAATACTAGAGTTGTAATTAATCTAGTTAAATGGATTTACATACATTATCGTCGAGCGGTGTTGGTGCTTAAATATAGATTGTTAGCAATGATTTCGGCTATTTAATGTACTGGGCGCAGAGTGGGCAAACATTATTCATTGATTTGTTGATTGATTAGACACTTGCGGGGCGAATTGTTGATCGGTATTAATCTATGTGTAGGTACGGATTGGATAGCCTAATGGCTATCCAATTAGCGGCTATCAGTTGTACTTTGCCACAAATTGGCACAATAAACCAAACGTATATAGGAAAATACGTGGCATTTAGTTAATCCTATAAAAAGTTAAATTACAAATAAAAAAAAAACCCCGACAAAGTGGGTCTCTATCTGAAAGACCTTTTCGCTGATAGACAATCCACGTTGGATGACATGAAAGCTAGGTACCTAGTTAGCCGAAAGACAATTTAGCTACATGACATAAAAGCAGAGTACCCAGTCAGCAGAGAGTCAATTCAGCTGGACGACATAAAGTAAAAAAATATTTTTGACTTTTTAGGTTTCCATATCCCGTACGGAAGCCTATTACTAAGCCTACGCCATCTATGTGTCTGTTTGTCTGTCCTACTGCTGTATCTTTGGAACCGTAATGGGTAGCCGGTTGAATTTTTCACAGAATATTGTGTTATTATGGCGGATATAACATATAATAAAAAATTGAAAACATAAAAAATTAAGGGAGGTTCCCATACAAGAAACGTGTTTTTTCAATGTTTTTTTTTTTGTGGTGCGGAAACCTCGGTGCGCGAGTCCGACTCGCACTTGGCCGGTTTTTATGGGTTGTTGAGGTATCGGGGGTTTTTTCAATTAATAATTTTACTTTTATTTCAAGCTTTTTAAAAGACGTAATTTAATTACATACTTAAAGACGACGAGTGAAAGTATAACATTTTCATTTTACAGATGAGATCCCTTCACCAAATAAGAAAAGAGCCGATGATCTTCGAATCAGCTGACCTGATCTTCATCAAATATAGCTAAGAAGCAATTTTTAAATAAAAAAAAACGCATCCAAATCTGTCCATCCATTTGGGAGCTACGATGCCACAGACATACACACAGGCAGACATAGGCGTCAAACTTATAACACTCCTGTTTTTGCGTCGGGGATTAAAACACTGAAAAAAGGTCAGTCAGCGTTCGTACGTTCACTGTTGGACGTACACTTCTCCCATTTTTCCCCAGTCCTCCCGGCCCTCAGTTGTATGGAACCACGATTGCCTCCGACGTATTGAATGTCGTCGTCCCACTTGGTCTTGACGAACTCCGTTCCCCTGCCCACCACGGCCGACAGTGTAGGACCAGTTTACTCCTCTCGTCGGTGATGGGCCCAGTCCACTGTCATTTTTGAGCTTAGCCACCCGGTGTCCAATATCGACTACCTACTTTGGTGTCGACGGATTGCCTCGTTACCAACCATAGCGGGTACCTAACGATTTCCCAGCATGAAAACAATTACCAATTGTAACTACCTACATACTACGTAAGTACTTCAGACACCTTCGCCGCAAAAGTTTGTGAAGTGACCCTTTAAATGTACTGTACAAGTTCACGTAGTGTACCTACTCAATCGCATCTGAAGGAAGTCGCATTCAGAAGCGAAGAACAATTGAGTGCTTGGTACGCGTACTCTCGCTGCATCGTTTAGAATGATATGAGTAGCGGCCTTGAAGCCACCGGCGCAGTGGCGGAACTAGGGCATAATCAAATCAGTATTACCAAATTATTTAGTTCACAGCCGTCACCTTGATGTTTTATTATTTTTTAAATACAAATTTTCAAATACTCGTCTAGCTAGATGGACATTTGTGATAAAGCATATGTACGAAATTCATATCTTGGAGCAGAAGCAAGAACAAATTGTTGTGTACATACCACAGAACCTAAAACTTGAGTAGACGTTGCGCGAATTGTATCACAAGTGAGCGCAGCTCCGCGCACTTGATCTCCGCCTATATCAATCGACTGGACGTATCACAATAAAACTCGCAAATGTCCGAATGTCAATGGGCGTCGTTAGAAACCTTATGGTGACTCGGCGCAATAAGTAGCGCTTTAAAAAAAATGTTGTATGGGAATTTGGTGACAATGCTCTTCATAACAATACGTTATCGTTCTATTTCTATTCGATTTTTATTATTATGTTCTGTGGTACAAGCTGGACTTACCGAGGATGTGTACCGATCGCTTCTGCAGATCTTTCCTCCACAGAATTGGTTAACTATGGAAAGCTCTCCCTGTCCACATATTTTCCCCAAATTGCAGTCTCGCGTCCTTCAAGAGGGTTGTGAATAGGCTCCTGTGAGGCCGGCATGGCATTCGCAACCTACTTAAATCCTACTTACATATTCTACTATTTATGTGTGTTGTGTAGGGGACGGTTAGTTAATCCTTCTCTCCGCCGCCCCCTCTAAATGCGCATCAGGAGTAAACCGCCGCCGCCGGCCGGATGCGGGCGAGTGCAGTCCAGCCAGCATCGCAAGATAGAGGCTATCAAGAGATAAATGAAAGAACTCCGGCGGACGTATCAATTTCTATCTCAATGTTATTTAATACGTTTTTAGCACGTGGTAACTATCTAGTAGGTACCTGTGAACAATGTACATCCTAATTTATTACGCGATCTCAACGCACATTCAGTATTGTTTGTTAATACTGGTGTTTCGCCCTGATCCGCAATGCAATCTAAGAAGAAACTACCCAAGAAATCGAATGGTATAATTACGGTTTCGGATCCATACGGAAGCCTATTACTAAGCCTACGCCGTCTGTCTGTCCGTCCGTAAGTCCTAGGGCTGTATCGTTTGGACCGTAATAGGTAGCAGGTTGAAGTTTTCACAGAATATGTGCTATTATGGCGGATGTGCCAACAAAAAAAATATTAAAAAATTTGAACAAGAAACGTGCAAAGAAACTACTGGTTCATATTCACGCTGCTGAATAATAGATGGCGCCACAGGTATTAATATTTTGCATATTTTGACAAGGAAGACAAAATATAGACGAATATGGTTTTTTGAAAGGTATCGTATAGCGGATCTCTCCACGGAAACCTTCGTGAACGAGTTAAATTCGCAATTGACATTTTATTGAGAACTGAAGTGACGTTAACCGTGACGCTTTATCCTTACTTGCATGCTTAATTTCTCAGGCGCAGGACAGGAATGTTTCCTCAGCCCGTCCCATATTATCTAATTGTGTGCAGGAATAAGGAAACGTCTTATGGGCTTACCTTTCAAAGTATTCTTGGGCGGCACAAATCTTGGCTGCTCGATTTAAAATCACTGCATTACGATGAGTGTTAACTCTCGAAACATCCAAACACAAAAACAAAAAAAAATCTAATCTAGAAATCATAAAACGTAGTGAAACATGCATCTAGAGAAAGGGCCTGTTTCATAAACCGAAAGTTAATTTTAACATGATGAAAGCATAGCTAGATGATTTGAAGTTTCACCTTGGTAAAACTGACTTACGGCCGATTCCACCAACTTTGGCTAAAATGTAGCTGGAGCTTAACTCCTATCAAATTAAAGAGAAATAACACTGAAATATGCCGTATAAGTAATGAAAACGGGAGTAAGTGATCTACGAAAGTTAGGATATAATTAAAGATTAAAGAAAAAGTTAAAATATATAATTTTTTTAGCTTTTTTTTAGTCACGTTCACACCTTATAAAACGCACTTGATCATAATTTGTTCTCATCGAATAGGATAGTGTGCTTGTATTTACGCAAAAAGCTGTATTTTGTCCAAAATATAATTCTAGTAGTATTACCTTTAAGGTGACTATATGTATCGCGAATTAGATAAATAGAAAATGAACGCGGCGCGTTGTCGCGTGCGGCCGTCACGTCGGAGCGGCGCTGCAGTCGACTGAGCGCTATCATTCGGACGAAGCGCTCTTGGACAATGAGAGCTTTGGAAATGTAAATCACAATAAAATATATCCATTGTGTTTGATACTATTGCGACACTGGCGTAAACACACGCAAACATCAGGTGGATCTAGTTCGTTCGAAAGGTTTTGAAACTTAGGTATCGATTCAAATTAATGGACAATTATTTCAAAATGTGCAATACAGTAATACTGGAAAATTATGTGTATAGACAAAAATGTTAATTCTATACAAGAAATTTAATAACTTTTATTTGATAATTTTGCTGAAATCTAACAAAATTAAACTTTTAACAAAAATGTTTTAATTTCCAAGCTTGAGTTTCGAAGTTCCGAGCCAAATCTTTATAGTATCTATAGAACCACTACCATCTGGACTTGACAACCCGCTTTTAACTCAATCTACATCAATCCAGACAGTCTAGCAAACAACGGATCGTCTAACAAGCTCAGACCTCCGCAGAAGCTAGAGGTAGAATCTCAGTCGGTGGCGACAACGACGGTTTCGTGTGTGTGCAATTTCCGTCACCTTCCCTTCCTCTGTATTCCGGCACCGGTCGGTAATCCAATCGAAATTGACGTCTCAACTTGGAGCGGTTCGCTAATCCGCCTCCTGCAGGAGTCGCGGTCATGCTGCGGGGAAGCAGCCGCAGGGATTAATGGAACTTTGGGGGCAGATATTGCGAACAAGGATCCCCTTAAGCTAGTGCCGTTACTGCGAACGCCTAGGAATATTACGGGGGGACTGCAAACATTTGCTTCCGAGATAAATATTCGGGATTAAAGCAAACTGTTTACAGAGTTTAACGACGAGGCGGTGGTAGTTCGCCGAGATAATCGTGAGCGGCATAGCTCCGTACGCCGAGTTGGGAAGACGCTCTTAAATTACGAAATTGGGAATAGACTTGGCAAAGTTTCCTTGTAGAGGTTAATAGAACATTATTAAGGACCTACTCTGAAATTATATCAAAATTGTATAATGAGAAATTCTTCAAAGAAAATTAGAGAATAATATTCAATCAAAAGTAAACGAAAGTATCAAAACTTGACACAGGTCGACCCGACATTTCTATAGCAGTAATTTCAAATAGACCAATCCGAAACGTCGTGGAGTGATTGGCAGACAATAAATTATCGAAAGACAAAGTTGACGCAGCGAATTGTCAAAAAACACAACTGTCAAATTCGTAGTCATCAATCACCCGAGAGCCTCTAGCTAGTCTATGGAGGCAACCGACGTTACGTTTTACGTCCAAATAGAAATAACAGAATACAAGCAATAACGAACGAGTGACTATCTGCGTTAACGAACCGAGTTCAGATTTGTGTAACGCGATATTTTATTTAATGAAACCTTTTGCGAGTTTAATTTCGTGAAATGTGCCATTTGTTAAAATGTTCCATTTGAGCGGCGGCCAGCGCTCATTGTTCATCGGATACGTTAAATTATTTCGTTAATTGCTATTTATTTCAATCAGAGGCGATTGCCCTCAAGCCCTCAACTTGATTTTCAACTGAAACTTCTCAAATAAAAAATATCCCTTTTTATGCAATGACGTATCATGTATTCTACTAGACCTCTTACCCGGGCAACAGCCTTCGCTCCACCGCGGTGGAGTAACCATTACGCGGAGGGACCCTCTTGAGACTAGTAGCTCGCGAGCGACCGAACGCGGCGGACGCGCCGTCCGCGCGCTCGCTGCCGTCCGTCTGCGGCTCGCATCGCGCCAGTCATTATGCCCGGTTGTGTGTTGCGATATTGCAAAAATCATACCAAAAATATTGGGAAAAGTGATGGCATTTCATTTCATAGGTAAGTATCACTTCATTTCGATCTTAATATATAAGGTCTTTCAAAATTAGTTAATAGTACGCTAAGGGGGGGTTCTGCATCATATAGGGAGTAAAACCTATATAAATTTTTTTGGACCTTGGGCTTTTTTTATGAAAAATGTTTTTTATGTATGAAAATGTATGTACATAAAAAAATATGTGGTTGATTTTTATAGCCTAATCGATTCATTTTCATAACAGTAACAAAAAAGTCTTCAATACCATTTTGATGTAACACGTGTAAGTTGGTAAAAAAAATCAAATTCTTTCTATTCCATACTAATAAAACTAAAATTGTGGTTTTCAAAATTTCTGAAAGAAAGAGATCTATGTGTTGGAAGACTTTTTTGTTCCTGGCATGAAACTGAAACGATTAAGAAAAGAATTTTTTTTTACATTTTACATTATTATAAATTTTTTTTTTGTAAACAAAAATCTTTGTTCCTCAAAAGTGATTTATTTACGATACAGAACCCCCCCTTAGCGTACTATTAACTAATTTTGAAAGAACTTATATATAATATCTTGTTTTCCATGTGCTTAGAAATATTTGGTTCAACTGGCCAATTAGGGCTGTCACAACGCTACTTCAATTTGAAAATTTTGTACATTTTATGTATTGACCTCGCATTGCAATAACATAAGCATTATTTAATTAAACAAATAAATTGAACGCGCTCATTAGGGCTGCCACATATGAATGATTAGAAATAGAGTTCTGGGATATCATGTATGAAAGTAAATAAATATGTATTAAACCACGTTAAAATATGAGAGTGAATTGACCGCTAATTAGGGTTGTCGCTATTCTTTTAATTTTTTTTAATTAGTAAGTAATTGAGAAATTTTCAAGAAAAAAATTTTTTTTGCAAGGTTTCCACATCCTACTAAGGGATCAATACGAGAAAGATGGATAAAAATAGTCCAAGATGATACATTGTTTAAGGGAAAGTGAAAATTTTAATTTGTGTAAAGTGAAATTTAAATTATTTTGTTTAAGTACGGAGGAAGAGTTATTTTAGTTGTGTTTGTGTGTGTAGTCCAAAGTATACCTAATGGTTTTTTTAGTTATATATATATATTTTTTTTAAATAAATGCTGCACTCTTTATTTTATGTATGTTTGGTTTGGAGATTTTAAGTTTAGTCCAAGGCCAAGACCGCAGTTATGAATTCTTTATTATTAAGTTTAGTTTTTTAGATATTATTCTAGTTATTAAGTGTAGGTATTACAAGAATACAAAACGGCTTTACTCGCGGTCGAAATACGAGCTGTGTGGCTCGACGTTTCGGGCCAAACGTATGGCCCATCATCATGAGCACTCTGGCCGAAATGTCGAGCCACACAGCTCGTATTTCGATAGCGAGTAAATCCGTTGTTACTTCTTAAAATGTCAAATAACCACGGTAATTTAAAAACCCATATAAGTTTAGGTATGTATTTCAAGTTATTATAGTTCTGTATTTTAAGTTTAAATACATAAAAACGTTTTTTTCGATGAAATTCACTATCTGTTTTCTTCTATAATCCTTTAAAACGTCCCACTGCTAGGCACGGACTCTGCCCACTGACATAGGAGGTATTGTTTTTATTGTTGTTGTTTTATTGTTTATTGAGTATTCTTACGGCAGTCATATTGCACTCGAACTTGTCACAATTTGTTATATATATATTTTTAATTTTTTTTTATGTAACCTGACACGGTTGGCTACATCACCTACAACATCCGTGATGTCAGCCCATAACACAGGGTGAACTAGGTGCCATGTCAGTGCTTCCCTTCATTTCATGTCGGCTACACTAAACTGGACGGAAAACACGAACTATTTACATAGCCGTTTCGACCGACGTTTCGTTCAGTGCGGTGGTACCAACCCGGCCGGGATAAACCCTACCACCTAGTAAGGTAAGAAGGGAAGGGACCTACAGTTTAACGTGGAATCCGAACCACGGTCAGCCTCCAACGGTCGAGCGGTCACCCATCCAATCACTGACCGCGCTCAGCGTTGCTTAATAACAGTTGACTAACCAACCGCGCCACTGAGCTACCGAGGCTGACGAATTTTCTTATCCCTTAGTCGACTTTTACGACATGCGACGGGGAGAGATGCAGTGGGGCTATTCTTTTTAAGTACCGACCCCACACGGTACAAATCCGGTTCGATTACTCGTACATGGTGGAAATCAGTGGAAATCAGAATCAGTTTACACAAAAATACCTTTCATAGACCAGTGTGCACTAGTTACCTAACTTTATTTTTCTTCATCGGAGCGATCGTACCTATTCGTTATGAAATGCACGTATATCAATCCTTATCAAGGAAATAAATAAGTACATTAGTTGGTGCCCGGGATTTGAACCCGCAACTTCTGCATTGAGAAGCGTTACCACTAGACTACGGGCACAATTAACCATAATACCTACTCGTAAAATAATAAATCGAAAAATATATTTTTGGTAGACTAAGTGACAACCCTACGTATTCCAATGCACGTGTTGACTGACCGGCCGGGCCGGCCGGGCCGCTAGCCGCTAGTCGCTCGCTAGCTAGCCCCTCTCCCGCTCGCTTCCCGCCCCGCGCGGCTCAGCGTTCCGCCACCCCGCTACCTTACCTCATACCTCAGGTATTGGCCGTCATTTCTCTGTATTCTTTCTTCGTAGTGCTCACTCTATACATAAAATCTCTTTGTTTTTATGATCCAAATTAACTTCCAAATTTAAAATCTTACCTAATATTTAAACGGAACAATCGATTCTCCTGCAAACATTTAAAAATATATAGCTGTGACTGTGACTGCGTTACGTTTGCCATTTTATGAATCCCTGAAACGGTTCGTGGTCAAAAGCTACGAATAAATAATTTTTTTTTTATTCGCAGGCCAATAGTGTGTCCATGATCTCAGGATCTTCGCTCCATTTGGTAATTATGCATTCCAGAAACAGTTTACGAAATAGTGTAGTACCTACTTCCTCCCGTGGTACTCGTATGAAGGCATACCTTGAATGAATGGCTAAGCCCGGAATCGATGGTCGTCGATCGGATGTTCTTTGTTCGATCGGACAATACTCGGTACACTGTTTGGACCAAGCCCGTGAGGCTTGTAGGCGGCTTCAATACTCTCCTGTGATATGCAAATAGAGATAGGCATTTAATAGAACGGACGCTCGTGGACGTGTTGTCGAAATTGGACCAAGTGACAGCGTCTGCTTTGCAATGCTCCATGACTATTCTGTTGATGTCTTTTGTACTTAAAGCACAAAATGGACGTATCAGTGTGAGCTTTGAAAAATTATTTTCATGCAAACTATTTGATAATACTCAAGAGAAACCATGGTAGTGTTGAGGAAGCTAACCTAAACTGAAAAGCTTGAAATAAAAGTTAAATTACACATTTTAGAGAACCCCCGATATATCGAAAACCCTCAAACATTAAAAAATAATCTCCGATTAGTTAATTAAAGACGTCGGGGGACCGCTAAAGATTACAAAGGAGCACGCACACCAAACTGTTCAGTTATAACATTAAACATACAGTCAGTCATTAAGAGGTAAGGAAACACTGAATTCCGCCGACGTACTTGGTGTCGTCGTCCCACCTGGCCGGTGGTCTTCCAACACTCTCTTTTTCTGTCCACAGCCGCCGGTGTAGCGCACGGTTACTGCAACGGCCGTCGTCGTCTCAACCGCTGATGTGGTCAGCCAGCATACAAGCATGTTTATTGTTTATTGTATAATTTCATCCATAGGTAGGTAAACTACGCTTGGACATGTCGAAAATTCCGCCAGTTCTAAATTCAATGCGAAGAAGAACCGACAAACAAACTTCGCAAGTCACAATGTTTTGTTAGCACCTTATAAGTATTATATTATAAGTAGTATATTCATTTTAAGTTTTCGGGTTAACAGTAGGTGTAAAAGACTTACTACATAAGTCGACGTTTCGCCCGTTACGTCGCTAACTACTGGGGTAGAACTTCACTAGACTCCACGCCTAGTCAAGGAAGCCATCGAAATCACCAGGCACAGTCACTTCAACAGGGACGACAGTATGAATTTATCACCTTCTTGGCTGCCCGTGCTGTCACAGCACACATCTTCAAGATTTTCCGCCAAGCCAGCGTCGTGAAGACAAAGTCAGTGTTGTGTGCAGCCGGGACTTCGTACGATGTATAGATCGCGATCTGACACCGCTGCCGAATATTTTGCAACCTACCCACAGCTACAATCTTCGAAAAAGATGAGTTTGACGAAAACTTAAAATTGAATATAATTAATAAATAAAACAAACAGAGTAAACTTAAAATCATTACAAATAATTAACTCATACTACCGCTCGCAACAGCATTAATATTTACTGCTTAAACATGAATACTTAATAATCTGACCACTCTACCTATTTACATTACCTATATCAGGATAAAATCTAACAGAATTTTGCATCGAAATGTAAACACACAATATGGCCGATGTGAAAATGTGCCCCGAAACACGCAACAAAGACAGTATCAGCATCAATAGGTTACGCAACGTCGATATCGAGCCGATACAGAAGAATCTGTGAATGCCCGTATTGTGCAACTGCTACTGTGTGCGATTGTATGCGAAGAATTCAATAGAACAGAAACGGCACAAAATTGTTGATATGCAAAAGATCATCACATTATTTCTGTTACAGACTAACGGACATACTCATCTGTGACACAAATACAAATGTGCTGACGTCACGGGTGCAGTACGGACGGGTGATGCAGCTGACAATTTAGGCAATCTCATCACCTCCGGTTAAGTAAAAATTGTCTGACATTTTAAGTGACATTTCTCTTACAGTTAACTGGAAAAAACGGAAAGCTACATTTTATTCGAGGGTGATGAAATGAACCCTATCAGTACTAATAATAAATCTGTAAGGGATGGTCATGGAGTAAGTTACTTTATTCTATGCGATATTGCGTTTGTAGACTCCATGTATGATACTAAAACTAAATTGACGATTTTCTGTGTGTATGTATGTATGTTCCTCCACAGTTACTCTTAAACCGATCATCCAAATTCGATGAAACTTAATACAAGCACATTTAACTATACGTGACACAGGATAGGCTAAATAAAATTTTGTTCCGGTTGCGCTAAGATGTCGCTCTCATACAAACCGAATTGTTCCGCGCGCCAAAATAAAGGCACGGTAGCGGGCTTACTTACTTTCTTCTTTTTAAATACGAATTTCACGCGAGCGAAGCCGCGGGCAAAAGCTAGTGTTCTATAAAACCATATGTCTCGCAATAATTTTGGACTTATGTACGTATTTATGTGAAATGTTATTTATATTGTAAATGGCACACAATTATTGTGTGCATTGAGCTAATACGTTGAGAAAGAAGAAATTCTGTGCAATGACAATGGCAACTCTAACGTTTTTAATTCTTTATATGTCTGTATTTCGGTTCTATGCACCGTTCGGTGCCTGGCTCACACGATAGTAGAACTACTCTGCTGTGGAACTGTATGTGCACGGAAGGATGCTTTTTTAACGTCCGTTTTTCAACACACGTCTTTAGGGTTACATAGCCAGTCACGCTGCTGGCAGGAACCCTTATAAAATCAGTCAGGTGTATGTCTGTCACACACGCTGTCCGTTTTTTTTCTGTCACTTTGTTTTCCGGAGTTTTCGTCCGGAAAGTAAATTTAAATAAACACAGCGGCGAGACGGCGGCGTGCGGCGTGACTATGCTCGCAAGAACGGAATGGCTACGGAACCCTCTGGATGTGAACGTTCTCACTCGCACACAACATGCTTTTTCTATAGTGAATAACTTAATAATCGTCAGAATGCGTTGAACGCAATGCATTACTTTGACAAAGTTATAAATTCGTTCCACGAACTTCGTGTCCACAAGCTCTTATATAATATATATTTTTTTAACTTGTGCCAAACAGCTAATAAGAGCTCAGGTAGATTTTCACCAGTGTCATCATGATGATGATTATAATATCAGCCATAGCCACTGATATTATAAACCCAGTCGGGCTATAGGGTTATAATATCGCGTCGCAAGTTTTACAAAACGCACGCATCAAAACACGCGTTGCAAAACGCACGTTACACCATCATCATCATTGCCGTCAAGCGGCGACACGTTGACAGTTGACGGGCGATCAATAGCACGGAACTGAGGCTGTCAGGGTGTGACGATGCGTCGACGCACCTTCCATCCGCACACGATGATCGCATACGCATGTGAAATGTGAACGCATAAATTACGTAAGCAAAACATAGTAAACACACGTGGCCTGAATCTGGTACTGATGGACTGATGCTGTGAGATTGGTTCATTTATTTTGGGTTAGGTGAGGTAGCGCAATATGCTATATACACCGTAAACGCTCAGTTTCGGACCGGACTCTACATAATGTTTCCTTCCAGTATTCGTGGCAGGGCGGGGAGTAAGATTTAAAAATGTACAAAACATAACACCGTTTTATCACTTTGTTTTTGGTTTCCCTTCAGACGTATTCGAGTTACCCCCTTTTCCTTGAATACTGTAGAGCGCTATGAATGTGCAGATATTATATATTATATTAAAATTTTTTATATGTTATAAAAGGCGATATAAAAAAATAAAAATTTATAAAATCCGGCTGTTAAAAAAATTAAGGAAACAAGGATAGATCAGTAGAAAATTCTGTAGTCGGGCGTGTAGTTGGATAGCCCGAGAACATTTTTTAGCAGTCGGGTTTTGTAATTTTTTATTTTATCTTTTTAAATAGTCTTAAATGATTCTTACATCAATTCTAAATAATAACGGTTTATAGGCATTTTAAAAGCGCAGCGGTATCAATTTAAACTCGCCGGACAAGGCTTATTAGGCGCGCTTGTTAAATAAAATTCTTTTAGATCAGAATTAAAAAGTTATAAAGGGCACCGCATCGAGTGCCCGCAGCAGGTTTTGTCGAAAGTCGAATTTCATGTTTCCGGCTTTGAGGGTTTCGCTACGGAGCTATTTCCGGTCAGTTGGGGAAACGATTGTTGTGATGTGACGAGCTTACGGTCACTTCCGTTTATGAGACTTTTTATAAAAAAAAGTAAAATAAAATTATAGTGTCCGGAAAGTGTGGTTTATATCTATGTTGAAGAATCCGGCACACTCACAAAGGTTTCAAGAATGAGTGATATAATTTCGTGACGTTCTGAATAAATAATTTTATAGTTTTTCAATATATTTTATGAACGAAGTTATAAATACAATTTCCATGGGACTAAATATTTTGATATCTCGATAAATTGAACAATTGTAAATATTATTTGATTGCAATACAATTTTTATTATTTATATTTATATTATAATTTATATGTTACAACTTTTCCTATTGGCTTTGCAGCGATTGGCAAATTCAAAATTCAGATTGTACGGTTGTATTATTGTATTTGAAAATTATTTACGGGCATATAAATGTTCTTTATAATGAATTCAAGCGAACAAATTTTCTACTTTTTTTTTTTTTTATTGCTACCGATCTGGGTGGCTCTGTCCGAGGTCGCAACCTCAGGCGCAGCCAATTTCACCCCCGAGGAGGTTCCAGTCCGGCTTGGAGGTGGACTAATGTTGCTGGGGAAGGGCTATTAACCCGCGATTTGAAGGTCTGTGGATTGTAGGAGTGGGGGAAGATATTTCCTGGGAGCCCGTTCCACACCTTTGCAGTGCGGCACAAGAACGATTTAGAGAATCGTGCAGTTCGAAGAACTCTTCTGTCGACTACAAACGGGTGTTCCGCGAGAGTATGGCGGGTTTGGCGAAGGCGAACAGGAGGAGGAGGGATAAGGGAAGCAAGTTCGTCAGAGCAGCGGCCATAGTAGTACCGATAAAACAGGCTCAATGACCCAACGATACGTCTGTGCTTTAGAGGTTGAAGGTCCTTTGTGAGTACGGAGTCACCAATGAGGCGAATGGCTCGTCGCTGAATAGAATCCAAGGCTGAAAGAAGGTACTCAGGGGAACCCTCCCAAAGATGACTGCAATATTCCATCACCGGTCTTACTTGTGCTTTGTAGAGTGTAAGCAGTTGGACCGGCGTGAAAAATCGCCGACAGCGGTAAAGGACCCCTAATTTTCGAGACGCTAGTTTCGCTTACTTAGCTAATATTTGTAATAAACTACAATATCTTCGCAGTTAGACATTTTATTAAGGAATATGTGAAATCACTTGTCGTGCGTAACTCTATGGCGTGCAATAAAATTCTGCCCACGTGCACTGGCTGGCGCCTAGCGCAACTAAACGTGTCGGCACTTGAAACAAAAAGAGCATCGCGCCTGTGGTTCTAAATTTGAAAATACTCTCCTAGGTAGTACCTACATTTACTGTTAGAACAAAGAAGGGCGTTGGTTATATATAACGTAGATTAAAGATCGTCAGTATACGATATAATTTATACCTACATACATAAATACCATACGCTGTATCCCGACAATCGGTGGTGTAAGCAGAGTAATCGGTGTTGTTCTGCAAGGGCTCTGGTAAAATACAGCACAACGCACACGTTTCTCAAAGTATTTGCTGCATGACTCGTTGGAAGGACCACCGTGGCAAGGTGAGAGGCGGCTAGCCTGTCGCCATTTAGCATGGCATCATGTCCTGTACCTTAGTCGCCTTTTACTACATGCACGGTTAGAGATGCAGTGGGGCTATTCTTATTAAGTGCTGGCCACACAAGGTAGTAGTAGTTTCAATTTTTTTTCGTATAATTCTTTTTTTTTTATGGAAACTGACACGGTTGGGCTACATCACCTACAACATCCGTGATGTCAGCCCATAACACCGGGTGAACTAGGTGCCATGTCAGTGCTTCCCTTCGGTCGTGCCGGCTACACTGAACTGGACGGAAAACACAAACTATTTACATAGCCGTTTCGACCGACGTTTCATTCAGTGCGGTGGTACCAACCCAATTCTTTAGTAGTGTTCTTTTGCCATACCTGAGTGAAGAAGACAATCCCTACAATTTTACTCCAGAATAGCACAAAACGCCGTGCTTAGTTTGTTTGTTTTTAGGGATCCGTACCGTACGCGTACGGAAGCCTATTACTAGTCTACGCCGTCTGTCCATCCGTCAGTCCGTACGTCCTAAAGAGCTGTAACTTTTAAAGCGTATTAGGTAGCCGATTGAAAGTTTCACAGAATATGTATCATTATGGCGGATATAACAATAAATATATAATGTTTCAACCGTCTAGTAGATACAATTCAAAATATAAAGCCCTCGGACAGACGGACAGACAGAGAGACAGACGGCAGCGTAGGTTTAGTTATAGGCTTCCGTAAGGATACGGAAACCTAAAAACGATAATACATACAAGCGTCAAACTTGGCGTGAAGTGTGAACTCTAAAGTAAAACAAAAAAATTATAAACACCCACCAATTACGTGGTTATACGGAACCCTCGGTGCGCGAGTCCGACACGCACTGGCCGGTTTTTTTACATAGACAATATTTTGTTAGAGCCTAGTCCCAAAACGAACTAACATCGTACATTACGAACTCAATGCGACAAAATTCCGTCAGCTTTGATATCCGAGCGAAGATCTAGAAAAAGTGTACAAAATCGAACCTAACCCTCCCCAACATTAGGGGGTTGCTGTTGGGGGTAAAGTAGGGCGAGGGGCGGGCGACACGACGCGAGCTAAAAGGATTACCGTGTGAAGAAAATGAGCATTCCTTTACAAAAGGTCCAACGACACCCCGCTGCCTCTATCTGCATATTGGAATACGTCGAGATAGGCCGCAGAAGGCTGTGCCATCATAAATTCACTCGCTCTGTGAACTTATATTGAATACTAGCTTTTGCCAGCGGCTTCGCTCGCGTGAAATTAGTATTTAAAAATAAGAGCCCGCTACCGTACCTTCATTTCGGCGCGCGGAACAATTAGGTTGTATGAGAGCCAAATCTTAGCGTAACCGGAACAGAATTTAAATTTAAATATCCTGTGTGCCGTATAGTTAAATGTGCTTGTACTAAGTTTCATCGAATTCGGATGATCGCTTTAAGAGTTATGTAGGAACATACATACATACATACAGAAAAGATTTCTAAAAATCAATTTAGTTTTTTTTTTTTTATGGAAACTGACAAGGTTGGCTACATCACCTACAACGTCCGTGATGTCAGCCCATAACACCGGGTGAACTAGGTGCCATGTCAGTGCTTCCCCCTTTGATCGTGCCGGCTACACTGAACTGGTCGGAAAACACAAACTATTCACATAGCCGTTTGGACCGACGTTTCATTCAGTGCGGTGGTACCAACCCGGGCAGGTTAAACCCTACCACCAAGTAAGATTAGGAGGGAAGGGACCTACAGTTTTACGAGGAATCCGAACCTCGGTCAGCCTCCAACGGTCAGCGGTCACCCTTCCAAGTACTGACCGCACCCAGCGTTGCTTAACATTCAATAGCGACAGTTGACTGTCTGCACCACTGAGCTATCGAGGCTGACAAACATATTATCAATAGTTTTATATATTATCAATAAAATTATCATACATAGAGTCTACAAACGCAGTATTTCATAAACAAAGTAACTTACTCCATCACCATTCCTTACAGATTTATTATTAGTTTAAATATAATATAATATAGATTATAGACAGCTGGCGCGGATGTATGTGCCCAATACTTCAACGGAAGATCAGAGACAGCCAATAACACCAATCCTTGCGAAAACACGCTCAGAGAGGCGCCATGCCGGCTATGAGGCGAACAAAGAGGTCGTTGTCTAAATTTATTGACACGCCTTTTGAAGATCCCCACGTTATTGGTGGTGGGAACACACTCACCGGAAGACCGTTCCATATTTTCACCGTACGACACGGGAAAGACCGATATGACCGATTTTTGTGCCCAAACCTCTCGCTACTGGGGCGCTTGCGTTTTTCCATACAATCTTTTTCGTTCGGCCCATCATGGAACGGACGAAGAGAACCCGTGATCGAGCCTGTATGTGTGCCGATATGACGCTATAACGAACAGAGAAGACTACTTGTCTGCCTCGGTAGCTCAGTGGTCCGGTCGATCGATTGTAGTTAGTTAAGCAACCCTGAGCGCGGTCAATACTTGGATGGGTGACCGCTCGACCGTTGTTGGAGGCTTACCGTGGTACGGATTCCACGTAAAACTGTAGGGCCCTTCCCTTCTTACCTTACTAGGTGGTAGGGTTTATCTCGCCCGGGTGGGTACCACCGCACTGAATGAAACGTCGGTTGAAACGGCTATGTAAATGGTTCGTGTTTTCCTTCCAGTTCAGTGTAGTCCACATGAAATGAAGTGAAGCACTGACATGGCACCGAGTTCACCAAGGTGTTATGGGCTGCCATCACGGATGTTGTAGATGATGTAGCCAACCGTGTCAGTTTGTATACCGATATGAGGCTGTAACGAACAGAGAAGGCTGGTGAGAAATAATCGAAGGGCGCGGTCTTACACTGAATGATTTAACCGCCCCACCATTGAGGCTGGCTCGGATTACTCGAAAAATCCCCGAAAGTCCCTTTCACGGTCCCTCCCCATCTTCACCCTTACTGCAAGTAGGTCTCGGCACCACCGATCGAAGGTCGATCGAATAGCTATGATAATGGTTTGTGTTTCCCGTCCAGTTCAGTGTAGCAGGCACGACCAAAAATGAAGCACTGACATGGCACATCGTTCGACGAGGTGTCATGGGCTGACACCTTTGTGTAGTAAGTAGGTGATGTTGTCAACCAATCGTGTTCCATAAAAAGGCTCCATTCGAATACTGAGTTAAGAATTTGTGCTACGAACAAGTTTCTATCGATATTTTGTAACCGTGGCACGTTGAAATCCGGCGTCTCTGCCTACCCACCCCATTATGAGACAGGCATGACTGCCAGATGCCTATGAAGCAATATTCCTCCTTCCTTTCGCTTGCACTACACCCATACCTCTTTCTCTGTATTTTATTCCTCATCACACAAATGTTGACTGGAAGAAATCTCTTACTCCCGTATTTTTTCTTCTTTCTAGTCGTGTACTGTTTTTCTTTCCACTGTGTGCAATAAAGAGTTTCTATTCTATTCTATTCAATATTCGCCGTGGAAACACTCGGCGTGTGGTCGCCTGACACAAAATATTTCGGCAAGGTATTGGGTAAACTCCTTGTCGATAAGTCGGGTGAACGTCGCGCCGGTGCTTTCTTCACACAACGTGTAGCGCTGGAGATTCAGAGAGGCAATTGTGCAAGTGTCCTGGGTACCGCAGGGGAGTTGGCAGAACTGGAGGAGATTTACCTCCTGTCATAGCGCTCCCACCACCGCACCCCCGACGCTCAACCCTCCTTTTTCTTCATTTATTTAATTGTTATATTTATATTTAATAGCAAGTTGAATTATGAAGCAGTAGATTTTTGCAAAATTAATAAAAACTCGCCACAATTCTGTTTTCTTCATTAGTTTATTAATAAAATGTCGTCAAAGGTGGTTTGGAGCTGCCTCTGTTTCTATACCCTGTAACGTTTGAATGCGCGCTATTATTTCATGATTTTCATAAAATAATTATAACAATACATACTGTGTGCGAAGAAAATTAAAAATAACAAGAATGAGGAAGGAAAGTACCTTGCTCTGTTTGTTTGAACGTAATTTGAGGTCGCTCCGAATGACTATTCGAGCGAGCGGTTTTTTTTTTTACATCTTTCCTAAGTCTTTTGACGGCGGAGTGTTACTTCGTTAAGTAAAACAAAGTAGCAGTAAAGTTGGCGAGAAGCAGATGAAAGTATGACGCGAGGAGATTTTCCGAGAAACTGCCACCTTATAGAAATGTTTTTTCCGTAATATTTCTGATTGTAAAAGAAAAAGAGAGCGGTGGAAAAGATATACTTTCACACGGCCACCTACTGCTTACATCAATATGGATCCAGAAATTAATACTTTATCTTTAAGCGGCGGGTGGCCGAGTGGTTTGGGCATCGGCTTCTCATGCGAGAGGTCCGAGGTTCTAATCCGGTCGGCGTCAGAGCCAAAAGATTTGCGAACTGTTGCTAGGCTGTCTGTCTAGCCTGTTTAATACGACTGTATTAAACAGGCTAAGGTTAATGGATTCGGGAAACACACTCGCCGGAAGGAAAATTCCACACCATAGCGGTGCGACAACGAAACGATTTCGGGGAAACACACTCGCCGAAAGACAATTCCACACCATAGCGGTGCGACAACGAAACGATTTCGGGGAAACACACTCGCCGAAAGACAATTCCACACCATAGCGGTGCGACAACGAAACGATTTCGGGGAAACACACTCGCCGAAAGACAATTCCACACCATAGCGGTGCGACAACGAAACGATTTCGGGCAAACACACTCGCCGGAAACAATTCCACACCATAGCGGTGCGACAACGAAACCATTTCGGGGAAACACACTCGCCGGAAGACAATTCCACACCATAGCGGTGCGACAACGAAACCATTTCGGGGAAACACACTCGCCGGAAGACAATTCCACACCATAGCGGTGCGACAACGAAACGATTTCGGGGAAACACACTCGCCGGAAGGAAAATTCCACACCATAGCGGTGCGACAACGAAACGATTTCGGGGAAACACACTCGCCGGAAGACAATTCCACACCATAGCGGTGCGACAACGAAACGATTTCGGGGAAACACACTCGCCGGAAACAATTCCACACCATAGCGGTGCGACAACGAAACGATTTCGGGGAAACACACTCGCCGAAAGACAATTCCACACCATAGCGGTGCGACAACGAAACGATTTCGGGGAAACACACTCGCCGGAAGACAATTCCACACCATAGCGGTGCGACAACGAAACGATTTCGGGGAAACACACTCGCCGGAAGACAATTCCACACCATAGCGGTGCGACAACGAAACGATTTCGGGGAAACACACTCGCCGGAAGACAATTCCACACCATAGCGGTGCGACAACGAAACGATTTCGGGGAAACACACTCGCCGGAAGACAATTCCACACCATATCGGTGCGACAACGAAACAATTATCAACATAAGGGTGTACTATTTTTACCATTTTGGCACGGAACCCTAAAAATAACACAGAAAGTAAAAGAACTACAAAAAGAAAGATCGAATAAAACAATCCACCTCGCTGGATGGCAAGGCTTACCCTACATATAACACGAAGTATTTAACTGTGATAAAGATGAGCAGCCGGCGTGGTCCCCCGGTGCCCCTCGGAGCCCCGGAGCCCCGGGGCGCAAGGGGCCGAGTGGGGGCCGCGATGCTGCGCGAGCACTCCGCCTGAAAGGTCCAATGAGTGCGGAACCACACGACCAGGCAGATCAAAAATTAATATTTGAGGGCACGTTCCGCGGCAGGCCTCCTGAGTCCCACAGTCCGACTGCGCGCTAAGGGCCATGTAAGGGCTGACCATCATCATCATCATCATCAGTATTATTATCAATACATACATACATATCACACACGCTGAATCCCGACAATCGGGGTAAGCAGAGTAATCGGTGTTGTGCTGCAAGAACTCTGGTAAATTACAGCACAACACCGACCACCACGTTTCGCAAATTATTCGAACAAGATTCAATCGATCAAGCAGCAAGTAAGGCACGAAGACCCACCTGCTGCATGACTCGGTGGAAGTACCATGCCAAGGTGAGAGGTGGCGAGCCTGTCGCCCTTTAGCACGGCATCTTGTCCTTATCCCTTTGTCGCCTTTTACGACATGCACGGGGAGAGATGCAGTGAGGCTATTCTTTTTAAGTACCGGCCCCACACGGTACATTATTATCAATACTAATAATAAATCTGTAAGGGATGGTCATGGAGTATGTAAGTTACTTTGTTTTATGAGATACTTAGTTTGTAGACTCTATGTATGATACTAAGGCTAGATTGACGATTTTTTATAAATATTTTCTGTATGTATGTATGTATGTTTAAGAGTTATGTTCCTCCCTAACTCTTAAACCGATCATCCGAATTTGATTAAACTTAGTACAAGTACATTTTTCTATACGGGACACAGGATTAAATTTAAATTCAGTTCCGGTTACTCTAAAGTCTAAGATGTCTTCTTTTTAGATACGAATTTTACGCGAGCGAAGCCGCGGGCAAAAGCTAGTAAGATATTATACGCTTTTACCCGCGGCCTCGCTCGCGGTAGTGAACGCAAATATGATAAAAACCGATCGCTTCTCTTATATTCTCCCTCTCTCTCTCTCTCTCCCTCCGATAGACCGCGATAGACCGGACAAAGTGAACAAAATTGTAAACCATTAAATTGTTACCTAGGTAAAAAATTGCTCATACTAGTGTGATACTCCCGCCTGAAGTTCGAGATCAAAGTTTTTCGTATGAAAATGTTCCCATTGCCCGTTCTATAACCTATGAAATATTTCAATCTCCTTATGGAGAAACAACCTATAAAATTAGCTAGTTATATAAAGTTGGTATCTATGAAATGTATCCTGGAATTGTTCTTATATGTATGTACGCATATAAATATAGATTTTATTCAGACTTGTTTTAAACAGCTACTACATGAGAGCGACTATACAGGCTGTATTAGAGAAGTTTTCACTCTGTGCGGCCTCAAAATATTTGCGAGATACCCGCCCTCAATGGAGGCGCTGTCTGTATCTGCTTCCACTTAGATAGAACCAGCAGACATCGTGGGGGTTTACATGACGATGTAAAGCCCTCATTATAATAATAATACCTTTATATGTAATTTTTTTAGGATTCCGTACCGTACGGGAACAGAAGCCTATTACTAAGCCTACGTCGTCGTCCGTCTGTCCGTCTGTCCGCCAACCTTTAATTAAGGGGCTGTATCTTTTTAACCGTGATAGTTTACGATTTGAATTTTTTACAGAATCTGTAATAATGGCGGATATACTAACAAATAATAAAACAATAAACTCTGGAACGCTCTCCCTGCCCACATATTTCCCCCCAAGTATAGTCTCGGGTCCTTCAAGAGAGGCGTGAACTGTCAGGCCGGCATGGCATTCGCAACCACCGCGTACGACCGAATGTCCATGGGCGTCGTTAGACATTTTATTGGCGGCTCGGCGCCACATGTCGCGCTTTCTAAAAAAAATAATTAAATAAATATGCATAATGGGGGTCCCAACTCCCAAGTAGATAACTTTATAAGTAACTTTTTTTTTAAGTATTTTTGTTTCTTTTGCTCTATCGTAAAAACGGTAATACATACAAGCGATTATAGTGCAAACTCTAAAGTAAAACATCAAATAAATAAAAACCGGACAAACGTGGCGGTACGGAACCCTCGGTGAACGACTCGCACTTGGCCGGTTTATTTCATTTGTTTATTCAATTAGCCTCTGGTCGCTTTTATGCGTGAAATTTTAAGCCAGTTCACTGAGTTAGAACATCATCATTATGTCCCAAAAGTTTGCATAGATAGCAATTTGTGGTTTTTAAAAGATAAGTACATATAAACAACGAAAAAATTTGTGTAACACGTTTTCTTGAAAACGGCTACATCACCTACAACATCCGCGATGTCAGCCCATAACACCGGGTGAACTCGGTGCCACGTCAGTGCTTCCCTTCGGTCGTGCCGGCTACACTGAACTGGACGGAAAACACAAACTATTTAAATTTACATACTGTTACATGGTTTATTTAAAAAAATGCAATGGTGCACATCCGGAATCCCTACCAGACCTCACGTATGTGCCTTATTTGTCACGCATGTGCCTTATTTCATGTAACATATTTATTTATTTTTTTTTATTCATGTATTTAACCACTTTTTACCATACTGGTAGTTACCAACTTAACCATTACACACCATTTTCGGGTCTCGATGTTATTATTACATCCTATACACAGTATCCTGTACACAATACAAGAAGGCACTAGACGAAAGTCTAGTGCCTTCTTCGAGCATAGCTATATACACATCATTTTAAAATTCTAGTAAATTACGTAGGTAAGATAAACAAGTATAATAAACACCTGTATGTAATTTGTTAAAATTTTCAATAAAATATTTGGAATTTGGAATTTGGAATCCTGCTGGGATTATCATTTTCAACTTTGATTACTTGACTATGCATCAAAATATTTTCTTTATAAAATTAGGCCTACAAAAAAAAATCACAATGTCCGCATGTAAGCCCACCGCTACGTTGTCGGGATCGCAGCCGAAGCAACCCGCGAATGGAAATCTCAATGAAATGCGCAGTCACGACGTGCTGTGGGGCGGGCCGGGGGCGGAGGGGGCGGAGGGGGCGGCAAAGGAGGGGCAATGAGGGGGCAGAGGGGTGACACGTATTAAAAACTCTCATATTCTCGTAGACGCGAGCACTACCATACATATACACACGTCCTGATATGAATGCGAACTCTCTAATGCAAATATCATGTGGATGCTTTTCATGATAACGTCTTCGTACGTTCGGCTCCGGGACTACTTTCGGAATATAATCTTCGAAGAAAATCACGTTTAGATTGTTGGGGAATACCTACCTATTGGAGATTAATAGTTGTAGCCGTAAAACTTAGCTTCAATTTGTCTGGAGAAACATCAAGAGTCTAGATGTTTCAGCGTAAATGCAAAAGGGTATTAAAGCTTAAATTCAAGTGGACAGAGCGAGTTCTATCAGTAACTACGTAGTTTGAGAGTTTCAGTTTAGTTGCAGTGAATGTTTGAAAATGTATAAACTTGGATGATTAGAAGCTGGAACATTAAATAGATTGCATTGCAATAAGATTTTCCATAGACAGACGCGAACAACATTATTTTAAGTTTAATATTTTTTTATGATAACAAAAATATAGCTCTATCGAAATACTAAGTAGAGTAATGAGCAAAATTTTATGTTTTCGCCACAGGATGTAAAAACAACAGTCTATAGGTATGAAAACCGCGGGATGCATCGAGTATAGACGGGCGAGAAATCACTACTGTTTGTAAGAGTATTTTGTGAAATTTCATTAAAATTGTTTGTGTGTTTCTTGCGTATTTTGGTGTACAATAAACTAATTGTTGTTTATTGTTTATTATTTATTTAGCATCTATTGGCAGTACACTGCGCTCAGATTTATCATATTTACATTGTAACATTCCGCCAGTTCGATTATCACAGCGAAGAAGAACTGACAAGAAACTTGACTGGAAATTTTTTCAATGTCCACTTAGTTAGTCTATACAAAAATGTTTGCCACTGCCTAGACTTGAATTTGAATATTTTCGCATAATAATTAAATTTGTTTCCGGAAAAAAATAATTATATTCACCATTTGAGATTAAGGCTGATTTTAAAATTTTATAAAGTTTTGCTAATATGTTCCGTGTCAAAAACTGTTTAAATATATCCACATTCGCGTCAAAATTGAACGAAGGTAGGAGAAGATAAAACTCCTTTATAAATAAAGTTATGAATAAACGGCGCCGCCAGACGGCCGCACGTCGAACTTTGCCGCAAAGTTGGGCCGATCTCACGCGAGTTAGCAGCCTCCCGTGAGGCACAGCCTTCGAACGAACAAAGCCTTTACGCTAACGGTTCCCAATCGGAGGGTATTTTTATATCTTTAGTGGTAACACTGTATTTTCTTAGGGTTAAAGCCTAGACCCGAGGTCGGATCGACGCACTAGAATAGTCGATATTGGACACCGGGTGGCTAAGCTCAAATGGCAGTGGGTGGCAGGGTTCCGTATACGTCGTACGGGACCCTATTACTAAGCCTACGCCGTCTGTCTGTCTGTCTGTCTGTCTGTCCGTCTGTACGAGGGCTGTATCCACGAGTCAGTAGGCTTACTGACTCGTGGCTGTATCTCTTGAACCGTAATAGGTAGCCCGTTGAAATTTCACAGAATATGTGTTATTATGGCCGATATAACAACAAGTAATAAAAATAAGAAAAAGTAAAAAATCACAGGGTCCCCATAGAGGAAACTAAAAAGTATATGCGCGCCATCTACCGAAAAGAGTATGAAGCATTTTAACTAATACATAGATGGCGTGAGTGACGCTGACCATGACATGGCGATACGGAGCCCTCGGTGCGCGAGTTCGACTCGCACTTGGCCGGTTTTTTCTTAACAAGGTGAAGTAAGGGTAGAGGGGGCAAGACGTGTCCCTTCTTCTAACCCTAGTTATTATACGGTAATCGCCTCAAGTTTGGGAACCACACATCTGAAGTCAGATCTGAAGAACTTTGTCACGTCCAGAAAGGCGAATAACCAGCTACTGACTATGGAATAGTTGTACAGGTGAATCGACTTGAAGATACTTTAATAGTATGAAAAGTAGATACAACCATACATACATACATACATAGCGTCACGCCTGTCTTCCAGTAGGGTAGGCAGAGACAACGGATCTCCGCGTACCACGATCCTGACACACCTCTACCATCTCTTCCATTCTCGTTCATGTTCTTCATACATGCTCGTCGGTTACGCGGGTACCTACGCAACGCAATCGCCACTTTCTGAGCACATGCCCGATCTGGTCTAGGTACGTGCGTCTAGCGCGACCCTTCCAAAGTAGATATACGTCTTATATAACCATGTCATAGAGTATGTGTTGTGGTTATATTTTTGTATCAAAACCAGCATGGGTGGCTGTGCCGAGAGACGAATGGTACAGTTGACGACAGAGCCAAATTCACCATTCCTGGTGAAACACGCTCAGTGAGATGCCATGCCAGCAGATTTGCGGACTGTTTTTTATTTTTTTTATGGAAACTGACACGTTTGGCTACATCACCTACAACATCCGTGATGTCAACCCATAACACCGGGTGAATAAGGTGTCATGTCAATGCTTCCCTTCATTTCATGTCGGCTACACTGAACTGGACGGAAAACACGAACTATTTACATAGGTAGCCGTTTCGACCGACGTTTCATTCAGTGCGGTGGTATCGAACCGGGCGGGATACCAACTGTTGCCGGGCTGAGCCTATATTAATACGACGGATGAAGAGCCACCGCTTAAAAGATTGACGGCAAGTGATGATAGGAAAGCATAGAATGTTACTGTGATACGGTTCTACGTCGTGTGTTCTATTTTAGCGGTGATAGTACCTAGTAGACCCACGCCACGTATTGGCAGACAGGTATTATATTTTGACTTGTCTCTTTGCGTTATATCTAGAATGAAAACTTATTTCCAGATGTCGAAAGTAATTCTTGTCATATCTTGTTTAGTCTTGTTGTGTCACCAGTTTGATGAAGCTACTTGAAACTATAAGGTGGAAACATTGTGAAAATTGTGTGAATAATGTTTGCGAAATGTCGCACACAGGCGAAATACTAAGTAGGTAGCTACGTGATACTGTAATGCTTATTTTTCGCTAGTGCAATCAAACGAATACAAGGAATACCTACATTTTTAGGGTTCCGTATCCGTCGTACGGGACCCTATTACTAAGCCTACGCCGTCTGACTGTCTGTCTGTCTGTCCGAGGGTTGTATCTCTTGAACCGTAATAGGTAGCCCGTTGAAATTTTCACAGAATACGTGTTATTAGTTATGGCCGATATAACAACAAATAATAAAAATAAGAAAAAGTAAAAAAATCACGGCGGTCCCCATAGAAGAAACCAAAAATTGTATGCGCGCGCGCCATCTACCTAATAGATTATGAAGCATTTTAACTTATCATGACATTTAACTAATATGAAGCATTTCATAACACGCCATCTAGATGGCGTGAGTGGCGCTAGCCATGACATGGCGATACGGAACCCTCGAACCCTCGACTCGCACTTGGCCGGTTTTCGCTAGTGCAATCAAACGAACGCAAGGAGTACCTACATTTTTATTTTTACCCGACGCAAAGTGAAAGAATGCATTAATGTGGTTGAGTTTCTTTATTCACTTGTAGCTCCAAAACGGCTGTATAGATTTCTATGAATGAGGTGTCCAACGATTTGTCTAGTACCTAAAGTAACATAGGCTGTATGACGAAATAAAATAAAAAAAACTAAATGGCTGATTTCGGCAGACAATAAGAGAGTGGACGAAGCGGCAGAGGTTTGTCAGGACCGCGGCACGCGGAGATCCGTTGTCTCTGCCTACCCCACTGAGAAACAGTAGCGACGTTACGCATTTTTGTCAGCCTCGGTAGCTCAGTGGTGCTGTCGGTCGACTGTTATTTATTAAGCAAACCTGGGCGCGGTCAGTACTTGGATGGGTGACCGCTGACGTTGGAGGCTGATGGTAGTTCCGATTCCACGTTAAACTGTAGGTCCCTTCCTTTCTTACCTTACTAGGTGGTAGGGTTTATCCCGCCGGGGTTGGTAACACCGCACTGAACGAAGCGTCGGTCGAAACTGCTATGTAAATAGTTCGTGTTTTCCGTCAAGTTCAGCGTAGCCGACATTATGGGCTGACATCACGGATGTTGTAGGTGATGTAGCCAATCGTGTCAGTTTCCATAAAAAATTGGTTGTCTGTAAAGTCGGTTTACGGACGATAGTTTTACGTGATGACGTGGAATAATCGTAGTATCAGTAATTTCTATTTACAGTAGAAAGATTAATCATCTTGTGACTGGCCATCAAAACTTCTGTTGTCTGATTTTGACAGTTTTACTTCTTAAGACGTTTCCATGGTAACTTTGAATATCAACGCTACACGCTTTCGTGCGTGCAGCCGGTGCTCATCAATTTATAAGACGTGACGTAATCACGTCAAAAAAAACGTATGTAACATGCATGTAGGTTGTACCGTGTGGGGCCGGTACTTCAAAAGAATAGCCTCACTGCATCTCTCCCCGTGTATGTCGTAAAAGGCGACTAAGGGATATGACTCCCTTCTTATATTACTAGGTGGTAGGGTTTAACCCGCCCGGGTTGATACCACCGTACTGAATGAAAGGTCGGTCGAAACGGCTAAGTAAATAGTTTGTGTTTTCCGTCCAGTTCAGTGTAGCCGGCACGAGCAAAGGGAAGCACTGACGTGGCACACAGTTCACCCGGCGTTATGGGCTGACATCAAGGATGTTGTAGGTGATGTAGCCAACCGTGTCAGATTCAATAAAAAAAAACGGTGACAATTTTAACAAGGCATTTGGAACACGATAACCATGATCAAAAAATGAGGACACATTTAATATTTTGTCCAATAACGGTGCGTAGATTCTCTCTACTCAATGCCGCTTATTCGAAAGGGGAGTCCCTTCGTAGGCCGCATCTAGTGAAAGCGGATAACATTGAAATCATATTCCTTACAAAATAATTTTAATAAAGTACGAAATACCAAACGAGCTTTCCCTCAGAAATGGACCGGATGGACCTAATATCTCTGCGAGAAAAGAACGGGGCCCAAGAGCGGATCCTCGAGGAGGTCCCGGGAAGAGAGCACAAAAAGCGCGGGGGGAGGGAGGTCCCACCCGACTCTAGAGGACGTTATTCAAAATATTTAGGTCAGATAAGATATTCACAGCTTCATTCAAACCCCAAATCCTTTGGGTGCTGTCCATTAACGACGAATGTAAATCAGAACTGACTGCACTCGATGTGCAATTCGGAGAAATTCTAGAATTTGTGAACAAATTTTGTAAATTTTACCATCGGGTTAGCGCCGACGATGCGTCACAAAAGGCAAAATCAGGCAATATTAATTTTCATTTTACAACAATACCCATAAATTATGAAAAGTTTAAACTATTTTATTTTATTTATCATCATCATCATCAACAGCCCGTATGGACACAACACTGCTGGATCTGAACCTGGAGAGCCAGAGAGAACTAAGGCACGCCAACACACGCGGTCTTTCGCTTTTCTCATCCATCCACTCCCGACTACCTTTTTTAGGTCATCTGTCCGAAAAGCGTTCCAAGCTATGTTTGCTTGTATATGGCCTTCATCCGAGCACCCGTCTACCCCAGCAGTTATCGGGTCTCCGACAGATGTACCCAGCCCATTGCTTCTTCCGCTTGTTAATGTCCTTAGCAATATCGTCTACCTAGGTTCTTTGTCATATTTCTTCAATTCACGTTTTATCGATCGAAGGAATGTCGACCTTTTATTAAGTCCAAGAAATGTTGATCTTTCCATAGCTCGCTGAGAGACTTTACATTTTTAAACTTTATTTATTTCATTTACAACATCAGTAAGACATTTACCTACTGGTGCTAGCATCATGCCTAGAGTGGCTGGCATTCTCAACACGGCAACGCACCATTTTTTCCAACTAGGGTAGCAGCAGCAATATAAGAGCAGCGAATATAAGGGCATCATTTCCCCACTGTCCTCTGTTCGTTCTCAGACAAGAATGTGTTTTTATGAAACATAACAAATTTGGTATATGGTCATTATATGTATATTGTTTCTGTTGTAACAAGCTGCGTGTTCACTGAACTTGCCGGAAAATACGAACTTTCGTAGCCATTTCGACCGAATTTAATTTAGTGCGGTGTTTTCAAGCCGGATAAGTTTATCACTACCACCTGCAGAGTTAAGGAAAGTGAACAGTTTTGCATCTAATCCGAACCGTGAAGCTACTGGTGCTCATGAAAAATGCACTTCGTCATATTCGGTGGGATCAGAGGTTGTTCGTCGCAGCGTGCCCGCACCTTTGTGTCCGGCGCTTCCTCGCAGTTTATGTGCCGCCCCGTTTTATGAGTTTTATGAAAGGCCCGTATTTCTGAATGTCAATGCAACGAGATGGGTCCGACAATAACCCACAGAGCCGCCCGTTTCAATGCTCCGGATCGGCCTTCCGTCCAGCTCGAATGTTCCACTCCTCACCATAGGAGGACGAAACTAACGCCTATAATACAACATTATCTGTTCCTTTAGACTTTTTTACCACTTACACATCGACTACTTCGGTGTATCGGTGGATTACCATTTTACGCACCATATCACGCGGCGGTATTTCCAGCATGGCTCGCTCCCGCTCACAGGGCAACTTTCTTCTTTTTATGGACGATAGCGAACGCCAAACTCTACAGAAAAACATACATACCACACGCTGTATCCCGACAATCGGGGTTAGCAGAGTAATCAGTGTTGTGCTGCAATAGCGGCCAATATATGCCCAATGATGAAATAAAGAAAGTACTCTTGTACTTGTTACATGCAGCAGGTGGACACAAAGACCCACCTGCTGCATGACTCGCAGAAAGGACCGTGCCAAGGTGAGAGGTTTAGCACGATATCTTGTCCTTTCCTTGCCCTAAGTCCGCTTTTACGACATGCACGGGGAGAAATGTAGTGGGGCTATTATTTTTAAGTACCGGCCCCACACGGTACTTTCTCGTGGAACTCTACAGAAATTCTTGTAGTTATTTGAACTAAGATTATTAGTTATGTGTTACTTTTAATTGTTACAGAATTTGGTACTCAGCTGAATTTGAGGCTGGAGTTTCAGGTACAGGTACAGCCAGTGTCAATGCAGCCAGTCCTATATGTGACTATATCTGGAGAAAGACCAGTAAGGAGCAATTGGAAGACGACTGTATGAGTATGGAAGTAATATTCGACGGAATCCTACATTTGTCCGACTATTTTGCTTTTTGAGAAGACGGGCTTCCATGTTTTAACTGGCCCCATCCGGATCCTTTCGAGTTTTCAACGCGCCTTACGACTTATAAAACGAAGAATGCTGTGGGAACGTGGAGCTAAACTGAGGGTCATGCCTTTAATACAACATTGTCTGTTCCTTCAGTACGACTGGCATTAAAGCGGTGCAATAGAGTTTCAAAATGTAGCTGAAATGTTTTTGGGTCGTTGACATTCTTGTAACTATGTGGTTAGTTTTACTTCTGTACAACCACGTGATAGTGCCGAAGTAACAATTTGTCTAGTCATATTTATGAAATTGGCTTACCGGCGCGATTGTAGCAAGTTCATCACTGCCACTCGATGTTTCAAGCCCTCTATGGGACCCGTTGATAGTGCGATACTGTCAGTATGTTCTGTAAGTCCGAAGAAATAAGGAACGCAGCGAATCGGGAGGAAATTCCTACCCACCACTACAACTTGAGAAGCAGGCGGGCTCCTGTCAGTGACACGTTTGCTGCCGAAGCGAACATGTCCTCTGGACAACGGGTCCCATAGAGGACCGGTGACGGTACGGGACCAAAAAGTAATTTGTCTAGTATGTCCATTCGACTGATTTGAAGGCGGTTAAGCTGTTAGTAAAATAAACTACAATCTTTCGTTTCGAATAAAGTTTAATTAATTAATGCTAGATTATAAAGTTATTAACGTAAGTCAAGATAAGTTTCATTAGATCAAGTTAGCTAAAGCTGTCTTTAGTTAATATAATGATCTATGTCTTTGAAAATTATTCCTAAATGCTAACTTGAATAATGGAAGATACTAAATTAAGGTAACAATGACCAAAGTTTTGGCATTGAGAAACTTTAAAATTGAAAGTTTGGGATACCTAATGTATCTGGTTTTCAATGGGCAGTCAATAAATTGATGTTGTAGAGAGGCTGTGAAAATTCTCAAAAAGATTCTCCCGACCCGTAAATAAAAGCAGCAACAGAACAATATTTACACACGTTCAGTTGTTTAAACAGAATTTAATAATCGACAATGGGCGCGAATTGGGTTGTATACATGTCATTTGAGACATTTTTATTCATTACCACGGAAAACCAACATGGTTGTTTATTTTGTAAAGTGCGGCAATCGGAAAGTTTTTCGTCTCGTCTAGAGCGTTAAAATGTAGGTAGCGGGAATTGTGAAAACAAATGTTTGAGGAGAGGAACGCCGCGACGCGGACAAATACGCTGCGAACACGCTTTATCGGACGAATCCATAATTTTACGTCGCCATTTTGAAAACATAAACGCGAACCCGTTTGTGTAAGCTTTTACGATGAAATATCAGGTAGATAAATTCACAGTAGGAGCGTATGACTAAATATCCCTAATAATGAGGACGAGCACGACCCGCGTCCATCAGTAGAAAGTCAAAGCAAATATGATGGCGATTATAATATATTATGGTAGGTATATTATCTCTGTGCGCACGTAGAGATTTACTGACAAAAATACGCATATGAAATAAATAAAAAAAAAAAAGTAAAATAAAAAAAAAATATCATCCGCAAAGTTTGCATCCTTTCAATGCAACATGAATTTAACATAGTGTAAAATTATAGTTCATTTACGCATAATGAAATGAAAACAAAAATACAAAAGTTGAAAAATTCTGTGTCTGTTAAAGTTTGATTCTGTGATAAATCTGCCATTTTCACCTCAGAATAACACAATAAGTTACTTACTTACAAAGCATTAATTACAACTCACCAAATTTCTTAGCCGCCTGTTCCCTCTGAAGTTTCTTCTTCTTGTTACTGCAAGTCAATTTCTCTATCACCTTCAGGATCTTCTCGCTGACTTTGTTTATCGTTCTTCGTTTCGGATCGCTTAGCTTTTTCGCCTTTCTCTCGCTGCCGATGTTCACAGACTTCTCGAGACCGGAGTCGGAGGAATCGTCCGTTTCCGTACTCGAAGCTTCAGATACTGGGTAGAATATGTACGGGCTCGAAAAGCATGGGATCGATGGTGAATTCATTGCCGTTGTGGAAGATTTTCATTTCAACGTAAGAAAAACGTTTAATTCTACTTTATTCAAATTGTCAATTGCACTAAATGGAATCGAAACTAAATCACTAGCGCACAAATACTACTCCAATTTAATCCAAAAATAGTTGTATGCACGTCATGATTGCACAAATATTTGAATTTCTTTTCAAAATCACCATTAACATTTAATGTTTCAACAATACTAAATAAAAATAGCACTCGATGTGAACAAATACAATTAATTAGCAGAACAAAATTGTTCAGATATTTAAAGCACAGCAAATTATGTCAGAGTCGGCAGCGAGACTGAAGTCCAAAGGAAGATTGTCAAAGAAAGCACATGAAGCGTGACGAGTAGCCCCACCCTATCTACCTAAATACTGGCGGCCGAGCCCATATGCCTTGAACTAAAATATGCCCGCAGACATATCGTCCCATCTTACATCCTATTGTGTTATGATTGCGAAATTCAGTGTTCCGTGATTCCTTTATTTGGTACATCTGATCTATCGCCGAGTTAATAGAGTACTAATAGGGGTTTAGCCGAGTAGAATAGGCCGAGAACAAAAGAATAATTCGTAGAGAGCAAACTGAAACAATTTTGGACGGAATGATTTCTGATAAGGGTAGCCTTTCGATTAACCTTTCGATTCGGCTTTCAGGTTAGTTTACTTTGGAAAATTACGGTGGCAAATGGTAATTTTGAAATATATTTAGAGAGAAAGGTACGGCGCGGCCATAAACTAAATAATCAGGTCAGTGTTGCGTTTAATTTGCTTTATGACAGTTTTACTAAGGTAATATTATTGGCTGTGTCTAATTTTCTTTTGACTTTTGGACAAAGCCACATCATCACAGTCAAAAACATCTGGAACTCCATTGATCTCGTTATAGCATCTATACGCCTGTCTTTCGACGCTACTTGGTTGAACAACATTATATGAATTTACTTTAGCCAAAGTCTTAAATGTAATAAAAATTATTTTTTTCATCTGCTAAATACAGAGAGATTCAAATATTCTGCAATGCAAACATTTAACCATCTAAATGAGTACAAAAATGGGTTACTTAACTCATCCCTAAGACGTGTGTTCTATCGTCTATTTCATGGAGAATGTTCGGAGGAGCTGTTTAACGCGATCCCGCCGTCCCCATTCCACCTCCGCACTACGCGTACCGGGCAGGAGATGCACCCCTATTCAATTGACCTACCACGGTTCTGTAGGTCTTTTATTCACAGAACCGGGAAAATCTGGAACGCACTCCCTGCCCATATATTTCCTCCCAAGTACAGCCTGGGGTTTTTCAAAAGGGGCATGAAAAGGCTCCTGTCAGGCCGGCATGGCAGTCGCAATGCCCGTGCATCACAGAATGTCCATGGGCATCGTTAGACATCTACTTGTAGGTGAAACGAATGTCGCGCTACCCACAAAAAAAATATATTAGGAAAATTGGTAGCTCAGTAGTTCTAATCAAATAAAACATCTTTTATTTCACAATTTAAAACATAGAAAAGGGAAATACTTAAGTCTGCGGCATTTTCTGCCAGTCTACCTTATTATATTTAGAAACTAGTGTAGTAATTATTCATGTTAGCTGATCTTTATTCATCGTCTGGTAGTATGCGACACTTACACAGTCCTTATTTAATTTCTTTGTTTACTTTAATGAAGTAGGTACGTTTGTACAGCATAGTGTATGGATGTCAGTAGCAAGACAAATATCTGGTGTCACCGGAAACAGGAAGTTATATATCTCTCTTAAAATATGGAGACTTGGCCATGAAGGTCAATTACGTACCTGCAATAGTAATGTGTAGACATTATGCCTGTGATACAATGACAATGACGTAATTAGGTAAAAATAATTTGTCTATTATAAATATTTGTGTTGTCTTTTTTCCTGTGTTTATATATATATTATATACATATATACCATACGCTTTATCCTGATAATCGGGGTAAGCAGAGTAATCAAGGTAAGTGTTGTGCTGCAAGTAGGTGCTCTTGTGATCCGGATCGAAGGACCACTATGTTCGTATGAATACCACTTATAGGGGTGCTGGTTCATGTAAATAATTCACGAACATAAATAAATTGATTATAATGAAAGAATGTCAAATTATTACATACACGTCTGTCTTCCTTCAATACATGCTTGCAAGAATATACGCCTTCCGCCTTGCTATAGAGCTCATAGAGAGCCCATAGACTAGGATCCCATTTAATGGAATCTTTAATGGGGTCCGTTCACACCTTTCCATTATTAAGTACAATATTGTTATGTTTACTGCCGTTAACAGATATTTTTTTATATATTTTACCTATATTTATAATTTCAAAGCCAAAACAAAAAAACCATAGAACTGTCTTTTCAAAGAAATAATCTTGTTGCGTCAGGGGTAGTAACTCCTTTTCAACACAAGGTAAAGCCAGGGATTTTGAAGTAGGTCCTTGTTTATTTTACATCGCGTTTTCTTTATCTGCCCCCACTCAGAAACCCATAATATCTTATTTCGATAATTCCAAACAAGCGGTCGTAACTTCCAACAGACGGCAAATTTCATACTCATAAACAGAGCTATCGGGATGAAATTCGCTCGGATCGGGGAAGCCTTTGGATTTCCATTACAATGGCTCCCCTAAAAAAACTATTTAGCCCACTGGGGAAATAAAGTTCGCAGCTGGAACGTTCCCAACGAGGGAGGGCAGAGAGAGGAGCCCTGAGCGCGTGGTGAGACGTCTCGACACGCCGGAACACGTGGCGACGTGTAGTGACGAGACTTGGGACTTTCCTAGAGTGATTGTGGAAATCTTGGCGGTGAAATAGTAAATGTAGTTTGTGGAGTAACACGTTTTGTAGATGACATTTATTTGGAAATTTTGAATTAAGAATGCGTCCCTGAACGTTCAGTGTTTTTCAGGATTCACGTTCTTACACGAATCCATTTCATATTTAAATTTTTTAAACTAACAATAAAATCGGATTATGCAAGAAATCTAAGCGAAAAAAACTTAGAACCACATTGACTTGTATATTACTAGCAAAATAGATAGAATTTTTTTTTTATTTTTTTTTATGGAACCTGACACGGTTGGCTACATCACCTACAACATCCGTGATGTCAGCCCATAACACAGGGTGAACTAGGTGCCATGTCAGTGCTTCCCTTAATTTCATGTCGGCTACACTAAACTGGACGGAAAACACGAACTATTTACATAGCCGTTTCGACCGACGTTTCGTTCAGTGCGGTGGTACCAACCCGGCCGGGATAAACCCTACCACCTAGTAAGGTAAGAAGGGAAGGGACCTACAGTTTAACGTGGAATCCGAACCACGGTCAGCCTCCAACGGTCTCTCTCCAAGAATATAATAAAATATACTTTATTACTTTCTTATATAAAATTGTACAAAAGGCGGATTTATTACCTAGAGCAATATCTGCCAGGCAACCTGACTTAACTATGAACACACTATTTATGGGTAGAAAACAGAGAAGACACAAAACGAAAGGACATACCCATTAGCCATACGAAAGGTTATACGAACTCAGTACCTAATATTGAGGACACTATGGTATAAAGTGGTGGTCAAAAATAATGTTTTTTTTATATGGAAACTGACACGGTTGGCTACATCACCTACAACGTCCGTGATGTCAGCCCATAACACCGGGTGAACTAGGTGCCATGTCAATGCTTATAAAATTATTCATTCAAATACATACATATCACACACGCTGAATCCCGACAATCGGGGTAAGCAGAGTAATCGGTGTTGTGCTGCAAGCACTCTGGTAAATTACAGCACAAAACCGACCACCACGTTTCGCAAAGTATTCGAACAAGATTCAATCGACCAAGCAGCAAGTAAGGCACGAGGACCCACCTGCTGCATGACTTGGTGAAAGGACCGTGCCAAGGTGGGAGGTGGCTATCCTATCGCCCTTTAGCACGTCATCTGCCCTTATGTCTTTGTCGGCTTTTACGACATGCACGGGGAGAGATGCATAGGGGCTATTATTTTTAAGTACCGGCCCCACACGGTACTAGGGACGAGCACTTTGCAGTATTCGTATTACCTAAAATTTTTTTTATAGAATGCGCGACATATGTCGCCTAGCCACCCATAAGGTGTCTAACGACGCCCATGGACATTCGGTCGTATGCGGTGTTTGCGAATGCCATGTCGGCCTGACAGGTGCCTATTGCAGGACCCGAGACTGTACTTGGGGGAAAATATAATAAATATAGGAAAAATAATTACAAACAACCTTTTGTTGGTCGTATTTGTATAATATTCAGTTATAGACAATTCACTTAGCTCTACACAATTCGCAGATCGTAATCGGCATTTGTTTCCAGAGCTTGCTAACTCCTTTTTCACTGTGACCGAACTTTTTACGTCAACCACCCACTTATTGAATCGAAAATCGTCTACATCAGTACGAAAACTTTCCTCATCGATTCAAACTTTTTCGTTCCCGAATCTGCAGACAGGAAAAAAAAACCGCTCAGACGCCTACTACGTCATCCATATTTAAGGCTGTCGTTTTTGTGCTAAATATTTAAAACTGTTCAAATTCATGCATCAGGAACGTTTCTGTACTATTTGCAAACCTTTCAATCAATCGGTCGGTTATTTTTTTGTTTTTATGGTTTTAAAATTGCACACCGACTGGAATGGAGGAAAATTGGAGAGGCGTATGTCCAGCAGTGGACGCTTACACGCTGACTGACTGACTGACTGACACCCCACAGAACAGCGATCGGCGGACGTCTTGTCCCAGCCGAAGCGCGACGGAATTTCTTGATCTGTGGTCTAACCCATATTTTTTAGTATAATATTTTGTAACAAATAATAACCTACAATAGATACAATTAATAAGTTTGATGCTATAATGTAATTTTGTGATCGAAGGCAAATTTTAAAAGTCATGATTATTGATTTTCCCGATTGTCTTGGTTAGCTGTTAAAAAAAGATGAAAATAAAAAATCTATACTTTCTCCAGTTTTTAGGGTTCCGTAGTCAACGAGGAACCCTTATAGTTTCGCCATGTCCGTCCGTCTGTCTGTCCGTCTGTCTGTCCGCGGCTTAGCTCAGAGACCCTTAGCACTAGAAAGTTGTAAGTTGGTATGGGTATACATAATATTTAATAACGTCGACAAAGTGGTAAAATAAAAATTTTGAAATAATTTTTTTTAGGGTACCTACCTCCCCTACACGTAAAGTGGGGATCAATTTTTTTTTCACGTCTACCCCATCGTGTGGGATGTCGATGGATAGGTCTTTGGGAAATATTGCAAGGTCCTCAAAGTGTTTTAACCACCATTCTAATTACCTCCATTCAGTCTCTTGCTTTTTTTTTATTGATAAGCGAGACACTTGGCGCCGTCAGCGTGGATTAATATAATTCATATTATTGCTTATATATAATGCACTTATAGTACTGTAGCTCTTGACCGCGTCTTCGCTTCGCGTGACTTTGCTTATAGCTCAGGCTGCCGATGATGTCTGTAGCGTTGTGATTTATAGCCTAAAACCATCTTGAGAAGTATCATAATGTAACAGTGAAAACCGTATGTAAAATGATAAAGTGGTTCTCGAGTTATAAGTCATACAACGTGTCCCAAAACTCAACGTCAAGCGGGAATCAGAGGAAGCGGGTATGCCAGTTTATGACTACCCAGGGAAAAATAAGAAAAACAAAATCTGAGTCGTTTATTTTTCTAGAATTTTTTTTTACTGAATATTGTTTTTGATAAAACTACGCGTATTCTGGTTTTATTTTGGATAGTATATCAATAGCAGAGTTATTTAGGCTTCCAATATAAAAATTTGAACAATTATATTTGCAAATTTGTAGTCGTAGTACCTAAAATTTCAATTTTGCTCATAAATAAAAAATGCTCATATCATAAAAAACAAATGACTCAGAATTTCTTTCTTATTTTTCCCTGGGTAGTCACAAACTGGCCTACTCCCGCTTGACGTTGAGTTTTGGGACACGTTGTATATTCACGTACGTTACATGAAACGAAACTTGGCTTCATTAATTAGGATACATTATTGTCACGTACATAATGTTTCCCAGTGAAGTCGACAGAAACCTTTGCCTCATAGAAACAGTATTATGAACTCAAATAGCACGTGATAACCTAGAATTAAATATCGAAAACTCCCTAAATTTCAGTATAAGACCAAAGTTCCCTTTTTTGTCCGGAACCCTTAAAATAATAAAAAAATTGTCGCATTAGTCTCGCTAAAGTGTTTATGGGCCGGAAGTGTTTTTAATTAAACCACTGAAGTTGGTGGGAGCAGACAATTTATAAGCGGTGCAAAATGTCGGTCAGTGGAGGGTTCGGGTGGTCCGGGATTGGCCTACGACATGGTACACAAAAAAAAGCTGCCAAGTGCGAGTCGGACTCGCGCACCGAGGTTCCGTGCCATCACACAATATATTTGTGTTATGTGTTTATCAAAATAATGGTGTTTTCGAAAATAACTAAACGCCTAAATAAAAACTACAGCAATGGTCTGAATGCAAGGCAAATCATTGCTTCTTGTATTTAAAATATATAAATAATTTTTGCCTCAACTATTACATTGTCGAAAAAACCTGCAGTTTTCCAGTTATTGACGAGCGATATATGTGCGCTTCATCAAAATCTATCATTATGACAAATTTAAAGTTTCTACAGTTACTTAGTTTCGAGAAAAACCTCTGACAGAAGAACGGACATGGGAATGATCTTATAAGAGTTCTGTCTTTACCTTTTAAGGTACAGAACCCTAAAAACCGGCCAAGTGCGACTCGAACTCGCTTACCTAGATTTCAGTACCACCACGTAATTTGCTGGTTTTTATTATTTGATGTTATACATCAAAGTATCTATTATAATCCCACCAAGTTTGACGCTTGTTTCATGTATTACCGCTTTTACGATAAGGCAAAAAAAAAATTAAAACAAAAATTATATTACGGGGTTTAAAATTTTTTTACTTTTACTTCTAGTTTTTGTTTTTTTTTTTAGAATTGTACAATATTATGTAAATTATAGATGTAAAAAGGCGCCAAACAACTACGAATGAATGCAGATCGCGCTCTCATTTGACAGAAGTGTCGGGGAAAGGTGTACCAACCTGAAAAAAAAAACAGTTTTTCGAATCGTTAAAGTGCGCGTCGTTTAAAATACAAATTCCCGGAACTTCTTGATCATAGTGTATTGTATGTAATCGACAGATGCGTTGCGAACGGCACTTGCCAGTCAGTCAGTCAGTCAGTGTGTAAGCGTCCACTGCTGGACATACGCCTCTCCAATTTTCCTCCAGTCCTCCCGGCCTTCAGCGGTACGGAACCACTGCTTTCCGCCGACATACTTGATGTCGTCGTCCCACCTGGCGGGTGGTCTTCCCACACTCCGTTTTCTGTTCTCGTTTTCGAACGGCACTTGCAGGGTTTAAATGAAGTTGTCTACTGTTTTATGAGTGTCCTGTGTTCCTGGAGCCCGCCCGCAACTCCCGCTAGTCCGCGCCGCGCGTTCCGGAGTACTAAATTATGAAGTTTGTTCTTTATTAGAGGTTCGAGTAAGCTAAAGCTAAACGATCGTTGTTTATCCCGGGGTCCTTGACTGGATCTGTAGGCTGCGCCACGACACGGTTAAACTTTCTATTATATTTAGTTTGTATTTGATACATTGCTTCTACGAATAAGCAGAATATATTTTTTTTTATGGAAACTGAAACGGTTGGCTACATCACCTACAACATCCGTGATGTCAGCCCATAACATCGGGTGAACTTGGTGCCACGTCAGTGCTTCCCTTCGGTCGTGCCGGCTACACTGAACTGAACGGAAAACACAAACTATTTACATAGCCGTTTCGACCGACCTTTCATTCAGTGCGGTGGTACCAACCCGGGCGGGTTAAACCCTACCACCTAGTAATATAAGAAGAGAGTCATATCCCTTAGTCGCCTTTTACGACATACACGGTGAGAAATGCAGTGGGACTATTCTTTTAAAGTACAGGCCCCACACGGTACAATATATTATGCTTAAACACATTTTAGTGGTATTTAAAGACACTCTTCATAAAAAAATATATCTAATATTTTCAGGTTGTAATTCTTTATAAAAACATTAAAAAAACAGAGAATAAGCAAACTAACACCTAAATTAAATAAAAAGCTCTTCCATAGGAACTGTGACCGCAGTCCCAAGAAAAGAGGCCTATGTGTTGGGTGAGGAACGCTCTGGCACGACGAGACTGTCCCCGGACGCTTCCATAAGCAGTTTTCCCAACTGCTTCACCAGTTCTTTCGCGTCCGGGCTCCACACCGCAAGAGTATTCACGGCAAAAGCGACAAATTCATAAATTTAATTTATATCCATATGCCCACGGCAACGAAAGATCGAAAATGCAAAAGCATAAACGCCCACTATAAACATACCGCAATGGTTTAGAGTTTACATAAATGTGTTGCTCTTTGTACGACTATTACACTGACTGAAGTCTGAACCAGACGTGCAACATAAACTATTATTTTTGGAGGGTTATGATTTTGGTAACTTATGTCTTTAAGTATTTACTAATGTGTGTTTGTGTGCAATGCCTGAGCTACTTCACAAATTACATAATTATGAACCATTGTTGCATTCCCCCTCGATAGACTGACCGCGTGCTGCGTGAGAGTAGAAAACATTTAGAAAATTCTGTAATGGGGCGTATGGAAGGATTCGAACAGATATAGGGGGCTCGACTGCAGCATTGTCTACTTCTCTTTAAGATCTACTTCACTTGATATTTCGTTAGGGTTTCGTAGACTGGTCTTATGTAATTTTTATTAGGTTTTCGTTTTTTGTATACATTTTCGACCATCTTTCAATATATCAATCCTGCAATGAAGTGCACTTTCGTGTTAATGACAATGATAAATCTTATCGTCGTATATTGTAATTAAAGCCGAGAAAGAACTTGTACTGTGTGGGGTCGGTACTTAATAAGAATAGTCCCACTGCATCTCTCCCCGTGCATGTCGTAAAAGGCGACTAAGGGGTAAGGGCAAGATGCCATGCATAAGTGCGATAGGCTAGCCACCTCTCACCTTGGCGCGGTCTTTCCACCGAGTTGCATGAGGGCCTTCGTGCCTTAGTTGCTGCCTGATAGTTATCTCGTCCGAATACTTTGCTAAACGTGGTGGTCGGCGTTGTGCTGTAATTTACCAGGGTACTTGCAGCACAACACCGATTACTCTGTTTTATGGACGACCGGCATGGGTGGCTGTGCCCAAAAGTTCAAAGGACGATTAAGACACAGCCAATAACACCACTCCTCGCGAAATCACGCTCAGAGAGGCGCCATGCCAGCTACAAGGCGGGCAAAGAGGTCGTTGTCTAATTTATTAACACGCTTTTTGAAGATTCCTCGGTTATAGGTGGTGGGGAACACACTCGCCGGAAGCCCGTTCCATATTTTCGCCGTACGAGATAGGACCGATTTCGAAAAGCGATGCGTTCTCAGAAGTTGTATGTCAACATTATATGGATGCTCCGAGCGAGTCCGGAGGGTGTGACGAATACGGATCGGGGCAGGAGGAATGAGGGAAGCCAGTTCTTCGGAACATCGGCAATGGTAGTACCTATAAAATAGGCTAAGGGAACCAATTGTTCGCCTGTGTTGCAATGATTCAATGCGCGGCGCTGGATAGAGTCCAAGGAGGCCAACAGGTAAAGGGGGGATCCTTCCCACAGATGACTCTCGGCAATACTCCATCACCGGGCGAACTTGCGCTTTTTATAGCATAAGGAGTTGCGCCGGTGAGAAGAATCGCCTGCTGCGGTAGAGGACTCCCAATTTCCTGGAGGCAAGGGTAGCTTTGGACTCTATAAAGCTCCTAAATCCTACATCTTTGGTCAGCTTCACGCCCAGGAGGTCTAATTTGTCATTGATTACCCCGATTATCGGAATACGGCGTGTGGTGTGTATGTATGTAAAGAAACTTGTTAAAATAGGCATTAATAATTAATTCATAATATACGAAAGGACTCGCTTTTCAACAAAGGGCCTAGGAAAAATAATCTAAATCGCTCCGAAAATTATTCAATTAAATTCCTACTAATCCCCGAAAAAGGTTCCTCGACCTTTCGCCGACATCAAACGCTTAAACGGTGCCGCTTCACGCATGAAAAGCGCCCTTTCCTGAGCGAACTCTTACCGGAAGCGTGTCGGCTACGTGAGTCGAGTGTGGGGAAGAAAATTGTAGGAAAAGTGGCAAAGGGCGTGGCCCCCAAGTGTAATTGAGATAGGAATAAAAGCGGCACTGTGGCGCCGCCGCTACCGCTGCGCGGCGATTACGAGAACTAATGTCGCGGTGTGGATGGCACTGTTGGCAGATAGTGAGTAGAATACGACATTCTTTACTGAACGAGTGATGTGTAATGGGTCTAGGTGAGTTTGGTCCTCTCTGCATAATCGTCTCTTCTCTATATTTAGCTGTCAGCCTCGACAGCTAGATATAGAGGCTCATTCCGCAGTCCACTTTCCACCTCCGTACAACGCGCACTGGACAGGGATTGCTTCCCTATACGCTGGACTTACCGTGGATGCGTACCAATCGGTTCTGCAGATCCTTCCTCCACAAAACCGGTAAACTCTGGAACGCTCTACCTGCCCACATATTTCCCCCCAAGTATAGTCTCGGGTCCTTCAATAGAGGCGTGAATGGGCACCTGTCAGGCCGGCATGGCATTCGCAGCCCCCGCATGCGTCCGAATCTCCATGGGCGTCGCTAGACACCTTATGGGTGGCTTAGCGCCACATGTCGCGCTTAGTATAAAAAAAAGCCTCGGTAGCTCAGTGGTGCGGTCGGTACGTACCTGGACCAGATCGAACATGTGCTCGAAAAGGGTCAAGTGCGTAGTACCCGATACCGACGAGCATGCATAAAACATTATGAGAGTGGAAGAGGCGGCAGAGGTGTGTCAGGATCGTGGCACGTGGAGATGCGTTGTCTCTGCCTACCCCACTGGGAAACGGGCCTGACGCTATATATGTGTGTCTCATTTGACGTGTGGTGAAAACAGCCGATAGTCGCGATACAGCTACTGAAACGTGAAACAATTCGTCAGCCTCGGTAGCTCAGTGGTGCGGTCAGTCGACTGTTGTTAAACTACTCTGAGCGCGGTCAGTACTTGATGGCTCGACCGCTGAAGGCTGACCAGTGACCATGGTTCGGATTCCACGTAAAACTGTAGGTCCCTTCCCCTTCTTACCTTATACTAGTTAATGTTCGTGTTCAAATAGTTCATGTTTTCCGTCCAGTTCAGTGTAGCCGGCAAGACCGAAGAGAAGGCAGCACTGACATGGCACCTAGTTTACCAAGGTGTTATGGGCTGACAGACATCAAGGATGTAGTAGGTGATGTAGACAACCGTGTCAGTTTCCATAAAAAAAATTAACTTATTTGCTATGAACACTGAAATTTTCTCATTATATTGATCTGTACATGTACGTAAAATATAAAACCAGCCAAGTGCGAGTCGAGCTCGCGCACAGAGGGTTCCGTATCGCCATGTCATGGTCAGCGCCACTGAAGCCATCTATGGCGTGTTTTATGAAATGCTTCATATTATTAGTTAAAATTCATGATTAGTTAAATGCTTCATACTCTTTTCGATAGATGGCGCGCATACACTGTTTTGTTTCTTGTATAGGGACCCCGTAATTTTTTTACTTTTTCTTATTTTTCTTATTTGTTGTTATATCGGCCATAATAACACTTATTCTTTGAAAATTTCAACGGGCCACATATTACGGTTCCAGATATACAGCCCTTGGACAGATGGACGGACAGACAGACAGACATACGGCGTAGGCTTATTAATAGGGTCCCGTACGACGAATACGGAAGCCTAATAAAAATTAGTTGTAAAAAAAAAATAAAGAACCGCTCGTCCTGCGACGTAGAATCAAAAGGAAACATAAAATGCAGCGACGTCTAATAAATTCACGTATAGCGGTGGAAAGTCTTCTGAAAGCATAATTATAGCAGCGGCGGCGGCGACATCGCGTTTCCACAGACCATTCATTCTGTGCTCTTTTGTCTCGCTCTGAAAACCCTCTCCCTTTCTCTCTCTCCCATTCAAAGAACTCAAGAGAATAGAAGTGCTATTTTCAATGATTATTGTAGACTAGCTTTAGCCCGCGGCTTCGGTCGCGTGAAATTCGTATTGAAAGAGAAAAGTAAGTATGCCAGCAAATTAAGTAAGTGCCTTTATTTCGGCGCGCGGAACAATTCGGTTTGTAGGAGAGCCACATCTCAACCGGAACTGATGATTTTAGCCTATCCTGTGTCACGTATATAGTTATATATATGCTTGTACTAAGTTTTATCCAATTCGGGTGATCTGTTTAAGAGTTATGGAGGAACATACATACATACAGAAAATATTTCTAAAAATCGTCAATTTAGTTTTAGTTTCATAGTTCTTGGTGGGAGGACTGACGGGGTAAGTCCGGCGATCAGGTCCACTAGGTTGGGACTATATCGCCTTAGTTTTAGTATCATACATAGAGTCTTCAAACGCAATATCTCATAAAACAACTCCATGACCATCCCTTACATATTTATTATATATTGATATAGATCTTCGTTGTTCTTATGAAAACCAGTAGGAACAACTGTGCCAATTCGAGGTTTTTTTTTGTTTTTTTTTTTATGGAAACTGACACGGTTGGCTACATCACCTACAACGTCTGTGATGTCAGCCCAAACCACCGGGTGAACTAGGTGCCATGTCAGTGCTTCCCCCTTTGATCATGCTTGAAACAGCGCAATCCCATCTAACAAGAAACTGGTATCGACTGACATATTCTAATCCCATTCCTATAAGCCCATTTCTATAAGACCATAGTCCGTAACCTGCTGGATAGGTAGGTAAGTTGTATATAACATATTACGTATATTGTATACCCTCTCGTCTATTCTAGCATCACCTCTCACAACTATCGACTATATGTATTGTTTTCTTTTCTTGTTGTTTGTCTGTTTCGCATTTGTGTTTTTCATTAATTGATTTGTTTGTTTATGTAAAACTTATATTTCTATTTGCCTTTGTTATGTTCAATGTGTTCCAACAGGAAGCGTAGTGGGGACATGCCGTATAGTATACTTTCTGTTTCTATTTTGTGATCTATGTATACCAGACGGCATATAACTTGGACCAGTGCAGTATGCGATTTCAGGGTATCTTTGGTGGAGGGCGCGGGATGCGACGGCGGGGAGAGCGCCTGCAGACCGCGCGATTGGTTGGCCAGGTCACCTGTTGCCCTCCGCACCGCGCGCGCGCGCCGTTGACACTTCCGTACCTGCGCAAACTGGTTCAAGTTATATGCCGTCTGTTATACTACATGTCTCCGTTTTTACTCCTTAAAAATAAAATAAACCTTGACAAAACGGGCCCAGTGAGGCACAATTTGATTGGCGGACTATTGAACTCAATTCAGTGATTGAAACTATAAAAACACTCGCCGCTAGATAATTTCACAGTTCCACACCACCAGCGTGCGATGTGGCAAAGGAGCGATTTTGAATAACTATGGGTTCTCAAAAGCCCAAATGTCAACCACAAATGCACACAATATGCATCAGAGGGCTCGTAACACGCGTTAGCACAAGACAAAGTTAATCTGATATGCGATGATATTATGGGAATAGTTATTAAATATTGCAATAAGATATAAAAAAAAAACTGCTAAATTTCTTGCCGGCTTGTATTCGTGGATGTAATCGAACCTCATATAAAAAAAAGCGAGTGGGCTGTGTCGGAGACACGGCCGCAGATTTGTGAATTTGATGAAGATCTCATCGATATTTATCCTTGCTTGTCCTACCACACGAGTAGTTTGGGAGCAGTAGTTTTTGAAAATCATTTCCTCTAGCGAATGAGTAGTCGTGGATCAGTAGTATAATTAGAGCAATTAAATGTAGGTTAAAAATATTTTACAAGCTTTTATTTATCTTGCCCGGTATGTTGGGTTGTTAGTATGTGTGGGTCAATTCTTGGAAGCCAAATTAGAACCACTTCCTCTTATCAGAGCACACAGTGCAGTGCTACAGTGCTCCAGGCTAGTAAAGCTGACGTTGTTCAGCTCGTACTGCCAGGCGCTCTATACCGCGCAGCTGTGGTGCAACTACACGCAACGAGCATTCAACTCGCTGCGTGTACAGTACAATAATGCACTGCGCTGTATGCTGGGCCTACCGTGGAGGTGTAGCGCGTCTGGCATGTTCGCTGAGAATAGGCTCGACGACTTCTACGGGCTGTTAAGAAAACGAAAAGCTGGTTTTCTGGAATGAGTGGCTCGGTCTGATAACCACATCGTACAGGAAGTTTCTGCTAGGCTGTACTGTACCGATTTTATTGCTATATAATATTATGTTTGTTATGTATGTTTATGTTTATGCTTATTTTTTATTTATTTTTTTGTGTGTATGTTTGTACGTGTATCATTTGTATCATGGGACCAAGTGCCTGAATAAAGAAGATTTTATTATTATTCGTTTATTGGCACATTTTTTTTTTTAAATTAACTTTACATAAAAAAACTTAAATCTAAAATTAATATAAAATAACAAAATGGAATTTCCACCACCGGCGGCGGGGCGAACCCAGGCTACCGATGGTCGGACCCGAGAGAGAGAAACCTTCGGACAATTCGAGCGGTGTCGAGCAAGACCGCCTTCTGCATCTGACCCTTGATCCAAGCAAGTGGCTCTAGTGAGAGCCTCTTGAGATGATGGTCGAGGCTCTTCGCTATCAGCCCATGCGCAGACACGACTATGGGCACAACGATCGTCGAGTCCACGGGCCACATGACGGTAACCTCGTGAGACAGATCGATGTATTTTAACATATTGTCTTTTTCTGCCTTCACAAGGTTCTCGTCATGCGGCACCGTGATGTCGACGAGCGCTGCGCGCCGCGCCTCCCGGTCGATTATCACTATGTCAGATCTATTAGCCATAATAGTCCTATCAGTGATAATCGACCGGTCCCAGTAGAGCGTGATGTGAGCATTTTCGAGAACTGGCTGTGGGTTATACTTGTATTAAGGCACCTCCGAGCCGACAAGGTTGAACTTCAAAGCGAGTTGCTGTTGAATGATCCTGGCTACTAGGTTGTGCCTGTGCAAATACTCGGAGTTGGCAAGTTGCGAACAACCGGAGATTACATGTCTGAGGGATTCGCCAGGTTTGTGGCAGGCGCGGCAGATGTCAATGGTGCCATCCTTCATAATGAATCTCCTGTAATTGTTGGTCTTGACAACTTCGTCTTGTATTGCACAGACAAAACCCTCGGTTTTCCCAAAGAGGTCCCCGAAGCGTAGCCAGTGCACGGAGGCGAGTTGATCTACATCCGGCCCCGTGAGAGACCGGAAGTACCTACCGTGCAGCGCCTTGCCTTTCCATACTTCCATGCGGTCCTCGGTGCTCAGTACAACTGGCTTCCGCCAGTCCTCTTTTCCCATGTCCAACGGGGTAAGGCCTTTATCACTGATGACGACATCGCGGTGCATCTCACAAACATCAGCCTTTTCCATAAAATACTGACGGAGATTGCATACCTCGCGGTTGTGTAGGTTCTTGGCATTTAGCATACCTCTACCCCCACACTTCCGCGGGATATACAATCTCACGACCGATGATCGTGGGTGATGCATCCGGGACGTCGTCATCAGCGTTCTGACCTTTCTGTCCAGGGCGGCCAGCTCAGTCTGAGACCATTTGAGTATGCCAAAGGTGTATATAAGAACGGGCATCACCCAACCGTTGTAGGCTCTGATTTTATTACCGCCCGACAATAGACTTTTCAGTACTATTGTGAGACGGTGATAGAATTTAGCCTTTGCATGTTGTTTCATGACCGCATCCTTGATACCAAGGCACTCCTGCATACCCAAATATTTGTAGGTTTCTTCGTCAGAGAGGGCTCGAATGTTCACCGACTCCGAGAGTTGAATCCCGTCGGAGGCCATGACCCTCCCTCGTTTTATATGGATGCTCGCACACTTGTCTATTCCGAACTCAATTCCAATGTCCGTGCTGAAATTTTCAGTTGTCTTCAGCATCGACATCAGCTCAGAGTCCGAACTAGCCAGTATTTTTAGGTCATCCATATCGAACAAGTGAGAAATCGAGTGGCTCCCTCTCCGCAGAAAGTAGCCCAGTTCCGAATCCTCCAGAAGCGAACTGAGAGGGTCCAGAGCTAAGCAGAACCAAAGCGGGCTCAGGTCACCCTGGAATTGCCCCGCCGTATATGAATGCAGTCGTCCACATCAGATAGCTGTCTTTCACCTGGAAGGCTGAAAACTGTTTTCCATTGTTCCATACATGCACTCAGGAATTGACAGATGTTTTCATCAATTTTGTATAGTAGTAAAACTTTCTTGAGCCATGTGTGGGGTACAGAATCAAATGCCTTTTTATAATCAATCCAGGTGGCGGACAGATTCTTTCTGCTGCGGCGAACCTGCTGGAAAATAGTCGCATCTATGAGAAGAAGCTCCTTAGTACCGCGGGATCCAGCCCGACATCCATTCTGAGTAGCCGACATGATGTTATTTTGGCGGTCGTGAACATTTATTTTGTTTGTCAGAATGGATGTCAGTAGTTTATAGATAGTGGGCAAACATGTAATTGGTCTGTAATTTTTTGGATCCGCGGTACTACCGGTTTTATGGAGCAGGTGGGTGATTCCTGTGGTCATGAACTCTGGTAGCGCTCGTTGGTCTATGGCTTCATTATCTTTTCTATTTCACGTTATTAAAATTTTACATTAATTTTACATATATTATCCAAAAAAGTAATAAAAATACACAAAATTAATACAAAAATAAAAAACGGTAATACCGCCGGCGGCGGGAGACAAGCCTCCAAGCGCGCCGGCGGGTGCAGGCCGTGGCTACGGAGCTCTCCGAGACGACGCGAGGCAAGCTACGAGCGATAGGTCGTGGTACTAGACACGTAGGCCACCACCACCCCCATCTCGGAGAGCTCCGTATCATTATTATTATCCTACGAAATTCAAATTATTAGTGTTGGTTCAGTTCCGAAGACAATGCAATGTTATTTAAAAATAATAAATTCATATTTATAGAAGAGCTTGATGTACGGCTCTCGGGTATATCGTCTTAGCAAGTCGGAAGAACTACCTTTAGGACGATATGCCTCGCACCTTCCTGTAACTCTTATAGTTTTCGAGATCTAAGTTTTGTAAAAAACCTCCGGCAGCAGGATAAACACGTTTCATCAAATTCACGTCAATAACTATTTTGAGAAGTTCGAGAGTAGCTAGATACTCGTAGGTATATTGGAACGATATGAAAACTCATTAAACAATTCACAACAATATACAACACAATATGTGCGGCACATTCCTCAGGTGGACAAGTGTATTTGGAATTCGGTCTTTGTGCAACATAATGACTTCACCTTGCTGGATGAAATGATGCTCCTTCTAACAGTTTCACTTCTCGTCTACTTACAGCTGAAACTTGTAACTGCCTTCAGTTCGTTTGCGTACCACCGCCTCTGAATGAAGCATCTTTTCTCTTCTCTACTCGAATAACTATGTTCGCTACGTCTGTTTCTTCTCTTTATCTCTCCTCCACATAGCATGCATTTCTAGACTGCATTTCAATGACTGCCTTCTTTCTACCTGTATGTTCGTTTATAACTTCCAAAACATGAATTAATATATACAAAGAATTCAATAGAATAGAAATGCTATTTTCAATGATTATTATAGACTAGCTTGGCGCTACTATAATGGCGCCTATACACACAGTTTACGCAGCAAAAACTATTATTTTCCATTCTATCTAGTCCCGTACTCACGCGTAAGTGAAACCGTACATATGTTGATCCAGGAATTATAAATCACTCGAATCCGGCACGGGTATTTTTCCGAACAGCCGGCGAATCTCGGACGCACGGACCGGGAATAGCAAAACCCGCAAGGTGGAGGTAGGTCTCTGTAATTTATACCTTCTCTACCGACCGCACCGCCGCCGCCGCCTTCAGGGAGCAAGGAGCTCGCGTCGAGCTCGACTTGGATATTTCAAGGGGTGAAATTAAAGGTAATTATATTGCAACCTGAGCTCTGCAACTTGAGTATTATGTTCTTGCTAGTCGAGGTAAATTATGGCTGAGATTTTAGTCATAAACATGTTTATAGTTGGGCGAAGTCGAGAATTAAACTAATAAGTTTCGTACGAAACTCTGTCCTTATAATAACGATGATAAAGGTTGCATTTGAGCTTCATTATAAATTTATGTACATAAATTGTCAAGCATCGTAAGAGAATAACAAATATATTAGTAAATACGATATGATTATATAAATTGAAGAGCCTTGGAAGAGGTTGTAAGTATCGACAAACACACTCGCCAGTTTAGATAATTTCACACCTTAGCGGTGCGACAGAGGTGGTAGCGATTTTGAGAAACGATGGATTCTAAAAGCGCAATTTCAACAACAAATTGACACTGTTTGTATTAGATAACAGATAACATCTGCTCTACTCATGTGCAAACTCGAACAGACATTTGTGGAGTTTCTAACACAAACATCATAAACCGAACTAATGACGTAATAACTTGTAGGTGACGATAAATACATAAATTAATATTAAAACACTATATGGTCAGTTTTCATCAGTAGGTAAGAATATAGGTACGTTAATTTTGTTGACGGATAATTAAGTCCTTCAGAAATTTTAAATATTTACAGTATTTTAAAGCAGTTTCATTGAACAAAAATGTACATGTCCATTAACTTCTCCCCGATTCGCTATAAGTTTTGTCTACGTTCATTTTCCCAGTACCTAGCACCTGACGAAGAAACATTTTCGCCACGAGTAAAGCTGATTTGTCTCGGTGGTGGCGTGCTAGAGATGCAATAAGGAGAAACAGAGCAAAAGTCGTCGTCACTCCGCTGTTCGAGTAAAATCAATACCGCATAGAATTGCAGGCTGGAAATAAATAAATTGTCGTACTCACCGGGCAGACTCGAGCCACCGGCGCTGCGGTCTCCCTCCTCCGAGTTCTCGCCATTAGAGCCGTTCATAATAATCTTCTTCACCGTCTTTACTTCTTCGTATTCGTTCACTTTGTGCTCGGTGACGGTTGAGCGTCGCGTCACAACTCCATCTTCGCTTTCGAAGCTACTCCCCTGTCTCGCCACCTTAGGCTCAGATAGCTCGCCGTTCCTGTGCGCATTGAGATATTTTTCAAAAGGGTCCGATCCATTTATATTGCTCGCATAATCTATGCTGTCACGCGAGCCCTGATACCCGTTGGAAGTACTGAATGGGCCACCGTTAGACTGCGTCCGGTACGCCTCTTGGAAGCTGTCTGTGGAGCCGTTGTGAGCGGAACTGTAGTACGGGCGAGAGTCATACGGCACGCTGCTAGGCCCGGAATCCGCCGAGTTGTAGAAGTTCGTCTGAGATTGTGAAAACAGTTCGGAATCGGCCGCGAATCTCGGCGTCGATTTATTCGGTTTCGACGATCTATCTAGACTAGCGAACAGAGTTTTGCCGTTTGGCACCGGCAACTTGGAAGCACTGGTATTATTGGATGGCATCGTCGTGTAGAAGGGGTTAGTCGGGTGGAATCTCATCGGTTCTTCGGACGTGGCCGATTTGACTAGAGGGGTGGACGATAGAGCTGTCGGAGCACAGTTGAGGGGCGATCTGAAGGGCGATGAAGAGGTTCTTAAGGGCGATTGCGACGTTCTGGTTGTTGCGTATACTGGTGGCTGTGGAGTCGCGCGGCTGCTTTGCATTTCGGCTATCAGCTGCGACGGCCCTGGAATAGAAATATGCACTATTATTTATCATTTCGGATACTTTAACTATTACAGGAACATAAAGCAGTAGCAGCTATTACATACATATCGCATGGTGTATCCCGATAATTGGGGTAAGCAGAGTAGTCGGAGTTGTACTGTAGGTACTCTTGTAAATTACAGCACAACGTCGACCACCACGTTTAGCAAAGTATTCAGACAAGATAACTATCAAGCAGCAAGTGAGGCACGAAGACACGTTCCAAGGTGAGAGGTGGTTAACCCTTTAGCACAGCATCTTGTCCTTATCCCTAAGTCGCCTTTTATGACATGCACGGGGAGAGATGCAGTGGAGCTATTCTTTTTAAGTACCGCCGGCCCCACACGGTACAGGTAGCAGCTATTATTGAGAATCAAATGAAAAGATCTTGATTACATATGCATATGAACTCAATTCAGAACAGAATATTTTAGCCATGTTCAGACTAGAAAAAATACTACTGCAGTGAACTTTATTCAATGCGAAGAGCAAAACTAAAAGGAACATAATAAAGGGATCACTTTTAACCTCGCTCACGAGCCGAGACATTGATAGTCAGCTCGAGCATGCGCAGTGCATACAAAGCTTTTTACGTGACACCCCAGGCGAGCTACGTGATTTCCTGTACCGGCAAATGTGCTTGTACGGGCACATCTCTTCAGAAGTGAAGTTTTCTACAAAACAACCTCTATTTCTATCACGGTAAGGTAAATACTTGTGACGGTTTGGCTCCTCATTGTTGAGAAGTCAACGCCACGGAAGCTCCTGCCGACAAATTTGCGCAAGCTGTGCTGCTTTCAGCCGCAGATTGTATTGTTTTGCTGTTGGAAATTATCTGTTATAAAGTTATAATTTATAGACGCAATTATTTTTATTATTAAATTTTTTTTTTATTCATTAGGTATTAATTTTAATTTTATTTCATTGTTATTGTGTAATATATATTAATTTAATTACAAAATTCAATACAACCTAAAACTATCGATCTAATTAATATTACCTTAAACTATAATTGAAATGTAGAAAAAAAATAAATAGGTATTAACAATAAAATAATAATAAATGGTAATGTTAGGTTTTTAATATGTACAAAATTAGTTTTAAGATAATGTGAAAATAAAGAAATATAAATAATCAGGACTAATCTCGCGAATAGGCCTGATATTGTGATAGTGGACCGGGAGGCGAGGCGCGCAACGCTCGTCGATATCGCCGTGCCGCACGATGGTAACCTCGTCAGTAAGGAAGCAGAGAAGATGCTGAAGTATCTGGATCTGCAGCACGAGGTTACCAAAATGTGGCCCGTCGACTCGACGATCGTTGTGCCCATAGTCGTATCAGCGCATGGGCTGATAGCGAAGAGCCTCGATGACCACCTTAAGAGGCTCTCACTGAGTGGTTGGGTCAAGGGCCAGATCCAGAAGGCAGCCCTGCTCGACATTGCACGTATCGTCCGGAGGTTTCTCTCTTTGGGACCCGACCATCATCGGTAGCCTGGGCTCGCCCCGCCGCCGCCGGTGGTGGAAACTCCATTTGTTTTTATATCAATTTTAGGTTTTAAATTTGTAAAAATGTAAAATTTATATAAAAAGAAATGTGTGAATAAAGGAATAATAAAAATATAAATAAATAAATCTATACATAAATAAAAACTTATGGGAAACCCTCGAAAACGCCACACGACCACCTTACCTTGCAAGAACTAAAAGTAAAAAATCTCGTTCATCGCAGTCGCTCTCGAAAAGGTTACACTAGCCGAATTCCCAGACCATAATTTACAGGCTGTAACTATTTGCACTATTATTGCATTTTAAATTCAAGTATTCAAAAGTTCAATAATTCAACCAAATTTTAAATTAATAGGTCATAGAAACATAGGGCATAGGAACATAAAATGTAAACTTTGTTCACATACAGAGGAGTACAGAGACATACATACAGAGTGAATGCTGTTGGCCCGCTTGTTGCCCTCCTCAAGTGCGTCGTCGATGATGGACGGACAGACAAACACCTGATCGAATTTTACAGGTGGTTCTGACAGCAGAACTGACTACTGCAGCCTAAAAAGCAATATCTAACAATCTCATATTGTTGTGTTTACAATTCAGTTCATAATTTGAATCAAACGGCAAATTCAATAACGAGATTTCCCGTTCCATCTCCGACCATACAATTGGATGTGCCGGGCTGCAGTATTCGATTCTTGTCCGCAGTTGGATTCCGTGAAATCGGAACAACTTAGTAGATGGTCTATATTTACTAGAAAATGTCTGACAGATCAATCAATAATCAATAAAATTGATGACGCCGAATTATGACAAGTTCAGTTTTACTGCCATATGAATGATCAAGTAAATAATAAACAACAATAATATTGATAAGCTTTGCCTAATAGAAAATAGCAATTTAGGCTAATCTCCTTATGCCTAACATAAAAAATTACTATATAGATAGATAAAATGCAGAGAAATATCTCACTCGCTCTATATAAATTGCAAGTGATATTCGAGCTATCTTTTTATTTTATTTTATGGAAAGCATGACATATGGCGCGTGCTCGACTAACGCAAAGTCCCTGCAATTCCGCGAATTTCTAGTCAGTAGCTCCGATTTCCGAGGAAGGATTAGTTAGTGCAGACGTATAGAGATGGGTAGTGGATGGAACGCGCCGTGGCTTTGATCTTCTATTCCGAGTGTCGCATGCGGCAATCTCTAGAGAAGGCATTACGGGAAAGGTTTGGCTTTGCAAAGAGTTTTCATATTGAAAGAAACATTTTAAATTTGTAGTCGTATTTTTGTGGATTGTTATGAAAACATAGCGTTTTCACTGCCCACTTTCGAAGTGCGCCTGTGCGGTATGGTGCGTAAGGAGGCAATTCGCCGACGCACAAAAGTAGTCGATATTGGACATCCGATGGCTAAGCTTAAGTGGCAGTGGGCTGGGCACGGCAGCCGACGAGGCTGCAACCGTTGGAGTAACCGTGTCCTGCACTGGCGGACGGAAAACGGAGTGTGGGAAGACCACCCGTCAGGTGGGATGACATCAATATTGCGTCGGTGGAATGCAGTGATTCCGTACCGGTGAAGGCCGAGAGAATTGGAGAGGAGCATGTCCAGCAGTGGACAATAATTTCTGAAATGACGTTACACAACACATGCACAGTGACAAACAGCCAAAACATCAAATTATGATTAAAGTAGAGTAGGTAACGCATCAATTATTTAGTCTTTTCGTAATTTTTGCATCAAGGACTTAGGTCTAACACTAATCTTATATGTATATCTTCGGTGGTTAGGCACACTCCCCGTTTCGGTTTAATTCTAGTTAGTTAGTAATTCAAGTTACCTAATACCTACATACTCAGTAGAATTTTTACAAACAACGGAACCAATCTGTACCATAAGTAATGTACAGTACGCAGATAAGTGTAAGTGGGCGACCGGATGAGAGACCCTGTTTCACATAGCTCAGGGAATCCTATTTGGGAAGCAGGTATCATTTTTTGAAAGTACTCTATTGTATGAACAATAAACATTTTCTTTCTTTTTAAATTCTAATAAATATCTCAATTGTTCCAAACCCCGATCAAGATAAGTGCAATTATAACCCACTCTTCTAAAAGTGCCGACTCACAAATCGCTCCCTAGCGGCAATCATAAGGTGATCACATTTCTGATCAATATAGGACCTTGTGTTCTCTGCTAGACTTTCTACTGCCCTGTACTCTAGATCCATTCGTACGCCCTATCCACTACTAAGCACTACTTTGTCGGCCAAGCAACTTTTTTTTTATGTAATCTGGGTGGTATGGGTGGCTGACTCGGAGGGGCCAAAAAACATGTTCCGACCAACCAATATCACCTCCGAGAAGGTAGGTGCCATACCGAAGACTTCCCTGGATTGCTGGCTATACTGGACTAGATGAGAATACAACATCGAACACGACCGAGGTTGCTATGCGGCCATCTTACATCCAGTACGGTGGTAACAACCCAGTCAGCTACAATTTGAGCCTACCACCTTGTAAGGGGCAAGGGAAGGCACTTACAGTTTTACACCGGTTCCGAACGGTGAAGCAGCAGGTGTAGGTATGCACGTAAATTTTTTCGTCAGAAAAAACTCCTTGGTACACGCTGCGCCGACCGGATTCGAACGTCGGACCTCTCGTATGAGAAGCCGATGCGCAAACCACTCGGCCACCCACCGCTTAAACTGTGCTTCCTATCGTCTTTGCAATTCCTCTTCCTAGATAATCTGCAATTCACTTCCCTAAATCATTTGCTATTCAGCGCATAAGCTTCGACGCAAATCCGCATGCTAAATTCTTTGTTCCGTACCAACTCTTATTTATGGTGTACGGAGAGGCTAAATATGACTTGGCTTGGTTTGACTTATTAAACGAGACGAACGAAACGAGAAGGTCGCATCTTCGCTCGACCCGGCCCCCAGCCACCGCCGCCACAACGGATGGCGGTGGTCAGCAGCGGCGATAGCAGATGACCTTAATGTAGTCAAGGTCAGGTTCGTGAGTTTCAACTGTAGATCAGTCAGGCGCTCCATTGAACACGTTCGCGAGCTGTGCAAGACGTGCGATCTGATTGCTCTGCAGGAGCTCTGGCTCCTGCCGGATGATATTGACCTGCTTAGCGAAATCGACCCTTCTTTCGGCTACCACGGCATCTCGGCGATCGACACATCGGCCGGCACTCTGAAGGGACGACCGTACGGAGGAGTAGCCCTACTGTGGAGGAAGCGGACGTTCCCCCGCGTCTCGCCGATCGACACCGGAAGTACGCGGGTGGCGGCAGTGCGTATTCAGCTAGAGGATCGTAGTGATCGTAGTGTTATAGTGATGTCAGTATATATGCCCACTCAGTGCAGCGATAACTTACCAGAATTTACCTCAGTGCTAGGAACAATGACAGCTATTATTGAAAATGGTGATGATGAATGTGCAGTCGCGTTAGGAGATTTCAATGCAGATATTAATAGTCTATTCGATAGTGAATTGGTTAAATACTGTGACGAGCAGCAGTGGGAGTGTGCGGACACACGAATGCTCGGCAAACAGTCCGGTACCTACACTTATCTTAGTGATGCGCACGGTACCACCAGTTGGCTGGACCATTGTATTGTGACGCGCTCAGCGTGGCAAGCTGTTACAAATGTGTCTGTGATAAATGATGTGTATTGGTCGGATCATTTCCCGCTCTGTATAGATTTTAACCTAGACGTAGTTGTTTGTAAGACTGAAGTTACATTTTCGAATGTAAACAGAATACTTTGGGGTCAAAGATCTCAAGCACAGATTGGGAGATATACACATTTATGTAACGAATATTTGACTAAAGTAAAGTGGGAATGTACTGGTTTTCCGTGCAACAATCAAGAGCATGCTAGGTGTATAGATGATTTTTACATTAAAATTATTGACGCGCTGTGCTCTGCTGCCGTGGAAACGCATCACAGTAAGAAAGAAAGAAAACATCATGTAGTCGGCTGGAACTATCACGTCCAGGAGAAACACCGTATCGCCCGAATTAAATATCAACTCTGGCTGTTGCACGGAAAACCTAACATAGGTAGTGTATATGAAAATATGAAAAGTGCTAGAAGCGAATTTAAAAATAAAATAAAATGGTGTCAAAGAAATTCGGAGCAAATCAAAATGGATATAATAGCGAAACATAGGGCAAGTAAAGATTTTTCGAAATTTTGGAAGGCCACTAAACTGAATCATAAACCCTGCTTACCGATATCCGTAAATGGCGTCCAGGACCGGAGGCGAATAGCTAACATGTTTGCTGATCACTTCAAGGTAGAATCTCCGTTGCCGTCGCCGCCACCGTCACCGTCACCGCCCTCGGTGCTGCCGTCCCCAGTGCAGCCTACGTCATGCCCGCTGCTCACCTGCGGTCCAGCAGCGGGACTGACGGTGCAGGGAGTGGGAGAGGGAGAGGAAAAGCGTGTTCCGCGGGTGCTGCGCATGTCTCCCGAGCAGGTCGCCACTACCGTTCGTCGCATGCGGCGAGGTAAGTCTCCGGGCCACGACTCGTTGAGCATCGAGCACCTGCAGTTTGCTGGACCTCTTCTGTATGACAGGCTATCATCTCTGTTCAACATGTGTATCGCTCACAGCTACTTACCTGCGGACTTCACGAAGACCATTGTCGTACCTATAGTGAAGAACAGGACCGGGGACGTCACAAGCCTGTCTAACTATAGACCGATATCGCTTGCGACCGTTACATCGAAAGTATTCGAAGGGCTGCTTCAACCTTCCCTGTATAAGCACTTGCACCTATACAGAGCGCAATTTGGCTTCCGCCCCCGTCTCTCAACAGATATGGCTATACTAGCGTTGAAGCAGACTGTCAGATATTACACGAAGAACAGCACAGCAGTGTATGGATGTTTCCTGGACCTCAGTCGTGCTTTTGACACAATAAATTATGAAATTTTGTGGAAGAAGCTACAAGCGACTGGGGTCCCGGATGACATTACATGTCTGTTGAGATACTGGTACGGGAGCCAGGTGAACGCAGTGCGCTGGGGCGATGTGACATCGGAAGAGTATAGGCTGACTTGTGGTGTGCGGCAAGGCGGCCTGACGTCTCCGGACTTGTTCAACCTATACGTGAACCAGCTGCTAGAGGAGCTCACCAGCGCCAAGGTTGGATGCCATTTAGGTGATATCTGCATCAACAACATTAGTTATGCAGATGACATGGCGCTGCTGAGCCCCTCTGTCAAAGGACTAAGAACACTGCTGGATATCTGTGAGCGGTATGCATGTGAGCATGGGTTGACATACAATGTCAAAAAAACGGAGGTGATGGTCTTTAGACAGGGAGGTGGGCCCGCTTTCATCCCCACGATAACCTTGTGCGGCTCTCCTTTGAGAGCCGTAACAAGGTTTAAATACCTAGGTCACATCCTAACGGACAGACTGAAGGATGACGAGGAACTGGAGAGGCAGCGTCGAGTGCTGGCGATGAAGAGCAACATGTTGGCTAGACGTTTCCGATTCTGTTCAGTACAGGTTAAGATAACGCTGTTCCGTGCCTATTGCCAGGCGCTCTACACCAACCAGCTGTGGTTTCAGTACACGCAGCGAGCTTATAACTCGCTGCGTGTGCAGTACAACAATGCACTTCGGTGCATGTTGGGGCTACCTTGGAGGTGTAGTGCGTCTGGCATGTTCGCCGAACATCGCATTGACGATTTCTACGCCATAATGCGGAAGCGGCGAGCAGGGTTTATGAAACGTATTTGTGAATGTGAAAATCCAATTATAAGTGTTATCTCCCGCAAATTATTTTACATTAATGACGAAATTGTGGATATATTGTAATTAATTTATATATATTTAAATAGTAAATTGTTTATTGTGTATTGAGTGCATTATGTTTCCGTGTTGTTTGTGTACAAATATGGGTGTATACCTGAAATAAACGTTTAATAATAATAATAATAGCAGTCCGGCGGATACGGAGCTCTCCGAGATGGGGGTGGTGGTGGCCTACGTGTCTAGTACCACCACCTATCGCTCGTAGCTTGCCTCGCGTCGTCTCGGAGAGCTCCGTAGCCACGGCCTGCACCCGCCGGCGTGCTTGGAGGGTTTTCTCCCGCCGCCGGCGGTGTGCCGTTTTTGTTTTTTACTGTTTATATTAATTTTGTATATTTTTAATATTTTTTTATTATGTATAAAAAATTAATATAAATATTGTAAAGATAAAAATGTGAAAATAAAGGTATAAAATAATAATAATAATAAACAACCCATTTTTAGGGTTCCGAACCACAAAAGAGGAAAAAAACGGAAGCCTTATGGGATCACTCTTGTGTCTGTCTGTCTGTCTGTCCGTCTGTCACAGCCTATTTGCTCCAAATCTATTGGACCAAAAAAGTTGAAATTCAGTACATTGAAATACGTTGAAATTGGACGGAAACACAGTCAGTCGGAAAGCACGAACTTATTATCATAGCCGTTTCGACCTACCTTCGCTCAGTGCGGTGGTGGTGCTAATGCGAATAGCTTAAGCCCTACCACCGGGAATGCGAAACACGGTCAGCATCAACGATCGGACGATCACCTATCCAAATTCAGACCGCGCTGATGTGGGTTAATTTTGGCAATTACTCTTTGATAAATAAGGTGTACTACCGAGTTACCTTTCTTGTTTTTGTTCGAAAAGTCGTTAACAAAATAGTATGGCTAGGCTGTGAGCCTCTGTGTGAGTTTCTGACCAAACTCTACGCCTACAGTCTACATGCCAAGCTACACAATGTATTGCAACTGCAGCACCGCTGGTTTATTCATAGTTTCTGAACGGGAAATGTCCCGGACTGGACCCAGCTCGCAGCACGGGGATCCACTTTAGATAATAGCCTGCAACGTTGATCTCCAATCCCTAGAGTTGGACATCTTGCGACAGTGTTGGGAGCGCTTGGAGCGCGAATTAGAAAAACCTAGAGCGGACCCGCAACTCATTACTTACATTAAATAAATTGAGTTGGATCGTTTCTCGATATGGTTCGCTCCTTCCTCGGTGCTCAGTTCACGTTGGTTTAACATTTCCAGTTTACAGGGGTTGTCTCGTTGTTTTCCTTCATCGAAGTAAAGGATAAAGCATTGTTTGTAAATTCGAAAACGCATTGACTCGCTAAACCATAATATAAATTTTTATTATTATTGTTATTTATTGAGGCACTCAAAACCGAAAACACACTTATATATAATACTTACAGAACCCATTACCGAACTACATATTATATTTCAACTAGCTGTGCCCGCGGCTCCGCCCGCTCTCATATTTCACTTCACTGCTAACCTCATAAGCCATTTAGCGTGATAGTAAGTAGCCTATAGTTGATGGGAAGAATCAAGCTATCCGTAGAATTTTGTTTTATTAAAATCGGTTCAGTGGTTCTCGAGTTATAAGCGGACAGACAGACATACACTCAGACACTCAGACACTCAGACAGAAAGCAGACGTTGGATTTTATTATAGGTAAGGATAAGGATATCAACACACGATATGATCATACAAATTAAGTGAAACAAATTCTACACTACACGGAAAAAAAACTGAAGTACACTAATCCGATAGCGGCCATTTTCAATTTAAAATTTTAAATGGAATGGACACCAATCCCGTTTGAGGGAATGTATGTTTTCAAACTCGTAATGTCTCCATGTGTGTTATCGTTTGTATAGAAACTGCATTATGTATGTATGTATGCATATCTTTGTTTATATGTATATATTATGTATGTACCTTTGAACCTGTAATTATGTATGTAATGAATTTATTTAATTTGTAGGTATCTTAAATATATTATTTAATTTTTTTTTTACTTTTTTAAAATTAAGTTTTGCACTACGCATCTACCTTTATACCCACAATCCCTGGTATGACTGGTAGAGAATGCCTTTAGGATTTAAATCTGCCTTTTGTCACTTAATTTGTTAAACTCTTATTATTTATTATTAGATGTGTACTTTCATTTAGAAATGCAATTCCTGTAACAGATATAATTTGTTTAACTCTCTCTCTAAAGCCACATCTATGACTATTTACATTCAACTATATACCAAATTAAAACTGCATGCGATACAAATTGCACTCATTCGAACAATTCTTTTTATTGTTCTTAAATTTGTATACGAGCGTGCAACAGTGGCGCCGCGCTGCCACCTTGGCGCAAATTCCGACGAGTATATCTGCAGCTACGATCTAACGCTTAACTAGATCCGCTGTGGTCGGTTTTCAAATGTTGTCGTGTCGTGTCCTACTGCGACTACGACACGATTTATCGGCACCGTTTTATCAGGACGCAAAATAGTTAGAATTATTACTTAGAATTAATGGTGCAGGGCTACTTTAAATTATATCTCTACTATTTATAAAGTAAGGTCTGTGGAGGAAAGGACCTTCAACCTCTAAAGCACAGACGTATCGTTGGGTCATAGAGCCTGTTTTATCGGTACTACTACGGCAGCTGCTCTGACGAACTTGCTTCCCTTATCCCTCCTCCTCCTGTTCGCATTCGCCAAACCCGCCATACTCTCGCAGAACAACCCCTTTGTAGTCGACAGAAGAGTTCTCCGAACTGCACGATTCTCTAAATCGTTATTGTGCCGCACTACAAAGGTGTGGAACGTGCTTCCGGGGAATATCTTCCCACTCCTACAATCCACGGATCTTTAAATCGCGGGTTAATAGCCTTCCCCCAGCGACATTAGTCCACCTCCAAGCCGGACTGGCACCTCCTCGGGGGTGAAATTGGCTGCGCCTGAGGCTTCGACCTCGGGCACAGCCACCCAGTTCGGAAGCAAAAAAATATATCTTTCTGTAAAGTGTAAACTCGAAAATTGTTCAACCGATTTACTTGAATTTTCACAAACGTAATCTGCAACCTCTCGGGATAGTACTAGGCTATATACCTCGTTAGGATATTTCTCCAAGGGTCTGCATAAAAAAAAACGTTGTGTTGAGTGGCATACTTACTAATAAATCGTAAAATTTGTAAATACTCATCATTGTCGATTCCATGTTCGCTTATAACTCGAGAACTATTAAATAAATTTACATTTGGTTTTCATTGAAGATTTTCTGCAATATCTAAGGATAGTTATGGGTCATGCTAGCGGGGCCACGCGCTCGGCTAGTAAGTTATAAAAGTATTGAGCGATATCATGGGCCCGACATTTACGACACGATTTTGCAATAACGTCCAGCGATTTTTAAAAACACCCTCTGGCGAGGCGATGGCGCTGCGCTAGCCAAAAAATAAAAGAGCTTTAAAGGAAAAACGTTTTTGTGAAAATCTGGTGAAGCGCATCCAGTATAATTTAACGCTAAGCTCACGGACGGAGGGAGGAGGAATTTTAACGTAATTACTCCGTAAATGCAAGTTCTATTGTGGGATTAGGTAACATTTTCAGCCTACAATGCATTTTAATTTTACATTGGGATAGTAAAGTAATGAAGAGAGGGAGAAATATTCTGGTGTAAATGTTGGACAGAGTATATAGATAGTTAGGGTATTTATTTGCTTAATCTGTTGTCTTTATTAGGTACATATATTATGTACATTAGAAATTAATTAAACAAATTTTTCATAATATTTCGACCTATTGTCGTCGTCAGATAAACATTTTTTTAATGTAATCTGCAACATCTCGGGATAGTTTAAAATTAACTATCCCGACATTTTAATTTTAAATTTAATTAAATTTTTTTATATGTGGTAAGAGGCTACCATTTTAAAATATAATACACAAAAAATGTTTTCCGGCCAGTACAGCGCAGCCGACATAAAATGCAGGGAAGTACTGACATGGCACCTAGTCCACCCGGTGCTATGGGCTGACATCACGGATGTAGCCAACGGTGTCACTGTGTCAGTTTCCATTAAAACAAAACCATCACCTAACAATTAAATACACAGTAATACATTAAATGATTATACAGTAGCAACAACATAATTTCCAACATAATTTGTCAAAACCACAGAAAAGCGATCGGCGGCCGTCGCGCGAGGCGACTTCCTACTTTGTGGGAACAATTGGCAGTGGGCAGAACTAATGTAATATAACATACTACTGTGACATACATATTTAGTTTACAATGCAATGAAGGAATGTTTGTTTACAAAACATGTTATGATAGTATCGTAAATCGTAATGTTTTCGGTTACGCGGTATATTACAAAGCGACTTACGTTCGTCGACGTTTCGTCCCTCGCTCTGGGCCCTGATGATGTCCCCAGAGCGAGGGACGAAACCTCGACGAATGTAAGTCGCTTTGAGTCGTATACCGGTAACCGAAAACATTACGATAAAGTGTAAGAGCGGTAAAAGCCTAAACGAACATAACGTTATGATAGGGTAAGAAACAGTTGCTTACTTTTCAATTCCAAGCCTCCCGATTTTCCCAGCGATCTTCTCCTGGGTGAAATCTCCTTATCCCTAAAAGAAACACATTTTGGTGTGAAACACAGTAAGAAATATATGTATTATTATAATGTTTTTATGTAATCCAGTGTGGGTGACCGACTCAGAGGGGCCAAAGCACATGCTTCGAACAGCCAATATAACCTCCGAGAATGCAAGTGCCATAGCGGAGATTTCCCTTTGGACTGCTGGCTATACTGGACTAGAAAATAACAGCCGAGGCTGTTATACGGCCATCTGACATCCAGTACGGTGGTACCAACCCAGTCGGCTACAATTTCGGCCACCTAGTGAGAGGCAAGCGGACGTCCTACATTTTTGCACCGGCAAATAGGCATCAAATAGGTATGCACTAGTTAAAATAAATCTAAAATAGGTACTCAATTTTTCATCCTCATCATAGGATATGACCTCCCCTTTAGTTTAAGGTAACTAGATAAACTATGTGGCCCATCTTAAGAACAAGTATGCCTTAAGAACAGCTTAAATCCGACATGAAGTACTTGAGCCCCATATTAAGAACAACTAGGTACCAGCCCCATATTAAGAACTACTGGCTTCATTTTAAGGGCCAGCAATATATAAAATTTGGTTACTTTTACGCTGTGGTTTTTTACAAGATAAACTGCTTCCAACGTTCCAATCCAACCACGCGTATAATGGTGGCACTTCACTTGGTTTGGCGTATTCGTATGCGTTATCGCTGTTATTTGGTCAAAATTTTAGCGAAAACAAACATACATAAATCGGGCATCCACACATGGACTCAAATACCGAATAACTTGCATGTTTGCCTTATTTTCCTTGCTACGCTCTCAAAATGGACACGTTGACAGCCGCAGCTCTGTATTATTATCGCGCAATACTACATGCTATGTCTGCACAAGTACAAATTTACTAAAGTCCATGGAAAAGAAGGCGATGGTGGATGTTGAAAATTCACAAGAATCGGACGCAACTGAACAAACCAACTGTGGACAGCCTGCGCGAATATTTGGCCTATTTGAGTCCTTTGAAGCGTGACCAAAAACCGACAAGCTGGCGGAAAAGAGTATTTGCTATTTGGGTTATTTGCTTTTTTGCACAAACAGACCAAATAGAAACGAATATGGTCTCTACACTTGGCCGTTTTCGAGCAAATAAGGCAAATACACGAATACGCTAAACCAAGTGAAGTGCCACCATAAAACGTAATTCAGAATGGTTTTGCTCGGCAGAAAAAAAAAAACAGCGCGAAGTATGTCCTCGAAACTTCGAAAATTCAATTATGTTCAGCATGTTAAGGTCACGAAATTTTATATAATAGTTATAAATACCAACACTATACCCTATTGATTGAATCATAAGCTTTCAAATAAATATTCATTGATCTGTCAATTAAGTCATTCCATTCTGAGGGATCGACCTCGCACAAATTACATATTTTAGCATCTCGGATTTGTATTTTTATTTGTATATTTTCATATATTTCCATATATTCCCCCTTCAAGGGCGGCGTGAATGGGCACGTGTCAGGGCGGCATGGCATTCGCAACCCCCGCATACGACCGGATGTCTATGGGTGTCGTTAGACACCTTATGCGAGATTCGGTGCCATATGTCGCGCTTTAAATAAAAAAAATATTGCTGGCCCTTAAGAACTATGCGCCCAACTTAAGTACAACTTAAGCCCCACTACAAGAACAGATAATTCTTACTCGTTGAGCCCTAGCCTGAGAACGGGCCCGGCGCTCCGCAGCATGGCGTGAGCCTCCGCGTTGCTCATGCTCTTGGTGGGCCTTCCGTTGATGGAGGTGATGACGTCACCCTCGCGGATACCGCTCAGCGCCGCCTTCCGTCCTGGATTCACCTGCACAGACCAACGCCATCGTTATTGTTAGACATACCTACATACCAAACGCTGTATACAGACAATTGTACCGTGTGGGGCCGCGGCCGGTCCGGTACTTTAAAAGAATGGCCCCACTGCATTTCTACCCGTGTATGTCGTAAAAGGCGACTAAGGGATATGACTCCCTTCTTCTATTACTAGGTGGTAGGGTTTAACCCGCCCGGGTTGGTACCACCGCACTGAATGAAAGGTCGGTCGAAACGGCTATGTAAATAGTTTATGTTTTCCGTCCAGTTCAGTGTAGCCCGCAAGACCGAGGGGAAGCACTGACGTGGCACCAAGTTCACCCGGTGTTATGGGCTGACATCACGGATGTTGTAGGTGATGTAGCCAAACGTGTCAGTTTCCATAAAAAAAAATGCTGTACTGCAGGTACTCTTGTAAATTACTAAGCAAAGTATTCGGACAAGATAACTATCAAGCATCAAGTAGGGCACGAAGACTCAGCCGCTGCATAACGCGGTGGAAGGACCGGTATTTTAGACCAAAAGGAGATACTGGCATGGCACCCAATTCGAGTAGGAGGCAAATGGGCTGACATCACGGGTGTCGCAGGTGACATAGTCATCCATGACAGGTTTTATGAAAGCAAATGTTTTATCGTCATTTTGAACGTAACGGTTGGTTGAGTGTATTCACATTTTAGTGACTATAATACTTGAACCTCCCCAGAGGCATACATATTACACGCTGTATCCCAAACGGGGTAAGCAGGGTAGTCAGTGTTGTGCTGCAAGTACTCTTGTAAATTACAGCACAACAGCGACCCCCACATTTAGCAAAGTATTAAGGCAAGATAACTATCAAGCACCAAGTAGGGTACCAAGACCCACCCGCTGCATGACTCGATGGAAGGACCATGCCAAGGTAATAGATGGCTAGTCTGTCGCCCTTATGCACGGCCTTAGTCGCCTTTTACGACATGCACGGGGAGAGATGCAGCGAGGTTATTTCAGAACCGGTCCTACACGGTACCTCCCCAGAGGCACCGAATAAATATACGATGGGATTGGTCACTGGTCAAGTCACATTAATGTCAAGTCAATGACAAACCTAATTTTGTCAATTTATTAGGGTTTTATTCACCGTTTTCGAATTCATCCATTGCAGACACACATACAGAGAGCAAGTTTTTCCTTCCTACCTTACTAGGTGGTAGGGTTTAACCCGCCTGGATTGGTACCACCCGCACTAAAAGAAAAGCCGGTCGAAATAACTATGAAAATAATTCGTGTTTTCCGTCTAGTTCAGTGTACACGGCATGACCGAAGTGAAGCACTGACATGGCACTTAGTTCACCAAGGTGTTATGGGCTTATATCATCGGATGTTGTAGGTGATGTAGCCAACCGTGTCAGTTTCCTTAAAAAAAATGTTAAGAGCACTTTAAACTTCATACATTAATTGCGTTAGTAGTACATAGCAATCAAAAAAAATTTATAAAAGAGAATAAATTAATTATTACATAAATCGATAGTAAATAAACCCACAGCACAGGCGCTCCGTCTGCGAGTAGACGGCGAACAAAATTTCAGCATCCTTCCCGCGACTGTCGCGTTCGTGTACTGGCGCCAGTGTCCCGCACGTATGAACCCGCAAGCGATACACGTCCGTTGAAACCGCGCCCGCGGATGCACGTGACAATTTCTCGGCCGTACGAGTGGGGTTGGATTAGTTATGCACGTGTAATACCTTCAACTTCGGTTTGTTTTACGCACGTGCTAGTGGGAAGACCGTTTCTTTGAATGTGATAATAAGTAAAATTTTATTTATGTATATTATTGTACGCTTAATTTATGAATTTGCTTTTATTTTTGACCCCCGACGAAAAAAGAGGGGTGTTAAAGTTTAACGTGTGTGTGTATGTGTGTGTCTGTGGCATCGTAGCTCCCAAACGAATGGACCGATTTGGATGCGGTTTTTTGTACTAAGTACCTATATCTACTAGATTTTGCACGAGGGAATACCCGCGTGATTTTACTTTGCACAATTTTAAAGAAAGAACGGGTGTATTTGACTGCCCCCCAAAGCAAAATGTAGGGTTTATTAGAAATGGCTCAGTTTACAAGTTCAAAAATAAAGCTGATAGGTAGTTTGAATTTTATAATAGCACAGATAATTTTCTGCTGTACAGAAGACAAACTTATAGTAGAATTAGTTATTTTCCAGTCTCTCTCATGCCCAAGAATACTGAAATTGCAAATGCAAAGTACACCAAGGTGTTTTGATTAATCGGAGGCATAGATATAATAATTAATGCAGACAAAATGATTAACCAGTAATAGTATCAAAGCATTTCCTCTAAATGCCGCAAATATTACCAACATCACAAATTTTACTATTATTCTAAAACAAATAATTATACCTCGTTAGCATGAACCTTGAGGTGAGGTCAGCAAAAAACTTAATAGGTGCTATTAAGGCTCGGTAGTATCAAAAATCAGTTTCTCCCGATTAATGTTTCTTGCAATGCTTACTGTGAGTTTGACGTTAGAAATAATAATTATGTGATATTCTATAAGGCATGGCATGACCTGGCTTACCAATCAATAGCCTAAAGCGCAATTGGATATAAATGACCTGATAAAAAAATAATTATGCTCTTGAAAATTCGGAAAACCTTATTTCCGTATTACCATGTTATAATCACGTAATTTTACATGATAAAAAATACCACATTCCTTCCCGACAAATAGAGTCTTATTATTACGTCCTCACGCCTTTGCGCCATGTAAATTTTCTAATGTACTTTTACTGTTTAATGTTTACTGGAGCAATAAAGAATTTTCTATCTATCTATCCTCCAAACTCACAGTGGCTTACGATAAACATATTTTTAGTACCGCTGAGCCTTAAGTATAATGTCACAAAAACAATAAATACATTATAATTATATAGCTCGCTCGAGAAATAAAAAGAGTACATTGGGACAAACAAAAAACCTAATAATTTTGGTGACCGTTGAGGTAAGTCCCTAAAGATCGTAAGGCTAAGGATCCTAAGGATCAGCTATGGCAGTTATTTTTATTCAAAATATATTTACAAATTTTAACACATTTTATTTACACGTTTTTGTAGGTCAGACAGCATGTATGAGTCCACTGCTGGACATATGTCTCTGCAATTTTCTTCCAGTCCTCCCTGCCTTCAGCGGTACGGAACCATTGCTCTCCGCGTTTTTGCAAACGCATGTAAAATACCTAGATTAAGAATATTGATTGTAAATAGTCTATATATAAGTGTTTGCAAAATAAACAGATTTTTATTTATTATATCATTATTGTTATTCACCTAAGCTACCAAATATACCTAAGCTAATCAAACGACTTGTAAGAAAGTATATATTTTATGCAAACATTTTAAGTGTTGTATTACAGTGTTATTTTCCCGACCATGCATACCGACACTGGAGGAAAATATTCTTGGCATTAAGGTAAACTCTTTGTAGTAAATTTTCATCAATCACAATTCAATAAATGTTATTTAGGTATAGTTGTAAGTTCTAATTTCAGATAGGTATAGGTCCATTCGAGCATGTATACCGACACTAGAGAAAAATATTTTTGTGACCAATTTTACTCAATCACAATTCAATAAATTGTATTTATTGTGAGTTCTAATTTCAGATAGGTCCATTCGAGCATGTATACCGACACTGAATGAAAATATTCTTGGCATTAAGGTTAACAAACATTTTGTTTCAAATTTTACTCAATCACAATTTAATAAATTGTATTTATAGTTGTATGTTTAAATTTCAGATAGGTCCAATTCTTCACTTTTAAACGTTACTTCGTTCATATTTTTATTTTTAGTATATGTAAGATTTTAATAAATATGTTCAACACTATAGTAAGAGCTTTATTTTCACAATAATATAACACTTCAACTGCACAAAATAACGCACACTTTCGATTTTTTGGTTATAATTTATTTCACAACCCCTCTCCGAAGACCGAACCAGGCGACGCGACGTTCCAAGACGCAACTGCGCCTTGACACACGATGGATTCGGTCAATTTCATGGCATATAACATGGTGTATAAGTCATAAGAATGCTCCTCGATGGAATTAACAAAAGAGTCTCCCATCCAGAGAATTAAAACGGTAGAAAGGGTATCAACTGATCTAGCAGGTGAAATGAATGCGTGCGTAGCACGAAAACGAAATCACAAACATATGTCTATCTCTATCAGACTCGTGTATATGTCGACAAGCGTGTTACGAGTCTTCTCATGAAAATTGTGTGCATTTATAAACATTTGGTTATTTATTAAACAGCAAAATTTAATTGAAATACAGTGAAAATTACGTATCTAATAACAATGAAATACATACATATACATCTCGACAATCAGGGTAAGCAGAGTAATCCGTGTTGTGCTGCAAGTACTCTTGTAAATTACAGCGCAACACCGATCACCCCGTTTAGCAAAGTATTTGGACAGGATAACTATCAAGCAGCAAGAAAGGCACGAAGACCCACCTGCTGCATGACTCGGTGGACGGACGGTGCCAAGGTGAGAGGTGGCCAACCTGTCGCCCTTTAGCGCGGTATATTTTCCTTATCCCTTAGGCGCCTTTTACGACATGCTATTTTTAAAAATAAAAATAATCTTAAAATATTAAAAATATTACTAAAAACTATTTTGACTCAAATTTGAGGACGTGTAAACGCACGAAAACTTCGTCCAAAGCATACCGCCGCCGTACCAAGCAAACTGGCCGCATTCCCTCTTTGAAGATAAAGATTACCTACTTTAAATGCATTGGCTTAATCAGTGTTTTAGTAACCACCATGAGACATTTCATTCCAGAAGTGCCCCTGGATGACTACTAAAAAACGTTTATATAGGCGATATTAAGTATGTCGGCGGAGAGCAGGTGGTTTCGTACCGCTGAAGGCCGTGTGGACTGGAGGAAAATTGGAGAGGGGTATGTCCAGCAGTGGACGCATACAGGCTGACTGACTGACGGACATGTATTAAAATTGTGTGAAATATACCATTGCGTGTAACCATGAATAGGTCTTCTATTCATTTTCTTTCTTTGCTCCCGTCGCATTGTAAAAGCGTCGCTCGTGTCGGCCGACCGATACTTGCGTTTAGAATATAAAGTAGGGTTCGGGCGAAATATCTACTATACTTAGGCGACTGAATGTTTGTAGGATAAACATGTTTTGATGCCAATATACTGTTTACGGCATAAACACTACCTATACAATGTATTTAGAGTTGAGTGTCAAACATTTTTTGTGAAGACGATAGTAGAAGAATGCGCGCGTTGAGGAGTATGTGTGGAGTTACAATGAAAGATAGATTGAGAAATAGTGTAGTGCGAGAGCGCTGTGGGCTGAAATAAGATATAGTGACAAGGATTGAGAAAGGTATGCTTCGGTGGTTCGGTCATGTTGGAAGAATGGATGATAGGAGACTAACGAAACAAATTTATGAAGCAAATGTGAGTGGAAGAGTCGGGAAGGGTCGCCCTAGACGCACGTACCTGGACCAGATCGGGCATGTGCTCGAAAAGGGGCAAGTGCGTAGTACCCGTAACCGACGAGCTTGCATGCAGAACATTATGAGAGTGGAAGAGGCGGCAGAGGTGTGTCAGGATCGTGGCACGCGGAGATCCGTTGTCTCTGCCTACCCCACCGGGAAATAGGCGTGACGCTAATGTATGTATGTATGTACGATAGTAGGTTTTCGAAAGATTCGACTTGTAAGTATTCGCGTAGATTTCAATCTAAGGGTTATTTCCTATTATTTTAACGTCAATTCTGACGAGAATGCGAACGGGAGCCGCGAGCGGAAAACTGGTTTGCATATTATTATCTAAGTCAATGTTATTTATTTATATGGTAAACCTAGAAATTTGTGCAAATTAACATTTAACATTTTCATATTCATTAATATTACAGTAACAAAAAATTACAATTAAAATAATATACCTTATAGCCTTATACAATATGTACAATGCAATTCCGTTTGTTTGTAAATAAAATCACAAAGTTACATTACAATGCAAATATGTCTTGAACTTACATCGTCAATAAATTCGTACAATTAATTAACATTGATAACAAAATTTCATCACCTTTACATAAATAAATTAATTTATTTCCATTATACACTTAAATCTTTAGGTCATACAAGTTCTGGGTAACGAACCATTCGTGCAGCCTTGTTTAGTTATAAACAATTATTTGTTTCTAATTAACCCAGACATACATATATAATAGTGATAGGTAAATACGTTAGCTTTAGGATGCAAAGGGTATGTGCCAAGTCAAAATAGCAGCACCTTGTAATCCATTCAAAGCCAGACATAGACGTATAATTTCTCTATGAAGCCAGATCATTGCTTAAAGTCAAAGGAAACGTCAGGAACCGCAACTAAGTCCAGTCATCTTTCGATTACCGTACATGAATAGAATGCACTAATATTTGAATTTATAATTTATAAATGGCATTATGTGTAACGACCGACAGACTGACCACTTGCGCGCCGTCATCGTTATACATTCGCTTATAAGTCTAGAACTACTTTATCAATTTTCATGGGGTTTTCACTGACGTTTTTTGGCATATGTATGGATTAAGGTTATAGGGTGAAGCGAAATCGCGGATAGTACTTGTTATTTGTAGAGTATGCCTGTCCGTTCACCCGTGCGTCCGTATGTCTGTATACCAAAAAGTTTTTTTTTAGGTTTCCGTACCCCTTACGGAAGCCCATTACTAACGTCTGTCTGTCTGTCTGTCCGTCCGATCGCTGTAATTTTGGAACCAAAGTAGCTAGCCGGTTCACAGGAAGTGTGTTATTTTGGCGGATTAACACAAAATAATAAAAAATTTAAAACGTAAAAAATTAAGAGGGTCCCCATATGATACAAGTAAGGTGTTTTTTTTAGGGGTTTTTTTTTTGTGGCGCGGAAACCTATGTGCCCAAGTCCGACTCGTACTTGGCCGGCTTTTTATAAAGAACTAACATGGGTGGCTGCGCACAACAGTCGGTCGAAAGAAGAGTAAGAAATATAAAATAACACCTCTCTTCCCGAAACTACGCTCAGTAAGGCGCCATGCCAGCTATGTCAGTCAGTCAGCGTGCAAGTGTTCACTGCTGGACATCCGCCTCTCAAATTTTCCCCCGTTCAGCGGCACGCTACCACTAGTCCGTCCTACCTGCGGTTGGACACACTCCGTTTTCCTGTCCACGCCAGTGTCAGGTAGAAATACATGAAGTTACTTAATAAACAATACACAATTCTATTAATAATAAGTATTCATATTATTAATTCATCTTCAATTCTCACACTCAACTCTCTTGATACTATCTACGTACATTCCACTATATTATCGAATCTTAATGACTGTAGGAAATCTCTGTAAGGGATAAGTCCGTCTTCGCACCTTAAAATTTTCTAATTTACTTGTTACTGTTAAATATTTACTGGAGCAATAAAGCATTTTCTATCCATCTATCTATAATTTTTAGGACATTTGCATTAAAAACCTTGCGGGTTTTATGAAATTATCTTATAATATATTATTATTTCATACACATACATATAATTTCATTCATAAGGTCAAGCCTTTTTAGAAATGGGGTAGACAGAGACGACGGATCGTATTTTCATAAATTTTACGATTTAGCTTTTGAGCAAGCATTCTAGAAGCGAATGGAACACGGTTAAGTGCATTAGGAAAGTGCGGTCAGACCGCGCCCTCTACAGCAAACGAACCGTGAAGCTCACATTCGCGCTGGATGGAATTGACATGTGTATGCATTCGTGCCGTCACTCGGGCGATGGCGGGAGAACGTAATGGGCGAAAGAATTGAAAAAGGAAGACGGGCCATCATCCTAATGATAATATTATGAGAATAGTCATTATAAATTATATGCACGCAGCAGGGACGACTTTACATAATATGTATGTCTATTCTTGATATGTTTTTATAATTTTTTTTAATCCGGCATGGCTGGCTGTGTCAAAGGGGCCAGAACATATGATTCGAACAGCCAATAATATCACTTACGAGAAGATAGGTGCCAGACACTAAAAGAAAAGACTTAGTGGCTGCGAAAACGTTTAATGATCGAGCCGTGTCACAGGTCCAAGGGCAACTAAACTGCCTGCTTTGGCGTGCGCAGTAGGGATGCGCAAGGAACATAGTGTTTGTATACTCCATGTCGATACGCTAACTAATCGAATCGATAATTATTGCTCTAACAGTTGACTTTCACAAGTTTGCACAAAAATATATAGATATTTTGAAGGCCGATATAAAGATGGAAATTTTACAAAAGCAGGCGGCTATACATAGCACAAAAATTATGTCGAAATTTATGAGTGGATATTTGGAAGAACTAAATCAAACAGAAGATCAATAGACCAGAGCTCCAAAAATGCTTATAACATCTCAATGTTGTTCTTTTTCCCGCGAGGACCTTGGGCGAGAACAAGTCGGACAATTGGCACTAAGATGCCGGAAACTCCAAAAATTTGATAAAGAAATTTATGGAGTTAGCCGTCAAATTGTATGCATTTGTACATTATGTTGGAGAAGAAGTTAATTTGTATTTGTATTGTATTAATGAAAATCACCTAGTAAAAACCGGCCAAGTGCGAGTCAAACTCGCGCACCGAGGGTTCCTTATCGCAATGCATTGTTAGCGCCACTCACGCCATCTATGGCGTGTTATGAAATGCTTCATATTAGTTAAAGGTCATGATTAGTCAAAATGTTTCACCCTCTATTCGGTAGATGGCGCGCGCGCATTCACTTTTTTGGTTTCTTCTATGGGGACCCCCGTGATTTTTTTACTATTTCTTATTTTTATTATTTGTTCTTATATCGGCCATAATAACACATTCTGTGAAAATTTCAACTGTACAAGAGATAGAGCCCTCGGACAGACAGACAGACGGACGGACGGACGGACGGACGGACGGACGGACGGACGGACGGACGGACGGACGGACGGACGGACGGACGGACGGACGGACGGACGGACGGACGGACAGACGGACGGACGGACGGACAGACAGACAGACAGACAGACAGACAGACAGACAGACAGACAGACAGACAGACAGACAGACAGACAGACAGACAGACAGCCTGAAGGCGTAGGCTTAGTAATAGGGTCCCGTATCGGAACCCTAATAAAAACGTGATAGCCCATAACACCTTGGTCAACATTTTTTTTTTTTTTGGGAATCACGACATATGACGCGCGCCATACCAGGCCTCTCGCACTCTATGTACTTGCGCGCGCTAACTACCTACCGCCCGACGGGCCGCCGGCGGTCTATTTCAGTGGAAATTCGTCAGCCGTGCGAAATATACACAGACGCTCGCCCACGCAACTGCGCGCAGCTGCAAAGCAATAACCACTTTACACTCGATCGTTAAGGTACATTTTCGAACGCAGCGATTGGCGACGTGAAGCAGTAGGCTATTAAAGCCCGAAGGCAGGAACATTTTCTATGGAGTGATTTATCTGTTACGAAGTGCAGAGGTGTAGTCCAACGGCGCCCACGGGCATTTGGATATTTATGGGGGCTGCGAATACCATGTCGGCCGGCTAGGTGCACCTTCACATTATGTGAGTGATTTTCTGTAGTCATGCCAAATCGAATACCTAAAGTTCTAGGTGTCTCTATATCACCTACAGTTGCGAGTGTTCTGTTCTGCGGGGCGGGGTGTAAGACACCGGCTGTTGACATGGCGTGGGCGGAACGGAGCTACACCTACTGAGACGAGCAGGAAATAAGCTCTTCTAGGTGCGGAACATGTGGCGGGTGAAAGGTGACGCGTGTCAGCCGTGGAGTGGATTCGTTCTAGCGACTGACAGGCATCGGCTTGTGACGACGAATATATAACCTTGAGGGAAAATTGCATCAATTTTTTTTTTATTGCTACCGAACTGGGTGGGTGGCTCTGTCCGAGGTCGCAACCTCAGGCGCAGCCAATTTCACCCACGAGGAGGTGCCAGTCCGGCTTGGAGGTGGACTAATGTTGCTGGGGAAAGGCTATTAACCCGCGATTTGAAGATCCGTAGATTGTAGGAGTGGGGGAAGATATTCCGTGGGAGCCCGTTCCACACCTTTGCAGTGCTGCAGAAAAACGATTTAGTTAATTTAATTTCTATTGATTGTCAGCCTCGATAGCTCAGTGGTGCAGACAGTCGACTGTTGCTATTGTTAAGCAACGCTGGGCGCGGTCAGTACTTGGATGGGTGACCGCTCGACCGTTGGAGGCTGACCGTGGTTCGGATTACACGTAAAACTGTAGGTCCCTTCCCTTCTTACCTTACTAGATGGTAGGGTTTAACCCGCCCGGGTTGATACCACCGCACTGAATGACACGTCGGTCGAAACGGCTATATAAATAGTTTGTGTTTTCCGTCCAGTTCAGTGTAGCCGGCTCGACCGAAGGAAAGCACTGACATGGCACCAAGTTCACCCGGTGTTATGGGCTGACATCACGGATGTTGTAGATGATGTTGGCTACACCGTGTCAGTTTCCATATAAAAGAAAGGTTCTAGAAATCCTAGTACAGTAATGAATTTTTTAAAGTATGTATGTGTGTTATCCGTGACTCAAGTAGCTCCGGTGAAGGAAAACACCGTACGGAAACTTGTACTTGTACGTAAATGCTCTACTAAGGTATGCATAATGTCTTGATGACTTGATGAAGTTACATTCAATAGTTTTAATTCCGAATATAGGACATTAAATTCTGAATATAGATACGGGTTTCCTTTCGCAAATAGTCAAGGAGTCAATTTAGAAAAAAAAATTTGTGCCGTGAGCAGTCATAATATTTATTTTATTAGACATGTGGCATAGAAGTTAACTTTGAGTACCTACCTATATCAGAAATAGATAAAGAATTTTTTTAGATTGATTTTTAATAAGTTCGTTTTATAAAATTACATTATTGATCGAAACTGAACCCTCGGCGAGTCTGACTCGCAATTGACCGGTTTTTCTTTCTTTTGTATACATACATACATAGTGTCACGCCTATTTCCCGGTGGGGTAGACAGAGACAACGGATCTCCACGTGCCACGATCCTGACACACCTCTGCCGCTACTTCCACTCTCATAATGTTCTTCATACTTGCTCGTCGGTTATGGGTACTTACGCACTTGACCCTTTTGAGCACATGCCCGATCTGGTCCAGGTACGTGCGTCTAGGGCGACCCTTACCCTTCTTTTGTATGTTAAAATGTTCAATTTCAATTTCAGCACTCGTTAGAAGGACATAGCAGACATATTTGGTGTCGTGCAAAATGACAGGCGAAGGTGCTGCCACTCAAGTAAATAACAAAGCCATGGCTGGAAAAAACAAGCCATGAAGCTGTAGTTAATTTTGATTCTGATATTCTAAGATACTGGAAACAGTTTTGTATTGCTCAGTTTATGCACAATCATTATAACGGATTTCGATGGCCACCGTAATCCGTTATGAAAATCTGTTGCGGGATCAAATATCTATGATTTTTTACGGTTCCGTAGCCAGCGATGCTTGCAAGGACCCTTATAACATCGATCAAGTGTCTGTCCGTCCGTCCGTTTGTCCGTCTGTCTGTCTGTCATAAGTAACTCCGGAACGCGAAGTTAAGTAAATCTTGAACAAATAATAAAGTGGTCCATTTACTCGTTGCGGCATGAAAACTATTTTGAAAAAAATATAATTTCTACTGGAGTGCGCAAGCAGGGTGTGACCGCTTGATAAGTAGAAAGAAAGAAAGAAATAATGCTTATTTTCCCTATTTAGCTGCGCGCACTCGCTATGCGTGCAGGAAGGTAGATAGATAGATAGAAATTTCTTTATTGCTCCAATAAACAGTAAACAGTAACAAATACATTAGAAAATTTACATTATGTGCAAAGGCGGACTTATCCCTTACAGAGATTTCTTACAGTCAACCTTTTTCAAAGGAAATTGCTACGGAATCCTGTGTGTGTGAGCAACGTGCGCACTTACCTAACAAGATTTTATATTAGTAATTAGGATGACGAGAATTTGATACATCTGGTTTGGTGATTTGAAACGTTTGCAGATTTTTCAATATGTATGTTTGTTGTATGTATGTTTTTAAGATCCCAGCTTAAAATCATAATATAAATTTTATAATATTTTTTTTTTAATTCCGATATATTTTATTTAATTTTTTTTACAGCTATTCATGTTATAATTGTAGACAGGTTATAAAGACAATATTACACTATTTAAAATTAATTGGAAACTAAAACTATCAAATTAAAATTAACTAAATCTACAATATGTTCGTTTAGGCTTTTACCGCTATTACACATTATGACAATGTTTTTCGGTTACGCGGCATAGGTACTGAACACGACTCACTTTGTCGACGTTTCGTCCCACACTCCGTGGACATCTTCAGGACTCGCGTTCTGCGACGACCTGGAGGACACCCGACACGTCGTCCACGCAGATGTCAACTGCCGGTCGCCGCTGACAAAGTTGGAGCGATGTGAGGGTACTTCGGCCGATGCGGGTAGGTTCGACATCTCTTGCTGGAAAAGGTCGGTGCACACGTAGCTCACTGTGTCTATGGCTGCCAGAGCTTGATGCTGGTTGCCACCCGAGCCATGCTTCGCCAGCAGAGGAGTCCACCCACGACGAAGCAGTCGACGACGGAGTGTGGGACGAAACATCGACAAACAAAGTGAGCCGTGATCAGTACCTATACCGCGTAAACGAAAAAATTGTCATAAAACTACAATAATTCAAATCTACTAAGTTGCTACCAAGAAATATAAAAAAACTATTATTAAAAACAAAAAACCCGACTACGAAAAACAAAAAAGGAAAAAATAAGATAATTTTGTAATATATTGGGGCAAAGTGCAGTTTAGAATACGTACTAGCAAAACTTAGGAAGTCGAATACTTATATGATTCTGAAAATATAGCATTAGGTATCGATCATAATTAATTATGTACTTGAACATAGTCAATCTGCTTTGATAATATGAACGAAAGGTCCTTCGAACACAATTAATAATACAGCCGGAGTCGGAGTCAGCAAAACTTCTTGAAAATCTAGCTGTCATGTCAGCCTCGGTAGCTCATTGGTGCAGTCGGTCGACTGTTGTTAAGCAGTGCAGTGCTGAGCGCGGTCAGTACTTGGAGGAGTGACCGCTCGACCGTTGGAGGCTGACCGTGGTTCCGATTCCACGATACACTGTAGGTCCCTTCCCTTCTTACCTTACTAGGTGGTAGGGTTTATCCCGGCCGGGTTGGTACCACTGCACTGAGCGAAACGTAGGTCGAAACTGCTATGTAAATAGTTCGTGTTTTCCGTCCAGTTCAGTGTAGCCGACATGAAATTAAGGGAAGCACTGACATGGCACCTAGTTCAACCGGTGTTATGGGCTGACATCACGGATGTTGTAGGTGATGTAGCCAACAGTGTCAATTTCCATAAAAAAATACTGAATTTGTTCCAGTACAAAATCTCGGAACAGACTTGAAATTTGAATAGTAAGGGATATACAGCGACATCTGCTGGCTGTAAAACTTATTATTTCCAGGAAATTAAACATTCAGTGAATGCCACAGATTTCTTTTTAAAGTTGTCAATTTTATTACCTGTCATGTTTGTATGTACATGATGATGAGTATGCATAATATGTATGTATAGAGGTATATTGTTATTTCTGAAGATAACTTTCTAAAATTAATTTATTTGCACCTGCGGTACAGATCTGAAAAAAATAATTATGAGAAACAAATTATCCACAGAAATAGCAATATAACTCTTTTTTTTTATGGTAACTGACACGGTTGGGTACATCCAAAGAGATTAAAAGGGGCTGTCTTTGGGTACATCCATGGAGTTGGGGAACAACTCCATGGGTGCATCACCTACAACATCCGTGATGTCAGACCATAACACCGGGTGAACTTGGTGCCACGTCAGCCTTCCCTTCGGTCGTGCCGGCTACACTGAACTGGACGGAAAACACAAACTATTTACATAGCCGTTTTGACCCACCTTTCATTCAGTGCGGTGGTACCAACCCGGGCGGGTTAAACCCTACCACCTAGTAATAAAAGAAGGGAGTCATATCCTTTAGTCGCCTTTTACGCCATACACGGGGAGCGAGAAAGAAGTTTAAATTATTAAGTTATTATTGGGCTTTTACTTGGAGTATATGAAATAAAACAAACACTCTTATAAATATAAAATTCGGATTGGTATTTTATTAAACCATTTACATAAATATACACATTACATATGATTTGTTTAGTGTTTAAATGTAGTACATTTGCGCTGTTTATAGGAATAAATGACCTTTGCGTTTCTGTTCAAGAGAATTGAACTTATATCTTTCGAATACAACGTTTTTCTTCGGCATGAAGATATTTATCAAATTGTTGTAATACTTCTTCCATTGACTTAAAATTCTGACTTCTTCATATTGATCAAGAGATGTGAATTGTGTCAACAAATCCTTCAGGCTTCTCAATGCGTGAGAACATTACCTTCTCCGAATCGCTCTTCCTGTGAGCCGTTATAATCATGTACTTCTCACTTGTGAAATAACGCTGACCGCTCTGCCACAATGTAGAATAAATGAGCTAGTTGCATTTTATGTACCTATCATAAATTCCATTATTTAAACGCAGTGGTTATATCCTCTTTGAAACTGACGTCAACAAAGATGGTTGTCATAGTAACCCCCCAACACAGATTACTGTCCCAAAGTTGAAAGACTAGAGATGGTTTGCCCAACAGAACCACATACCACCTTACCCATAGACCTAACCGGACCTCCTGACAATTCCTTTCCTGATCTGAGAGTACAATACTCTTTGGACAGGCAACCAAACTCTAGATGTCGCCATCCACAATGAAAACTAAGACCCCCCCTGCATCCAGTTGACGTAGTGTATATTCTCTTTGCCAGTTGACGTTTGCATGTAAACAAATGGCCGTCCCGTCTTCCCTTCTATGTACGTGATTATTTTTTGCTGATTTTCACAAAATCGTTATTAAGATTGAGTATTAACCTATCCTATGTCAATTTCGCGATGTTCTAGAACATTTTGGTATATTTTTCATTGAGAATCGACGCTTCTTCTAGGCGCTACGCTCTTTCTAACCCTCATACATACATACATACATACATACAAACATTCAGGCTAAACACATTACCCTCCTGTTGGCTTCGCCGTAGTCGGGTAAAAAGCATTCAAGTGCAAGTCTATCTCGCGTGGAGAGGGTTCCGTACTATTCCGTCTTCCCTGAAAACTTTTCGGTTATCAAACTCTATACATATGTACATACATAGCGTTACTTCTGTTTCCCAGTGGGGTAGGCAGAAACAATGGACCTCCACGTGCCACGATCCTGTCACGTCTCTGCCGCCTCTTCCACTCTCATAATGTTTTTCATACACGCTTGTCGGTTACGGGTACTGCGCACTTGACCGTTTTTGAGCACATGCCCGATCTGGTCCAGGTATGTGCGTCTAGGGCGACTCTTCCCTACTCTTCCACTCACATTTGCTTCATAAATGTCTTTCGTTAGTCTCCTATCATCCATTCTTCCAACATGACCGTACCACTGAAGCATTCCTTTCTCAATCCTTGTCACCGTATCCCCTTTTTTTTTTTTTATCGAAACTGACACGGTTGGCTACATCACCTACAACATCCGTGATGTCAGCCCATAACACCGGGTGAACTTGGTGCCACGTCAGCCTTCCCTTCGGTCGTGCCGGCTACACTGAACTGGACGGAAAACACAAACTATTTACATAGCCGCTTCGACCAACCTTTCATTCAGTGCGGTGGTACCAACCCGGGCGGGTTAAACCCTACCACCTAGTAATATAAGAAGGGAGTCATATCCCTTAGTCGCCTTTTACGACATACACGGGGAGAGATGCAGTTGCTTTCAGACCACAGCGCTCTCGTACTACACTATTTCTCAATATATCTTTCATTGTAACTCCACACGTATACTCCTCAACGTGACGCATTTCCACAGCATTTGTCCTGCTAAAAATCAATCTCTATATAACAAATTTCAACTTTTTTTCGTCTAGTAGATTCGGAGAAAATAGGGTACAGACAGACACACACAAGAGTGATCCTATAAGGATTCCGTTTTTAGGGTCCCGTCGCAAAATGCGAAAAAAGGGACCCTTATGGGATTGCTCTGGTGTCTGTCGGGCACACGCGGATATCTCCGGACCTACTGAACCGATTTCAATGAAACTGACGCCAAATTACGTATAATATTTGCCGCTAGATATTTTCTCTTTTGAGGTACGGATCCCTAACAATTATAAATGCAAATTAACTTTTAAGCTTTTACTAGACTCCTAGTACTTTATCATTCTAGCCTAGTACTATAGTAGGTTTTTTTTATAGAAAGCGGGACATGTGGCGACGAGCCACCCGTAAGGTGTCTAACGACGCCCATGGGCATTCGGTCGTACACGGGGGTTGCGAATGCCGTGCCGGCCTGACAGGTGCCTATTCACGCCTCTCTTGCAGGACCCGAGACTGTACTTGAGGGAAATATGTGGTAAGTCACAGATTCCATCAATCACTTGCCGTTTACACAAAACAGCGGCGAATATTACGAACGCACAATGTAATATTTGCCAATTTCGATCTCCGTGGCGTTATTTCATCTCCGCATAACACACACATTCAATATTAACTTAAGAGGCAACCATATCGCATGCAATTTTAATAAACTGACGGTACACCGCCTAAGCGACGAGCTCATTCAGTATTCCTGCGTCGTATTCCTCGAACAGACTGACAACACAGTCTTGTCATGCACAACTATTTGGCCTTTTACGTATTTTTTTTTCTATTAGTAATATTTGCGACTACTTGCAATACTTGCGACAGAAAACAATGGAGAGAGTTGGAGGAGGCCTTTGCCGTAAGGCAAACCGAATTAAGAGATATTTTATAATATAAGTGCAGTTTTAGTCTTTAAAATGTATAATCTTTCTCCTTTAAATAACTTTTATACAGTTTTATTTTTATCTGAAAATTTCATTTAAGACAGAAAATGTAAAATTCAAATATTTCGGAAATAAACGCTTTATTATTTAATATTTGCGACTAGGGGATTTTTTTAATTTTTTTATTGAACGCGCGACTTATGGCGCCGAGCCACCCATAAGGTGTCTAACGACGCCCATGGACTGTTGAAGTTTTTACAGACATAATATGTATTATTGTGGCGGATGTCCTAAAAATATTAAAAAGAAAAAATATTATTAAGGGGTTCCTATATAAGAAAAGTGTTTTTTCAATGTTTTTTTTGTTTTGTTTGTTTTTGCGCTATTGCATATGTACAAGCGTCAAACTTTGTGTGATTATTAATAGTGCAAACTCTAAAGTAAAACATGAAATAATAAAAAACCGCGCAGTTACGTGGTGGTACGGAACCCTCTGTGCGCGATTCCGACTCGCACTTGGTCGGTTTTTAGTGTCTTATTTTGTTCCCGTGCAGCACAACAACAACTACTCTACTTACCCCGATTGTCGGAATACAGCGCGTGGTATGTTTGTTTATTTTGTTTTGTTCCCAATTTTGTCAATAGTGTCTTTCAAGATGTTGTTTACTAACTTCACGTACACATAGTATGTAAGTAGTCAACTCACGCCCGCGGGTAACTTTAGCTCAGAGTTTAACTATGAAGTTGTCGTTACGCGCTTTAGAATAGCAACTTATCGCGCTTTTGGCGTTGAAACGGCCGACAACGCGACGATATTAGAATTTGGGTTCAACAGAATATTTAAGACCTTTGAAGACTTAAGTGGTGATACGGAACCCTCAGTGCGCGAGCCCGACTCGCACTTGGGTGGTTTTTAGTATCTTATTATGTTCCCTTGCAGCACAACAGCGACTCTTCTATTTTCCCAGATTGTCGTGATACTGCGCGTGGTATGTTTGTTTATTTTATTTTGTTCCCAATTTTGTCAATAGTGTCTTTCAAGATGTTGTTTATTAACTTCACGTACACATAGTATGTAAGCAGTCAACTCACGCCCGCGGGTAACTTTAGCTCAGAGTTTAACTATGAAGTTGTCGTTACGCGCTTTAGAATAGCAACTTATCGCGCTTTTGGCGTTAAAACGGCCGACAACGCGACGATTTATTACGTGGTGTGGTGTGGTGATACAGCTCTGTGCGCGAGTCCGACTCGCACTTGGCCGGTTTTTCGTATCTCATTTTGTTCCCTTGCAGCACAACAGCGACTACTCTTCTTTCCTCGATTGTCGGAATACAGCGCGTGGTATGTTTGTTTATTTTGTTTTGTTCCCAATTTTGTCAATAGTGTCTTTCAAGATGTTGTTTACTAACTTCACGTACACAGTATGTAAGTAGTCAACTCACGCCCGCGGGTAACTTTAGCTCAGAGTTTAACTATGAAGTTGTCGTTACGCGCTTTAGAATAGCAACTTATCGCGCTTTTGGCGTTGAAACGGCCGACAACGCGACAATATTAGAATTTGGGTTTAACAGAATATTTAAGACCTTTGAAGACTTACGTGGTGATACGGCTCTGTGCGCGAGTCCGACTCGCACTTGGCCGGTTTTTAGTATCTCATTTTGTTCCTTTGCAGCACAACAGCGACTACTAACCTTCCCCGATTGTTGTGATACAGCGCGTGGTATGATTGTTTATTTTATTTTGTTCCCAATTTTGTCAATCGTGTCTTTCAAGATGTTGGTAACTTTAGCTCAAGCTACCCCAGCCAGCCTATGTCTTCCATGAAAGCCACAAGTCGACCGGGGTGTCTGCAGGCCGCTTATCCCTTAGTCGCCTTTTATGACATGCACGGGGAGAGATGCAGTGGGACTATTCTTATTAAGTACCGACCCCACACAGTACAAAGCTTAAGTTTTAAAGTTCTCACGGTAAACGAAATGGTACGTAACCCTCTCCAGGCGAGTTCGACCCGCACTTGACCGCTTTTTGTAAAAATCAAGTGCGAGTTTAACTCGCGCACCGAGGGTTCCGTGGATACCGTGGATATATACCTGTCAAAAAAACATGTCCGTCTACCTTTTATCTGTCTGCAATGTAGAGTGTCATGCAAATGTTAAAATGTATGTGGCGCCATCTAATATTTAGTAGCGTGAATATGTGCTAATTGATTCGTTTCTGTGTACGGAGATTTTTTACTTTTTGCTTTTTTTTTTTATTGGCATATCCGCCATAATAACCTAGGTATATTCTTTGAAATTTTCAAACGGCTAGCTATTACGGTTCAAAAGATACATACAAAATATTTTCCCAGAAGTACTAATTAAAAAAAACCTGCGAAGTTTCTTGTCGATTTTTCTTCGTGGATGTAATCGAACCGGATAGATAGAACAAATTGTGACAAGTTCGAGTGCAGTCTAACTGCCATGTGAATGATCAATAAACAATTTATAACAAACACATTATAAAAGTGAATTTGCTCTTGTTTTCAATGAGTCCACAATTTGGACGCTTTTATTCTGCAAATTACACCCAACGTAACGTATGGGTACATAATATCAAATTGATACACACAGATTCATTTGATGAATTTTCCCAAAGACACCTCGATTGCCATCCGCACCTGCGAACCGAATTCCAGCTGCGATGTGGCGTCGGTTGGCGGGCTTTGATGTCGCCCGGCTCATGTAGCCTCGTTTGGTTAATTTTATTACGTACAGTACAGCCAGCGCCGCGGGCGCGGATCTAGAGGGGGCGGCACTCTAGAATATGTCATTAGCGAATCAGGATGATGAGTTGATAATCTGTTTGGGTCTATTTATTTAATATTTTATGCTTCACACTTTTGCCCTGCATTTTATTTTATTTTATTAACCGACTTCCAAAAAAGGAGGAGGTTCTCAATTCGTCTGTATGTTTTTTTTTATTTTTTTTGTATGTTTGTTACGCGATTTCTCCGTCAATTGAGGGCCGATTTAGAAAATTCTTTTTTTGTTAGTTAGGTCATTCTTCCGAGGTGGTTCCATTTCAATTTTATCGAAATTGGTTCAGTAGTTTTCGAAAAATCAGCATAATACTATGGTGTGTGGTTACCTTCAGCAAAACTTGTGATGTGGTCGTTTTCGGCAATTTTCAGTTTGATAAATTAGTATGGTGTGTGGTTACCTTCAGCAAAACTTTTGTGATGTGGACTTATTCAGCAATTTGCAGTCTGACACATATGGCGAATAATTCTGTACCACTTCAATCGATTTCGATTATTCTTTTTTATGTAATATTACTAATCATATTACTAAAAAGAATGAAATAAAAACTGTTTTAAAAAATATTAAACCGATTTCCAAAAAACAAAAAAAAAAAGAACTAAAAAGTATTAAATACCTAATATTTTGAAATTTTCTCTGTCCTGTTGAAATACATGAATCGATATACTAGTGATACATATTCGGACCCTTGTTTCATGAATATTCTAAATTTGAAATTTTTTATCTTTTCCGACCGGCCAGGTGCGCTTAATTTATTATGGTACGAGTACCATCGAGCTGATCTGATGATGGAGACAGAAGGTGGCCATAGGAACTCCTAAACTACATATGATAAACCCATCGTGTTTGGGCTCGTTGCATTTGTCTTCACGAGCAATTCTCAAGAGATTCTCAATTCGACGGTATGTTTTCTTTTTTTGGATGTTTGTTACGCGATTACTCCGTCAAAATTGTGGTCCGATTTTGAAAATTCTTTTTTTTTTTATTTGAAAGGGGATAACCCTGAGGTTGTTGAAGTGAAAACTTCTTTAGCGGCGCTTGGCACTTTTTTAGGTGGGTAAAAAATGTATAATTCGCGACATCGCGTCAGCGTCATTTTTAAAATGAAACCTTAAGTCATTGCATTAAGGGTTAAGTTAGAGTGGCACGGGATCTGCCGGCACTCCCGGAGTGCAACTGTTAAGTAGGGTTCGGTAACACGTTTATGTCTGTCCATTCTACTAAGTTCTGCAAAATGAATGTAGGATTCCGTAACAAATGCATGTCTGTCTTTTCTACTAAATTTAACATTTATTTCAAAATGAATGTAGGGTTCCGCAACAAATGCATGTCTATCCGTTCTACTAAATTTTACAATTTTCAACCAAGGTCCTCCGACGGTTATTTTATAATAAAAGTAGGGTTCCGTAACACGTTTATGTCTGTCCATTCTACTAAGTTCTGCAAGATGAATGTAGGGTTCCGTAACAAATGCATGTCTGTCCGTTCTACAAAATTTAACATTTATTTCAAAATGAATGTAGGGTTCCGTAACAAATGTATGTCTGTCCGTTCTACAAAATTTTACAATTTTCAACCAAGGCCCTCCGACGGTTATTTATAATAAAAGTAGGGTTCCGTAACAAATGTATGTCTGTCCGTTCTACTAAATTTCACAATTTTCAACCAAGGTCCTCCGACGGTTATTTTATCATAAAAGTAGGGTTCCGTAACACGTTTATGTCTGTCCATTCTACTAAGTTCTACATCATCACCTACAACGTCCGTGATGTCAGCCCATAACACCGGGTAAACTAAGTGCCATGTCAGTGCTTCCCCCTTTGATCGTGCTGACTACACTGAACTGGTCGGAAAACACAAACTATTTACATAGCCGTTTCGACCGACGTTTAATTCAGTGCGGTGGTAACAACCCGGGCAGGTTAAACCCTACCACCAAGTAAGATTAGGAGGGAAGGGACTTACAGTTTTACGAGGAATCCGAACCTCGGTCAGCCTCCAACGGTCAGCGGTCACCCATCCAAGTACTGACCGCACCCAGCGTTGCTTAACATTCAATAGCGACAGTTGACTGTCTGCACCACTGAGCTATCGAAGCTGACGTGGTCCTATTTTAATTGGGTCAAGATCGGATTGGAAAGCGAGGCGGAATCGCGAGGCCGAAAGCCGAGCGCTTCCGCCGAGTACATTAATAGCAAAAAATTACTAAAAAAAACTGTGAAATAAAAAAAAAGTTTTAAAAAACATAAAACCGACTTCCTAAAAAAAGTAAAACTAAAAAACTATTTAAAATAAAAACATAAAAACCGCCTTCAAAAATATATGAAATAAAAACCTAAAAAAAAACGAACCCTAGAGTTGAAGTCGGTTTTATGTTTTTTTATTATGGGAAAGCAAACATTAGGTAACATCCTTATCCTTCCTTACCTATAATAAAATCCAACGTCTGCTTTCTGTCTGAGTGTCTGAGTGTCTGAGTGTATGTCTGTCTGTCCGCTTATAACTCGAGAACCACTGAACCGATTTTAATAAAAAAAATTCTACGGATAGCTTGATTCTTCCCATCAACTATAGGCTACTTACTATCACGCTAAATGGCTTATGAGGTTAGCAGTGAAGTGAAATATGAGAGCGGGCGGAGCCGCGGGCACAGCTAGTACAACATAATAGCAAAAAAAGTGACACATCTAGCAACGTTCTCCACGAAAACGAAATAATGAAAGGACGTTAGAATTTAAGTGACACATAAACCTAGCTAAAAAGGATGAATACAAAAAAGAAAGAGGATAGGTACACAACAGTAACAAAATCAAAATAAAAAACACAAATAATCAATAATCAAGAGCAGCAAAGACACACCACACCATACAGATACGTAACTCAGTAAAGGAGTAGTACCTAATAAAAAGAAAGCATAAACACCATATAATAATAGTAGTGTTTAAATATATAATGATGATGATCAGTGGAGGGAAATATCGGAAGAAGTAGGTAATGGTTGGTAAACATTGTTCGCCCTATGCGCTCCGCCACATTCCGAGGGTTAGTTTGCTACGAATGCTACATTGCATTAAACTCGCCTTGTGTGCTCCATGTTTTTATTATTTATTCCACCGTGGATAGCTTACTAAGGGTTCAAAGTTCAATAGCACCCTAGCAAAACATTCGTGTGTACAAGACGTAAAGGGCATAGTTTATCTACGACGCGAACCGGGGGAGTTTGGGCGGTAGAGAACGCCCCCCCCCCCCCCCCCTCCACATCAGATAATCCGCCAGTGTCACGCGGGCGGGGCGGGGGGGGGCGGGGGGGGGGGGGGGGGAGGAGTGTGTACGGGGGCGCGATGATTACACAAATTCATGTGTTTTATTCCGACTCGGTGTTGTACATGGAAATGAATATTTAGAACGAGCAAACTTACCGAGGATGTGAAAAAAGTAAAGAAATATTATGTCACAAATACATTAAAAAACGCCATTTTCGAACTTATATAACATCCTAAAGATGAAATTATATTTCGAGATAGCTTTTGCCCGCGGCTTCACTGGCGTGAAATTCGTAATTAAAAAGAAGAATGTAAGTAAGCCCGCCACCATACCTTTATTTTAGATCTATATCTTAGCGTAACCGGAAATTTTATTTAGCTTATCCTGTGCCACGTATAGTGAAATGTGCTTGTACTAAATTTCATCGAATTCGGATGATCGATTTAAGTTATGGAGGAACATACGTACGTATGTATACAGAAAATATTTATAAAAATCGTCAATTTAGTTTTAATATCATACATACAGTCTCCAAACGCAATATCTCGTAAAACAAAGTAACTTACTCCATGACCATCCTTTACATATTTATTATTATTATTTATATATTTATATTTATAAGTAACTATCAGGGTAATCTGACAATCATCGTGGCATTCCTGCTAGTCCTAAAAAAATTGAGGAAATAATGTTAAATTTACTCCAATAAATATTTAAGCATTGTTGAAAATAACCTTTATTCTTACAATTATTCGTCGATCTATCTAAGAGATAGCCACTTTACCCGACGAGACGTCGGCAAGGCCATGGGCCACGGGTTATGTGAACACATAATTTATTATTTCAATTATATATTATTATACTTTATTATATATATTTTACTTAGAGCGCAAATGAATATTTCTATTACCTCTTTTATATATATGTATGTATTTTATAACTTTTGTATATGTATATCATGTGTATATATAAGTAGGTAACGATGCCAAGAAGACATCAGGGGAAGAAGGAGGAATGTCAATTTTTTTACGAAATTTACTTTTTGATGCCATCTGGTGGGAAATTTTACGTAGAATCGCACACAGAAACCGTACAGAGCATAAACGGGCCATGTCACGACATACCTATTTAGTTTTAAAGTTTTCCTGTACTGGTTAAAAAGGAGGAATGCCCAAGCGAAACCAAACAAGAAAGGGGATTGTGCTCTTGACATTCCTCCCTTTTACTCTGTTCGATTTTTCGTAATTTTTCAAGATACATTAATGGCAACACTCGCCTGTCAAACGAACTGTCATACGCAACTGCCAAACTTGGTTTGGAGGTTACTTAGCTTATTGGCGGTGGCTGCGGCTTTTATTACAACTTTTGATATTCACACGGGAATAAGTGGAAATGTCCTGTGACATTCCCCCTTCTTGCCTGTTCTATTTCGGGGTTAGCTCAGTTTATACTAAAATAATATTTGAAAATATAGAAAACATACAGTATACACACCTTTTTCTGAATTACTATTAAGTAATGCAACTCTTCTTAATATACATTAAAAAGTGACCCGCAAATGGCAATTGTCAGTCTTGTAATCTTAAATATCGTCTTACTGAAAAATTTTGTTAGTTGGACATTTCACCTTCTTCCCCTGATGCCTTTTTATTATTTACACACCGGCCGATCAAAATATAGGTGACTGACAAGGTAAAAAATTTGCAAAGTACGGCAATGGCGTCTCTAGGCATTTAGTTCTACGGTGTTGTGACGATGATCACGTAGCCGAGCTGGGTTAAATACCTTCCCGGAGAGGGTGTGGCTTTTGTCGCCTCTAAACAGAAATACACGGGCCCTCATATTACTTCAAAAAGATACTAAAAGCTGATTTACACGTAGAGAGTACGCGTCCTTTTTCAAGTGAGAACTGAGGTGAGAAATACTGAATTACCCAAGTGCGATGTAAAAAAACAAATAGGAATTTTGTTGCGCCATTTTTGTTACGTAACCTTAAATGACATAATAGACGAAAAAAATCCGTTATGTAATCCGGTATGGTTGGCTTAGTCAGAGGGGCCAAAGCACATGCTCTGACCAGCCAATATCACCTCCGAGAAGGTAGTTGCCATACCGGAGACTTCCCTGGATTGCTGGCTATACTGGACTAGATGAGAACACAACCGAGGCTTCTATGCGGCCATTTTACATCCAGTACGGTGGTATCAACCCAGTCGCCTACAATTTGAGTCTACCACCTAGTAAGGGGCAACGATAGGGACTTACAGTTTTTCACCGGTTCCGAACGGTGAAGCGGCAGGTGTAGGTATGCACTGAATTTGTTTTCTTCAGAAAAAACTCATTGGCGCACGCCGACCGGATTCGAACCTCGCACCTCTCGCATGAGAAACCGATGCCCAAACCACTCGGCCACCCGCCGCTAAAATATTATATATCTTCGTGGAAATCCGTCTATGCGAAGTCATAATTTTACATTTAGGTGTTCTAGTTTTAAAAAATATGAGAGAGTATTGTATGTGTCATCCATTCGAGCATCCGTCTACCCCAGCGGTTATAGGGTCTGCGACAGATGTGCCCAGCCTACTGCCACTTCAGCTTGCTAATTATCTCAACAACTTCGACTACCTTGCTTCTTTGTCGCTTATTAAGCTAAGCTTCATTTACATTCCGTAATTTTTTTTTTGTTTCCCCTGTAAAATTTTCTTCAAGAGATATTAAGTAGGTACTTCATGGTCGATATGTCATGTGCATATTTACTGGCCGGAAGATTGTGTCCAAAGGTGTATAAAGAAAGTAGCTGCGTGACAAGGTTCTACGTACAAAAAAAGTACGCACACCATATAGACTCTACATCTCCCAATATATCCGTACTTTTAATTCCGACCGTACATTCCTCTCTGCGAATGTTTCGTCGGACGTGGCGCCGCGTCCAGTTTCAGAAATCGCTTTCGGTTCCATTGTTGGCATTTCCAAAGGCTGTCGGAAGGTCCCTGCACGCTCTCTCTCTCCAGCCGAGGTCATTCAAAGTGACGCATCCGTCGTTAGAAATTCTAGGCGGGCGACAATTGCGCGAAACAAAGAACAATTCACTAACTCGATTCAGAACTCTCGCCGCCCGGCGGGACGGCTGAATCCAGCGCTACAGCAGCGGATGAAATGTGCCGACATCTCTTTTTCTAGATCCTGCAACCTTTGTTTGTCTGTCTGTTTATTTCTCTCTCTCTCTCTCTCTCTCTCTCTCTCTCTCTCTCTCTTTCTCTCTTATCCTTGACTGAATGCCTCAAACATCCCTTGTAGAGATTTCTTAAAATAAACCTTTGCACGGTTCTCTTCCAATGTTTGTTGTTCCTTCACTGAACGCCTTACACATCCCTTGTAGAGATTTCTTAAAGAAACCTTTGCACGGTTCTCTTCAAATGTTTTTTGTTTATTGACTGAACGCCTCACACATCCCTTGTAGATATTTCTTCTTCTTCGAATTAGTTTGAAAAACTATCGTCTTTTATAAATGTCTTTCGCTTTATTTTAATTTCTTGCATTATTATTAATCGTTACGTTAGTCCATCTGTCTATCTATCTGTGCTGAAATAGTAATATAAATGGAGTTTTTAATAATGAGTTCAAATAAGCGAATGGTTTTAGACTATGCTTTATCACAATATTTCTTCAAATGCCTGAGCAGTGTACATGTTAAACCACCATAGTACTTGTACGCTGCCATAACTGTTATGGACGATTTAACCAACCCCCTTTAAGTCTCGTCTAACTGTTATATGTCGGTTAAATTGGAGTTTCTTATTCAGTTGACAGAAGTTAACCGGCAATAGCCGAAGATGGTGAAATTGGTCCTTAAAGACTTATTTTAATTATCAATGTAGTGCAGCTTAATTAGGTCATAAACAATTCCCTGTTAGCACATATCTAACTTACGAGTATAAACATAGTTCAGAAAATTTCGCCCAAATCCGACACTGCCGCGAGCGGAGCTGCCGGCTTGAGCCAGTATGAAATAAATGAAGCACACGCAGCCGCTTTCACGAGCAGTCCAAAACAAAAGGCGAACTTTGAACGAAAACATTCCCCGCATAGAAGCAGGATGCAAAAGTTGGCGGTAATTTCGACGGGCGGCAGTTTTGAGAAAACGGTTAGATTTTAAGCAATAGTTGGGATTCCACTTGGAAATATTAAATACTTGATCTTACTATCGACAACCTAATACCGACCTGTTGATGTGTGCGATCCTCGTAACCTAGAACGATAAAAAAGGTATGGACTCCGAACCCTATCCTCGCCAGCTCGTAACATTTAAGGTGATATTAATGTAGAAACATCTAGTTTTTGATCTAATTTACTGGCGAAACCGCTGAAGTAAGGTATTTGTGAACTTCAACAATATAATCTCCAACTCTTCATTAAATGATGTGACGATGGAAAACGTGAAACAATAAAATAACACGACACAATAAAATAATTTGTAAACCTTCGATTATTTCTTATTTTTTATATTGCCGACAAAACTTACCCCAAAACATTATGATAATTTTTTAGCCAGTTCGGATGAACGATATCTAATTTTGTGTCGATGGATATCTCTGTAAAGTTAATAGATTTTGTAAAAAAAAAATTAACGTTTTCATGTAGATTTGATCAGACACGCCCAACATTAGCTTGCGCGCTCACACCTGGCGTCGTCACGCTCTCTCCTAACTATGACTATATTGGCGTCCTGTTTCCGTGTTGGGACTGGGGAGGAGAGGACGGCAGTCGTGTGGATTAGCTGCGGCGGAGCGCACGCAGCCCGCCGCAGCACGGCTCCTGACCACCGCACGCCCGCCTGCGCGCTGCACGGCTCCCGGCAGCCGCAGCTACCTAACTAGAAATGGGGAAACAAAATAAAAACATTATGATGAAACGCGAGAAGAAGAAATATTTACGGAATAAAGGAATTCGCCTAAATGAAATCAAGAAACAGAATAGTTGGCCACCGGCAGCGGCTACTACAATCAACACCTTCGTTGGCGACGCCGCGCGCCGGTGCCAGTGTCGAGATCTGCTGAGCCGCTGCTGCTGTTGCTGCCACGATCAGATCAGAACCACCTCATACCTCGCTGCCTCTGCCGCCGGCGGCGGCGGCGCCGGTGTTAGCCGAGCCGCTGCCGTTGCTGCTGCCACGGTCAGAACCACCTCAGAACCCGCTGCCTCCGCCGCCGCCGCCTTCGATGACACCTCCAATATCGCTGTCAACGCCACCACCACCGCCGACCACAAAAATGTACATGTAATTTAATTTTATACCTTACTATTTTATTTGATAATCAGTAGGTATTACCTACATGATTGTTTGTTTACATACATAAGTTTCGTTACAGTTTTAACTAATTATCAAACTCCTTCCAATACCCTATCCTTACTTATCAAACTCAGAGAAAGAAAGCGGTGCGGTCCCCCTGCACACGTAAGCTCGAACCCGCACCTCTTTAGATCGAAGGTCTAGGCGACGAGCGATTATAACCACTAAATATTCGAATGCAAAATAACTACAAAACGTATTACCAAAGAAAGACAGAAGGTTGATTTTTATGAAAAATTCAATATTGCATAGAGTAATGTAAAAAACATATAAACAAATGCGGTCAGTCCTAGCCTAGGGTTTTAAATGATCTAATTCAGTAGAAATAAATATTATTTATTATTAAAACATTTATAATTATATGTTTTGGTTTTTTACAGGTCATCACCGGACGTGACAGGGAAAAAAAATTACATAATTGAAGGCAGGAGATTGGTAGATTTACAACATCTAATTGATTGTTTAAAAATCATATCTGGACACAAAGCACTTGCTAACTGTAGGTTACAATCCATGAGCGTAATATCGGAAGGAAAAATAGGACTAAATTAAATTATTGTATTAGGCTGTAACATGTGTAATCAAAAATTCACAGTTGATACTTGCATAAAAAAATAGGTAAAAAAACTTTTAAGTTAAACGGTTTTATTAAAAACAACAGCTGTACAAAAAACTAGAAAAAAAAACATCTCCTGTACAAAAAGCTAGAAAATAATAAGGACACAAGCCTGGGCCTTCTTAAGATTTTACGTCTGGGTAAGAAATCGTGCAATACTAGCGTGCTGTCTTCTCATGTCAGATGCCAAAGGGCACTTTGTGTCGCTGCGTCAGCGGAATAAGTAATAAATTGAGACTTTTAACAGACTAATATAAAAACGTGGTATGTTAAAACGTGGTATGGCTAATGTAAAAATGTTATTACGCATATTATACGCCCCACGTTTTTATATTAGTCTGTTAAAAGTCTCAATTTATTACTTATTCCGCTGACGCAGCGACACAAAGTGCCCTTTGGCATCTGACATGAGAAGACAGCACGCTAGTATTGCACGATTTCTTACCCAGACGTAAAATCTTAAGAAGGCCCAGGTTTGTGTCCTTATTATTTTCTAGCTTTTTGTACAGGTGATGTTTTTTTTTCTTGTTTTTTGTACAGCTGTTGTTTTTTAATAAAACCGTTTAACTGAAAAGTTGTTTTACCAATTTTTTTATTTACTCGTTTTCAGTTTGTTTTTTTTATAATTTTTTTCTTTCATGTTGTTCCCACGAGTAATGGAACAATAACAGTAGACCCCCCCCCCCCCCCCCCCACCCCCCCCCAGAGGTCCATGTAGAGGGGCAAGGCTCTCATACAACAAGGTGTGCCCAGTCTTGAGGTTGAAACGCTAACGACATATCATTTTTATCCACCCTAATGCCACACAGCCCTCGGCAAGTTTCAAACGTTGAGTTGGGTGGTGTATTGCTAACGACGTATCATTTTTAGCCACCCTAACGCCACACAGTTCTCGGCACAATACAGGAACCTTAACTTGGGTGGATTCAAAGAAATATCCTGATCATTATTTTTGTTTTATTTAAGTTCAACAGTTCACCTCCTGCATCTATAATCAGATCTTCGTCACCAAGTGTATTGGTAGAAGTATGGGACACTCGTCCAAACCAACCAAATGAGCCCAAACTCGAGGGGGTTACTAGTAACAGTTGAAGAGTTCCACTGTTCACCTCCTGACTCCATCATCAGACCCTCGTCACCAAGTGGTTGAAGAGTTCCACTGTATACCTCCTGACTCCATCATCAGACCCTCGTCACCAAGTGTATTGGTAGAAGTATGAGACACTCGTCCAAACTCCTGACTCCATCATCAGACCCTCGTTACCAAGTTGAAATTATCATAATATTGTATTGTCACGAGAACTCAATGCGTGTGCAAAGTTTCATAAAAATCGGTTCAGTAGAAGTAGTTGAAAAAGTTGTCGCAAGATTTGAAACAAAGATAGAAACAAATATACGGAGTCAAGCTAAATAAAACCGTTTAGTAATAATAAATAAAAAATACAGAAAATCCGGTAGACGTAAACAGGTCCGCTGTTGCGGGTGCAATGGCAATAGGATGTGGTTTTTCGCAATTAGAAGAACTTATGGCAGCACTCAATGTCCCTTTCATGACGAATCCATTTTATTCGAAAATTCACAATGATATTTGTTTAAAATGGCATGAAACGGCTGTCGAAGAAATGGAAAAGGCTGCAAAAAGAGAACGCGATGCTGCTTTAAAAGAAGGTCGTGTTGATAAATTCGGCAACGCAATAATTGAAGTTATTGCGGACGGGTGTTGGTCAAAGAGATCTTACAAACAAAATTATTCCGCCTTATCGGGAGCTGCGGCTATAGCTGGCAAAAGATTTAGAGAGGTGGTGTTATGGGCGTGAAAAATAAGTTTTGTATCGTTTGTAGCCGGGCAGAAAAAAATAAAGTCGAACCAAATAACCACAAATGTTTCAAAAATTATAATAGGCCTTCTACATGCATGGAGTGTGAAATTATTTTGAAGAATTTAAATCGTCGGAAGATACGGCCTTGTTTATGCTAAATTAATTTCCGATGGTGACTCCAGCACATATTCTAAAATTTTACAAGCAAAACCTTACCATGGGTGCACGGTCGAAAAGATTGAATGCCGTAATCACGTGCTCAGAAAGGAGACGGATACGCTTTCATACAATCTTGGGCCCGATTGTAAAAAGATGAAAATGGTGTCAATTAATAGCCTAAATATTATTAAATCTTCACTGAAAATTCAACAGATTTTGCCAATCTGAGTTTTTATTGATTTAGTTTAACTATTATAGACATAACATAGGCGCAGCAACCAGACCCACCGTTTACTACCCACTCAAAATTCACTTCTATAGATCTTCTGTGTATGTTTGCATCAAAATAATAAAATAATGCAATATAATATCGAAACTTTTTCAAAATTCTAGTTATTTATGTTTTGTAAATGTTATGAAATGAAAATACAACTGACAGCTATGACAGCACTTCTTCTTTATAAATTGTTTCCTTTTATCACAGACTATATATAGTCCTTTTATTATTGTGAATGTTTCATTTTTTTAAATAGTAAAATGTTAATTTGTAATGACTTTATTTAATCTAGTAATTAAGTAATCAAAGCAATTAATAAAGATCTAAAACCAATAACTAAAACTAACCTAAAACATAACTTACCTATCTAACAAAAGAAAAATTAAGGAGAACCTATAAATAAAAAAATTTCTTCTAGTTCAGCCGAGGCAGCCATAGTCCCTAGGACGCTAATAGCGTTCCCTCTTTGAATTTCTAGGCTAATGCGGCGTATGAATTAAGCCTTGGCACGCACGTCACCGGACTTATCCACTAGCAATTTCCCGATGGTTTCGACAAAAGCCCGTGCGTCCGGTGACCACACACCAAGGGTTTCCACCGCAAATCCATTTGTAATGGATTTAATTACTTTAATTGAGTTATTCATTTGGTGCTAGCGTTTTTATTTTTAAATGTTTAAAATCATGTATCTACATTAATATATATTTAGTTTAATCGTAATCGTTTTTCTTAACACTTTTTTTAAGATTTCTCTTTTTCTAGATAAAGAATTGGGTTGATATTTTACAGTTTAATAAAGAAAAATTTAACCATTATTTTTAACCATACCTCATTTTATTACCATCGGGCCCAAACATCCCCGTCTCCTTTTTGTAATAAACTAAGAGCTATGTCTAAAGATACAAAATATCCGATAAAATTGAGAAAATTACTGACTGACAAGTTAATTAAAATCATGAACAAATCAATATGTAAATCCATTAAACATAATAAAGAGTCAGGAGATTTTGATATCGGCAGCCGAATAAGGAACCTTAATCGAGATATAATGAACGTTCCTATGCATGCTTTCGGACGACATAGCAGTTGCTCTCCATATTACTGTAATTCAGAACCTGTTCTTGATTTTTATGGCTTAGTAAACAACAGCTCTTTTTGGCTAAGAAGCAAAGTAATTTTCAGAGCCGTCGCCAATAACGCCAGAAGTTTATTATATGATGTGGACAGTAATATGGTCGAATGCTTCAATAGTGTTGTTGCAAAATTCGTCATGCGCAAATGGGTCAACTATTCTTTCAAACAATCATATCAAGGACGTTGTGCTGCAGCTGTAGTTTCATTCAACACCAAAAAACCTATTTGCACATTATTCAAGAAAATTTCTGGTAGCAATCCCAAAGGCCGTATGCATACAATGGAATTAAAAAGAGTTAAAGCAAAAGAGCAAGCAAAAAAATATTTCAGAAAAAAAAAGGTCATATAAGGATTCTTCAGCATTTTTTTTCAGAATTTTTGAATAAGTTTTTGATAGAAAAATACGTGTCTGTGACATGCAGACGCACAGACATAGAGACACCGAGCGATTCCATTAGGGTCCCTTTTTGTAATTTTTGCGACGGAATCCTAAAAATACATATATGTACCTTTCTACATATAAACACCATCAGACAAACAATTCAACATTATTAAGATGTGGTTGAAAACTAGAAACTTCATTGCCGTTGGTTGACCACGTGGCCGAAGGATGGGTCAATAATGAATATGCTTGGTGTCGGCCTATGTACCTACTACGGTCTTGGCCGAAATACCAAAACGCTATGCAAGGATAATTTCGTAGCCGAGAAATGGATACAAGGTAAACCAAAAGTACTAGAGTAAAAGAGAAGAACATATATCCATGGCTATATTACGTAGACAGTAATCCTCTTTGGGTTGTTAAAAAATAACTGGTGGTACCTACAGACTTACGCATTACGTTCTCTACTTTTATTGACTGCTCTGTGCTGTGCTCAACTCGACCAACTCGACGGCGCGATGCCGGTGCCGCGCCGCCGCGCCGCCCGTGTGTGTCGGCGCGCGGCGCGGCGCGGGACAGCGTCGCGCCGCGCGCCGGGGGAGGCGCGGGGAGCCTCGCGGTTCGAGAAGGGTAGTGGAGAAGAAGGGAGGTAAAGCAGGCGGAGCTTCTTGCATTGAAATCACCTTAAACAAAAAGAGCACATATATTAAATAATGAATGACATTAAATAATGTACATCGAGCATTAGAAAGGTTATATTATACCCGATAAGGTTTCTTACCAGATTCTTCCTGATTGCACTGATGACAAAAAAAAACGGTCAAGTGCGAGTCGATCTCGCGCACTGAGGGTTCCGTATCGCCACGTCATGGTCAGCGCCACTCACGCCATCTATGGCGTGTTTTATGAAATGCTTCATATTAGTTAAAATTCATGTAAAAAACATAAAATAAACTTAAATATTAATAGTTACGTACAATATAGATTTATTATATATAGCAGATATATACATAAGTAAGGATAAATAAATATAACTAGTATATAATAATCGTATGCAGACTAATATATTTACTATTTACATAAATATTTACTAACTCTGAACATAAGAGAAATTGTTTCAAGTTAACCGTTTAAATTGTATCTCACTCTACGACGTCGTTACCCCGCAGTCGTTAAAAATAATGTAGTTCACAATCTACGTAACCTTATTCATTTTATGGGATTGTTTGTACAGCAATATTATTTTATTTACAAAATGTATATAATGTACATCATTCTACTGAAAATGTTATTGCGTGATTCAAATAATGTTCGACATTCAAAATATCACGAATTAATTCCGAATACGTTTCGCAGTGTCTGTTCGTGAGTAACATGTACAGTTACCCGGCAGTAATTTTTTTTTTTTATGGAAACTTACACGGTTGGCATGTAGCCATCTACAACATCCGTGATGTCAGCCCATAACACCGGGTGAACTTGGCGCTACGTCAGTGCTTCCCTTCGGTCGTGCTGGCTACACTGAACTGGACGGAAAATACAAACTATTTACATAGCCGCTTCGACCGACCTTTCATTCAGTGCGGTGGTATCAACCTTGGCGGGTTAAACCCTACCACCTATTAATATAAGAAGGGAGTCATATCCCACATATTTATGGTTCTGCCCCTGCTCTAATGTTGTCAGACTCTAAGCGCTGCATTTGTCACTAACGGAAATGAGGCACGTGCCGTCACGGTGTCTTCTTTTATAAGTATCACGTGTTCCCTTTTAGTGAGTGCACCTAACGATTCTCTTTAGCTACGCCTCAAATCTAATTTATGGTTGGAGATAATGTACTGGAATAACATACCCATACGTACATTGTTCTTGGTAGGTATATGTTCCTTATCCTATTACTTTAATCCTACTACTTTAAGTGAGCTAAACTTGTATGTCCTATTAATTTAAGTGAGCTAAACTTGTATGTATATATATACCCATATACATAATTGGTTTCTCGGAAACGGCTCTAACGATTTGGATGAAATTTTGTATATAGATAATGTTATTTTTTTCAAGTTTATCTAGATAGGTGTAGACGCCGAGCGAAGCTCGCTCGCCCAGGTACTTAAAGTTTTAATGAAAGAAATGGTTACTGTGAGGCAACCGTAACAGAAAGAGTTTTCTTTGTTGAATTTTCAATTTGAGTTTTCTTTAGGATTTTAGAAGAACTACAATTCTCAAGTACATCATTTTTATGTATCTCTTAAGGTTTGTCCTACGTAAGCCATGTGAATTTATTTTTCGGCGACTTGGTGGCAACATATTGTTTTTTCTACTTACATAAACGTAATTTAGTTTTATAATATATATAAACCTTCTTGAATGAAAAGTTATCTAACTGATGGTGGAAACCGCATGAAAATCCGTTGCGTGGTTTAGGAGTTAGCGATTATACAGACAGAGGCAGGAAGTGACTTTATTTTATAGAATGTAGAGAAAAAGAAGAAGATAGAAAAGAGAAGAAGAAGATAGAGAAGAGAAGAAGAAGAAGATAGAGATAGAGATAGAGATAGAGAAGAGAAGATGTTGATATCCCTGTGTGGCGATAATGTGAACAACAATAAACTGATGAAAAATGAATTTTCATATTATACGTTTGAGCGAAATAATTTTATTTAATGAAATGAGATTAACCAGTTACCTGCCTAACTTGTTTGCGTTCAACCATTAGTGCAGTCATACAATATTTTACAAACTATAATTGCCTACACAGTATTCGCGGTGCACAAATGTTTAACTTTTATTAAGTAGAGTTCTCTCATAAAAGCTTTCGTTAACCGCATGGATAGACAAACAAACGAATATAAATTGTTTTAATTTCAGAAAGTATTTTTTTATGGAAACTGACACGGTTGGCTATGCCACCTACTACATAAGTGATGTCAGCCTTGGTGAACTAGGTGCCATGTCAGTGCTTCCCTTCGGTCGTGCCGGCTACACTGAACTGGACAGAAAACACGAACTATTTAAATACCCGTTTCAACCGACCTTTCATTCAGTGCGGTGGTATCAACCCGGGCGGGTTAAACCCTACCACCTAGTAAGGCAAGAAGGGACTACAGTTTTACGTGGAATCCGAACCACGGTCATCCTCCAACGGTCTAGCGGTCACCCATCCATCTACTGACCGCGCCCAGGTGTGCTTATGGTCCGACCGACAGTCGACCGACCGCACCTCTGAGCTACCGAGGCTGACAAATTTTACGGAAACTGACATGGGCCCCTAAATCACCTACTAAATCCGTGCTGACAGCTCATCACACTTTTATGAACTAGATGCCGTGGCAGTACTTCCCTTTGGTTGTGCCGGCTACATTGAGCTGGACGGAAACCCCGAACAAATTTTAAAGACGTTTCGTTCGGCCGACCTTAGTTCAATGCGGTGGTATCAATTCGGAAGGATTAAACCTTGATGGAGGAACCAACAGATTAAAGTGGACTAAGGGCAGTCTTAACGGTCGAAGGGTCACGCATCTAAATGTCCTCGAAGAATAAATACAGAGAATATAAAAAATAAATAAGGCTTATACAAAATATTATGATTTTCGCGCAAACTCAACGCGTTAAATAAGGAAAAAAATAATAAAAAACATGTTTTAAAAAAAACGAGGCGAAATTCAACTAGAAAAGTCTGATCCTGTTGGCGCCGGCGGATACCTTCCTCGGAGTTCAGTTAATAAGTTTTATAAGGAAAGTTGGATCGCCTCGAAAGTTTATACGTTTTCAGAAAGAGTCAAGATGGTGTTTAGCTAAGCACAATCTGGGTCCTCTGTCGCGACATAGCGGCTAACCTGTAGAGATGTAGTTCATTCGGTTATTTATTTGTCACTATGGTGAAGGAAAACACGATGACGATACCTGCACATTAAAATATACTAATGTGTTTTGTACTTTTGGTTGACTAGAATAAATTGTAATCTCCAATAATTTGTTGTCAGAAATTAAAGAAAAAACAATTTGGTCCGCCCTGGAAGACGCGCCGGCATATTTAAAAACCGACTCAGATCCTACTTAAAAAAAAGGTTTTTGTCATCAACTCTGTAAAAATTAACGTATACTGAAATTTATATATTATACAGCCTCTGTAGCTCAGTGTTGCGATCAGTCGACTGTCGGTCGGATTATAACCACACTGAGCGCGGTCAGTGGATGGGTGATCGCTCGACCGTTGGAGGCTGACCGTGCTTCGAATAATTCCACTTAAAACTGTAGGTCTCTTCCCTTGATACCTTATTAGGAGGTAGGGTTTAACCAGTCCGGGTTGATATCACCGCACCGAATGAAAGGTCGCTTGAAACGGCTATGAATGAATACTACGTGTTTTCCGTCCAGTTCAGTGAAGCCGACATGAAATGTAGGGAAGCACTGACATGGCACCTAGTTCATCCGGTGTTATGGGCTGACATCACGGATGTTGTAGGTGACGTAGCCAATCGTGTCAGTTACATAAAAAAAAAGTTATTTATATAACTAAAGTTTAGTTTCGTTACAATTGTCTTTTTTTTTGTGTTAATCGGCTCCAATTCTGTTTAACCCGGAAGATACACTCACCGGATTTTCCGGCCGTTTCCGACCGGCGATAGATTGAACATGAATTGGCACAAGTCTGTCACCCATACTATTTAGCCCCGGCTGGGGTTGTTCCGGCCGGAGGACCCCCCAGTCGGAAATTCAGTTGAGTGTATCTTCGGTCACATTAGCTTTTTTAATCTGACCGCGTGAATAAAATTTAACAATATCTAAAGCTCCCAATTTCCATTAAAAGTGTGTTTGTGAACCTTTAACGAAGATAGAAGAAAACCCATTTCAAATTAATGTCGCTGTGTTATTGAGTAAAACACAATCGAAAAAAGGATGGTACGGCCGTGTTTGCTCGACTTGGCAGGGGCACGGCCGTGCCCCCAGATTCTGAACCATTCCTTGTTATTTTTGAAGATTATTGTAATTTTGTATAACAATTTAGTTTGTAAGTTTTTTTTTAGTTTGCATTGCCATTCAACGGGGGAACGATGCGTCCATCATGGGGACCATGCCGTTGATCCCCATGATGGATGATTTTTTTTTTATATTTACATTTACTATAATATATATTATATTTTGTTGAACTGTTCATGTGTAATAACAATGTAATGTAATTGAATTATTTGAGTTTGTAAGTTAGTATTCTGTTATATTGTGTGTAATAATGTCTAATAAAGTGTTAAACATCAGGTAAGAATGCGTGTACAAACTATGGTTCTTATTCATATCTGTTAAGATAAATTAAACCCAGCAAGAGCTCGCATCTTTCCAGTTAAAATGCAAGTGGGAAGGCAGCTTTTACTGGGACACAAATAAAAAGAACCAGCCGTTTCTTCTACAAAAAAAAAAACAAAACTAAGACAAAAAGCTACCCATCCGTACTCCACAGGCATTTAATAAGGCAGAAGGCGGCTTTGTAAAAAAAAATATTAGGCCAGAGGAGCTAAGTAGCTAAGTAATGTAGAGAGCGCATTGTAAATCTACTTACTCGAAGTAACTCTGAGGGGTCGACTGAGGGGTAAGTCGGAGGGGGGCGAGGCGGAAGGGGCGGGGGGCCGGGAAGGAAAAAGTACCGTTCTTATCAAAGCAAGTTGCACGAGCACGCGGGTAGTGAAGTGCAGTGTTGAAAAATTATCGACAGTCGAACTATAGACTTGGACATCGAGATAGGCAGACGGTCAGACAGAAAACTTTTCCATAAAATCTTAACTAAATTGTTCCTAAGCATATAATTAAACAGTTCTGTTTTAATTGAATTAGTTATTAAAATTATTATTCTTTTTTGTATTTTATTTGTTTATTTATCAGTGTGGATTTGTTTAAATGTAGGTATTTTACTTTCTCTTACATTATCATGTACTTAGTTTTATTTGTAGTGACCTATTAGCGGTGTATGTGTGATCCGCTGTGCTATTGTTAATTTTGTGTTGATCACAGTTACTATAAATAAATAAATAAATAAATATTTAATAAGTGGAGACTTAACGGGTTAATTAAGAGAATACTAACGGCCGATTTCAACATGCTAATTAACACCAGTCAAACGTATGAGAAATGTCACTAAAACTGAAAAAAACTGTTGGACTTGATTTAACCGTTGGTGGTGAAAATGAGGGTTAGAGATGAGTGAGGGTTAGAGACGGGTGAGTGAGCGTTCGAACATTGCAAGCTGACCGTGGTTCGGTTCCCTTCTTACCTTACTTAATAGGTGGTAGGGTATAACCCGACCGCATTGGTACCACCGCAATGAATGAAAGTTTGGTCGAAGCGGCTACCTATGTAAATAGTTCGTGTTTCCGTCGAGTTCTGTGTAGCTGGCACGACCAAAGAGGAGCACTGACATGGCACCTAGTTCATCATGGTGTTATGGGCTGACATCACGGATGTTGCAGGTGATGTATCCGACCTTTCCAGTTTCCATGAAAGTACTAATTTTTTATAATATTTATCGATATTCAGTAAGCACATCACAGTGACCGCTCTCAAAAAAATATGTACGTAAAATTACCTAATTCACTTAAGTGTATCAGGAAATGCATTTTTTTAGCTTAGTATTTAGAGGCGGTTGCACTGATAAGAAATTCAAAGAAATACTGCATCTAATTTGAATATATTTGTGAGTCATTCTGTATTATGGCCTATGGCGCGCCGGAGTTTTTGAAAATCTACACGTGGCGGCAAGCGTGCGTGCATAAGACAAGGTTATTATACAGGGTGTTTCAGGATAGGGTTTCGTAACTTCAGGGTTCGAAAGGAGCTCATATTTGAAGACGAAAAGCTCTGTAACTTTTTCCCAGATTCGGTCATTTTATAGTACTTTTTGGTGAAAATCGTTTCATCGAGCTTTGGTGGACGGTTAACGTCCGCCTTTTTAAATAAAAATAAAGTGACTAACTTATATAATTAACTACTGGAATTGTACTGTATGTAGTTAAGTTCCAAACACTTAAATTTTAATGATATCAAAAGAAAACGGGCGCTGGATTAGGTCATTCATTACACTCCCTAGACTTAGACAGCAATGTTGCCAAATCGCACTGTCCATCAAGTTTTTATTACAATTTTAAATTTTTGTATGAAAAAAAAATTACGGAATTTCGATTGTGGAGTGATAAGGATTTTTTTCTTCTAATAATGAGTACTTTCTATTCCTGAAGTTTCTCATGCCTATCCTGAAACATCCTGTGTAAGTGCAATGTCTTTTCATTAAAAAAAACTGTTTAAAAAAACGAACTATAATTATTATTATTTATGATTTATGATTGTTCAATTGTGTATAGCTTACCTAAAATATGAAAATAAGTAGCACATTTTTTTTATTTGATGTAGGTACATATATTTCGCTTTTTTCACTTCTAACACTAATAGGTACAAATCATGTCCGAATCACGCTGAATGTAAAAAGATCGCGTACACACGTATTACGTAACCGCAATTTCCGAGCGCTGAACAAACGTCCGCGCCGCGACGCGACGGTTCAGCTGATATTTCTGCACTAAGATTTATGAATATTCACTCGCGTACTGAACGTAAATATAATGTCCGGCTTTATGGCCACGTGCGTGTTAATTTTAAACCTCCAATCTTAAGGTTTACGATTCCGAAACTGTGTTTAGTGGAGTCGGAAGTAGCGCTAGTCACCTGCGTCAGAATTTCGAATCGGTCGCCTTGAATCAAAACCGTTAACATTACAACGGCAGGTGGCCGATTGGCCTGGGCGTCGTCGCGTCGGCTTCTCTTGGAGGTCCAAGGTTCGAATCTGGTCGGCGTGTCCCAATAAGTTTTTGTGTCTAGCCTTCCCCCTTTAGCACGGCATCTTGTCCTTATCCCTACGACGTCTTTTACGATATGCAAGGTGAGAGAAGCAGTGGGTCTATTAGTTTCGATTTTTTTTTATGGAAACTAACACGGTTGGCTACATGACCTACAACATCCGTGATGTCAGCCCATAACACCGGGTGCACTAGGTGCCATGTCAGTGCTTCCCTTCATTTCATGTCGGCTACACTGAACTGGAAGGAAAACTATTGAACTAACTAACTATTGAACGAAGATGATTTTACATTCGATTATTATATTATTTTATTTGTATACTTTAGATTAATATGCTTATAGCAAAGAGAGATATCCAGGCAGTGATACCTGACCTCATAATCACTCTCGGCACAGCCACCCATGCTGGTTTACATAAAAAAGTCATTAAGTTAACACTTAAGTTTACCGGAACGCAGCTGGGCCTTTGGCATCGCCCTTAGTGACTTACTTTTTTAAAGAGAGTATATCGTTTATCTGAACGCAGTTCGGCCTTCGGCCTCGTCTTAGTGACTTACTATCTTCCTGAGAGTCTAATGAAATAATTGCCATGCAATTCTGATTTGTAGTTTTTATTCAACCGCGAACATAAATGTGCGAAAATACAGACACAATTAATTTTTTTTTTTTTATTTCTAAGCAACATTTTCTTTTTCTGATTACACAGACTGATTAAGCGTTCGGTTATTATCCCAATGTTTTTTTTAAATCGACTTAAATCTTACTACTACTTACTAGTACCAGGCCTCACGCACTCTATGTACTTGCGCGCGCTAACTACCTACCGCCCGACGGGCCGCCGGCGGTCTATTTCAGTGAAAATTCGTCAGCCGCGCGAAGTATACATAGACGCTCGCCCACGCAACTGCACGCAGCTGCAAAGCAATAACCACTTTACACTCGATCGTTAAGGTTCATTTTCGCACGCAGCGATTGGCGACGTGAAACAGTAGGCTATTAAAGCCCGAAGGTAGAAACATTTTCTATGGAGTGATTTATCTGTTACGAAGTAACTATTAAGTAATCTGTGCTAGTACCTAATGACCCTTTTTGTGTCGCACTCTGGCTTGGATATTTTATTATATATTAATTGATGGTTGATATTGATAAGCAAATAAATAAAATGTTTACATTCATACATACATACATATCACACACGCTGAATCCCGACAATCGGGGTAAGCAGAGTAATCGGTGCTGTGCTGCAAGAACTCTGGTCAATTACAGCACAACACCGACCAACACGTTTCGCAAAGTATTCGAGCAAGATTCAATCGATCAAGCAGCAAGTAAGGCACGAAGTTGGTACCACCGCACTGAATGAAAGGTCGGTCGAAACGGCTATGTAAATAGTTTGTGTTTTCCGTCCAGTTCAGTGTAGCCGGCACGACCGAAGGGAAGCACTGACGTGGCGCCAAGTTCATCCGGTGTTATGGGCTGACATCATGGATGTTGTAGGTGATGTAGCCAACCGTGTTAGTTGCAATAAAAAAAAAAAAAAAAAAAACCAATACCCACCTGCTGCATGACTCAGTGGAAGTACCGTGCCAAGGTGAGAGGGGGCGACCCTTTCGCCCTTTAGCACGGCATCTTGTCCTTATCCCTTAGTGTCCTTTTACGGCATGAGATGCAGTGGGGCTATTCTTTTTAAGTACCGGCCCCACACAGTACCGATAAGTTTACATTCATTTCATGCAATATCACGCAAACTCTACATTCATTTAGTTAACGAGTACCTATGTAAACATTGTTTTATTGAATAACGTAACCCACAACTTATTACTATTTGTTAAGTAAGGAGTTTTAGTTTTATTTCAGACACATTTAAAACTTTCAAAGGTTAGTTTCATCATTCAGAACTTTATTTAGTAAAGTAGCCACGAATATATTATACTGGTTAGAGAAAAACACAGTACTTTCACTACTCACGTCCAGAGTTCTCTCTAGCGAGTCACTGTACCGCTGCTGGAACAAATGTCTGCATTATTTAATGAATATTTTTATACTTAAGCTTGTCCAACTTGCTCCTTTGTCTTGTCTAGCTCGCTAAATATTGCACAGTATCTCGCTTACATCCAACATTTAGTAATTTACAAAGAAAGAAAGAAATCAGAAAAAAAGTCGTCTGCGTGTAAGCGTCCACTGGTTTACATACATCTCTCCAATTTTCCTCCAGTCCTCCCGGCCTTCAGCGGTACGAAACCAATGCTTTCCGCCGACGTACTTGATGTCGTCGTCCCACCTGGCGGCTGGTCTTCCCACGCTCCGTTTTCCTGCCCACGGCCACCAATGTAGGACACGGTTAATCTAACGGCCGTCGCCTCTTCGGCTAACATGCCGAAGAGACGACGATCGAGTTATTCAGCGAAAAATTATATAGAAATATTTTTTTTTTTTTGCTGAAACATTTAATAACCACTCCCCTTTATCCTCTCACACATACTTGGCGTAATAACTGGCGTAATCTGTACCCTGGGGCTGCAAATGAACTTGCGATTCTTGCGAACATACTTTTTAGTGATCATAATATGAGCCATGAGCACGGTCTAGAACTACGTTAGGTAGCGGAAACTATGGTAAAATTGCTGTCACATCGAGTAGGTGTCTGCAGGAGACCTCGAACAACTCAAAGCCAAGGATTTATTTGAATATGGAACGTAGTTCGGGATGTGATTTAAAGATGGCTGAAAGAGCAACACATGGCATATATTATTATATTCGGTGCATGGCCGCCAAATTCAAACGTGGAACGTACCCGCGATATCCTCAACGGCTGGTGTTGGTCGGCGCCGCCGTGCATGCGAAAACCCCACGGCGAACCGCCTGTCAACTCCACCTCGCGCGCTGACATGCCGCCACACTCTACACCGGCGCCATCTTGAAATTCTCCTCCGATCGGCAGAAATTTTGAACCATTATATTTTAGCTAGTCTAGCTGTTTTGGATTATTGAAATTAATGTTATTTTGTTTTATATTAAAAATATTATTTAGTTAACTTTTGTTTGAAAGAGTATTAAAGAAGGTTTATATTCCTAAACAATGTGTACATCAGATTTATGAATTTTAAAACTAAACCATCACCTTGACATACACTGGAATAAGATACGCGAGTATAAAATCTACTTGTAAAAGAAATGCCGAATGAATTGTTGTAAAATTCACCATAAAGCACACTGAGGAAGCAATGTTTGAGTAGATATATCACAATCACAATAAGTTTTTAAATGTAAAAAAATAATATTTTATCGTTGTAAAATTATATATTAAAGAGTATTAGTGATCTTTAGTTCGTCTTGTTCGTTCGATTTTCGTAGTAGTTTTTGTCAGCCCGCCAGAAGATATTCTGAAACAATGAAACAATTATTTTCTTCAATGAAATAATACAGTGAAACATACCTTCATTTAAATAATAATGTTAAAATATGAAAACTAACACCATAAAAAGAACTTGTCACATCATGAATACCTCGTCCAAAGCGTCCAGAATCAGTGTCCAGCCAGACCAATGCGTCGGACGAAGAAAGACCTCTTTCTGTCTGCGATCGCCCGTTCATTTTTTTTTTTCAAAAAGCAGCTTGTCCAACACTTTGATAAACTTTGCGTCTGGCGACCACACACCGAGGTTCAGTGGAAATAGTTGCTTTTCAAATTATTTTTTTATATAATCCTGTATGGGTGGCTTAGTCGGGGCGGAAGCACATGCTCCGACCAGCCTATATCACCTCCGAGAAGGTAGGTGCCATACCGGAGACTTCTCTTTGGATCGCTGGCTATACTGGACTAGAGTGAAGCAGCAGGTGTAGGTATGTACGTAATTTTTTTCGTCAGAAAAAACTCATTGGTACACGCCGACTGGATTCGAACCTCGGACCTCCCGCATGAGAAGCCGATGCCCAAACCACTCGGCTACCCGCCGCTTAAACTTAAACCGCATAAACACATGAACTTAATTTCTAAACAAAAGCTACAGATAAGTTAAACTCTAACCAAACTAACAAATAAAGAGATGTGAAAATTCAAGTAACTTGTGTGGCTCGGAAAGAGAGCACGCTATATTATCCGTGTTCGACGCATAGAGTATAGCACAAAATATTGCTCCACCAAAACAGATCAAATCTCCAGTGATGCAACAATAGATCTAATAAAAAAGAATAAACTTATTTTTACTCTCTCCGGTTATTATTGATGTCAGTTGCCGGCGATATCGATAGTCGCTCTGGATTATCGCCCGGTCGTTACGAGAATCGTTAACTCGTCCAGATGCGATGCCTTCGAGATTGAATGCCGACTTAGTTTTATGTCGCTCTTATTATGTAATTACTATGAATTGTTCTCGTTGAAGACGATATCTTCGTTTTATTATTGGCGTATTAAAAGGTGGATATAAAGGATTCAGCGTCTAGATAAGAAATCATATGTAGAGGATTTGTATCAATAGGTAGTAGGATTTTCGTAAATTTATTGGAGAAAACTCACTGGGTTATATTTTATACATTGGATAGAACATTTACATAATGCCCGTGCCATTAAGATAGCAGTTAGATGCCGGACAGCGGTTTTGACATTGGAAATGTCTTTTCGTTCGCTCCAGTGTAGGCTCCGATTTCACGAAAAAGTGCGATCCCCTTATATCTCGGAGAATTGTTAAGATATGCTATTCAAAAGGCTCAAAGACGCGTATTCATGAGAGCTCCAAGGTGCAAAAAGAATTATTAGAAAAAGTAAAAAACTAAAAAAGTTATTTTGCAGTTACAGCCCGTGCATTAACACTCCACTACGTCTATGAATGTATTTAAGGTAAATTTGAGAAATCTTTTCCTATTCTTACTGAAGTAAATACATTTTTACTAGCATACATACTAGCTACATATTGCACTAGCTTTTACCCGCGGCTCGCTGAAAGTCGGCTTAATAGCAAATCCGATTTAAACGAGAATATGATAAACGATCGCTTCTTTTGTATTCTCTCTCTCTCTCTCTCTCTCTCTCTCTCTCTCTCTCTCTCTCTCTCTCCTCTCTCTCTCTCTCTCTCTCTCTCTCTCTCTCTCTCTCTCTCTCTCTCTCTCTCCCTCTCTCTCTCCCTGAATCCTTTCTTCCTCCCTCTCTCCCTAACTTTCTCGCTTCCCCTCCGTTCCCCTCCCGCCCCTCGCTCTTCTCCATTCCCCTCTTTCCCTTTCTCTTTAACCTCGTTATCTGCCTACCTCTCTCCCTAATTCCCTCCTTCCCTTCTCCCTTCTCCCTCGCTCCCTCTTACTCCCCCTCTTTCCCCATCCGCACTCCCTCCGTCCCCCTCGCTCCTTTCATCTTCCCCACCCACCTCCTTCCTACCTCTCACTCTTTCCCCTCCTCTCTCTCTCTCTCTCTCTCTCTCTCTCTCTCTCTCTCTCTCTCTCTCTCTCTCTCTCTCTCTCTCTCTCTCTCTCTCTCTCTCTCTCTCTCTCTCTCTCTCTCTCTCTCTCTCTCTCTCTCTCTCTCTCTCTCTCTCTCTCTCTCTCTCTCTCTCTCTCTCTCTCTCTCTCTCTCTCCCTCTCTCTCTCCCTGAATCCTTTCTTCCTCCCTCTCTCCCTAACTTTCTCGCTTCCCCTCCGTTCCCCTCCCGCCCCTCGCTCTTCTCCATTCCCCTCTTTCCCTTTCTCTTTAACCTCGTTATCTGCCTACCTCTCTCCCTAATTCCCTCCTTCCCTTCTCCCTTCTCCCTCGCTCCCTCTTACTCCCCCTCTTTCCCCATCCGCACTCCCTCCGTCCCCCTAGCTCCTTTCATCTTCCCCACCCACCTCCTTCCTACCTCTCACTCTTTCCCCTCCTCCCTCCTCTCTCGCTTCACTCGCTCCTCCCTTCCTATCACCCCTCTCCTCCAATTCACCCCTCCCTTCTCCCCCTGGCTCCCCCTCCCTCCGACACTTCTATCCCTCCCTATCTCAGTCCTCGTTCAACCATCTATACCCCGCCGCTTCCCCTCCCTCCCTCACCCCTGCCCCTCGTTCGTCGCCCCTCTTCTCAAAACCCCCTCCCTCATCTCCCACCCATCTTACACACCTCCCCTTCCCTAAATCCCTTCCACCTACTCCATCTCCCTACCTCCATTCCCTCCCTTCCCGCCCCTCCCACCATCCTCCCTCCCTCCCCTTTTATACCTCCCTTCCCCTCCTGGTCCCTCCCCAACCCGCACCTCTCCGGCCCCCGCCTTTATCGTCTCTCCTCTCCATCCCCACCCCCCCATCCCCTCCCCTCCATCATCGCCCCTCCCCCTTCACCCATCCTCCTTAAACCTTCCCCCTTCATATCCCTAACATAATTGCTTTCCCTATTTCACCCCCTTCAATTTTTTCGATAAAAGGTAGTCCCCAGGATGCAATATATCTTCTTCCCAAAATTGTATCTAAATATTTATAGTATATATATCTAACATCGCTTCTACCAAACCAACAACCATTCGACACTAAATTCCGTTCATAGTATGAACTTCATACTATACTTTCCTATACTTTCTTTGATACTGCTCAGTCCTAAGGCTATTTCGCGTGATGGTATTTATAGCCTATAGTGTGCTTCAAGAACTATCTTTACATTGGTGCAAGTCACATCAAAATCTGTTCAGTGGCTCCGGAGTTTACCTCAAACATATATACATACATACAAACAGACAGACGTTCCCTTTTATAAAAAGTAGAAGAAGAAGGTAGAGAAAAAGTAGAGATTAGTTTGTAGTTTATCTTGCATTACTTAAAACATTGCCACAAACTATTCTTGTACATAATATACATATATACTTCCCCCATATCCCAAAGGTTAGTTAGAATAGAATGCCTCACGGCATTAAGCTCTCCTATTGTGCCTAATTTGTATAAATTGGTGTTCAATAAAGAATATATATCCATATTTAAAAATTTTATTTTAATTTACATGCTTTTTCATACTGAAATATGTGCATTAAAAAAAAAACCAAAAACAAAAACAATGAATTAAAATTCTCAATTTTCGAGTGTATGCATACACGAAAACCATTTTATTAACTACTCACACTGCAAGATAAAGACGACACGAAACTCGCGTAATGGAAAATTTTAAAAAATCATAACTCCCAAAATTTTCACTTTTTTCAAACAATTCATAAAACAACCCCAGATATTTAGTCAATCTACAATATAAAAATATAAAAGTTCAAAATATATATGTAGAAATATGTTTAAAAGTGCCCTTTTTAAACCCCCTAAAAACGGCAATTTTAAGCCGTTTTTACCGATTTTCTCAAAAACTTTAAAAATTTTCAAATATTTTTTTTCACAATCTTCTAGCTATCGCCAATACGCGTCTTTTGAGATCCTAAATATTCACGTAACCTTAAAACTCACGACACCAGGGCTAATTCGCACTTTTTCTGAAATCGGGGCCTATACTGAAGCGATCGAAAAGACATTTCCAATGTCAAAAATCTCTCATTCAATTTTCCGCACTACACATCTACCCTACTCACAATCCCAGGTATGACTGGCAGATAATGCCCTTAGGCTTTAAGTCCGCCTTTTGTCACTTTTTGTGCAATAAAGTAGGTATATTTTCATTTCATTTCATTTCATTTCAATATTTTTTTTTAATTCCGTAGATTCATTTTCAATGTGCTCGATAGTCGTGTGAGGCACGAAATCTGTAAAATTATTTACTGGTCGAACTCGGAACCCTAAAAAATATGTATTATTTAAGGTAAAAAAATTTGAGTAAATGCTTATTGTTGTGGTTGCTGTTGTTTATTTATCATTCATAGGGCATGGCAGTCAAACTGTACTCGAACTTGTTACAATTTGTTCTATCCGGTTCGATTACACCCACGAAGAAGAACCGGTAAGAAACTTCGCAGGGAATTTTTTTACTACTATTTACTAAGTATTTTAGTAACTAGCCGCATAATAACATCGCCTTAGATTATTGATAGGTCTAGCGCGCGGAGACCTATCAATAATCTAAGAACATCGCTCACAGTCTATCGAAAACACAGCTTGAGAGCAAGATCCTTCCTTCCTTTCTTTACCTATAATAAAATCCAACGTCTGCTTTCTGTCTGAGTGTCTGAGTGTCTGAGTGTATGTCTGTCTGTCCGCTTATAACTCGAGAACCACTGAACCGATATTAATAAAAAAAAATTCTACGCATAGCTTCATTCTTTTCATCAACTATAGGCTACTTACTATCACGCTAAATGGCTTATGAGGTTAGCAGTGAAGTGAAATATGAGAGCGGGTGGAGCCGCGGGCACAGCTTGTTACCAATATTACTGAAATCTCTGACTACAAAGACTTATTAATTAAGGTGTAAAGAGCATTTTATGTCAAATTTTGATACGTCATTTATATCAACAAATTTTTTTTTATTTTTTTATGGGAAGCACGACATATGACGCGGGCCAGACTATCGGAGAGGTTTAGTCCGACGGCGCCCACGGGCATTCGGATATTTACGGGGGCTGCGAATACCATGTCGGCCGGCTAGGTGCTAGTTCACATTATGATTGAAAGATCCCAGACGTTTGAGGAAAGGATGCAGGTTAAATGTTTCCTTTGCTGATGTGAAAATCAAAAGGTTTGAGGCAGTTGTCTGTCAGCCACTTTCACCACCTTCGGCTAAAATATAGCTGCCGGTTAATTACTATCAGATGTAAGATAAATGCCAGTACTTTAGCTGTGGTGATGGTGCTGATTTTTATAGAAAAGTCAAAATTCCTAAATGTTTACCAAGAACATGCATTTTACATTCAGTAATAAATACAGTGTTCTCAGGCAATGAGTTCTCAGGTCGATTTCAGCTAATAGGAGCCATAGTGTTAATTCACTAAACATCAAGTTTCTACTTACATTTGTTTATTAATTGACAAACCACCCGCAAGCGTTGCCAAAATGAAGGGCTCTAAATTAATAATCTTCAGATAGGTTACACTGAATGGCTCCGTAAATTAACGTAATATGTAATTACGCGAACCGTTACGAGCAATTTAGCTAAACGGATAAGTCCTAGCTAGTCGGGTTCCAATCTCCGACACAATACAGCTCCTAAGCCCGCATAATTATGAGCCCATCTAGATTAAGAGCCATTTCCTCGTTTTGTTGAAAGCTCTACAAGGCTATTCTATCGTTTGATGTCATAATAGAAAGCCAATTTGACGAAGAAGTTGCGCCGCGTGTTGCCCGGTGCTTGGCAAGAATAGGCCCATTGCATCTCTCTCCGTGCATTTTGTAAGAGTGCGTGAAGGTCGGTTAAATAAATTATATTGGCGAGGTTGGCACTTGAGTTACCCAATGCGAAATTTTATGAGAATAGGCTTACAGACGATTATAATGATATGTAAAAATGTATGCATAATGATGGTTTGGATAACGGATGGACAAAAGACGCGAATTTGGCTCTGTCGACTGTACCATTGGTCCCTCGCCTCGGCACTACCAACCATGCTGGTTAAAAATCATTTCTATGTCATACATAACGCGACGCCTGTTTCCTAATCGTGTAGGCAGAGACAACGAGTCTTCACGTGACACGATGCTGACACACATCTGACTTCTCTTCAAAACAATGTTGTAAATTTATTTTTATGGAATCTGACAAGCTTGGCTACATCACCTACTACATCCGAGATGTCAGCCCATAACACCTTGGTGAACTAGGTGCCATGTCAGTGCTTTCCTTCGGTCGTGCCGGCTACACTGAAATGGACGGAAAACACGAACTATTTCAATAGTCGTTTCAACCGATCTTTCATTCAGTGCGGTGGTACCAACCCGGCCGGGTTAACCCTACCAGCTAGTAAGGTAAGAAGGAAAGGGATCTACAGTTTTATGTGGAATCCGAACCACGGTCAGCCTCCAACAATTAGATGAACTCGTCGGTTGCAGAGACTCCGTATCACGCAAGCACTTAACCACAGAACACCCTGTGCACTTAACCCTTCCTGAGAAAATGCCCGATCTGGTCTAGATATGGTACGTGCGTCTGAGGCGACTCTTCCCGACTCTTCCCCTCACATTTTCTTCATAAATGTCTTTCGTCTCCATCATCAATTTTTCCAACACTACCGAGCGGTTCGACGCAGTTCTGAATTTCTGAAATTTCTAGCTACGTACGCACGTACAACCTATAGCGACGGACCTTACGGCCGTCACTGGCGGCTCTCTGCCCCGCGGGCGGGTCTGCAGGCGGAAATGTGCCGCCATCATCATAAAAGTCAGCCTTTATTTGTCAAGTATTGGACGTAATGTCCCCCTCAAGCGCCACGAGTCGACAAGTTCGTCTGCTATTCTTCGCGGCCTCTCACATGTCATTTGTCAAATAAACGGGACGCATTATTTACTACGTATGTTTCGCGGCTGCGCTGGAGTTATAGCTGAATTTATTATGTATTTATGAAGAAGGATCTTGGTAGGTGAAGCGGAGGGTAGTAGGAGCGGTCTTGCCTTGGACTCTTGATCTCAAGGTCCGAGGTTCGATTCCGGCCGACATGGACTGATGAGTTTTTTTTTACGGAAAAATGTATTTATTTTTTTTATTCAAACTGACACGGTTGGCTACATCACCTACAACGTCCGTGATGTCAGCCCATAACACCGGGTGAACTAGGTGCCATGTCAGTGCTTCCCCCTTTGATCGTGCCGGCTACACTGAACTGGTCGGAAAACACAAACTATATACATAGCCGTTTAGACCGACGTTTCATTCAGTGCGGTGGTACCAACAAGTAAGAATGGTAAAGCATAGCAATTCTACACTGAGAAAACTGTTCATTATAAAATACGATGAAATCACGGAGCATACAGAAATCACCAAAGAGTACGATGAAACTACTAATGCTGCTGCTCAGCGTATAAAGATCTCGTGGCGTTCTGACCCATTCTCAGGACCCATTGTCAAAAAGAAAAAAAAATTGTGGCGTTTCGACCCATTTACATTTAATTTTGAGAGGCGTTCTGACCCACTTACCAGAATACACAGATACAGTAAATGAACTTCCTTTGTGGCAATTTGCAAACCTCCTATCATTTCTGCTGCCCTGGTACTTTATTTCCCATTCCCAGCTTACCAAGAAGTCTTCGGGTTTCCACTTTAATTACGGTGACTGTATTCTGACCATTTGAATACTTTATTGCACAAAAAATAACAAAAGGTGGACTTAAAGCCTAAATGCATATCTGCCAGTCATGCCTGAGATTGTGAGTAGCGTAGGTGGGTAGTGCGGGAAATTAAATGAGAGATTTTTTTCTTTTAAATAGTATAAAAATCCTTATCCTTACCTATAATAAAATCGAACGTCTGCTTTCTGTCTGAGTGTCTGAGTATCTGAGTGTATGTCTGTCTGTCCGCTTATAACTCGAGAACCACTGAACCGATTTTAATAAAACAAAATTCTACGGATAGCTTGATTCTTCCCATCAACTATAGGCTACTTACTATCACGCTAAATGGCTTATGAGGTTAGCAGTGAAGTGAAATATGAGAGCGGGCGGAGCGGCGGGCACAGCTTGTAAACAATAAAACATAAATAATAATAATGACATACAACTAAATACATTTATTAATTACTTATGTTATATTTATGTTTTTCTGAAAATTAAGAATTTGAATTTTTTGTTGTTTTTTGTTGTTGTGTTGTTTAATCTGATATACACTCCGGAAAAAAAACATAGCCCCAAAGATTCGTATATACAATCTTTTGGTAGTGCAGTTGGGAATGAAAAAGTAAGGCTCTTTAAAATTCCATTGTGCACTACTACTCAGTAGTGCAAACGGGAGGAAATAATTCCAAACGACACTACCGGTTTCGCAGCTTGTAGTACAGTAGTGCAGATGGGAAAAAAAATTCCAAACAGCACTACTGGTAGTGCAGCTTGGTAGTGCAGAGTGGAAGGAACGGTTTATTTGAACGATGTATCCAAATAGAAGTATTCTATACTGGTTTTGTATGTTTACTGTGCTGAAAATTCAGCACAGTAAACATACAACACCAGTATATAATACTTCTATTTAGATACATAGTTCATAATAAACTAAATATTTTTTTAATAAAGTTTAAGTTTTATTATCTCATAGCTACAGATAGGTAACTGGTAACTGGCCATTTTCTATTCCATATTAAGAAAAATAACTTCATGTCACATTTTTTTCTGAACAATTTGGTCACATTTTATTTTATATATTATATATTTTTAACCGACTTCCAAAAAAGGAGGAGGTTCTCAATTCGTCTGTATGTTTTTTTTTTTAATTTTTTTTTAAATTTTTTTTTTTTTTTTGTATGTTTGTTACGCGATTTCTCCGTCAATTGAGGGCTGATTTAGAAAATTCTTTTTTTGTTAGTTAGGTCATACTTCCGAGGAATATGGACGATTGGGACCACCATTTCAATTTTATCGAAATTGGTTCAGTGGTTTTCGAAAAATCAGCATAATACTATGGTGTTCACCATAGTAACCTTCAGTAAAACTTGTGATTTGGTCGTTTTCGGCAATTTTCAGTTTGATAAATTAGTATGGTGTGTGGTTACCTTCAGAAAAACTTTTGTGATGTGGACTTATTCAGCAATTTGCAGTCTGACACATATGGCGAATAATTCTGTACCACTTCAATCGATTCTTGGTAAGCTGGGAATGGGAAATAAAGTACCAGGGCAGCAGAAATGATAGGAGGTTTGCAAATTGCCACAAAGGAAGTTCACTTACTGTAGGTATCTGTGTATTCTGGTAAGTGGGTCAGAACGCCTCTCAAAATTAAATGTAAATGAGTCGAAACGCCACAATTTTTTTTTCTTTTTGACAGTGGGTCCTGAGAATGGGTCAGAACGCCACGAGATCAAAATGATGATGACCGGTCACGATATCAGTCAGCGTATACGTATACTTTCCTACTAACTGCTTGTGCGCTGTCCTCGTATTTTTGTATGCTATCCTACTATTTATCTACGCCTTCCTCATATTTTTGTATGCCTTTCTACTACTGCTTGTGTGTTTTCCTCGTATTTTTGTATGCTTTCCTACTACTGCTTGTGTGCTTTCCTGGTATTTTTGTATGCTATCCTACTATTTATCTTTGTCTCCCTCATATTTTCGTATGCTTTCCTACTACTGCTTGTGTGCTTTCTTCGCATTTTTGTATGCTGTCCTACTATTTATCTACGCCTTCCTCATATTTTCTGTGCTTTCCTACTAATGCTTGTGTGCTTTCCTCGTATTTTTGTATGGTGTCACTAATTTTTCTAATGGCTTATATTGGGGCATTCCGTTTTTTAGCTATTCAGTCGGTGTGTTTTTCCCATTTTAATTTTTCGTCTAGAGTAATTCCCAAAAAAAATAATTTTTGAGACTCTCGTTAACTTGTGCTTTCCGACCTGAATCATGAATGTCGTACGGCTTGGTGCTGTGTTACAGGGAAAATCGCATGTACTTTGTTTTATCTATGTTGAGATATATCGCAAACTATATATTATCAACATAGATAATATATAGTTTGCGAGTACATATGTGACATAGATGGCCGTATCTTTTTATTGTGGTGACATAGAAACCAATTTTTATACCTCTAAGTGACCTTACTATGAGATATTAATTTCAACTTGATGCCTCTACCTGTTCCTGAGAAAAAGAGTCTTGACTGATAGACAGCCAGACAGACGGATGGACGGTCAACAAAGTGATCCTATAAGGGTTCCGTATTTTCCCATTGAGATATTAAGGAACCCTAAAAATTACTTCATAAAAGGATTACACCTTTCAGAGTGAATATTAATTTAATATTCATAAATATCAGCGAGAATATCAGCCAACAATATCCTCGCTGATTGATGTTCAAAAGTTTTAATCTTCTAATGTATTTCCACGCTCACTGCGCTCTACAAAAACAATTCATCTGCTCCCAAAAACTGTCCGCAAAAATCCCGCACATCACTAACAAAAACAACCGCCCAGTTGACACAACGCCACCGATACATTAAATGAACGTTCGTAGCGGAGCGGGCGGCGGCGGCGGCGCGGGGCGAGGGCGGGCGGCGCAGCGCACAGATGTACATAAGCGTCCACATCTCCGCGTCGTACGCATCGCGCGCATCGGACGGATCGGATCAAACGTATTTTGACATGGAATCCATATAATATATGTAATGTCTTACCCGTGCCATTTACAAAAATCTACCGACATTTTTAATGTACATTCGGCATACCACTATCTCACGAACCACTCAACCAATCCCAGCAAACAAGATGTCAGGTGATAGAGGCACTCGGCGCCCTTCCACCTATGGAAACGTCAATGAATAATATGAACAATTGATGACGTCATGGGCTTTACAAAAAAGGCTTCGAAAATCAATAAATGCCTATATCTCGGAAACTACTGATCCCAGACTACTGATTCGCTGAAGGAAACGATAGGACTCGACGAGAGTATTTTTTTTTTTGAGAGGGTCTATATGTCTGCCCATGATTCCATGTTTGTCTACCGGTAGTCCCACGACTACCAGGGCATTTTTTAAAAATACTGCGTCCACTGCATTCTTATCAAGCGCATTAGCGACGCGACTGTCATTTGCATTCCAATTTTCATGGTGTCATCGGCACGTCGGCATTGGAGAGACGTTCCGATGCGTTCGATCCGTTTAGTGCGGACGAATGAACGCATTGCTATGGCCAACCATACAAATAATCACAGAGCAAGAAGCACAGCGCGCCGGCTGAGGAAAGACGACTGCCGATAGATGTTCTGTGCAAATATTACCAAAATTAGTTTGATTCGATGCGTGCGATGCGTAGGATGCGAACACATGTAGTGTGGACGCTTACTTTAACCGACCGCGTTCTGCAGCGCGTGCCTTGTGTACGATAAGTGCACTATTGTTCACGTTTTGCGTAGCTTTGGCACGGCGTGTGTATAGTTTTTTTTTTATGCTTTCTGGTTTTTCATTTCCAGCTGCGAAATATTAAAAATTTTAGAACCAATCACGGTCGGTACAAACTAATTCTCGGTTGCCGATAATTGTCGGTCAAAGTGACATTTCTCATATAGTTGACAGGACTTACCCAGTAGCAAAATTTTAAATGGAGGTGGTGAAATCAGTCTTATGGGATTATTTTTGATTCGAAAAACAAAACAATTACTCGATAATTATTGTGTTTATAAAAGAAAAATACGTTTTTTCGCCTCCAAAGACGCTGCAAGGAACAAGCTGGTCGTAGGTCGCGGTACCTCTCTATACAGCTTCGTATTTCTAATTTCATCTTTGTGCACACAATTTCATAATATGTTTTACCTGTTTACCTTCGACGAGTTGATGACCCTTCAATCCTTTTGAAAGAAGTCAGTTAGCGGGCTTTTGAGGCGGCCTCTCATAGGAAATGCAGACTTTATTGCGTTTCTACCGTAAAGTGTTGGGCACCTATTCTAGTGGAAAACAACATGGTGTCAATCTCGGTGTCCAGCTGTAGCCAGCATGATCAAAAGGAAGCACTGGCATAGCAATTAGCTCTGACAGGAAAATGTTGTAATTGGCTGACATCACGGGAGTACCACGCGACGTTCCATAAAACAACGTACTTTACTAATATGGCCGTTTTCACCCACCACCTCCAGTTAAGCCTAGTCCAACTGTTATTTGTTGGTTATAGTGATATGTCTTATAAGGAAAGGTTGTTGAGAAATAATGCTCCGGTTGTTCGGTCATATTGGAAGACTAACAAAAGAAATTTATGCAGCGAATGTGAGTAGAAGAGTCGCGAAGGGTCGCCCTAGACGCAGCTATCTGAACCAGATCAGCCAATATCACCTCCGAGAAGGTAGGTTCCATACCAGAGACTTCTCTGCATTGCTGGCTATACTGGACTAGAGGAGAACACAGCCGAGGCTTCTATGCGGCCATCTTACATCCAGTACGGAGGTACCAACCCAGTTGGCTACAATTTGAGCCTACCCAACTAACATTATGGTGTTAAGACAGGCGTTATAAGAGCTGTTATAGTTATTTTGAGAGGAAATAGTGGTGTTAACAAATTGGTGTTATAACGTGCTCTAGCTGTCTTGTAACCCGGAAAGAGGCCATTCTTATACAGGTTAAGGTTCTTTAGTGACTTTACAATAACCTTAGTATGTGTTATAAGTGGGACAAGAGCTCTACAGTAGTGACGCTTAATCCTTGAGTTATATAATCCAATATTCCTAGGTACCACTTTAAGATCTAAAACAACCTGCCGTTAGCACCGATTTGTTTGTTGGGTACCACCTAGTAAGGAGCAAGGGAAGGGACCTACAGTTTTACACCGGTTCCGAACGGTGAAGCAACAGTACCCTAATCACGAGATTACGATTACTACGCTACGCACGCTACGCCGTGTTCTACGCATCATTTTGTATAGAGAAACGAAGTTCGCAAATCCATCACTAGAGGCGCTGCTCCGTTTCTCCATACAAAATTATGCGGAGAACACGACGCGGCGTAGCGTGCGTAGCGTAGTAGGTGAAATATCGTGATTAGGGTACAGGTGTAGAGGTATACGTAATTTTTTTTGTCAGAAAAAACTCATTGCTACACGCCGACCGGATGTATGTAATTCATAATAAATTCGCATCTCAAGATTGTGGTCGACCAACCAGCCCTCGGTGGGTCTACCCAGTCACTGAAACAGTTCTGCATCCAAACAAAACAGAACTTGCAAGCATTGGAGAATCTGAGCCTTCCAGTACAAGAGTGGGATGTTTTGCTCATGTATATCCTGGAGCAGAAACTTGATAAATACAATCGTCGTGAATGGGAGCTGTTCCGGTCAAACCAACTCAGTGAACTCAAGTGTCAACACTTCTTTCGCTTCCTGGAAAAGCGATGCCAAGCATTTGAGCTGTTGGACAATTCAGCAGACATAAGGAATTACACTTCCAAGTCAAAGTCAAAGATGGTCAATTCATTCAGCACAACAAGTGACAATAAATCGTACTTGTCAAAATCAACTTGTCAGTTGTGCTCCGATGGAAAACATGGATTATATCAGTGTCGTACATTCCTAAAAATGGATACACCGGACCGAATTCAGTATATAAAAACAAGCAATAATTGTTATAACTGTCTCAAGTCAGGCTGCAACGTAAGTCATTGCAAGTCTCGTTCGTGCACGGAGTGTGGCAAGAAACACAACTCCCTCCTTCACCTTAACGACACAAAGCAATCAGTGCACCCGAATGAAATGACATACAATCAAGTGGCATCTAGTGAAAGAGTACTAAGTACAGTAGACAGTCATAAGTCAAATTGCAATCAATCTGCAGTACTGTTATCAACCGCCGTCGTGAATGTCTTAGACTCCAAGGGCGAATCACACAAGGCTCGTTGTCTACTAGATTCAGGGAGCACAAGCTCTTTCATAACAAGTGGTCTCATTAACAAGCTGGGACTGATAAGTACACCTAACCACGTTGTGGTGTCTGGACTTGCACAGCAACAATCTGATGTGAAGTCAAAAGCTCACGTGTGCATCAGTTCGCGTGTTTCACAGTACGCACGTACCGTCGACTGCCTCATGTTGGACGTGATAACGCGTAACGTGCCCACACATGTGGTCAGCACTGCGCGCTTGCACCTGCCTCCACATTTGCAGCTCGCCGATCCTGCGTTTCACCAGCCGGGCCCCATCGACATACTGTCAGGCCTTCGTCACTCGCTCAAGGTCGCGAGTTAAATGCCTACCGCTTGGCGTGTCGGTTAATGCACAAGTAACAGTGGGCTGTCGCTATCCAGCCAGAGCGAGCGTGCGGTGCGCGCATCTACTACGTTTCGTTTCGAAATCACGAAATCATTAGAAATGTCGAAATCACGTCATTATTGTGCAGTGGACGGGTGCAAAAGTCAACAGACAAATGAAAACTTGTCTTTTTTTTCATTGCCGAGAGACGAAGAAAGGTAAGTATTTTGTTTAGTAGCATTTTGATTTATTTCTAGTAATTTATTTATTCATATAGTAGGAGGTCATTGATTTAAAATGATATTATTATATTGCCAATAACATTAGTACGCCGAACAGCGTGGTGTGTATGGCCTAATTCGTATAAGGATAATAGGTACATTGTAGATGATCATTGATCATTAAATTTATTGATCAAACAAAACTATCACTGGAAGGTAGCACGCAATGCACGCTTCGATGTGAGAAACTAATTGTGACGCTAACGCATGCATGAATTTGTTCGCATGAATTTGCCGTAGCTAAATATCATATCGTTGGTAGCTAGAACGATAAAAGTTGGTAGGTATCATCTTCATTTTATTCCTCACAATAAGACAGCACAAAGACACAGCCCTTAACGCGCTGAACGGCGCGCTTTAGAGATAGAGTTACACGACAGAAAGAGAAGCGAAATGTAGGCAATTATCGTGGTTAGGCATGTAGCTCTGGGCGAGTCAATTTGTACTTTATCGCGTCGTCGCAGAGTAGCTATTTCTTTGTGAGTGTTTGTACAGAGCAGCTTCTGTACGGAGTACTCTTTTCTATTCTGTGATACTGTTGGGTGCCGACGTGTTCTACGAGCTGATACTATCAGGTCGGCTGTCCGGATCTGGTCAAGTTACTCTACAAAACTCTGTCCTGGGCTGGATCGCAACTGGACGAGTCGACTACGAGCGCGCCGTCGAAGGCATCCACCACATCAAAGGCCTTCATGCTGTGTGCACCAATGAAGACCTTCATCAACCAGTCGCACAAGTCTGCGAGTTGGAGGAGCTACCGACCAAGCCGGCTCTCAAAAGTGGGCAAATTAAGTGTGAACAACTATTCACAGACACAACCACACGCGACTCGACCGGCCGCTACGACGTGAAGTTGCTCTTGCGTGAGGACAGCCCGGCGCTGGACAACTCGCTACCTGGCACCATCAAGACTTCCACGTCACTAGAGAAGAATCAAATCTTCGCACCCAGAGCTCACCAGAGAGTTCATGGCAGGAGAAAACATTGAGTTTGGACACAAGCCTGAAGCACATCCACCGGCAAGCAACAGTTACATACAACATACGACTACTTGCCTCTTCACGTAGTACTGAGACCCGATCATCTCACTACAGAGTGCAGAGTCGACTTTGATACATTCTTAAAAAATTAATACAACGAAAATATTTGTAATTTGTATTCCATCAAGCTAATTCATTGTCATCACCTACTTGGTTTACAGTCCACTAAGATTTAATTTGTGAAATTTAACATTTGGTTTATAAATTACAAATTGTTACTAGCATACACATGTTGAAGTGCATAACACTTCAAGGGCGGGAGAATGTTCATGACCATAATGCACTTGTGTGCATTCTTGTTTTAAATTTGCATGTAGTGTGCAGCTATATTCATTTATGTATAGTGTGCAGCTAGGTTCATTGCTGTTTCACCAAGATGGCGGCGTGAACGCCACGAATAAAAATTGTCTTGAAGAAAAAACCAGCAGAATGTTCAATCGCGTTCACATTTGATGTGTGATGAAAGCAGCCGATAGTCGTGAAACAGCTACTGAAACGTGAAACAATATTCATTCAAATATATATATTCTTATATTCTATAAATACTCTTCCAATATTCGCTCAAAGACTTGGAATACTCGTAGATTTCGTGATATGGCATAAAATATAACTAATGTTACAGGCAGAACTGGTGCGATAGCATCGAAATATGTCTAAATTCCTAATACATTCAGCCATTCGATACCGGGATTGCGCTTGGCACGTCAAAAATACTCTCGTCACACGTGACAAATCTTCCTTTTAACATAACCGTACCGGCTAGGCGGGTGTCGCTATCAGTTACGAGAATGGCGGAATATTTCAATGGAGTGTTACATCTCGTATCTACGCCTCCAACGCAAGAATATCACATTCAGAAGTGTCGCTTCGATTTATTGGAAAACTATCTTTCTCTACCTAGATTAGAAAATATATTGTTCGCATGTACCTACCTATTTTTCGTACTAAGCGAGTACCTACTTAGATTTTTGTTGCGTAAACACCAAATCAAAATATTCTTTCTGACACATCGATCAATGCATATGACAAAAATAGGCGAGTTCAATGACATGATACATTCTTTACAAACTAACCTTTGGGAACTGGGAACGAGCATGGATAAGTATGTATACGAAAAACATTAATATCGGGACCTTGAGGATTTTTGGGACTGAAGTTAGTTGCGATTTTCTATCAAACCATAATTCCACGACAGGATTTGAACCTGGACCGCTGGCATCAGCAGCTAACCTATATACAACAGAGCAAGAAATCGCATCCCAAGACGGCCGCCGATCGCTGCTCTGTGCTATATATACATATAAGGTCTTTCAATAGTAGGTAACGATACGCTAAGGGGTGTATGTGTATCAGATACTGATCACGTTCCCATACAATTATTTCTACGACATAAAAAGTATACTTGTTAAGGTGAATTACGCGCACTTCACGTATTAAATTTGAGGAGTGAGCTTTGAGGAAATATTATATAGAGTTCTGACTCCTAAGAAATATACAGAGAAGCGGTATTCCAGCGGCTGAGGTATGGGGTAAGGTAGCGGGGAGGAGGAGCACAGAGTCGAGCGGTAGAGGGGAGCGCGCGCGGGGCGGGAAGCGTGCGGGAGACGGTCTGGCGGCTGGTGTTGGGGACTCGCGCGGGGCGGGAAGCGTGCGGGAGAGAGGCAAAGGGGTATGGAGAACGATCGCACTCATGCGTCGTTGTGCATATTGTCTTTTCATTCTAACACTTCATCTCCAGATTCGCCATCGCACCTTCGCATCGACGAAGATGTGTAAATGTATTATTTTAAAGTAGGCGAGCCGCGATCGCAGCAGGCAGGCGACGACTGCGCGCTGCGGCCTCTCGCGCTCGACTAAGAGACTTGAGGATCGTGAACCGCAACTCGTTGGAACATGTTAGTTGGCCGAGTGATTCATCTAGTACGCTAGTACATAATATATCTTTGGGAGTGAGTAGGTTTTTTAAATCGTAAAAAAAATTGGTATGGGAACGTGATCAGTATCTGATACACATACACCCCTTAGCGTATCGTTTCGTTACCTACTAATGAAAGACCTTATTTATGAAGAACAATAGAACATTATAATAGAAGCAGGAAAAAAACAGGAAAAGAGACAATTTACCATGGGCCGCGATATCGCTGGCCGCGATGGCGATTTTTGTAGTTATAGATTGGAAGCTATCGCTAATATTGACTTGTAATCTTCGATGAAAAAAGTAATAGAGGCTGGGTTAGGGTATTCATTTAAGTATTACCGATGGTCACACTCCCATGTCACACTTCGTCAGTTTTGTATGTAGCTAGCTAGCTGGTATCAATTAGGTGTGTCAAAATTTGTGAATAATTTTGTATGAGCTGGAGTCTCCGTTTATTTTTTATTCGTAGCCATGAATGAATATTATTATTATGTTTTTTAGGGTTCCGTATCCCGTAACGAACCCTATTACTAAGCCTACGTCGCATGCCCGTCTGTCCGTCCGTCCGCCTGTCGTATATTTAAAAGGCTCTATATATTTAACGTCGGTCGCAACGTAAATAGTTGGTGTTTTTCGTCCAGTTCAGTGTAGCCGACATGAAATGAAGGGAAGCACTGACATAGCACGTAGTTCACCCAGTGTTATGGGCGGACATCATATCCATAAGAAAAGGTTTCTTAAATTATTATTTGGGACAACATTCACATCAATGAACAATAAGAAATTCTTAAACTATAGGTATACATATTACAAAAAGAAAAAGAAAATTACCATAAATGCATGATATTATTACAATATCAGCTATCTCTATATTTAATTTAAAAAAATATGTGAAACATTTCAAAGAATAGTTCAACGTAATTTTCCCCAAGCGTATAGCGGCATTTCTATTCCTTATCAGCTGTAGACAGGGGTGTGGCCGGGCCGCTTGCCAAGTTGTCTGGAATAAAAAGGCTTGTCTCGCCTCGCGCGGCGGAGGAGGTCCGCTTTACTGATCAACTGAAACCAGAGAATGCGTCATTACGTGATCCGGTCGGAAATACAAGAAACTGGGGATAGCTTAGGCGAAAATTGTTTTAAACTGTATTTCAGAGTTGCCAGAACGTCCACGGACATCGTTAGACACCTGTACCCTAATCACGAGATTTAACCTACACCGCGTACTACGCTACGCCGTGTTCTCCGCATCATTTTGTATGGAGAAACGGAGCAGCAGCGCCTCTAATGATAGATTTGCGAACTTCATTTCTCCATACAAAATGATGCGGAGAACACGGCGGCGTTCTTTGAGGAAATATTATATAGAGCCAGCGCTCCGAAGAAATATAGCTGCTAAATATGTTCGAGCGGCTGAGGTATGGGGCAAGGTAGCGGGGAGGCGGAACGCAGAGCCGAGTGGAAGAGGGGAGCGCGCGCGGGGCGGGAAGCGTGTGGGAGACGGGCTGGCGGCCGGTATTGTGGGCTCGCGAGGGGCGGGAAGCTTGCGGGAGAGAGGCAAGGGGTAGGGAGAACGATCGCACTCGTGCGTCGTCGGTGTGCGTGTGCATATTGTCTTTTCATTCTAACGCTTCATCTCCAGATTCGCCATCGCACCTTCGCATCGACGAAGATGTGTAAATGTATTAGTTTAAAGTAGGCGAGGCGCGATCGCAGCAGGCAGGCGACGACGACTGCGCGCTACGGCCTCTCGCGCTCGACTAAGAGACTTGATGATCGTGAACCGCAACTAGGTGGAACATGTGAGCTAGCCGAGTGATTGATCTAGTACGTAATATATCTTTGGCGGCGTTAGATTATGTTAGGGCGTAGCGTAGTACGCAGTGTAGGTTAAATCTCGTGATTAGGGTACTGCTCATAGATGCAATGATACCACATGCGGCATGCCCCGCAATGTATGAGGAAAGGAGTAAGTTATATTTTGTGGTGCACCACACTCTTCTGTGGTACAAGTTGTTTTTAGGGTTCCGTATCCGGTACGGGACCCTATTACTAAGCATACGCCGTCTGTCTGTCTGTCCGTCCGTCCGTCCGTCTGTCCGAGGGGTGTATCTCTTGAACCGTAATAGGTAGCCCGTTGAAATTTTCACAGAATATGTGTTATTATGGCCGATATAACAACAAATAATAAAAATAATTTTCGTGCATACCTACACCTGCTGCTTCACCGTTCGGAACCGGTGTAAAACTGTAGGTTCCCTTGCCCCATACTAGGTGGTAGGCTCAAATTGTAGCCATCTAGTTTGGTACCACCGTACTGGATGTAAGATGGCCGCATAGCAGCCTCGATTGTGTTCTCCTCTAGTGCAGTATAGCCAGCAATCCAGGGAAGTCTCCGGTATGGCACCTACCTTCTCGGAGGTGATATTGGCTGGTCGGAGCATGCGCTTTGCCCCCTCCAACTCAGCCACCCAGACGGGATTACATAAACAAAACAAAAATAATAAGAAAAAGGTAAAAATTCACGGGGCTTCCCATAGAAGAAACCAAAAAGTGTATACGCGCGCGCCATTTATCGAATAGAGGTGAATCATTGCAACCACCGAGCATACCTACATATATGTATCCTCCTTGATTACAACTAATCATGACATTTAAAAGTAATATGAAGCATTTCATAACACGCCATAAATGGCGTGAGTGGCGCTAACCATGACATGGCGATACGGAACCCTCGGTGCGCGAGTTCGACTCGCACTTGTTTTTTATGGAAACTGACATGCACGGTTGGCTACATTACCTACAACATCCGCTATGTCAGCCCATAACACCGGGTGAACTAGGTGACATTTCAGTGCTTCCCTTCATTTCGTGAAAGTACTCTATTATGTATGTACAATATAAACATTTATTTCTTTCAATTTCTTTCCCATGAATATTTTAATACATTTATTGAGCTTTACGTTCCGCATTTATCACCCCGGATATCGCGTGTGACAGACAGACACGGACGGACGGACATACACCTAACCGATCGTATAAGAGTTAGCTTTGCTTGATACGGAACCATACAAATTTTATCAACATACCTACCTAGTATAAATATTGTATTTTTTAATGAAACCTGGTTTGGTTGGCACATCACCTATTACACCCCGTGACTTCAACCCATCGCTTGCATCGCAGCCCAACCTTGCTCTTGTCGGAACTAGGTCAATGCATTCCTTAGACGGTTTCGGTACGTACCAACGGTTGCGCTATATACAACGTGTCCCAAAACTCAACGTCAAGCGGGAACCAGGGAGTAGGTAGGCCAGTTTATGACTACCCGGGGAAAAATAAGAAAAAAAAAAATCGGAGTCATTTGTTTTTTATGATATGAGCATTTTTTTTAAACGTTGAAAATTTTACTTAATATTTTTTGTGATAAAACTATGGGCATTTTGGTTTTATATCAATAGCAGAGCTATTTAGGCTGCAAACAAAAAAAAATTATAATTATTAATTAGAAAATTTGTAGTCGTAGTACCTAAAAATGTTGTACGAGATGTTAATTTTCATCGGTTTTCAAAAAATGCTCATATCATAAAAAACATATGACTCCGATTTTTTTTTTCTTATTTTTCCCTGGGTAGTCATAAACTGGCCTACTCGTTGGTTCCCGCTTGACTATGGCTGCCGCATTAAAGGTTTGTGGCATTTTCATTTAATGAAACAAACCCTTTAAATAAATGAAAAAAAAAACTATTATTTAATCTGTGGTACCTAATAAATCACAATAACATCGTTCACGGTCACAGAGCATGAAGCAGCGTGAAAGACTCTATGGTCGATACCGACGAGATGAGATGATAGACGATTTTCTAGAACAAACACTTTGCATTCGCAGCTGTGAATCACGCTCGTGGTTTTATTTAGATCAACCGTTGCTTGGGAGATAACACTGTAATGTTTTCTAAAATTCGAAAGGTTTCAGCCTTTGATTTATACGTCGCTATTAAAAGCTCGGTCGTACATCATGAATATTATTGCTAATTTTTTTTTCAAGTGATTTGCTGATGAAATTTATTTCGTAACGCGTTCAAAATGGTTTACCTTAATTATCAGAATTTTTCCTTAACCGAAAATTTAGATAACGAAAACGATTTACAATATATTTAATATTTACTAATTTTCATAAAAATCATCCATTCCATTATATCATTGCCATTATGGTGAATGTGAAAGTGTACATACGTTTGTTTGCTTATAGTTCGAGAACAATAAAAACATAACTTTGTAATTAGGTATTTATTTTAGAATGTGTTGGCTGTTTCTTTTATGGATCTCGTGTTTGATGAAATAAATATATTTGATTTGATTTAAGGACGCCCTATATTTTGTAGCCATTGTGTAAAATTAAATAACATAAAAATAATGAAGTACCGTGTGGGGCCGCTACTTAAAAATAATAGCCCCACTGCATCTTTCACAGTGTATGTCGTAAAAGGCGACTAAGGGATATGGCTCCCTTCTTACATTACTAGATGTTAGGGTCTACCCCGCCCGGGTTTGTACCACCGCATTGAATGAAAGGTCGGTCGAAACGGCTATGTAAATAGTTTGTGTTTTCCGTCCAGTTCAGTGTAGCCGGCACGACCGAAGGGAAGCACTGACGTGGCACCGAGTTCACCCGGTGTTATGGGCTGACATCACGGATGTTGTAGGTGATGTAGCCAAGCGTGTCAGATTCCATAAAAAAAAACATCTCTCCCCGTGCGAGTCGTAAAAGGTGACTATGGGATAAGGACAAGATGCCGTGCTAAAGGGCGATAGGCTAGTCACCTCTCACCTTGGGACGGCCCTTCCACCGAGTCAGACAGTAGGTGAGTTTTCGTGCTATAATTTTGCTGTTTGCTATGATGTCGGTATACAGCGTTTGATATGGTAGGTATGTATGTATGTGTAATAATTACTCTATTTTAATTAAAAATATTCATAAATTGCAGCAAAAGTTGCTTTTAATTAAAAAAATAATATCAATAAATTACTATTTTATTAACCGACTTCTCCAAAAAAGGAGGTTATCAATTTCGACACGTATGTATGTAATATCGTTGGAATTGCACAATATTCGTATATTATGTTTGTAGCGCAAAGTGTGTGGTGGTGTGGTGCCTCCTACCTGGATGTGATGTGATGTCTCCGCCCGCAGCCGCACCTTCGATAGCTCAGTCCTTCAGGTAGTGATCCCGGCACGGAAAACGTCCGGTGTCCGAGGATCCGCTGGGCCCAGCTACGCACACACTTCGGACTACACTCACTATATACCGTATTAGGTCAATCAGCCCTGAGAGCCCGCGCCGCGCTCGATCAGGGTGAATATTGTCTTTTTCAGAGCCACAGTTTGAATAAACCGCCCGCTGTCGCTTGTATTTTCGGACGTGTCAGATAACAACAGCCCGTCGCCTAGGCAACCGGACTCTTCTCCTTTCCGCCAGGAGGCGCTGTGTGCTTCTTGCATGAAGACCGCTGCAGGTAGAGTCTTGAGGCGAAGAGAATGGAGGCACGTGTACCTAACGTGTTTTGTGTAAATGTAAATGATCGCAAAATACAATGCGAACAATGTTAGTCTAAGTGGGCTTCTAAAACAGGTGTGCCAAATTTCATAAGTGCATGTATGTATGTTTGAATGTATGTATGCTTGTCCACGCATTTCTCCGAAACGATTAATCGGATTGTAACCATTTTTTTTTTATTGTCTTACATTTATTAAACGAAACATTCATAGTACACAATATATCAATATATCACGACCAACCAAGTTCTTGTCTAACAAAATAGCTAAAACGTCTACATAGACAGATATGACGTGAATATTTCCCACACGCCACACTGAAAGCCCATTTCCCGAAGCATCGCAGTGAGATATCGTCGGACGTGCCTAAGTGAGGGTATCTTCAAAATACCTATACGTATAGTTGTTGCATCTCACAAAGGCACATGAGATTTGAGGCGGACGGAGGCGCAATACTATATACCCGGTTATAGTGAGAAAATTAGGTTGTCAGTGTCGTCGGATCTAAATATAATTTGAAGCAAATTATTTGATAGTTGAAATGTAATACACGGTGCAGCAGCATTCTATACATTGATTTAAACGGGGAATAGTAGGTAATTGGGACCAGCGGAAGATCAGCGCTGCGGTGCTCTCATTGCAAGGGAGCCGCGGCATATACGTACAAGCACTGATGTGAAGAGGAATTAAACGCTATTCTATTATATTCTATTCTAATCATCGTAATTTTCTAAAGAAAAAATTGGACAAAGCAATATCTTAAAATTTTCCTAGATATATTTTTTTTTTAATTTACGCGTTCGTCTAATATCAAGTAGGGCTGATGGTCAATTTTACGCAAAACGAGTGTGCACCCGTGTATGTCCAGTTCCCTCAAAACTTAAATTCCGCTCTACCTACCTACGCAGGCAACCAATTGTACGTCATCACTCCTAGATCATATGGTAGATAATTGCTTCGCTGCACCTGCGCGAACCCAAGACGTGAGCGACATTAAAGTCTACCCTATGTTCTACGAATTATGACCTAAAATTCGTTGAATGCGCAGGTAGGTCGAGCGGCATTAAAGTTTTGAGATAAAACGTAAGTTAAACGTTGCAAGATCGCATTAGAAAATTAGATTGCTTGTACATTACATTCGTGAATTTGTTTGTATGGAAACAATATTTTTATTCCGGTTGAATTCATAAAAATTGTCGTACAATTTTTATTCCTACTGATCCCACGAGTCGGCACCCGAAGTTACTGTGTGACTCCTATAATATTCTGTAAATATAGGAGCATCGCAATTTCATAATGGAAGTACTATTCTCATTATATCCTCATACAAGCACAGTGAATCGCCAGTGACTCGCCAGTGATTCGCCAGTGACTCGCTAGTGACTTGTCAGTGACTCGCCAGTGACTCGCTACTCTAGGAATAGATCCCCAGATGTGTCTTCATGAGATGAAACACGTACAGACATGTGAACATTTCCTATTTCACCAGATCTTACATGAAATGTGAGTTTTCTGATCCCTTTGTAATATAGGAGGTTATACTTTGTACAGTTAAGTGAGGATATTATTGTTATCGGTTTGTGAACTTAATAAATACTGCATATCGTTCGTAGGTACATTATTTTAATACATCTCTAAGAGATATGTCAGATTACGGTAACTGACCTACATAAATGGTACAGTTAAAATGTTTCTGCATATTTTCCATGCAAACAGGTTTTTTCTATTTCGAGTTTTGTCAGCCTCGGTATAGCTAAGTGGTGAGATCGGTCGACTGTCGGTCGTGATCATAAGCACACCTGAGCGCGGTCAGTACTTGGATGGGTGACCGCTCGACCGTTGGAGGCTGACCGTGATTGGGATTCCATGTAAAACTGTAGGTTCTTTCCCTTCTTCTAACCGTACCAGGTGATAGTGTTTAAGCCGCACGGGTTGGTACCAACGCACTGAATGAAAATAGTTCATGTTTTCCGCCCAGTTCAGTGTAGCCGGCACGACCGAAGGGAAGCACTGACATGGCACCTAGTTCACCAAAGTGTTATGGGATGACATCACGGATCTAATAGGTGATATAGCCAACCGTGTCAGTTTCCTTAAAAAAACCCATGACAGACAGACGGACATTGCATTTTAACATAATATAGTAGAGAAGAAATTACTTCTCAATAGCAATAAAAGTCAGTTTAAAGGCACTCCAGTAGTGACACCAAAACGACTGCCTCGATACCTTATGTAGGTATGTATATCTGAGGCATTTCACAAACCATTGGCCTAACGTAGTAGCGGTCTTACATCAGCGGTCCGCAACATTTGGGGCCCCGAATCTTGAGGGTTTGCGATTTATGGGTGACGGGGTCCCCAAAAGCGAGCTACAAATTGAATTATCCCTTCCCTTGCCCCTTACTAGGCGGTAGGCTCAAATTGTAACTGACTGGTTTTGTACCACCGTACTGGATGTAAGATGGCCGCATAGAAGCCTCGGTTGTGTTCGCTTCTAGTCCAGTATAGCCAGCAATCCAAACATGGAAGTCTCCGGTATGGCACCTACCTTCTCGGAAGTGATGTTGGTTATTCGGAGCATGTCCTGTGAACCCTATGATTCGGCCACCCATAATATCGGATTACATTAAAAAAAAAATCACTGCGCATTTTCAACACACTAAGGAATGCTCGTCAATACTAATGTTTTTTCCTAGTTGTAAATGTTTAATCGATCCTGTGGTTTATCCGTTTGTGTTCAAAGCTTACTGTAAGAAATTACATTCAACAATGAACCACCTTCTCTGTTGTACGTAATACATTCACGAAATCTTCTATATTATATTTTATACTCAGGTTCCGAAAAGGTTGCGGATCGCCGCTGTACATCAAGTCGTCGTTACGTCGTTCCATATTATTTCTTCCGTTTCCGGCAGACATCCGGGCTCGCCGTTCGCTCTCCAATAGCCTCGGAAGTCTGTGGGGGGTTGAAGTTGTAAGGGAAACTTTTAGTGGGTAACTATTGCTGTAGGGAATTTAAAGCCGAAGATTATGTGAAAAAAAAACGCTATAGCTAGTTACAAGTGCATTTTTGTAATATTATTTGCAAACATTTATGTGTGATTTATGTATCTATGTATTTATCCTATTATCGTATTACTTTAAGTGAGCTACTCATCTATATATATAATTGGTTTCTCAGAAACGGCTCTAACGATTTGGATGAAATGTTGTATTTAGATAATGTTTTACATAAATTTTGTTCATTTATGATTACCAAAAACTCATGGTGAAGCACCCGTTTCTGGCTCTATAATTTTAGCACAATGTGGGGGCGGTACTTAAAAATAATAGTCCCACTGCATCTCTCCCCGTGCGTGTCGTAAAAGGTGACTAAGGGATAATGACAAGATGCCGTGCTAAAGGGCGAAAGGCCCTCTCTCTCACCTTAGCACGGTCCTCCCACCGAGTTATGAAGCAGGTGGCGGTCTTCGTGCCTTACTCGGTGTTTGATAGTTTTGTTGGAATACTTTGCTAAACGTGGTGGTCGGTGTTGTACTTTAATTTACAAAGTACTTGCAGCAAACACAACAATGATTAGGTACAACTACTTACGTCGATTGTTGGGATATAGCGTGTGGTATGATATTGTCTTCCCTGAGAAAATCTGTTTTCACAAAAAATATATTTTTTGAGACGGAGACCTATCTCGGAAAAAGTGAAACGTCACGTTTCGTTTTTTGAAGTCGATCTATTATTGTATTGGTTGTTAGCTCGGTTGTGAAAGAATACGTTGAGAGGAATATCGCATAGATGGCGCTATCTCGATAAAAAATAAATTATATTAATTCGGTTTATTACTGGGTACACTTGGCGTCGGCAGAGACGGGGCTTCGCCGGATTTTTCAGGAATTATTTTTTTTTAGGTTTTCTGGATATTAATTCTAGATTAGTTTTAGTTTTAGTGTATTAGTGTATAGTTGTACTTTGTAGGTATTTGTGTATTGTGTATATTGCAATCTATATTGTTTGTTTTTTTATATATTTTGCGCTCATAGGTAGGTACTCAGGTACAAATTAATTCGGATTTTATATAAAAGTGTAAGAACTTCTGTCTGGTGTCACAGGACACCTCATCTTTTTTTTTCTCAGAGCAATGTTCGGTACATATAGGTACTATATGCATTAAATGTCATCAGCTTTTATTGTATCGTGATTTTCAGACGGGCTGTTATTTTCGTCCGAAATTAAACGTCTGAAGCATTTAACTTTTTATCAAACAAAAGCATCAGTGAAGGAAAATGCGAGATAGAATGTCTAATGTGCTTAATAAGTTCACTACAGGACATCACAGATACAGTAGGTCCATGTCAGGTTCCACAAAAAGGGAGCAAATTATATATATAAAAAAAAATAATTCGGCTCACGAATCCAGGTGCCAAGTGTCTTGCGTATCCATAAAAAAAAGGAAAAAAAAATTTATTCAAGTAGGCTGGAAAATACAATGAACATTACAATTACGATACATTTACAATAAATATTATGCCAAATCTAAAAACATCGCAATTTTTTGCGGTCAAAACTTTGGAAATTATAATCGCCAAAACTCGAGGCCTTTCCTCTCGTCTCAACCGAACAATATCGAGGATCCGGATCGCCACAAAATAGCAAAGTACCGACCGAGGACACGAAACTCAATTTTAATTTATCCGACGAACAAAGACCAAACAACATTAGGGTTCTACCATCCCCTTCTACGCCACGGAATCCACTTGAAGTCTATTAAATTGTCTGATCGCCCCGAATTCCTGGTGCCCTATTTACAGACAAATGCGACGCAATTCCCGTTATATTTGACAGCAGCTGTCACTCTTGCTGATGAGACGATGAAGGCATTTCAATATAACGTGGAGATGAAGGATGCTGGGATTGGATTGTCGTCAGTGAAAGAGTGGGGAGTAGTGGGGACGGATAGTTAGACCCTTGCCATAGAAGATTGCTCGACAAATATGTGCTTTGTATAAATCATCCCATTATGAAATGGCTGCTGGCTTCCATAGCCATATTAAACCATGCATTTTGAATAGTTTGTAGATGACCTTCTGTAGATTCTGAAAATTTATAAAAATAATGTATTCGATTGCGACCAAAATAGCAAATCTAAAACCCTTCATGAGCGATATCCCGAGGATGCAATAATATTTTTATTTAGTTTAGTTTTATTTATTTATTTGTCTTGTTTATAATTTAATTTTTAGTTGTTCCTGTTCAATAAATATGTTCCAAAATAAAACAAGACCATTTTGACGTGATAACGTCACGTCTTATAAATTGATGAACACCGGCTGCACGCACGAAAAAGTGTCACGTTCCATCTGAATCAGTGTGTGCAAGCGAGAGCGCGTAACAAGCGATAGAGAGGCATATAAGGAGAGTAGGAAATACAAAATATATTTGTCCGTCTTTTGCGAGCCTCGAACCCGCGGTCCCTGCCACCAATATTGTGTGACCGACCAGACGTCTTAACCACCCGGCTAAATCGATCATGTACTAGCGAAGCGAATTCGGTCAACAGTGGGTGAAGATTTCATGGCGTTGAGTCTTTTGGAGCGACATCTAGCGTCAATAGTAAATGAAATACTTCAGCGGTAGTTTACTTGATTCGCAGTTAGGTAGGTGTTGCAACGTTGTAGTATGCGCTTTGATATGTAGATGGCGTTATGTAGGATTATTGATAAAGTAGGTAGATTTTATTATGTGTTATGTAGAAAAGTTTATATTGATAATTAATATTATTAGTTTTTAAAGTACTCACATTTGCGATTTAAGAATTAAACTTCTAAGCACGATAAAGTATTATAAACTGATTTTGTATCTGACTTCGCACTTTATATTATTTTGCTAATAGTTTTTATTTTAGTTCGTATTACTTTTAAATAACACTTTCACTTACTGTTCTAATAACAGGCATTACGTTTATCACGTTTATTTTCACTTTTATAGACGTTTTGTAATGAATTTTGTGATTTATTCGACTACTTATTAATTTGACTGACTGACTATTTGTCTGGCGTAGATTCAGCCCGAAGTCGCATTGCCTCAATTTCTTCTGCCCTGGTACTTAAGAACTGTTCCCAGTAGTCTTACCACTTTATGACGTTACCACGTAAAACTATCGTCCGTAAACCGACTTTACAGACAACCAATTTTTTTTTTATTGAATTAAATTAATTTGGTGATAAAAAAATCACACAGAAAACATTAATTTAGAAAGGGAATGAGGCAGCAAGCACTTGATGAGTTAATTCGATTTGTAAATAGGCATATTTTCGGACTGCCAGCGGGCCCTGAAAGACCCCTTGACCTAAAAATATTCCCAGATTTAACAAATTACGAGTTAGGGCTGCGAATAATTTATTACTGAATGCTTTGCCCGCTTTTTTGTACTTAAAAATAATTGCTCGGAGGTAACCCATACATACCTGAGTGTTCAGCCGCTCGGCTCCGGACGGCCATGTAATGTGATCCTTCGTTGGCCTTGCGACCGCCTACTTGGACTCTTTTGATAAACAGTATAAACCCGGCAATTTTCATCATAAAACTAATGTGATACAATTAAAATTTTATATTTGTTATACAAATGAAAATTCCTAAAAAATTATCTCTGCAGTTATTTTGCGTAAATTTTGGACTAAAAAATTAATATCTTAGTTCGAAACAAGGGGTAAAAAAAAAATCGTGAAAATCAATCAACCTTGATTGACCAAATATCCCTAAAATTGTTACCATCAATAGTAGAGAGAAAACGTTCAATAAATTTCTATAATATCATATTATTATATATAACCCTATCAATGTTATAGTATAATTAAATACGAGTAGGTATACATAAATAAGAAAATAAAATTGAACATAAAAATATATTTTCCGTTATTTATCTTAATTTACAGAAAATTTATAGTTTATTATTAAACGCCGCTCGTATCTTGTCAAATTGGCTCGGTTCTAAAAAGCCCTAAAATAGTCTTGCAACCCAGCACAAAGAAGTCAAGAGGAGGGTGGCTGACCGCCACCGCACCGTCCAAAACGTCATTACTGTTATCTTTCTGGCTCGGCTGCGGCGTGGGGTGGTGGAGGCGAAGTGGGATGAACTGGGGCGGTAGGGATGAAGTGGGGGCGGCGTGGGGTTGCACCGGAGGCGGCGGAGCAGACATAAAGATCGTCTTTAGAGGCGGTTCGCTACAGAGCTTTGTACGCCGGCTGCCCGTTACTACACGAACAACAGTCGGTTAGTAGGGGCGATTGCATTTGGATGTCTACGTCATTTAGTAGAGTTCTGGCGTGTGCTACAAAAGTTTCCAGTACGTAGTACCCGAGACCATGGACGTATACAAGAGAGTAGGGGGATTTAGAGGGTTCAAACCCGTCACCCCCTCTCCGATATGTTTTTTTTTTATAATTTTTTTATGGAAACTGACACGGTTGGCTACATCACCTACACCATCCGTGATGTCAGCCCATAACACCGGGTGTACTAGGTGCCATGTCAGTGCTTCCCTTCGATCGTGCCGGCTACACTGAACTGGACGGAAAACACAAACTATTTACATATCCGTTTCGACTGAAGTTTCATTCAGTGCGGTGGTACCAACCCGGGCGGGTTGAACCCTACCACCTAGTAGTGTAAGAAGGGAAGGGACCTACAGTTTTACGTGGAATCCGAACCACGGTCAGCCTCATATGTAGACTCGACTATATGGACTTAGAGATAGAATGAATTATGAAATTAAAATCTATCCTTAAGAGTCACCTGAAGACGCCTTGAACAAACCCAGTTGTATAGATAGAGCATTGATTGCGGTTTTCATTTCGTATTGATATTTTATTTTGCATTATTTTTTGCAGGTGCTATGAACAAGCAAACTTGTGTTGGTTGTTTGAGGTTCATTTCAGTCTTTGTATTATATTTTTATCATAAATAAAAATTAAATAAAATATTTTTTGCGGGCGCCTCTTTTTCAACGTAAACCTTATTATGAATAAAAAAATATAGGATTACTGTAACACAGAAAACAAAACACAAAAACAATCGCGGGCACTAATGCTTGTACAAGTTTTGTCAATTAAAAAGAGGCTTTTATTTAATAAAGGGAACAAATTAGTTGGGCGTTTATTTAATAAAGGGAACAAATATGTTTGTGTATGTACATTCACTCAGTGACGTACCTTTTTCCGTCTATGCTCGAGGGCTACGCGCCGCAGGGCGTATGCAATATTTGCGGAATACCATTACTAGCAGCATCGCCTAATAACATCTTTGTGGCGCGATCTCTATGCACTAAAAACACGTAGAAATCGTTTCTTCGAGAGCGAATAAAATTCTACCATCTTTATTGATTGATCCTTGGGTAGAAAGATTCTCATGTTTCCCAGAGAAATGTCTTTTGGTTCGATTGGGTTATGTTAGATGAACAAATTTTTTTTCATGGAAACTGACTGAGTTGGCTACATCACCTAACAACACCCGCAATGTCAGCACTTCATGTGAGCTAGGTTCCGCGTCAGTGCATCACTTTGGTCGTGCCGGCTACACTGAATCGGTCGGAAAATACTAACTATTTACATAGCCGGTTCAACTGGAGTTTCATTCAGTGCGGTGGTACCAACCCTATCTCAGCTACCTATATTACTGATGGGTACGGTTCTGATTTCCGCTCAATCTTCATGGAACGAACTATGGCGTCGTTCTGACTAAACAACAAACTCTGTTTCTGGCAAACAAAACTGAAATTAAAAAAACATTTTTTTTAAACCATACAGTTCCTAACGAAACAGACATTTGGAAATTGGCATCTCTCTTTTCAACTAGCGAAACACGTCATTATAATGATGTCCTTTCTATTTAAATTGTCCCGCCTATAAACATTGTTTTAAATGATCATTCAATTGTTGCTAACCGATCTTATTTAGAAGAACGAAACGTGTTAAAAGCTCCTTTACACTTCAACAAACGACTAAGTCTTCCCCACATCCGAACCGCAATGATCGCGAGCACTTAGCCCGATTGCTCTCTTCAATCTAAGCACTAACGCGCCGATAAAAACAATCGCACATATAAGAAACGTGACCATTTGTTTCGCTCCACGTAATCCCCTGTTTGTTTGTAGGTTTCATCCGACGGTGATAAATCCTACCGAGACAAGGAATAAATTATATTTCCAATAACGGGCACACTGTTTATGATTACTTTGTTCCTTCACTATCCACCAGTCTAGAGGCGCCGAGGTGATTTATAAGGCCGGAGCGAGAATTTCAAATTAATATGTTCTATGCTGTAGATTGCAAGTTTTCAGAAAATCGTTGAAAGAAATCCAGTCATGTTGTAGCGAGACTACGATCGATGTTAATCAGTACTTAATTTCAATGTTTGTAAATATTCGGAAAAAAATTAATTATTCAGGAAAATATTCGATAAAATAAAGGCACGAAATTCCACAAAGTTTCCGAAATGTACGCATCGGCTTTCATAACAGGTGTTAAGCCTATCAGTGATACGCAGGCAACCGCACGTCAGGTAACATACCTACTAAACAATATTTGGTTCTCGTTACAATATTTTCCACGTTACTGTCACTTTATCTATACATATAATAAAATCGTAGAGGTAAGAAAGTCTGTACATTGAATGTATTTGGAAAAAAACTAACCAGGGTGGCTTAAAATGAGATACTGAACATATTAGAACAGTTTTTAAAATTTTTGTTTGTTTGTTTGTTTGTTTGTCTGTACGCGCATCACGCAAAAACCACTGAACGGAATTAGACGAAACTTTGTATAGTGGCAGTTTATATGCCGGGTTAACATAATACGTAAAAAAAAATAACAAAAATAAAAAAAAAATTACAATTATAAACATTATTGCGCGTTTAAAATCACGTAGTCCAAAGTACATAATTATATCTTGAGAACTGGCAGCAAATAAAATTTGAATAAAATATTCATTCGAAATTTAAAAATAAGTAGAGATACAACGAAAATGCCAGTTCTTCTTTTTTATAACTTGAACACAATAGTCTATACATATCTATTCTTTCTATACATATCATAAAATCGTAAATGCAAAAATGTCTATTTGTACGCGCATCTCGCAAAAACCACTGAACGGAATTTGACGAAACTTTTTATAGTGACAGTGTATATCCCGGATGAACATAATAATATTAAAAAATATAATAAAAATCACGTAATCCAAAGTAAAGTTAAAAAAGAATTTTAAATGTCATGTTGACAACGGAGAACTGTCATCTCGACGTGAGCTGGCCGGTGACAAATTGTTTGATAAATAAAAATAATAATTGAAAGTCGAAGTTATGTCGCTGTCATTGGTGCAATAAAATTTATATATCTGTTGCCCGCGGCTTCGCTCGCGTGAAATTCGTATTTTAAAAAAAGAAAGTAAGTAACTAAAGGCGGGCCCGAAGGCGGATCTGCGCTCACGTAAACGATATTCTTTCTCGATGAAAGTAACTAAGGGCGAGGCGGAAGGCGGAGCTGAGTTCAGGAAGAAGAAAAACATTCTTGAAGAAAGTAAGTTACTAAGGGCGAGGCCGAAGGCCGAGCTCTATTCTGGAAGACCATAAACCTTCTCGAAGAAAGTGAGTAACTATGGGCGAGGCCGCAGGCCGAGCTGCGTTCAGGAAGAAGCTAAACCATCTTGAAGAAAGTAAGTAACTAAGGTGAGGCCGAAGGCCGAGCTTCGTTCGGATAATTGAAAAACCATCTCGAAGAAAGCAAGTAACTAAGGGCGAGGCCGAAGGCCGAGCTGCGTTCAGGAAGAAGCTAAACCATCTTGAAGAAAGTAAGCAACTAAGGGCGAGGCCGAAGGCCGAGCTGCGTTCAGGAAGAAGCTAAACCATCTCGAATAAAGTTAATTAATATTAAGATTGAGTTAATTTAATTTAAATTTTATTATAAAGTCCACGCTTCTAACGGCAAATATACCGTGCATCCTAGAACCTCGCGCTTATTCCCGGCTGGATGGCAAGAGGCCCGATGCTATCACCTTAGTGCCATGGACTAAGGGTAGTTCTTTGATGTGGGACGCCACTTTTGTTCTCACATTGGCTCCAAGTCACGTTAGGACATCTTCAAGAGCGGCTGGCGCGGCCGAGGCTGGGGCGGAGAGCCTCAAACGCAGCAAATATAGAAATATAATTCAAGATTTCGAATTTGTTGCGTTTGCGGTTGAAACCCTCGGTCCGTGGAGCAGTGAAGCCAAAAGAGGTTTGAGCTGGTTGACGCAACTGGTGTCCCGCCATCAAGGGCTTATCTACTTCATTCAAAGGGTAAGCCTTGCCATCCAGCGGGGTAATGCCGCAAGTGCTCTAAGAACATTTGAAAATGCCCGTTTTGATAGTTATTTTAATGTTTGTTAGGTAGGTTTAATTCTTTAGTTATTAATATTACTTTTTTATTTTTATGAAATAAATAGATTGGGTAAACAATATTATATTCTATCGAAGAAAGGAAGTCTTTAAGGGCGAGGCCCGAAGGCGGAAGAGGGTTTTTGGTTTACCTGAACGCTGCTCGGCCTTCGGCCTCGCACTTAGTTCCTTCCTTTCTTCCAGAAGGTTTATCGTCTTCCTGAACGCAGCTCGGCCTTCGGCCTCGCCCTTACTTACTTCCTTTATTTGAGAAAGGTTTATCGTTTACCTGAAAGCAGCTCGGCCTTCGGCCTCGCCCTTAATTAGTTACTTTCTTTAAGAAGGTTTTTCGATTACCTGAACGCAGCTCGGCCTTCGGCCTCGCCCTTAGTTACTTACATTCTTCTTTGGAATACGAATTTCACGCGAGCGGAGCCGCGGGCTCAGCTAGTTTTAAATATATTTCTCTAACATTTTCTGCGTTACTGTCGCTTTATTTTAAATCGTTTTCTCTAACATTTTCCGCGTTACTGTCACTTTATTTTAAATAGTTATCTCTAACATTTCCACGTCACTTTCACTTTATTATAAATCTTTTCCTTTAACATTTTATCAAATTTTTATTAATTTCATTCTATACCATTTTATTACAACACACCGCGATTTTACAAACGAAATATGATAATAAATTCGATCGTCCCTGGGGTGGACAGTGCAGTCCGTTGCACGGAGATATGTTTCACGCAGGTAATTTACGAGGTGGGCGGACAAGTCAGGAGGGGTTCCAGAGGGGCTGGAGTTAGGGTTATAATCGATCAAACTAATTTTCAACTCTCAGTGCGTGGCCACTTACATTTTCTGGTCTTTGCTGTGGAAAAATTTGGCGTATGGCCACCCGACGCAAGGACTTTCGGGATCGACTTGGGATAGCTCCTCATTGATAAGTCTGGTGACCGGCGCGTTAAATCTTTCTTCTTTCAGCGAATATAACATAGGGCTAGCTATTCGAAGGGGCAACGCTGCCATGCTTTTCTTGAGTCTTCTCTCGCATTTTGAGGTAGTCTCATATAAAATCAAAATTTTGAATTTATTTTACACACGCGGTTTAGATTTACAAAATGACTTCACACATCATCAATATAATATCTACAGTACAGTAGTATAAATCAGTGTGTGTGTGTGTGTGTATTTTTTTAAGAAATTTGAATGAATTAAATGTTCATGAATGAATGAACATGAATAATTTTTAATGAACATTAACAAAATACCTAAAACTGTATTATCTCCGTCAATGTGAAGTAAAAACCTAAAATAAAAAAAAACAACTTTTCTTTCATACCTGAATGGACATGTAGGTATGTATGTATATTTATTTGTATATTATATTCTATATATTTAGTAATTTATATGAATTAACACATATCATATGGCTTATATTTAACTAGCATGTGTATGTACTATACATATGTATTAATAAGTATTCTTATTATTATTGTATCTTCAATTCTCACGCTCAACTCTTTTGCTACTACCTACTTACATTTCACTATATTAATCGAATCTCAAACATCGAAAGATTGACCGTAAGAAATCTTTGTAAGGGATAAGTCCGCCTTTGCACCTTATGTAAATTTTCTAATGTACTTATGTTTGAGGAGGTTAAGAACAAAAGGGCACAAATCCACTTTAGGTTTTTTTTCAGAAAAGACAAAAAACATAATGGTCCCTAAGCCATTACAGAAATATTTATTTTAATTTAATATAAAATACTACTAGTAGAGATCATTCGTATCATACAAAGATTTAAAAAAAAATTGCAGGAGAACAAGGAATACATGGATTTGAATTTTGGATTTGTGCCCTTTTGTACTGGAGTAATAATTTGAATATGGATTTGTTACTTTTTGTTCCACAAGTATACGGATATGTGCCCCACAAAGTTACAAATAATTGAAAATGTTACTGTTAGAACCACAGGGCGGCATTATGCACCGAAATTGGTTTGGATTTGTTGCCCTTTTGATGTAAAGTGATCGAAGAGGAATAATTTAGTGTCGATTGTTTTCGGATTTGTTACCTTTTGAACCAAATGTCACTTTTTGGTAGCTAAAATCAACCTGATTTTAGTACGTTTTGATAAATACAAGGTGTGGAATCGATGCAATTCAGCATTTTAAGTAAAAAAAATAAATTAAAACTGTCTAAAGTGGATTTGTGTCGTTTTGTTCTTAACCTCCTCGCTATTAATGTTTATTGGAGCAATAAAGCATTTTCCAACTATCTATCTATCCTATGCGATTGTAAAAGAAAATTGTAGTTTCACAATATTCCTGGCAATGCTAGCAAGTCTCTCTTCCACTATAGGTGCAGGGCTACGTACAGGGTCCCCCCATCCCTCATCGGTCGAATCGAAAGTCTGAATTCGCTCCTCGGCGACAAGGCGAACGATGACGAGCGAACCGTTGGGCGGGCGGACTGTAAGCGCTCGCGGACTGTAGGCCGTACGGACTGTAGGCCGTACGAACTGTAGGCCGCGGACTGCAGGGCGGGCACCGCAACATTACAGCACATATCGCACACTGAATAATGGATGAGATGCCCATGGCGGCTAAGACCCCGGACACACGGACCTCGAAAACCATTTTGTACACAAGTTAAAATAAACTTTAAATAAAATATAACTATTAAAATTAAATGAAGAAAAAGGAGGGCTGAGCGTCGGTTGTGCGGTGGTGCGAGCGCTATGACAGAAGGTAAATCTCCTCCAGTTCTGCCAACTCCCCTGCGTTACCCAGGACACTTGCGCAATTGCCTCTCTGAATCTCCAGCGCTACACGTTGTGTGAAGAAAGCACCGGCGCCAATACCTTGCCGAAAGATTTTGTGTCAGGCGACAAAAGTTTGCAACTACTGAAATATTAATACCAATATAAATATATGTATTGAGTACTTACGCTTACATACATACGTACATACCACACAAGTATCCCGACAATCAGGGTAAGCTCTGTGTTGCAACACAACATCGACTACCACGTTCAGGAAAGTATTCGGACAAGATAACTATCAACATCAAGTAAGGCACAAAGACCTATTTGATGCAGGACGCGGTCGAAACACCGTGCCAAGGTGAGAGGTGGCTAGCCTGCTGCCCTTAGGCGTGGCATCTTGTCCTTATCCCTTAGTCGCCTTTTACGACATGCGAAAGGAGAGATGCAGTGGGGCTATTCTTATTCAGTACCGGCCCCACACAGTACCACAATTTTGAAATAATGTTTAACATTCACGGTAATTAATTTAAAAAGCCTTGGTTAATATTCATGATTTAATTTTATTAAATAAACGAATAAATTACTACTAATAATAAATCTGTAAGGGATCGTCATGGAGTAAGTTACTTTGTTATATGAGATGATACTATCAGTTCCGGCTACGCAAAAATGTGGCTCTCATACAAACCGAATTGTTACGCGCGCCGAAATAAAGTTACTTCCTTCTTTTTAAATAGGAATTTCACGCGAGCGAAGCCGCGGGCAAAAGTTAGTCTTTAATAAAAACGAGAAGTTGTGTTATTTTTTTTCACAAAAATTGCGCTACAAAACTTATAATTAATTTAATCTAAGGTTAAAAGGTTAAAAAACTCAATAAATTGTCATGATAATATACGTTCGCTTAATTCATCAGACTATTGTAGACAAGGCCTATGAAAACCACGCAATATCGAATGAATGTAAACATAATGATTCAGTATGCGAGCCGCCTTATCTCAAAGCTGATCGCGTGCCAATAGGACCCGATGCACCTGTAACTCTGGCCTAAATAGATACACACAATATGTAGCTATTGATACATAGCGTGTGAACGTGACTTTACTGTAAATAACAAATAGATGTTAGGTTCAGTAAATAGGTTACATACCTAGCTGGTTTTATCTACCTTTCGTTTATACATCCGGCCAACGTGTTACGTATGTATTTTTTATTAAACTTGACATGCGGTTGGTTACACCTCCTGAACACTTTACGTCAGCCTCTTATAATATATGTATGTATGTATGTAGGTTTGCCCTTCATTTTGCAAATTTTGCTTTCAGTTTATGATAATCGAGATATTCCTATTTCGTTCTGTCTGAGGCCGAATGGGATGGGCACGTCAGCCGAAGAGACGACGACCGTTGGAGTAACCGTGCCCTACACTGGCGGCCGCGGACAGGAAAACGGAGTGTGGGAAGACCACCCGCCAGGTTGGACGACGACATCAAGTACGTCGGCGGAAAGCAGTGGTTCCGTACCGCTGAAGGCCGGGGGGACTGGAGGAAAATTGGAGAGGCGTATGTCCAGCAGTGGACGCTTACACGCTGACTGACTGTTATAATTTTGGTACTTGTCACATCAAATCCGTATATGTCATAGCCAGTGATCATATGTATAACTAAACTGTTCTGAGGCCATTGTAGTCTCCGTGGCATTACAGATTGATATGTTTGTTTCTATTGTATTATGTTTGGCACGTTGTAATTTAGAATAACAACATTAAATATATATATCACAAACTGGTTTAATTCTTTTACAAAAACCAAAAATTTAAATTTTGCACTGTGGCTCTTTTGCAATTTGCCCACCCACTGTACATCTTCTATAGTAAGTAAGTATGACACAATCTCCTGCGTTCAGTCAACTTGCAAGATTCCATATTGAATCTTATGCTGTCGTTACTAAAATCGTATTTTGCTATGGGACACTAGAACTTGACTTGAGATTTTTAATATTTTTATTTTATATATGTATATATATTCATTTGCATCTACCCAAGAAAATAGATTTTGTTAGACTTAGAAAACTAGGGTGGAATACTGCTGCTAAATAAGCTGTGGCCAATTTAAAAAATTACTTGTGAAATAAGTATCTCTAAAAATTTAGTTTCTAAATATTAAACATTGTTAATTTCTAGGGCCAGGTTTGTAGTGTATGAAGTCCTTGTCCAAGTGACACGGACGGGAGTTGGTGTGCGGCGGCGGCGAGTGTAGTAAATCTTATAATAGAAATCTCAGACGGTGCTGCTTGACTCACCGATCCATTTGCCTAATCGATTCGTAAATATAAACCATGTACATTATTTCGTAACCGACGGATTCAGTTGTGGTGTGGAGTCTGGAGGTTAATTCACGAGCAGGGAAATCGTAAATCGAATAGAAAAAAAACTGTTTAAAAAAAACGTTGCACCTATTTCTAAAACAACTAGAAAAGTACAAGTGTTAAATAATATTTTGATTCATATTCGACCCCTTGAGTTGAAGGCGTACAAAAGCACAAAAGGAGTGCATTATCAATTTCAGGTGTGCTTTTGTACCGCCTTCAACTCAAGGGTCCGAATATGAATTAAAATATTATTTAACACTTTTAAGTTCTAGTTGTTTTTGAAGTCGGTGCAATGTTTTTTAAAACGGTTTTTTTTATTTCACTCTTTGTTTAGTTATAGCATAGAATTGGGCGTTAAACCGACGACGTGTTTTTCCAGTGTCTTCTACGGAAACGGTATTCATATTAATAGAAATAGCGTAAGTATTCGAATATACGTGTTTCTCCTACTGAATTGTCCCTTTGCGGAATGCTCTGAGGCACTCCCGGGGTGTGTGAAAAGGGGCTTATTTGCGTGCAAAAAGGGGCCTATTTGCGTAAGAATTAGGCTAGCCCAAAGAGAGATACCGCCGTTTTTTCCTAGTTAAGGGTTTTATGTAAATTGTGTTGTAAGTAAGTCGTGGTTAAGGGTAAACCTTATTTTGTGTACATAATGATTGCAAATTTTCATAACTTGTCGTAATATACATAGCTAAAGCTCCAAACTCTAATCCTTACCTATAATAAAATTGAACGTCTGCTTTCTGTCTGTCTGAGTGTCTGTCTGTCCGCTTATAACTCGAGAACCACTGAACCGATTTTAATAAAACAAAATTCTGCGCATAGCTTGATTCTTCCCATCAACTATAGGCTACTTACTATTACGCTAAATGGCTTATGAGGTTAGCAGTGAAGTGAAATATGAGAGCGGGCGGAGCCGCGGGCACAGCTTGTTAAGCATATTATTTAATAGTGGAAGCACATATTTTATTATTTAGCAATTTCTATTTTTCTTAGGTGCCTATTAATATGTAAAAGTAAATATTACAATAAATAAAAACCCCTAGACTACATTAAAATAATTACGTACCCTTATTCCTTGCCATCCAACCTATCTTTGCAGCACTCGCCGCAGAGAGACTGAGCACCCTTTTGTTGTTGACATTGGGCTTTTGAGAACCCGTCGGTTCTCAAAATGTTTTTTTTTGTCGCACTTGAGTAAATTCGATCTTGGAGGTTACTCACAAATGATATAATATGGCTTTTGCCCACGGCTTCGCCCGCGTGAAATTCGTATTTTAAAAGAACTAAGTTAGTAAGCCCGCTATACCATACCTTTATTTCGGCGCTCGGAACAATTCGGTTTGTATGATAGCGACACCTTAGCGTAACCGGAACTGAATTTTATTTAGCCTATCCTGTGTCCCGTATAGTGAAATGTGCTTGTACAGTTTCATAGAATTCAGATGATCGGTTTAAGAGTGATGAAGGAAAATACATACATACATACAGAAAAGATTTCTAAAAATCGTCAATTTAGTTTTAGTATCATACATAGAGTCTACATACGCAGTATCTCATAAAACAAAGTAACTTACTCCATGATCATCCCTTACAGATTTATTATTAGTATTGATTGATGATGATGATTGATGAGAAATTTGCTTACACTGGTCTTCATTAATAAGTGATCGCTCTACTTGTTCCGTTCTGTGTCACTCACACACAATGCGTCAAGCAGACTTCATAGTACCGAGAGCAACGTACGTTGGCTGTTGTGCAAGAGATATTCTCGTCTAACGCAACGAAACTAATTTTATAGCGAATTTCGTTTGCTCTATTTATCCTAGCACTGAAGCTGACGTGCTGTGTGGTTTGTTTACGTTTGGAGGTTTTCGATATAATATACATTATGCTGTGTAGGCTATTTTTAAGTACGAGTCAGTGTGGCAGCCTTGAAGAGAATTGTAAAATTTGGTTTATTTGTTCTAACATGCCTACTTCAACTCAAATGCAACTCTACTTCAATGTATAGAATCTTTGTAATAAGTAGAAACAATAAAAATAGAATTAATGTCATCCCACACCCCGTTTTCCTGTCCACAGCGTAGACAGTGTACAACGCGGTTACTCCAATGGTCGTCGTCTCTTCGGCTGACGTGTCTAACATACTGCCACTTGAGCTTTGCCACCCGGTATCCAATATCGACTACTTTGGTGCGTCGGCGGAATGCCTCGTTACGCACCATATCACCTAGCGATATTCCCAGCATGGCTCGCTCCATTGCTCCCTGGGCAACTTTCAACCTTTGGAAAACACCGACCGTCAGAGTCCACGTTTCCCTTGTCTACCAAGCCACAGAATTTGACCGACATATATGTACTTTACAACCTGTTCGAATCTAAACTCAAACTAATATAAAATTCATAAAATTATCTCCTTAGATATATATTTTTCTGTGCTTAATGAATTTTGGAAATAAACATAATTTATTTATATTGCTTAGTATTTGTATGGACGAAAAATGTTTAAGTTATTCTTTATTTCGCAATTTGAGGCCTAAGAGTGAACACTGAAGAGTTTTCTTTTACGGTAAAAAAAAATCGTCTCATTCGTATGTATGACGTTAATTTTCTTTAGCTGAAAAAAACTTAACTCAAGGACACGCCGCCGGCTCTCAAGATGAAATTCGTCACACCCGTGTCGTTACACAAATTCTTGTTACTTATGCAGGAAAACCTTATTCAGACTCCAAGGTCGTCAATTTGTGAACAATATTCTCAAATGTAATTCGAATTTTAAAAAGAATTTCGGCATTTCAGGATCTCGCCGTGAAGTGATCATCAAAAAATATTCATAATAATTTTTAAAACGCAAATTTTAATTTTAATATAAGCAATAATAAAAACGGTGTAAAACTGTAGGTTCCTTCCCTTGTCCCTTACTAGGTGGCTAAAATTGAGGCCGACTGGGTTAGTAACACCGTACTGGATGTAAGATGGCCGCAAGATGGCCGCATAGCAGCCTCGGTTGTGTTCTCCTCTAGTCCAGTATAGCCAGCAATCCTGGGAAGTCTCCGGTATGGCACCTACCTTCTCGGAGGTGATATTGGCTGGTCCGAGCATGTGCTTTGGCCCCTCCGACACAGCCACCCATACCGGACTTCACAAAAAAAAATGTTTGCCTGGTTCTTGAAACAATGGCGAAGAGGATAATGACGGATCATATTGAATGTTAAACTTGTTGTTTTCTTTATGTCCAAATCTAAAATGTCAAAGAAGTATCTATAAAGAACAATAACATATGTTTAATAAAATTTGCAACAAATCTGTCTACAAAAACATAAAGATTTTTAACTTTCTCGAAGAAGGCCAAATGCTATCTCAAGGAACACTCACTAAACATAAAATAATATAACTTAACAGAGCTTTAATAGGGAACATGTTGCGGGGTACCCCTAATTAATTAAATTGACCATTCTCCACCTTTTCCTAACCGCTTTTAACAGCATAACACCCTCGCAACATCGCACGAAACTCATACCTAACTATTTAACGTATTAGATAAAATTTCGCTTGAACATATTTTGTGTCTTGCGACTTTCTAGCATTGGTAGATTGCAATATTTATGCTAGTATCGGGGTCTCACCTAGGGTATTCGAGAAATGGACGATAAACGGGTGTGTTTCAGGATTCTCGTTAAAACGGAGTGGGGTAGACAAAAACAGGGGTCCACCGGCAACACTAATGGAATATGGGCCCCTGAATCTATGGTGGGGATGGCGTAATTAACGGGTTAATAACAATAAGCTGTTCAGCGAAATGGTACCTAACCTAACCTACTGAGGCATTGAGAGAATGTGTTTTCCTTGGTGACTATTTGGGCCTATAGACCCAAATAGATTAGCTATCCCGGCCGAAAAGTTATGTAAAAATTAATTTAGTAAATATTTATTGTACAGGTAAGTAATTATCTACAAATCCCATCTTTGTCAACAGTAAAAATCTACTAAACAGGGATCTCCAGAACTGTTAAGTAAAAATCTACTAAACGCTTCAGTATGATTGTACTGAACCCTGTTAAATTTGTTTAGTAGAATATAAACATACATTTTGTACTTATTAACTGAAAACCTGTTTTACTAAATTTAATGAGTACCCAAAATATTTTGTTGATACAGCTAAACTTTAGGTGCCAGCTACTAAAGTTTAGTAAAATTAATAATAGCTAAACTATTTAGTAGAATCATTGTTTTCAGTGTATTTCACCACCTTCGACTAAAACGTATTGGCCGGTTAACTCTAGTTTAAGAAATATCATGAATTCTTGGAATTTCATATGAGTTGGGCTTTATAACAAAAAATAATTTATGTCTTCGGTAGTCGACGCTTCTGTGGTTCGGTCATGTTGGAAGAATGGATGATAGGAGACTAACGAAAGAAATTTATGGAGCGAATGTGAGTGGGAGAGTCGGAAGGGTCACTCTAACCGCACGTACCTAGACCAGATCGGGCATGTGCTTAAAAAGGGTCAAGTGTGTAGTCCCCGAAACCGATGAGCATGTATGAAGAACATTATGAGAGTGGAAGAGGCGGCAGAGGTGTGTCAGGATCGTGGCGCTTGGAGATCCGTTGCCTCTGCCTACCCCACTGGGAAAAAGGCATGACGCTAGGTATGTATGTATGTCGTGGACGCACACTCTTACAGTGCCGCTCTTCTTAGGTACACAAACATTGGAGCTGACCAAGGAGAAGGCACGATCACACCTATTAGCATTTTGCTTAGTTCCTTCTGTTAGGTTTTCTTCCTGGGTTGGAAGAGGCGATAGGGTGTAACAGAGATTGGAGCACGATCTTCTGTGTTGATGCAGTGCCCGGTGTACAGTACAGGTAGTTTAAAAGTATCGGCATTTTCGTTTAAAATTTCCAGGAGCTTCTCGTTATCGTCCACGCTCAGAGTGCTGACAGTGATGTCGATAGCTCTTTTTAAACGGTTTTATTTAGCTTGACTCCGTATATTTGTTTGTTTGTTTGTTACTATCTTTGTTTCAAATCTTGCGACAACTTTTTCAACTACTTCTACTGAACCGATTTTTATGAAACTTTGCACACACATTGAGTTCTCGTGACAATACAATATTATGATAATTTCAACTTGGTAACGAGGGTCTGATGATGGAGTCAGGAGGAGGACAGTGGAACTCTTCAACCGTTACTAGTAACCCCCTCGAGTTTGGGCTCATATGGTTGGTTTGGACGAGTGTTCCATACTTCTACCAATACACTTGGTGACGAGGGTCTGATGATGGAGTCAGGAGGTGGACAGTGGAACTCTTCAACCGTTACTAGTAACCCCCTCGAGTTTGGGCTCATATGGTTGGTTTGGAAGAGTGTCCCATACTTCTACCAATACACTTGGTGACGAGAGTCTGATGATGGAGTCAGGAGGTGTACAGTGGAACTCTTCAACCGTTACTAGTAACCCCCTCGAGTTTGGGCTCATTTGGTTGGTTTGGACGAGTGTCCCATAGTTCTACCAATATACTTGGTGACGAGGGTCTGATGATGAAGTCAGGAGGAGGACAGTGGAACTCTTCAACCGTTACTAGTAACCCCCTCAAGTTTGGGCTCATATGGTTGGGTAGGACGAGTGTTCCATACTTCTACCAATACACTTGGTGACGAGGGTCTGATGATGGAGTTAGGAGGTGGACAGTGGAACTCTTCAACCAGTACTAGTAACCCCCTGGAGTTTGGGCTCATATGGTTGGTTTGGAAGAGTGTCCCATACTTCTACCAATACACTTGGTGACGAGAGTCTGATGATGGAGTCAGGAGGTGTACAGTGGAACTCTTCAACCGTTACTAGTAACCCCCTCGAGTTTGGGCTCATTTGGTTGGTTTGGACGAGTGTCCCATAGTTCTACCAATATACTTGGTGACGAGGGTCTGATGATGAAGTCAGGAGGTGTACAGTGGAACTCTTCAACCGTTACTAGTAACCCCCTCGAGTTTGGGCTCATTTGGTTGGTTTGGACGAGTGTCCCTTACTTCTACCAATACACTTGGTGACGACGAGGGTCTGATGATGGAATCAGGATGTGTACAGTGGAACTCTTCAACCGTTACTAGTAACCCCCTCGAGTATGGGCTCATTTGGTTTGTTTGAACGAGTGTCCTATACTTCTACCAATACACTTGGTGACGAGGGTCTGATGTTAGAGTCAGGAGGTGGACAGTGGAACTCTTCAACCGTTACTAGTAACCCCCTCGAGTTTGGGCTGATTTGGTTAGTATGGACAAGTGTTCCATACTTCTACCAATACACATGGTGACGAGGGTCTGATGATGGAGTCAGGAGGTGTACAGTGGAACTCTTCAACCGTTACTAGTAACCCCCTCGAGTTTGGGCTCATTTGGTTGGTTTGGACGAGTGTCCCATACTTCTACCAATACACTTGGCGAGGGTCTGATGATGGAGTCAGGAGGTGGACAGTGGAACTCTTCAAACGTTACTAGTAACTCCCTCGAGTTTGGGCTCATATGGTTGGTTTGGACGAGTGTCCCATACTTCTACCAATACACTTGGTGACGAAGGTCTGATGATGGAGTCAGGAGGTGTACAGTGGAACTCTTCAACCGTTACTAGTAACCCCCTCGAGTTTGGGCTCATTTGATTGGTTTGGACGAGTGTCCCATAGTTCTACCAATATACTTGGTGACGAGGGTCTGATGATGGAGTCAGGAGGTGTACAGTGGAACTCTTCAACCGTTACTAGTAACCCCTCGAGTTTGGGCTCATTTGGTTGGTTTGGACGAGTGTTCCATACTTCTAACCAATACACTTGGTGACGAGGGTCTGATGATGGAGGCAGGAGGTGTACAGTGGAACTCTTCAACTGTTACTATTAACCCCCTCGAGTTTGGGCTCATATGGTTGGTTTGGACGAGTGTCCCATACTTCTACCAATACACTTGATGACGAGGGTCTGATGATGGAGTCAGGAGGTGTACAGTGGAACTCTTCAACCGTTACTAGTAACCCCCTCGAGTTTGGGCTCATTTGGTTGGTTTGGACGAATGTCCCATACTTCTACCAATACATTCGGTGACGAGGGTCTGATGATGGAGTCAGAAGGTGTACAGTGGAACTCTTCAACGGTTACTAGTAACCCCCTCGAGTTTGGGCTCATATGGTTGGTTTGGACGAGTGTCCCTTACTTCTACCAATACACTTGGTGACGAGGGTCTGATGATGGAGTCACGAGGTGTACAGTGGAACTCTTCAACCGTTACTAGTAACCCCCTCGAGTTTGGGCTCATAGGGTTGGTTTGGACGAGTGTCCCATACTTTTACGAATACACTTGGTGACGAGGGTCTGATGATGGAGTCAGGAGGTGTACAGTGGAACTCTTCAACCGTTACTAGTAAACCCCTCGAGTTTGGGCTCATTTGGTTGGTTTGGACGAGTGTCCCATACTTCTACCAATACACTTGGTGACGAGGGTCTGATGATGGAGTCAGGAGGTGTACAGTTGAACTCTTCAACCTTTACTAGTAACCCCCTTGAGTTTGGGCTCATTTGGTTTGTTTGAACGAGTGTCCTATCCCATACTTCTACCAATACACTTGGTGACGAGGGTCTGATGATTGAGTCAGGAGGTGTACAGTGGAACTCTTCAACCGTTACTAGTAACCCCCTCGAGTTAGGGGCTCATATGGTTGGTTTGGACGAGTGTCCCATACTTCTACCAATACACTTGGTGACGAGGGTCTGATGATGGAGTCAGGAGGTGTACAGTGGAACTCTTCAACCGTTACTAGTAACCCCCTCGAGTTTGGGCTCATTTGGTTTGTTTGGACGAGTGTCCCATACTTGCCGAACGCAAAAGTATGAAACAGACATACCATCTGTTCAAATTGATTTCGAAAGAGACGGCGGACACCTTATCCATCCTAAAGCCATACAGTTTCCAGCATAGTTTAATTATTGAACAGCTGAGAGACGGATGTTACCGATAATTTTGTCATGGGCCTCCACTGTCCATAAAATGCAGGGCAGTACTGTTGACCGTGCTGTCGTGTATTTGGGCTCCAGACTATTTGAGGAGGGTCAAGCGTATGTTGCATTGAGTCGCGTAAAGTCTTTAGAAGGGTTATGTATTGAGGAGCTTGATTGTGAGTAATTGACAGGTAAGAAACCGAGTAACAAAGATGCAATGAGAGAGTTGGAAAGGATGACGAGTTTACGTAATGAATGATACGAGCCAAAAATCAAACTAAAAACGAGTAAATAAAAAAATAGGTAAAAAAACTTTTAAGTTAAACGGTTTTATTAAAAATAAAAAATTTGAAAATAATAAGGACACAAGCCTGGGCCTTCTTAAGATTTTACGTCTGGGTAAGAAATCGTGCAATACTAGCGTGCTGTCTTCTCATGTCGGATGCCAAAGGGCACATTGTGTCGCTGCGTCAGCGGAATAAGTAATAAATTGAGACTTTTAACAGACTAATATAAAAACGTGGGGCGTATAATATGCGTAATAAATAACATGCGCCCCACGTTTTTATATTAGTTTGTTAAAAGTCTCAATTTATTACTTATTCCGCTGACGCAGCGACACAATGTGCCCTTTGGCATCCGACATGAGAAGACAGCACGCTAGTATTGCACGATTTCTTACCCAGACGTAAAATCTTAAGAAGGCCCAGGCTTGTGTCCTTATTATTTTCTAATTTTTTATTTTTAATAAAACCGTTTAACTTAAAAGTTTTTTTACCTATTTTTTTCTCTTCATTATTCACTGATACATCAGCATGACTAGAAAGTTGTCATTGGGATATTTCGGATTTTAACAATTATATTCATAAGACTATAATATTAACTAGGCTCTATAGAATAGGTTAGGAATTATTCCTAACCTAAAAGATATACTTTACGGTTTGAAAGATAGCCGAAAGATACCTATACTTTACTTACAGATATTATGAAATGTAAATGGGCAGAACGTTCATGCTGTAAATAATAATGTTCTTGTGAGCGGTAGTATGGATTAATTATTTGTAAGTGACTATAATACTTATTATAAGGTACTAACAAAACATTGTGACTTGCGAAGTTATTGTTTGTCAGTTCTTCTTCGCATTAAATTAGAACTGGCGAAATTTTTTATATGTCCAAGCGCAGGTTACTTATCTATGGAGTAAATTATACAATAAACAGATACTGCAGAAAATTCAAACATCGCATTGACCATGTAGGGAAAAGGCATTTTCACTGTGAAGTTATTCACAGACTGAGGGTCCCGTAGCCATTCCCTTCTTGCACGCATAGCGAGTGCGTACGCGGTCTCCGCTGTCCACAAGAATACTATTTTCACAATAACCCTCATATAAACTTAAAAATAATTATCTTGCCGTGAGGACTAAATGGACTACTTTATTATACATATTTTTTTTAGATTTAATGAGCTTTACCTTCCTGAGTAATCACCTCGGACACCGCGTGCGACAGACGGACTGACATCCCTGCCCCTGTTGCTTTATAAGTGTGTCTGAGTTCAAACCTTCAAAATTAAACAAATATAAGCGTATGTTGAAGAGTGGTTTACACGGTAATGCTTGATTTCAGCTTACCCACATTAGAAGAACACGACACGAGTTCTATTTTAATCGGCCTAATTTTTTCAAGGTTTTCTGATACTGCAGGCGATCGCGCTAGCTGGAGCATCAATTAGAATAACATTTGAGAATAGATTCGTCTTGTTCAATCTCCGATGTGGAAATTACGACAGAGGCGAAAATAACTTTGGGAAAAGACTTGCCGGTTGAGTTTGAAGGGTAGACGATGGGGTAGATACAACGGGTAGATAGTAGTTAATGAACATAAATAATTAATAATTGGTGTATCACCAATGGTATGAATAATTTAAATTCGTAGTACAGAATATAATACATATGGGAACTATTATTCAGTGCCTACATATCTAAAATAACAAATAAAGTTCTCTAATATACACATCGAAAGTGTGTAGTTATACATATGACCACTGGCTATGACATATTATGGGGGATTTGATGTGACAAGTACCAAATTATAACAGTCAGTTAGTCAGCGTATAAGCGTCCACTGCTGTACATACGCCTCTGCAATTTTTCTCCAATCCTCCCGGCCTTCAGCGGTACCGAACCACTGCTTTCCGCCGACGTACTTGATGTCGTCGTCCCGTGATGACATGAATGTATGACGTGTATCACACGTGATGTAATTCAAAATAGCGAAGCAGTCTAAACGCAAACTTGAAAAGATACGGAACTATTACTAAGCCTACGCCTTCTGTCTGTCTTTTTTTTATGAATATCTAGCAAGGGTGGTTGTGCCCAAAAGTTCAAAAGAAGATTAGATATAAGGATAGCTCACGTGCATGTTTTAACAGACAAAATATTCGAACCGAACTTCACACGAGCGGAGCCGCGGACTGAACAGTCTGCTGTGTTAAATTTAGAAGAAGTATTAGTTACTAATGTTCGTTTATCATTCCTAGGACACTTGTGGCCTTGCGTGCTGATCATATTCATTATCATCATCGTAAGCCCACATTTGGTCCACTGCTGAACATACCCTCTCCCATGGCACGCCAACACGCCAGACATGACCGAATGAAATAGCCTCTCGATTGTGTAAAGCCAGTAGTATGCTCGACCAGAAACGAATGGAAAATTAGCTAATCTTTTTTACTTAAACAACCACTGTAACATAATACGATAGGTGACAGTTTTATAGAGTGTAAAATTTTACATAAAATGTATGTAAAACATAAAAAATTGTGAAAAAGCTCTGAAACAGTTCGGACAAAATATTTTTCTTTGATACATAATATGCGTCATCTTGAAAATAGATAATGTGTGAATGAAAAAAAAAATCAAACAATGAACGCTTCTGTGTCACAATAAACACATTTTAAATTTCGGTTTGGCCTTCACATGAATCTTACGATATTTGTGTGCGCACGGAGACGTCTGGAATGCAATCAAATTTGCTCATCGATGTAGGTGGGCTTATTTTAGAAACATACGCGTTCCATTCCAAAAAAAACACACACACATTTATGTAATTATTGCTTCTATACGATAATATTATGCTGAGAAATGTTATACAAATTTACAGTTAAATGTTTTCTAGGCTACATCATCAAACAATACCTACTAATAATAAATAGTCATGTCACACTCTACTGGGACCGGCCCATTATCACAGACAGGACTATTCTCGCGAACAGACCGATATTGTGATAGTGGACCGGAGGCAAGGCGCGCAATGCTCGTCGATATCGCCGTGCCGCACGATGGCAACATCGTCAGTAAGGAAGCAGAGAAGATGTTAAAGTATCTGGATCTGCAGCACGAGGTTACCAAAATGTGGCCCGTCGACTCGACGATCGTTGTGCCCATAGTCGTTTCGGTGCATGGGCTGATAGCGAAGAGCCTCGACGACCACCTTAAGAGGCTCTCGCTGAGTGGTTGGGTCAAGGGCCAGATCCAGAAGGCAGCCCTGCTCGACACTGCACGCATCGTCCGGAGGTTCCTCTCTTTGGGACCCGACCATCATCGGTAGCCTGGGCTTGCCCCACCGCCGCCGGTGGTGGAAACTCCATTAGTTTTTATATCAATTTTAGGTTTTAATTTTGTAAAAATGTAAAATTAAAAAGAAATGTGTGATAAGGGATATAAAATAGTACGGTACTCTATTTTATGAGTTATGAGATACTACGTATGTAGACTCTATAAATATGATATCTATATACTACTATAACTACTACTAAAACTACTTTTATGTTATTTATAAAATATTCTCTATTCTGCATAACTCTTATACCGATAATCCGAATTCGATGAAACTTTGAACAAGCTAAATTCAGTTCCGGTAACGCATGAACGCAGCTCGGCCTTCTTTCTTACTTATTTACTTACTTTCTTCTTTTTAAATACGAATTTCACGCGAGCGAAGTCGCGGGCAAAATTTAGTTTATGAATAAAGGAAGTAATTTTTATTTTTTTATTAATAAAAAAAAGACTAGTCTTTATAATTATACTTTTTTTTGGGGTTCCGTTACGTACCATACGGAAACCTATTGCCAAGCCTACACCGTCCGTCCGTCCTAAGTTTAAGGACTGTATATTTTGAATCAATAATAACAAACGTATAGTAGGTAGTTTTTGAAATTTGACAGAATAACTACGGCTAACAAAATAAATAACAGTACGGCGAATTAGCCTCGAAAGTCAGAGGGGCAACGCAGCCAGTGTGCTGGGTACCGCTGGGGGGGGGGGGGGGGCCGAATTGGAGGATTTTTTTTTACTTTAACATTAGGTTTTTTTTTTATTAATTTATTCTAGTTTAGTTTAGTTTTATGTACTTTATTCATACAGAATAACTATTTGTTATTATAATTATGTGGTGGTACGGAAGCCTCGGTGCGCGAGTCCGACTCGAAATTGGCCGGTTTTCTACCTATAGTTGATTAGTGATGAAAATATTGTTTTCCGTTTTTATTTTTAAGAATTAAACTAGTTTAAAACTCTATTTTTTTAATCGATGCATTATGACCATGAAAATGATTTCAAACTTAAGATTCATTTTGATAGTCAGCCTCGGTAGCTCATTGGTGCGGTCGGTCGACTGCTGTTCAGCAACCCTGAGCGCGGTCAGTACTTGGATGGGTGACCGCTCGACCGTTTGAGGAGACCGTGGTTCGGATTCCACGTAAAACTGTTAGGTCCCTTCCCTTCTTACCTTACTATGTGGTAAGGTTTATCCCACTCGGGTTATACCACCGCACTGAATGAAACGTCGATCGAAACGGCTATGTAAATAGTTCGTGCTTTCCGTCCAGTTCAGTGTAGCCGGCATGAAAATGAAGGGAAGCACTGCAATGGCACCTAGTTCACCCGGTGTTATGGGCTGCTATCACGGATGTTGTATGTGATGTAGCCAACCGTGTCAGTTTCCATAAAAAAAAAATACTCCATGCTTTTTACATTTTGCCTATTCTTCCGTGTTTAACCATATATACCTATGCTCATATCATATCAAGCTCCCATAATTTCCCATTATCAAAAGCACTCTCTCTCTTAAATTTTATCAATAAATCAATTTATTAAATGCACGGGAAAATGCAAGGCGGACGGGGCGCGCCGTCGAGGCTTTTTCACACAAATTGAATTATTATATCAAAGTCTCTACGTCGGTATAGTTCGAGTCAATTACTAGGTCCAACCGACCGTAGTCTGACTGAGCGCACTCGCCTCGTTTAGCGAGATATTCAATGAGCTTTTTATCCGAACTCTGGAGGAACGGACTGTGAGTGAAGTGCTTGGATGATATAAATATTGGACTCTGATTAATATCGTACAACAATTTAATGATCTCTTTAGAGTATTGTTAATTTGCTGTAGTAGACCTACTCGCATTAACTACCTATACCAATATTAGTACGTTTAATGTTTTTTTATGTAATCCAGTATGGGTGGCTGAGTCAGAGGGACCAAAGCACATGCTCCGACCAGGCAATATCACCTTCGAGAAGGTAGGTGCCATACCGGAGACTTCCCTTTGGATTGTTGGCTATACTGGCTGGACTATAGAGGAGAACACAACCGAGGCTGCTTGCTATGCGGCCATCTTAAAGAAAACATTGCGAAAGAAACATTCCAGAATGTACTAGATATCTGAAGTTGGGACTCGAACCTACGACTTTTGGATTACATTATAAACTAGCTTTTGCCCGCGGCTTCGCTCGCGTGAAATTCGTATTTAAAAACAAGAAAGTAAGCTCGCTACCGCACCTTTATTTCGGCGCGTGGAACAATTCTGTTTGTATGAGAGCCACATCTTAGCGTAAGCGGAACAAATTTTTATTTATCTTATCCTGTTACCCATGTATACTGTGTCCTGTGTACTAAGTTTCGTCGAATTCGGATGATCGGTTTAAGAGTTATGAAGGTAAATACATACATGCAGAAAATATTTCTAAAAATCGTCAATTTAGTTTTAGTATCATACATAGAGTCCACAAACGCTATATCTCATAAAACAAAGTAACTTACTCCATGAACATCCCTTACAGTGTATTATTTATTAGTATTGATGTAATTCTTCCCAAGGAAGCTCTCAACTATCCGTAGCTTCGCAACACGAAGCTCTCGTTACAGATTGCGCGCCGGCAGTGCTCGATATAAGCGGGTCTTTGTTATGCAATTGGACTCAGCGGCGCAAAGGACGTTGACTCGGCAGTCGGGACCCTTAAAGGAAACTATTATAATTTTCTGCCAGATGATGTACGAACTTTATTTATTTTTCGCTTCCACTATGTAATCAACGCCGGAGATCTTATTTCTTTTTCGTTTTTCGAATCTTGTTCCGGTGATAAAATGTTGGCGCAATTTTTTATTTACTGAGAAAGTACCTATAAAGAGTGTTTCAACAACAATTTATATCAAATTGCGGGTAATTGATTTTTTAAACTATACAGCCAATATAATTATTTATATAACATAATACAACGAAACATTCTTTTGATATCCTCAAAGTTAGCACTTTTCAACGATGAGCCACATGCCGGATAAACAAAATATTTATTTTATTTTCACTTTATGGAAGTTTTTGCGTTTGTATCACCTGAACTTATCACCTACATCTACATCTCTTATCAGCTACATCACCTACAACATCCGTGATGACAGCCCATAACACCGGGTAAACTAGGTGCCATGTTTTTTTATGTAATACGGTATGGGCGGCTGAGTCGGAGGGGCCAAAGCGCATGCTCCGGCCAGACAATATCATCCCCGAGAAGGTAGGTGCCATACCGGAGACTTCCCTGGATTGCTGGCTATACTGGACTAGAGGAGAACACAGCCGAGTCTGCTATGCGGCCATCTTAAATCCAGTACGGTGGTAGCAACCCAGTCGGCTACAATTTGGGCCTACCACCTAAAAAGGGGCAAGGGAAGGGAGTAAGGGACCTACAGTTTTACACCGGTTCCGAACGGTGAAGCAGCAGGTGTAGGTATGTACGTAAATTTTTTCATCAGAAAAAACTCATTGGTACACGCCGACCGGATTCGAACCTCGGACCTCTCGCATGAGAAGCCGATGCCCAAACAAGCCCAAACCACTCGGCCACCCGCCGCCCATATCATTGCTTCATGTCGGCTACACTGAATTGGACGGAAAACACGACGACCGACGTTTCATTCAGTGCGATGGTAACAACCCGAGCGGTATAAACCCTACCACCTAGTAAGGTAAGAAGTAAAGGGAACTAGCGGTAAATAACTAACTTAGAAGGTAAAATTACTTTGTGTATTACAAAATTCAGTTCCATACAAAATTTAAATTTTCTCGGAATAACCGTTTAGAAGTTAAGTGGCTGTGATATTATACAGACGGACGGACAACGAAGTGATACAATAAGGCTTTCTTTTTTATCATTTTGGAACGGAACCCTAATAAGAACACATAAAATGTATATTGAAGTGTATGTGGATTCGTATTGGGTAGCTGACGTTCCGACTTTGCAATAAAAGATAAACTACATAAAATTATGAACACTTAGATGTTACCGAAATGTTCCACGAAAATGTCTTTTTTTTTTTTTTTTTTTATTATTAAAACTGACACGGTTGGCTACATCACCTACAACATCCGTGATGTCAGCCCATAACACCGGGTGACATTGGTGCCACGTCAGTGCTTCCCTTCGGTCGTGCCGGCTACACTGAACTGGACGGAAAACACAAACTATTTACATAGCCGTTTCGACCGACCTTTCATTCAGTGCGGTGGTACCAACCCGGGTGGGTCAAACCCTACCACCTAGTAATATAAGAAGGGAGTCATATCCCTTCTTATATTACTATTCCCTTCATATTCAGTTTTTGACTCGAAGTTACAGCTCGTATATCTGAGTCATTGTGTATTTTTTTTGTATGTGTACCTACTTATTTAGAATCCTTTGGGAAATAAGTAACATTAGATTCGTAGGTAATGTATTCAATGTTTTATTTTTATATAACATTATCATTATACTGTTTGTATATTTGCTATTTGCTGAGGAAAAAGGGCATATTGATAAAACATATATAATAAATAAGGTAGGTTGTACACATAACGAGTAGGAATTAAACTGAAATAGACTATGTATTTCATTTCGTAGACAAGAGTGATTTCCATGAATAAATTATAGGTATTTCCTTCCATTACCCGACTTATTGCCTAAGTGGTGGGGTAAAACCCACCCCCACCCGAAGTACCATGGCGTGAGCATGAAATGATATTGTAATGGCGAGGAATTTTTAAAATAGTTGGTGTTTTCCATAGTTCAGGACAGGTAATCGAGAATATTCTTTATCCCTTGCCCCTTACTAGGTGGTAGGCTCAAATTGTTGCCGACTGGGTTGGTACCACCATACTGGATGTAAGATGGCCGCATAGCAGCCTCGCTTGTGTTCTCCTCTAGTCCAGTATAGTCAGCAATCCAGGATGTCTCCGGTGTGGCACCTACCTTCTCGGAGGTGATATTGGCTGGTCGGAGCATGCGCTTTGGCCCCTCCGACTCAGCCAACCAAACCGGATTACACAAAAAAATATATACAGGGTGGCCCAGTTATAGTGGCCCAAAAATTTTTTTTAGATGGAGGACATCTTGTTGACTCATTTAAAAAAAACATTAGTTCCGCGAAAATCAATAGTTTAGAAGTTATGATTTTTTTAAACTTTTTTTGAAATTTCTCTATTTTAGTCACATAAACCGCTTTAATTGGATATCTATTCCACAAAATCGAATAAAATTTGGTATGGAAGTAGAGGAGACATGTAGCTAGTACGTAATGAATAGTTTTTAGGTTTACTCCTAGACTGTACTGTTGCTATAGCCCTTTCAGCGAATTTTTGTTCAGTTTACATTAAAATTGATCAATTTTTGAAAAATCACTGTGAAAAAAAAATGTACTACAGAAGATTTGCCCATACCCTTAAAAACTACCTATACATATCACAATTCTCCAGACCAAAAATTGTAGTGGTGTTACAATTTTAACATATTCAAAATAAACATCATTTGTACAAAGTCACTACAATAAAAAGTGAAGATTACCTTAATTTTTAAAATCTTACTTTTTAAAAACATTACTAACCAGTTTTTCATGTGTAGATTAGCGCTGTTGGAGACAGGTTTGTGAATAATGTGAAATTGTAGTGGAACTAACGTTTTGAAAAAAATATGATTTTTAAAAATTAAGGTAATCGTCACTTTTTATTGTAGTGACTTTGTAAAAATGATGTTAATTTTGAATATGTTACAATTGTAACACCAGTTTTTGGACCACTATAACTGGGACATCCTGTATATAAGAAACTAGGACACAGGGACTTAGCTTAGTTGTGCTAAATAGCAAAAAAATGACTTGAATTTTATCATATTTTCATCACTTTTTGTTAGTCTCGGTAGCTCAGTCACATATTAATAGTCTCAGTGGTGCGGTCGGTCGACTGTTGTTAAGCAACCCTGAGCGCTGTCAGTATTTGGATGGGTGACCGCTCGACCGTTGGAGGCCGATTGTGGTTCGGATTCCACGTAAAACTAGGTCCCTTCCCTTCTTACCTTACTAGGTGGTAGGGTTTATCCCGCCCGGGTTGGTACCACCGCACTGAATGAAACGTCGATCGAAACGGCTATGTAAATAGTTCGTGTTTTCCGTCCAGTTCAGTGTAGCCGACATGAAATGAAGGGAAGCACTGAAGCAACCTTGTTCACCCGGTATTATGGGCTGATATCACGGATGTTGTTGCTGATGTAGCCAACCGTGTCAGTTTCCATAAAACAAAAAACTTTCTTCGCGACTGTTTGAACGTCCCGACTGCTAAGCCCCTAAGGAATGTACCTGCGTGATGGTACATAGATTGTAATCCCCGAAGATATGTATTTACGATTACAATGCTGAAAAATGTGTTTTATGTCAATTTCAGATAGCCAGATGGATATCAATTCTTTACTGCTCCATAAACAGTTTTACAAGCAAAAACGCAATAAATGAAGTTACATTACATGCAAAGGCTGGCTTGAAGAGATTCCTCCAGCCAACCTTTACAGTAGATATTTCTGTAACGGCTCATTTCGATACTACTGTCTACTAGTCTTAACCGGAGGTGGTGATTACGGGCATAACAATTTATTTATATTTGTATTTATTTATTTATTAGAAAACAGCCATATTTATTAGACAGCCTAATGACAAATAGATAAAACATAGGTTGAACTTACATACATTGAAGTGTGGCCACTTTTTGTTTCCCTGATTAGACTATAGTTTAGTTTAGTGGGATCAAACGTGTGTGTGTGTGTAGTGAGTGTCAATGCAGTGTAGTGTGTGGTGTAGCGTAGTGTTTTGTGGTGGTTGTGTAGTGTAGTGAAGTTTAGTGTACTGTAGTGTAGTGTAATGTAGTGTAGTATAGTGTAGTGTAGTGTAGTGTAGTGTAGTGTAGTGTAGTGTAGTGTAGTGTAGTGTAGTGTAGTGTAGCGTAGCGTAGTGTAGTGTAGTGTAGTGTAGTGTAGTGTAGTGTAGTGTAGTATAGTGTAGTGTAGTGTAGTGTAGCGTAGTGTAGTGTTGTGTGATGTGCTCGGGATGCAGTAGTCACGTACCAGGCAGTTTCTTTACAGAATTTTGAGACCAATTTAGAGATTATAATATGAAGTGAATATCCATCCACCCTTATGTGATGATGATATTCATCAAGACGTGAGTGGGACAACAAAATTCTCGAGTTCTGCTTCAAACCATCATAGACGACCTGTGTCGCTCAAGGAAGACGAACAGGGACAGAACCAAGGTCATGGCGACAGAGGTTTTTTTTTATGTAAACCAACATGGGTGGCTGTATCGAGGGACCAATGGTACAGTCGACAAAGCCAAAAACACCTCTCCTCGCGAAACCACGCTCAGTGAGGCGCCATGCCATCAGATTTGCGGACTGTTGCTAGGCTGTCTAGCACGTTGATACGAAATTTGAAGACACCCAGGTTAAAGGATTCGGGAAACAAACTCGCCGGAAGACAGTTCCACACCCCAGCGGTGCGACAAAGAAACGATTTAGAGAACCGTGTGGTGCCGGTACTTTAAAAGAATAGCCCCACTGCGTCTGCTCCCACTGCTCCCCGTGTATGTCGTAAAAGGCGACTAAGGGATATGACTCCCTTCTTATATTACTAGGTGGTAGGGTTTAGCCCGCCCGGGTTGGTACAACCGCACTGAATGAAAGGTCGGTCGAAACGGCTATGTAAATAGTTTGTGTTTTCCGTCCAGTTCAGTGTAGCCGGCACGACAGAAGGGAAGCACTGACGTGGCACCAAGTTCACCCGGTGTTATGCGCTGACATCACGGATTTTGTAGGTGATGTAGCCAACCGTGTCAGTATCAATAAAAAAAAAAAAAAGAACCGATGGGTTCTCAAAAGCCTAATGCCAACAACAAAAGGGTGATCAGTTTCTCTGCGGTTTTGACGGAACAACATACCTAGTTATTGGCGGAGAAGTGGTCGAATGGGTTACGTATATCTCATTCAAATTCTGCGGTATGGTAGACGGGCTTTGGAAAGTTCAAATTCGCCCTGAAATCTGACCTAACGCAAAATTTCAAGACCCGTATTTATGACCAGTGAGTCCTCCCGGTTATGACGGTCGCTGTCATCTTCGCTGTTGTCCAAAGCTTGAACGTTGCCCAGCGAGCCATCCAGGGAATATCGCTACGTGATATGGTGCTTAACGAGGCAATCTGCCGACGCACCTATGTAGTCGATATTTGACACCGGGTCGCTAAGCTCAAGTGGCAGTTGGCTGACCACCTCAGCTGAAGAGACGTCAACTGTTGGAGTAACCGATTCAGGAAAACGAGTGTGGGAAAACCACCCGTCAGGTGGGACGACGACATCAAGTACAGGGCGAAAAGCAAGTGCTTCCGTACTGCTGAAGGCCGGAGGGACTGGAGGGACATGCGAGAGGCCTACACGTTGACGAACTGACCCACCCTTGGTGTGGTTTGACAGTAGAGGTATTCGGTTTACAGGGTGGGGGACAACAGGTGACGCCCCATTGTCTCCAGATTATTAAATGCTAATATAATCGGAGTCGTCTCGGCGAATGACATGGATTTAATATCGTGGCAGAGCGTCATAATCTATAATATGGAAATATTGCTGGAAAATACAAGATGTGATTTTTTCTCTATTACTGACTGGCAAATTGTTGTGTAAAATATGACTGGAAGAAATATTTTCTGCAATAAGTTCACCCTACGCGCCTCATAAAAGTATGATTCTGCAGATCTTTCCTCTACAGAACCGGTAAACTCTGGAACTGCTCATATATTTCCCCCCAAGTACAGTCTCGGGTCCTTCAAGAGGGGCGTGAATGGGCACCTGTCAGGGTTCGGCATGGCATTCGCAAGCCCCGAATACGGCCGAATGTCCATGGACGCCGTTAGACACCTCATGGGTGCCTCGGCGTCATATGTCGAGCTTCCAATAAAAAAGAAAAAAAAATTGTATAATTTTGGACAAAAATAAATACGCATAAATACATACATGGCACAAACATGTTACATACATACATACAGGATTGCAGGTAGTTTTAAAGGCGTGTAACATTTCAATAACAGACAGTTTCCACATAATTTAAGCTTATCAAGTGTGACACGACATTTAATTTAATTTCGGCTCGGCGACCCGAGACTCGTGCGATAGCAAACTTTTTTGATGTGTAAAATAGCGGGAAATGATTAATGCCATCGTATATCAAGCGTTTGCGGCAACAGCTGACTTCTTCCCCCCTTATATTAATTTTCATATTAATCCTAGGCCTCGACCGAGACCCGTGCAACACGCGATCCGGCTCGAAGGACCATTTTTGCATGTAACCAGCTTGAACTGGATTGGTCTAGTTCAGTTCCCGTCATTCTTTCTAGTTTAAGGCCCTGTCAACCCGTATTCACCCGTACTCCACTTTCAAGGCGCCGCTTTCGCTGGTTGGAGTAGGATGCAACACAATCAAAAGTACCACCAGTACGGCGGTAGCAACCCAGACGACTACAATTTCAGGCTAACACCTAGTAAGGAGCAAGGGAAGGGACCTGCAGTTTTACACCGGTTCCGAACGGTGAAGCACCAGGAGTAGGTAAGCACGCAAATTTTTTCGTAAAAAAAAAGTCATTGGTACACGCCGCCGACCGGATTGGAATCTCGGACCTCTCGCATGATAAGCCGATGCCCAAACCACTCGGATACCCACCACTAAGGCTAAAGTCTTGTTAACATCTTTCCCGCGCCGGAGGGCTTATATCGGCCCAAAATGGTGCATAGCCCATATATAAATTTAGCTGTGCCCGCGGGTCTGATCTGACTGCAATAACAGTATAATTATTTTATTTACCTACTTTCACATACATAAGGCGGTAGAAGTTTGCATAGGTTAAAATCGCTTGTAAATCGGATGAGCCGTTCTGGAGCTCTATGACCGGCATGCATAAATTGACAGACGAACTTGTCAGCGACGACTTGTCAGCTTGTCAGAAACGAAATCTCGCCACAAATCGGGATCTTAATGTTCAATAGTATACCTACACAAGAAAAAGGCAGACATTTTGATTTACTTACCTATCCTTTATAAGTGGGTAATATGAATCCAAAAGAAGAATCAAGGAAGATATTTATTGGAAAAAGGTGCCCTAATAAAGGGGACTTACCTAAATAATACAAAATAAGTAGACTTACACGAACCGAATAGCTTACAAAGAAAACATCCGATAGGCCACTGATCGCTTTATTTTCTAGACATTTCCCTTATAAATATCGTAGATTTTATCGCTACAGACACAATAAGCCCGAATGGTAAAATGTTGCGTGGCGCTTCGCCCCGCGTCCGCGCTCCGGGCGTCTGTTGTGTTCGGTTCGCGGTGCGGCCACAGAATAAAGACACAGAATATGGAACAACGAGGTATCATGTTTGATTAGAGCTCTTACTCGGGCATCGGGCATTGCTCCGCCGAGTTGAGGCACAATTTACTAATTGGGGCACATGAGAAACTAGTCGATCGCGAGCGGCCGAACTCGTCGCACGCGCCACCGCCGGTTATGCGCCCCCAAATTCTTTGGAACACTCAGAAACTCTTGTCAGCTTCTGCTGCTGTGGTGTGATGCTTCGTCGTGTGTTCGCAAAAGGTAAGCAATGTCGGATGTGTTCGGACTTTGGATGGGAAACAGTGCGACCGTTGAGGCTGGCCACGGTTCGGATTCCAGGAAAATTGTTGATCCCTTTACCTTATGTTACTATCGGTGTTAGGGTTTAACGGTCGGTATTGGTATCAATAATTCGTTTTAGGGTTCCCAAGTGCTTCATGTGACATATAAATAAAAAGGGCTCTTGAAATACAAATATATTTTATTTTAAAATGCAGTTTAAAAGATACTGAAGAAAATATACTCGTACAAAACTCGACCATTCCCCCTTATTCCCAAAACTAGTGAATTCAAAATTTTGAAAACAAAATTGAGAACATAGGCCCTCTCTTATAGTTTACAGTAAAACCTAAACGAAAATCCCAAATCTTAAAGTTCTTACGGAAAACGGAACCCTCTCCACGCGAGTTAGTCTCGCACTTGACCGCTTTTCTTGGTCCCGTTCAGTGAAGTCGGCACGACCAAAGTGAGATGCTTCGACCTGTCACCTAGTTCAACAAGGTGCCTAGTTCACAAGAAACGCACATTACTGCATAATATCTGAGTTTCGAAGCCCCGACATCTCGCCCATCGTTTCACCACTAAACCACCCGCTTTAATTTAACAAAACTTAACAGCTGCTCCGGTCAATTTATCGACATATCACATCAGCGCGGCTCCCCTACACTTGGATCCCTTACCCCCTCCTCAGGCCCTTTGCGAGGGGTTGAAGGGGCGCGTCAGATGACGAGGGTGCGGCGGAGGGGCGCGGCGAGGGGCGGGAGGGGACAGTTGGCGCGATAACGATAAGTCGGAGAGAGCATCTATCTGATGACGGATATTGTGTGCGAGAAGGCGTCGTGGACTAAGGCCCACTTGCACCAACACAAATTTAATATATAAACCAGTTTAACTCGCTAAACCAGTTTAAGCTAGCACCCGTTGACTGTGGGAACCGCGTTTAAATCCATAACTCGCTACTTAACTTTAAACTCGTGTTGGTGCAAGTGGGCCTAAGTCTAGCGTGTAGGGGAGCTAAAACTATTATTATTCCTTATTTTTAATTTATTATAAATAATCTTATTTTTTTATAAGAATAAATTTTAATTTTTTTTTAAATTTGATGGGCGACCGTTTGACTTATGACGCTGACCGTGATTCAGATTTTACGTAAAACTGTAGATCCCTTCCCTTTAAGATGGAAGGTTTTAAAAAGGTGGAAGGGTTCAACCCGACCGGATAGATACCAGCGCATTGAATGACAAGGTCGGCCGAAGCGTCTATGTAAATAGCTCCTGCCAGGGTCGCTGCCTACGGAACCCTAACAACTAGGTTATGGATTTGATAAAAAAATAAAAATAAAAAACCCCCGACCTTTAAAATAATTTCCGTTTACTTACTTAAAGCAGTCGGGGGACCGCTAAGTAAATTCTCGCGCAGCTTTGAGTTTTTATATTTTATTTACTTAGCAGTCCCCGACTCCTTTAAATAAGTAAACAGAAATTATTTTTTGACTTTTTAAGTGTCGGGGCTCTTTCAAATTTGTAATTTAACTTTTATTTCAAGCTTTTTTTTTAACCGACTGCAAATCGGTCTACTTTTTAAGATAAGTAATTATTGTTTGACTACTTGATTACAAAAATAGCTAAGAACCATCCCGATTAAACCTGCTTTCTAATAAAAAAAAAAACACATCCAAATCGGATCGACACACCCATGCACACACACAAACATACATACACACACACGTTAAACTTATAACACCCCTATTTTTCCGTCGGCAGTTAATAAAAATAACCGACAATCCTTCCTCTCCACAGTCGACGGCAACCCTTCATCCCGCACTGTGGCCGCGCCCGGACGTGTGGGCTACTCACATTGAATTCACTATACCGTGCAAATTGGCCGCTTGCTTACATCGCCGCCATTTTCAGTTATACAGCTGTTGTAGGTATGCACCTACAGTTGGTACTAACATTGTGCGCTCGGTGAAAAAAAGAAATGTTTTTTATGTAGAACCTGAAACAGCCAGGTGAGGTGGCAGGCCACCTCACCTGGCTGTACCTGTGATGCCGACGCATTACTCCTTTTTTCCTGCTCGAGCTAGGTGCCATGTACCCACTTGTATCTGGCCATGTAAATCTGAAAACAACAACTAAAAATGACAAATAAAAATAATAATAAAATAAAAATAAAATAAAAATAACAAAAACAAATAATTAAATAATGTATAACTGTAAATTAATTGTTAAATTCTCAAATTGCAAAATTAACAGTGAGTTATGTAAACAGAAAAATAATTATTTTTAACGAACTCTACTTATTTTAAATCTACTTTCTTAGAAAAAAATATTCATTTGTAATAAATTGAGCCGCTCTAACTTATTTTCGTTCGAATATTTAAATATATAGAATTATAAGCTACAAATTTTCCATACCTACCTACCTATATAGAAATTAAGTACATAGGTTGCCATACCATTAAAGTACGTAACTCTGTAGTCATGAAATCTCTTTAGGTACATAATTCTACCAAAGAGTTTTTCTCGGCGCTCAGCGACGTAATACAAACTCTTTGATATCTACATTTAATTTTGTGACCTGTCATCATACTTTCTTCAGTATCTGCTCTATAGTAAACTAAGTCTGCTCTATACCAACATAATTTCCGAGATAATCCTTGACAAACAAATCCACAATTTGAACAGTAATAATAGTCAATTCAAACAATTGTCTAGTTCCATTACCGTGAGAGAGAAATGTGAGTCCAATTGCAAATAAATTCAAAAGAATAGAAATGCTATTGTAAGGTACAGTTTAATGTGCGTACAATTCAATCTATTCCTTATGTAGTCTACAAAACAGAAGGTTTTGACGTGATAACGTCACGTCTTATAAATTGATGAACACCGGCTGCACGCACGAAAAAGTGTCACGTTCCATCTGAGCCTGTGTGTGCAAGCGAGAGCACGTAACAAGCGATAGAGAGACACAATCGGCCCAAGCGTCGGCTTGTACACATTTATCTCTCTGGTTCTAAAGTACCAGGGCAGCAGAAATTAAAAAGGAGGTTACTCGTACCATAATATATTAAGCGCATCTGGCCGGTCGGAAAAGATTTCAAATTTAGAATATTCATGAAACAAGGGTTGAAGTTCCCAGTAGTCTTACCACTTTATGACGTTATCACGTAAAACTATCGTCCGTAAACCGACTTTACAGACAACAAATTTTTTTTTAAATATATGACATAGATACATGGATCCAGAAGGGTTGAAAGTCTACCAAAACGGTGAAACCCGAATTATAACCGATACGATTTAACCAAAAACACGCGTACCGCGTAAAGATGTCGGCAAATATATCGGCAGAAACTTCAACACGTGTGTGTGAAAAATTTCTTTGAAATTGGAAAAACATATGAGACAGATTTGTCTCAATAGTCAACGTGTCATAGGCTAGATTTGTTTTCGAAAAATCCAAAATGGCGGGCTCACGGGGGCGCCATACTTTCAAACTTTGAAAAAGGATATTTTTTTTTCAAACACCATCGGGTGGGGTATCGAGCTTAAAATGGCGATTTCAAAAATATACCAGCCTCAGTAGTTAATAAAAATTAATAAATACATTTTATACAAACCGACTATAAAAACCGACGTAAATAACTAGGAAATATAATCGAAAATGCTGTTTCGGGTGTGTAGAATAGTTCAAATAGACAAAGAAGTCCGATTACAAAATGTTTGACTAATTTTCCTTATTATTTCTTTCTTTTATCGTACTCGTGGTTTATTTGGTAGCTCGCCTTCGTGTTTTCGCAAACGTTCGTTTTAGGGTGGAAGGGAGGAATAACTTTCTGAAACTGCAGATATTCAATAAATAAACCTGTATGTTTGTTATGTTTTATTTCTGTCACACAATTTATAACTATTCATATACTCCACGACTCGATGTCCTTTCAATGTTTTTGAACGCTTCGTTCAACTTTCAACGAGATAATGTTATGTATGACAGAGTAATGCCTCTGGTGGCTCACCATTAAATGTCAACTGTCATAATGACAGGTGGCCTAAGTAAGCAATGCAAGTCGTTTGCGCCCCAGCCAAGCACGTACAGGACCTAATTAATGATAATTAATTTGGGTTCTACTCGAAGGGTTTCGGCGCTCAATTATGGAGAGCAACGTTTCATAAATTAAGACACGCCGCTTGAAAAGGTTTCTTTGTTTGCGAAAGGGTTGATTGTAAGCGTCCAAGGGGTGACTTATATTTAAACAGGGTGCTCTCGCCATTACGCCATAATATGGCGTTGTTATGTTGGTTGTGTTATGGATATTCAGGTTGCTTTCATATTATGAAATAAGAGAAGCAAGTACTTAAGAGTACTTAAGTAATAAACCTTGTAATAGATTAAATATTATTATTTTATTTTTTGAAACTGACATGGGCCTGACTTAAAATCAGTGGGCCTGACTTAAAATCAGCGTCCCTCTCACTGGCCCCTGGACTCGGTGGTGAGGGACAAAGGCTGTGTCAGGTCCAATTTGTCTTGTCCGTGTTGTTTTTTTATTGTATCTACTGTGTGTGTATGTATTGGATGAGATAAATAAACTCATTTCATTTCATTTCATTTCATTTAATTTCACATGGTTGAGTACATCACCTACATACGTGCATCACAGAATGTCCATGGGCATCGTTAGTCACCTACTCGTAAGTGAAACCATGTCACAAGTCGCGCTGTCCATAAAAAACCGGCCAAGTGCTAGTCGGACTCGCGCACCGAGGTTACCGCACCACAAAAAAAAACATTGAAAAAAAAACATGTTTCTTGTATCCCCCTTAATTTTTTACTTATTAATTTTTTTATTATTTGTTGTTATATCCGCCATAATAACACATATTCTGTGAAAATTTCAACGGGCTACCTATTAATGTTCCAGAGATACAGCCCTCGGATAGACAGACGGACGGACGGACGGACAGACAGACAGACGGACGGATGGACAGACAGACGGACAGACGGCGTAGGCAGCCTACTATTATACTAAGCCTAAGGCTTAGTATAATAGGCTTCCGTACGGGATACGGAAACCTAAAAAACAACATTCGTGGTGTCAGCCCATAGCACCTTGGCGAACTAGGTGCCATTTCAGCTTTGGTCGTGCTGGCTACACTGAACTGGACGGAAACATGAATTTTTAACATAGCCGCTTCCACTGACCTTTCATACAGTGAGTTGGTATAAATCCGTGCAGGTAAGCCCTACCACCTAGTAAGGTAAGAAGGGTAGGGACCTATACTGTATTAAGTGAAATCTGAACCACGGTCAGCCTGAACAGTCGAACGGTCACAAATCAAAGTTTTAACCGCGCCAGTGTGTGCTTAAGATCACGAACCGCGATCGATCGATCGCACCACCGACTACCGAAGCTGACAAACCTCAATACATAAAAAAACTCAAGGAAAGCTCGAAGGAAGCCAAAGGCGAACTTATCACTATGAATTATTTCTTTCAGGTAATCCTTGGACGATTAGAATTAAAAAAAACAAAGAAGCATGAATTAGTAAGTACTTAGGTATGTACCTACCTAAAATAATATTAATTTGCTCAACTCTTCACAATTTCACAGTCTACCCAACACAGCGGCAGCCCCGACGATTTACCGCCCAAATTTCAGCTGTCAAATTCTGAACCGACCCGAGACGTCAAGAGTTCGTGGCGTGTAATCAAAACTAAGCTTTATTTATATGCACAACCACGACGTGTAATCTACAAGACTTGTGTTGATAACTCAATGAAACATAAACTAGATTTTGACCGGCAACTCCACTCGCGGTATTGTCAGATTTCGACATAATATAATGACAACGAGATGCATAAGATCCTATCTCTACTTCTTATAAAAGGGAAACGTCTGTCTGTATGTATGTATGTTTGAAGTAAACTTCCATAAAAAACTATTTAAAAAAATATAAAAACCGCCATCGAAAATGTAAATGAAATAAAAAAAATCGAACCCTAGACTTGAAGGCGGTCGGTTATTTTTGCTTGCTTTAGCACCGCCTTCAATTCTAGGGTTAGATTTTTTTTATTTCATACATTTTTGTAGGCGGTTTTTATATTTTTTTAAATAGTTTATTATTTCACAGTTTTTTAGTTATTTTTTGCTATTAATGTACTCGGCGGAATCCCTCGGCCTTCGACCTCACGATTCCGCCTCGCTTTCCAATCTGATCTTGACCAAATTAAAATGAGACCACACGGAAAGCACCAGCTTTCAAATAAAAAAAGAATTTTAAAAATCGGTTCACCCAGTCGAAAATTCTGAGGTAATAAACCTTAAAAAAACTGTTGAATTGAGAACCTCCTCCTTTTTTTGAAGTCGGTTAAAAAAAGTATATTTTACTCTGACGCTCCTTTTCTTGCATTAATCTAACGACCTTTGAACTGAATTGACTAAAAGAGATTGCCCAAGGCAATAAGTCCGCCCTAACCACACATTTAAACGGCATAAAGTGTAATATTATTGCTTTCTTTGACATCACACTTATTTAAGTTCGAGAACATGCGATTGTACTATATGTCTTCTTCGCTACGACGACGACGTGAAACCGTAAAATTTTGATATGAATTTATAGAAGTAGGTATCCTATGTTATGAACTTCGGCCTCGCCTCGTTTACGACGAGTTTTATGACTCTTTTGTTGAGTAACTGCGTGAAGTTTGTCTTCATCTGAAGTGAACATTACATCAATCGGAACGACGACAGTCTAAGCTTATTGCGCGTTTTCTACACCTACAATAATTTTGAGGATTGATGAGATTATAATATATTTTTTACTAATACTTGAAACTGACAAAGAATCTCCACGTGACATGGTATGGTCCTAGCGTAACTCTGACATATTATTATCTATTTACTCATAATAGTACTTGATGGGAGTTTAAACACAAGTTATAGTAAAGGTTGGAGAGGCGTATGTTCAGCAGTGGACACTTACACGCTGACTGACTGACTGACTGAATATATAATAGTAAAGTGATTTGGTGCCTTAGCTGGAGGTTGAATATATTATTCAAGTACAGCCAATGCCTTGGATGTTCAACTGGACTTAAATATACGTATAGAATTTTGTAACTTGATCCAGGAATGATACATCTATAAATACCGTCTATTCCACTACCAAGTAAGGCCAAGCAGGCAACTATTTCAGTTTCACCTCATTTTTATCGCTTGTTAGAGCGAGATGAACCTTAAAGATTTATTTTACTCGTACCTACTTATGTCGCACTTGAAAGCTAGGGAAAGATTAATACGCTTCTATTTCTTATGTGCATATGTGAGTAGGTTCACATTACATTCATAGATAAAAGAACCTTCAGCCAGTTGTAAGTGGCCGAATTTTGGGTTCCGCTTGCGATAGATACCTTTATTGTAGGTACTAACGATATGGAAATTAGGGAAAAAGTAAATCGCCCTAGCCTTTCCTAATCCCTGTTCAAAAGAATTACTTACCGACTTGATCCTCAGTCAGGTATAAATCGATTCCTTATTCTCTGTCCAAAAAGAGAGTTTGACAAGATGAAGTATATGTAGTTTCGAGTTTTCCGTATTCTTCCGTATTATATTTAATCAAAGTGTGATTTTAATTAATATTAGTTTAATTTTACATAGTGTATCATTGCTGTTAGTGCAAAACAAATCTAGTACATATATTTATATAATACAAGCTGTGCCCGCGGCTCCGCCCGCTCTCATATTTCACTTCACTGCTAACCTCATAAGCCATTTAGCGTGATAGTAAATAGCCTATAGTTGATGGGAAGAATCAAGCTATCCGTAGAATTTTGTTTTATTAAAATCGGTTTAGTGGTTCTCGAGTTATAAGCGGACAGACAGACACTCAGACAGACAGAAAGCAGACGTTGGATTTTATTATAGGTATAAGGATACCATATATTATTTTAAGTAATCTAATAAGGAAATAACACTTATATTTGCTTGCATTGGCACTTTGCTATAAGAAGACGACGCAACTAGGTATATGAATCTCGTTGCATCCGTTCCACATCATAATACCACATCTCCAAAATGTTTTTATATATTCAATATTTTCTCACAAATTTATACGGTGCTACTTTAAAGTGAGCTTAGCAAATTTTATAGAAATAATGAAAACTCAGTGAAGCAGTGGTAGTAAGCACTGAGATCTGGGGCAATATTCATAAATTTTTTTGTGCAAAGCAAGATTTTATATTTTAGTTTACCTATAATATAAATAAACTAAATAAATTGATTTTTGAAAGGAATTCTGGGCACTCCTACGAGTGCAAGTTCAAGTACCGCCGCGCCGGTACATGACCCTTCCGCACGATTTAAACGCTCCATTTTAATAGCCACAGTTTTTCGACTCATACTTTTGTAAGTATATCGGAGTTTTTTATGGGCAATTAGACTGTTTAGATTCGAAACCTTTTATTCTACAAGTAAGCTTCATGTCTCAAATGTAGGTTAAAAAACTGTTGTTTATACCCAGCAGTTGTTTCGATAGCAAATGATGTAGATCTAGGTTATATAAATTTATTTAGGCTATAATTTATGCGCACCTAGACTTTACGAATCATAGATTCTTAGGTTTGAAAAAAAATCCTTCACATTAAGATCGAGGACTTTGATAATGAAACCATTTACCATATACTTTAATGATAAGTAGGTAGTTTCTTACATAAATAAATGTAAGGTTTAAAATAAATTAAAGGTTTAAAAGTTTCAAAGTTTCAAAGTTTATTGCCCTGCGAAGTTTCTTGCCGGTTCTTCTTCGTGGGTGTAATCGAACCGGATAGAACAAATTGTGACAAGCTCGAGTTCAGTTTTTCTGCCATAATGTGAATGATCAATAAACAATAAAAAACAATGTTCAACAAATATAATGGTTACGAAGTATGAATACTTAGGTTTTACGAAAATTGTCAAGAGATGAATCCCAATATGCATGCACCTATTACCACACACTTAGGCCGTGTGCGTGTGAGGATGTGAGGGAGGGAATGTGTAAGGGTGAAAGAGAGAGAGAGAGAGAGAGCCCGAGGGCGTGCGGGAGAGGGTGTGTGTGTGTATGTGTGATTGCAGATTAGAGCTTGCATTTTAGATGTTTTTGAAAATGAATTTGAATTTGTGCTTTTGTAACAATAGGTATCGAAGTTTATTATGGGCAATTATACTGTTCAGATTTCAAATCCTTTATTTGTTCTACAAGTAAGCTTCATGTCTCAAATGAAGGTAAACATGTTTTTCTTCGGTACCTTTGTGTCATACGTAGGTTCACTATTTATTCAAAATTATAAAATCAAAGTACTCCTGCCTACATTGAAGTGTATACGAGTATAAGCCACGTGCTTATTGTATCGTTATTCACAAACTTACATAAATATTATTTCATTATGAAATACTGCTGAAATACTTACTGAAAAGTTCACTCTATGCTGCATACACACGAAAAGTCGGGCCAATTTCATCCCGTCTGTACAGTTACACAAAACTGCACACTTTCGCGAACACAACTCGTCACACACACTGCAGATCTGTGAAATATATCTCCGGATTTCCGTTATAGTTACGCCCGCACATCCGGAACGCAGCCATACCTCACACATTCACCGAATTGGGTACATGACTGACAAATTAGAATCCACTGAACATCACAAGCCGGCTGCAGCTAGCTGTTGTCTTTCACTACATAAACAAATGTGAAACATTGGCTTGAAGTTGGCCACATGTTGGGTTTCGGCGACTCTACCGCGGAAGCTTTTAACGAAAGCTCTTCGAAAATTCGAATCGCCAATTCGAATGCGTTTCTATTGATTACTTCTTTTGTCGATCCGCCATTTTGGAAGTTCGAAATTCAAATATCTCACATGAATTATGTTTATTAGAAAACTCGAAATGTTTCAGTCAAGTTGTGCCGTACTAAAAGCTTGTATCTAATCGAAAGCTTCGACTGAACGCGACGAAAGGATCACGCGGTAGAGCCCCGTCTGACGCTAGTGTGACGTTGGTTCAACGCATGCGCACTGCCGATGATTGGACGCTGCGGAGCAAGTAGTATTTTATGTTGGGGGGAGAGATTTGGAGATTTCCGTACTTATTGGGCTATAGTTAGGCGTACGTATACAACTAGAGCGTTGGGTGTCGGAGACGATAAATCAGACGTATCTAGGTGCCCCTGTTTCGTGATTCGGTCGTGAGCGTCGCAGAAGCTTTACAGTATCTTTGATTTAGCTTTGGGATTTAAATGAAATTTATTGTACCTATTAGGTGCAGCTACGGATTTGTATGTAGCGAGCGAGTGAGTTACATCCGTTAGTCGTTGAAGTTTTTTACGAGAATAGGAATTTGATTATGAATGGTCCTTCGAGCCGGATCAGATAAGTGCGAATTTCGTGAAATAACCATTTTTGTTTATGTTTTGGTTCTATTGGTTTCCAAAGTGAACATTATGGAGATAAATCTCATGAATCTCATTACAAACCCTCTTACTCTCCGCGCGGAGTGTTTTCATATTAGTGAGCGGAACAAAGTTCTTCTTCATATATTTTTACCCGGAGGAGGGTAATGTATTTCACTTTGATGTATGTATGTGTTTGAGTATGTAAATCATAACAGTCGACACAGACATACATTGCATAGGTTAGGTTAGGTAGCTAGGACCTAGTTAGGTTAGGCGACTCAATAAAAAATCTATCTCGTATTATATGAGACTCTTAGTTATATGGTTTAATAGCGTTTCCATGCGGCTTCGCTCGCGTGAAGTTTGGACTAAAAATACGACCCGACGGCACGTGTGCACAATTCACACTCTATGCACAATTTCAGGTTCATTCAATTCTCATTCAAGCCAGATGGCTTGAGAGTGTCAAACATACAGTTTTAGAATAACTTAGATGTTTTTAAGTGATTTTAGATGAAAACGAACGACCACATAAACCCACGATCACTTATTTTATTTGTATTCTGTTACGATGCAACGAGGACACCCCAACTAGTTATCTCTCGGTTCCCATGGCTTCAAATTGCTTATGACCTCACACGCAGCTGTGTGTTGTATGCACGATAATTGTATTTTTAAGCCAATAGGGAAGCCACGCCACTCTCATTAGCGGCAATTACCTAATTGCGTTTGCTTGTTTAGTACAACGTGATGTGCTAGGGTTCCGTAATGATTGCTTTTATTAAAGTTTCGTGGGTAAAAACAACAAAACAAACAAACTCAAATTGTTATTGATCAAATGTTTGTTTTTATGAGTCGAAAAACTCTAGCTCCTAAAAAAAAATTAGTTATAAAAAACTAAAACCCGACTACGTAAAGGCTAATTATGAAAATCGTTTAAATAAAAAAAAAATAGTTATAAAAAACTAAAACCCGGCTACGAAAAAGCAAATTATGAAAATAGTTTAACTATAACTAAAAATAACAAAATAATGTTTTCCATATAATTTATCAGATACAGCAATTCTCTTTTTATATTGATTTTACCTTAGCACTAACTCTATAAATTTTGATAAATTTATTATTTTTAACGTTCTAAATATAGAGCCGTGGTCGGGCGTTCTTCGTTCAACAAGACAAGTGAGGCCGACGTCGTGCATTATTAGAGCGCGGAACTTAGGACGGCCATCGCCATTGTGTCATACTGGCATCTTTTTGTACAATATATTATAAGTAGAACATAGGTACATACCGAACGTCAACGGCTATAATGCACAACGACGGTCTCACTTGTCTTGTTGAACGAAGAACGCCCGACCACGGCTCTATATTTAGAACGTTAAAAATAATAAATTTATCAAAATTTATAGAGTTAGTGCTAAGGTAAAATCAATATAAAAAGAGAATTGCTGTATCTGATAAATTATATGGAAAACATTATTTTGTTATTTTTAGTTATAGTTAAACTATTTTCATAATTTGCTTTTTCGTAGCCGGGTTTTAGTTTTTTATAACTATTTTTTTTTTATTTAAACGATTTTCATAATTAGCCTTTACGTAGTCGGGTTTTAGTTTTTTATAACTAATTTTTTTTTTATTTTAGGCTTTTTTAAAAACTGTTTGCATAGGTACTTTAAATGTTGTATGTAACTCGTATATTGATTTTTTTTCTATGGAATCTGACACATCACCTACAGGCTACAACATCCGTGACGTCAGCCCATAACACCGGGTGAACTTGGTGCCACGTTAGTGCTTCCCTTCGGTCGTACCGGCTACACTAAATACATAGCCGTTTCTACCGACCTTTCATTCAGTGCGGTGCGGTGGTACCAACACGGGCGGGTTAAACCCTACCACCCAGTAATAAAAGAAGGAAGTCATATCCCTTAGTCGCCTTTTACGACATACACGGGGAGAGATACAGTGGGGCTATTCTTTTATATAAGTACCGGCCCCACACGGTACAAAATTGATACTATCCGTCCGTTTATTTGTCGTGATCTCTATTTGAAACTAAAGTTTTCTGCAAATAGCGCATGAGTGAGTACCTACATATATATACAAATTATGTATAGTTGAACGATGTATAGTCTTGAAGTAAAATGAAAAGTCGTCAGAGCAAGACCGAAGACTGAGCTGTGTAAGTACACGATTTTCTTTGTCTATGTAAGTAAATATATCTGGCTGGGGTGAAGCGGATTCGGGAAGTAAGTAAACCAATCAGTTCAAGGCCGAAGACCGAGGGAGGTTTCAGGTTGTACATAGTTGAATAATGTACTCACTCGAAGCAGGTAAGCCACTAAGGCGAGGCCAAAGCTACTGATATTATTTTTATAGTAAGCGCGACATGTGGCGCCGAGCCACCCATAAGGTGTCTAGCGATGCCCATGGACATTCGGTAGCATGCGGAGGCTGCCAATGCCATGCCGGCCTGACAGGTGCCCAGGTTGAAGGACCCGAGACTGTACTTGGGGGAAAATATTTATCTCTGTTTGTATTTCAACAGGCTCTGATTTAGCTATGTATTCCTACGGAGTTGCAGTGCTTTTAGATCGCGGGACATTTGGGAGTCACCTACTATTCGCACGGCTCGACGCTGGATCGAGTCCAGAGGCGCCAGCTGGTATTTAACTGAGCCATCCCATAGGTGCGAGCAGTACCCCAAGCAGGACTGAATCTGCGATTTATACGACCTTGCCCTCGATGTCACGCCGTAAGTTTAGATCGTGCGAAAATTCGACTCGGAGGGCCCCGAGGTGGTCGCAAAATTTAAGTGGCGTGCCTTGGTAGGAAGGAGCTGGTGTGAACACCGCTCTCTTCGCACTGAACGCGCAAACTTGTATCTTGGAGGTATTTAACTTGACCAACTTGCTACGGCCCATTCGGAAATAGAGCCGAGTGTTTGCTCAAGTTCAGACACAAGTCTTCGCCTCTTCTCATCCACATCCCGCCTAGTTGAAGGGTAACTGGTGTAGAACCCGTGTTCCGTACTCTCGTATGCATAACAATGATATGTTGCCCCCTGAATGCTACGCCCACGCCTTCAACGTTAGCAAGGCTCAGTGCTGCGCATTATCTGCGAAGGTCGATTTGAAGGTCCTTTTGCTTTCCAAGCCAGTTTCTAAGTCAGCGTCATACCTGTCTGAAAGCACCTGAACCTCCTGGGCACCGCCATTTCCAAAGACGTAGGTTTCCGGCAACTAATCGAGTCTAGGGCTAAAACTGCACCCAGAAAATTGGGAATACTTTTCCGCAATCGGCGGTTCTTCTCTTCCACAATATCCCGCTTAGCTGAAGGGTAACTTGCATCCGAAAATATTTGAGGTATTAGGTATATTTAATGTACCTACCTTTTTTTTTTTTTTTATGGAAACTTGACACGGTTGGCTACATCACCTACAACATCCGTGATGTCAGCCCATAACACCGGGTGAACTAGGTGCCATGTCAGTGCTTCCCTTCATTTCGCGCCGGCTACACTGTACTGGACGGAAAACACGAACTATTTACATAGCCGTTTCGACCGACGTTTCGCTCAGTGCGGTGGTACCAACCCGGCCGGGATAAACCCTACCACCTAGTAAGGTAAGAAGGGAAGGGACCTACAGTTTAACGTGGTATCCGAACCACGGTCAGCCTCCAACAGTCCGGAGGTCATCCATCAGTAAACTGACCGCACCATTAAGCTGCCCAGGCTGACGATCCCTTAGTCGACTTTTACGACATGCGACGGGGAGAGATGCAGTGGGGCTATTCTTTTTAAGTACCGACCCCACACGGTACACCTACACTACATATTATGCTTACACTAGGTACCTACATGGACATCTAATACCAATTTATTTTAGCATAGTACTGTATCTAATAATAATATTATATATCTATATAAAATTTGCGGTAGATCAGTGAGTAAGTATGTAGGTATATTACCAACAATACCATGTCGCTTCTTCGCGTCGCAGTCGCGTCGTCGTCGCGTACCGAAACCGCGGGGGCGCGCGGCGCGGTGCGCGGGCGACCACACTTCATCGCGAATAATCGCGATTCATACATGCGCCACACATTTGGCTCTATTTCTCTGTATACATAAGTTTAATAGATAGCAAAGTATATATATTTTCGGAATCGTAATTTAATTATCTTTAATTTGATACCCCACTCAATATATTTTGAAAAACTAATTTGACATTTTGAGGCCGTGCGTCCGCCATTTTGAATTTTGAAAATTGTTATATAGCCTATGACACTCCCGTGAATAAGACAAATCCACTGGCGCAAGAATTATTCAAATCGGCCCAGTACTTTAGGCTGCAGAGTGGAATATAGATAGTCACATACATACATACATACATACATACATACATACATACATACATACATACATACACGCCAAACTCATAACCCTTCCTTTTTTGGCTTCGCCGTAGTCGGGTAATGAAGGGTTTAAATCACGTGGAAGGGCCATGGACTGGCCAATTTTTAATCCCCGACACAAACGGAGGGGTAAGTTTAACGTGTATGGGTATGTAACGTATATGGGTGTGTCTGCCTTTGGCATCGTAGCGCCCAAACGGATGGACCGATTTGGATGCGGTTTTTTTTTATTAGAAAGCTGGTTTTATCGGGATGGTTCCTAACTATGTTTGTAATAAAGTAATCAAGCAATTACGCACCTAATAAAAAAATTAATTATCTTAAAAAGTGGACAGAGTGCGTATTTTTAAAGCTTGAAATAAAAGTTAAATTACAAATTAAAAAAGTCAAAAATAATTTGCGTTTACTTATTTAAAGGAGTCGGGGGACCGCTAAAGTAAATAAAATATAAAAACACAGACCTGCGCGGGAATTTACTTAGCGGTGCCCGACTCCTTTATTTGTGACTTCTTAAGGGTCGGGGTTTTTTAAATTTGTAATTTATAACTTGTACTGAAACCACGACGACCATTTTACCAACATTTTACGACTTTTAAGCTAAGCGCAAACTGGCGCGATCAAGGCGATCACGACGGTGGCGGTGGCGGTGGCGATCAGATAGATTATATGCAATTGTGTGTGCAAGCGCACACTGGCGCGGTCGATCGCTGCACGCGTGCGGTCAGTGCGCGGTCCGATCGCGGCGGTGGCGGGCGGTGGCGATCAGATCGCGCCTGCCAGCATCTGATCGCGTGATAATCATAGGAACCACGAGTCAGTAAGCCTGGATACGAAATACGGCATCGTTTGTATGAGAACCGAGGTAGCCGCCAAAGGGGTGTGAAGTCTGAGGCGGGAGCGGCGCATGGAACGCCGTGATTGGCCGAGCGAGTAGGTAGCCAAGTGACGCCAGTCTTCCATACATTTGAACGGGATTCATACAATAAGTCGCTCATTGTGTCGATTCGCGATGAAAAGATGAAACGGATTTAACAATATTTAACCTTTCTTTACATCAAGGGAATAATATAACTTTCTCTTAAATGAACAAAGGGAACGCCCCTTTCACAATTTTGCGAATTTGCAGATTTTCGCATAAACACGATCATAGTTCTAAGTTCTGAGATACCTCGGATACTTTATTATAAATCTACAATTGTGTATTCCATAATAAAAATTATCAAAATGTATGCGAAAATAGTTAAGCATAAAGATTAACTTTTTTTAGGAAACTGATACGGATGGCTCCATCATCGTAATAATGCTTCAGTTTGGTACCAGCGATGATGGGAGCCCAATATATAAATAATAAAATAAAACTACAATAAACTAAAATAATAAAAATAATCAAGATCGATAAATACATAAAAAAAAATTAACAAACAAACCAAATAAAATAAAAAATATGAAGAAAAACCGGATTTAGACACATCAGCCAAGGCTGCCTGTCTAAAATAAATAAATATACCTAGGTGAATTAGGTACGTGCCTTGTCACCGATTCCCCCTAATCGATCCGGCTATACTGAATTGGATGGAAAACACGTAGTTACTAATTTTCATAGTGACTTCGACCGACGTTTATTTAGTGCAGTGGTACCAACACGGGCGGGTTGAACCCTACCATCTACATATACATCCTGTACATTTATATACGTTCTATACATTCTGAATCTCTGACATTAAAGGCAAACGTTTAAACTATTACGTCAATTATTTTTAATTCTCCTAAATATCCGCGATCTTTGTACCGTGTGGGGTCGGTACTTAAAAAGAATAGCCCCACTGCATCTCTCCCCGTCGCATGTCGTAAAAGTCGACTAAGGGATCGTCAGCCTGGGCAGCTCAGTGGTGCGGTCAGTTATTGGATGGGTGACCGCCCGACCGTTGGAGGCTGACCGTGGTTCGGATTCCACGTTAAACTGTAGGTCCCTTCCCTTCTTACCTTACTGGGTGGTAGGGTTTATCCCGGCCGGGTTGGTACCACCGCACTGAGCGAAACGTCGGTCGAAACGGCTATGTAAATAGTTCGTGTTTTCCGTCCAGTTCAGTGTAGCCGACGCGAAATGAAGGGAAGCACTGACATAGCACCTAGTTCACCCGGTGTTATGGGCTGACATCACGGATGTTGTAGGTGATGTAGCCTACCGTGTCAGTTTCCATAAAAAAAAAAAAAAAAATGGGATATTCCCGGTAGACGCATGACCTAAAGAAATTAATTCCTTTCTCCTTAGAGTCGCTCAAAAGTAAAAACCGGTAGGTACTGGTTGAATGAAAAAAGCGCGATAAACGAATATTGAACGAGGAAACCTGCTGAGGTTGACTAGAAGAAATGTCCTTTGGCAATAAGGCAGAATGCATGAAATATCTGTATACATTTAACATACATATTTATTATCAATAAACAAAAAAAATTACAAGATCTAACTGCATCCAACACGATAGTCGACCTATGGTGGGTAAGCAGAATAGAGCTCTCCATACATATTTACGCCGATGTTTGTTACTGAAATTCAAGCGAAAAATGCTATCAAATTGAATGAAAGTACTTACTCGTGAAAGGTGACTCCATCTGTGTTCAAGTTTGAATTTTTCGGCGACTTTTTGCACCAAAGCACTGCACAATGAGGCATTTTGTGACAGACGCGCACGTTCGCTCCGCCTGAGCGGCGGACGGAGACTAAAATCGGTCGCCGGCGCTAGACTGACGCGCTGGCGCGTTTGCGCTGGCGCGCGGCTACCCCTGTCCTCCTATGTATAGCGTATCCAGGCTTACTGACTCGTGATAGGAACTGACGAAAGAATGGAGGAAATAATTATAAACGAAGTCTACAATCACTCAATTCTATACAATACTGCTCAGTGCTCACGCGGAATTAAAAAAAAATAAAAAAGAGTAACACTTTATTATTAGCCAGTGCTATGATAAAAGTAAGTAGTCTACTGAGACATGCATCTACTACGGCTGAGCGTTTACACTGACTGAATCATGCTATCTCGTATCTAGTATGAATTAAGCCAATCGGTCCTTACCTTGTGACCACACTCATTTCCCCGTCTACCAAATCAAATTATTTGTGGTTTGATTGTTTATAATTTTATAACATTAAATTGTTACTTATTTTTGGTCTTTATCTTACTTAAATTCGTTAAATAAAATGTATTACTTGGGCGAACGAGCTTCGCTCGGCGTCTTTCGAGTTTGCCGTGGGAACAACAGAAATGGCAGTACATGACTTATCATGAATATTTCAGCCTACTCGTTACTCAATATGAGATGGCGTTAGAAAAAACTTTTTTTTGTGAAAACGGATTTTCTTGAGGATGACGCATATCTAGTGACGCTGCGCTGGTGCAAACAATATTTAGTTTGGCGGCTATAATGGGAGTTTTAAGATTTCTCTGCTTCCGTATAATTTATACGGTATAAAAACGAAATACCTTCATGATACGTACGGAACCCTCTTGGAAAGTTCAAGGAGTTTGTGTCATATATTTGTCTTAAATTTTGATTAGTTTGGCCTAGAATAAGTTGACTTAGCCTGACTTAGGTTTAGTAGCTTCGTTTATTAACACGACAAATATCACCCTCGGGATCAAAACCATTTTCCCTTCTTGAACTATATTATAATTTTACTAAGATTTTTTTGGGTCATACTGAATAGGTGTACGTAGGTAGGTATAACCTGGTTATTTAAAGAAAGGCATTGAAAATGGCGGCGTTTTCCAGCTGTACAGTCGGCATGCAAATTAGAATTTTTTTGCATAGTATTTTTTTTTATTTGCAAATTTTTACCTTCGAACAATTGCTTTATTTTCTTTAGACGGCAATACGTGTGAGCAAGAGGCAAATAGGAATATACTTTGAGCAGGCCACAAATCTCTTTCCCTCTCTCAATAGCTGTTTATACATGGTTTTACAGATTAAATACATTGTTGTTGATATTTGTATTTTTAATATTTTGACAATTTTATTTATTTGATAAAATACCTATGTATAAGTGAGGAAGTGAGGAATTTGTGACAGAATCAATATTATCAGAACTAAATGTGCAGACGAATCGTTAAAATTTTATATTGCCACTGGGGTAGTGCACGCTATAAAGGTGTTTGCTTACGGTGACGCTTGGTCCGGGTCGCCTCTCACCCTCAAATTATGGCTGCGAGAGGCGATTGCTGGCCCTGGCGTGATGCTCGTGAACAGGTGCTCTTTGTGGAGACTGGTCTGCTCAAATGACAGCATATTATCTGATACATATGTATAATACTAGTTCCTTACCTGACTGCATAATTAACACTTGACTAGGTACTAATTTTATTAACGCATTGACAACTTGATACTTACCTACTTCAAGTACAACATTTTTAGATAATTTTTAATTTTTTGACAATTATACCTTCTATTTACTTTGTTGTATGTTTAATCTGGTAACATTATTGAGTTGATACAAATTACGTATCAAATTTGACAAAAGCTCTTTACGCCTGATACCTACTCTTAATTAATAGGTCTTTCTAGTCAGAACTCTCACTAATTTGTTAATCTTGCTCTCAGGCTGTATTTACGATAAACTGTAAGCGATGTTATTATGCGGATAGTTACTAAAATACTATAGTAACCTTATTTGTAAATTTTAAAATTGCCTGCAAAGTTTCTTGCCGGTTCTGCTTCGTGGGTGTAATCGAACTGGATAGAACAAAGTTCGAGTGCAGTCCGAATGCTCAATAAACAATAAACAATTGATAATCTATACATATAATAAAATCGTTAAATTAATAATCTCTCTTTGTCTGTACGCGCATCACGCAAAAACCACTGAACGGAATTTGACGAAACTTTGTATAGTGACAGTGTATATCCCGGATTAACATAATAAACAAAAAAATATAATAAAAATTTAAATTATTATAAAATTTAAATGACAAGTTGACAACGGAGAACTGTCATCTCGACGTGAGCTGGCCGGTGACAAAATGTTTGATAAATAAAAAATAAAAAAAATTTAAGTCGAACTTATGTCGCTGTCATTGGTGCAATTTATATTTCTGTTGCCCGCGGCTTCGCTAGCGTGAAATTCGTATTAAAAAAAAGTAAGTAACTAAAGGCGGAGCCGAAGGCGGATCTGCGCTCACGTAAACGATATTCTTTTTCGATGAAAGTAACTAAGGGCGAGGCGGAAGTGGGAGCTGAGTTCAGGATGAAAAAAAAACATTCTTTCTTGAATGAAGTAAGAAATCATGGGGAGGCCGCAGGCCGAGCTGCGTTCAGGAAGAAGCTAAACCATCTTGAAGAAAGTAAGTAACTAAGGCGAGGCCGAAAGCCGAGCTACGTTCTGATAAATAATAAACCACCTCGGAGAAAGCGAGTAACTAGGGCGAGGCCGAAGGCCGAGCTGCGTTCAGGAAGAAGCTGAACCATCTTGAAGAAAGTAAGTAACTAAGGCGAGGCCGAAGGCCGAGCTACATTGTGATAAATAATAAACCATATCAAAGAAAGCAATTAACTAAGGGCGAGGCCGAAGGCCGAGCTGCGTTCAGGAAGAAGCTAAACCATATTGAAAAAAGTAAGTAACTAAGGCGAGGCCGAAGGCCGAGCTACATTCTGATAAATAATAAAACATCTTGAAGAAAGAAAGTAAATAAGGGCGAGGCCGAAGACCGAGCTGAATTCGGGAAGAAGCTAAACCATTTCGAAGAAAGCAAGTAACTAAGGGCTAGGCCGAAGGCCGAGCTGCGTTCAGGAAGAAGGTAAACCTTCTTGAAGAAAGTAAGTAACTAAGGCGAGGCCGAAGGCTGAGCTGCGTTCTGGATGAAGCTAAACCATCTCGAATAAAGTAGGTAACTAAGCGATATTAAGATTGAGTTAAATTAATTTAAATTTTATTATAAAGTCCACGCTTCTGACGGCAAACATACCGTGCATCCTAAAACCTTGCGATTATTCCCGGCTGGATGGCAAGAGGCCCGATGGTATCACCTTAGTTCCATGGGTCAAGGGTAGGTCTTTGATGTGGGACGCCATTTGTGTTCTCACATTGGCTCCAAGTCACGTTCGGGCATCTTCAAGACCGGCCGGCGTGGCCGAGGCCTGGGCGGACACCCTCAAACGCAATAAATATTATAGATATATAATTCAAGATTTCGAATTTGTTGCGTTTGCGGTTGAAACCCTCGGTCCGTGGAGCAGTCATTGAAGCCAAAAGCTTCGTGAAGAGGCTTGGGTCTCTGCTGGTGGACGCAACTGGTGTCCCGCAATCAAGGGCCTACTTCATTCAAACGGTAAGCTTTGCCATCCAGCGGGGTAATGCCGCAAGTGTTCTAGGAACATTTGAAAACGCCCCTTTTATGATAGTTATTTTAATTTTTGTTAGGTAGGTTTTAATTATTTAGTTATTAATATTACTTTTTTATATATTTTATTAAATAAATAGATGGAATAAACGATATTATATGCTATCGAAGAAAGGAAGTCATTTAAGGCGAGGCCCGAAGGCAGAAGAGGGTTTTTGGTTTACCTGAACGCAGCTCGGCCTTCGGCCTCGCCCTTAGTTACTTACTTCCTTCGAGAAGGTTTATCGTCTTCCTGAACGCAGCTCGGCCTTCGGCCTCGCCCTTAGTTACTTACTTTCTTCGTGGAGGTTTATTGTCTTCCAGGATGCAGCTGGGCCTTCGGCCTCGCCGTTATTTGCTTACTTTATTTGAGAAGATTTATCGTTTACCTGAACGCAGCTCGGCCTTCGGCCTCGCCCTTAGTTACTTAGATTCTTCTTTGAAATACGAATTTCACGCGAGCGAAGCCGCGGGCAACAGCTAGTATACAATATGGTCTGTAGATCTGGCACTTACCTCGGCAAAAATTTGGTTTGTGTGGCACAGTCAATAATGCCATAATTTATACACTCGATTTAAGGCGGTGACAAACGCCAAATACGCAAAACATGCAAAAAGTGCGACAAAGAAGGTCCAAAACTGACCAATTGACACACATTCAGAAAATTAAAAAAATACCAACCTATATTTTGGTTCCTTACCAACAAAGTGCATTGCTGGTTTTTTTAATAATGAGTAAAAGTAAGTAATAAACATAAAATTAAAAATATATAAAAAAAGCATGAATTTTTGAAAATCTGAGTATGTGTGTATTATTACAATTTTACAATACCACCGATTCAAAGGTCACAAAGCTCTGAGAAAACTCTATTCAATTTTTTTTATTATTTTATCCACGAAAGGAGATAAAAATAAAAAACAAAAAACGCCTACATGAAATTATTGACGTAATTCTTCAGTCGGAAGGGTAAAATTTTTGCCTTCGTCAATTTAGCAGGCACTTCAATACTAGATACAATTTTAGTTCCGGGCTCGCTTGCTCGCTCCTGCCCTGCTGCGCCCGCGTGTCGGTCGTCATTTCTGTCTTCTGTGTTTGGATCGAATGGAAAAAAGATAGGTGGTTAGGTATATTTGTACCGTGTGGGATGGTAATTTAAAATAATAGCCCCACTGCATCTCTCCCCGTGCATGTCGTAAAAGGCGACTGAGGGATTTTTTTATGTAAACTGACACAGTTTGCTATATCACCTATAACATCCGTGATGTCAGCCCATAACACCGGGTGAACTTAGGTGCCATGTCAGTGCTTCCCTTTGGTCGTGCCGGCTACACTAAACTGGACGGAAAATACAAACTATTTCGGGATATGACTCCCTTCTTTTTTTCCGTCCAGTTCAGTGAAGCCGGTACGACCGAAGAAAAGCTCTGACATAGCACCTACTTCACAAGTTGTTACGAGCTGACATCTCGGATGTTGTATTGTAGGTGATGTTGCCACCGTGTCATTTTCCGTACCAGTATACAGTACGACCGTATCAGTAATATCTCTCTTCTGTGGTATCTATCAGTATACGCTCCGGTACGTAACTTGACGGGGCGTTATATGCATGGCTTTCGTTGGTATAACCACAGAATAACTAATAGGTACTGTGGTATAACCATAGAATACTTATAATACTGGCGTATAGAAGCGACGCTCCGCCTCGAAGCGAGTTTGCTTCCCCCCGCGCCCCGCAGCCCGCGAGCGCTGTCTGGTCGACTTCTGGCGGACGGCTAGTCAGGCTGGCACCGACACTGTCGAGAGGAGAGCGAGCGCACCTTCGAGAGGGAGTAGTAGCTACTTACACGTACGCGCGCGGTTCTTTCGCACTCACAGCACAGAACAACGATCGGGCCGGCCGCGCCCGCGCGCGCGGTGGACTTCAAACCTCCTTGTTCGCACTTACTTAGAGATGCAAGGCGCAATTTTGCACAAAAATTTCACTTGAAATTTTGCAGTGAAATTTTGCACTTTCTGCAAAATTACTGTGAAATTTTCATTCTTATGTGAAATAATGAAATTTATGTTACACAAATCAGATATCAATTTGGTTTCTTATTCTTCTTCTTGAGTCAATTTTAATGTCCTACTACTGAGCGCAAGCCTTTCCCATGAACATGGAAGGGAATTGTTATACATTTCCACGTGACAAGCTGGATTGGAAGCGGTGTCCACAACAATTTTATATGTACTGCTGTGCACAGGTTTCCTCACGGTGTTTTCCTTCACCGGAGCGAATCTTAATCATATGAACATTTAAAAAAAGTGGCCGCCATTTTGAACTTTTTAGTTACTGGACCGATTGCTTTCAAAGTCGATATCTGGGTGTCTGTGTGGGCTCTGAATACGAATCCGTTGTCAAAATTTAAAAAAAGTGGCCGCCATTTTGAACTTTTTAGTTACTGGACCGATTGCTTTCAAAGTCGATATCTGGGTGTCTGTGTGGGCTCTGAATACGAATCCGTTGTCAAAATTTAAAAAAAGCGGCTGCCATTTTGAACTTTTTAGTTACTGGACCGATTGCTTTCAAAGTCGATATCTGGGTGTCTGTGTGGGCTCTGAATACGAATCCGTTGTCAAAATTTAAAAAAAGTGGCCGCCATTTTGAACTTTTTAGTTACTGGACCGATTGCTTTCAAAGTCGATATCTGGGTGTCTGTGTGGGCTCTGAATACGAATCCGTTGTCAAAATTTAAAAAAAGCGGCTGCCATTTTGAACTTTTTAGTTACTGGACCGATTGCTTTCAAAGTCGATATCTGGGTGTCTGTGTGGGCTCTGAATACGAATCCGTTGTCAAAATTAAAAAAAAGTGGCCGCCATTTTGAACTTTTTAGTTACTGGACCGATTGCTTTCAAAGTCGATATCTGGGTGTCTGTGTGGGCTCTGAATACGAATCCGTTGTCAAAATTTAAAAAAAGTGGCCGCCATTTTGAACTTTTTAGTTACTGGACCGATTGCTTTCAAAGTCGATATCTGGGTGTCTGTGTGGACTCTGAATACGAATCCGTTGTCAAAATTTAAAAAAGTGGCCGCCATTTTGAACTTTTTAGTTACTGGACCGATTGCTTTCAAAGTCGATATCTGGGTGTCTGTGTGGACTCTGAATACGAATCCGTTGTCAAAATTTAAAAAAAGTGGCCGCCATTTTGAACTTTTTAGTTACTGGACCGATTGCTTTCAAAGTCGATATCTGGGTGTCTGTGTGGACTCTGAATACGAATCCGTTGTCAAAATTTAAAAAAGTGGCCGCCATTTTGAACTTTTTAGTTACTGGACCGATTGCTTTCAAAGTCGATATCTGGGTGTCTGTGTGGACTCTGAATACGAATCCGTTGTCAAAATTTAAAAAAAGTGGCCGCCATTTTGAACTTTTTAGTTACTGGACCGATTGCTTTCAAAGTCGATATCTGGGTGTCTGTGTGGACTCTGAATACGAATCCGTTGTCAAAATTTAAAAAAGTGGCCGCCATTTTGAACTTTTTAGTTACTGGACCGATTGCTTTCAAAGTCGATATCTGGGTGTCTGTGTGGACTCTGAATACGAATCCGTTGTCAAAATTTAAAAAAAGCGGCTGCCATTTTGAACTTCTTAGTTACTGGACCGATTGCTTTCAAAATCGATATCTGGGTGTCTGTGTGGGCTCTGAATTAGTCTTGTTACGCTTAGCATTAACAAAATTAATTCATAATGAATACCCCGTTAGCATTTAGCACTGCTAAGCGCCCTGATGAATAAAATGCTAAATGCTAAATGCTAAGCAACAAATCACATTTCATTTTGGTTAGCATTGCTGTTGCGTTCGTAAAACTTAGTTGGTTCGTTTGTTTTGGAACGCACAAAGCAATGAAGTAGGTGCTCTTTATCTGTGGTACTGCTAAATGCTAAATGCTATATAGCGCCTGCGCTCCGCTGCTAGGTAGTATCTAAACGCGAAATGCGATGCGATCATGCGAGTGAGGGATCGGAATTATCATCTGTCACGTGATCATTAGTTTTGGTCATATCTACAGAACCACTGGACTTAGACCCATCGTGTTGGTAATCAAACTGAACGTCTCAGTGAGATCTACCCATCTGTCACGTGATAATTTGTTTTGGTCATATCTCGAGAACCACTGGACTTAGACCCATCGTGTTGGTACTCAAACTGAACGTCTCGATGAGATCTACCCATCTGTCACGTGATCATTTGTTTTGGTCATATCTCGAGAACCACTGAACTTAGACCCATCGTGTTGGTACTCAAACTGAACGTTTCGATGAGATCTACCCATCTATCACGTGATAATTTGTTTTGGTCATATCTCGAGAACCAATGGACTTAGACCCATCGTGTTGGTACTCAATCTGAACGTCTCGATGAGATCTATCCATCTGTCACATTAAATTTTGTTTTGGTCATAACTCGAGAACCACTGGTGCTAGACCCATCGTGTTGGTACTCAAACTTCAGGTCTCGGTGAGATCTATCCATCTGTCACATGCACTTTTGTTTTGGTCATAACTCGAGAACCACTGGTCTTAGACCCATCGTGTTGGTACTCAAACTTCAGGTCTCGGTGAGATCTATCCATCTGTCACATGAACTTTTGTTTTGGTCATAACTCGAGAACCACTGGTGCTAGACCCATCGTGTTGGTACTCAAACTTCAGGTCTCGGTGAGATCTATCCATCTGTCACATGAACTTTTGTTTTGGTCATAACTCGAGAACCACTGGTGCTAGACCCATCGTGTTGGTACTCAAACTTCAGGTCTCGGTGAGATCTATCCATCTGTCACATGAACTTTTGTTTTGGTCATAACTCGAGAACCACTGTTGCTAGACCCATCGTGTTGGTACTCAAACTTCAGTTCTCGGTGAGATCTATCCATCTGTCACATGAACTTTTGTTTTGGTCATAACTCGAGAACCACTGGTGCTAGACCCATCGTGTTGGTACTCAAACTTCAGGTCTCGGTGAGATCTATCCATCTGTCACATGCACTTTTGTTTTGGTCATAACTCGAGAACCACTGGTCTTAGACCCATCGTGTTGGTACTCAAACTTCAGGTCTCGGTGAGATCTATCCATCTGTCACATGAACTTTTGTTTTGGTCATAACTCGAGAACCACTGGTGCTAGACCCATCGTGTTGGTACTCAAACTTCAGGTCTCGGTGAGATCTATCCATCTGTCACATGAACTTTTGTTTTGGTCATAACTCGAGAACCACTGGTGCTAGACCCATCGTGTTGGTACTCAAACTTCAGGTCTCGGTGAGATCTATCCATCTGTCACATGAACTTTTGTTTTGGTCATAACTCGAGAACCACTGTTGCTAGACCCATCGTGTTGGTACTCAAACTTCAGTTCTCGGTGAGATCTATCCATCTGTCACATGAACTTTTGTTTTGGTCATAACTCGAGAACCACTGGTGCTAGACCCATCGTGTTGGTACTCAAACTTCAGGTCTCGGTGAGATCTATCCATCTGTCACATGAACTTTTGTTTTGGTCATAACTCGAGAACCACTGGTGCTAGACCCATCGTGTTGGTACTCAAACTTCAGTTCTCGGTGAGATCTATCCATCTGTCACATGAACTTTTGCTTTGGTTTATTCACACGCTTGAGTGAATTCGCACTTCATATATACGGTGTTGCAGTTGCCCCCGTAATATTTCTAACTGACATAAGGGGGTTATTCTATATGTGAAACTAAACAACTTATGTGGCGAAAACATTTTTTTAACAAAAAAAAATATTTTTCCGTACAAATTTTAAATGCCTATTCTCAAAATGTATGGAGAAAAAATTTTTTTTTTCTTCAAATTAAAAAGTCGTACAACAAAAGTTGTTCTATTTCACGTAAAGAATCACCCCCTTTCGGGTTTTACGGTTGGGGTTGCAACACCGTGTATAAGACATTCATTGTGTGTGTTCATTCCATCATGAACTGTCGAGTGATATTTTTCGCATTCGCATTTAGCATTTAACGTTAGCATGTTAATGGCGTAAGATTCGCAAGTGAATTAAATTAATGCTTTTTCACATTAATTAACAACACTACTCTGAATACGAATCTGTAGTGAACATTTAAAAAAAGTTGCCGCCATTTTGAACTTTTTAATTACTGGACCGATTGATTTCAAAATCGATATCTGGGTGTTTGTGTGGACTCTGAATACAAATATGTAGTGAATATTTAAAAAAAGTTGCCGCCATTTTGACCTTTTTAGTTATTCGACCGATTGCTTTCAAAATCAATATCTGGGTGTCTGTGTGGGCTCTGAATACGAATCCGTTGTCAAAATTTAAAAAAAGTGGCCGCCATTTTGAACTTTTTAGTTACTGGACCGATTGCTTTCAAAGTCGATATCTGGGTGTCTGTGTGGACTCTGAATACGAATCCGTTGTCAAAATTTAAAAAAAGTGGCCGCCATTTTGAACTTTTTAGTTACTGGACCGATTGCTTTCAAAGTCGATATCTGGGTGTCTGTGTGGACTCTGAATACGAATCCGTTGTCAAAATTTAAAAAAAGCGGCTGCCATTTTGAACTTTTTAGTTACTGGACCGATTGCTTTCAAAATCGATATCTGGGTGTCTGTGTGGGCTCTGAATACGAATCTGTAGTGAACATTTAAAAAAAGTTGCCGCCATTTTGAACTTTTTAATTACTGGACCGATTGATTTCAAAATCGATATCTGGGTGTTTGTGTGGACTCTGAATACAAATATGTAGTGAATATTTAAAAAAAGTTGCCGCCATTTTGACCTTTTTAGTTATTCGACCGATTGCTTTCAAAATCAATATCTGGGTGTCTGTGTGGGCTCTGAATACGAATCCGTTGTCAAAATAAAAAAAAAACGGCCTCCATTTTGAACTTTTTAGTTACTGGACCGATTGCTTTCAAAATCGATATCTGGGTGTCTGCGTGGGCTCTGAATACGAATCTGTAGTGAACATTAAAAAAAAGTGGCCGCCATTTTGAACTTTTTAGTTACTGGACCGATTGCTTTCAAAATTGATATCTGGGTATCTGTATGGGCTCTGAATACGAATCCGTTTTCAAAATTTAAAAATAGTTGCCGCCATCTTGCACTTTTTAGTTTTGACTACAGATTCATATTTAGAGCCCACACAGACACGCAGATATCTATTTTGAAAGCAATCGGTCCAGTAACTAAAAAGTTTAAAATGGCGGCCACTTAATTTTGACTACAGATTCGTATTCAGAGCATACACAGACACCCAGACATCGATTTTGAAAGCAATTGGTCCAGTAACTGAAAAGTTCAAAATGGCGGCCACTTTTTTTAAATTTTGACTACAGATTCGTATTCAGAGCCTACACAGACACCCAGATATCAATTTTGAAATCAATCGGTCCAGTAACTAAAAAGTTTAAAATGGCGGCCACTTAATTTTGACTACAGATTCGTATTCAGAGCACACACAGACACCCAGACATCGATTTTGAAAGCAATTGGTCCAGTAACTGAAAATTTCAAAATGGCGGCCACTTTTTTTTAAATTTTGACTACAGATTCGTATTCAGAGCCTACACAGACACCCAGATATCAATTTTGAAATCAATCGGTCCAGTAACTAAAAAGTTCAAAATGGCGGCCACTTTTTTTTAATTTTGACTACAGATTCGTATTCCGAGCCCACACAGACACCCAGATATCGATTTTGAAAGCAATCGGTCCAGTAACTGAAAAGTTTAAAATGGCGGCCACTTTTTTTATTTTGATTACAGATTCGTATTCAGAGCCTACACAGACACCCAGATATCAATTTTGAAAGCAATCGGTCCAGTAACTAAAAAGTTCAAAATGGCGGCCACTTTTTTTTATTTTGATTACAGATTCGTATTCAGAGCCTACACAGCCACCCAGATATCAATTTTGAAAGCAATCGGTCCAGTAACTGAAAAGTTCAAAATGGCGGCCACTTTTTTTTTATTTTGATTACAGATTCGTATTCAGAGCCTACACAGACACCCAGATATCAATTTTGAAAGCAATCGGTCCAGTAACTGAAAAGTTCAAAATGGCGGCCACTTTTTTTTATTTTGATTACAGATTCGTATTCAGAGCCTACACAGACACCCAGATATCAATTTTGAAAGCAATCGGTCCAGTAACTAAAAAGTTCAAAATGGCGGCCACTTTTTTTTAATTTTGATTACAGATTCGTATTCAGAGCCTACACAGACACCCAGATATCAATTTTGAAAGCAATCGGTCCAGTAACTAAAAAGTTCAAAATGGCGGCAAGTATACATTGAAAATTTCACTTTAGCTTCACATACGATTCGGCTTAAAAATAATAAAAATGGAATACCTATTGCAAAGTTTCCAAAATTTAGTGAAACTTTCACTGCAAAATTGTCGTTTAGTTAGCGAGTAAAAATAAAACATGTGCATATAAGTTGATGTTTTTCTTTTTTTCTTGCCCTCCAATAATGTTAAGAGGTACATATACATAGATAGTCATAATTAAAAATGTTTCCTTTTAAATTACATCAAATATAATTTATAATATTGTCCACTACAAACTTCTCATAAAGAGTGCCAACCCTGTACCCAAGTTATCGAGGTCGCACCAATACACGCAAAGGCGCCCGCGTACGTGAGCAGTAGGTACACATTTTCGGCCGCTTCATAGAAAATGTGACTACTGTGACTAGTGACTTGAACGTGCGAAGCGAAATTAGCAGTCGCATGGTACATTATGTAGAATTCCCGAATGCTCAAGGTCGTTGGCGTTTGTCACGGCCTTAAGTAAAGGTTCGTGGTTGCCACTCTCACTCACTGAAGTCAAACCTACAAACCAAGCCAGGAGTCAAACTGAGAGCAGAAATGAATGACACTTCAAGATGGCGCGCGTTGGCATCATTCAAGAGTGCCACATGTTTAATTAGGGAATTTTTTAAATTAAAAATGGCGGATCCGAGATGTATTATCGTGTATTCCCGTATCGGCAACGAGATATTTTGGACTCGAAAGCATAGTACATAATTCGGTCCGCTGTCGGACATCCTTCTAAATGCTGCAGTACAAATGCAGTGTGCTACACAAGGAAAAGAAGAGGATTGTAAAACAATATAAGAAGTAAAACAAAGAAAACATTAAATTGCTCACTCATATATAATTAATTCACCCGACATCACAATTTGAAACATTTTAGCACAACCTACCTAAGCACATTTTAAATAGAAAGAGTTTGTGTATTTTGTTCTGAGCGACCAAGTGATATGACATGATTAGGTAATTTTAACTTAGCACAGGGGTTCCCAACCTGTACGACGCGATGCTCCAGGACATAGTCGTGGTCGTCGTGGTCGCGACAAAAATAGTTTTTTCATTAGTCGTACCTACATTATGTAACTCACTGTGACATTAAAATATGTGGACAGTAGGTATGACGTAATGTCTGTTCTCAATTTGCAATAACTCATTCGACGATTATCGCAAACTTTTACACTTCAGTTCATTTATGACTTTTCGTATTACCTTTTAATACATAAAACGGTTTCTTAGAAATTACTACATAGCACAGTGAAGCAATAAATTGTACGCATGTTGACAGAGTTGTAGTCTAATAAAAAAATGTTGGGAGCCCATGACTTAGTACATAAGACATGTTGTAAAAACCACAACCGTTGACTGTTAAAAATATTACAGTATTACACATAGAGAAATATTGCATAATTAAATTGTAAATTGACAATTGAAATACTCATAGGTTATTAGTACCCGAGAGGGGATGGTTCTACACATTAAACTGAACAATGTTTGTTCTACGACTTTTTATTTTGAGAATTCTTTTTTCCCTTCTTCATACAAAAATGCAGAAATTATTGAAAATGTTTATATTTCCCAAAGAAAAAAGAAAAGTTATATGTAAACATTTTTCATTTCACATAGAGAATCCGTTTTCAGTGAAATCCAATCCAAACACGCAAAATGTAACATCATGCACCTTTTAGTCTCAGTTATACCTACGATAATTATACAATTTTGAGATGTACAAACTCCCAAACATCAAGGGATACACAGTTGGCAGCGCAAAGATGTAACAGTGTAAAATTAAAATTCTAAATAAATAATGTATTAGTTATATCACACTATCATTTAAATAATACAATGGATTATATGAAATTATTGTAATAAAAAAAACCTCAGATACTAGTAGAAGAAAAAATTGTTAGTTTCTATAAGATATTTCCATACTAATTGCAAATATTTTAAGAGGGACACATACCCAACATAATTATAAACGTTCTGCAAAAAAAATAGATTATAAATTAGCATTAATTTTTGAGAAACTCAACAAAGCATGTCTGCTCTAACGATGAAAACGTGTCACTAGGTATCTAAACAGATGATTATTTGAGGTCATTGACTCACATGGCAATAGGAACATGACACAGGGAAATAGAAGAGCATAATTTTATCAATTCCCACCACTATAATAAAATACACACACACCAAACTTAAACGTAACAATTAGCTAACCAACAAATTGGTCAAAATGTGTATAGGTCTCTTCTCAATTATAATATTTTTTATACATTTTAGCTTAACATAACTAATTTGGCAAAATTTTTTCGTACAAAACAAAGTCTATAGGTACTTTGTGTGGACTACGCTTAACAGGGAGTCCTAAAAAAACTCACTGGTATGACTATACGCGATGAATGACAACCTATATTAAGCTTTCACATATTACAGAATAACCTAGGTGTTGAATAACATTAATTACCATACTTACTTAAGGCCTTTAAAAGATCAGCGTAATATTACTAATGAAAAAGTCAATTATATCAGTACGTGTTACATTATGTAAATGTATGAACGACTAGTAGGAGGAATGTACTCGTATTTACTTAGGACATAGTTTGACAAAATATGATATGGTGAATATGATAATCACTGAACACTAAGCCTAAAGACCACACATCAGCACACGCTAGAAGCGGATAAAACGCACCTTAACCATCGCAACTGACGACGCGCGCCTTCAATATTGCAAAGACGTTATGTTGCGTCCTGAGGTTCAGTGGCGATAGTGATGATAATAGACCACGGAACTGTCAAATGCAAAAAAAAAAATATTTATGTAATCCGGTGTGGGTGGCTGAGGCGGAGGTGCCAAAGCACATGCTCCGACCACCCAATATCACCTCCGAGAAGGTAGGTGCCATACCGGAGACTTCCCTGGATTGCTGGCTCTACTGGGCTAGAGGAGAACACATTCGAGGCTGCTATGCGGCCATCTTACATCCAGTGGTTGTGGTACAACCCATTCGGCTACAATTTGAGCCTACCACCTAGTAATGGGCAAGGGAAGGGACCTAGTTTTAAACCGATTCCGAACGGTGAAGCAGCGGGTGTAGGTATGCACGTAAGTTTTTTCGTCATAAAAAACCATTGGTACACGCCGACCGGATTCGAACCTCGGACCTCTCGCATGAGAAGCCGATGCCCAAACCACTCGGCTACCCGCCGTTATACATAATGCATCACAAAATATAGAGAAATATCAAACATTGGCTTGGTCAAAGTGTTATGATGATTTATTGATACTAGCTAACACATTATGCGACCATATATTATGACAGATTGCACGGGTGAAAAATGCATCTAAATCGGTTTATCCATTCCCAAGCATACAAAGATTTTTGGCTAATAATTTTTTTATAATTAACAATAGTTTTTTTTTTACAGTGTGGCTGTGCTCGACGTCGGGGCCACGGGCAATTTGACCCCCGAGGAGGTGCCAGTTCAGCTGGAAGGCAGACTAAATCCGCTGGTGGAAGGATCCGCGGATTGTATAAATAGGGAAATATATTCCCCGGAAGCCCATTCCACACCTTTGCAGTGCAACATAAGAAACATATTTCCGAGAATAGTGCCGTTCGAACTCTTCTGTCGACTACAAATAAGTGTTCCGCGAGAGTATGGCATTTGACAATTTTCTACAGTGGCCGAACAGTACAGTTATATATTTTTGTGCAATATGCATAGACATAAAGAGTAAAAAGTTTAAAAATGCAATTTTGTTGCAATAGCACAAGCGCATAAAAATAGGTAGGTATTTTAGACATTTATAATTAGACATTATAATTATATAAATTTTATCTACTTAAACACATTTAGGTATAATGTAGAAAATTTTGTAAGACATTTAAAAAAAATATAATTTAAAACATCACATTTGATCAAATATTTTTTAGCTAAACATGTTTAGTACCTATTAATAGAAATGACAATATCTCCAAACTGCCATGTGTAACATCTTTAGATATACTTTATATTTTATGAACATAAAAAAGTTAGATTTTTATTTAGCTAAGCATACTTTGCTCACGATTAAACATTTTTAATTCATGTAAACGAAATTACAGAGATCATTCTGTTTTGAAAGGACACACTCTCAAATACATATCTAATTTGGTTAAAATGTAATTTTTCAGTCAATTTCATAGGAAGGACATATTAAATAGGATGATTTATCTAAAACTAAACTAAATAAAGCGAATGACTAAAATCAAATACAAGGGTTTTCTGGCATTTTCTGGCATAGTAATGCCTGACTAAGAAACCCCAAAAATATTCTAAAAGTGGCACTTATAGTTTTTTTCTCATTGTTTTTAGACAGATACAATTTTACCTTGGCAGGATGACAGACCATACGTTTGGTCTGAAACGTAGTATGAAGCGCATAGCTCCAATAACTACCGTGAATAATACCGTTTCATTTTAACAATGTCTATTAACCATGCTAATTAATTTAACACGTAAAATTTACTTTGCAATTAAATTATGTCATTGTTTGCATGTGGACTTAGTGCATATACTGCACTTACAAGACAATACAATATTTATAGTGAAGTTGTTATCTGTATAGGTCAAACTGAAAATAGTTTTTCCTTAAACCCCATCGTATCGTTGTCAAGAGCTTGATAATATTTCAAAAATATACATATACTAAGTGTGGTATATATCATTAAGTCTTAATGGTTTAGAACTAAGAGGAATAATTTTTTTTTTTTATAAAGCCCCACTATGAAATAAAATACTTTTTTTTTGGCAACTAAACTTAGCTTCGTTACTAAAATGTTTTCATGTAATATAGTTGGCCAGATCAATTGCTTTCTTATGGCTCATTCTTATGGCAACCCATTACAAATGTTTCTGTACTGTACCGGTGCCCTACACTAAATTTGATGAAACACATTAAATATTTGTCAGAGCTGTTTTTAAGATAAGCATCCACATATCAATATTATCGGACGCATCGGATTTTTATAAGTAAGTACTGCGTCCACTGAATCCGCAGCAATCGGAATGCTGACGTTAGCCGACGCGACCGCCATTTGCATTTGTATTCATAATGTCATGGGCACGGCGTCGACTTTGCCGACTCTCCGATACGTGTGCTCCGTCCGATGCGGATGAGTAAACACACTTCAATAGCAAAGAAAAAGAAATTCCACAAAAATAATACTAAAATGCGTTTGATGGGATCAGTCCGATGTGAACAGTCCGGTGCATGTGATCGTATCACCAATACGGACACTTTATATGGAAAACCATTGGCCTGTTAATCTCCTTAGAATTGCTTAAAATAAGTTTTTAGGGTTCCGTATCCGTCGTACGGGACCCTATTACTAAGCCTACGCCATCTGTCTTTCTGTCCGAGGGCTGTATCTCTTGAACCGTAATAGGTAGCCCGTTTCAATTTTCACAGAATATGTTTTATTATGGACGATATAAAGCCAAATAATAAAAATAAGAACAAGTAAAAAATTCACGGGATTCCCCATAAAAGAAACTAAAAAGTGTGAGCGCCATCTACCAAAAAGAGTATGAAGCATTTTAACTAACCCATGGATGGCGTGAGTGGCGCTGACCATGACATGGCGATACGGAACCCTCGGTGCGCGAGTTCGACTCGCACTTGGCCGTTTTTTTTATCAAAACACATAGTGTAACCGCACTTGGTGTAACGTGCAACGCCCAATGCGTTGCACGTTACAGCGGCGCATCGCGGCGTTTCAAAATATTCTTTGTATGAAATTGTAAGAGGTAAAACGCACTGCGCGACAAGCACAACAAATGCACAATTGTACGCCGTGCCATGTCTATATTGTGGTCGCGCTCTCACAGCAAAGAGACAGACCATGTTTCAACTACATAGTGAGGTATTGATTGATATTTTTCTTGCTGCTGCAAAAGATTTGTTGCAGCAACGGATCGAAGTAAGTTACATTATGACTGTCAGGTTTAGCAGGAGCAGAAAGGCTTGTCCTGCCGCGCTTGAAGCTTCTGCAATGACTGCTTACGACGACCGGACGCACACAGCATCGCGTACTCAACGGATGTCTCCATTCTGAAATCATCAACGTCAAAATTAGAACATTCTCTTGAAAAAACAAATAAATGAATTAAAACATACATCATGAGCAAGAAGACAAACTAAGTCAAACAGATAAATGCAACGAACGGTGAGCAAATTGCAAAGTTGAAATGTAAACTACTCCCATGCTCAACTTCACAACCAGAGGTCCCTTGAATAGAGTGTTTAACCTGTTAATTGATGGAAGGGCCGGCCGGCCCCCAAATAAATGATTGAAAAATATAGCAAATTGCAAGTTCTATGAATGTTTCTTGCGAGAAGGAAGGGAAGGTGTGGAACTAAGCTTGCGATGGCTTCACCGAACATATCCGGGCCCATCGGCAGTAAAGGAGGGTGTTAATCGAGGTCGGGACTAGCGAATGGCCACTCTAAATTTCCCGCGCATAAGAAGGACTGGCTGTACGGATAAAAAGCTTTGCCTTTCATATAGAACACACATTAAGAATATTCCCAGGTCTTGAGTAAATAATTATTTTGACAGCTGCGAATTTAATTTATTTTTCTACCTAAGCCATTTCTGGCAGGATGGCAAACTGGTTTCTAGTCTAAAATTATTTAGAAAGTTAGAAAAAATCTGATTTTTTTTTTGGGTTTTTATTGTGAGTTAAAAAAAATCTGTCTGTGCTTCTAAATAAGTAAATGCTCACTTGTTGTACACCGTTTTATGGAGAATTTCATTGACTTCAAGTGCAAATAAATAAACTATCTCACTTCATTACATTACGAAATATTAGAGTTTACGTGCGCGGTAGCATCGATGTCCATTTTATAGATCGGACATCGTACGATGCAACTTGTGCTAGACGTCGGTACAAGTGTGCGTGCATTTACACGCAGTATTGTGATACGTGACACGATCCCCACGACGGTGCTATCGCGTTCTCGTTCTCACTTGCGCACCGGCGCAATTGCCGTCTTTCCGCTCACTCTTATCATCAGTAGGCAAGTGAGAACGAGAACGCGATACCACCGTCACACGATCCTATCCGTGACAGCATGGCTTCTTAACACTCCATAACATGCTCAGGCGAAACAAACAACACCGTTTGTCACTGTCACTCTTTGTAACAGCAACCGGGAATGCTGCACACACGCGTCACCGACTCGATACAGACCTGCGTGCGTTCAACACGCGTAGAACACGCCGTATGAAGCGGCTGTCCGTGAAATCTGCATTATATGCAGGTCTCGTCGAGAACATATTTTTTCGGGAGTGATGTATGGGATGGGCCAATCTATAAAATGGACATCGATGCGCGGTAGCACCAAATTTCGCAAATTTTTTGGCGACGAAAATGATAGGGAAGGCAAGGGGTGTCCTACTAATATCAGAAACGCGAAATTTTGTGATGTATGGATCCTTGTTCCTCTCTCACGCAAAAACTACTGAACGAATTTTGATGAGACGTTTACACATAAAAAACCCATTAAGAACCAAACTTACATTAGTTTCCTGGCCTTTAACATCTAAATACAGCACACGTCTGAAGCCACATCCTTCACACACCTGTACATAACTCTGTCGAGGAGTATCTCCACCGCCTTCTCAACGTTCTGGCCCGTCTTGGCGCTGGTCTCCAGATACGGCAGCTGGTAGTTCTTGGCGAACTCTCGCGCTCGATTCTGATTGACGATCCGTTTGTCCTGAAGATCGAATTTGTGGCCACAGAGGACGATGTCCGGGTCGTCACTTAGGCAGTGCATCTGAAAATGAAGATCGATGGCTGTATCAAGTTGTGGTTTTTAATATTTTACATTAGCATTGTCGGTAGGTACATGTTGGTACATGTAGGTACATGTTCGGTCGAAACGGCTATGTAAATAGTTTGTGTTTTCCGTCCAGTTCAGTGTAGCCGGCACGACCGAAGGGAACCACTGACGTGGCACCAAGTTCACCCGGTGTTATGGGCTGACATCACGGATGTTGTAGGTGATGTAGCCAACCGTGTCAGTTTCCATAAAAAAAATAAAAAAAATTTACATGATCAGTTCTTCCTGATGTTGTTTGTTGTTGTTGTTTGCTGCCCAGCCTCTTGGGAAGGCGGGTGGGCTCACTGAGACATCAAGACGGTCCGTTGTACGTCTCGTGTTCTTCCTGATGTCAGCCAATTACACCATGTTCCCGTTTTGGAATTACATCGGTGTCATGAGTTGTTGTAGTTGTTTGTGTCCATTGCATCCTCATATGTTATGACGTACGGATGTAAAAGGTAGACTCAAAGGTTGAATGTTTACAGCAAGGCATGGAGCGAGCCATGCTGGGAATATGGCTACGTGATACGGTGTGTAACGAGACAATCTGTCGATGCACCAAAGTATTGGACACCTGGTGGCTGCGCTCAAGTGGCAGGGCGCTGGGCACGTCAGCCGAGCGATGACTGTTGGAGTAACCGTGTCCTGCATTGGCGGCCTTTAAGAGGAAATTGGAGTGTGGTAAGATCACCCACCAGGTTGGACGACGATATAAAGTATGTCGGAAGAAAGGCAGCGGTTCCGTACCGCTGAGGGCCGGGAGTACTGGAGGAACATTGGAGAGGCATATGTCCAGCAGTGGACGTGTCCACACTAACCGACTGACTTGACACTGAATATTTGTTTCGGCAAATATTCATTCATTACAGTAGTACCACCAACTATGGTAAGGAAGAAGCAGAAATTTTGCTACATATTTATGTTAAGAAAATAGGTTTAACAATTTAAATTTCGAATTATACCGATTTGAAGTTCAATAATCTATTGATTAAATACGGGCTGACTTAGAACGTATTTGTTTATTAAAATAAGTAGCTTTGTTCATTATTGTTGACAAAGCAGGAATTATTTTCATATCATACATTTTTTTTTAATTATAAGCTCGAAGTATGTCGCTGAGGCACCCATGAGGTGTCTAACGGCGCCCATGGACATTCGGTCGTATGCGGGGGTTGCGAATGCCATTCCGATAGTACTGCAAGTACTTGGGGGGAAATATATCAGCAGGGAGATCGTTCCAGAGTTTACCGGTTCTGTAAAGGAAAGATCTGCAGAATCGATTGGTACGCGGTAAGTCCAGCGTATAGGGATGTAATCCCTGCCCAGTGCGCGTTGTACGGAGGTGGAAAGGGGACGGCAGATACTATACTGATATAAATTGTCCGAATACTTTGCTAAACGTGGTACATCGGTGTTGTGCTGTAATTTCCAAGAGTACTTACAGCACAACACCGATAACTCTACTCAGCCTGATTGTCGGGATACAGCGTGTGCTATGTATTAGTTCTGTATTTATGAAATACCTTTAACTGCTCTATCCAGTTCCTGACTTCGAGGAACGAGGCTTCGTTGGTCAAGTCGAACAGCAGGAGGAAGCCCATCGCGTCTCGGTAAAACGCTGTCGTTAGACTCCGGAATCTGAAGTCAATTTTACATAGAAATTTGTAAAACTTTCTTTTTATTATAATTTTTTATGTAATCCGGTACGGACGGCTGAGTCGGAGGGGCCAAAGCACATGCTCTGACCAGCCAATATCACCTCCGAGAAGGTAGGTGCTATACTGGAGACTTCCCTGGATTGCTGGCTATACTGAGCTAGAGAACACAACCGGGGCTGCTATGCAGCCATCTTACATCCAGTACGGTGGTACCAACCCTATAAGTCGCCTCCTACAATTTGAGCCTACCGCCTAATAAGGAGCAAGGAAAGGGACCTGCAGTTTTACACCGGTTCCGAACGGTGAAGCAGCAGGTGTAGGTATGCATGTAAAATTTTTCGTCAGAAAAAAATCATTGGTACACGCCGACCGGATTCGAACCACGGACCTCTCGCATTTAAAACCGATGCCCAAACCACTCAGACACCCGCCGCCGAAAATAATATACAACCATTTGATTAAATATGTAGTTATTTCACATAAAAGGAAGAACATTTTTTTTTATGCAGTTCAGTATACCTAGGTCCTTGAATGAAGAGGGCAGGCACAGGCTCCGATCAGACAATATCATCTCCGAGAAGGTGCCACGCTGAAGACATCCCTTTGAACTGCTTGCTATATACTGGAATAGAGGAGGCTGCTATGCGGCCACAATTCGCCCAGTATGGTGGTATCAACCCAATTGAACAATATGTACCATCTTTAGATTTTCTATCAGTTTCTTTGTTTGTCTGTCTGTGCGAACTAATTTGAATACTTTACATAATAAATCCCTTGCCTCTCACTAGATGGCCGACTTGGTCGGTACCACCGCACCGAACGTAAAATGACCAATAGCAGACACGGATGTATTCAACTCTAGCCCTGTATAGCCAGCAATCCAAAGGTAAGTCTCCGGTGCATCTAATTTCTGGGAGGCGATATGGGCTGGTCGAAGCATGTGCTTTGGCCCCTCTGACTCAGCCACCCATACCGGATTATAAACAAAAACCAAATATTTCAATAAAAGCACTTGACAAAAGACATTGTGAGATAAGAAAGCAAGGTTTAATAATAGGGCTTATCAGAGCGTGTTGGATAAATGAAAATGATTAATTAGATTACCTTTCCTGGGTACAAATAGCTGGACCGATCTTGGCGGATCACCACGCGCATGTACACTGGCATATCGGTGCGAAGGATACACTATACGAGTTAGGTGCGGGTGCGAGGGAGAACACTGATGAGCCCTGTGCGAGGGAGAGGCAATATGAGCACAGAGCGGGTGCGAGAGAGATATTAAGACGACTGCAGTGCAGGCCCCGGTGAAGCTGACGGGGGTAGCCCATTCCCCCTTTGCCTCATACTTTACCCCCAATCCGACCTAGTTTTGGTTTCTGCGTAGCGCCTGCTTGGCGACCCGCCAAGATCGGTCCCGCTATCTGTACTCGCGTAAATTCACTTCCGATGTATTAAACCTAAAACGGAACAACAAAATATGAATCCTAATAATGACCTTAAGAGGACACTGCAGACTTTTTTTTTATGTTATCCGGTATGGGTGGCTGAGTCGGAGGGGCCAAAGCGCATGCTCCGACTAGCCAATATCACCTCCGAGAAGGTAGGTGCCATACCGGAGACTTCCCTGGATTGCTGGCTATACTGGACTAGAGGAGAACACAACCGAGGCTGCTATGCGGCCATCTTACATCCAGTACGGTGGTACCAACCCACTCGGCTACAATTTGAGCCTACCACCTAATAAAGGGGCAAGGGAAGGGACCTACAGTTTTATACCGGTTCCGAACGGCGAACTAAACAAACACCTACACCGAATGGGCCTTAGCGACACAGGTGGTGTTGCAGGTTCTGTATAAAAGATGAAACGCCCATTACACATCCTTTGTGAATGTGAAGTGCTCATTCACAGTAGAAGTCATATTCTTGGGGGTTATATTTTTAACCCGTGTCAAATACAGGCACTCAACTCCAAGAATATAACTCGGTTTATAGCGGAAATCGGACTTGGGGGTGAGCTCTAAACTTTTGAGAGATCACAATAGATCTTCCAAGGTCGCAGCGCAGTGACAACACAGCTCAGGGGCCCTAACACTATAAATCATCATCATACCTTTCCTGGCCCGCCGTGTCCCATAGCTGCAAGTGCACTTTGTGGTTGCGTCCATTTAGATGGTAAACCTGCAATATTTAAGGTTTCAAATTAAAGTTAAAACAAATTATTCAATTAATTTCAACAAAGAAGACATTAAAATGTTTTCTTTTAGAATGCCCTTTTTACACGAAGCTTAAAGTAGGCCTATTCTTGGTCACAAGTCTGACGATACTCAACACACATACAACATGCTGTATGCTGACTATCTAGGTAAGCAGAGTAATTGGTGTTTGTGCTGCAGGTACTCTTGTAAATTACAGCACAGCACCGACCACCACATTTAACAAAGTTTTAGGACAAGATAACTATCAATCAGCAAGTAAGGCACGAAGACAGATACCGAAAATTCTATAAATTGAGTGGCAGTCAGGTTTAAATTCATTTTTTTTTATATAGGTAGTAGGTATAGGATGGAGTTCGAAAATTTAATTATATATTGTATTGTTTTTTTTTCTTCGTGTTCTATCTGCAAGCAGCAACCATAGTGGCCTTTATCAGATGTCTGGTATGTTTTATGTCCGAGGGATGCTGCACACTCATTAGAATGCAACATCATAATCATTTCATCACTTTATGTAGCAGTGATTGGTTTTATGTGTTTCAACCGTGAAACCTGATTTGCAGTTTCCAACAAATCCAATGCCAGGCAGTTGACATGACTCTGGAGACGACTTTTATATGATAGTGCTCTTTTCTCTATTTCCTCTTTGATGGTCGGCACCTCAAGGTACTCGTGAATCTCCTCGTTCCTGGCGAACCAAGGTGCATTGTACCAATTGTATTGTAGAAAACAAAAACTCAGAGGGGGTAGGGGTAAATCAATACATCCCCCTAGAGTCCCCAGTATATAAAGCCACCTCCATAATATATCTATCTTGATATACTGGACAGATGACGTAAAAAAGGTAGCCGGGAGTAGATGGATGAGAAGAGCGGAAGACCGTGTGTGGTGGCGTGCCTTGGGAGAGGCATATGCCTAGCAGTGGACCAATACAGGCTGACGATGATGATAATGATGATACTTACAATAGTTTTTTCCCTAAAGTCAATGCCAACCGTGGAAATGAACTGGGCGTGAAAGGAGCCGTCTGTGTACTTGTAAAGGAAGCTGGTCTTGCCGACGCCAGAGTCTCCGACGCAGAGCAGTTTCACCAGATAGTCATAGTCCATCGTCACCGGCGACCCCGAGGACGCATCGTGAGCCGTGATGGACATTCGCTGTTGGCACATACAATTATTGTATATAACGATGCACTGTCCTTAATCACCAAGACATAATATTATGTTGATGGAACGAACAATAATCAATCTAGCTATAATATTATAGATGGTTGACCCACCAGTTGCTAAGGGTCTCACACACGAATAAACACAACACCCCACCAATAAATCCCTGTCTTTGGTCAGAAATTCCTCGAGCGGCTGTTGTTAATAACGAAGCAGGAAGCTGTAGGTACAGAAATACAGAACGACTTTGAGGTTTAAGTTACTCTACGGTAAGTAAGTAGTATCATATTATTCTTTGCTATGAACTGTGCAACTTGCAATACCTAGTAAGTAAGTAATATTTTCATTCAATTCAATAGAAAAGAAGTTTTGATTGGCTTTGCTTGCTGCGCGCGCAGACTGCAGACAGACAAATCGTCCGTCATCGCTGTCAATGTCAAACAGATGTGTTTTTTTATTTTTTTTTTATTTTTTAGATTAATTCGTCTCCTCCCGGAACAGGCAAAACTCATTAGAGTATACAGCCATTTCTGTTGTAGCTTCTGTTGTATAAATTCTCGCACCGCGATGGGTTTATCTCTGTTCGGGATAGGCAACGGTCACCTTATCAACCCTACAGCTTCGTCTAGTCTATAGCGGAGCGCCATAAACTATTGTACCATAAACACATTTTCAAAATTTAGAACTAAACCAGTTCAACTAGCTATAACGTGACTTTGGTGCAATTGGGCCTAAGAATTATATGTCAATGTTTTTGATTATCTTAGTACATTTTGGCCAAGCAAAAGTAGCTACTTAAAAGAATAATAATTATAAAAAGTATAATGTTAGCAATTTAAGACCTAAGTAAAAAAACATTAAAACATAACCCTAACGAACGGCCGATTTATGATATCAAAAGTTCACTAAATCTTATAAACTCCAAACTTACGAAATGATATTTAATGACTTTTAGGGTCGTTCCGCCATTTCGTTCAAACTTGCATGTTTTGGCGGAATTTTTATTTTTTTATTTTCTGAAATATATTTATGTATATATGTGTTCCTGTACTTATTAGATGTAGTAACATAAGAGAGGCATCTATGTACAACTTTTAGTTTTGGAGAAAATTGATGGAAGGTAATGAAGGTGTGGATGGTAATGAAAAACACCTGGATGGTAATTTATGCGGTTGGATGGTAATGAAGCATGCTAGTATGTCTTAGTGAAATTTGCTTGATTATATTATTATTATTATGATAATGATAAAGATATCATTATTTAGCTGATGGTAGTAAATGTTAACGATTATCAAAAGTTCGACACTATTAACATCAAAATTTTAGCTAAGTAATTTATAATTCATAGTGTAAAAGTTTTAACTGAAATAACAAATCCCCTTTCCACCTTCGTACCACGCGCACTGGGCAGGGATTGCATCCCTACACGCTGGACTTACCGCGGATGCGTACCAATCGATTCTGCAGATCATTCCTCTACAGAACCGGTAAACTCTGGAACGCTCTCCCTGCCCATATATTTCCTCCCAAGTACAGTCTCGGGTCCTTCAAGAGGGTTGTGAATGGGCACCTGTCAGGCCGGCATGGCATTCGCAACCTCCGCATACGACCGAATGTCCATGGGCGTCGTTAGACACCTTATGGGTGGCTCGGCGCCATATGTCGGGCTTTAAATAAAGCAAAATATTTCGTGTTTTCCGTCGAGTTCAGTGTAGCCGACACGATGAAAGGAAAGTACTATCAGGGCACCTAGTTCACCAAGGTGTTATGGGCTGACATCACGGATGTTGTAGGCGATGTAAACATGTCAGTGTTCACAAAAAAAATTGTGTGCACGTAGTAAGTAGTACATAAATAATAAAAATCCAATAAAACTGGATTTTTAATTCTATTTGGCACCTATAAAACAACTATACTCTTACATATCACTGAATTGAACCGGCTACACTTAACTGGTCAAAAACATGAACAATTTTCATAGCATTTCGACCGAACTTCAGTCAGTGCGTTGGTGCCGACCCGGTCGGGTTAAACCCCGTACTCCAGTATACGTTATGTAGATACTTTACGTGCCAAATAGAATTAAAAGTCCAGTTTTATTGGATTTTTATTATTTATGTACTACTTACTACGTGCACACAATTTTTTTTGTGAACACTGACATGTTTACATCGCCTACAGCATCCGCGATGTCAGCCCATAACACCTTGGTGAACTAGGTGCCCTGATAGTAATTTCCTTTCATCGTGTCGGCTACACTGAACTCGACGGAAAACACGAAATATTTTGCTTTATATAAAGCCCGACATATGGCGCCAAGCCATCCATAAGGTGTCCAACGATGACCATGGACATTCGGACGTTTACATAGCCGTTTGGACCAACGTTTCATTCAGTGCTGCGGTGGTACCAACACGGGCGGGATATAACCTACCACCCAGTTAGGTAGGAGGGAAGGAAAATCAAGTAAACATTTCATTACCATCCGAACCCCTTCATTACCGTCCGGCAAACATTTTGAGGGTAAAGGAGGGTAATGAAAAGGAGGGTAATGAAATTTTGATGTATTTCTTCAATTGCTCCCTTATTACTGATATTACAAATTTATTATATTAATTAACGAGTATTCTGACTAAAATCTGATGCATTAGGATTTAAATGAAATTTTTATATCGTGTACTTATGTTAAAAAAAGCCGGAAGGTAATGATGCCTGGACGGTGACAAAGTAGTTGATGAGCACGAAGATCGTGAGTATTTTCTTTCCCAGCGACGCTCGTCCTCTCCTGTCTAGATCCAGGGACACAATGAGGAGCGTTCGACGTGCGGAGCGTAGAGCGAAGGCTAAAGTCGGGTCACACACTGTCTAATTTGTAATACCAGTTCCGCGGAAGGTAATGACGTTTTTCCACGGACAAAAATGAAATATGAATTCTTTTTATGATATAATGGCTCTAAAAATAAATGAATCCCAAAGAAACATGCGTTATTAGTTACACTATAGGTGGGTTTATTAATATACTCATTTTACTTGAAGAAACTAAAAAAAAAAATTATACTAAATACTGATCCTTCGTTTGGAAGAGGATAGGAATGAGAATTTTGAAGGTTTTTATTTTTTTTTATTTAATTGAATGGACAAATGTCTGATTCGTTAAATACTACTTTTTCCTTTCATCTAAACCTATATATTTCAATAAAATCATTTTAAAAAACATACATTTTCACACGCTTTTATTGCGCGGGAATGCAATTTGAACGAAATGGCGGAACGACCCTTTACCTCTATACCATCGGTATGTAACTTTGCCTGTACGACCCTAGCCATTCCGTAATAGGAACTAAGGATGAAAGAACCAAAAAACACAACACAACACAGGACCTACTTGCTAATACGGAATGTTTCCCATCCATATATACGAATTTATTTTAGAACCATTGAAGACAATAGAATTAAAAAAAAAACAATTATAATAACAGACAAGGCTGCATGGTATATTACCTTTGCCTATCCCAAAAAAGGAATAAAAAGAAAAAAATAAGCCAAAAGTCAAACATAAAAAAAAAAAAAAAATGGCGGACGGCGGAAGTATGTCCCGTCGTCGTTGTAATTAAAAAAATATATTTTTGTCGTTCTCGCGGGCCGAGAATTTATACAACAGACGTTAAAGCTACAAAAGAAATGGCTGTATACTCTAATGAGTTTTGCCTGTTTCGGGAGGAGACGAATTAAATAAAAAAAATAAAAAAACAAAAGTCAAACAAAACGTCAAAATAAAGAAGACAAATTATTCTATTTTGAACTTTTCATGACTACAAAATAATTAAAAGTTGGAAAGAAAGAAGATTGACTAATGACTACTAATGATAAGAAGCCACCAGCAGTTAATATCGAATACTGGTTAGTGCAAAGAATATAATACTAGAGCACATAACTGTACGTGACGCCTAAAAAATAACCTGTAATCTAAACAGTGAAAATGTTCTAACAACCCGTCTCTTTCAATGCAGCAGTCTATGTGACTACGGAGGACACTGCCTGGCGTTGGCAAAGCTCATTAAGGCCACCACGCCGGAAGCTTCAATAGTCTGCAAGCGTGGGAGGCAGGGTAAGTCCAATTAACTGGCGTGTTGCATTTCAACGTCATAAAGGTACCTATAAAAGTTCATACAATTTCATAGTAAAAATGTTTTCACTTTGCGTCATGAATTGCTGCACCTGTCATAAATCAGCACACACATGTCTAGGCAGTGGCAAACATTTTTGTAAAGTAGACTAATTGTACCAACATTGAAAAAATTTCCAGTGAAGTTTTTGTCAGTTCTTCTTTGCTGTGATAATCAAACTGGCGGAATGTTACAATGTAAATATGACAAATCTGAGCGCAGTGTACTGCCATTAGATGCTAAATAAACAATAAACTTCCAGGTGTTTATGGTGCGCCGACCTTGACATAAAATCAAGATATTTCGTAAAATATTATGCAATGAAACTAGATCAATAAAGTCTTGACACATAAAGCCAATGAAATTACTCACAAAACGATGTGAAAGAAATGAGTTAAATTGTGACACTTGAATCCAATTCCACAAATATAAAAAGAACAAGAAATCTGGTGACAAAAATGCTTGTCGTTTTCCCGTCAGAATATATATTTTTTCTGTTTGAGTGCAGTCATTTGTGTTTGATGTAAATGGAAGGGTTTAATTTACACAATATCTTTAGAAATTATAGCCTATGTGCTATGTGCTATTCTGATGTATAAACTATAGTAATGTATCTAAATTTCCATGTATGAAATTGTGTGCAACATATTAACAGCAATATTAATGAATACTTTTATTTCCAGGGTCATTCGAAGTTACCGTCAATGAGAACCTCATATACTCAAAACTGAAGACGATGGCTCTGCCCGACTATGATGAAGTGAATCAGGTTGTATCGGATGCTGCCACCGGAGGAGAGATTCGGCAGATTATGAAGCAGCAACCCATAGAATGTGCCGTTTCATAGGGCGCAGAACTTGTATCATAGTATTTATTTTGTAATTTTGGTTGTACAGTTCAAATCTTTTAAAATGAATATACCAAAGATATTCCGCATTATTTATTTATATACCTATAGAAAAATGTGCACAAGAATGGCCAGACTGAAATAAACATTTCAATACTTCTATATCCTGCTTCGCATAACTCATCTGCGGTGAATTTAGCCATTGGAATTATCATAATCTGCCACTGGCTTAACTCTAATTTTGTATCAAGTCGATTATAGAGGAACACATGGAAACAAATCAAAGATTTTGAAAACATGTCTTTTAATATTCAGTGCAATAAATACGCTGTAGTATAAAACAACTTTAAAACAGTAAAAATTATCATTAGGTGAACAAGACAGGCAGCTCTTAATATGCTGAGTTCTTTAAAACTTAACCCTTTCGGCGCCAGGCCCGCCAGGACCCAGTCATGCGCCCAGGCCAAGGCTTTACGAAACCTCCACCGGTACTATTACTACAATAAACTACAATTAAACCTATTTATATGAAAGCACTTTTCTAAATCACATATGTGTGCGCCTGGCCTCACAGAATGACTAATAGGCGCGCACAAATATGTGCGCCTGGCGCCACCTATTTATGAAAGCACTTTTTCTAAATCACATATGTGTATGCCTGGCCTCACAAAATGACTATAGGCGCACACAAATATGTGCGACTGGCGCCGAAAGGGTTAATGTGTATTTAATTTCTAGCAGGTGCAGCTGGGATTACATAATGTGAACTTAGGACTCAATATACATCATATCATATTATAACAAACAAGTGAGGAACGGGTAACGGGAACATGCAGTCCACGAACAACCGCTAAAGCTGCATTGGCACAGAGTCGATCGGCCGTCCCTATCTTAGGACTACGGTAAACATGAGTGCTACCCACTAACTAGTTTTATTTATTTGTTCACTTGTATAATTTCGATAGTTGGTATTACCTATTTTTGAATATGTCAAAAATTCCAGTTCTATTTTAATGCAAAGAACTGACAAACTTTGCAAGTCAATGTTTACTATTTATTAAAGTTACTTACAAATAATTTAATCCATACTACCACTTACAAAACCATTATTTAAAGCATAATGTTGAATATTGTAATTTTTGATTTTTTTTTATATGTTAGAAGCATGCATTCCCTTTATATTTCTTCACTAGATAATAAATGAAAAGCAGAAAATGAAGAGAAAAATACTTCCCGACCAAGATTCGAACCTGGAACTCCGGCTTGAGCCGCCAGCGTGTTTCATTTCGCCATCCGGTCGATTGCGAGATGAACCGCGCTCTCTAAATGTTGAACATTTGCATTTTCTATAGTAGGTATGACACAATCTCCTGTGTTCAGTCAACTTGCATGATTCCATATTGAATCTCACCTGTCAGTTCAAGTCGGAGTTCCTAGTTCGAATCCAGCATGATTCCATATTGAATCTCACCTGTCAGTTCAATTCGGAGTTCCTGGTTCGAATCCTGGTCGGGAAATATTTTTTCTCTTCATTTTCGGCTTTGCAATCTAATATCTAATGAAGTAATAGTGAATACTTAAAGTCTGGCCCGTCTGTTTTTTCATTACCTACATCTGGTGTATAAGTAATGCCATCGTAAAGTTTGATATGATGATATCACCTTATTCTTGATGAACTCTACCACTAGATTGTGAAGTGTAACATGAACATAACAATGTTCTTTCATATTGTCATATTTCCATTTACGTCTTACAATAATAATGCATCCTACAGAATATGGATAGGTAGAGAGAGGGAGGCCGAGAGCGGGACTGGTGTTTCCCCGCGTCCTAGTCAACGCAGACTAGCTGACGAGAGCTTGATGCGAGCCGAAATGTGAAGCATGCGCGGGAGTGGCCACTCGCTAGTCCCGACCTTGATTAACGCCCTCCCCTACTGCCGATGGGCCTGGATATGTTCGGTTAGGCCATCGCAAGCTTAGTTCCACACCTTCCTTTCCAATGTCTATCTTATTAAGACTGCATACAAGGTAAAGTTCCGTTCTTTCTGAGATAGTCTTTTTGAAAGTACAATTAGTTTAACTTAGGTAAAGTCACTGAATTTACTTGACGTTACTTGACCAAAGTAAGGTAAGTCACAGGCATTGATTCGCACTGAAGTAGATTAAAATATCAATATAGTTACTATGGTTCTGGCATAGCCAGAAATGGCTAAAGCCTTAAACAAAGTAAAGATTTTAAAAAAATATTTATTCGTCAGTTATATATTTACCTCGTTAACTTTTTACCATTTGTTCCAATTCATAATTTTGCAATAACAAAATCAAAACAATATTTTCACTTACGCTACAAATTATTGTGCGATGCATTTTACTTCAACTATAAATTAAAAACAGTGTGTTGCTATCTCGCTTGCACCTGTGGAATTTGCACCGTTTTGCTTATCTTGGGCTTTGTAAGTAACATTTTTAAATACTAATATCAGAATCGGAAGTTATTTCTACAGGAAGATTACAACTAATGAGTCGGTTTTTGGATCCATCGACAGTTCCGGCATAACTCAGGTAAATGCCGAAGCGCATTTTGCCTGCAAATGCTTCAGAAATGGTTCGTAAGGGCTCCACTGTTTTCTCTCCGGTCGCTTGATTTATGCAGACCATCTGACATCGGGAGCACGGTCCTTCCACCTGGAAAGAGGGATTAAGTTTAGTGTTCCACCACCTAACGAAACCTTAGAGAGAACCTGTTTTAACTAATATTAAGATACGGGGTATCTCAGATCGACCGATTGGGAGTAAGAGTTTCGAGTGCTGCCAAAGCTAAATGGTAGCATGAATTTGGAACGCTTGGACAGTTGCGGGACGGTGTTTGCAACACTGAAAACCAAATTTTTAGGTTGCTAAATCGCAGCTTATAATACTTTTAAGAATTTATAATGAAGGGTCCCTGCTAGCTTGACTGAACCCTAAAAAAGGTTTGTTTATCCAATTGGATCCCTCTCTACCTATAATAGACATGCGTAATTCCCTTCAGGTGATGCTTATGTATTGTTTAAATACCTTTCATGGGTCCCTTCGAACTCTATAGAATCGTAACTAAATAAGTTACGGTAATTTATAGTTAATAAGATTCCTTACCTTAAACTTGTGATTCCCGATCACAACTTTAGTCCACTCACGTTCTACCAACTCCACCCCGGCGTCCATAATTATATTACCTCTGAATCTGTCAACAAATCCTTCCATTTCTTTTTCAAAATACGCATCCTCTATTTTATCTGCCAACCATCTCACCGTAGCCTTGTTTATTAGAAGATACTGAGCTTGGTTACTGAGCGAGAGAAGTTTCTGGTCTTCGATATTATTCTTAGATTTTTGGGTTCTCTGATTGCTGTCACATTGTTTGATCAGTCTGAGAAAGGATATTTCGAGAGCTTCCGATATCCAATCGCCAACTGTTTCTCCACAGTCATAGCCTTGGATGTTGTCATTGCAAACTTTACTCTGACAAAACGACACTTGCGTTCCTGGTCTTTTGAAATTCATGTCAAGTGGGACTGAGATTGATGGCATTCCTGAAAAAATGTTTTACATTGTTATTTGATGGAAATTGGTCACATTTTAATTCAATTAAAATTACAAATATGTTGCCAAATATAAGCTAACTAACCATTTGACTTGCGGAAGGGCGGATCGGCCCCCTGAAAATCAGCTTCGAAAAATATTGCCAATAGGGACTTCAATGAATGGTTCTTAATAAAACGAGTGTGAATGGCGGGTGCATGGATAAAAAACCTTGCCTTCCCCATAGAACACACAGTACAAATATTCAGAGAAAAAAATTATTTTGATGGCTGTCAATTATATGCGGTGAAAATGGCATGGAAGCCAAGGGGGGTAAGCATATTTAAAAATTACAGTAAGATTTAGACCAGCAGATTTAGAAGACCAGCCTTTTGCCGGATTTAATACAGTCAGCTTTATCACGCACAAGAACTGCAATGAACATATTTTGTTTTGAAGAAGGAATAAACACCATGATAGACGCTTCAACTACAAATAAAGACCGGATACCGAAACTATGATAGTGGGAACAGGATGGGTAATAGCACTGTGATTGCCGGTGGAAACAGGTGTGAACATAGCACACAGCGTACCCCCACCCTGTTCACATGGGTGAGTTTCGGTGCGCGGCTTACATACCAACTAAAATGGTTTATTAACGAAAAACTAACCTGGGAAGGTTAAAACTAGCAGTCTTCTATCGAAATCAAAAGTCGGGCGGATCATACACATTCGAGTGGTCTGTTTCTGCGTCAAGCAAGTCCCGTTGTCTCTTATGATCATCCATTCTCTATCGTACTCCAAGCCCTTTTCTCCAATCCTCCAGCTTTTATCAGGTTTGTATGCTCCGCAGGATTTTATAGGAAATATTGCTATTTCTTCTAATCTTCCAAAACCTATCTCATGGTTTGTCTCCCAATCGTAATATCCATTTTTCAGGTTCCTGTAACCATTGGCATTGATGGTGTCCACAGTGTAAATATCCTTTACAAGCGTGCTCCCATTATGGAATCCATTGATGCAGCTTCTGTCGGGTGTGACAGCGTCGGCTTGGACGAAACACTTGGAAATCATTGCCATCAGTTCATCCACATCCTTATAGGTGTTGTAATATCCGAATGATACACGAACACAACCTGTGGGCAATCCTAGATACAGATCGTTTTCATCTCCGCAGATGTGGCCAGCGTTGTACATCTCTTTGATGTCTGCAATGGATAAGTTGAGATGCCTTTGACAGGAGCCAGTGTTGCAGAAACATCCAGTTCGTACGCTGATGTTGAAGAGGTTTGCCATGTGTTGAAACTGAAACAGACAAATTAAGCTGTTCAGATAGAGATCAGCTATACTTTGTATGTGTAGTTCGGTGGTTCGTGGCCAGTACTTGAATGTGTGGCCGCTCGACCGTTGGAGGCTGGTGCCGTGGTTCGGATTCCACGTAAAACTGTAGGTCCCTTCCCTTCTTACCTTACTAGGTGGTAGGGTTTATCCCGGCCGGATTGATACCACCTGAATAAAAGTTCGGTTGAAACGACTATGTAAACAGTTTGTGTTTCCGGTCCAGTGCAGTAGCCTGCACGACCGAAGGGAAGCACTCACATGGCTCCTAGTTCACCAAGGTGTTATGGGCTGACATCACGGATGTAATAGGTGATGTAGCCTACAGTTGACACTCTATTAAAAAAACGATAACCCAAACTTCTAAACCACCGGCCCAATTATACCTCAAGAATTAGAACTCACCTCAGCATATCCGATACACCTCCCATCAGATCTCAATAGATTAAATGCAACGATAGCACCTTGCTCTTTGCCATTTTCATAAACGGAGTCCGCATACACAACGGCAGCTTGTGAACCGTTCGGATGCCTCAGCCTCTTCAGCTGTTCAAACAAATCTTTGGCCAAATAAAACGTGTGGTACGATATCGTTTCCATGACGTCATCGTTGACTACTCTCGGAATTATACGGTTCAGGGTGTCGAAACAATGCTTGAGTGATATTATGGACAGGAATGATGTTGTGCCGTCCTCGAAACTGTAAAAAATAAAGCAATATATTACTTTTTAGGTTTCCTTATCCCGTACGGAAGCCTATTACTAAGCCTACGCCGTCTGTCTGTCCGTCCGTCCGTCTGTCCGTGCTGTATCTTTGGAACCGTAATAGGTAGCCAGTTGAAATTTTCACAGAATATGTGTTATTATGGTGAATATAACAACAAATAATAAAATATAGAAAAGGTCATAAATTAAAGGGGGTCCCCATAAAATTTTTTTTTCAAAGTATTTTTTTTTGTGGTGCCCAGGTCCTACTCGCACTTGGCTGGATTTTTATGTAATCCGGTATGGGTGGCTGAGTTTGAGGGGCCAGAGCACATGCTCTGATCAGCTAATATCACTTCCGGGAAGTTGCTATACCTGAGACTTCCCTGTGGTTTTGAAATGTTTCACTCATGGAAAAATTCCAGCAAAACAAGAAAAAATTGGTTGTCTGTAAAGTCGGTTTACGGACGATAGTTTTACGTGATGACGTGGAATAATCGTAGTACATAGATCAAAGATCAGTAATTTCTATTTCCAGTAGAAAGATTAATCATCTTGTGACTGGCCATCAAAACTTCTGTTGTCTGATCTTGACAGTTTTACTTCTTAAGATGTTTCCATGGTAACTTTGAATATCAACGTGACACGCTTTCGTGCGTGCAGCCGGTGCTCATCAATTTATAAGACGTGACGTCATCACGTCAAAAATTAACTTTGAGAATGTGCAGAGGTATGAATGAGGTAAAAGGCGAATCGGTGTTCGGTCCTCAGGCTCCACATGTAGCTGCAGCTGATGTTGTGTGGGCGCTGTGAGCTAATTGTATATAATACATATATACAAAGCGTAGAAAGTATTTCAACAGTGTGTTATAGAAATGTATACGATTTGATGTTTTGGTCGTAAGCATCATCTCACGGGGTGATTATGAATCATTCTGATGGTTATGTCGCTAAGCGTTGTACTTAGGTTTATTATCAATCTTCTTTATTGTGGGATAGGTGCCGCTATCACCACAGTATGGTAGCAGAGTGTAGTTCACATGTTTTTTTTATTGAAAGCGCAACATTTGGGTCTAACAACACCCATAGACATTCGGTCATATGCGGGGTTGCGAATGTCATGCTGGTCTGACAGGTGTAGGTATTTAATCTCAGAGCAATTTTTTATAGACGTATTTTTTATTTATGCATTTGTGGTAGCAAGAGTTCAAAATGAAAAAAAAAATAACAAAATGTTATTATAACCGCCTGTGCACGGACTGACAGGCAGAAAAGACAAGACAGCCTTCGATAGCGTTCAATTGAAGGTCGCGTTAGTATTTCTAAATGCCAAGTCATGCATAATACGTAAAGTGATATGTGTGTACAGCGTTATTGCTTTATTTCCTTGTATTCTTGTGTATCAAACTTTGATTGAGTTCATAATATCCCTTCTTACCTTACTAGGTGGTAGGGTTTATCCCGGCTGGGTTGGTACCAACGCACTGAACGAAACGTCTGGTCGAAACGGCTATTTTATTTTTTATTAACATTTATTTATTTATTTTAAACACTGACAGCTGACAGCTGGTGCGTGTATTCTGTTTTTTAATTTATGAGTGCACTTGTATTGTTTTTAAGTATTTTTGTTTGTTTGTTTTTTGTTTTGTTTTTTTTTTTTGTCTAAATGGTTTTTTAAAGAATTAACCGAGGGGGCGCTGACGGTGTCCTCAGATAATTTGTTCAAGACTCTTACGACACGGTGCGCCAAAAATGCTTCCTGGGGTTTGTTCTATGTGTGGGCCATTTTAGTTTTAATGAGTGACCGCGAAGACGTTCTTCAGTGCTCCTTTCGTACATTGACTGTAGACTTGGTACATCGTAGCATTCTTTTAGGATTTTATAGGTTTCTATAATGTCTTCTTTCCTCAAGAGTTGTTAATCCCAGTGCCTGTAAGCGATCTTCATATGTTTTATTTTTAATTGATGATACCATCTTTGTTGCTCGTCGCTGTACTCTCTCTAGTAGCTCAATATGTTTTTTAAAATATGGACTCCAAATTTGGTAGCCATATTCAAGTCTTATATATGTCTTGTAGAGTTTCACTGTGTTAATAGTTTGTGTTTTTCGTCCAGTTCAGGGTAGCCGACATGAAATGAAGGGAAGCGGAAGCACTCACGTGGCACCTAAGTTCACCCGGTGTTATGGGCTGACATCACGGATGTTTTAGGTGATGTAGCCAACCGTCAGCTTCCATTAAAAAAAATAATAATAGTAAAATTACTATTTAATCACATGTTCAGGTAAAATAAATACCAAATATTAATCCACTTACCGTTGACAAATATCTTTTCTCCTCACATGAAAATCTTCCTCGCTTATCACCACATCCACCGTTCCGCCACCGAAATAAGTCTTCTGATTTAAAATTACAGAACTGCTATTCCTCACCAAGAGCGCACCCAGACCGGTTGGAAAGCCAAATAATTTGTAGAACGAAACGCACAGGAAGTCCGGCTCATGTACCGATAGGTCCAATTTGTTTGACGAAAGATAGCACGCTGCATCTAACATTACGAACCAATTTTTGTAACTTTTTCCAACTGTTTTGTTTGTATGACCGTTCAGGTATCCAATTTTAGCATTGGCGATCGATTGTAACGGATATTTGAATCCGTTGAAATTATTTTGTGCAGGGAAAACAAATAAAGCATTTTCATTAATATTTTTGTCATCTTTCGATGGTTTCATTTTGAGAAGCTCGTTATGTGTTATACTTGCGATATTAGCTCTTCTCTCCCGTGCTATTTCTCTGATTCCGAGTACAGATGTGTGGTTGTCGGCTAAATATAAAAATGCGCCTTTCTTATCAGACGAATTTTTCACACCGTCGTTGAAATTAAATGCCTCAGCAACCAATTTTAAAGCAGCGGTGCTGCCAGAAGTGAAAACGACAGAGTATGTAGCCGCATCTGTATTGAAATGTTTTAATACTTCAAACCGCACTTGGTCTATGCAGTCTGCGGTGAATTTGTCAGTATGTGGGTTCATGTAGACATTGTTGAGGAGATCTTCGTTGATAGACAGCATTTGACTTTTTGGGTACATTGCAGCTCCAGCATGGTCTAGGTAGTATCTACCTGAAAGCCAAAAACAATTTACTGAATTTCAATGAACAAAGATTACAAATAAATTAATTTTATTTTTCATACCATTTTCACTGAGCGAAAATTTGCAAATTTTGGCGCACCCGTGCTTAAACTCACATATTTCGTAAAGTAATGAAGTCGGAGCATTGACCTCTATGGGCTCTTGACAGCTAATGAAGTTTAACACAAAACGGTATACAAGTAAGGATTCACTTATTTAGAAGGATATACAAATTTTTTGAACTCCAGGAAAAACAAAACACACCTGACTTTTTTTTTCAGAATTTTTCTAACCTAAAATTGCCGAATTACCCTATGCAATTTATATATCGACCTGTAGATCATGAATGTAACTACTCAAATAACATATTCTAAATAACTTTAGAATAGAAACCAGTTTACCTTCCTGCCAGAGATTATGTAGTCATAAAAAAAAAAATAGACCGCAGTCAAAATAATTGCTTTCTCAAGACCTGGAAATACTGTCGACGTCAACCAAAATGTATCAGGAAATATTTTGAAAATGTTTTCTATAGGAAATGCAAGGTTTTTATACAGCCCAGCATTTTCACTCATTCTAATAAGGAACATTCATAGAAATCACATATTGTGATTTATGTTTTTGGGGCCGACCGACCCTTTCCGAAGTCAAAGGTAAACAAATTTTACTGCGGAAAAGGTTTTTTTTTTTTTTTTTTTTTATGGAACCTGACACGGTTGGCTACATCACCTACAACATCCGTGATGTCAGCCCATAACACAGGGTGAACTAGGTGCCATGTCAGTGCTTCCCTTCATTTCATGTCGGCTACACTAAACTGGACGGAAAACACGAACTATTTACATAGCCGTTTCGACCGACGTTTCGTTCAGTGCGGTGGTACCAACCCGGCCGGGATAAACCCTACCACCTAGTAAGGTAAGAAGGGAAGGGACCTACAGTTTAACGTGGAATCCGAACCACGGTCAGCCTCCAACGGTCAAGCGGTCACCCATCCAAACACTGACCGCGCTCAGCGTTGCTTAATAACAGTTGACTAACCAACCGCGCCACTGAGCTACCGAGGCTGACGAATTTTCTTATCCCTTAGTCGACTTTTACGACATGCGACGGGGAGAGATGCAGTGGGGCTATTCTTTTTAAGTACCGACCCCACACGGTACAAAGGTAAATGAAAACAGTTTTATAGACTGTAGGTATACTGAGCCCTGTCCACGGCCGCCAGGAAAGGACACGATTACTCCAACGGTCGTCGTCTCTTAGGCTGACGTGCCCAGCCCGCTGCCACTTGAGCTTAGGTGTGGGAAGACCACCCGCCAGGTGGGACGGCAACATCAAGTAGGTAAGTCGGTGGAAAGTGGTAGTTCCGTACCGCTGAAGGCCGGGACTTGAGGAATATTGGAGAGGTGTATGCCCAGCAGTGGATGCATACACGCTGACTGAATGACTACTGTTTGATATACATAATCCGGTTGTATGTAGTCAGATGACTGATTAATTATGTTATTAAATGCGTTATTTACTTAGGTACCTACATAATGTACCTTAAGTAGTTTTTATTGTAATAATTTGGAAGTGTAATACGAACACTGTATAACTATCAGATAATGAGGCAATTAAAACAGCATTAATTGTCGGCCTCTTCAGTTTTTTTAGACTCACAATTTACTATTTACCTATGTAGGTACCTACCTACTACGTCGGTAAAAAGTACTTACCGCGAAGGCGTTCGAAATCCAAAAGAATCTTATTCATTTCACCATCGCTGATGATTCTGCTAAGTTGAGCCATGATGAAAGAGCACAATAATTATGTAGCTGAAGAGTACATAAAGCTGAAACTGTCCGCCTGAAAATATGTTTTGCGAAACTAAGCTCGTATGAATGAGCGACTGCACTGCACGCACGCATGCACGTAGCGCTCGAGCGAGACTGATGGTTCAACTTCACTTTCTGCGCTGGGAGCCGCAGTAGATAACCGCGAGCTGATGAAATCATTTCGCGATTATTTGTTGAAATGGAATTGTATTGTAAATAACCTTCGTTTGTAATAACATAGATTATTTATTTACATTTTCCGTTCGTGTTCGTTCGTTGTTGGATGGAAGAAAATTAATGACGTCCGCGGTTTAGTTTAGTTCAAGTTTGACAGTGACAGAGACTGCTGTCAAACTTATGAAAATGTTTCAAGCTCTATCCTTATTTATTCCTTTAAGTAAGAAGGGTTGAACCAAGAACATTTGGTTGAACGTTGTTTTTTTTTATCCCTTTTAACTTTATGCTTTCCTCAGTGTGCGTATTTTCGTTTTTAACTTACAGTAATCTTCGTTCCCGGAAATCCCGGAATTAATATCACAGGTATTAATTGTAGGTAATTTATGTTAGCAGATTGTTTCAAAATAAAGGTCCTTTCGATTTTCACATTTATTTATACCTGTGTTTATCAAGGGGATTCTGATTGTGGCAAAAACTTTACTAGGTTACTTTAGACGAAAGGGCAATCTTACTCACCCTTCCTTCGGTGCGCCACCTGAAAGCCATTGTCGTGCCTGCTGTTCCTGCGATCCTGCGGAACCACTCCTTGAAGTGATAAATAAATGATGTTTTGGTGGTTAAAAAAAAACCTAACCTAACCTAATTTTGAGGCGGTGAATGTCGTTTTTGTTACGTTTGTATTTCCGAAAATAAAGCTTTTAAGCGGTTATAAAAAAAACTAAACACCCTAAAAAAATTTTAACACCCTAACATTGCTTAAAAGAAAAAAAAAGAAAAAGATTTTGTGGGATTCGAACCCATGGTCCAAAAAATGCAAACCCTACACGCTTACCACTGAGCAAACAAGTTACTTAACCGACCAAACGAATATCGGCTTCTATTGGTTCGCTCCGGGCGAAGGAGTAGGAGTGAAGGAACAGCAGGCACGACAAAGGCTTTCAGGTGTCGTACGGCCCTTCCTTCACCCAGTAGGTATTATTATAGATTCTTTGGTATTAGCTAGACTAGAACCTTGGAGGAAATAGGCTAGATTCTAGCCTATTCCCATGTCTTCTCCTGTTGCGGTGCCTTTCATCGAGCGCAAGTCAAGTAGTTCCTCGATGACTACATAGTTATTATTGGTTACTCCCCTGACAAAAATTGCCAACTGCGCTGTATCTGAAATGTCTGTACTTTCATCGAGCGCGAAACTGTAAAACACGCATTCTTCTAATTTTTTTTTCAGTGTTATTTCAATGTCTTTTGACATATCATCAACTCTTCGTGCTATGGTTTGATGTGTTATGCTTGTATTTTTAACCGACTTCAAAAAAGAAGGAGGTTCTATGTTGGGCTGTATGTATTTTTTTTTATGTATGTTCAGCAATATCTTCCCCAATTGTGAACCGATTTCGATGATTCTTTTTGTGTTCGGTTCAGTCTAGCTCCAAGGTGGTCCCATTTTTTTTTTTGGTCAAGATCGGATTGGAAAGCGAGGCGGAATCGCGAGGCCGAAGGCCGAGCGATTCCGCCGAGTACATTAATAGCAAATAAAAATTACTAGAAAAACTGTGAAATAAAAAACTATTTAAAAAGATATAAAAACCGCCTTCAAAAATGTACCTATGAAATAAAAAAATAAAAATCGAACCTTAAAGTTGAAGGCGGTGGTGCTAAAGCAAGCAAAAATAACCGACCGCCTTCAACTCTAGGGTTCGATTTGAACTTTTTTATTTCATACATTTTTGAAGGCGGTTTTTATATTTTTTTAAATAGGTAGTTTTTTTTTACTAGTGATTTCTGTTCCGGACAGACTACTGACGCAAATATCTCCAAGCATTCTTTGATGAATTCTCCGTCAGTTAGGGGTTTTCCTCAAAAAAGCAAGACATGGCGGGCCGGATTGACCGCCCCCAACATAGGGCCCGCGGGCCACGAAGTGGCAAGTGGTGGGATATGTTGGACATCCTTGGGCTAGAACGGCTAGAACGAGCGAGAGAGCGCGCGTGCGACAAAGTTCTTTAAATATGGCTTCTATTTTAGAGCTGAATGTGCGTAATATGTGCCCTTTCACTGATTGATTACGTAGGTACAAGATAATAATGGGATATTTTATGTGTTTCAGCTGTTGCCTTCCTGTATGTAAATAAATCATATTATTTATGACGTAGTAGGCACATCGAAAAATCTGTAAGGACCAAACGATGCGCGCGCCGTCGTCGTCGCGTCGTCGATTGTTCGCATATAAATCGAGAACTACCTATCAATTACTAGGGATTTTCACAGCTTTGTTTTCTGACACATGTGGGGATGGAAGGATGCCTACCTATATTATGCCACCGCGATTGAAACCGCGGGACAGCTGTAATATTATATAATACTATAGCTTTTGACCGCGGCTTCGCTCGCGTGAAACTCGAATTTAAAAAGAAGAAAGTAAGTAAACGTCCTACCTTTCGGTTTGTATTCGTACCAATTCGGAACTGAATTTTATTTAGCCTATACGTTTCACGTATAGTTAAATGTGCTTGTACTATGTTTAATCGAATTCGGATGATCGGTTTAAGAGTTATGGAGGAATATCTATACATATAATAAAATCGTAAAGGTAAGAAAGTCTGTACATTGAATATATTCGGAAAAAAACTAACCAGGGTGGCTTAAAATGAGATACTGAACATTTTAGAACAGTTTTTAAAATTTTTGTTTGTTTGTTTGTTTGTCTGTACGCGCATCACGCAAAAACCACCGAACGGAATTAGACGAAACTTTGTATAGTGGCAGTTTATATGCCGGGTTAACATAATACGTAAAAAAAAATAACAAAAATAAAAAAAAATTAAACAATAATAAAAACATTATTGCGCGTTTAAAATCACGTAGTCCAAAGTGCATAATTATATCTTGAGAACTGGCAGCAAATACAATTTGAATAAAATATTCATTCGAAATTTAAAAATAAGTAGATACAACGAAAATGACAAGTTCTTCTTTTTTATAACTTGAACACAATAGTCTATGCATATCTATTCTTTATTCTTTCTATACATATAATAAAATCGTAAATGCAAAAATGTCTATTTGTACGCGCATCTCGCAAAAACCACTGAACGGAATTTGACGAAACTTTTTATAGTGAAATTGTATATCCCGGATTAAATAATAATTAAAAAATATATTAAAAATCACGTAATCCAAAGTAATGGTAAAAAACAATTTTAAATGTCATGTTGACAACGGAGAACTGTCATCTCGACGTGAGCTGGCCAGTGACAAATTGTTTGATAAATAAAAAAAATAATTGAAAGTCGAAGTTATGTCGCTGTCATTGGTGCAATAACGGCTTCGCTCGCGTGAAATTCGTATTTCAAAAAAAGAAAGTAAGTAACTAAAGGCGGGCCCGAAGGCGGATCTGCGCTCACGTAAACGATATTCTTTCTCGATGAAAGTAACTATGGGCGAGGCCGCAGGCCGAGCTGCGTTCAGGAAAAAGCTAAACCATATTGAAGAAAGTAAGTAACTAATGCGAGTCCGAAGGCCGAGCTACGTTCGGATAATTGAAAAACCATCTCGAAGAAAGCAAGTAACTAAGGGCGAGGCCGAAGGCCGAGCAGCGTTCAGGAAGAAGCTTACCATCTTGAAGAAAGTAAGTAACTAAGGCGAGGCCGAAGGCCGTGCTCTATTCGGGAAGACCATAAACCATCTCGAAGAAAGCAAGTAACTAAGGGCGAGGCCGAAGGCCGAGCTGCGTTCAGGAAGAAGCTAAACCATCTTGAAGAAAGTAAGTAACTAAGGGCGAGGACGAAGGCCGTGCTCTATTCGGGAAGACCATAAACCATCTCGAAGAAAGCAAGTAACTAAGGGCGAGGCCGTAGGCCGAGCTGCGTTCAGGAAAAAGGTAAAATTTTTTGAAGAAAGTAAGTAACTAAGGCGAGGCCGAAGGCCGAGCTACGTTCTGACAAATGATAAACCATCTCGAAGAAAGCAAGTAACTAAGGGCGAGGCCGAAGGCCGAGCTGCGTTCAGGAAGAAGCTAAACCATCTCGAATAAAGTTAATTAATATTAAGATTGAGTTAATTTAATTTAAATTTTATTATAAAGTCCACGCTTCTGACGGCAAATATACCGTGCATCCTAGAACCTTGCGGTTATTCCCGGCTGGATGGCAAGAGGCCCGATGCTATCACGTTAGTGCCATGGACTATTTTCACATTGGCTCCAAGTCATGTTAGGACATCTTCAAGAGCGGCTGGCGCGGCCGAGGCTGGGGCGGAGAGCCTCAAACGCAACAAATATAGAAATATAATTCAAGATTTCGAATTTGTTGCGTTTGCGGTTGAAACCCTCGGTCCGTGAGCAGTGAAGCCAAAAGAGGCTTGGGCCTCTGCTGGTTGACGCAACTGGTGTCCCGCCATCAAGGGCTTATGTACTTCATTCAAAGGGTAAGCCTTGCCATCCAGCGGGGTAATGCCGCAAGTGCTCTAAGAACATTTGAAAATGCCCGTTTTGATAGTTATTTTAATGTTTGTTAGGTAGGTTTTAATTCTTTAGTTACTTTTTTATTTTTATGAAATAAATAGATTGAGTAAACGATATTATATTCTATCGAAGAAATGAAGTCTTTAAGGGCGAGGCCCGAAGGCGGAAGAGGGTTTTTGGTTTACCTGAACGCAGCTCGGCCTTCGGCCTCGCACTTAGTTCCTTCCCTTCTTCCAGAAGGTTTATCGTCTTCCTGAACGCAGCTCGGCCTTCGGCCTCGCCCTTACTTACTTCCTTTATTTGAGAAAGGTTTATCGTTTACCTGAAAGCAGCTCGGCCTTCGGCCTCGCCCTTAGTTAGTTACTTTCTTTGAGAAGGTTTATCGATTACCTTAACGCAGCTCGGCCTTCGGCCTCGCCCTTAGTTACTTACATTCTTCTTTGGAATACGAATTTCACGCGAGCGAAGCCGCGGGCAACAGCTAGTACCTAAATAAATACAGAATTTTTTTCTAAAAATCGTCAATTTAGTTTTAGTATCATACAAAAAGTCTACAGACGCAATATCTCATAAAACAAAGTAACTTACTCCATGACCATTCCCTTACAGATTTATTATTAGTACCTATTGATATAGTATACATACACGTAGTTAGGAATACTGGGTTATTGTTTACCATCACAGAGCATCAAATACCTGCCTTTCATGCTCTGTGGTTACCATGCTGCATATTGTATCGAAAACTAACTATAGATTCCAAACAAGTGCCACGTCGGACTCGCGCACTTAGAGGAAACCTCGTTTTATGAGTCTGGATAGGTTCAGATTCAGACAACATGGGTGCTTTGGTCGAGGTTGCAGTCGACAGAGCCAAAAAACACCTCTCCTCGCGAAACCATACGCCACAACCAGGCGCCATGCCAGCGGATTTGCGGACTGTTGCTAGGCTGTTGCTAGGATACCATATACCACACACGCTGTATCCCGACAATAAGGGTAAGCAGAGTAATCGGTGTTGTGCTGCAAGAACTCTTATAAATTGCAACACAACATCGACCATAGTGTTTAGCAAAGTATCCGGACAAGATAACTATCAAGCAGCAAGTAAGGCACAAAGACCCACCTGCTGCACGGCTCGGTGGAAGGACCATGCCAAGGTGAGAGGTGGCAAACCTATCGCCCTTTAGCACGGCATCCTTTAGCATAGCGTCGCCTTTTACGACATGCACGGGGAGAGACGCAGTGGGGCTATTCTTTTTAAGTACCGGCCTCACACTGTATACGACGTTTGAAGACACACACACTCGCCAAACACACACACACACCCTAGCGGTGCGACAAAGAAACGGTTTTGAGAGCCGATGGATTCTCAAAAGGCCAATGTCAAGGTAACTTCTCACCTTATTATGTGTGGTAAGGTTTAACCTTTCGGATTTAACCACAGCACTGAGTGATAGATCGGTCGAAGCCTCTTTGTAAATAGTTCGTATATATATATATTTTTTATGGAAACTGACACGGTTGGTTACATCACCTACAACATCCGTGACGTCAGCCCATAACACCGGGTAATCAGTGCTTCCCTTCGGTCGTGCCGGCTACACTGAACTAAACGGAAAACTATTTACATAGCCGTTTCGACCGACGTTTCATTCAGTGCGGTGGTACCAACCCGGGCGGGGTAAACCCTACCACCTAGTAATATAAGAAGGGAGTCATATCCCTTTGTTTTAAATTAGATTTTATAATCTTTAGATAAAATATACACCATTTTGTATTCAAGATTTAATTAATAATCTTCTTGTTTTTCATTTGACATTACATACTTATATTTTATTAAATACAACATCTTCCCCCTAAATAAACCAAAATATACAAATATATAACCGACCTACCTAGTCACATAGGTAAAGTAAATTTTTTTTTTTTTTTTATTGGAACTGACACGGTTGGCTACATCACCTACAACATCCGTGATGTCAGCCCATAACACCGGGTGTACTTGGTGCCACGTCAGTGCTTCCCTTCGGTCGTGCCGGCTACACTGAACTGGACGGAAAACACAAACTATTTACATACGTACTTGGTCGCCTTTTACGACATACACGGGGAGCGATGCAGTGGGGCTATTCTTTTAAAGTACCGGCCCCACACGGTACTACGCCAAATCAGAAATTTGCGCTCTTCGCATTTTTCGTGCAAAACCAGAATACTTCACGATGACAGGAAGAATAAGAATAAAATAGTAATAGTAGGAGCAGGAGCAGGAGCAGGAGCAAGGGCAGGAGCAGTAGCAGTAGCAACCTTCTTTACTATCATAAAAAATAAGCCCTTACGTTTTGTTTATAGACGTCCAGAAATACCAGCTTTCCGGCTATAAAATCCAGACGTCTATCCCTGCACTCTTGCGAGAACAGTGATCATGTATGCCAGATCGAGGCCCCATAGCTGTACGGTTCTTCCGAAATAATCCCATGGGAAACACAGACCTTTCCCCAGCCGATCCGAGCCACCACCCATCCACCCGAAGGAACCCCCGACCGAAGTCGAGAGCCGGGGGTGAAGCCATCACTGCCAATGGAGTCCAACAACAGCCTGTGCCCAGGGCCTCAGCGTTTTGTACTAGTCGACAGCTTTTGTTTTCACCAGCTATGTACATATATGCGTGGAAGTGCATATTATAACCACCACCTAATGTGTACCGGGGATCCACCGGTCTTGAAGAACTTAGGGTACGTCCTGGGTGCAGCGTTGCGTTCAGCGTTTTGCGGAGCGGAGCGTGCAGCGGGCAATTCAAACATGCGCGCGCGCGGTACTCGTGTCCTGAGTGCGCAGCGTTTTGAGCGGAGCGGGGAGCGGGCGCTCGAGCGGGCAGCGGAGCGTGCGCGTTGTCTTTTCGAGCGGTCAAGTCAGCGTGCAGTCATGTCGTTTCAAGATATAATATGTGAAATTGAATCGAAACCCGAATTATGGAATTCAAGTAATCCCCTGTACAAAAATGAATTGGTGAAGGCCGAAATTTTGGGGAATAAGTATATCAATGAAACTCGGTCTCAAAGGTATGTAATTATTTTCCTATAGTAGGTAGGTAGTTTACAAATTAGTTGATTTTATTTCAAGTTGCAATATTACAATAATTAGTACCGTGTGGGGCCGGTACTTAAAAAGATGCGGTACGGACAAGATGCCGTGCTAAAGGGCGACAGGCTCGCTACCTCTCACCTTGGTACGGTACTTCCACCGAGTCATGCAGCAGGTGGGTCTTCGTGCCTTACTAGCTGGTTGCTTGATCGATTACCATAATATCATGTGATTATTTATATTTTATTTTCCCACAAATAATCTAAACTACCTACGTAAAACGCTACCTTGCCCGCTTAACGCTTGCAGTGCACTGAGGCCAGCCAAAGAACGCAGCGTTGACCGCTGGAGCGAACGCGCGCGCCCCGCCCGACGCTCCGCGCACCCAGGACGTACACTTCAGCGTCTTTGACTCTACATACATTATTCGCAGTAGCACTATAGTAGCAATAGGAGTAGGAGTAGTAAGAATAAGAATAAAATATTGGTATACCTGCAATTGTTTTTTTTTACTCTAAGTATTAGAAGGAATAGCCAAAGTATAGGTAAATAGTTAAAATGCATGTAGGGTAAGTTACCTATAGGTGGGGCGTGGCTCTATATGTCTCGCGACCGGCACCGCCTTCCAGAAAATGATATTACTAGGAAATGCAATTATTGCTTTATGAAAGGCTTTTAGAGGCTCTTACGGACTCGAAGAGGGAGCGAGCGATCGACGAGCACCTAACTAAATTGACATCCACCACAACTCCGTATGTATTATAGATACATAATAGGTAAGTATGCATAATGTAAATCAACAAGGGCATGCCGTTTTATACCCATACCATATACCTACTCAATTTTAAATTTTTTTCATGATTTTCAGGTTTCCGTATCCCGTACGGAAGCCTATTACTAAGCCTACGCCGTCTGTCCGTCCGTCTGTCCGTCTGTCCGATGGCTGTATCTCTTGAACCGTAATAGGTAGCCGGTTGAAATGTTCACAGAATATGCGTTACTATGGCGGATATTAAACAACAAATAAGAAAAGTAAGAAAATGTTAAAAATTAATGGGGGCTCCCATACAACAAACGTCTAAAAAATCGATTAGTCACACTATTGAATAATAGATGGCGCCACATGCTTTTATACATTGCAATGTTGAAAGACAAAAGATAGGCGGATAATAGCGAGTAGATACGGAAACCTCCGTGCGCGAGTAAAACTCGCACTTAACAGATTTTTTTTATTTGGCTTTTTATAATAAATAATAATAATTTTTTGTCAATTTATATTCTAGTTATATTTCTCATTGTTATTTTTATTTTCTCTTCACTTTTAGTTTTATTAGCTTTAGTTTAGTTTTCAATATAGCATATAAGTTACTCTATGAATATAGTGTAATTTTAGAAAATGTGAAAATTTTTGATTTTTGTGAAAGTTTTCACATTATGTCTTAAATTTATTATTTTAAATACGAGAAAATACCCCAAATATATAATTAAAATAAAAGATACAATTATATTTTTTTATTTAATAATTAAAGAAGTAATATAAATAAACAAAATAGAATTTCTTTTATACCTACCTAACCTACCTACCGGTGAGGGGAGCGAACAGCGCAGTCCACACTGCCTGCCCTCTCCCTCGCCCAGTGTGCAGTTAGGTACGTGCTATTATATTATACGATAGTACTCATTAAGTATTATGTCCTAAATTGTCTTTCTTCTCTTTATCTAACCGAACGATGGACCCTGTTTCCCATAGCACAGGGAATCCTAAAATGGGAAACAGGGCACCACTAGAAATTACGTACAATTATAAGCAATAATAATTAACTCTAGTTTAAGTTGTTCCTATCCTATGCATTGTATGTGAAAACTCTTTATTTATACAATAAACGATTTCTTTCTTTCTTTCTACCAATTTGTAATCTTGATGTTCAAGTCATTTTTGTGTGTATGAAGCGAGTAGTATGTGGATGAACCTAAATAATAAATAAAAAATGTGTGTTCGAAAAAAAAAATCAGCAATAAATGGCATGCCTCAAAATGTTCGATCTTGCCTATTAGGTGGGTGATTTTATTTATGGCTGTCAGTTTGATAGCTCTAGTTAAGTTATGTATACTTAGGTACAAATAAAATTGTCTTTTGCGCTGCTGTAGTCGGTTAAAAATAATTTGTCTACATGGAATAAAATTGTAACCTAACCTAGGATTAATAACTATTTTGTTTTGTACATTATTTACACTTTTAAATTTTTTTTTTTATTGTTAGCGCGACATGTGGCGTCGAGCCACCCATAAGGTGCCTAGCGACGCCCATGGACATTCGGTCGTATGCGGGGGTTGCGAATGCCATGCCGGTCTGACAGGTGCCCATTCACGCCCCTCTTGAAGGACCCGAGACTGTACTTGGGGGGAAATATATGGGATTAAATTAAATTATTCTATATAATAAATTAAATATTTCGGCGCTGTTACCGTCATCCATCAGTAAGTAAAATTATAATATATTAATGACAGTTATTTGAATAATGAATGACAGGTGAGGTGATAGCTGCGTGTGCGACAAAAAAAAATAAAATAAAATAAAATAAAAAAAAAACAAAAAAACAATTATGAAAAAAGTGCTTATAATGAGAAATAAAGATACGACATAGTGGTTGAAAAAACGCGAGAGTGTAAACTTTCAATAGGATTAATAACTAGTGCTCATAGAAACACAAGATGACTCTTTGTATATTTATTTATTTATTATACCTGCGAATTGAATATTCTGAATCTTTAGGTATTCAAATTGTAAACAATTTTATTTATTGTTTGAAATGCTGACTATTAGCGTATTGATCAAACCTCGTATTGAAACGCGAATAAAATGTAACATTGTTATAAATTCAGATGAGCGAACATTCCAACCAAATTGTGATTTGAATAAAAAAATTGATACACGAAATCGTACGCCCCCCGTTCGAAACATTCTACCAAAATGTTATATGAAAGCGAGTCCGATATTTTTCATCTCACAAGGGCGGTATCATAATTCAATAGCAAAGTAAATATTCACCCCCGCGATCCTTTTCCGAAACAAAATCACACAATATCTAACGATATTATCTACCATCCGTTGCTCGGTCGGGCCCCGAAGCAACTGCCCGTGACATATCAATTTATGATATCCTTTGAGGTGAAGCGGCTGGCTACATGTACCTACCCCGTCGTCAGAGATCTCCTCTCTGATATCAGATACAATTAGAAGAGGTCGTATCGCGCTAGAGTGGATTGTGGCTTCAGTCTGTGGCGGTGATGTTCGTTCGTATTAAACGGATGTTTTTATGATTAATAGGGGTACTATTGTAGAGAAAGAGCTGATTTAAAAGATCTCCTCTCAATATATAATTACAAGAGAGCATTATTATCAGTGTTGACGGGACCTTGTGCATGTGAACACGTTCACGTTTGACCGTTTTTAGGGTTCCGTATCCGGTACGGGACCCTATTATTAAGCCTACGCCGTCTGTCTGTCTGTCTGTCCGTCCGTCCGTCCGTCCGTCAGTCCGTCCGTCCGTCTGTCTGTCCGTGCGGGCTGTATGAGCTGTAAGTATCTCTTGAACTGTAATAGGTAGGTAGCCCGTTGAAATTTTCACAGAATAAATGTGTTATTGGCGGATATAACAACAAATAATAAAAAATAGAAAAGTTACAAAATTAAGGGGGGTTCCCGCATACAAGAAAAGTATTTTTTTTTAATATTTTTTTTGTGGTGCGGAAACCTCGGTGCGCGAGTTCGACTCGCACTTGGCCGGTTTTTAAGCCAACAACGTCTGTCTGTCCGGCCGATAATGGCTGTATCTTTGGAACCGCTAGCCGGTTGAAATTTTGACAGAATATGTCTCATTTTGGCAGAAATAGCAACAAATAATACAACAATTAAAAGCTGAAAAATTAAGGAGGCCCCCACCCCATACGAGAAACTTTTTAAAGTTTTTTTTTATGGTGTGGAAACCAGATGTTGATTGCTCTTAGAGCAATCAGCAAAGTAACCGGTGATGTGCTCCAAGAACTCGGGTAATTAAAGCACAACATCGTTCACTCTGAAAACATTTCAAAATAAATTCGCAAACATGACGTCCTCAGCTAGGGTCACAGCAGCGCGTATGTATAATCCGATAAACAGGGCTCGTCGCTCACCGCAGCGACGAGCTGTGGAGCCCTACGGAGCCCTGCCCACTTGAGTACACACAGACAATTAAAAATGTTAGACGGGACATCAACTCGTTGAACAGATGAACGATGAACAGTCTGTACGAATCGGGGCTCGCACGGATCATTCGGAACGTGTTATATTGGTTATCACAAAGATGACATTACATAAAATGTAAAAAATAATTTCCGTTTACTTACATATACCTAGGAGTCGGGGGACCGATTAGTAAATTCCCGCGCACCTCTGAGTTATTATATTTTATTTACTTAGCGGTCTCCCGACTCCTTTAAGCAAGTAAACGGAAATTATTTTTGACTTTTTAAGGGTCGGGGTTTTTTTAATTTGTAATTTAACTTTTATTTCAAGCTTTTTAAAAAAAAAACGGCATGCATATCGGTCCACTTTTTACGATAATCAATTTTTTGATTACTTAATTACTTGATTACTTGATTACAAATATATCTAAGATTCATCCCGAATAAAGCTTTCTAATAAAAAAAAAACGCATCCAAATCGCTCCATCCGTTTGGGAGCTACGATGCTACAGACAGACACACCCACACACATACACGTTTAAACTTATAACACCCCTCTTTTTGCGTCGGGAGTTAAAAATATATATATACTCGTACGAAGGCATACCTCTCTCGCATGTGGTCCACGTCGCATCTTTATAATATAAAGCTTGTTATAAACAGGCGTGTTTATAAAGATACTTGTTTATAAAGATGTTACTAGCCGTCTGACGCAAATTGTATGTAAACATTGGGATTTTTAGTATCCATACGGTAGCCGCTATTACTAAGCATCCGTCGTCTGTCTGTCTGTCCGTCCGTATGGAAGATGTGTCAAGAAATAATAAAAAAGCTAAAGATAAACGGATATGGTTTTTTTAAGGTATGGTATAGCGGATCTAAGGAACCCTCCGTGCACAAGCAAGACTCGAACTTGGCATTTTTTTTTAGACCTATGTTGGAATTGGGCATTTGAGAACCCATTGGTCATTGTCAGCCTCGATAGCTCAGTGGTGCAGACAGTCAACTGTCGCTATTGAATTTAAGCAACGCTGGGTGCGGTCAGTACTTGGATGGGTGACCGCTGGCCGTTGGAGGCTGACCGAGGTTCGGATTCCTCGTAAAACTGTAGGTCCATTCCCTCCTAATCTTACTTGGTGGTAGGGTTTAGCCCGCCCGGGTTGATACCACCGCACTGAATGAAACTTCGGTCGAAACTGCTATGTAAAATAGTTTGTGTTTTCCGACCAGTTCAGTGTAGCCGGCACGATCAAAGGAGGAAGCACTGACATGGCACCTAGTTCACCCGGTGTTATGGGCTGACATCACGGACGTTGCAGGTGATGTAGCCAAGAGTGTCAGTTTCCATAAAAAAAAAAAAATTGGTTCTCAGTATAGTTTCTTTGTCGCATCAAGGTAGGTAGATCTAGGGTGTGGTTCTAGGTAGATCTAGGGTGTGGAACGGTCTTCCGACGAGTGTGTTTCTCGAATCAGCTTTAACCTGGGTGCCTTCAAACGTCTTAATAACAGGCAACAAATCTGCTGGCATGGCGCCTAACTGAGCGTGGTTTCGCGAAGAGAGGTGAACTTGGCTTTGTATTGGTCCCTCGGCACAGCGACCCATTTTGGTTTACATAAAAATATGAATGCGTACACTGGTGGACATCTCTCCCCAATTTTCTTCCAGTCCTCCTTTGGCCTAGCGATGCGGAACCGCGGCTTTCCGCCGACGTACTTGATGTCGTCGACCCACCTGGCAGGTGGTAGGTAGTCCACACTCCGCGTTTTCCTGTCCACGGCGGACTAGTGTAACAGGTACTACTTACTACTAAACTCGTCTCGTCGGCGGACGTACCCAGTCCACTGCCATTTCAACATAGCAACTATGTGTCCAATATCGTCTACTTTGGTGCTTTGACGAATTGCCTCGTTACGCACTATATCGCGTAGTACTTACCAAAAACCGACCGATGTATGAAAAACATGGTACTCGTATATTGGGAACGCAGTAAATTGTGCGCAAACTGTATGACAGCCGCAGTTCTATCGAATTGAATTCCTTTGAGTATCACCTCGGTGGCTGTCCACCTCACTCGCAGCCACTAAACGGATTATCTCGTCCCGGAGAGCCCGCTGATGTGAAGACGGGAAGGCATGGATTACGCTACCCTACATGTTCAGTGTGCATGGATTTGTTGTCTGCGCTTCTCGGGCGAAAAACTAACGTTTTAATGTTGACTCGCACTAAATCGTGCTCTCTGGAAGGCATACACTTATCATTTTCGTATAGAGACGGGGTGAGATTGGCAAGGCACCTAAATAAGTGTGTGAGTTGAGTTCCTTCTCACTAAAAAAAAAATACAAGAAAGGGAACCAAATGAATGGAACTTTGTATACAGGGTTCAGTAATGACCAAAATTTGCAGTAATAATATGCCCTCTCGGACTGTAGTATCTCTTCGATCCAACTTCGATCCACTAGTTAGTAGTAATATACCCTTTGTAAGTACTGTGAATCTCTTCGATCAAATAGTTAATAGTAAGATACCGTCTATAATTATTGACTTACTGCACATCTTTGATCCACTAGTAATTTTTTTTTATAGCGCGATATATGGCCCCGACCCATAAGGTGTCTAACGACGCCCATGGGTATTCGGACGTATGCGGAATGCCTGGGCATGCTATGCCGGTCTGACAGGTGCCCATTCACGCCCTCTTGAAGGACTCGAGACTTTACTGGGGGGAAAATATACGTACTTGGGGGTTAATAGTAAGGCGTGGGGCGTCCATAAATTACTGTACCTATCTAAGTACTGTAATCTCTTCGATTCACTGGTTAGTAGTAAGATACCCTCTCTATGTACTGTTTATATCTTCGATCCACTAGTTAGTAGTAAGGTGCCCTCTCTAAGTACTGCACAATCAACTATCCTATATATATTAGTAGTAAAATATCCTCTCTAAGTACTATACTTTTTCGATTCACTAGTTAGTAGAAAGATAAGATAACCTCTCTAAGTCTCTTAACTCTCTCAAAATCACATAGGCCCAAGTTGTTAATTTGAGCTCCACAGTCGCCTTTGCTGCATCAGACTGTATTTTATGTGGTAATTAGAACGTTGTTTTTATATGTTTTTCAAAGCAGTAAGAATATTGAGCTTACATAATAATGCTGGCCCTACCTACGCATAGTCGTTGTTAATAATTGTTTGTTTTTTGTTATCGTATTGCGTAATATTTTTAAATTTGTCAGTGCATTATTTAAATATTTATTGAAACAGCACGTGCTCGCCATTTCATCATCTCTTATGTCATGTCAACATTTCATTAGGATTATTGTTGATAATTATGACGCATATGATGTAGTATTGTCATATTTGTGTTCCTATATATTCATGCCTGTGCGATGACAATGGACCTTAAATTCGTAATAGCATTCAATACTAATACATCGATGTAATAATAAATCTGAAAGGGATGGTCGTGGAGTAAGTTATGTACTTTGTTTTATGAGATATGCGTTTGTAAACTCTATGTATGATACTAAAACTGAATTGATAATGGCTTCCATTCGAGCACCCGTCTACCCCAGCGGTGACAGATGTGCCCAGCCCACTGCCACTTCAGCTTGCTAATTTTCTTAGCAATGCCGACTACCTTCGTTCTTAATCGTATTACTTTGATCAAAATCAGTAATATTTCTGTACTTTTTAATATTATATTTCACTAGTTTTTGTCAGCGGTTTCGCTCGCGGTAGACTCGGTTTATAGCAAATCCGTTTTAAACGCAAGTATGAGAAAGATAATAAACGATCGCTTCTCTTATATTCTCTCTCTCTCTCTCTCTCTCTCTCTCTCTCTCTCTCTCTCTCTCTCTCTCTCTCTCGTCTATACTATACTTTCTTGAATACTGCTCAGCCCTAAGGCTATTTAGCGTGATGTTATACCGTATCTTGTAGCAGGTGGGCCTTTGTGCCTTACTTGCTTCTTGGTAGTTATCTTGTCTTGTCATAATACTTTGCTAAAGTGGTCGGCGTTGTGCTGTAATTTGCAAGAGTACTTGCAGCACAACACCGATTACTCTGTTTACCCCGATGGTCGGGATACATCAATTATCGAGCATAGAACATATTATAGTATCGTTCGTCCGTGACGCACGCGATTTAACGTGAAATTCGGCTATGTCGTAGCTGATGGTCTCTATATTCGAATTTCTCCCGTTCGAAGCCGCGGATAAAAGCTAGTCGAACTGCGGTGTCGAGTCGAGTTCGACGCGTACTTGCGGAGTAGTAAGCAGCAGCTCTGTTTATTAAATATATAATATGTATTTAATAAACAGTACAATAATTATCTTTTTATATATATTATATGTAAAAAGATAATTATTGTACTTGCACTAAAGGTTTATTCCAAGTGAGCGAGCTTCTTCGCTCCGTTGCCTAACCTACATAACCCTTAATCTAATCAACCACTCTTCGCTATCATGACTTCAAAGGGCCTATATATGCGCTGCCTAGCGATTTGTGCCATAATCGAGTGACGGAACGTCTAAACGAACATGACCGCTGAACTGTCTCAAATGCGCTTACACTTTGACACAAAGCGCCGGCAGCGCTGAAGCGCAAAAAAGCGCTTGTGCATCGATGAGAATGATGCCCGTGAAATTATTAACGCTCCGCGTGACGCCTGTGACCTACTATGGGCGGCTTACAGCGCATTATTTAGCGGTAGGCTCAGAGTGACCCCTTAGTACCGTCAGGTAAGCCAGTCTAGATAAAAAATTATTGATGTCTGTAGGTAAATAGATATTATGTAGATTCAGTGCAGACTCTGCACTGCAGAGTGTTCGCACTAAGGCACAGATTACTTAATCGTTACTTCGTAACACTCCATAAAAAAAGTTCCATAACTTCGGCTTTAATAGCCTACTGTTTCACGTCGCCAATCGCTGCGTGCGAAAATGTACCTAAACGATCTAGTGTAAAGTGCATTATTGCTTTGCAGCTGCGCGCAGTTGCGTGGGCGAGCGTGTAGGTATGTTTCGCGCGGCTGTCGAATTTTTACTGAATTAGACCGCCGGCGGTCCACCGGGCGGTAGGTAGTTAGCGCGCGCAAGTACATAGAGTGCGTGAGGCCTGACTAAGGTATGGAATAGGTGATAGGCTGATGTAGATTGTAGACATGTGTATCTGTATGTCTGTCTGCTTGTCTGTCCGTCTGTCGGTTACACTAACATAATTATTATGTTGATACAAATTACGTATCAAAGTTTGACAAAGGCTCTTTACACCTGATTCACTTAATAATAAGTATTTGTAGTCAGAACTATCAGCAAAATTCTTGCTCTCAAGCAGTGTTTTCGATAGACTATGGGCGGTGTTATTATTATATTTGGCTCGTCACTAAATACTTGAAAAAATATGTATATAAAAATAAAAAACCTGCGAAGTTTTTTATCGGTTCTTCTTCGTGGGTGAAATCGAACCGGATAGAGCAAATTGTGACAAGTTCGAGTGCAATCTAACTGTCATATGAATGATCAATAAATTATACAATACAATACACGCAGATATCTCCGAATCTACTGAACCGGTCTTGATAAAACTGATGTCAAAATGCGCAGAATTTTTGCCCGCAGACAAATACATGGAAAAATTTGTCTAATAATCAGGTGGAAAGTACAGGGTACCTCAAAAAGTAAACCACATTTTTTTTAATAAATCTATTAATTCTATCATGTGATTCATACATGTATGGCATAGTAATATTAAACGATAATGGTGACACAATTAAAAATATATAACGTGTCAAAAATCAGAATCCCTAAGTGTGCTTTAACAAATATTTCGTTTAAAAGTTGACAACTGTAATTCTGTCGCCAACATTTTTCCTATTTGTGATTTCCCATGGTGATTTGAAAACAAAAAAATAATAATTGCATTATAGGTACGCTTATGTACTTGTGCACAAAATTTTTCAATTGGCTCAACAAATCATACATTTTCCGAAAAAGCTAGATTTCTGAAGAGCCAAAATTTTAAATTATATGAATGGCAAAATAATAATTAGGATGGAAGTAGGCAATATGTCTGGTGACATGATGACTAAGAACATAGATCGCGCGGAATGGTGAACAATGTTTTCTGTACCAATCTTAGGGTTAGGGTTAAGTCCTACCACCTACATGTACATAGTAAGGTAAGGGGAGATACCTATAGTTTCAGGTGGAATACGAACCACGGCCAACTTCAACGGTCAGGCGGTGACGTATCCAAAGTCTGACCGCGCCCTCTCAATACATAACCAGAGAGCAAACCAGCGGTGACGGGACCCTCGGCACGCGAACATGTTCACACTTGACCGGTTTTTTGGAATAGTTTAATTTAGCATTCGTTGAATTTTTCTGAGCAACTATTATTGTTCAGTACTCGGTTCAGTATTATTCATTGTGTAATATTGTTACAAGGAAATAAATTATGCACCTAAAAAAAGGGATGTTTTTAAACGGTTTTTTTTTATTTCATGGTCCTGTCTAACCTTTTACTATAACATAAATGGCCGTAGCGCGCACTACATATTTTTAAACTTAAACCTGAAGTAGACATATTACTCTTTAAAACCTGCACATCGGAGATGGCACTATGACATAGATCGATAATCTTGAGGACTTCAAAGTTTACTACCAGATTTTGCTTACTTGGGGTTCCATCCATATTTAAAGTTTGTGAAGTTAAGAGTAGGTAAGTACCAAAGAGTTTGTATTACGAAAGGAGCGCAGCGACGTAATACAAACTCTTTGCTAAGTACTTAGATAGTTCTCACTAGCTGTCCACGTGGCTCCGCTGGGGTTATGGATATCGTATTTGAAAACCGATTTTCATCCACGCAATCGTACATAAGAAATCCACAGAACGCGGAGTATGTTCCTTCTACTCTGTGATATTATAAAACCAGCCAAGTGCGAGTCGAACTCGCGCACCGAGGTTTCCGTACTACCACGTAATGGTTTTTTTATTTGTTAATTTACTTCAGAGTTGCACTCGCACGTATCTCAGTATCACGCCATCTATCGGTGACCGTTCATACTTTTGTTGTTAAAATATTTGGATCATTTGATAACTAGATGGAGATTTTCTGGAAATTATATTTGTTTATTTTTTACTTTTTCTTTTTTAGGTTTGCGTATCCCGTACGGAAGCCTATTACTAAGCCTACGCCGTCTGTCTGTCTGTCCGTCCGTCCGTCTGTCCTAGGGCTGTATCTCTCGAACCGTATCAGGTAGCCCGTTGAAATTATCACAGAGTATGTGTTATTATGGCGGATATAACAACAAATAAGAAAAAGTAAAAAATTAAGGGGGGTTCCCATACAAGAAACGTGTTTTTGTCAATGTTTTTTTTTGTGGTGCGGAAACCTCTCGGTGCGCGAGTCCGACTCGCACTTGGCCGGTTTTTTTTTATTTGTTAGGATTCTATGTCAACTTTCAACCGACATCGGCCAGACGGACAGACAGACAGACGGGGTAGGCTTAGTAATAAGCTACCGTACGGGGTACTAAAGCTTTTTCACAGCTCAGGCCGCCGATGATGTAGGTATTTACGAGTAGGTATTTATACGCTTTCATAAATAAAACGTATACGAAATTCAAAGAGATTCAAGGAGATCTGTCAGCCTCGATAGCTCAGTGGTGCGGACAGTCAACTGTCGCTATTGAATGTTAAGCAACGCTGGGTGCGGTCAGTACTTGGATGGGTGACCGCTGACCGTTGGAAGCTGACCGAGGTTCGGATTCCTCGTAAAACTGTAGGTCCCTTCCCTCCTAATCTTACTTGGTGGTAGGGTTAACCCGCCCGGGTTGGTACCACCGCACTGAATGAAACGTCGGTCAAAACGACTATGTAAATAGTTTGTGTTTTCCGACCAGTTCAGTGTAGCCGGCACGATTAAAGGGGGAAGCACTGACATGACACCTAGTTCACCCGGTGTTATGGGCTGACATCACGGACGTTGTAGGTGATGTAGCCAACCGTGTCAGTTTGCATAAAAAAAAAAGATTGAATACTTAGCGGAATGGCCAATAATTTCCGTCCAACAGAAAGTTTTAGTGGTAAAGTAATAAATAAGCCATGAAACGGTTTTTATAGCACAAATCAGTGCTTCTGTGATCATTTCTATGGATAGTGGACTCGCGTGATCGTTATGTTTGCTCGATTGGAAACTCAAACGATGGGATATTCATTCGCTAACTAAACACTAAACTTACCTACCGTGCGGGCATGTTAGGTAGATATACATGTAGGTAGGTATACATGTAGTTAGGTATACATGTAGGTAGGTATACATGTAGTTAGGTATACATGTAGGTAGGTATACATGTAGGTAGGTATACATGTAGTTAGGTATACATGTAGGTAGGTATACATGTAGGTAGGTATAATGTATGTAGGTTTTTTTTTTTTTTATGTAATCCGGTATGGGTGGCTGAGTCAGAGGGGCCAAAGCACAGGCTCTGACTAGCCAATATCACCCCCGAGAAGGTAGGTGCCATACCGGAGACTTCCCTGGATTGTTGGCTATACTGGACTAGAGGAGAACACAACCGAGGTTGCTATGCGGCCATCTTACATCCAGTACGGTGGTACCAACCCAGTCGGCTACAATTTGAGCCTACCACCTAGTAAGGGGCAAGGGACCTACAGTACCTTCAGTTTTACACCGGTTCCGAACGGTGAAGCAGCAGGTGTATGTAGGTATGCACGTAAATTTTTTCGTCAGAAAAAAACTCATTGGTACACGCCGACCTCGGACCTCCTGCATGAGAAGCCGATGCTCAAACCATTCGGCCACCCGCCGCTTAAGTAAGTAGAGGTATAATAATGTGTAGATCAATCTAAGCATACCGTGGTGTGGACCCGATACTTAAAAAGAATAGCCCCACTGCATCTCTTACCGTGCATGTCGTAAAAGGCGACTTAGGGATAAGGAAAAGATTTTTTTTTTTTTTATTGATGCTGACACGGTTGGCTTCATCACCTACAACATCCGTGATGTCAGCCCATAACACCGGATGAACTTGGTGCCACGTCAGTGATTCCCTTCGGTCGTGCCGGCTACACTGAACTGGACGGAAAACACAAACTATTTACATAGCCGTTTCGACAGACCTTTCATTCAGTGCGGTGGTACCAACCCGGGCGGGTTGAACCCTACCACCTAGTAATATAAGAAGGGAGTCATATCCCTTAGTAGCCTTTTACGACATACACGGGGAGAGATGCAATGGGGCTATTCTTTTAAAGTACCGGCCCCACACGGTACAGATACCGTGGTTAAAGGCGACATGGCGGCCACCTCTCACCTCGGCACGGTCTTTCACCGAGTCATGCAGCGGGTAGGTCTTCGTGCCTTACTTTCTGCTTGATAGTTATCATGTCCTCATACTTTGCTAAACGTTGTGGTCGGTGTTGTGCTGTAATTCAAAAGGGTACATGCGGCACAACACAGATTACTCAGCTTACCCCGATTGTCGGGAAACAGCGTGCGGTATGTAAGTACTCCAAACATAGCTAGGGTTGCTGTTTGTGGATACACTTTCTTAAATACATAAATAGAATACATAAAAAAATAACTGCTGCCGAATGGCTTTACCGCGCCTTGAAAAATTAATTTGACGGCATTGGCCAAGCCCAAGGTTCGTTAATTTTATGTATGGGTCATTTAGTTTCTTAAGTCCTTTACTCTGATTATTCTATCTGTATTACCATCGCTTCCTAAGTTTTTATCTAAATAATCTACTTCGAATTTTTATTTTTTGCTGTTTTTAATTAGATCCACTTATTATCTTGGGGAATATACTTTTTCGGTTTTCAACTTCTTTCTTTCGATCAGAGCGAAATCTGTATCAATGGGCATCATTGAATGTCCCGGGATTGGGTACTGAACTGTTACCATTTCAAAAGTACCATAAGTGCTTATCTGGTCTAGGAATGTAAACAGGTACCTGTTTTTATTTTGGCAATTTCTTGGACAACATTCTCACTTCTTATTCTAAATTGCCAGTATGAATCCACTGACAAAATGCATGGACTCAGCGATAGTAATCTGCGGACTAAGTGATTTATTAGGGATTATTAGGACATAGGGATTTTTCTTAACTGAATCTACTGGACTTAGAGATTTTAAGAAACACAAAATATCGGTGTTGCGTATTTTTTTTTTAAATAAATGGTCGAATTGAGTAGAAAGAGAAAAAAAAGGAGTATAGTGGGATTGCCACCTCAAAAGTGCCAAAAGTGGAATTAGGGATTTTTTGAAGTGGACCATCCAATTGTTATGATATGAATCTGGATCGGTCTTTTTATTTACTTTTCTTGTGGACTTTCTTTGCTCTCTATGTATTTTTCTTTATGTCTTATCATTTTGTAAATTATTTAAGTGTTATCTTTAACTTACTCTTAAATTAGTACTTACCTAACCTTAGGGAAATCAGTAATCAACACCCTTCGGCCGCCTACGTAACCGGAGTTTCGTAACTGGTTTTAATTAAGGAATTATTTTTCCTTGTACGTAACCAGTTTAATTATTGTTTTTTTAGGGTTCCGTATCCGGTACGAGACCCTATTACTAAGCCTACGCCGTCTGTCTATCTGTCTGTCTGTCCGTCCGCCCGGCCGTCTGTCTGTCCGTCTGTCCGAGGGCTGTATCTCTTGAACCGTAATAGGTAGCCCATTGAAATTTTCACAGAATATGTGTTATTATGTCCGATATAACAACAAATAATAAAAATAAGAAAAAGTAAAAAATTCATGGGGTTCCCATAGATAGAAGAAACCAAAAAGTGTATGCGCGCGCGCCATCTACCGAATATATAATGAAGCATTTTAACTAATCATGACATTTAACTAATATGAAGCAATTCATAACACGCCATCTAGATGGCGTGAGTGGCGCTAGCCATGACATGGCGATACGGGACCCTTGGTGCGCGAGTTCGACACGCACTTGGCCGGTTTTTTTACGAAATCACGGTTATGTACCATGTTACGTACAAAGAATTTATTGTTAATTCCCCGTCTGTGTATTAATAAAATATCAACATTATAAAATTACAGTATTCCTGACACAGTTTGATATCTGCAATTTCAAACTATGCCATTGGTTTTCTTCTACCCTAATATTATATAGAGGTAAAGTTTGTAAGAGTTGATGTAGGAGGTAATCTCCGAAAATACTCGTTCGATTTTCAAAATTCTTTGACGAATATTTAGAATGGACCTTCAGGATGGACATTGGCGAAAGGAAAGGGCGAAAGCTAGTCGTTAATAAATAAACACATATAATTAAATTTTGATTTCCTCCAAAAAAAGAAATATAGCGTCGGAGGAGACAAAGAGTTATCAATACTACTAATAATAAATCTTAAGTTTTTTTTTTTATCCATATTTGCACTTTATTTTCAGAAAAACATAAATGTAACATAAAATATAAAAAAGTAATACTAATAACTAAAGAAATAAACCTACCTAACAAACATTAAAATAACTATCAAAAGGGGCATTTTCAAATGTTCCTAGAACACTTGCTGCATTACCCCGCTGGATGGCAAGGCTTACCCTTTGAATGAAGTAGGCCCTTGATTGCGGGACGCCAGTTAAGTTATTTTAGTTTATGAGATATTGCTTTTGTAGACTCTATGTATGATCTAAAAGTAAATTGAGGATTTTTAGAAACATTTTCTGTATGTATGTATGTTCCTCCATAACTCTTAATAGAGCGGGATCCAAGTGAAATTTAGGTAATTTCCGTGGGACATACCTCGGCCATACCAACTACTGGTATGTACGTGTTCGGGCTGTTCTCCTGAACACCATAAGTGCGGTAGTCACTTTCTAAAATAGTGGAGGGGATAGTTATGACGTCATAAAGATGGCGGCCGGGCCTGTCATTCTAGGCGGTATATCTCGATAGTTACTTGACCGATTTCCTTCATTAAGGTGTCAAAAAAAAGCTAATAGAATGAGAATTATTCGATCTCTAACAATAGTTTATGTTAATCTAATACGAAACAAAATATTTACAAAAAACCGACATATCGGAAAAAAAAAAAATTATTTTTAAAATAGCTCGGTAACCATCAGGATTTTGGAAATTTTGGTTATAATAAAACGCATAGCTATATTCAAGACGATTATAATGATCTTTAAATCATAACGATTGAGTTATAAACAACGGAGCTACAGTCATTTAAGTGATCGTTGGTACCGTCAAGCTGGCTGTAGCGGTCGGGCGCGCGGCGACGCACTATGGACAGCCCCCATACAAGCAACTGACAAAAATGGTTTTGGCAACATACCACCTGGGGTAATGAGTTGGTTCGATAGGCCATGAAATGTACTTGTTTAATACGTACATATTTTAGATTTTAGTTGACTTTCCTCAGTTATATGACGCTTGAAAGTTGAACAAATTCTTTGCGCAAACATCCGCATATTAATGGGAGCGCATATATTTTATGTATATTTTTCTCAAAAATACTTAGGTAAACATATAGAAACCCATACATATTCGAAAAGCATTTTAGGTAATGGTAACTGTGTTGGGTTTTTTAAAGATATCATTCCTTATTTAAAGCACTAACGGAAACGCGAAATTTATCTAAAACTACAATTTTCATCTAAGCTTTCAAATGGTATCAGGGTCTGTCCGGGTGAATATTATAATGGTTTTATATAGCCAGTACACTGTTTATTTAGAATCAATAAACAACTTTCTGCAAAACTCTGCAAATTGACACGAAAATTAAAAAAATATGCGTGCTGTTCGCACGCTCGGAGCGTTCGCGTGAATGATTTTTTTTTAATTTTATTTTATTATTTTTTTATGGAAACTGACACGGTTGGCTACACCTCCTACAACATCCGTGATGTCAGCCCATAACACCGTGTGAACTAGGTGCCATGTCAATTCTTCCCTTCATTTCATGTCGGCTACACTGAACTGGACGGAAAACACGAACTATTTACATAGCGGTTTCGACCGACGTTTCATTCAGTGCGGTGGTACCAACTCGGACGGGATAAGCCCTACCTAATAAAAAAATTTAATAATCGGATAAGGTTTAGGGGGCGAGATAACATAAATGCCGAAAGACGATTTTGTATGGAGTATGGAGAAAGGTAACTTCCGTCTCGTCTTAACACCGACCGCACCACTGAGCTACCCAGGCTGATTTTAAATGATTTTATTTGAAAAGTTAACATAAGAGCACTGATTTAAGAGACTGAATGTATAAATTATGCAAAGAAAATACACTACAACCTCAGCATTCTCACGTTAGGTATAGCTACTTCGTAACGGAAACAATTGCGGTTAAAACTATGATATGATTATATATGTACTTACACCAGGTGTGTTTTGTGTTATTTATGTTTTGCACACCATTTCTGAACCACAGAGTGTAAGGAGATATTACACACGCCACATTTTGTTCGTACGAATATAAGCCATTCTGTGAGGGGTGGTACATTTACACACTGTACTGCCTGAATATTCGTGCCAGATGAGTGCAGTGTAGTGTTTCTGAAACTATATGGCGTCTTTCAAGTATTCTAAAGGTGAGCTATCCACTGTGTTTCTGGAAAAATGGAACCATATTATCTCAAGTGCCAAAAAATATATAAAGGTGCATTACATTTTGTCCGATCGACCTTGCAAGGACTACGCAATTTCATTAGAGAGTATACAAAATCGTAAAGCTGTGAAACTTTTTGGGGAATCGGGTTTGGACAACGTCTATCATTCATACGAGTACATTAAAGGAGTGAATTCAATTGGCGAAAAAGATGAAGCCTCCAATGTTAAAATAATACGTGTCGTACGCAACTCAATAAAACAAGAAAAACTGCAATGAAATTATCAAAGGAAATTCTGCAAAATTTTTTCAATTCAACGACGATGAAGCTTTAGTGTCTTCTTAGATTTAGATCTGACTAAAGTGCAATAAAAATATTTGTGAAGCTGTTTATTGGAAAGGTACTCCATCGTCTTCCCTTCTTATAATAAAATTCAGGAAGCAAAAAACAGGTGCTATCCTGTAAGCGCATTTAATGCGTTTAATATTTAATGTTTAATTTTTTATTTATCACAATTATAGGTACGAAAATGTTTTTATTAGTGAATATTATATAAAAGTTGATACTTTATTGGTAAATGAACATAATAATTTTTTATCTTATTTTCATAGTTTAGAAATACATTATTTTATATTTTAGGATTTTTTTTTATTAATAATAAATATTATTTGCAATCAAATGTTACTGTTTTTTGAAGATTAACTATTCAAGTAATACTATAAAAAAATTGTCAAGGAAGGTATTCTAGTTTAGAAGATACAGATTTATGACCGAAAAGTGGCACTTTGGCCAATAGTGCGACGACGCACGGCGCGGCGAGCGGGACCGGGACCGCGACCAAATACCAATGTAGTATAGCACAGACATGGCCACGTTTCCAGTCATTATGAAGTAATTGGGGCAGAGTTCCGAACTGTAATATATGTATATACAGAAACACACAGATTCACACTTTAGACCTTAACACATTACACTCCTCCTAACGTCGCTGTCGGGTAAAAAGACAGAATTGTCGAAAAAATTTATAAAATTTAGTACAGAAAGACTTTACATACATTAGGTACTCAAAACTTAGATACCTAGGTATCTTAACATATTTAAAGATATATCCTAATTCAGAAACAAAAAAATTATATGAAAATCTCAATGAATGGATGGATGGTGATCTTCGGTATTGGTATATTTGCGGTCGGCCGAGTCGTCAACAGTAGGTACTTACGTTACCGCGCCGAGCTTGACGCTACCAACGCTCACTTAAATGACTGTAGCTCCGTTGTTTATTACTCTATCGTTATGATTTAAAGTTCACTATGATCCTCTTGAATACAGCTATGCGCTTTATTATAACCTAAATTTCCAAAATCCTGATGGCTACCGAGCTATTTAAAAAATAAAAAATAAAAAAAAATAAAGAATTTGTTCAACTTTCAAGCGTCATATAACTGAGGAAAGTCAACTAAAATCTAAAATATGTACGTATTAAACAAGTACATTTCATGGCCTATCGAACCAACTCATTACCCCAGGTGGTATGTTGCCAAAACCATTTTTGTCAGTTGCTTGTATGGGGGCTGTCCATAGTGCGTCGCCGCGCGCCCGACCGCTACAGCCAGCTTGACGGTACCAACGATCACTTAAATGACTGTAGCTCCGTTGTTTATAACTCAATCGTTATGATTTAAAGATCATTATAATCGTCTTGAATATAGCTATGCGTTTTATTATAACCAAAATTTCCAAAATCCTGATGGTTACCGAGCTATTTTAAAAATAATTTTTTTTTTTTCCAATATGTCGGTTTTTTGTAAATATTTTGTTTCGTATTAGATTAACATAAACTATTGTAAGAGATCGAATAATCCTCATTCTATTAGCTTTTTTTTGACACCTTAATGAAGGAAATCGGTCGAGTAACTATCGAGATATACCGCCTAGAATGACAGGCCCGGCCGCCATCTTTATGACGTCATAACTATCCCCTCCACTATTTTAGAAAGTGACTACCGCACTTATGGTTTTCAGGAGAACAGCCCGAACACGTACATACCTGTTGTCGGTATGGCCGAGCTATGTCCCACGGAAACCGTTATTTGAAGGCTTTTCAGAAATGGATCTTGTTCTATAAACCGATAATCCAAATTCGACGAAACTTTGTACAAGCACATTTAACTATGTGGGATACAGGATAGGCTATATAAAATTCAGTTCCGGTTACGCTAAGATGTGGCTTTCATACAAACGGATTTTTTTTTTATGGAAACTAACACGGTTGGCTACATCACCTACAACATCCGTGATGACAGCCCATAACACCGGGTGAACTTGGTGCCACGTCAGTGCTTCCCTTCGGTCGTGCCGGCTACACTGAACTGGACGGAAAACACAAACTATTTACATAGCCGTTTCGACCGACCTTTCATTCAGTGCGGTGGTACCAACCCGGGCGGGTTAAACCCTACCACCTGGTAATATATACCACGCGCCGAAATAATTAAGGTACAGCTGCGGGTTTACTTACTTTCTTCTTTTTAAATACGAATTTCACGCGAGCGAAGCCGCGGGCAAAAGCTAGTTCCTCATAAATTCCTCAGAACCTAGTCAAGCAAAAACCTACCTCAATCATACATAACAGATCAAGTCTACCTGCAGGCTGTGACGCCAATACGGCTCAGAATAGCCACTGAGTGCATTAACAACGAGCCTTCCCAGGTGGAGCGGGAGGTTCGATTCATTTATAAGTATAGTCGCGCAGTGCATCCGAGCGAGAACCAGTCAGCGTGAGTGGCGGGCACTGTAGTCCGACTGTCTCACGAAGATTATTTCTACACTAGCTTTTCACTGTTTTCAGTACAGTTAGAGCGGCCGCCGGCACGACTAAAGAAAAGAATTGGTATGGCATGTATCTCACCTAGGTCATACTTCTCGAAGAAAGTAAGTAACTACGGCGAGGCCGAAGGCCGAGCTGCATTCAGGAAGAAAAAAAACCTTCTTGAAGAAAGTAAGTATAACTGAGGGCGAGAGAGGTTGAAGGCCGAGCTGTATTCTGTATTACGCTTGTATTACTGGTGTAGTTGGTGATATTGTAGCCAAAGCGGGAGCCAAACATGTCACGTTTCATAAAAGCAATTGCACTCAAGCCCTGCTTGAATTTCGTGCACACCCTCTCGTGGGACAAACTGCGGACACCGGTAGTCGCGCAGTTGCCGGCTATTTCAGATAAATCAATAAGCCGAGCTGAGATTCTGGAAATACCTGACCCGGCGCAAGCCTCAACAGCACTTAGCTCCAATTTGATTACAACGTCTGATGAAGGAGGCGTCACGTAAAATCAGCGTTTATGAGAGCAAATGATCCGGCCTGGAGGGTGCCGAGATTGGAGTTGAAATATGGGCCAGAGGCGGGCGCAAAGTGCCTAATTGTGTCAAAAATATTTCTTGCCAACAAACAAATATTGCTTACTGTTATTTTTTGTTTGCTTGTTTAAGTACTAGCTTTTGCCCGCGGCTTCGCCCGCGTTAAATTCGTATTTAAAAAGAAGAAAGTACCTAAGTAAGCCCGCTACAGTACCTTTATTTCGGCACGCGGAACAATTCGGTTTGTATGAGAGCCACATATTAGCGTAACGGGAACAAAGCGTAGCCTCTTCTGTGTCCCGTATAGTTATATGCGCTGACTCCCACATGGGGGAAGTGCGGCATACGCAGTATGCCGTACTTCTCCCAAGTTGAGAAAAATGGCTTTAATTTATTTGCGAATTTTAACTTTATTCTGAAGACTTAGAGTACCATTCAGACTATCACATATTGTGCATTCATAAAAAAATATACAAGTATACATTTCCAGAATCTGTGCTATTAAAACTCGCTATGACGCACTTACCCCGTTTTGGTGGACAAGTGCGTCTATCAGGAGCAGTTGCTTTACAGTATTTTTTCTGTGGGTTGCGGTGAGGTATTAGCAGGTTGTTTTTTTTTACACTATGCGATAAGTATTCTTTTCATTAAAATTAAAAAAGTCCAAGAATTTCAATGTAAATTAAGTGAAAATTGAGTTTGTTTCCCATTGAAAGAAAAGTATGCCGCACTTAGCTGGACTCACTACTTGTTTCTGTTTAATGTTTACTGGAGCAATAAAGCATTTTCTATCTATCTAGCTTTCCCTACGATATACAAAACTGGAGTTGGACCAACGTAGCAGTCCTACGAAGTACACCTTTTGTCTTTTGGTCAGTTAATCTAACCGAGCCGAAAGACTGAAAATACATACGAATATGTGTTTTAAATGAAGTGCGAGCAATTCCCGCGGACCGCCTGCTCGCGACACCTCTACTCTAGGCGGCTTTTCATGTTTTTAATTTCGCTCTTTTTGTTTTGCCAACCTTTGTGTAAGTCGAGCGTGCGCACGTTGGTTGGTGTGCTTTACCCTTGTACGGGCAGGTAAAAAAGTGTTGACAATCTGTGGGACCTTGTAAGACTCGTCGCTTTTTAGGGTTCCGTATCCGTCGTACGGGACCCTATTATACACGGTGTTGTAACGGCCAGTACATTAATATCGCCAGCGCAATCCTCATGTTTTTCCGAGACAAAAAAGTTAATAAAGTTTTTCTCTAAAGGGTCTAGTTTTCGAGATATTAATTTTTGAAATTTATATTTTCGTCAAGTGTAATTTGACGCGCGCAGGGGGAGGGTGCGGGCGCGAGAACGATAGGGGTTGAAAACTCACGCCGCGCCGCCGACACGAATCTCCTCTCTCCGCGCACTCGTCCATGCTCGCTCACTCACCGCGAGCCTTTCATTCCCACGTTCGTGGGGAACATTAGATCCATTTTTACACTAAATAAATCAATTAGTTTGTATGAAAACGGTAACTTTTTATTTATATGGAATTCTGAAAAAAGTTATTTAACTTTTTTGTGACTATTGATCCCAATAATCATTTCCTAAATTTTATGTACTGGCCGTTACAACACCCTGTATATTATATGCGGCCTACGCCGTCTGTCTGTCTGTCTGTCCGTCTGTCCGAGGGCTGTATCTCTTGAACTGCTGTAATTTTTTTTTTTATTTATTTATTTATTTTAAAAAACACAGAGTACATAGCATTGGCATCCTGCACTAGATAAATCTGTCTTGCAGGAGTGCATTCTTTAACAAATTATAATAATCATAAACATGCGCTCATTAAAATGTATCATGCAATTAGTTATTATATTAAAAAATAATGGAACACAAACAATTTATAAAATGAAAAGGTAATTTATGATTATAGGTAGCCCGTTGAAATTTTCCGGTTCTCACTCACTGTGCGCGCATATTGAAATGCTTATCATGGTATTGTGGGGAATTATATTGCAGGCTTGCGAGTGAAAATGTTATGAGAAGGGATTTCACGAGCGACACTGTTAAGGACTGTTACCGAATGCCCATTCACTCCAGCCCCAAAAAATCTTCGGTGTTACATTCAAGGTTATTCAGTAACTCAGGTTTAAGTGTTGATTGTACCTGTCCAGTTCCCACTGTGCGCGCATATTGAAATGCTTATCATGGTATTTTGGGGAATTATATTGCAGGCTTGCGAGTGAAAATGTTATGAGAAGGGATTTCACGAGCGACACTGTTAAGGAATGTTACCGAATGCCCATTCACTCCAGCCCCAAAAAATCTTCGGTGTTACATTTAATGTTATTCTGTACCTGTCCAGTTCCCTCTGTGCGCGCATATTGAAATGCCTATCATGGTATTGTGGGGAATTAATTACAGGTTTGCGAGTGAAAATTGTGATTGCGAGTGTTTGTGGCCTTTGCTTTAGAGACACTTGCGGCATGGATCCCGGAAGCATATTTCCAAAGTCTAGTATGCGAGTTGCTCTGATTGGTGGAGAGACGAGTCTGGCTCGCGGACCTCAGCGGACCAGCCTGGCGTACCAGAGGGGGAACGCCGCTTCAGTCATGGGGACCATGCTAATGGTGCCTATGGATGATTATTTTTTTTTATAAGTAGATTTATTTTTATAGTTAATGCAGTTATTTTTAGGTATAGATTTATTTATTTTCAGGATACAGTTTACATCACATTAAACAAACATTTTATCAATATTTATTTATTTTCTTCATCATCTGTAGGTACACAAGATACACTTAGGTGCGTCAGTAATTTAACTTTTAAGCAAAAAATAGGCCATCGTCAAAAATTCAATACACAACATAAAATTAATATAACGCACCTATAACTAACAAAATGTCAAGAAAAATAAAAATTAAAAATAACTCGTCAAAAGAATATACGAAATAAATAACAATTGCCAAAAAATGTCCGAGAAACAAAGCTATAGTTAAAAACTAAATTATTTCCACATTAAAAATATAAATTAGAATTAGGACAAACATCACAAGAATACGTATATAAAATTAAAATAAGATTAGAGAAAATGGTAAATGACTAGAAAAGGCTAGATAAATTTATCACAGTTGGTATCCGTCAGTTTATAGTAACTTTTTACTATTAGCAAATTTTTCACTTTGAATATAATCAACACAGTAGGTACACACCGACTTACTAAATTAGTTGTATTTTCTTAAGAACTAATACTAAATACCTCTTAACGCTGGCTTACTTCCAAACAACCCTAAACTTACAACAGGCTCTAGGGTACGCCACAGAACAATCTAACTAATGTAGACTGGAGTCAAAGCTACGTGAACAAAGCTGTGGCTACTTTGGCCCATTTTCCGCGCAGGCGACGCAAACGGACCGATTAAGCTGCTATATTCGGAGTTATTCCTGTCAGGTACTACCGCGGTGCTGGCGGGAGAGAGTGTGATAGGTCGACTTTTTTCTTTCTGTTCTATTCTGTTTTAATTGAAATGTCACATGATGCACTTGAAAAAATAATTTTGTTTTGTACTTTAAATTTTGACCCCCAAAATCCGAATTCGTTCATTTACGAATGGGTCATCAAACTCTATATAATATGTACTAAATTTCTACTTTTTTCGTCCAGTGATTCGGAGAAAATAAGCTGTGACAGACGGACACAAGAGCTATCCTATAGGGTTCAGTTTTTTCCTCTTTTTTCCTCTTTCAGTTTTTTCCTCAGTTTAGGAACCCTAAAAAACGTCAAAAGGTTTCTACCATGTCGTCCAAGGCTTTCTCTTCAGCCAACGAAAGTATTCGGAACACCGAGGCAGGTGCGAACAATTTTAAGCGACTGTCGCTTATCGCGACTTCAACAATTACATTTATGAACCCCTGAGTTTGTTAGCATCTTTTGTCTTGTCTCCATAACCCTACTAAATTTCTATCAAATTAAATAAAAGTAATAAATATAATATATCGTGCTTTAGTTTATTTCTATGTCTACTTTTTACATGCGCGATCTTTCGTTCTAAAACGATCTATCATATCATACATAAGTGACCCGCTCGACAACTAACAGCAGCTAACACCCCCAAGTGGCTATAATAATATATAGCCAACTACTTAAGACTCAGCACTACAAAAAATCCGTTTCTCCCAATTGATGATTCTCGTAAACAACCCACATAGAGTTTGGTGAACGTAAAGTGCAGAATCAATAAATATTTCATTGTAAATGTAATATTTCATAAACGAAATATTTCTCTCCTTGAAGGGAAGGAGTATTGTATTTTTTATTCATGATGTTAAATTAAATTACTATAGCATGATGAACTGCTCGGAAACGTGGGTTTTCTGAAGTTTCGAGAGCATGCTTTGCGATTTTTTTCTATCGAGCGAAATAACTAGATCCAATTGTGTATTAGATTATGGTATTAGGCTTCCATATGAGGCAGTTTGTCATAAACAAAGCCATAAAATATTCCTAACATCAAACTCACAGTGGTATACGAAAAACATCAATCGGGATAAACCATTTTTTGTGGTGCTGCGCCTTAAATTAGTCTCCGTAGACTTCTAGCAAATAGTCGCTCTAAGTCTAAGGGCCGCTTGGATCATGGCTAAGTAATGGTAATTAGAGTTCACAGTGACTTGACTCTTGTTCCTTGCTGCACTTCAACAATTCTGACTTCATTCGATTCGTAAGATAGTCGTTAGGCGTTACTCTGTTAGGGTATCAGTTAGTTCTCATTTACAGGAAGGAGGATTTTCCTCTGATTATTTTGTACATAGTTCCACTAATCTAGGAGTATGTCTTGGATAAAGAATAAATTAAATACTTTTTTATACCAATATTTGGTTCTAGTTATTTTTATTATATATAATAAGTATATTAGAAATAAAAAAATGTGTTTTTTATTGTTAATATACATAATATAAATGGATAAAGAATGAGTGATTATACATTTCCGCGATATAATCTCAATGTTAGTGGAATCAGGAGATAATGTAATAATTAAATCCACCGACCACTATTAAATATATTATATTATAAATATATTTATTATATGAATGTATGCCAAGTCTCGCACGCAATCTTTCTAAAGTAAAAAGTTGTAAGATCCCCACGCAGAGCCAAGTCTTTTCATATCATTGAAGCCCCAAATCAAGATATTTTTTTATAGAAATGAAGATGTTAAATATGGATAGAGTTACTAAATATTGATTTTTATTAATTAGAAAATATAGTTTATTGCAACATTTTTAATTGGGGCTTCAATGATATGAAAAGACTTGGCTCTGCGTGGGGATCATACAATTTTTTACGGTGGAAAGGAAATTATTAAAATTTAGGATTAGATGGAAAGGAGATGATTTAGGATTAGATGAAAAGGAGAGGATTTGATGAGATCTTCTTTACAAAATTATACACACTACAAAATATTCAGTAGGTTGCAGCTGATTAAACCGTGATTTAACTAACCCAATCTCTGTTCAAGCACAATACAGCCATTAAACGCTTTCTAAACTCATTATAAACCAACCCAGGCATCGAGTGCATTCTCTTTTCATATAGCGTAGGCTACGTGAAAATTAATGTTGTCGCCACCGTACGCACAGACAATGCAACTATACCCTAACAAATGTATATTTATGTCGTGTACCTCAGTCGGATCGTTATACTCTGAACAAAATTGTATAAAATTGCATTACATTATAATCTTGACATTGTCGAGTTAAGGTATGAATACAGTCAGATGGAAATTGTTTTTACGAAATCTGACATAGTTATCTATGTAATAATAAACTCAAACTCAAAGCTTTTATTTACAAACAAGATAATGTAAAAAGTATTAATATCATATATGTATACCTAATTACATAAGTAAAAAAAACAGAAACAAAAGATAAAACTAAATACATAATAAAACAAAATATAATGAAATACCTATATTATAAAAAAAAGAACATAAAAAACAAAACATATTGTTCGCAAAAAGGGACACAGCTTGGCCGGTTTTTTTAGTTATAATTTTTTGCAATATCTACATTACGTGTAATTTAGTTATTCAAAAGTTCCAATCAGAAAATTAATTAAAACATTCAATTAATTTACTCATATATCGCCCTTAATACGCACACACGCAAACACACACACGTATTGTGTCGCCCAGACAATACTTAGGCGGGGCGCCCAACAATCATATCGCGGCGCTCCGCCCGGTGCGTCCCCGCCCGCCCCGAGCCGGGGCGGGCTGGCGGGCGAACGATATTGTGAGGAATTTCATAAGGGGATCGTGAATTACGTGGATATATATTATAGACAAATATGTTAGTGATACCTTCTTGAGAATAATTATAATCAATTTCGAACTGCGAAAATGTTTGAGAAAATTGTTTGTTGTCATTGTCATTATTTTCATATAATATATTTTTATGTAAACCAACATGGGTGGCTTTGCCGAGAGACCAATGGTGCATTCGACAGAGCCAAAATCACCTCTCCTCGCGAAACCACGCTCAGTTAGGTGCCATGCCACCACATTTGCGGACTGTTGCTAGGTTGGAAACGCACTCGCCGGAAGACAGTTCCACACCCTAGCGGTGCGACAAAGAAACAATTTAGAGGACCGATGGGTTCTCAAAAGTGTGGGAAGACCAACCGCCAGGTGGGACGACGACATCAAGTACGTCGGCGGAAAGCAGTGATTCCGTACCGCTGAAGGCCGGGAGGACTAGAGGAAAATTTTAGAGGCGTATGTCCAGCAGTGGACGGTTACACCTTGACTGATTGACTAACTGACTACGAAAGTAGGCAACTCATAGATTTTAAACATTTTTAATGATTTTTTTAGAGTAAAAGTTGGCTGTGCACTACATAATATGTAGTAAACAGCCATCTTTTATTGTACATTATGTACCGGAAATGTGTAAAATAATTTTTCAAAGGTTTTTTATTACACACATTTCCTAGGAAATGTATATATTTCCTAGTTATTATATGCAATTCCTAAAAAAAATACCAGGAAATGTATGAAAATTAACATTATACTATAAAATGTGTTAATGAATGAATGAAAAATAAAACAGATAAACGAGAATAAAAATGATTTATTTATAAAGGATCTCAATAGCATAATCAGGTCACATTATAAAACGTACAATCTTCATAAAACCTTGTTATTAATATTTAAACTTAGAAAATTAAGAACTTAATAATGTTTCGGCCTAACCAAACCTAACCTAACTTAATTCCGGATTACTTACAGTTCCGGTAACATATATACACAAGTGAATTTTCGTTTGCTGCTGCCAATTCCATATTATACATAATTTCGTTCAGTAGAACCTGTGGTGTAGTAGCCATTAAATATCTTCAACGTACACTAACTTAAAACCATAATGTTCCAACCACCAATAACACTGTACACGCAAATATACACTCACATCTATACATAAACTAACAAAAACATTCGCACACATTCCCGCCCTAACAATCAGTCTGTAAAGTTCTATGAACGATGCGTTTAAGCTGATTTTACATTTACGAATTCTCGTCGTAAAAGCGTTGAATATAATGTAAGCAAAATGCAAGCACGGAGCGACACCGCGTTTTCGGGTTGGAGTAGGTTGGAAAGCACGGCATTGTTTGTGCAAGCAAATGTGTTTATTGTAAAATTACGAAATAGTACAGACAATTAAAAAAGATACCGGCATGGATGGATAATCAACAAATAAAAAAAAATTTTTTCCAAACCTTGCTTTGGCCACGTTACGTCCAATACGTTTTCATAAATAAGTTAGATAGATAGATAGATAGAAATACTTTATTGCTCCAAAACATTTAACAGTAACAAAGGATAAGTAATTTACATGAGGGGCAAAGGCGGACTTATTGTTGAGAGTCGTATGTTGTGAGATATAAGGAGGTAGTAGCAAAAGACTTGAGCGTGGGAATGTAAAATATAATATATGGGAAATAACTATGATAAACTATAATATACTTACACTACATAATATAAGTACATACCAGTTTAAACGTAGAAATCGCAAATTATAAATTAAATTAAATACATGTGTACATGGGTACCGTGTGGGGCCGGTACTTAAAAAGAATAGCCCCACTGCATCTCTCCCCATGCATGTCGTAAAAGGCGACTAAGGGATAAGAACAAGATGCCGTGCTAAAGGGCGACAGGCTCGCCACCTCTCACCTTGGCACGGTACTTCCACCGAGTCATACAGCAGGTGGGTGCTTGATGCTTCGTGCCTTACTTGCTGCTTGATCGATAAAATCTTGTTCGAATACTTTGCGAAACGTGGTGGTCGGTGTTGTGCTGTAATTTACCAGAGTTCTTGCAGCACAACACCGATTAATCTGCTTACCCCGATTGTCGGGATTCAGCGTGTGTGATATGTATGTATGTATTAAATACATAAAACTACGTAAGTTCAGAGGAAGTTTCAAGATTTTTTTTATCTCACCACCATTTACCTAAAATTGTTCTCATTTAGTCACATAATCATCCGCGTAAGCGATGCGGGTCATTTAAAAGTATGTTAAGTGTGAATATTGTTCACACATCCGTGACACATCGCCGCTGCTCGTTCTTCTCGGCGCCGCCGCACCTCGCCGCCCGTGCCGCACGCCCGTAAGACGCTAAGCTTAGAAGAATGCGATTTTCTCTATAATTTACAAGAATTTAAGAGAAGATACAAACTTCAACATAGTTTTCATGCCTTAAGAAATGCAATATTTCAGTATTTTTATAGATTTATTGAGCATTAGAGCAACTATTACCTCGGGCAGAGGAAGTATATTTCCGCCTTGAATGTTTTATGCAAATATTTTTTTTTTTTCAAAAAAATGTTAGTTCTAAATCCAGGCGATTTAAGGCTTTCTCAAGTATGTAAACCTCGACCTAATTGAATAGTACATATGTTTTTAAATTACCGTGGTTGTTAGACATTATTTTAAATCAATCAGCTTTACTCACGGTTTCACTCCGAGCTATGTGTGAGAGGAGTGAAACCGTGAGTAAAGCTGATTGATTTAAAATAAAGTACATATGTTTTCAACTAGATTTTTGCGACTCCTATTAAATATTAGTTGAGAACGCATGACTTTGCTTATCCCTAAAATTTCTTTGCCTATTGGAAATCTATAAACATTCCAAGTTTCAAGAGGTTTGGAAGCTACGAACTATGACAGACAGACCGACAGACCGATTTTAAATGGGTTCTTGCCAGCGCCGATGGCTATGGAAACCTAAAAAACACTTGTACTGTATAATTACAGAGAAATGCTGTAGCGACACCTCTTTTACGACGAATTTTCATAAATGTAATTTAGGTAGCTACCGTTAGTATGAGCTAAACAGACATATTGTACATACGTCCTCACGCCTGCAGTCGTATTGGAAACGCAAACAAATTCATTCAGCGAGTAAAATGAAGTGTATTGAACAAAGAGAAATACTTTCGTTTTAACTGTGCGTCATAGACAATAAAACCGCGAAACAGTGTTTTTGCCACACAAAAGCAACGAATTTAACAGTGGAAAAATGCCTGTTGCCAGATAGTTCTTTTGAAAAAATTACTGACATACCTCCACCAGCAAGTTGTTGAAAGTTGCCCAGCGAGCAATGGAGGGAGCCATGCTGGGAATATCGCTACGTAATATGGTGCGTAACGAGGTAATCCGCCGACGCACCAAAGTGGTCGATATTGGACACCGGTTGGCTAAGCTCAAGTGGCAGTGGGCTGGGTACGTCAGCCGAATAGACGATGACCGTTGGAGTAACCATTTCCTACACTACTGGCGGCCGTAGACAGGAAAACCGAGTGTGGGAAGACCATCCGCCAGGTGGGACGACGACATCAAGTACGTCGGCGGAAAGCAGTGGTTCCGTATCACTGAAGGCCGGAAGGACTGGAGGAAAATTGGAGAGGCGTATGCCCAGCAGTGGACGCTTACACGCTGACTGACTCCACCAGCGGTTACGTGGTGGAGTACACGTAAAACTATAGCTAAATAGGGTTTGACTATGAGAAATTGTCTTATTCAATATGTCCGGCCTTGTATTGTATTGTATTGTATGGTATAAAATAATATTATATTCTTTTTTTCTATAATATCACGTTTTATGTACAAAACATATTTTCACATTAATTTTTTATAGAAGTATGTACCTACACAAATGAAATTGATATAATATGTAAGAGTGTACAAGAATAAATAAGTTTGACGTCATTCTACCGGTATATTTCCACTCTCCAGCACATTCAAAATATTATTGACCCTCCGCAAATTCCCAGCTCTCTCAGAAGAACTATAATGGATAGAACTGCTTTTATTATACAGGCTGTTCGGCACATCGACCAACAAAATTTTTTTGTAGGTAAGTGGGGTCATTTGCAACGTTTTGACCCATGATACCTTTTGTCAGATGTCACATGGTATCGAGATACGATTTTTTTTCTTTATTTTTTTAAATTACCAAAATCCCAGCTTTAAACCCTCGTAACTTTTTTCTTTATGATTTTATCAGCACAAAATAAAATGTATTGCATTTTACGATGTATTGATCCTTTTTCTAGAAAAAATATTATTTAATGAAGTTATAACCATGAAAAGGTCTTATGTCCTCCAAAAGTCCCGAGAACGAGTAAAAATATGACAGAATCTTAATTTCTTAATTCATTAAAAAAAAATCTTTTAAAAACTTCGCTAGTTTATGTCCTTTCCAACGGTATGCCACATGCCATACATACATATTCTTATATATATACATATTCTTTTGAAAATGCTCCCGAAAAAGCTCTCAATACGGGAAGCGAGTGCCCGTATTGAGTGCCCGTGTTGTCGTTCTGTTCTGTCTCTGTGCCTAGTTTTGACCACATAGTGAATTATTTGTATGACATGTGGTATACCGTTGGAAAGGGCGTAAAGTTATTCTGTCACATTTTTACTCGTTCTCGGGACTTTGGGAGGACATAAAACCTTTTCATGGTATTAACTTCATCAAATAATATTTTTTTCTAGAACAAGGATACATCGTAAAATTCAATAAAGTTTATTTCGTGCTAGTACAGTCACAAACAAACACCCTGTATAACAAAATTCCATACAATTTTAATGCACACAATTTTTTTTATGTAATCCGGTATGGATACAGCCGACGCTGCTGTGCGGCCACCTTACGTCCAGTAGGGTGATACCGATCCAGCCGGCTGCAATGTGCAAGCCTACCACCTAGCAAGGGGTAAAGTCCCGTATGGGTACAGCACCCTAAAAAAGTGTGGCAGATAAAGGTATGTAAATTGTAATGTCGTCTCTATGTCAGACTATTTGTCATGCATGACTGCACCTGATCGACAAATTCATGCCACTTCTACCATCATCTGGCTGCTTTCCCCTCTCGTTGCTCCCGCTTCATGCCGCATACCGTCGTCGCGAGCATGCCACAGTCCTTCCGTCAGGCCATGTCTGGCCGGGCGACACGTAGATAGTCCGTTTTATTTCCGTACATGCCAGCACGCCCTCCGCTGCCGGCGGCGCGGCGGCATGTCAACGCGACGTGCGCTCGAATATGTTGGGCTAGGCTCTCTTGTTACAAACAACGGTGATATGTTCGGTGACTTGGTTACTTTTCTTTACTTATTTATTTACCTATATAGGCACAGTAGGTATATAGGTACCTATATATTTTTAATTTAAAACATCTCAAACTATTATCAATTTACTAATATTAGATCTGTAAGGGATGGTCATGGAGTAAATTACTTTGTTTCATGAGATATTGCGTTTGTAGACTCTATGTCTAAAACGAAATTGACGATTTTTAGGTTTCCGTATCCCGTACGGAAGCCTATTACTAAGCCTACCCCGTCTGTCTGTCTGTCTGTCCGTCCGTCTGTCCGAGGGCTGTATCTCTTGAACCCTAATAGGTAGTCCGTTAAAATTTTCACAGAATATGTGTTATTATGGCGGATATAAGTAACAACAAATAATAAAAAAATAGAAAAAGTAAAAATTAAGGGGTGTTCCCATACAAGAAACGTGTGTTTGTTTTTTTTTTTGTGGTGCGGAAACCTCGGTGCGCGAGTCCGAATCGCACTTGGCCGGTTTTTAAGAAATATTTTCTGTATGTATGTATGTTCCTTCATAACTCTTAAACCGATGATCCGAATTCGATGAAACTTAGTAAAAGCAAATTTAATTTTACGTGACAAAGGATAGGCTAAATAAAGTTCAGTCCCGGTTACGCTAAGATGTGGCTCTCATACAATCCGAATTGTTCCGCGCGTAAATAAATGTATACGGCAGCGTGTTTACTTACTTTCTTCTTTTTAAATACGAATTTCGCGCGCGCGAAGCCGCGGGCAAAAGCTAGTTATTATATAAGTTTATGACTCGCTCGGTGCGCGAGTCCGACTCACACTTGGCCGGTTCTTTTATTATTATTGGCGCGCCACCAATTTAGGAAATCCTTACTAAGAGCGTCTAATTTTGACCTTAGTACATTTTAACTGTAACTTTTAGGTCGATTTATTTTAGATGCACATACTATTCAATTCATTTGCAAACGTTTGCGGCGTCGCAACTGTTACGTCAATTCATTTCAGATGGACATATTCGTGTTTTCCATCCAGTTCAGTGTAGCCGACATGAAATGAAGGGAAGCACTGACACGGCACCTAGTTCACCCGGTTTTATGGGCTGACATCACGGATGTTGCAGGTGAGGAAGCCAATCGTGGCAGTTTCCATAAAAAAAAAAAATTGTTCTCCCACATCGCAAAGGTTTGTTAGAATATTATGCCTCGCGGCATTATGCTCGCCTATTGTGCCTAAGTTGTATAAATTGGTGTTCAATAAAGAAGATATACATACCATACATACATACATAATTAATTAAAAATTCACAGATCGCATGCATTACATGACCTTCGGGTACATTGAAAATGACTTTTAGGGCGTATTCAAATATAAGCGTATAGCAAATCGCCGACTGTGAGCGTGAAAATATCCTGGTGTGGCTGAAGCGACAAACACAACGATCGAACGCACTCCAGATCTTTTATAATAGCGCGCACCTGTTCACTATATAATTACTTCTACTCCTCCAAATACTTGCATGTATTCGGCACATGTATAACAGCTCCCGTCTGGAATAATCAGCCCGTGCATTTACGCTCCACTACGTCTATGAATGTATTTTAAGATAAATTTTTAAAATCTTTTCCTATCCTTACTGAAGTAAATACATTTATATTGTACTAGCTTTTACCCGCGGCTTCGCTCACGGTAAAGTCCGTGTCCGAAAATTGAAGGCCGCGTTCACTGCTATTTCCGCCTTAATTCATTGTTGGTTCACTTTAATGTCATTCCTCTGCGGCGCGGTAGCATTTGCAAACGTTTGCGAAAGCCACCGCGAACTGTCGCCACATTTGTTTCCGCTGTCGACAACGATATATTCATTCGGTTTATTTTTATTTTTTCATATTTTTCTCCACAACAAACTACGCTCGAACGAGTTGCCGATTTGAATGGAAAGATAAAATTCAGTTGTGCGCTCGTTCTGTGGAGGTTGTAAATGTGTTTTGTTCGCGGTTAGTTCGTTTTCAGGTGGGCAGGCAGCGCAATTTTTGGGTCACAAAATGTCATCTCTACTATTATAAAGTACAGCGTCTGTCTTGTCTGTCTATTTGGTACGGCGACTGTCTGAAGTCTACTCGAAGTAAACTCGAACCATCACACATCTGCAAGGGGTTAATAGTGTGGAAAACCGTGGACGTAGCGCGGAAAAGTATATTTTTTATGGACGACCGGCACGGGTGGCTTTGCCCATAAGTTCAAAGGAAGACTAAGACACAGTCAATAACACCACTCCTCGCGAAACCACGCTCAGAGAGGCGCCATGCCAGCTACAAGGCGGACAAAGAGGGCGTTATCTAATTGTATGATATTGTAATATTTCATCTAAATTATTACAAACTTAAAACATAACGATATCGAATCGCCAACGATTTCAGGATCCATAAAAAATCTAGTCTATCTAAAGATGTTTTCGTTTGTGAAGGTACGGGCGCGGGCGGCGACGGCGGCGGCGGCCTAGCGATTCCTTCAAGTTCAGAACCGTAATGCAAATATACCTAGTACTACTCGCCACGGCGCATACGTCGTTCTAACTGACTTCACCCGCATGCCTTCTTAAATAAAAACATCTCTACCGCAGTGTATCGACACAGGCAAGGCAGGTAATAGTGCTGTAATGTACATTATCAATAATAATTAACAACAATAATTAACATCACAAGGCAACTATAGTCTGTTCATTTTGCGTAGTCACTTTAGAAAATATATTTTTCTAGTTGTTTCGCTCACACAGGTTAGTCTCATTGGCACGGGCAGTGACTCTTTTATCGACATAGCTATAGTGCTATGCACGTATTGTATACAGTCTCCCAAAAGTCAAAGTCAAAAGCGCCGCTCTGAGGAGCGAGTTTTATGCGTTTAGCTTCTGATACATTGTTGTATGGCATTGGAAATTAGGGCAAATTAAAATAGGATAGACGCATGACACGTGCTTACACTACGGGATGGTCATCTATGACGGACTGTAGACAATCCAAGGAAGCAGTGCCAGTACCAGATCCAGACTTAACGAAACAACTCCTGCAGCTTCGGAGACAACAGTTGTGAATAGTGGTGGGCCTACTCAAGAGCCACTGCCATCTGAACAAGCACTTGGACACTATTGGTATCACAGACAGTCCCCTCTGCAGGACCTGCTTGGAGGCGGAGGAGACACCGGCACATATAGTCATAGAATGAAGACATCTGGAGACATTTCGCTCGGAGGTTTTCAGTTCTGAAAGGGGCGACTCACGCGTTTTGTGAAAAAACTCGGCTGGCTAGAATGAGCCCATAGTCGGGTTACTGAGCACACCCGGCCTCGTGTTAAGTGCGTTTAAAGCGTCAGGAGATGTCGACAATAATGACAACAACAACAACAACATGGGATTTGATGGGATGGACAAGGACAGCATGTACGTTTTAGCGTTCCGTGTCCGTCGTACGGGACCCTATTACTACGCCTACGCCATCTGTCTCTCTGTCTGTCTGTCCGTCTGTCCGAGGGCTGTATCTCTTGAACCGTAATAGGAAGCCCGTTGAAATGTTCATAGAATATGTGTTTGTGTTATTATGGCCGATATGACAACAAATAATAAAAATAACGAAAAGTAAAAAAATCACGGGGTCCCCATATAAGAAACTAAAAAGTGTATGCGCCCCATCTACCGAAAAGAGTATGAAGCATTTTAACTAATCATGAATTTTAACTAATATGAAGCATGTCATAAAACACGCCATAGATGGCGTGAGTAGCGCTGACCATGACATGGCGATACGGAACCGTCGGTGCGCGAGTTCGACTCGCACTTGGCCGGTTTTCACAAGTGTCTTCGCAAAAGGAACATACTTTAGCAGATATTAAAAGACAGTACAACACTTCAGTTACAGACTGCCCATTATTTGATTTTATTTTAATGTAAGCAAAATTTTCTTCGCGGAAATAAAACTTTCCCTATAGCCCGTATCCACGGCGACCGGCCTGAATTATCCTCTAAACCCGGTAGAAGAGTCCCAAATGATTGGCTTACCTCCGCGCTTGAGAGGAAATAGTGAAATGGGTGAATAGGAAGATTTCCTTGTTTGTTTTTTTTTTTTCAGTGGCTCGGCAAAATAACTAAACGTTGTCAGTTATAGAACATACATACCACACGCTGTATCCCGACAATGGGGGGTAAGCAGAGTAATCGGTGTTGTGCTGCAAGAACTCTGGTAGATTACAGCATAACACCGACCACCACGTTTAGCTAAGTATTAGGATAAGATAACTATCAAGCAGCAAGTAGGGGCACGAAGACCCACCTGTTACATGACTCGGTGGAAGGACCGTGACAAGGTGAGAGGTGGCTAACCTGTCGCCCTTATGCACGGCATCTTGTGCTTATCCCTTAGTCGCCTTTTACTACATGCACGAAGAAAGATGCCGTGGGGCTATTCTGTTCAAGTACCGGCCCCACACGTATTGATAGAATGTGGAATAATATATCTGAATTTTTATTTATTTACTTAAACAAGAGACTATTATTAAGAACTATATATTAAGAACTATTAACATTTAAATAAACAGAAGTAAGCAAGGACGTCGCCATGTTAACATCCTCGGTAGGCACCGACATTGCGGTGCTGACTGAAAATATTAATTCTTCCAATGATTAATTAATTATTAGGTGCATTAGGTATATAGTAATATTATAGTACCTACATATCATATGTAATACATAGGTACACAGTACATTTATCTATAATAAAACATACAGTAATATAGGCTTTAATTAAAATGTTAATACATTTGTACCAAGTCAACTGAAGTATCATCTATGCCTAGCGCCTCATGTAAATTAATTATATATCGTGCTTGCTACTGTAACATATTTTTGGAGCAATAAATATATTAAATTATTGTGTAGATTTTTTAATTACATTAATTTCGTCCTAACCAACCCTTAATAATCAACCACCTATAGTACAGCCATTAATGGCCAGTTTAGGTGGGAGTGATTAATGAATGTATTAAATCTAGAACATGTAATCAAACATTATTTTGTACAATGTGAAGCTGTAATGTAATGTTTTGGACACAAATAAAAAACTTTTTTACTTTACTTTTTTTACTTTAATAAAAGTTGTTTGTGCACGATATTTTTCATAATCCTTTTCGTTCATAAAAGCTGAAAAGTTCAAATATTACTTCCCAAAATTCGCACTCAAATCATCTTCACTTACAAAACAATATCGCACATCCTCCCACCTGATATCTTAAGTCCTTCCCCGTCTCCCCTCTCCCTCCCCCTCCTGTTCCACCCCTCCTCCTGTTCTTCCCCCGGGCACGCCGCTATCTCCGATCTCGATAAACGACTGGCTGGGGCTGGGCAAGTAAGGGGGAACTAATACCCTCTTGCGGACTGCGGGGGATTCGTACGTCAACATGACATGGTACACTACAGACAATGTCACCAATGAAAGGACCGCATGCGGCTACTTCGCATCAGTCGCAGCGCCACGCGCGTGTTGAGAGGTCGTTTGATTTTTTTTTTTTTTTTTTTTTATACTAAGCGCGACATGTGGCGTCGAGTCACCCATAAGGTGTCTAGCGACGCCCATGGACATTCGGACGCAGGCGGGGGTTGCGAATGCCATGCCGGCCTGACAGGTGCCCATTCACGCCTCTCTTGAAGGACCCAAGACTATACTTGGGGGGAAATATGTGGGCAGGTAGAGCGTTCCAGAGTTTGCCGGTTCTGTGGAGAAAGGATCTGCAGAACCGATTTGTACGCATCCGCGGTAAGTCCAGCGTATAGGGATGCAATCCCTGCCCAGTGCGCGTTGTACGGAGGTGGAAAGGGGACGCCGGAATCGCGTTAAACAGCTCATCCGAGCACTCCCCGTGGAATAAGCGATAGAACACGCTTAGGGCGCCGACATCCCTACGAAGTTGCAGCGGTTCTAGATCGCGGGACACGTCGGGGTCATCCACTAGTCGCACGGCTCGACGCTGGATCGAGTCCAAAGGCGCAAGCTGGTATTTGGCTGAGCCATCCCACAGGTACGAGCAGTACTCCAAGCAGGACCTAATCTGCGATTTATACAGAAGCAGCCTTTGGCCTTTGATGCGAAGGTGGGTAGCTTTTGATGCGAAGCTTGATGACTACTGTACATGAAGTCACACACCGTTATGTCTAGTCGGTGACAAATTCTTGAGCGCTTTGCTCTATCGATCGATTTAAATCTTTGATGATGGTTATATGTTTTGGTCGAATCGTCGAGCTACGCAACTCTCATCAACGACAAGGAGTCAAAATCTTTCCAAGTCGCTTTTCGAAATTGTTCCTGTATCGTACAACACGAGGAATGGTCTTGGTGAATGTGTCTTTGGTAGACGGACACTACACAGCCGTTTTCTCCTCCACGGAGGTTCCAGATGCAGTGTGCCTTGTAGGCGGAGTAAAGGCCGCGATTTGAGATCAGTAGATTGTAGGAGTAACTATGGAACGTTCTTACTGCCCACATATTTCCCCTCATGTACCGTCTCGGGTTCTTCAAGAGAGGCGTGAATGGGCACCTGTCCGGCCGACATGGCATTCTCAACCCCGGCATGCGATCGAATGTCCATGGGCGTCGCTAGACACCTTATGGGTGGCTCGGCGCCACATGTCGCGCTTACTATAAAACAAAAAGTATCTAGGGAAAGATATTCCCGGAAGCTCATTACAGAAAAACCTTTGCGGGGCGACAGAAGAATAATTTAGAGAATCGTGCCGGACGGTGACCTAAGGTATGGATCCCCCAGGACTGAGTTTCTTAACTTTATTGTTAAATTTAGTGTTGCAGGAAGCCCGGGATAGCTTATTGCGCGTGTCGGGATGTCACCTTATCTTGTGGCACATTAGCCTTGTATTAATAATGTATTACTCTTTACTGCCACATACAATATTCGTGGCAATCTGTCTTGCGATGGTTTAGTACTTGGCAGAACTTGCACGCTTCTTGATTAATCTTGGATTATCTCCGTACCTTGCCCGTGTAATGTAACTAATAAAATAATCAAATAAAAATATAAATGTTTGTTTATGTTTTTGTTTAGTAGGTACTTAGGTGTGTTTTCGAGAAAATTAATAAAGTTTTTTATTTAAATGTGTGTGCGGCGAATTTTTGTCAGTAGAATGTTTTATTTTTATTTATTTAATTTTCAGAATTTCTCCCACTTGTACTGCGTTAAAAACTGTATCTTTGTTTTATTAGGTAAACCAAGTTTCAAGAACCTAGTGGTTGTACGTACAACCAACATTCAGACGGACGGACAGATGGACAGACAGACGGTCCGGCGGACAGACACCTCACTGATTGCGTGGCTATGGAACTCTCAAAATTATTCTCTCGCTAGAGCAAACAGATTATTAAAACATTTTTAAATAATATATTTAAAGAAATTATTGTAATTTCTTGCAAATCCGTTATAACACTATGTAACCATCCAAGTCAGATCAGACAAATTTGTATTCCGTCCCCAGCTCAGTGCGGCGTAAAAAGTTAATTGTATCCATCCAGCCGCGGCCGTTTCAATCCCCTTCATCTTTTCCTAATTGAAAAGATAAACACATTCGCGGTTTTGCAAGTGCAGCGCCACGCAGAGCTCCGCGATGCCGGTCACGTAATATTGACGTTCAAACAAAGAGCTCGCTGCAAACAAATTGATATTTTCTGGACTACCCGCGCGGCGAATAACTCTCCTTTCAGTATTATGGATCAGATAAGACATGATTGGTTGGAAAGTAATATAAATAAATATTATTAAGAGATAAGAGAGAAGAGCTCTGTGCATGAGCGAATTAGAGATTGCATTTCAAGATGCTTTTTAGGAAGTATTTTTTTATTTAAACCAACATGTGTGGCTGTGTCGAGGGACCAATAATGGTACAGTCGACAGAGCCAAAAACACCTCTGCTCGCGATACCACGCTCAGTGAGGCGCCATGCCAGCAGATTTGCGGACTGTTGCTAGGCTGTATATCCCGTTAATGCGACGTTTGAAGACACCCAGTTTAAAGCATTCGGGAAACATACTCGACAAAGAAACGAAGAAACGAAGCACAAAGTCAACAACGAAAGGATGCTCAGTTTCTCTGCGGCTCAAAGTGGGTTTTCTTTTGACGTCCTTAGATTGTGGTTATATATAAATATGTACATATATATTTTCGACTTTGTTTAACAAATTAGTTGTGTGCAAGGATGCATTGCCATCACTCGGTCTAAAATTGATATTACTTAAAACTAATGTAAAATTAGACCACTATAAAATTAAACAAGTCTGAAACGTGTAATACCCAACATTTATAAATATAATATTTTAATATTTTGAAATTTAAAATCCTTAACTTAGACGAGTCCTAATTTAGATCAGCCTAAAAAGACAGTGGGTAGTATAAAAGTGACTAATCTAAATATTGTAAATACATACGTACATACATACCACACGCTGCATGTATACCGACAAAATGGGTGACCAGATTAATCGGTGTTGTGATGCAAGAACTCTTGTAAATTACAGCACAACACCCACCACCGCGTTTAGCAAAGTATTCCAACAAGATTTACAAATTAAAAATTCTACCTCCTACAAATTATATCGACTGAGGGATTCCAAACCTGAAGAGTTCGCCTATTCGCTTTGAAAAATTTTCACGATTTATCACTGTCACTTACATACAACAGGAACTAAAGGCTGGCAGTTGAAATGAGAATGCAAAGGACAAAGGGAACATAATACTATTATGCTCCCTTATTGCGTCACTTTTACATATTACCGGTTGCTTTGATAACAACATTACCATTCCTATTTCCTCATATCGTTTATGTTGACTCGTCGTTAAGACGAACACTCCCGTAAATAGTTGAATTTTTATTTTGATCTTAAATAAATATTTATGTATAAATGAAATGAAAATGTTTAATAACATTTTGCATAACCGTTACAGGTGACAATAATTAATCAAAAGAGACCTAATGTGAAAATTTTAACACCATAAAACAAGTAAAAGTAAAAATTACTAATTCAATAAACTAAAATCTAATCTGCATTATGTACCTAACAACTAAGAATAAGTATGCAGTCATCTATGGCGAGCCCTTTTAATATATATATTATTCGCAGTCATGTATATTTTGAAAGAAAAACAATATTTTCATAATTTTTATAAAACTTTTAGGAACGGCAAATTAGAGTTCGATTTAAATTTTTTTGAGTTTCGAAACCTAATAAATTAATGTTTGTTGTATAGAGAACCAGTATTGGTAATTACTTACTTACAACCCATGAAATTTTATAACAAAATTAGTCTACTATCTACTTAATAGATTTTTTAAAGGTTTAAATTATCGAAAGTTCACATTGAAAAAAAAAATAGACAAATTATAATAATTAAAAAAATACATTAAAAATATCAAAAGAATAAAATTAAAATCATCAACTCTTCCGTCTTCCTCTTAACGCCCGATGGTTCCCGCCAAATATCCCGTATCAAAGCGTCTGCCATTTTAAAGCGAGCTCTCACCTCTTATTCCAGTCACGTCCGCCGGCGAGTGCGCCGCTCTCGGCGCAAACAAGTGGATATTTTGCTCTAACGCAATTATGTACCTTACACTATCCCTGTTTGCACGAAATTCTGGACGCCAGTACTGTAGCAAGTTGGAGAGAAAATGTTATTTGTAAAATAGTTTAGTTGTTTGCAAAATAAATGCATTTTTATTTATTTATTTATTGAATATAAAAATTAAACTTTTTAGCATTTTGCAAGGTCAAATACAAATTCGAATAAAACTTGCACTTGCACTCAAAAGAAATGTGGTAGTAAATAGCAAATCTGGGGCTGAAGAAAGGAAATTTGGGGCGGTAGAAAGGAAATCTGAGGGAGATAAAAAGGAGATCTATGGGTTAAACATTTATACAGTAGAAGATCGAAAATCTGGGGATGGTACAAAGGAAATCTGAGGGTCGTAAGAAAGGAAATCTGGGGGCGACAGAAACTAGGAAATCTGGGGTGGTAGAGTGGGGTTGTTAGGTTAGTAAATATTAAATCTGGGGTTATGCATTTAATAATTCTTATAGTCTGTCATTTAGGAGCTGGAAGGAAACGAAGTGGATTTTCCACCCCTTTCAAAAAACTTCAGACATACATACGTCCAGCTACAGCATTGCTGGCTAGCGCATGAATAAATGAATGATACTTTGCCGGATAGAGACGACCTTTTTGCTAAAGTTTCAGCTTTTGACACGGGACAGCGCCCGATAGGTGACAAAGGGTTTTACCTTCGGTGCACTGTTCGCTGTGGAATCTGTAAGGGTTCATTCGGCCTGGAGATTGATCTGGTACCTACAACGTAATTCGATAGGTTGCCGGCGTTAATTCACACAAATACTACCACTTATACACACACAAGTTCCTCCAATGGCCGTGTCGGGTGCATTAACGAACGTTTTCTGATTGTTTGAAATAATGCGAATGATATACTGTTGGAATGGTTTCAAATTTACAGTATCCTCGCAAATGGAGCGACAAAGAAACTATTTTGAGAACCGATGCGTTCTCATAACAACAATGTTGACAACAAATGGGTGCTGTCTTTCTGCGACGAGATGACAATAACTCGAATGTTCTCACCATTCAATTGATTATGGAGGTTTATATGAAGAAATAAATAAATAGTGACCGGAGTTGAGAACAATCTCAGATTAAATTGTGATTAAGTCCAAAAACGAGAGCGGAGCCGCGACGGAAGCTGTAGTATTCTTAAGGATTATTAAATTCGTATTAAATTCTTAAGGACTTCAATTATTTGCTTATACATAATATTAAACAGTACATTTTTAATAAAATAGGAAAACAATTTAACTAGGTAATTATAATTTAATTAGCCTAATAAAGAACTAAAACTAATTAAGTTCCTAAATCGTTTCCGAACGTCCTTGCGTCGGGTGACCACACGCCAAGTGTTTCTACAGCAAATGCTAGAAACACTTGGCGTTATTCAAACATGTTTTATGCTGTAACACTGTAAATAACTGCTAATGCATTTACATTTGGGTTAGTAAATATTAAATCTGGGGTTATACATACATTCAATCATTCTTGTATTCTGTCATTCAGGAGCTGGAAGGCCATAGAAACGAAGTGGATTTTCCAACCATTACACAAATTAAAAGACATAAGTCGTCGTGATCACTGAAATCTCAACTTCAAACATTTTCGAATTAAGGTTATCTATAATTTATGTACCTACTCAAGCACAAAGAAATTCTCTTTGAAGCTTTCTACTTAGCTTGGTTAGACGTGATTAACCGCAGAGACCGAGGAAATAATTTAAAACAATGGAATTAAAATCAAAATCCTTTTGTAGTCTGCCATTTTTTAATCTTTAATTCTGCCTTTACCTTTAATTATATATATCCCTAATTCTAGAATTCCTAATTCATTTTACATTAAAGTTTACTTTAGGAATGCAGGCGAATAAGAAAAACGTTACAGGAAGCTATAAATATTTAAATGCGATTTCACCAATGCAATTTGAAATATCTCTGTATGGATCGTCTCTCAAAGTCGTTTCTTCGTCGCACCGCTAGGACGTAGATTTTTTTTATGTAAACCAACATGGGTGGCTGTACCGAGAGACCAATGGTGCAGTCGACAGAACCAACAAACCACACTCAGTCTGTCGCCATGCCATTTGCGGACTGCTGCTAGGCTGTCTAGCCTGTTAAAGGATGAAGGATTCTGGAAACATACTCGCTGGAAGATAGTTCCATACCATAGCGGTACGACAAAGGAACGATCTTGAGAACCGACGTGTTCTTAAAATCCAATGTCAACAACAAAATGGTGCTGAGTCTCTTTGCGACGAGTACAGCGGAGATTGAAGGAATTGTCTCCTGGAGAATGTTTTCTCCGATTCCTTCAACCTGGTGTTGAAGGAATCGGGGACGTTTAAAAACTAAACGTCGCATCATAACGCAAAAGTTTTTGTTTAAAAATAGGTTAGACTGCGCTACAGCAGTCCGCGGGTGTCTTCAAACGTCGTATTAACAGGCTAGACAGCCTAGCAACAGTCCCCAAATCTGCTGACATGCCACCTAACTGAGCGTGGTTTTGCGAGGAGAGGTGACTTTGGCTCTGTTGACTGCACCATTATTGGTCTCTCAGCATAGCCACCCATGTTGGTTTACATAAACAAGTGCGAGTCGAACTAGCGCACCGAGGGTTCCGAATCGTCATGTCATGGCTAGCGCCACTCGCGCCATCTAGATGGCGTGTTATAAAATGCTTCATATGAGTTAAATGAAGTTATTATTAAAAGTATATTAGGAGTATATTAGTTAAAATGCTTCATAATCTATTCGGTAGATGGCGCGCGCGCATACACTTTTTGATTTCTTCTATGAGAACCCACGTGAATTTTGTACTTTTTCTTATTTTTATTATTTGTTGATAAATCGGCCATAATAAATAACACATATTCTGTGAAAATTTCAACGGGCTACCTATTACGGTTCAAGAGATACAGCCCTCGAACAGACGGACGGACGGACGAACAGACAGATGGACGGACGGACGGACAGACAGACAGACAGACAGACAGACAGACAGACAGACGGCGTAGGCTTAGTAACAGGGTCCCGTACCGGATACGGAACCCTAAAAAAATACAAATATGTTTTGTAATACTGTAAAAAACTGCTAATGATTGCTAACTGCTATAAAATATAATAACTGCTGCTAATGATTTCAATACCTCCGGTTAGACCTTGGCTGACTGAGTTATCTGTCGGTTAAAGTGAAATGTATCATACAGTCGACAAGAGTTAAATTAACCGAAAGTGGTGAAATCGATCCTAAGACGCATTCGCAAAAGTATTAAACACTTTCAATGCATATCCCCCATTTTGTCAAACACCGCTTTGCCTTTGAAATAAAACCAAGTCGAACAGACACAAATGAACGAGCTCTATTCAATAATCTGCGAGTTTTTTCCTTTCGTTTTATTCTGTCAAGTGCGCAAGTGATATCGGGAGCGGATGAAACCGAATTATCCTATAGACGTGGACAGAGCTGACAATACGAGTAATAGGATTAGCTGTGCTAGATATAATTGCCTCTTCGGCGTTGGAATATGAAAGAGTGGCGAAAAAGTGGCGAAAATAAAAAAAAACGCGCAACGAGGCTTCCGTACCACCACCGTAATTAGCCTGTTTTTATTATTTGTTGTTATACTTATTATTATTATACAGGGTATTTCAAGATAGGCTTGAGAAACTTCAGGAATATAAAGTACTCATTATTAAAAGAAAAAAATCCTTATCACTCATATCGAAATTTCGTACTTTTTTTTTCATACAAAACTTGTAAATTGTAATAAAAACTCGATGGACAGTGAGTATGGGGAAGTGCTGTCTAGGTCTAGGGAGTGCAATGACCTAGTCCAGTCCCCTTTTTCTTTTGATGTCATTTAAATTTAAGTGTTTGGAATTTACCTACATGCAGTTCAATTCTACTAGTTAAAAATTGCAATTTAGTAATTTTATTTGTATTTAATAAAGGCGGATGTTAACCGTCCACCACATCTCGATGAAACTATTTTCACCAAAAAGTACCGAATCTGGGAAAATTTTCAGAGCTTTTCCTTTTCAAATATGGAACCCTTTCGAACCCTGAAGTTACGAAAATTTTTTTTTAGAGTTTGCACTTTAATCATACCAAGTTTGATGCTTGTAGTATGTATTGCCGAGCAAAAACTAAACAAATAAAAAAACCTGTTAAGTGAGAACGTTATTTACACACAGAGGGTTCAGTAGCCATATGTTCCTGCTTGCACGTATAGCGGCTGTGCGCAGTAATCACGTGTCGCACTCGCACGTGTCTCGCGTATCACGCCTTCTATCGGTGACCGGTCATAATTATGTAGTTAAAATGTTTGGATAATTCCGTAGATGGCGCTCTTCTGCATATTATTATGAAATTTGTATTTGGACCCATTTATTTTTTACTTCTAGCTTTTTGAGGTTCCGTACTTCAAAAGAGGGAAAAATCGGCGTCCATAAAAAAATCGAACCCTTATAGGATCACTCTTGTGTCTGTCTGTCTGTCAAAGCCTGTTTTCTCCGAATCTAATGGACCAAAATACATAGTTTAAATTCATTACATTTAGAGTTTGATGACCCAATCACGGACGTGCATATAGCGTAAATGAACGAATTTCGATTTTGGGGGACAAATTAGAACGTAAAAATATATCGGCATATCGTTGAATACAAATAAATTGTTTTTATAATTTTGAAATGCATTGTTTTAAAGCCTATAAAAGAAAATATTTTCAGTTTATCTTCATTTTACTATTTAGATATTACATAGTTAGTAACTCTTTCGAGGGTCATAAATACTTGACTTTAAAAAACTCTCTGAGTCATAATAATTTCATCAACGAACCCTGTTTTTGGCTAAAAAGCATAAAAGTCGTCATATTATTAAAATTTTACGTTACCTTTTAAAATCGCAGCGGAGAATCAACCGAGGTAGAAAATAAATTTGTAAATTAATTTACAGTTTAGCCTCCGGCGGAGGTTGCAAGCCAAGTTGCGAATGAGGAAGGCGAGCCAAAGTTCCCGCGACGTGTGGCGTCCGACGAGATAACGATTCTATCAAATTCGGCTGCAAACTTTGGGTTATTGGAACTTTTAATTAACCTACATCATCTTCATTATACGGGCCTTCTGACATACAGGCGGCTACATTCGCATATTGAATAAAATCGGTCAAGTTCGAGTTTTATTCGCTTACGGAGTATTCTGTTTATCCGCTATACCATACCTGTCAAAAAAACATTACTTGTCTATTTTTTGTCTTTCTATAATGCAAAATATAAATACCTGTGGCGCCATATATTATTCAGTGGCATGAATATGTACTAATCGATTCTTAGCACGTTTCCTGTATGGGGACCACCTTAATTTTTTACTTTTTGCTTTTTTAGTTTTCCGCACGGAAGCCTATTCCTAAGCCTACCCCGTCTGTCTGTCTGTTTGTCTGTCATACTGCTGTATCTTTGGAACCCTAACAGGTAGCCGGTTGAAATTTTCACAGAGTAAGTGTTATTATGGCGGATATAACAACAAATAATAAAAAATAGAAAAAGTAAAATATTAAGGGGGGTTCCCATACAGGAAACTTATTTTTTTTTTTCAATGTTTTTTTTTGTGGTACGGAAACCGAGGTGCGCGAGCCCGACTCGCACTTGTCCGGTTTTATATTATTTGTTGGCAAATCCGCCATAATGACACTTTCAACCGGCTACCTATTACGGTTCAAATGATACCGCCCTAGGAGGGACGGACAGACAGACATACGGCGTAGGCTTAGTAATATGCTTCCGTATGGACACGCAACCCAAATAAAACATATTGTGCACTATTTCAGTCAATCAGATTTTTTTTTTTAATTATTTGTCTACTTTTTAGATTAAATAAGAGGACGTCTTCTTACTGTACTTGCTCTCATCGAATTATATCTTCTACGAGGGCGCTGTCAGACCACGGAATTTTTTGGATGGAAACTGTTATCTTCGCCCATTACCTTACTATATAGGGTGTTACGATGACCATGTCATTAACTTCGGGAGGGTTACATAGACACTCAAATAAACACGTTACGCAAAAAAAAAAAAAAATGTTTATAGTATTACTTTTCGAGAAATTTAACAAAACATGTTAGCTACCTAAACATTAACCTGTGTGTAACAGTAGGTAACTTGCATTGTACGGGGTCAATGACCGTACTATGTTCAAACGCAGAACAGCTGTTTGTTGTAAGTAAGTCACAAGGTCACTATGATTGGTTTTTACAGCTACTTATTTGATTTAATTTTTTTGTTAGGAGAAAAAATGCTCCTATAAACATATGTTTTTTTCTTACGTAAAGTGTTTATTTCAGTGTGTATGTAACCCTCCCGAAGTTAATGACATGGTCAGCGAAACACCTTATATACATCATATTATGAAGCTTTGCATAGGATTTAACCCGCCCGGGTTGATACCACCGCTCTGAATGAAAGGTCGGTCGATGTCGTAAATAGTTCGTGTTTACCGTCCAGTTCACTGTAGCCGGCACGACCAAAGGGACGCACTGAGATGGCACTTAGTTCACCAAGGTGTTATAAACATCACGGATGTTATAGGAGATTCAATGTAGCCAACCGTGTCAGTTTCCATCGAATCAAATTTGAAATCATGAACAAAATGGTTCACGCCGACTTCTAACACGCTGCCTCTTGCGAACTCTGTCAAAAGCAGCTCTATAAACCGTTTGAAAGTCCGTTTACAACGCACAAAGCGGGCCATCCTGTAGGAGAGATGCGGCCATGGGTATCCAACCCTAAAGAGCGCTGGACTGTTGCAGGCCGCCCCGCCGCCCCGCCGCTCTGACACCCTCTTTATTGTTCCCGAAATGAATTAAAAGTGATGGAAGAAGCATACGTTCTTCGAGAAGGTGAAAAATAGAATAGAATAGAAAATATTTTATTGTACACAAAAAAACAAACAAAGATACAGAAGACAGAAGATAACATACAGAAGAGCAATAGAAATTAACAATAAGTACTTCAGATAGAAACAAGAGGACAGTAGCGTGCAAAGGCGGACTTATCACTTTAAGTGATTTCTTCCAGTGAACCTTTGATATACCTATACAAGACCTATACAAATATACATGTACTACCTGTGCCGGCGGCTCCGCCCGCTCTCATATTTGACTTCTCTGCTAACCTCATAAGCCATTTAGCGTGATAGTAAGTAGTAGCTGATGGGAAGAATCAAGCTATCCGTAGATTTTTTTGATTAAAATCGGTTCAGTGGTTCTGGAGTTATAAGCGGACAGACAGACGTACATACAGAAAGCAGACGTTGGATTTTATTAAAGGCAAAGGAAAGGAAGGAAGGAAAGGAAAAGGAAATACAGAGATACGAGTATATAATAATAAAAATAAAAAATAAAACTTACATAATACCTACCTTATTCCACAACAAAGCAACTGTTAAGATAATGTTTCTTCAACAAGATTTATTATTTAGAAAATTATTGCATTGCACATCTTTAATGCACTTACACTTAATACCTAAGGCTTTTTTCTTCCTGTGCACCTTTAGTGCATGATAACTGTTATGCGAACGTGAAAAGTTGAATGTTTATTTGTTATTATTTTTTTTATTGAAAGCGCGACACATGGACCGAGCCACCTACAAGGTGTTAAATGACGCCCATGGACATTCGGTCGTATGCGGGGGTTGCGAATGCCATGCCGGCCTGACAGGTGCCCTTCACGCACATCCTGAAGGACCCGAGACTGTACTTGTATGTTACGCATAACGGCAAAATTACAATGCACGTTTCTATAACTTCTAGCCTTATTAGGCTTTGAGGAAATATTATATAGAGTTATCGCTCCGAAGAAATATACAGAGAAGCGGTGTTCCAGCGGCTGAGGTGAAAGTAAGGTAGCGAGGAGGCGGAGCGCTGAGTCGAGCGGAAGAGGAGAGTGCGCACGGGGCGGGAAGCGTGCGGGAGACGGTCTGGCGGCCGGTGTAGGGGGCTCGCGCGGGGTGGGAAGCGTGCGGGAGAGAGGCAAGGGGTGGGAGAACGATCGCACTCGTGCGTCGTTGTGCATATTGACTTTTCATTCTAACACTTCATCTCCAGATTCGCCATCGCACCTTCGCATCGACGAAGATGTGTAAATGTATTAGTTTAAAGTAGGCGAGGCGCGATCGCAGCAGGCAGGCGACGACTGCGCGCTGCGGTCTCTCACACTCGACTAAGAGACTTGAGGATCGTGAACCGCAACTCGGTGGAACATGTTAGTTGGCCGAGTGATTCATCTAGTACCTACGCTAGGACATAATATATCTTTGTTATTAGGGTTCTATAGGAAGATGCTGGCCTTGTAACATTGGAGAGGTTTATATCTGTCCGTCTGTCTGTCACAGCCAGTAGCTCCTAAACGGCATCAGCGATCTTCTTGAAACTTGATTTTTTTACATTGAAAATGTCTTTTGGTTCGTTCCAGTATAGGCCCCGATTTCACGAAAAAGTGCGATCCCCTTATATCTCGGAGAGTTGTGAAGTTAAGATATTCAATCAAAGTTCAAAACGCGTATTCATGAGAGCTGTAAGGTGCAAAAAGAATTATTTGGGAAAGTAAAAAACTAAAAAAGTTATGGCCGAAATAGTGAAAAAAAAAAAAATTCCGAATTTTTGATTTTGGCGCTCGATATTTTGGAAACGAAGAATGATATCAAAAATTTGAGGAAAATCCCTCTGGACTATTTAGTCAGATTTCGTGCCTCACACGACTATCGAGCACATTGGAAATGAATCTATACGGAATTCGAAAAAATATTGTCGCTGAGCGACGCGAGAAAGTCGCGATAAAGAAAAGGTTAGTTGGGGTCTGATGATGGAGCCGGAAGGAAGCCATAGGAACTCCTAAATTACACATGATAAGCCCATCGTGTTTGGGCTCATTGGATTTGTCTTCGCAAGTACTCTTGTCATATATGATGTCCAGGGTCCTGATGATGGAGCCGGAATGAAGCCATAGGAACTCCTAAACCACACATGATAAATCGACCGTGTTTGGGCTCGTTGGATTTGTCTTCGCAAGTACTCTAGTCATATGTTATTCATCAGAACCAAACTAACCTTTTCTTTTCCTTATCCCGACTTTCTCGTGTCGCTCAGAGAGAATATTTTTTCAAATTCCGTAGATTCATTTTCAATGTGCTCGATAGTCGTGTAAGGCACGAAATCTGTGATTTTTTTTAGATTTACGGGAAGCAACAACATTCAGCGTTAAGCAATGTCAGTGTAGCCGGTACGACCAATGGCAAGCACTGCATTACACCTAGTTTTTGAGGTTTTGTGGGCTGACCGCTGTAGTCAGGTATATTTGTTTTTCTTTTTTGGGGTTCCGTATCCGGTACGGGACCCTATTACTAGCCTACGCCATCTGTCTGTCCGTCCGTCCGTCTGTCTGTCTGTCTGTCCGAGGGCTGTATCTCTTGAACCGTAATATTATGGCCGATATAACAACAAATAATAAAAATTAGAAAAAGTAAAAAATTCGCGGGGGTTCCCACAGAAAAAACCAAAAAGTGTGTGCGCGGGCGCCATCTACCGAATAGATTGTGAAAATTTTTAACTAATCATGACATTTAACTAATATGAAGCATTTCATAGTACGCCGTAGATGGCGTGAGTGGCGCTAGCCATGACATGGCGATAAGGAACCCTCGGTGCGCGAATTCGACTCGCACTTTTTTTTTTGCGAGGACAAGTAAATTGTGTGCAATTTATGACAGTAGGAATTCTATATGTTTGAACACTATGCGTTTCCGATACATCACTACCACCGCCTCCGTAAGCACTTCGCATCACTCGAACACCCCCGCGTGTTGGTTGGTGCAGTATATGCATCGGTACACTTAATTAAACGTGGTTATTGTAGCAAATAATAACAATTTATTATTAAAACTAGCTTTTGCCCGCGGCTTCGCTCGCGTGATATTCGTATTTAAAAAGAAGAAAGTAAGGAAGTACCTATATCCGTCTACGAAGTAAGTTAGTAAGAAAGAATTTCGTTTTGTTTGAGAGCCACATCTTAGCGTAACTGTAACTTAATTTTATTTAGCCTATCTTGTGTCAAGTATAGTTAAATATACTTGTACTAAGTTTCATAGAATTCGGATGATCGGTTTAAGAGTTATGGAGGAACATACACAGGATTTCTAAAAATCGTCAATTTTCAAATTAATACCTACACATACATAGAGACTACAAAGGCAGTAACTCATACATAAAACAAAGTGCCTCACTCCATGACCATCCCTTACAGATTTATTATTAGTATAGCTGAGCCCGCGGCTCCGCTCGCGTGAAATTCGTATTTCAAAGAAGACAGTAAGTAACTATGGGCGAGGCCGAAGGCCGAGCTGCGTTCAGGAAGTCGATAAACCATATCTAAGAAAGTAAGTACGAGTAAGGGCGAGGCCGAAGGCAAGCTGCGTTAAGGTAAACGATAAACCTTGTCAAATAAAGTAAGTAACTAACGGCGAGGCCGAAGGCCGAGCTGCGTTCAGGAAGACCATGAACCTTCTCGAAGACAGTAAGTAACTGAGGGCGAGGCCGAAGGCCGAGCTGCGTTCAGGAAGACTATAAACCTTATCGAAGAAAGTAAGTAACTAAGGGCGAGGCCGAAGGCCGAGCTTCGTTCAGAAAGACCATGAACCTTCACGAAGACAGTAAGTAACTGAGGGCGAGGCCGAAGGCCGACCTGCGTTCAGGAAGGCGATAAATCTTATCTAAGAAAGTATGTAACTAAGGGCGAGGCCGAAGGCCGAGCTGCGTTCAGAAAACTATAAACCTTCTCGAAGAAAGTAAGTAACTGAAAGCGAGGCCGAAGGCCGAGCTACGTTCAGGAATACCATAAACCTTCTCAAAGAAAGTAAGTAACTAAGGGGAAGGCCGAAGGCCGAGCTGCGTTCAGGAAGACTATAAACTTTCTCAAAGAAAGTAAGTAATTAAGGGCGAGGCCGAAGGCCGAGCTGCGTTCAGGAAGACTATAAACCTTATCGAAGAAAGTATGTAACTAAGGGCGAGGCCGAAGGCCGAGCTGCGTTCAGAAAGACTATAAACCTTCTCGAAGAAAGTAAGTAACTGAAAGCGAGGCCGAAGGCCGAGCTACGTTCAGGAAGACCATAAACCTTCTCAAAGAAAGTAAGTAACAAAGGGCGAGGCCGAAGGCCGAGCTGCGTTCAGGAAGACGATAAACCTTATCTAAGAAAGTAAGTAATTAAGGGCGAGGCCGAAGGCCGAGCTACGTTCAGGAAGACCATAAAACTTCTCGAAGAAAGTAAGTAACTGAGGGCGAGGCCGAAGGCCGAGCTGCGTTCAGGAAGACTATAAACCTTCTCGAAGAAAGTAAGTAATTAAGGGCGAGGCCGAAGGCCGAGCTGCGTTCAGGAAGGCGATAAACCTTATCTAAGAAAGTATGTAACTAAGGGCGAGGCCGAAGGCCGAGCTGCGTTCAGAAAACTATACACCTTCTCGAAGAAAGTAAGTAACTGAAAGCGAGGCCGAAGGCCGAGCTACGTTCAGGAATACCATAAACCTTCTCAAAGAAAGTAAGTAACTAAGGGCAAGGCCGAAGGCCGAGCTGCGTTCAAGAAGACGATAAACCTTATCTATGAAAGTAAGTAATTAAGGGCGAGGCCGAAGGCCGAGCTACGTTCAGGAAGACCATAAAACTTCTCGAAGAAAGTAAGTAACTGAGGGCGAGGCCGAAGGCCGAGCTGCGTTCAGGAAGACTATAAACCTTCTCGAAGAAAGTAAGTAATTAAGGGCGAGGCCGAAGGCCGAGCTGCGTTCAGGAAGGCGATAAACCTTATCTAAGAAAGTATGTAACTAAGGGCGAGGCCGAAGGCCGAGCTGCGTTCAGAAAACTATACACCTTCTCGAAGAAAGTAAGTAACTGAAAGCGAGGCCGAAGGCCGAGCTACGTTCAGGAATACCATAAACCTTCTCAAAGAAAGTAAGTAACTAAGGGCAAGGCCGAAGGCCGAGCTGCGTTCAGAAAGACTATAAACTTTCTCAAAGAAAGTAATTAATTAAGGGCGAGGCCGAAAGCCGAGCTGCGTTCAGGAAGACTATAAACCTTATCGAAGAAAGTATGTAACTAAGGGCGAGGCCGAAGGCCGAGCTGCATTCAGAAAGACTATAAACCTTCTCGAAGAAAGTAAGTAACTGAAAGCGAGGCCGAAGGCCGAGCTACGTTCAGGAAGACCATAAACCTTCTCAAAGAAAGTAAGTAACAAAGGGCGAGGCTGAAGGCCGAGCTGCGTTCAGGAAGACGATAAACCTTATCTAAGAAAGTAAGTAATTAAGGGCGAGGCCGAAGGCCGAGCTACGTTCAGGAAGACCATAAACCTTCTCGAAGAAAGTAAGTAACTGAGGGCGAGGCCGAAGGCCGAGCTGCGTTCAGGAAGACTATAAACCTTCTCGAAGAAAGTAAGTAACTGAGGGCGAGGCCGAAGGCCGAGCGGCGTTCAGGAAGACTATAAACGTGCTCGAAGAAAGTAAGTAATTAAGGGCGAGGCCGAAGGCCGAGCTGCATTCAGAAAGACCATGAACCTTCTCGAAGACAGTAAGTAACTGAGGGCGAGGCCGAAGGCCGAGCTGCGTTCAGGATGGCGATAAACCTTATCTAAGAATGTAAGTAATTAAGGGCGAGGCCGAAGGCCGAGCTACGTTCAGGAAGACCATAAGACCATAATATTACATAAAAAAAAACAAAAACTTTCATACAAAGTCGTCGTCCCCATTTCCCCCCTTAAAGTTGTAATTTCCAAAAAATCCTTAACGGATTCTTACATTATGAAATAAACCTATGTTCCAAATTTCAGCTTTCTAGACTTAGTAGTTTCAGCTGTGCGTTAATAGATCAGTCAGTCAGGACAAACAATTTTATAAGTATAGATATCTACTCTTTATTCTACTCGTATCTTCTACCAAAAGCATCTATCTACACTACACCAACGCAACGCAACAGAACTGCTAACGCCATATATTACGACCATTCGACACTAAATTCCGTTTTCTTTTATACTGCTCAACCCTAAGGCTATTTAACTTTATGGTATATAGCCTACTATAGTGAGCCTGAAGAACTACTCTTTACATTGGTGTAAACCGCATAAAAATCTGTTAAGTGGTTCCGAGTTTACCTCAAACATACATACATACATGCAAACAGACGTTTCCTTTTATAAGAAGTAGAGAGATAGAGATTAAATGAGAGATAGAGATAAAATGTGCGACGGAGTACTTAAGGAAACAACAAGAGACCTTGAAGCGGTTCAGATTCGTCTGGCGGTGCTGGAAGAACGGGACCGAGAGCGAGAGTCTGAGGTCCAAACCCTACGAGAACGCATCGACAACTTGGAGCGTCAACAAGAGGAGAGAGAGCAGGCGGCGATGAAGAATGAAGTGGAGATAATAGGCATACACGAGACACCGGGCGAAAACCTGCAGCATATTGTTTCAGTGGTCGCGACGAAAATAGGTATTCAGTTGCGCGAGACGGACGTCGACAGCGTGGCTCGGGCAGGGCCGCGACGGTTGCCCGGTGAACTACAACGACCGCGCCCCATCGTACTCCGACTGACGAGACGTGCACCGCGGAACGATCTTCTCAAGGCCGCGCGGGAGCGCCGAGGCCTCAAAACCGGAGATATCTCCGTTCCTGGGCCTACCAGTCAGGTCTACATCAACGAACGTCTAACTCGCAACAACAGGCAGCTGCTCCAAAAAACCAGAGCCCTTGGTAGACAACACGGCCATAAATACATCTGGGTGAGAGACGGAGGGATATACACGAGACACCAGGATGGCGCCCGCGCGATGCGTATATCCAATGAAAAAGATTTATTTCGAATCTTCCAGGAAAACTCACTTAAACCGCAGAATAAAGTTAAACCTGCACATTCAAATGATAAGGGACAGTAGAACTATTATAAGTTTATCTAATACTAAAATCAAATTTTACATTATACGCTTTGGATTGTTTTCTATCATATTTACATATCCGAAAATCGAGAAATACCTTCATCGATTACGTGTACCTACCTGTCTTATTTGGAGTGTTGTTAAAACTAATGATCTGTGTTTAATTCATTATCACAATATCAAAATCATTGTTTACATGCTCGCATTGTACTCACTCTCTCACCTAACACTCCTTCAAGCGCAAACGAATATTTGCATAAACTACACTGAACACTTTTGTAAACATACATTTCACAGTAATCCTCCAAAATCACTAAACACCTGTGATCAGGTATATCTCCCTAGCACTGCATCCACACAAACAACATATTATTACAATAATACACGCGCGCAGAAAATTTGTCTTCAAACATTCAATGATATTGTTATCATCTTTTCTTTTATGAAACCGGTTTATGAAATAGGCTCCGCCCCAGGACGACTCGCGCTGAAGAAGATTCCATGTGAGCGGGACACAACTTGTACAATAGTAAGCATGAGCATGACTAGTTACAACAATAACTGCGCGTGTATGCAGAACTTTGAAAACACTTGCACTGTTTATACTATTCTACACTATCTATATACATATCGAGTCTTTCGTCCAGGATATACGATGCAGGATGAAATTCCTTACAACTCTAATGTTCTCTCAAACCCAGTCTACAATACTACATCGAGTCGTTTTTACAAAACACGAGCAAGTGTTATATTTTATAATTGTCTAAATACTATCGAGGAAACGTGTTTAAATATATATTTTTGTAATGTGCTGTCCTGTGATGTTTGCTTGAGCTGTTTTCTGTCGCATAGCACTAGAGAATATTGCTATGTCGTTGTGAAGTTTTTCGTATATGTCTGTATGTGTGTAGATTGTCTATGTATAAAAGTTACGTTAAAACGAATCGTCATTCATATTAACATTAACAAAAGAGTTAATTTACACAATTATATTGATTTATTAAACCTTGTTGTGATTATTATTTTAATGAAATGGAGGAAATAGTATCACACCTATCAATCGGTCTTATCAACGTGCGATCACTTAACACAGGGTTCGACGAATTATACAACACGGTTTTAACGCGAAACATGCATGTTTTGTTTATTAATGAAACTTGGATTAAAGAATCTCATAATACGGCAGAATACGAAATTCCAAACTATAATTTTCATCACATTCCTCGTAGCACAACTACCAGGGGAGGAGGGGTTGGCATGTACATAAAAAATGTACTGTCGTACAAAATAATAAAAACTCCATCGAACGGTCTCGAACAGATGTGGATTCAACTAAAACTTCCTAAACTAAAATGTATTCTAGGAACAGCGTACCGTCCACCATCAGTAAATGTTGCTTTCGCTACCAGCTTGATAGCAGACCAATTGGAAGCACTTGTGCCCACTGTTGATTATGTCTTTTTTCTGGGCGATCTCAACGTAAATATGATGGACGAAACGAAATCTCTCACACTTAGCGTAAAGGAAACCTTTGAACAATTTGGGCTCATACAGGTCGTCACGGAGCCAACACGGGTAACAACAGAAACACAGACTATTATAGATATAATATGTACAAATGCCAGTGAACACCTTGGATCTGTCTTAGTACTTCACAACCCTGACCTCAGTGACCATGGTCTAGTGCTAGCAGAGTTCAAAATAGGCATTCAACGAGCCCACCACAAAAATGTCACATTCCGATCCTTTAGGGACATAGACATGTCGGTCTTTGGTTCACACAATGAACAGCTCCCTTGGGACAGTATCTATGGATGCAGCAACGTCGATGACATGCTACAAATTTTTTACTCTCTCATCAAACACTTATTTGATACGCACGCTCCTGTAGTTACTCGACGATGCAAGCCACTGTTACAACCTTGGTTCACAGAGACAATAAAAGAAATGATAAAATTAAGAGACCGTGCTGGAGTTCGAGCTAGGCGTACCAATCAGGATTCTCATCGCAGGTATTACCAAGATTTAAGAAATGAAGTTACTAGTGCTATCAGACGGGAAAAGGGTGCGTTTTTTGACTTTTTTGTCAACCAGAACAACAATAATTCCAAAAAGTTATGGCAAGGACTACGGAGATGTACGACGATAGGAGAGACAGCGAAACCAATTCCAAAATATCTATCAGAACCTCAAGCTATCAATCTACACTTTCAACAGTTGCCAGTTACAACAGAAATCAGCAAGGAGACCTTGGATCGCTACTCAAATAGTCGGTTCAAAACCGGAATACAGGAATTTAAATTTGATCCTATTAATGCAACAGACGTGGGAGTCCTAATTGAGAAAATAAGGTCTAACGCAATAGGCATTGATGACGTGACAATCCAAATGATACGGATGACTGTACCTTTCACCTTGGACGTTATGACATACATACTAAACAAGTCAATTGCATCTGGTCAATTCCCAGAGGTATGGAAGACTGCACTGGTCACGCCCATACCCAAAAAGAAAGATGCCACTGAAATGAAGGACCTCAGGCCAATTAGTATTTTACCCGCTTTTTCAAAATTACTCGAAAAAACCATGACTAAACAGCTTACGACATACCTACAGACTAATAACGTAATTCCTGATTGTCAACATGGTTTTCGCACAGGTCATAGTACCAGTACAGCCCTCCTACAAGTAACAGATGAAGTCTTGAGCGCAGCGGATGAAGGAAAAGTTACAATCTTAATACTACTAGATTTCTCAAGAGCTTTCGACTGTCTGGACACTAACCTTCTGCTGTCAAAACTATCATATTATGGCCTTTCAGTAAATGCGCTCAGTCTTCTGAGAACTTACCTCACGAACAGAACACAGGTGGTGAAGTGCTACGGTGATGATGGAACTGCCATATTTTCGGACAAAGTCAGTATGTCTCGAGGTAGTCCTTAGGGTTCCTCTCTCTCGCCGCTTTTGTACACGACGTATACAGCAGACTATCCTTCCTGCCTTCAGTACACAGAGTGCGAGCTCTTTGCAGACGACACACAACTGAGATACGCTTTCCACGCAAGTGACATAAACGATGCAGTAATGAAAGTCAATACAGATTTGGAAAATACATGGACTTGGTCGACTGCAAATAGGCTCGCTCTAAATCCTCAGAAATCCATAGCTATGGTGCTAGGGGGTAGGAAGTCCGTTGAAAAGGTTCTGACACTAAACCCCCAAATCAAATTAAACGGGGTCATTATACCAATTGTGAAATGCGCGCGTAACCTAGGGCTGAAAATGGACGCTAACCTCCGATTTGAAGATCACGTGATGGAAAAGTTTAGAGCAGCGATGGGAAAACTTAAAACTTTCTACAAGATTAGAAATCATCTATCAATACAAGTTAGGCATACGGTGGCTGAGGCATTAATACTATCTCCACTTAACTACTGTGACGCAGTATATGGTCCCTGTATCCTACAGAAGACTAAGAAACGTATACAGAGGGTGCAGAATGCCTGCATACGTTTTTGCGAGCCCAACATAAAAAAGAGGCACCATATTACACCCTACATAAACAAACTGGGATTGCTCAAGATGGACGGTCGTAGGCGACTTCATCAAGCCGTGCTATTATTCAAAATTATCAAGTCGCAAAAGCCGACAAAATTATTTAAAAAACTTAGATGGTATGGAGAGGGTCATTGTTTTGGAACCAGATCGGTGGGTAAGCTGTTGGCTGTACCAAAGCACCGTGGGGCAGCATTTGAAGGAAGCTTCAAATATGCTGCCTCACGGTGCTGGAACAACATCCCGCCACCGATACGAGTGTCAAACAATACAAACACCTTCAAATTGAAACTGAAAAGATTTATTTTGAGCCAGCAACAGAATGGTGGTTAAAAACGATGTTCAAATATCGTAATTAACAACAATCTTTATGAGACTAATGCCTACATACATGCGCTGAAACTGTAGAAGCATATCTTTCACAAACACACGCACACACGCACATAACACTTATCACTCATTCTATTCTATGTGTGGACACATAACACCACCAGTCCATCACCTAACATTATATATATATGGGTATATATTTTTATCCGGTTCTCAATTGTTTAGTTTCTTCATTGTTATATCTGTTGTTATATCTACATCTTATTCTATTATTCCTGGTTAATATTGTTAGTATTTTTGTTCTTTTTCACCTGCCTTTGTTTTTGTTTTGTGTATGTTACTGAAGTACCTAATAAATTGTATAAATAGTTAATAATCATTGTATATTGTGTAATTTTAAGCGCTAACATTTCGCATATAAGAGTTACTTACCAACTACTGGAAAAGGATAGGCTTAAAACCAGCAAGGTGTGCACAATGGGCTCACCTGCAAGCTGCGCCTAGACCCGTTTCACTTTTATCTATTGTATTATTTTAATTTAGTATGTAAGTGTACCAAAAAGTGAAATAAATGATAATTCTATTCTATTCTATTCTATTCTAAATTATCCTCCCTTCCCCTCTCCCCGCGGACTCCTCCCCCGCACCTCAACCCCACTCTTCAAAACCACCCCCAGTATGGATAAAATTATTTAAAATCATTTAAAATCCTAAAACCTAATTTTGAAATTATCCCCTATTTTAATTTAAGGGTTGATTTAGCAAAAACGCTGAAACACGTAATTCTTTATTTTATACCAAAAGCCTAAATATGAATTTTCATATCCCTAACTTGAGAAATGATGGGTTCCCCATACATTCTTTCATCCCCTATTTCACCCCGTTAAGGGTTGTTTTTTTGAGACAAAAGGTAGCCTATGTTCTTCCTCAGGATGCAATTCAGCTCCGTACAAAATTTCATAAAATCCTAAAATCTAATTTTGAAATCAACCCATATTTTAATTTAAGGGTTGATTTAGCAAAAACGCTGAAACACGTATTTCTTTATTTCATACCAAAAGCCCAAATATAAATTGTCATATCCCTAACTTAAGAAATGCTGAGTTCCCCATACAAACTTTCATCCCCTATTTCACCCCCTGAAGGGTTGTTTTTTGAGACAAAAAGTAGCCTATGTCCGTCCTCGGGATGCAATTCATCCCCGTGCAATATTTTATTGAAATCTGTTCAGCGGTTTAGGCGTGAAAAGGTAACAGACAGACAGACAGACAGACAGACAGACAGACAGACAGACAGACAACAGAGTTACTTTCGAATTTATAATATAATATATAATATATAAAATATATAATATAATATATAAATATATAAATATATAAAATATATAAATATATAAATATATAATATAATATATATAATATATAATATATATATATAGTAAGTATATAGTATATAGTATATATAGTATAGTATGGATGAAAACTCGAAATGACAATCTGCCTGAAATGGAATAACATCGTTAGCGACAGTTAACTGGCGAGCAATGTTCAAGTTCTTGGTAAATTCACTTGTATTACAGATTCGTATTAAATTTTGTAGTTTATGCAGGTTGATTCAACAATGACAACCAATATTTAGATTCTATTTTTTAAAAACTGATTTTTATTTAAAAAAAATAGAAAAATGCAGTATCCACCTATTTATTTCATTTACCATGACAAAAATGTGTTGGATCGTGGTGTATTTTTTAAACTTTGAAAAAACAAAAAAAATTGCAAAAGCCAAAATTTTTCATTTCAGAATCGGTGTTCAGAATCAGCTTCAGAATCGCCCTTAAAATGTTGGTAGCCATTGCTTAATCGCCGTATAGAAATAAACCTTTTTCTTATGTATAAAGTGCATTTATTTACGACAACCTGTAAGTGCAGTCATATTTTAAAAGCCGAGACATGAACATGGAGACATCTAGGATGTTTCTCACGCGCAAGCACTGCGTGAAGATATGACTGTATACTCTTTTGCAGATGCACTCAAATTTATGTCCGACCATTAAATTTATTCTATAAAAATAATATTTAATTAAAATAAAGCGCTACTTTACTGTAGAAGTTGATAGTTGAGTTCGCAGTACGCGTATACGTGTAATGAGAAGTTCACAGAAATGAATTCGTTAAAAATTTCACCAGCAGCGCTAAATAAAGCATAGAGCTAGTCACTGGAGGATCACTTTATACTCTAAGCAAAAATATGGCTAACTAATACGTTAACGTTTTGAGGTATTCTAATGTCGAAGCTAAAAAATCGTCAACTACGAGTTTTTTTCATCGAACGCGCGTAGGAGTTCGGGATTAATGTGACTCATTAAAATGTTTTTCCGCTAACGCACTGGTTTGCGTTTCTGCGGGAGAGCAAACTGTTTGCAAACTGTTAGGAAACTTTAGGGTTTGCGGGCGAGGGGGTTTAGGAGTTTGGTGTTTGGAGGCGGGTGCCCCCCACTAAATTAAAATGTCCTCTCCGCGGCCCCGCGCTCCTCGCTACCTATTCACACACCTGACACGAGAAAACGCGGGCCCTTATCGACACTGCTACAACTCAAAATTTCCACTAATATTTTAAAGTCAGATTTCATGGGCCATTTAATAATTTTCATTGGTGGCAATAGTTTTTTACAGTACGCGGGCAGTAAATAATGCACATCGGGCTTTAGAAAGAGACAGTCCGTTTGTAGAGCGTCGTCCCTGTTGCACAGAGACGTGCGAGTTCGTGCGACAGGAACAAATCTCTACAACCGGATTTTTTCTTTCGAAAGCTCGATGTGCATTACCTAATTACTGCAGCGTACTGTACATAGTTTTAATTTACATTTATACTATATCTTATTTCTTTTTACTTACTTTCAGTTTCATTCGTAAGTATATGCATATTCCAATTCGAAAATACTTTCAGAAAAGAGTAAATTCATATTTGTTTTTATTTTTTTTTTCATAACAAAGGTATAATAATTTTAAAATAACAATTAAAATAATACATTTAAAAATTAAATAGAAACCTTCATGTACGATGAATTTTAGAAGTTTATTTATTGGAAAGAATTCGGAAAAAAAATTTATTAGGAAATATAAATCAGTAAAATAAATGGACAAGTTTTATACATAGGTATGTAGGTTTTGGTTCAACCTTCGTCCGCATACAATTTTAAGTTTACGTTTTGTGAAGTCGAAACGCCAGCATGTCCAATTTGAAGTTACCTAGAGGCTTAGGTAGTATATTTATGATTAACTATTTACGTTTATGAATAAACTGCGAGACATTTTAGGATTTTAAAACACATACCTAGTAAAGTATTAACGATATTTAAATTAATATTTTATATTGTATGTTAATAAATTATATTTTTTAATAATGTATTTATATATTTAATGAATTAACTCCCATGTTATTTACAAATAATAAAAATTTATTCGTGATACTCTTTATTTATTTGCAAATTTTAAATGGATTATTTTGATTTTTATAATTTTTTATTTTTAATAAATTTACACATCGACCAAAGTGATTTATATACGTAGGTATCATGATATAATTACCTATCAATTGTAAAATTTAAATCACAGAGGAATCAGCTTTACAGATCTATTTTATTTATAGTTTTCCCTGGTTTTAATTTTAATACACGGTGAACAAAAAACCTGTCGAACACCCGAAGGCAGGAAGTACAGTTTCAGATACTAATCGGATAGGCTAGTTTTTTTTTCGAAATGTATATGAAAATATGCCCTTTTTCAATTATTCCTAAGTATCAAGATGTCTTTAAATAACTAAATTATGTCTGCATGCCATCATAACAGTGATGTGAAGTTAAACCCTACTATCGTATGTCTTAAGCACGTGATATCAGTTTTCTAGGTACCTACCAGGTAATATTCTAAAACTTATTAGGTATACAAAATAATAGTTTGTTGCACACTAACAGACCTCAAAGCACTTACCGACTTCATTTTCAGTACAGAAGACAAAAAAAAAATTTAAATCGGCAAATTATTAACAAAGAATTTCACTAAAGACATATTAAGAACACGCTGTCTGCCTTCACTTCATTCAAAGCGGCCTCAAGATAATTTATGATATGTATGACACTGGCGGCGAGGCGGCGGCGGCGGCGCGGGCTAGCTTTGTGTCGCGCCGCTGTGGCGCCGCCTAGAGAATTTTGCATTAGAAGTAACAGGTCGTGATGCTAATTCAATTTTTTTATTGAAATTTTTTTTTCGAATTAAAAAAAAACTAGCCTATCCGATTCAGTATCTGAAACTGTACTTCCTGCCTTTGGGTATTCGACAGGTTTTTTGTTCACCGTGTATATTTTAGCATTAATGTAAATTTGCAGGACTTAATTGAGCGCATATTATTTTTAAATGTATAATTTATGAAAGAAAGCACTCCTGCAAGACAGATCGAATCTAGTGCAGTATGCGAATGCCACCTCTGTGCTAATGCCAGGTATAACCATGTTTTTCAACGAATAAAAAAAAAAGATATTTGAAACTTCTAACGTAAACAATTTGCACAGAAGGCTATGCGTACGTAGGTAGAAGAATAATAATACATTTCGTAATAGAAAAAAAATTGTGAAAATGTATTCACCGATCCATCACAGGTGACATGTTGCGGATGCCTATATCAACAATGGCCCAAGACAAGACTGCCTCGAGGGCCTAAAGAGAAAACGAAAATACACACAGAGAGATTTCATGTTCGCGTTACTGCGGTTTTTGGACAATCATAAAAGTACAGCCATCAAATCGCTGTTCTGTGGGAAAAACAACGAATGTTTTTTTTTTCGAAACCTCGCTTATTTTAGGGTTTCATATGTCTAAAGATGAAAAAAAACGGTACCCTTATAATCTCGTGTCTCAATCTTGTGTCTGGTTGTGTGTCTGTCCATCGGTCACAGCTTATTTTCTTTGAGTCTACTGGATGAAAAAAGTTGAAATTTAGTACAAATAAATATTGAGTTTGATGAGACGAAAAACATTTTTCAATTGCATCATGTGGCGTACTTAAGTACCAATGCAAAGGGCTCGTTACAAGAAATAAAAATATATGGTTTTATAAATTTTAAAATGCATAGTTTAAAATATATTAAAGAAAATAAACAAAAATCGAGCATCCCCTCCCTTTATCTACGAAACTACTGTCTAAAATAGGAAAAAAAAAATTGGAATTATATTTCCTCTCTTATAGTTTACGGGAAAACCTAAACAATAACGGAATATATGAAATGGTACGGAACCCTCTCCACGCGAGTTCAACTCGCACTTGGCCGTTTTTTTATAGAAAGCCCAACATGTGGCTTCGAGCTACCCTAAAGGTCTGTATTGTTTGCTTATAATTATAATATATCTATATTATATGTCAGTGCCGTAGTTGTACCGTATGCAGCCGGTAATTATAAATAATAGCCCCACTGCATCTCTCCGCGTGCATGTCGTAAATTGAACTAGGAGATAAGGACAAGATGTCGCGCTTAGGACGACAGGATAGCCATAGTCAATCAGTAGGTGGGTCTTTGTGCCTTACTTGCTGCCTGCTTGATTGTTATCTTGCGCTAATACTTTGCTAAACGTGGCGTGTGGCACGTAAGCGGCGGGTGGCCGAGTGGTTTGGGCATCGGCTTCTCATGCGAGAGGTCCGCGGTTCGAATCCGGTCGGCGTGTACCAATGAGTTTTTTCTGACGAAAAATTTAAGTGCATACCTACACCTGCTGCTTCACCGGTCGGAACCGGTGTAAAACTGTAGGTCCCTTTCCTTGCCCCTTACTAGGTGGTAGGCTCCAATTGTAGCCGACTGGGTTGGTACCACTGTAATGGATGTAAGATGGCCGCATAACAGCCTCGGTTGTGTTCTCCTCTAGTCCAGTATAGCCAGCAATCCAGAGAAGTCTCCGGTATGGCACCTACCTTCTCGGAGGTGATATTGGCTGGTCGGAGCATGCGCTTTGGCCCCCCGACTCAGCCACTCATACCGGATTACATAAAAAAAAAAAATAAACGTTGCGGTCGGTGTTGCGCTGTAATTTACCAGAGCTCTTGCAGCATAAAACCGATTACTCTGATTACCCCGATGCCCGGGATACAGCGTGCGGTATGTAAGCAGACTTTAGCGTGCGGTATAGCATGGACGGCCTAACCTGAGGCGAACACACGTACGCACACAAATGCATTTCTCTAATAAAAATGCTTGACATGCACCTATATATGACCTGAGCACTACTACACTCGCAGAATTTTATGCTCACCGGCATGCGTGAATGTATTTGTACGCCTCAGGTTAGAACGAACGACCTATAGACGGAGGTTACACGCTCAGTCTGGCATCAGTTCAGTCCGTGACCTTGATCACGACCTGATTGACGCCAGACTGACGCCAGACGTAAAATGCATTCGCACTATCAGTCTGCCGTCAGTCTACCCTGGCTAGACTGACGAAAATGTATCAAAATATTTAAAAATCCATCAGTCTGGTCCATCAGTCCATCGGTCAATAGATTAAACGGTCAGTCAGGCGTCAGTTTAACCAGTCTGATGGACTGAACTGATACCAAACTGAGCGTGTAACCTCCGTCATACAGTCAGCTATGGCAGTACGTGAGCACAGCAGAGTTGGCCCGACTGGTTGCATTATTCATTTTGTCCAGGCGGGCGGAGGGCGCGGCCGCGCCCGGGTAGGAAAGTGCGAATGTCGCTCCAAGTTAATTTCGACGGAATACTTAACTCTATGTAGATGGGATGATCCATCCTGTATACCACCGGTGACTTAATAAAACTGTATACCATTGCTTAATTAACGCAACTACTCTGTATTATTTGTATCGTTTTAGACAATTTGTAATTTGTTTTTAAGTTTACTCTGTCATTAATTATATTCATTTTTAAGTTTTCGGATTAACAGTAGGTTAATCCGTTTAAGTTTCGCCCGCTACTTCACGGGCTTCTTCAGGAACTGCGGGAGTTCCTGGGACCGTACCAGACGTCAAATTGTCAAACTGCAGACGTCAGAAGCGGGTGAAACGTCGACTTATGTAAGTCTTTAGTACACCTACTGTTAATCCGGAAACATTAAAAAATCTGTTAAGTGCTAGTTTTACTCGCGCACGGAGGTTTCCGTAGCTATCCGCCTATCTTTTGTCTTTCAGCAATCCAATGTATAAAAACCTGTGGCGCCATCTATTATTCAGTAGTGCGACTAATCGATTTTTCGGTACGTTTGTTGTATGGGAGCCCCCCTTAATTTTTAACATTTTCTTTTTTTTATTATTTGTTTCAATATCCGCCATAGTAACACATATTCTGTGAAAATTTCAACGGGCTAACTTTACGGTTCAAGAGATACAGCCCTCGGACAGACGGACGGACGGCGGAGGCTTAGTAATAGGCTTCCTTACGGCATACGGAAACCTAAAAATGAATATAATTTTTTAAGGCGTTACTTTTTCAATTTTGAATAATATGAATTTATATTAGTTGAAAATTTCCTTAAATAATTAACCTTTTGGGACAAAAATAAATCTTTGCCTACCTACATATACATATACACACCACACGCTGTGTCCAGTCAATCGTCATATGCAGAGTAGTCGCTGTTGTGCTGCAAGTAAGTAAATTTCAGCACAACACCGCGTCCATCACATTTAGGTCAAGATAACTATCAAGCAGCAAGTAAGGCGCAAAGACTTAACTGGTACATGACTCGGTGGAAGGACCGTGCCAAGGTGAGAGGTGGCTAACCTGTCGCCAGCACGGCATCTTGTTCTTAACCCTTTTGCGACAAGCACGAGGAGTGATGCAGTTGCAGATGCAGATTTATTAAAGACAAAATAGTTTTGTCTGTGTTTCTGCATCGCTTTTAGCTCCAGAACTAATGATTCCATTTAGATCTAATTATTTTCCATCTATAAACCACCTCGCGCCTTGGCACGGTCCTTCCAACGGGTCATGCAGCAGGTGCGTCTTCGTGTCTTACTTGCTGCTTGATCCTGCTGCGAAACGTTGTGGTCGGAATTGAGCTGTAAATTTAGCAGAGTCCTTGCAGCACAACACCGATTACTCTGCTTGCCCCGATTGTCGGGCTACAGCGTGTGGTATGTATGTATATGTATTTGAAAAAAAAATGCGCCTATTTTTTTTTCAGAATTAAAATTACATTTATAAAAAACGGTTTTAAAAAACATTGAACCGACTTCAAAAAACAACTACTAAGAACTAAAATAATAAAAATTGTTACATAATTGAGTTGAAGGCGGTACACTTTTAAAAGGGTTTCATCATCAATTTACCGATTAAAATTTATAATCAATCTGATTAATAGTTTCGGAGAAATGCGTGGACAAACATACATGCTTAGATACAAACATACATTTTTCTTTGTCTATTAAAGATTTACACCCCTGTTTAACATACATACAACAAACATATGTACATACCATACATAAGGTGAGCCCAGTTATTTGCGGCATACTTTTCTTTCAATGGGAAAGAAATTCAATTTTCACTTAATTTACATTGAATTTCTTGGACTTTTTTAATTTTAATGAAAAGAATACTTATCGCATAGTGTAAAAAAAAAACAACAACCTGCTAATACCTCACCGCAACCCACAGAAAAAATACTGTAAAGCAACTGCTCCTGATAGACGCACTTGTCCACCAAAACGGGGTAAGTGCGTCATAGCGAGTTTTACTAGCACAGATACTGGAAATGTATACTTGTATATTTTTTTATGAATGCATATTATGTGATAGTCTGAATGGTACTCTAAGTCTTCAGAATAAAGTTAAAATTCGCAAATTAAAGCCATTTTTCTCAACTTGGGGGAAGTGCGGCATACTGCGTATGCCGCACTTCCCCCATGTGGGAGTCAGGTGTGAACAACTATTTTCGTAGAAGTACGAGTAATAATACCTACATCAAATCAGTAGGTACAAACTTTAATAATTACTTAAAGAAATTCCGTTGCCTTAAAAATAAACATTATCAGCCTCAATACTACTACTATACTACTAACTACTACTACTAAAATGCAGTTCCAAATTCTTTCCAAGTACTTCATTTTATTATTTATTTTAATTTATGCTACGAGAGTGTACTTTTTATTTATTTTTATTTTTGTGCCACATGGGAGGTCTACCGCTGAATCGGTTTTAAATTTAAAATGTAGTAAAATACTTATTCTAAAATAATTAATTTATTTTCAACGGTGAGATTTTTACTCGTTCTCGGGACTTTGGGAGGTTAAAAGACCTTTTCATGTTATTAACTTTAAAGGCGTGAAAGAAGAACAAACCAACAAACACTCTTTGAAATTTATAATATTAGTAAGGATAACATGGTTGGATGAAAGGTTTGTAACCTCTGGTGATGGGGCAAGTGCGTCATATGCCGCACTTGTCCGCTTGTATATGACGCACTTACCAGACTTGAGAAAATTATGGTTATATTTAAAAAAAATCTATATTTGCTAACTGACTCTGTTCTGTGAGTTAAAAATAAAGCAAATTAAAAAAAGAATGTTTAGTTATGCTACTCACATGAAATAACTGCTCTGGCTAACGTTTAAAAATTTTAAAACCTAGTTTGCTTACAAGTCGTCAACTTGTCATTTCAGAAGTTTCGAACTGTAAAATTCCAAGTCGTTTTCCATAGACAATACACCACTTAGAGCGCCCTGTGTTTTTTAGTTTATAGTTTCTAATCAATGTTAGTCATGCAGTAGATGTTGCCATTACGAAAACCTTTTACTTTTCTAGTTATACCGTATAGACGCACTTCCCCCATAGATGCACTTCGCTGGACTCACCTTACACCAAATTTTTGACGTGATAACGTCACGTCTTATAAATTGATGAACACCGGCTGCACGCACGAAAAAGTGTCACGTTCCATCTGAGCCTGTGTGTGCAAGCGAGAGAGCGTAACAAGCGATAGAGAGGCACAAGAACCGTTCCCAGTAGTCTTACCACTTTATGACGTTATCACGTAAAACTATCGTCCGTAAACCGACTTTACAGACAACCAATTTTTTTTTTATATTTGTTTGGAAGCCCTAATATATTATGATAATATGAATATATTGCAGTTCCAATAATATTACATCGACTCGAATTGATAACATCCTTTTTTTGGAGTCGGTTAAAAATTGACAGAATTTTTTTGTATCCGATCTTTTTACCTCAGTTATTCATATTATGCTATAATGTCTATTTCATTAAGCTCCTTTTCAAAAAGTCATCAAAACCGAAAGTAATTTCACAGCGAAACCCTGAAATTGACAGTTTTTTTTTTCAATTTATTTTATAACCTCGTTTGAATTCATGTCGCATTTTTTTTTCAATTCCGCACCGACGACGAGACTGGGGGCCTTCTGCTCTACCTCCATTTGTTAAAAATAATTTGAAACCGGTTAACAAGGCGAGGTAAGCGTGCCATTAGCCCGGCTGGAACGGATGTGAAAAATTTATGGGATTAATAATGAAGATGGAGGCTGTTCCGGTTTCAGTGGAGGCGACGGATGCGGCGGTCAGTCGACGTCCGGCCCCGCCCCGCCCCCGCCTACGTCGCCCGCTCGGCGCGTCACACTTCTGATGACGTATGGACGGTGGTTTAATTTTGCTAGCCGGTTTGGTATGAAATATAAGGTTTGATAAAGGGCTATTACAACTTACTTGTCCACATGGAGGAAAGCTTTATTTTAATTTAGTTATATACCTAGTTTGCAGTTGTTTTTCCTTAAATACGGTTTTAGCCTTAAAAATACTTATTTGACAGAAATAAAATATGCTCTCCCGAAGTTTAAGCTGAGCTGCTTTCACGTAAATAATTTACTGTCTCGAAGAAAGTATTAAGTCACTAAGTGCGAGAGGCCGAAGGTCGAGTTGCGTTCTCGTAAACGACAGAGCATACCGATTACCTAAATGCAGCTCGGCTTTCGGCCTCGCCTTTAGTGACATATAACTTCTAGGGAGTACATCGATTACGTGAACGCAGCTCTGCCTTCGACCTCGCCCTTAGTCACTCACTATTTCCTAAGCGTTTATCGTTTAGCTAAACCCTTATGAAGTAAGTAGGGCAAGTAAACACAATTAATATAATGATGTAATGGCATAATTGAAGTAACAAAACAACCTCAACTATTCCAGTCAAATTAACCAGAAAAAAATCTCAATGACATTAATAAAGCCGTTTTTTATGTAGAATGTATTAAACGTTTTCACGCTCAATCTGCGAATTGAGGGGCGCCTCTTTTAACTCTTTTATCCATATCAAAGAGCTGGGGCCCCGGTGAGCTGTATCGCGGACATTTTTATTCAGTTTGCAGCTGACAAGAGGATTGTGAATATTCATAATTTCGTAACGAGGACTACGGCGAGGCCGGATCGGTGTGTTTGGTCGAATATAACCGTAATATATATCTACCTAATAATAATTTAAGAATTAGGTATACATTTAAACAAGTTCGAGTTTTACTCGCGCACGGAGGTTTCCGTAGATCCGCCATCAATCGGCCTATCTTTTGTCTTTCAACAATGCAAAGTATAAAAGCCTGTGGCGCCATCTATTATTCAGTAGCGTGACTAATCGATTTTTCGCACGTTTGTTGTATGGGAACCCCCCTTAATTTTAAACTTTTTGTCTTTTTTATTATTTGTTGTTATATCCGCCATAACAACACATATTCTGTGAAAATTTCAAGGGGCTACCTATTACGGTTCAAGAGATACAGCCATCGGTCGGACAGACAGACGGATGGACGGACGGACGGACAGACAGACAGCGGAGGCTTAGTAATAGGCTTCCGTACGGAAACCTAAAAATACCTAAAAGTCAGAACGTTGTTAATACCCAGAGGGTTCCGTAGCCATTTTGTTTCTTCTTGTGGCGGTAATGTGAGTGTGCGCAGCAATCTCGCGGCCGCGCTCGCGCGTATCTTGCCTTCGGCACAGCTTATTTAATTTTGTATTGATACATACTCGTATCCCTCACGCCATCTATCGGTGACTTGTTCATACTTTTATAGTTAAAATCTTAGTTAAATGACCATTCAGTAGATGGCGCTCTTCCACATGATAATTGTATGGGGGCCTCCCTTAATTTTATACTTTTTGCTTTTTTATTTATTATTTGTGGGCATATCCGCCATACATACATACACATACATACCACACACCATCCCGACCATCGGGGTAAGCAGAGTAATCGGAGTTGTGCCGCAAGCAATCTTGTTAATTACAACACAACACCGAACACCACGTTTAGAAAAATATTAGGACAAGATAACTACCAAGCAGCAAGTAAGGCAGACCCACCTGCTGCATGACTCCGTGAAAGGACCGTGCCAATGTGAGTGGTGGTTATTCCGTCGCCCTTTAGCACGGCATCTTGTCCTTATCCCTTAGTCGCTTCTTGCGACATGCACGGGGAGAGATGCAGCGGGGCTATTATTTTCAAGTACCGTCCCCACGCGGTACTTTATAATAATATAATTAACCTGTTCGCTCTTATTCACATATTATTTTAATTTATGAGGAACTAGCTTTTGCCCGCAGCTTCGCTCGCGTGAAATTCGTATTTAAAAAGAAGAAAGTAAGTAAGCCAGCTACCGTGTAACTTTATTTCAGCGGGCGGAAAAATTCGCTTTGTATGAGAGCCACATTTGACTTATCCCGTTTCCCGTATAATCAAATGTCCTTGTACTAAGTTTAATCGAATTCGGTTGATCGGTTTAAGAGTTATGGAGGAACATACATACATACATACAAACATACTTACAGAAAAGATTTCTAAAAATTGTACATTTCGTTTTAGTATCATACATAGAATCTACAAACGCAGTATCTCATAAAACAAAGTAACTTACTCCATGACCATATGTACCTTACAGATTTATTATTAGTACTGATAACACAATATTCTGTGAGCATTCCAACCGGCTACATATTACGGTTCATTCCTCGGAATACTTACAAGCAACAAAGTCAAGGGGCTAAATCTGTGCAAAGTGGTTCCTTTGTGTCGTCGATCTCGACTAAGTTTTCTTTGTAAACACGTTTCCAACAATACGAGCAGAGAGAGGGTCCCTTTACGTCCTCTTTGCTCGTAAGCATCAGGCACAGTATTGAATACGTGAGCTGTCAAGAGGATTTAATAACTAACGCTTGCTTTGTATGGAATGGTGCTGGAATGGTGTGATTACTTTTTTTTTCACTTTTTCATACGACCTGAAATTTCGATATTAGCTTCAGTAGTTTATTTTGTCGTAACATATTTACGTTGGAAATAATTAAAATCGTAGCTGTATTTTATGCATATTTTTTATATATTGTGACGATGTTTTATGCATATTTATATAATATCGTGACGATTTTAGTCAGTCGTCAGTTTCTACTTAAATATTTCAAACATTACTTGAAACCTTGAAGAATCACTTTTTCGTCAGCCTCGGTAGCTCAGTGGTGCGATCGGCCGACTGTCGGAATGACCGCTCGAACGTTGGACGCTGACCGTGGTTCGGATTCCACATAAAACTGTAGGTCCCTTCCCTTGTTACCTTACTAGGTGGTAGGGTTTATCCCGCCCGGGTTGGTAACATCGCACTGAATGAAAGGTCGGTTGAACCGGCTATGTAAATAGTTAATAAATAGTTTGGCTTATCTCTTCGGGATATATGAAAATTATGTAAAAAGGTAACGTATCATTTGGTTAGTTCTAAGGTCTTATTTGTAAAAAGTTCTAGGTAGGACATACTTCCTTATCCTTCCTTTCCTTACCTATAATAAAATCCAACGTCTGCTTTCTGTCTGTCTGAGTGTATGTCTGTCCGCTTATAACTCGAGAACCACTGAACCGATTTTAATAAAAAAAAAATCTACGGATAGCTTAATTCTTCCCATCAACTATAGGCTACTTACTATCACGGTAAATAGCTTATGAGGTTAGCAGTGAAGTGAAATATGAGAGCGGGGGGAGCCGCGGGCACAGCTTGTACATAATATATCTTAATCCGTATGGATCGGAAACCTTCACCCAAATGCGTCAATACCGCGAAAGAAACAAACTAGGAAAAATAGTGCCTTAAATGTAGGTATGTAAGTCCATAAAAAAATTTAAGTCACAAAATAGACGAATATAAAATCGTCAGTCAGTCAGTCAGCATGTAAGCGTCCACTGCTGGACATACGCCTCTCCAATTTTCCTCCAGTCGTCCCAGCCTTCAGTGGCACGGAACCACTGCTTTCCGCCGACGCACTTGATGTCGTCGTCCCACCTGGCGGGTGGTCTTCCCACAATCCTTTTTCCTGTCCACGGCCGCCGCAGTGTAGGACACTATAAAATCTTTAAAATCGTGACGTTATATAAATATGCAATAAATATCATCATCATTGAAATTTTTTTCAATGTATGTTACGACGAAATAAACTATTATTATTATTTAATTTATTTATTTAGTTTTAGATAGTTTCATTTTAGATTTATTTTAGATTTAGTATAGTTTTTAATTTAATGTTATTATTTGTTAGTAGTGTATAATATGTACCTATATTATTTCTTTATTGTCACGTTTTCTTATTCTATTTACATATCTATATTAATTCTATCTATACAATTAAAAAAATACATACAAAATTAATACAGACAAAAACAAAAAAAAAGAAAACGGTAAAATTCCGCCGACGGCGGGAGACAAGCCCCAAGCGCGCCGGCGGGTGCAGGCCGTGGCTACGGAGCTCTCCGGGACGACGCGAGACTAGCTTCTTGCGATGGGTGGTGGTACTAGACACGTAGGCCACCACCACCCCCATCTCGGAGAGCTCCGTATCCACTTACTGCGGAGCGACGACGCGCAGCACTTTAAGTCGATGAACCATCATCATGCGCGCGCCGCGAGGATGTTGCCTGTGACACCGGCAGCGGGGGCTCTTAGTGGGCTACGGAACCCTACTAAGAGTAATTATTATATAATTGATTTAAATAAATAATTATTCATTGGTATGATGTATGTATGAAATGAAGGGAAGCACTGACACGGCACCTAGTTCACCCGGGGTTATGGGCTGACATCACGGATGTTGTAGGCGATGTAGACAAGCGTGTCAGTTTCCATAAAAAAAAATGTAAGACAATGGGTCTAAAGGTTCTACTCTACCCTTAAATTCTGCCCATTTACATAATAGTTTTGCTTACTCCTTTACGACCGCCACAACGCGGGGCTTCTATCTAGCATCTAGACTCTACCTAGATACAGACTGTCGGTTGCCTTATGCCCTGTCCGTGCCTTCATTAACTTTAGAATCGTGACGTTTGTTGAGTTCCGATTTAGGGCAGATTCCTGGGGGAAAGGGTATTTTACCTTTGTTTGCGATTCTAATCTCGGTAGCATGTTTAGCTATGTATTTTGTTTATGTTGCCTCTTTGTGAGCGTGGTTTCGCGAGGAGTGTGCTGTTATTGGCTGTGCTTGATCTTCAATTAAACTTTGAGCGAAAGCATCCGTGCCGGCTGTCGCCGACGCTTTTATTTAAAAACCAAAAAGCAGGACCGAAGGGAAGCACTAACGTGGCACCAAGTTCACACGGTTTGTATGGGAACCCCCTTAATTTTTTACTTTTTCTATTTTTTATTATTTGTTGTTATATCCGCCATAATAACACATATTCTGTGAAAATTTCAACGGGCTACCTATTACGGTTCAAGAGATACAGCCCTCGGACAGACAGACGGACGGACGGATGGACAGACAGACAGACAGACAGAGGGCGTAGTCTTAGTAATAGGCTTCCGTACGGGATACGGAAAGTACAAAATGCTTTAGGACGTGTAGAAGGATTCGAATAGACAAATAACCAGACTACAGAATTTTCTACTTATCATTCCTTGTTTCGTGATTTTTTTTAGTAGTCGAGTTTTATAACGTTAAACTGTAGGTCCCTTCCCTTCTTACCTTATTAGGTTATAGGGTTTATTCCGGCCGGATCGGTACCACCGCACTAAACGAAACGTCGTCGGTCGAAACGGCTATGTAAATAGTTCGCGTTTGCCGTCCAGTTCAGTGTAGCCGACATGAAACGAAGAAAATCACTGACATGGCACCTAGTTCACCCGATGTTATGGGCTGACATCGCGGATGTTGTAGGTGATGTAGCCAACGTGTCGTGCCGTGTCAGTTTCAATAAAAAAAAAATTAAAAAAAAACTTTTGGGCCTAGTAATCGTGCACTCTATCAATATATTGTCACGATCAGTTCCCACGTGGGCGCTGTCGCACAGCAGCGCCTGTTCACGCTCGAACGAGCGCTGTTCGTGCGGAAAACTCCGTATTGCACATTCAGGTGTGCCAGGCGATAACGCACACTTCAATAGAAGAGGCCTAGGCGGTTATTGCTATAAACTATATACCTAGACATACTGAAAATGAACGCGATTCCTTCTATATTGAATGGAAATTGTTTCGAACACGACTGTAACAATCGCCATAATTATTACGTTGATTAACACAAATTACTATGTGTTATTAGGATACTTGGAAAACTCAAATATATTTACATGCTAGGCGATAACACACACTTCGATAGAAGATGCCTGGGCGGTTATTGCTATAAACTATATACCTAGACATACTGAAAATGAACGCGATTCCTTCTATATTGAATGGAAATTGTTTCGAACACGACTGTAACAATCGCCATAATTATTACGTTGATTAACACAAATTACTATGTGTTATTAGGATACTTGGAAAACTCAAATATATTTACATGCTAGGCGATAACACACACTTCGATAGAAGAGGCCTGGGCGGTTATTGCTATAAACTATATACCTAGACATACTGAAAATGAACGCGATTCCTTCTATATTGAATGGAAATTGTTTCGAACACGACTGTAACAATCGCGATAATTATTACGTTGATTAACACAAATTATAATGTGTTATTTTATTATTATACTTGGAAACCTCAAAAATATTTACATGCTAGGCGATAACACACACTTCGATAGAAGAGGCCTAGGCGGTTATAGCTATAAATGATATAACTAAACATACGGAAAATGACTTCAATTCCTTATAGATTGAATGGAGATTGTTTCGAACACGACTGAACTATCTGAGGGGGTAGATAACAATCGCCGTTAATTAACACAAATTAGTATGTGTTATTTGGATACTTGGAAACCTTAAAAATATTTACATCGAATTTAATGTTACGATTTAAACCAATCGAGCAATTTGTTTAAAATTACACATTCATTATTTATTTTATTTTATTTTTTTATGTGAAGCACGACATATGGCGCGCGCCAGGCTAACGCAGAGGTGTAGTCCGACGGCGCCGACGGGCATTCGGATATTTACGGGGGCTGCGAATACCATGTCAGCCGGATATGTTTTTATTTTTTTTTTTATTGACAGCGCGACATATGGCGCCGGGCCACCCATAAGGTGTCTAACGACGCCCATGGACATTCGGCCGTGCACCTTCACATTATGTTTGAAGGACCCCAGACTGCACATTGAAGGAAAGGATGCAGGTGGGAGTGCATTCCACATGTTGACAACCCTGTAAATAAAGGATTTATAGTAATATATTCAAAATTAAGTGCGAACGCTATTCACTCACACAGAGGGTTCCGTAGCCATACCCATTAATTTTTTTATGATATCAAATACCTAGCCATGCTATGAAATAGTTGTTCAATAAATATTAATTTAGTAGGATGTGTAGGTCATCCGAAAAAAAATTGGGTATGTGAACGTGATCAGTGTCTGATTGATACACATACACCCCTTAGCGCAAAGTTACCTACTACTGAAAGACCTTATATAGTTCTGATAATAATACATTTACAAAACCATTTCCGATTTCCAATCATATAAATCACAAGCTGTGCCCGCGGCTCCGCCCGCTCTCATATTTCACTTCACTGCTAACCTCATAAGCTATTTAGCGTGATAGTAAGTAGCCTATAGTTGATGGGAAGAATCAAGCTATCCGTAGAATTTTGTTTTATTAAAATCGGTTCAGTGGTTCTCGAGTTATAAGCGGACAGACAGACACTCAGACAGAAAGCAGACGTTGGATTTTATTATAGGTAAGGATACGTTATTTCTCCATTGTCCTTACAGAAGGGGCTAGCAGAAGGAAGACAGGCGAAGCAGGCAGCAGATAATCACTTTTAATTGATAGCAGCTCAGGCGGATCAAGTGGCCAGTAATCTCTGCCTGATGACCGGCTTAGCTTAGTGTGCGCCGGCCCTTCTCTTCTCTTCTCACCGCCCATTAACGCCTGCTTAGCTGGAGAAATGTGTAATTAGTATGTATCGTGCTGTGGAATTAAAAAACCGGCCAAGTGCGAGTCGAACTCGCGCACTGAGGGTTCCGTATCGCCATGTCATGGTTAGCGCCACTCACGCCATCTATGTCGTGTTATGAAATGCTTCATATTAGTTAAAATTCATGATTAGTTAAAATGCTTCATGCTCTATTCGGTAGATGGCGCGCGCGTACACTTTTTGGTTTCTTCTATGGGAACCCCTGTAATTTTTTTACTTTTTCTTATTTTTATTATTTGTTGTTATATCAAAGAGATACAGCCCTCGAACAGAAGGACGGACGGACGGACAGACAGACGGCGTAACCTAAAAAGCTGGAAGAAGATATATTTTGTTAAAAAAAAAATTATGGAAACTGAAACAGTTGACTCTATCACCTACAATATCCGTCATGTCAATCCATAACAACGGGTGAACTAGGTACCATGTCAGTGCTAAAACACGAACTATTTACATAACCGTTTCGGTGCGTTGGTACCAACCCGGGCGGGATAAACCCTACCACCTAGAAAGGTAAGAAGGGAAGGAACCTACAGTTTTACCTGCAATCCGAACCACGGTCAACCCCTAACGGTCGAGCGGTCACCCATCCAAGAACTGACCGCGCCCAGGTTTGCTTAATAAATAACAGTCGACCGACCGCACCACTGAGCTACCGAGGCTGACAAATTTAATATATGAAAAATATTCTTATATTAAATTTGTGCGAATTTAAATCTTTCATTCATACATATGTAAACACATTAGGTACATAACGTCAAGCCTATTTCCCAATGGGGGGTAGGCAGAGACAACAGATCTCCACGTGCCACGATCCTGACACGCCTCTGCCGCCTCTTCCACTCTCATAATGTACTTCATACGTGCAAGGGGTACTACCCACTTGACCATATTTGAACACATACCAGAATGTAACAGTGAAAACCGTATGTAAATCGATAAAGTGGTTCTCTAGTTATAAGGATATTCATATTTTGACGTGTGTACGTTACACGGCCGTAGAAACTTCGCTTTATTAATTTGTATTTTACCTTTTCGTATAACATATTTCTTGCTAAATGAAATAAAATACAGGGTGTCCAAGGTTCGGTCAGGAATATCGAAATGAGCCATTGTATATAATCTAATAAACATATTACAAAAAGAAAAATGGTCCTAACTATACTAGTTTTCGAGATATGAATTTTCAAAGTTTTAATTTTACTAATCTATGCGCGCTCTAAGTGATCTCCACCGCACAACGAAGGCGCAAGCGGCGCGGCGGAGGCGGCGGCGGGGTGGGGTAAGCCTAACCGGCCGCGCGCGAGCATAGAGCGCGCTCACACTGTCGTATGCATTTATTTTGTTAGAAAATGCTAAAATTGTAAATAGTTAAGATAAAAAACAAATTCGTTCATCACTGCACTGCACTGCACACACACGATAAATATCACGATCCTTCGATATTCCTGACTCAACAAATTACCACTTCCTAGTTTTCACGCTAGGCATATCCTTTGTAGGTGGCAAAACGTTTCAGTCGCACGCAACTGCATTTATTTTAGCATTTTGTAGGCTTCCAACTCGAAGGGTGAGTGGAGGTATGTATACGTGTAGATGTAACTCGGCTCGGGTGCAGTGAAGCCGGACAATGTGAGTTCTTTGAGCAAATATTACTCCATCCAAGAAATCTATGTCGGAATAGTGCAGCCTCCAGGGTTCCCTTTTATTATTATTATTTTATTTATGAATCAATCAGTCGTAAACGCATATTATATGTTTTTTGAACCATAGTGAGCATGGTCTTCAAATTCAAATGAACTTTTTTTAAAATAGCAACTATTGTAATTAATGCAAATTTGTACATTCAACCAAGTCTGACTGCGGCTTGACTGTAATTTTATGCCACATATCCGTATCCGAACGTATATTTTAAGACCAAATTATTTGGTTTGAAAAAAAAAGACCGAAACCTAATTAACTTGCACTTCTAAAGGTATATTAATCTTTAATTTTTAGAATAACAAAATGAAACTTTTATGATCACTCTTATGCCTATCTGTCGGTCTGTCACAGCTTATTTTATCCGAAATAACTGCACGAAAAAAAATGAAAATTGGGACACATACATAGGTATAGGGTTTGATGTGATGCCCCATATGGACGTATAGCGAAAATCAACGAATTTTGATTTTAGGGGTAAATTTTGGGGGATAAAAAAAATTTTTTTTTTTTCAATTATAGGTACAGTGGAAACCAAACTTAATTGCGTATTGGCCTGAAGTTCGGCCGCTTGACTGCGCATGTATAGTCAAATAAAATATTCAATCGAATATTTTGCCAGAAAATTTATAAAATTATTACATTATCATTTGTAGATAAAAAAAAGAGAGTCTTGCTTTATATTATTTTGATATATTATTGTATTATATTATGTTTGTCCACACCGATGTATCGATCATGGTTAAAACCGGTTTGAAATTACGACGTGTTGGTGTTGTTTGGGCGACCCCGGTAAACGCACTTCGCCAATAAACATTTATCATGCTAGCACCACACATAGCTGTATGTACACAAATATTTGGTAAACATTTCCGTTTCGTCTCCTTCTAATTGCTTGGTTAGAGTGAGATAAAACTAAAATGTTTGCTACAATCACGAATACGAATAACCATGTGTGAAACCACCATTAGTAGAAAATCTACCACGACACTACGGAAGAAACAAATAAATAGTGAGTGACTGTACAATGGCGCAGATGAGAGGGGGGCGTGCGCGGGCGACAGGACGCGGGCGGCGACGGCGCGCGGTCGTATCCTAGCAACGCGGGGGAGCGCGGTAGGGTGCGCCGGTACCCCCTTTGCACACCTCCCGTTCTCCCCCCCTCTGCCCTAATAATCGTCTTTTGCGCAGACACACGGGCGCATCTCACAGCCGCATTTAAGTTTGGTTTCTACTGTAATATGTGACGTATCAATGAAAAGGGTTTGTTATTAAGAATAAAAATATATGTATTTTTTTATTTATAGTTTAAAAGATTTAAAGAAAATATACAAAAATTGAACATTCCCTACCCCTTATCTCCGAAACTAGTCTTAAATTTCGATATTTTTTTTAAATATTATTCTAAAACGGAATGGTAGCGAACCCTCTCCACGCGAGTCCGACTCGCGCTTGATAGTTTTTTTTTATTTGCAGTTACTATTTACTAATTAAATTGTACACTGGACGCGGCACTATAACCTCTGCCGTTGGTAGAGCCCCGCAGGTAGAAGCGGATAGACTGAAAATTCATTCAGAAGTTTGAATAGAGATTGAGCAAACCAAAAGGTAAAGTCAATTTTGAATTGAAAATTGTTTATGCCACCTTCAGACAATAGATGAAGTTAGAAACTTGAAATTAGCTAGACTTTACTTGGTACCCACATGTTTATGAACTTTGGGGAAATTTCGTCAGGCGGATATTCGTTTCGTATAAGTAAAACACTTTTTAGGGTTCCGTATGCATACGGAAACCTATTAACTAAGCCTACGCCGCCTGTCTGTCTGTGTGTCCGTCGTCGGTCCTCCCGTGCTAGGGCTGGACATCTTATGAACCTTAATAGCTAACTGGTTTAAATTCAGCCCCGATAGCTCAGTGGTGCAGACAGTCGACTGTTGCTATTGATTGTTAAGCAACGCTGGGCGCGGCCAGCACTTGGATGGGTGTCCGCTCGACCGTTGGAGGCTGACCGTGGTTCGGATTCCACGTAAAACTGTAGGTCCCTTCCCTTTCTACCTTACTCGGTGGTAGGGTTCTACCCGCCCGGGTTGGTACCACCGCACTGAATGAAACGTCGGTCGAAACGGCTATATAAATAGTTTGTGTTTTCCGTTTCAGTGTAGCCGGCACAATCGAAGGGAAGCACTGACATGGCACCTAGTTCACCCGGTGTTATGGGCTGACATCACGGATGATGTAGCCAACCGTGTCAGTTTCCTTAAAAAAATTCACAGAATATGTGTTATTATAGCTGATTACATGCCGACAAATCAATCATAAATCATCAATCAATATCAGTCATCATCAATCAATCAATACTAATAATAAATCTGTAAGGGGTGGTCATGGAGTAAGTTACTTTGTTTTATGAAATACTGCGTTTGTAGACTCTATGTATGATACTAAAACTAAATTGAAGATTTTTAGAAATCTTATCTGTATGTATGTATGTATGTATGTTCCTCCATAAATCTTAAACCGATCATCCGAATTCGATGAAACATAATAGTTACAAGCACATTTAGATATACGAGACACAGCACAGGATAGGCTAAATAAAATTCATTTCCGGTTACCCTAAGATGTGGCTCTCATACAAGCCGAATTGTTCCGCGCGCCGAAATGAAGGTACAGTAGCGGGTTTAATTACTTTCTTCTTTTTAAATTAGGATTTCACGCGAGCGAAGCCGCGGGCAAAAGCTAGTAATAAATAAAAGCAAGAAATAATAAATTATTACATATTCACGCTGCCAAATAATAGATGGCGCCACAGGTAGTTTGCATGGCAGACAGATAAAAGATAGACGGATGTGGTCTTTTGATAGGTATGGTATAGCGGATCTCCGGAACCCTCCGTGCGCGAGTAAAACTCGCGCTTGACTGATTTTTAATATATTGATGAAGTTGTAGTATGTAGAGTTTGGTTTGTAAATATTATGTTTAAAAATATGTAAAAACGTTAATATTATTGTAATGGTTTGTGCTTATAAAGTTGGAGTTTATAGTGCTAAAGCTGAACTAAAGGTTTTGTTTTTGGTTTAAGTGGCTTAAAAGGTGTCTGAGTACATGCTTCGACCGGCTAATATCACCTCCTAGAAGTGAGGTTAGGTGCCATACCTGAGACTTTTGGTTCTCTTTAAATTGCTGGCTATACACTGGACTAGAGTAGAACGCGGCCGATGCTGCTATGTGACCATCTGACACTCAGTACGGCGGTGCCAACCTACAATTGAGGGGCGAGGGAAGGGTGTTACAGTTTTACTGCCGGAGTGGAACCTCGGACGCTGAGATCAAAAGTCCAAGCCAAGACTGCGCCGCTCTATGTAGAGTTTGCTTAGTAAGTATTATCTTAAGGCCCTGTCAACCCTTATTCACCCGTACTCCTCTTTCAAGGCTACGTTTTCACTGGTTGGAGTAGGATGCAACACAATCAATCAAAGCGAAAATTAGGTTTTTATCTTTTTATTCCAAAACTACGGATCGAAACAAAAAAGTAAAAAGCTACGGGTTTAGATATACGAGTATATTCAACAAATAAAATATATTCTTTCCAAAGCCTTCATTTGGTCACGTTGCCTTAATATGTTTTATAACTAAATTCAGAGACATTTTTTCTATCGAGCAAAGTTAATCAAATCGTGTTTTCAAAAAGCTATCGATCTGCGCTGATAGATGAAGATCTGTCAGGTGAGTAATATTGGTGGTAAACTTTTTGAAATTCGAGTCAGACGCAGCCTCACGTCACCTTAAAATCTAAATAGGATAATAATATTTTATCGAAACGAGCCATCGAAGCTTTCGATTATGGTTTAGGCAGACGCATTGATTTGTTAGTGAACCTTACATTTTCGCCATATAAGCCTACTTCTATCCCACACACTCACCACAGGCTATCTATAAGGCTGGGACTATATGCGGCCTGTTCCACCACGGTTCCGGCTCATTTTCGGTTCACTTAAACCGGAACACCAATGAAAACCTCGTATTTTGACTTATTGTTGTTAACCCCGACTCAAAAGGAGGGGTGTTATAAGTTTGACACCTCCGTCCGTCTGTGTGTTGTTGTGATATAGTAGCTCCCAAACGGATGGACCGATTTGGACGCCGGTTTTTTAATGGCCTGGATGGTCCTAGCTATGTTTGATAAAGATCAGGTTAGCCGAATCGAAGATCGTCGACACTTTTCCTAATTGCTGTAAAATGGACATTTATTACACTCTACTCTACAGGGTTGGTGGTCCCAGCTCCTGCTGAAATAATTCAGTCTATCATCTATTAAGGAGCAAGGGAAGGAACCTACAGTTTTACATCGGTTCCGAACGATGAAGTAAGTATCAGGCTCGGTGGTAGCAGGTGTAGGTAGGCACGTAAATATTATCGTCAGAAAAAAAAACTCATCGGTACACGCCGTATGTATTCGAACCTCGGGCCTCTCGCAAGAGAAGCCGACGCCTAGATCACTCAGCCACCCGCTTGCCCCTTACTAGGTGGTAGGCTCAAATTGTAGCCGACTACCACCGTACTGGATGTAAGATGGCCGCATAGCAGGCTCGGTTGTGTTCTCCTCTAGTCCAGTATAGCCAGCAATCCAGGGAAGTCTCCGGTATGGGACCTACCTTCTCGGAGGTGATATTGGCTGGTCGGAGCATGCGCTTTGGCCCCTCCGACTCAGCCACTCATACCGGATTACATAAAAAAAAAAGAATAAATGCTTAAATGTTTATTCGTTTATGCGTACTTATGTAGCATTGAACCTGTAAATAAGAATGTAATGAATGGATATATCTCGCAATATTCTGCTCTAATTTCCTATGCTTCAATCAATGTATAGACGTTGTCTCTACATAAAACAATTGTAAATAAAATAATAATGAAATGAAATGAAATTATACTTTATTGTACACCATTGTATAAAAAGGTTACAAAAGGCGAGTTTAATGCCTTGCGGCATTCTTTGCGAACTAACCTTTGGGATGTGGAAAGCACGAGTATGGGCGGACAATGCAGTACTAAAGAGGGAACAGTAGTATGAAATATAAATATACACATATACAAATTGTACAAAGATACATACAATAATAACGGTTGTCAACGTTAGACAATTACCAAAATAAAAAATCTGCCCGCATTTTATCTGTGTCGACTGCACGCACTCCGATTCCGGTTCGATTATTCGAGAGTGCTCCGGTCAAGCGTCGACGCGGAACCGGGCGCACGTAGTCCCAGGCTAAAACGAACGTCCGAGTCTGGCTCAACTGCAATCCCGTGCACGCGCGCATCGGCCAGATTACTCCTATGTGACCTTCCTCTCGTGCGGGCCCGAGATAGCGAGTCGCTGACAGCCTGTCAATCTGTCGACAGCTTGCGATCTGTCGTACAACTGGTCGGTGGATAAATTGAGCTACTGGATTATATATAGTATGTCAGCCTCGATAGCTCAGTGGTGCAGACAGTTGATTGTCGCTATTGATGGTTAAGCAACGCTGGGCGCGGTCAGTTCTTGGATGGGTGACCGCTCGACCGTTGGAGGCTGACCGTGGTTCGGATTCCATGTAAAACTGTACGTCCCTTCCCTTCTAACTTACTAGGTGGTAGGGTACAACCCGCCCGGGTTGATACCACCGCACTGAATGAAACGTCGTTCGAAACGGCTGTAATGTAAATAGTTCGTGTTTTTCGTCCAGTTCAGTGTAGCCGACATGAAGTGAAGGGAAGCACTGACATGCCACCTAGTTCACCCGGTGTTATGGGCTGACATCACGGATGTTGTAGGTGATGTAGCGAACCGTGTCAGTTTCCATAAAAAAAAGGTATTTGGCTGGAAATTACAGTTTGTGCGTATAATATTAATCAAACTACGATTATACATAAGCTCAAAGTAATGCGGTAAATAAGTATCCTATGGCTCGCCATTATACTCATACGTACATCCTTATCCTTCCTTACCTATAATAAAATCCAACGTCTGCTTTCTGTCTGTCTGTCTGTCCGCTTATAACTCGAGAACCACTGAACCGATTTTAATAAAACAAAATTCTACGGATAGCTTGATTCTTCCCATCAACTATAGGCTACTTACTATCACGCTAAATGGCTTATGAGGTTAGCAGTGAAGTGAAATATGAGAGCGGGCGGAGCCGCGGGCACAGCTTGTAGGGTATACAAAAGGCGCGTTGAATTTTATAAGGCATTATCAAAGAGTTTGCATTACGGCGACGTAATACAAACTCTTTGGGCATTATTTACAAACTAAACTTTGGTAAACGTTTTTCCACCCCGTTAATTTTTAGGGTTTCGTATCCGTCGTATGGGAACCTATTACTAAACCTTCGCCGTCAGCCCGTCTGTCTGTCCGAGGGCTGTATCTCTTGAACCGTAATAGGTAGCCCGTTGAAATTTTCACAGAATATGTGTTATTATGGCCGATATAACAACAAATAATAAAAATAAAAAAGTAAAAAATTCATGTTGGTCCCCATACAAGAAACTAAAAGTTGTATGCGCGCCGTCTACCGAAAAGAGTATGAAGCATTTTAACTAATACATAGATGGCGTGAGTGGCGCTGACCATGACATGGCGATATGGAACCCTCGGTGCGCGAGTTCGACTCGCACTTGACCGCTTTTTTATGTAATCAATCATATTTAGATAAAAATGTTCCTTCAAAGACAGCTCTTGCTTGAGTAGAAAAGTCTATAAAAGGTCTTTTATCGGCCTCGGTAGCTCAGTGGTGCGGTCGGTCGTGATCATAAGCACACCTCGGCGCGGTCAGTACTTACAATGGGTGACCGCTCGGCCGTTGGAGACTGACCGCGGTTCGGATTCCACGTAAAACTGTAGTCCCTTTTCCCTTCTTATCTTACTAGGTGGTAGGGTAAAAAAACTAAAATCGCACTGAATGAAAGGTCGGTTGAATGAAACGGCTATGTAAATAGTTCACGTTTTCCGTCTAGTTCAGTGTAGCCGCCACGATGGAAGGGAAGCAAGACATGGCACTTCGTTCACCAAGGTAATCACGGATGTAGGTGATGTAGCCAACCGTGTCAATTTGCATAAAAAAAGTCTAATTTCAATGATGTTGAAGATGAACTTATTGCAGTTAATGTATTTTTTTTTTCAATGAAACCAATTTTGTCATCGCTATGGTATATTATAATTGAAGTGAAAACTTCTTTAGCGAAGCTTGGTACTTTTTTTAGATGGGTAAAAAATGTTATTTATTTAGAACGTTTTTGTTAACCGGTGTGACGTGTATGATATAAAATTGTTGTTTTGAAAGCATTATTGAGTTTAGGAACCACGCGGAAATGTACTCAGGGACTCTGGGCCCTAAGGGGTAGAGAAGATTAAGTACGATGGGGCTTCTAAACCGTAAAATAAAACATTTCTAATACACTGCCGTAAGAAAACGTTCTGGGATCTAACTACTCGAAAAAGATTCAGGAAACAAGACGAATCTTTAATTAGATTGAATTAATTAAGTTTTATTTTAATTATTCCTAAAGGATTAGAGATAATTCTCCGACTTGGATTCTAATCGAGTGTCTCCTGTTTCTGGGGTGGGGGCAGTTGGCCGGACTCTTAATTGCCATTTCGAAGGTCGTTTTTCCTGTTATTTTCCCGAAATGAGATTTAATTATTTATAAATGAATTTCTTATTTTTCATCTCTCTCTTACTCCTGTTCGTTTAGTCCAGAAATGTGATTCTCTCTGTTTTACTGGAAGTATTCTCGGTTATTTTATTTTAAAATACTTGTCGATGAATTGTGCAACAAAAAATTCCAAGAATAACTGGCACCTAAAAGCTGCACATTTTTGTCAGGAGGATTGTAAATAAATACCGTGGATATTTTTTTGTTATAGTCAGCGCGAAATGTGGCCCCCAGCCACCCATAAGGTGTCTAGCGATGCCTATGGACATTCGGTCGCACGCGGGAGCTGCGAATGCCATGCCAGCCTGACAGGTGCCCATTCACGCCTCTCTTGATGGACCCGAGACTGTACTTGGGGGGAAATATGTGAGCAGGGAGAACGTTCCAGAGTTTACCAGTTCTGTGGAGGAAAGATCTGCTGAACCGATTGGCACGCATCCGTTGTTAGTCAAGCGTATAGGGATGCAATCCCTGCCCAGTGCGTGTTGTGTGGAGGTGGAATTATTATTATTGTTTTGTTTTTTAAAATATGAATAGAATAGAAAAACACTAACAAAGATACAGAAGAGCAATACTTCACATAATGTTATTATATTGTTCGATAAAATATGTTCAATAAAGCTTTTAATACACGGCACATAAATGTTATATTTATTTTCTGAAATGATAGAGTCCCAAGCCCAACCTCATGCATCTTTACAATGTAGCCGAGAAAAGAAAAATATTTTTTTTTCCTGAAACTCATAGCCAGTCATTGACAATTTGTTTTACCCTAGGCTAGCACATTCTAATATTGAAATGGTTGTTGACTTGCCAACATTCAAATTTTAGCATCTTTTCTGACCCAGACCGCACAATTACCCTTAAATTCCAACAGAAACTTGCTCTCAGTCTCGGACATCTGAGGTTGAAATACAAGGGTCGAGAGAGCGGAAAGCTACCGGGTAAATAAAGTACTCATTGCAATCCCAAAACGTCGCATAATGATGTGGGCCCCACCGCACTAAAGTGCGCGCTATGACGTTTCAGCTCGCGCGAACCGTGAGGGGCATGTGTTTTCAATATGACGCCGAAAGCCAGGTGTTCATCTCCCTTTTTCGTCTCTTGATGAAAAAAATACATCATATTTCACATAATAATAGAGTTTAAATCTGTTCGGAAAGCCTAGGGCGGATGTATCGTTGTTGCGTTGGGCGGGCGGCCGGTTCCTCCCCCTCTCGACGCGAGGCACTCTGCCCGACCGACGCCACTACACTCTCTTCAGCGGAGCTAGACACCGGCTAGAGAGCGGGACATACGTCGCATCTGGCGTCTCACCTCTCGCGCGGCGCCAGAGTGCGACAGAGCTAGGCGGGCCGCGCGGAGACGGCGGCAGGGAGGAAGTCCGCGCGGGGATCTCTCCGACGCGTTCCGTCATTCAACGTGCCGCCGGTCCCGCGCTCGCGCGTCTGCCTACAGGCTCCACGCTGCGCCCAGCGATCCCCGTCTCCCAGCCGACAACCCGCCAGCGGAAACTTTACGCATTCACCTCCGGCGCCCGTCGAGCCGAACCCCCCCACCTGCGAGCTTCGCCGCCGTATCTGCGAGCTCGCTCACCCTCTTCGCGCCACTTTCCCGTTTTGAAAACTTGTAAAAAGCTAGTTTAGGTAGCGATATTCGTGTAAATACAATTTGAACTGAGATAAAGTTAATAAAGTCGAGCGGAGCGAGGACGCTGCGTTTGACGCTTGTTTTTTCTCTCTAATTAATTACCTAGAATAAAGGTCTCGGACTTACAAAAGGTGGTGCACAAAGGGAGTCTCCGGACCGCCTGAGAGGAGAGGGAGTGAGAAGGAAGTGCAGAGTGGATTAGTGGAAGGAGAGTGTGGGAGAAGAGCGGGGCCGGGAAGGGGAAGAGAGGCGCTGCGCTCATTTGCATCTGTCAAGCGAAGTAAGTACTGGCTTTTCACAGAATTTTCGTTCAGTGCTTCCATTCTTTGTGGCCGTGTACTTACAAATAGGCGTCCTCTTTCATCGTGCGACACAAAAGGAAGTGATAGCTCGGTTTTTATGATGTGTCGCTTTTTACTTTAGTCTGGGGCGGGCGGGCGGAAGTTGTGATGAAAGTTTTGCATTTGTGCATTTTCGTTCGGACGCCGGCCTAGCGTATTGTTCTGCAATATTATGTTTTGTTTAGTTTTATATATTGAAATTGACTCAAAAAAGCTTATTTTGATACCTAATGGTTGTATCGCTATATCGTTCTGGATTCTAGAAAATTTTATGTTGACTGTTTTGTGTTCTTCAGTAGGTGCTGAAACATACAAGTAAATACATCAGATGGGACAAAATTTGAATTGCATAGGAACTTGTGGAACGTACTTCCTGCGCATCTATTTCTCCTAAGTACAGCCTGGGGTTTTTCAAAAGGGGCGTCAAAAAGCTCCTGTCAGGCCGGCATGGAATTCGCTATCCCCGTGCATCACAGAATGGCCATGGGCATCGTTAGACACATACTCGGAGGTGAAACGATGCCACATGTTGCGGTATACTTGGAGAAAAAAGAAATTTGTGAAAATGCTATTTACTCGTCTTATCCGGTTAGAAGGACCAACAAAGAATACCGTCAATAAACATGTTTGAAACCAGAAATTTAGAACTCTCAAATATCTGAGTACATGATATAAAAGACCAAAAATATGAGTAGTTTCCTATACGCATACCTAACACGAGAGAAATTAAACTTAAGAAAAAAAGAGAAATAAAAAAAAAGAAAAAATGATATGTATAAACATGTATTGTCATGTGTGAGTGATGACTAGTACAACATGTGGGAATTTTTGTACCTACAAGATGAACCCCACCGTATATAGGTATAATCGATCTGATAATCAATGATGGGAATTTAGTCTTTGTCATTGTGATAAAAAATATTGTTGACGACTTCTCTGATAAAGTTAAAAACAGTTCCTAGCAAGGAGAATAATAAAAATAATTTTTTAGCACTACAAATCGCACACACACACACAGAACTCAAGGGAAAAAGTTTTTCTATGGCCCGATCTAAGAATTTGATTGAGCAAAGCCATTTATATCTTTAATTTATTATTTTCATCTTTAAACGTTGTGTGTTGCAACACTTTGTGTCGTATGCAATCTATGCAAATCTGTCGAGTCGAATTTCTACCGCTCCTCACTTCCACCTCTGCAGCGCACTGGAGGATCACTCGCTCACTCCGCAAAAGATAAAGCCGACCTCCTGGTATCTCTTTTTGCGGGGAATTCCCACCTGGATGATGGGGGAGCTTCTCCTCCATCCATACCTAGGTGTGAGAACTCCATGCCAGAAGTACAGTTCCGACAGAGAACTGTGCGGAAGGAGCTTCTTGCCCTAGACCCCAGGAAAGCGAGTGGGCCGGACAGAGTGCCTGCATTGGTGTTGAAGAGGTGTGCTCCCGAGCTGGCTCCAGTACTGACGCGCCTCTTTCGCCTCTCGTACACAACTGGCCGCGTGCCGGCAGCTTGGAAATCAGCTTTCGTTCAGCCTGTCCCAAAAAAGGGCGATCGCTCTGATCCGTCAAACTACCGACCTATAGCAATCACCTCCCTCCTCTGCAAGGTGATGGAGCGCGTTATTAATACGCAGCTCATGACGTACCTAGAGACAAATAATCTCATCAGCGATCGGCAATACGGCTTCCGGCCAAACCGATCAGCTGGTGATCTCCTAGCGTACGTCACTCACCTTTGGGGGAAAGCGCTTGAAGGGTACGGTGAATCCTTGGCAATTGGACTCGATATTGCCAAGGCATTTGACCGGGTCTGGCATAAAGCGCTTCTGGGCAAGCTGCCGGCGTACGGAATCCCCTCTGGCCTTTGTGACTGGGTCACCGACTTTCTACATGGGCGTAGCATTCAGGTCCTCGTGGACGGCTGCTCGTCGGACGCCATGCCAGTGAATGCCGGTGTACCGCAGGGTTCTGTGTTGTCTCCCACGCTGTTTCTTCTGCATATCAATGATATGCTGTCACTTGGCAACATACATTGTTATGCAGACGACAGCACGGCACACGGATCCTACACCAGTCACCCTTCAGCCGGACGGAACGTTGTGGACGAGAAGAGACTAGCACTTGTGTCTGAACTCGAGCAAACCCTCCGGTATATTGCCGAATGGGGCCGGAGCAACTTGGTCGTGTTCAACGCATCGAAGGCACAAGTGTGTGCGTTCAGTGCGAAGAGAACGGCGTTCACGCCAGCTCCTTCCTTCCAAAACACGTCGCTGAAACTAAGCGACCACCTCGGGGTCCTCGGTGTCGAACTGTCGCACGACTTGAACTTCCGGCGCCATATTGAGGGCAAAGCCAAGCTGGCCTCAAAAAAGCTGGGCGTACTGAACAAAGTGCGACGGTACTTCACGCCGGGCCAAAAACTGACGTTGTACAAAACACAGGTTAGGTCCTGCTTGGAGTACTGCTCGCACTTGTGGGATGGCTCAGCTAAATACCAGCTTGCGCCGCTAGACTCAATCCAGCGTCGTGCCGTGCGACTGGTGGGTGACCCCGTGGTGTCCCGCGACTTAGAACCACTGCAACTCCGTAGGGACGTCGGCTCCCTGAGTGTGTTCTATCGTTTATTTCATGGGGAGTGTTCGGAGGAGCTGTTTAACGCGATTCCGTCGTCCCCATTCCACCTCCGCACTACGCGTACTGGGCAGGGGATGCACCCCTATTCAATCGACCTACCACGCATGCGCACCAACCGGTTCTGTAGGTCTTTTATTCACAGAACCGGGAAAATGTGGAACGCACTTCCTGCCCATCTATTTCCTCCCAAGTACAGTCTGGGGTTTTTCAAAAGGGGCGTGAAAAGGCTCCTGTCAGGCCGGCATGACATTCGCAATCCCCGTGCATCACAGAATGTCCATGGGCATCGTTAGACACCTACTTGTAGGTGTAACGATGCCACATGTCGCGCTATCGATAAAAAAAAAAAAAAAAAATTGGGGGTTAATATAAGATCAGACATTGGTAGTGAGAGGATAATTTATTCTTAATTGTATATTATAAATTTTGGACGTAACAATATGTTAATTTTACTAATTAGCAGATTAATTAATGGGGCGTGAACAGACCCCGGCAGGCCGGTATGGCATTCGCAATCCCCGTGCATCACAGAATGTCCATGGGCATCGTTAGATACCTACTTGTAGGTGAAAAGAAGCCACATGTCGCGCTTTTCAATATAAAAAAAATCTGCTTCCGATTTATGGAACATAGGTATATAAACTATCTTTAACATTGCTTGCCTAAAGAATGTAAGCAAACATGGATATAAATTATTAAATATTTACGATACTTATATAAGTATGTCTCTATGTTTTAATATGTAGTTTATTTTTATCTATGTTCTTGTATGTATATTATATTATAGAGTTATTATAAGCGTCCAACGCGTGTTGTTTTTTTTCATTAATTTATTAACATGATGTTTAAGTGGTAGATGATAGTTAAGTGGGGTTTCTCTAAATACCCATAAAATATTTTAATAGGGTGGTTGACCGGCAGAGATTGCGTTAGGCAATTTTTTTTTTTTTTTTTTTTTATGGAAACTGACACGGTTGGCTACATCACCTACAACATCCGTGATGTCAGCCCATAACACCGGGTGAACTTGGTGCCACGTCAGTGCTTCCCTTCGGTCGTGCCGGCTACACTGAACTGGACGGAAAACACAAACTATTACATAGCCGTTTCGACGGACCTTTCATTCAGTGCGGTGGTACCAACCCGGGCGGGTTAAACCCTACCACCTAGTAATATAAGAAGGGAGTCATATCCCTTAGTCGCCTTTTACGACATACACGGGGAGAGATGCAGCGGGGCTATTCTTTTAAGGTACCGGCCCCACACGGTACAATAATTCATAGGCAATAATTCCATCATCATATATCTTTATATAAAACAATAAAATCAATCATATCTCATACCTTTTATATAAAACAATATCCTTTTTTTTTTTAAACTCCTTATTTATACAATAAACGATTTATTTATTTCTTCCTTTCTTTCATTTATATAAAACAATAAAGTATATTAAATAAACCAATAAATAAATAAATCAATAGTACCTAGGTATAATAGCACCTATATAATTTCGTCGTAACGTTACAATCCCCAATATAACTGAACGTAACATGCTTTAATATTGCGTGCTAATTTCAAGTACGTTATAAACGAAAAACCACCTGCTCCACGTCACGAGGAGAAACGTTGGAGAGGTTAATTTATGTGGGATCTGATTTAAAATGTCATTAAACTGGGGCGTCTAATGAAACAGGAAAATTCAAATCCTTGAAAGCCTACGCTGTAATTTTACTCAACTTTTCCGTCGCGAATTCCCGCGTGAAATATTAAAGGTGGCTTTCCGAAATATTCATACGTACGCCGTGTGTCGGGAGAGGCTGTTTAAATTGAAATTATGGCCCTGGCGGGAACAAAGGAGCTGTGAGAGTAAATGGTGTAACAAACAACGTAGTGACACTGAGGTTAGAGCGATCTCAACCTACCTGCACTCAGCTGAACTGCGGAGATTCTTAAGAGCAAGCTCGCGAGAACGATGCGAAAAATATTTAGCACTGCGCAGGCTTGCCTCCTTCGAAAAGTTATATATATTACAGATCTGAGGACAAGATGCCGTGCTAAAGGGTGACATGCTAGCCACCTCTCACCTTAGAATGATCCTTCCAACGAGTCGTGCAGCGGGTGGGTCATCTGCCTTACTTGCTGCTTGATAGTTACCTATCTTGTCCGAATGCTTTGCTAAATGTGCTGGTCGGTGTTTTTCTGTAATTTACAAGAGTACCTGCAGCACAACTCTGATTACTGCGCTTACCCCGATTATCGAGATAAAGCGCGTGGTGCATATATATATGTATATCTGGGGTATATTATGTAGTACCAAATAAAAAAAAATATTTTGGTCTATCAATTCCTCGAAAATCACTGAACGGATTGTATTGAAACTTTCAGGAATAATATGCAGACTTTTTTTCCGGCCCCTTAGGGCCCGTAGACTCCTACGAGAGAAGAGAAGACAGACGTAACTGATGTAGCAAGACAAATCGACTCTAGTGTGCGGCGACAGGGATCAATATTGCTCAACACGGTTTCCAATCCGAGACTGATGGGACAGATTATAATTTGATTTTTTTCCCAGTTTTCCTTAAATATCTCGAAAATGAATTGCTTGATTGAAAAGGATATTTGAATACAAAATAATTGTTTAATGATTGCAAAACATATTATAGTTCTCAATCAAAATTGTGAAATAATGGAAAAGAAGATTTTGGCCTAAAGATGTTTTTGAGATTTGATTTTCTGTGTTCGAAGATTTTTGAAAATTCTGCCCTATAAAGAATTTATCATGTAGACTTCTTGAACTACTGTGTTTTCAGTTCTTGTATTTCCGATAACTTCTCTCTTTCACTTTCGCGATGAAAATTTGGACGATTTTGGTAATAGAACAACTTGACCCTAAATGTTAAATCGTCCAATTATGCATTAGGATATAATATTGAAATTATAATCCATTGTACAAAATATTTCAATGCCTTAAATTTTAAATAACACAATTTGGTGAAATTTTTATGAACAAGTATTATATCGATTTACAAAATGCGAATCCTACCTCAATACCTACGTTCTAATTTTTTTTTATTCTACTTCTGTGTGAACGACATATACTTTACTCGTAAATAAAATACCACAGAATCGTTAACACGAGTACTTCTATACATACCTTACTGATTGCTTCACAGAGGTCTGTTAAATATTTACCAAATTCTGGTTGCCTCTTGGTAAAAGAATTCATGACAAAAATACAATATGTATCTCCAGAGGAATACGGTACACAGTATGGTTCCCTCATACGACAACTGTAGTTCTATTCCAAGTTGAGCACGACGAACATCACGAGCGCCCCGTATGTATCATTCAGTAACAATGGATTGGTAAGTAAAATATAGCTAGGAAGCGTTGTGCCTGGGTATTAGCGGTGGTGCGATGCTATTGGCTGATATCGAAAACTATGTTCCCAATATTTTGATAAAACTGATTTGAATTTGTAAGGAATTCTGACCACGGTTCTGATCTGACCATGTACGACACCTCTAACCCATATTTCACACTCAAATTTTTTTTCATTTATTATGCTCGTCGATTTCGGGTCCTATGCACTTGAACCGGCGTTGATGATTGTACTCAACAGTCAGTCGACACAGCCAATAATACCATTTTTCACCACACTACACTCAACGAGGTGGTAGGCCTGCTGTGAGGATGACAGAAAGGTTTTTCGTCAGTCAGCATGTTTGCGTCCACTGCTGGACATACGTCTCTTCAATTTTCCTCCAGTCCTCCCGGTCGCGGTATTCAACCATAGTATCACTGTGATTGATTTTGAAAGTAAATTAAAAAAAAAATTACAAGTTAATTTCTTATCTCCACGACATAACTAGAAGTTGCCTAACGACGCATATGGCCATTTCGGTCGTATGCTGGGGTTGCGAATGAAATTGTACACATTGTACACATGCCATTGCATTCGCGGGATTCTCATACAATATATCATTGTGCTGAACGTGGAATCGACTTACTGGAGGGAAAAATATTTTTCTTATCAGAGACCCCGGTATTTTCCGCAATTTTCCTGCTATTGCCCACATTACAAGAGCGATACTCAGCGCTAGATTTCAGTTTATGTCTTGTATAATACGGCATTCATCTTGCCTTGCCTAGGGCAGTATGTATTTCTTGATGCTATGTGTATATGAGAATGAACTCGCCTGATAACTTTTTGTGGTTCAATAAAGATAGGGTTTCCGCAATAAGCTTTTCTTGGTTTTACTCTATACACTTTGTCGAAATATTTTCGGATCATACATAATATGTTCGAATTGAATTGTAGTAACACTATCTGTAAGTAAGATAATTACTACACTGTAATTAAGAAAGCTAGAAGAAGCATCTGTAAGAAGTGTTAAAGTTGCTTTCATTTTCTGAAATATACGTCTGTCAGTCAGTATGTCAAGCACTGGACGTATACAACGTCCAGTGCTTGACATACGCTTCTCCAATTGTCCTCCAGTACTCTCGGTCTTCAGCTGTATGGAACCACTGCTTTCCGCCGAAATACATGAGGATATATAAATTATATAAAACCTAGTAGAGAAAGGTAGTTTTATAAATTATTTTTTTGTATTTTATGAACAATACGAATCTTTTATCGGTACGTTTTATCGGTACTATTATGGCCGCCATACTCTCGCGGAATACCAATTTGTAGTTGACAGAAGAGTTCTTCGAACTGCACGATTCTCTAAATCGTTCTTGTGTCGTACTGCAAAGGTGTGGAACAGGCTTCCGGGGAATATCTTTCCCTGATCTTACAACCCAAGGATCTTCATATCGCGGGTCAATAGCCTTTCCCCAGCGACATTAATCTGCCTTCACGCCGGACTGGCACCTCCTCGGGGGTGAAATTGGCTGCGCCTGAGGCAAAGCCACCCAGTTCGGAAGCAATAAAAAAATCGTGAGTTAGGTAGTTGTTCAACTTTGATGCTAAATATTTCAGACGGATATGGGACGTATACGTCACTTGTAGAAATTAGCAACATATATATAATAAATAATATAATGTAAATAGGCAGAGTGGTCAGATTCTTGAGTGTTCATGCTTATGCTGTAAATATTAATGTTCTTGTGAGCGGTAGTATGCGTTAATTATTGTAAATTACTTCAATTATAATACTTATATATAAAGTACTAACAAAACATTGTGACTTGCGAAGTTTGTTTGTCAGTTCTTCTTCGCATTGAATTTAGAACTGGCGGAATTTTCGACATGTCCAAGCGTAGGTTACCTACCTATGGATGAAATTATACAATAAACAATACATAATATAGCAACTTTTTCACTTACAAAATTTCGAAATAAATATAAAATATCTGTCTCAAAAATATTTTCTTCGCCCCCAATCAACATCAATTTTGTAAGCTAGGTCAATGATTTTTTTTATATTTCAAAAAAAAATAATTAAGAATATAAAAAGTATCTTATTTTAAATTCCTGAATCACCCCCTGAAGTTACTCCGATCGGCCTCGTGACACCTCGTTTACTTCAGCGTCAGTAAATTTGAAGCCGCGTGAATTTCAGGATGTATTATGTAATATTTGGCGGGCACAGCCGATGGAGTGTCATAATATTCACGAAATTGAATCCCCCCAAGCGTAGCAATAGGGTGAATAGCATTATAGCACTCTCGCCCGCTCCGGGTCGCTAATTGTGTTTCAGCATATCTGATTCGTCTTAAGCGCCGCTTTTGATGTCAAACTCCGGAGCGGTTTTCCTGTTTTAAGCCGTAAAATTATGCTTTACAGGTGTCGAATGTGCCTCACTTGAATATTTGCTTAAAAGGCTTTGTGGCTCTCGAGGCTTTAACTCTTAAAATGTGAGTTCCCTTCAGTTCTCGTGCTTAACGCGGGTTTATGACTTTGACGCTCAAATCCAAGTTAATTCCGTACAAGACGGATTTATATAAAATACGGCTCATATTTTTTAATCATTTTGATGTTTAACATTTTCGGTGGTATTGTCGAAAGTGGCAAAGTGAGACATTGAGGGAGGAACATATAATACAACGGTAATACCACAAATACCATCATAAGAATTTCGCAAAACAATCGGTCAAGTTGGAGTTTTACTCACGCACGGAGGGTTCCGTAGATCCTCTATCTATACCATACCTGTCAAAAAACCACATCAGTCTATCTTTTGTCTGCCTGCGATGCAAATTACTTATGGCGCCATTAGCACGTTTCTTGTATGGAGATCCCCTAATTTTTTTACTTTTTTATCCCTTCCCTTGCCCCTTACTAGGGGGTAGGCTCAAATTGTAGCAGAAAGGGTTGGTACCACCGTACTGGATGTAAGATGGCCGCATAGCAGCCTCGGCTGTGTACTCCTCTAGTCCGGTATAGCCAGAAATCTAAAAAGAAAAATCTCCAGTATGGCACCTACCTTCTCGGAATTGATATTGGCTAGTCGGAGCATGTGCTCTGGCCCCTCTGATTCAGACCCCCATATCATCATGGTGTCATTGATATGTTTCTGTTTTTTAGTCTTAAACAATGTTAATGTGAAACTTTCGATTGATATACAACCTATAGATTCCACAATCAATAGCTGATTTTCCAATTTATCAAATGCATTTAAGATACAACACGATCACGGGCGTATGGCAAACGTTTTCATAATAAACACTCCCTTATGAATCAAATCCACGAATTGCTCGCAAGGCATATGGAATCCGGAGCAATATGTCTTCTGTAAGAATGCACATTTACTCCACACCCCAACACAATAGAGCTAAGCCCATAAGAGCTGCCGCCGTCGCAGGCATAACTCTCGCGACTAGCGAATGGAGACTAAAGTGCATCTTGCACGTTGCAGTAAAACAAGCGGGGAAGCCTGACCACAGACACCGGCCGAACTTTACCGAAGCGAAACCATTAAACGCCCTCTAATCCCTCGTTAGTAGGAGGATGTCTCCACAATACGTCGGGATACCCTGGTGTGTGAAACGATATGAGAGCCCGTAACCGTTGTACGGCCTCCCAATAATTATATCGCCGAAACTGAACACTCTTTTTTGTTGTTGTTGTTGTTTACATCGGGCTTCTCAGAAACAAAGTTTCTCAAAGTTAATTTAAACTTGTTTTTTTATTGATACCAAAATAATCCCCCATATTAATCTACAATAATTGCTTATCAAGTTATTAACGAGCGATATATCGCTCACCCAAAACGAGACTGACGCATCTCAAAAAACGTGATTTTTGGGAAATCGCAAAAAACGAAATATCAGTGAACTTTTTTTTTTCTTAAAATGAGATTTCTAAAGATGTATGGCTGCTAGATCAAAAGCATTAAGGTTATTAGAAAGAGCCCTTAATCGGCTACAATCAGTGTAAATAAAATATTACAAAAACTAGTATTTAATTTTATATTATATATTAAAGAGAGAAAAATGGCATACGTGTCTCTATAGACTTAACTGATCAGCATTTTTTGGGACACTTTTAGAATTGTGCTTGTCAAGAAATCAGTTTTCTGAACAAAAACACTCTTAACTCTAAGTCTGGCGGTCTAGAAATAAATATAATAGAAGCAATTGAGACACGATAGGCTTTGTAACCTTATAGAATCAAAATGTTCAAAACAATTCATGTGTCCTTTTATGAGACATGTCGTTAATGAATTATATTCTATCACACATTCAAAGTTAAGTCATAAATAAATTGATTAAAAATGAATGAAGACCCATAAACTGTATATAATTTTTTATAATGTATGTATAATTTAATTTAATTAACTATATTATGTGTTCCTACGTAATATATTATGAATTGCATAAGGATTCTAATATCATAATTTTTTTATATCATAATAATTTGATTGAAACGCAATAAAATATTGTTTCAGAATATTTATTTAATAACCATAAATATCATTAGGCAATGGCACGACAATGACGTACTTTCACATAGAATAAAATTATAAAACTAAGAACATGTTATCGACTTTGTGAGACATTTACTCTTACCGATCAAATTGCTATTATGAAACTAAATTACTCTTAGGGTATGGAGTTTGGTATGATAATTTGAATAACTAAATCACATTTGGTTATGCTAATAGTATCTAGACACCACACTAGGAAGAAAACAAAATATAAAACAAAAAAAAGTACAAACTATTCCACCATTTTCTTAATTAAAAATTGCTGAAAAAGTCACGATAAAAACTCGGAATCACAGCCTTGTTCAAAAGTTCCATGATGTCATTCTTCTTGTTAACCGAGAGAGGTTGTTTCTGATTATACGCCATAATAGGTTCGATCTCGCTGAGTGGAGTGTGCCTTTTGTTTCTGGGGTTGTGTACCTTATCTGTTCCATAATCTTAACTGTTCGTTAATCGGTAACTGGTGATGCACTTGAAACTGCGGTCTGAGCAGGAGAAGGCGAGATCTGGAATGGTTCATTAGTACTTTCTGGTTCAACTGCGAATGATACCTTTGGGTTGGCTGTGGTCGCTGGAGAAAAGGACGTGTGTTCTGTTGACTTGTTCTCCTTGCTTTCTTCGGGTTCTGAATGGAGATTAGGTGATGTCGCAGGAGACGGAGTAGATTTAATCAGGATTTCTTCTAATAGGTCAGTTGCTATAACGTTGCTGCCGTTGCCTGGATCAGAAGTAGCCGCTTGATGATCTTCATTTTAACGTTTATTGAGAAGGCCTAATATTAGACGCCCTCTCATCCCTTGTATTCTATCTTCCATTATTACATGAAAAAAGAAACAGGCCATTGTAAGTAACACTACTTACTTGTTATTATACCACATTGTTAAAGTTGTAATAATATCTATAACAATCTAGTAAAAACCTAAACAAACTCATACAATATGTATGTTTCGGCTATGTAACTGTTACGGTTTGCAAGCATTGATAACTCAGAAAGACAGACAGAAAATTGGATAAACGTACAAACATTGAAGCGAGACTAATAGGGTTCCTGATTTTATGTACTGTAGGCCAAACACGTTAAAAAAATAAATGTATTTAAATAATTGATGATCTTGTTTGAAATAAAGACCGACGCATTGCCATGTACAACAGAAATTTTGTTAGTATTTTCAAATCAGAACAAACACTTTCTTAATTGTAACAAAAACTTGAATATAATTTGAATTCTTTACGATTAAAAAACCAAAAGTGTCTACATTTTAGTCCAAGCAACGCGTCCATGTCAGTTCGAGACAGCCACTTTGCTAAATAATTCATACAACAGATGACACATTTATAACTGTACTGTTGTTTTTTAAATTACAACACCAAATGTTTACGACATTTGAAGTCGATACGGTCATATTTGGAAATGCGTCCCTCACGACGTCAAAATAATTGTGTTTATTTACCTTGTCTCCTCGATCGAGATGGTCAATTTGCTCTTTAGGACGAAAAACACGTGCTCTTTTCTAGTCGGCCAACGCAACACTAAAACAAGGCAGTCTCGCTTTCGCTCATGACACACATTTCGTACAGTGCGAGAGAGACGCGCATATTCATATCTCTGCGTACGAGTGAGATAGGAACACGTTTGTTGCATCTACGGATAGATGGTGTTGCCAGTATCAAAACTGCATTATTAGTTAAAAAATTGAAAATTTTGAGTTAGGTCAGTCTCGTTTTCGATGAGCGATATGTGCGCGTCATTATGATTTATTATCATTACGCCAAATTTCAAGTTTTTACGTTACTTAGTTTTCGAGAAAAACCTTTGACAGACATGGGAGTGATCAGGAAAAAAAAACAGAAACCTTAGAGGTTCTGTATTTTTTTTTCCTAGGTACGGAACTTTAAAAATGATAGCAAGCTGAATTTCTCCATAGTTTTATGGTAGCTAAATTGTGTGATTGATGTCAATGTTGAGCCTCCGGTATAGCCAACATCAACCCCCGAAGGGATACCATTCCAATGTGCTGCCGATTTGGTTTGTAAGCGAAGGTAAGCCTCTTGGAAGAAGTCTATTTGTCTGTGATTTGAAGATGCGTTGATGGTTTATTATTAAGGAGTACTCCGAATGCTGCATCCAGTCTCAATCTTACGCCTTCTTAGGTCAGATGGTCCAACCACCTCGTAGAGTAATTCCCACACTTCTTCCGCTAAGGCATCTCCTTCTTCATTCGTTCTAAATTCTCACTCTTCACTCTTCTTTCCCAAAATTGAGCCCAATATGAGCTCAATTTAGGTATATTTGGTTGAGTACGGTGTTAGGAATAAGTCTGCCTATCGTGTTTCTCCCGCCCATACTTAGTTCCGCCGAATAGCCGTGCGAGGGTCTTTGGAAAATAATTTACGGGACAAATTTCTCGGCGATATTAAGTTTAATTATTATCGGTAAAGAATTATGAGGCGACGCGACCGAAGCGGCACCGGAGCGGTGTCCAATTAAAAATGAAATTATATTTTCGGGCGCGGCAGTTGCTGAGGCACGTTGTTATATAATTTTGAGTCAGCATTATTACAAGAAGCTTTTTGTATTTTTTCAGGCGTGGTTAATGTATAAGAAGTACTACGAATGAATTTATATTCTCAAAACGGAGAAAGCAATAAGACATTCAGCTCGAATCGTGGTTGAAGTGAATTGACAAGAACGTTCATTAGCTATAGTGCGATACGAAGATAAGGTATCAAAGCGGGCGAATCCTTTTGAAATGTCACAGCTTGCTTCGACTTCAATATCATAGTAACTGAAATCAACCACATACACGTGCTACGACGTTGATACGACTAGGTAACAGCGTTAGACTGGGAAATGTGTTCTCAGGAAATTTGCGAAAGTTAGACAAGTAAAACACCGCACAAAGCTTGAGACGTCGTGGTGAAGCCTAGCGGCGCGGCGGCGGCGCACTGCGGGTCGAAATAGCTATAATGGAACTTGTATGTATTAACGGAAGGGGAAACTATTGCGGAACTTAATTTCTTTCAGTCAAATTTGTGCACAACAAGATTAGCATTGTCAGCCTCGGTAGCTGAGTGGTGCGGTCGGTCAACTGTCGGTCGGATTATAAGCACACCTGGGCGCGCTTAATGGATGTATGGGTGACCGCTCGATCGTTGTTGGAGGCTGACCGTGGTTCGGATACCACGTAAAACCGTAGTTTTCTTCCCATCTTACCTTACTAGGTTTGAACCGTCCGGGTTGACACCACCGCACTGAATGAAAGGCTATTTAAATAGTTCATCTTTTCCGTCCAGTTCAGTGTAGCTGGCATGACCAAAGGGAAGCAGTGAAATGGCACCTAGTTCACCAAGGTGTTATGAGCTGACACCACGAATATAGTAGGTGATGTAGCCAACCGTGTGAGTTTCCATAAAAAAGTTAATCTTTATGATCTAAAATAATGTTCTTCCATTAGAGTGACGCATAAAATTGTGCACATCATTTTTATTTTATTTTTTATTTTATTTAATGTTAACGAAATCAACAGCATTACATTTAGAATATAACTAACATTATTTAGACAAAAAACAAAGCAAATTATAGATTTCACTGATTAGAACCGTATTTTGTTCTACATACAGACAGATGCATAGGTACTAAACAAAACAAAGGATGAAATTAACACATTTTTACAACAATATATTTTGCAACAAATATTTTTAGCTACCAGGGTGTGTGTGTGTGAGGGTGTGTGTGAGGGTGTGTGTGTGTGTGTGTGTAAGGGTGTGTGCGTGTGTGAGAGGGTGAGGGTGTGTGTGTGTAGGAGAGAGTGCGTGTGTGTGTGATTATTATTATTATTTTTTTTTTTTTTTTTATTTATTTCTTGCCCTAGTCGTACGTCGGGTTTAAAATTCCAGACACTATGTGCTTCTTAAATACCGATTTGTTATGGAGATAGGGATCAATGTTGCTAAAGTCTCTATTGTATGTTCTGGCTAAACGAGTGAGGACAGAGTTTTGGGAATAGTTCGTGCGGCACGGGGGTACACTATATAGGTAGGCAGCGGTGTGACGTGTGCGTCGACCGGGCACGTGCAGCCCAAGCATCTCCACCAGAGCCGGAGAGTCCACAGTTCCTCGCACCACGTCGTGCAGCAGCAACATGTCCAGCAGAGATCTCCTGTCTTCGAGGGGTAACATTTTGTAGTGTTTACAGCTGTCAAAGTAGGAGGGAAACGATCGCCTCTCGCGGTAATTAATATGTTTGATGAAGCGTTCTTGAATATGTTCGATTTTTTCTTTATATACCTTGTATTGCGGGGACCATACATTACTAGCATATTCAAGGACGCTTCGAACGTATGCAAAATATATCGATTTTGTGCAGGTTAGATCTGTGAAGGATTGACTCACACGCAGCACAAATCCAAGATTTTTAAAGGCTTTATTCGTTATTATGTCAATGTGTTCCCCAATCATTATCAAAATTTTTCGAAAATACGTACTATGATAGCATGCTAGGTGAGTCAGTCGGCGTGTATGCGTCCACTGCTTAACATACGCCTCTCCAATTTTCCTCCAGTCCTCCCGGCCTTCAGCGGTACAAAATCACTGCTTCCGCCGACGTATTGATGTCTTCGTCCCACCTGGCCACACTTCGTTTTCTAGGTGAGTGCAATTAAAACGAACGGCAGATTTTAAAGATTTTCGCGAATTTTGAGTGTGAAATCATATTTTACTTACTTTTATGCGAGTTCGACCCACAGTGGGACTGTGGCGTCAGCGGGGAAAGTCAAGAGCCGCGAGATGTTTTGCTGGCTGTATTTTGCCCTGCCTGCGGATGTGGCGGCGCGTCGGGGCTCGCGGGGGATTTCTGTACGTGTAAATAGAAATGTATTGCGAACGTAGTAGGCAGCACTGGCTGGTTGGATAATGTATTAAGCAGGTTGTAATGGATTTTACAAAATTACAACGCTTTGAATTGAAAGGTTTTTTTAAGAACGTATACGCGAGCGTATTCTTAGCTAGGCTATATATACGAAAATGGAGGGATGGGTGATATAATTTTTTTAAGATATTAGACTAATGCATAATCGTATATTATACGATGAGTACCTAGATACCTAGTAACGTATCACGATCAAACTATGATAATAATAGAGTTTTCTTTTTCGGCGGCTTACCTTCGTGAATAATAGCATGGGTATAACATCTTCGTGAGATGTGCAAGAAAATCCCAAGCGAATGGATGGCGTAGTTCTCGACCTAGAAGAGCAAACATATAGTTATGACGTCGCATAGATAGTTACAGATTTTCAGATTTATTTATTAGAATTTTAAATAAATAATTTAATAACAGTTCATCATAATATACCTAAATGAAAATTATACAGTTCTGAAAATCCGACCTGTTCTAGTCGCGATTCTGTATTCGCTTATACCTAAGTCGAGAACTACTCATCAAATTTACTAAGGGTTTTCACTGACGTATTCAAGCACATCTAAAGAATCGGTATATGATATTTCTCCGAGAAGCGAGACCGCGGAAATAGCTATTGTAAACAAATTGGGAAAAAGTATTCCACGATACTGTCCTCTAAAAAGTGCTGACCGTTACATTATTTATACGTTCCTTTTACCTCTAAACATAACTACAAATATTTACCATAGACCCACGCGTACAAAAGTGTCCAGTACACGTAACGTTCCCGCATAAAATTGAGTGCTTCCGTTCAATAGCAGTACTAAGAACTACTAAAATGCCTGAGAAATAATCCAGTGCGTGGAAAAATGTTGATATATTCAGCTAGGCTAGAGGCCGGGCTAAACCGATCACGTTCTACGAAGATGTTCTAGTGCGGAGAGGTTTGCGGAGTTCAAGTGGGTTCGTAGGTCGTGACGTGACCCTTTTTGCTACATTTGCCTTCTTAGTTATATGTTTGCTTATGTTTGCCTTTATAATTATATTTGTAGTTATTTTTGCCTTCTTAGTTATTATGTTTCCTTATGTTTAGTTATGTTTCCATAAGTTTGCCTTCATAATTATATTTTTGGTTTTGTTTGCCTTCTTAGTTATATGTTTGCTTATGTGTAACTTCATAATTTATATTTTTGGTTATGTTTGCCTTCTTAGTAACATTGTGTTATATAACTTTAGTTTATTGCGGCTTCGTTCGCAGTAGACCCGGTATCAAATTCGATTTAAACGCAAATATTCGATCGATCTCGATCGAAACGATAGCATCTCATGTTATATTCTCTTTCTCTCTCCCCCGTCCATACTATACTTTCTTTGATACCGCTCAGCCCTAAGGCTATTTAGCGTGTTGGTATATAGCCTATAGTGAGCCTCAAGAACTACGCTTTCCATTGGTGCAAATAGCATCAAGTGGTTCCGGAGTTTATCTCAAACATACATAGAGACAGACGTTCCCTTTTATAAGAAGTAGAGATAGAGATAGATATAGAGATAGGGCCTCTCTTATAGTTTACAGGAAAACCTAAACGAATATCTTAAGTTTTTCATGGAAAACGGAATGATACGGAACCCTGTCCACGCGAGTTAGACTCGCACTTGACCGCTTTTTTTTCAATATAATAGGCTTGCGTCCTCGGAACCGTGCCCACGTCGTCCTTTTTTTTTTTTTTTTACGTCGTCCCACCTTTCTTTTGGAGTTGCTTCTATAGGTTTATGCACATCTCACTTGTAGGTTTATTTAATAGGTTAATTATATTTTAGATTTAATATATATTAATTTTGTTTATTTCGTTCAGTTTTAAAATAGTGTGTCGACTATAAAATTAAGTAAAATATTAATTAATTTTCTAAAGAATCAACTTTAGAAGCTTATATTTGACATAATATATATATTTTTTTATTTCCAATTCGCCTAAATTATATGGTTTGCTTTTGCAATCGTTTCGTTGTGTGAATGAATTAGTTCTTCTAGTTATTACGAACTATCTTTGAATAAACTCTCAATTTAGATATTCCTTTGTCTAGACGCTACACCGGTACGTAATAATTGTTTTCCTGTTAGTCTCACCGATTTCTAGGTTACCAACAGTAATTAATTGTCTATTCAAAATTTGCTTACGAATTTATCTGGTTTAAGGTTAGACTGGAAGCGATATCCTCCAGGGCTAGAAGACGAGTTTAGGAATCGCGCTGTCCACATGGACTGCGACGATTGCTTCGGTCGGAGCTTAAGTTTTCAACTCGGGTATTAAAACTTTTATTGCTCTGATGTTTCGTCGATATTTCATTTCGAATTTCGCAGACACGTTTCGGAGGATTATCTAGCTCTGCGGGAAACTGTTCCAGTTGAATTTTATTCACTTGTAAACGTTCTCTATTGTAGCCGTTTCTGTTGTGATATTTGAACAAATACGAGTACGAATGGGAAAGAAATCGTCCATTTCAAAACAAATAAAGATGCTTTCGCTGTGCGATCTTTTTAAAATCTTTATTTCTTCTTTGTTCGAAGAACATAAACGTAGAGATCCTTTCGTTGATGATTTCAATACAGATCTTCAGTATTGGATGAAATTTGTTTTAAGTATCTTACGTTAGTGAAATATATCTTTTGAGTATTCTTTATTTTGATGTCATTTTATGATTATATATGAGGAGGTTAACAACAAAATGGCACAAATCCACTTCAGACAATTTTCATTTTTTTTTTACTTAAAATGCAGAATTGCATTGATTCCACACCTTGTAATTATCAAAATGTACTCAAATCCGGTTGATTTCAGGTACTGTGATGGTTCAGTAATTATTTTTTTAAATAATTTCTGACTTCACGGTCATCGTGTGCATATCAGGTACTTAGAAGGGTAGAGCCAGGGGGTGGGAAGCTGTCGAGGCGGGGGGCGTTGTCAACGGAGGCGTGGGGACGCGGCTCAGCAGTTAGTCAGGCTAGGCGAGAGATGAGGTAGGGAGCGCGCGCGCCCCCGCGATCGTTTGTTAATTTATAACGAGTAATTTTTAAGCCAAGACAATGGCTTTATCGGTGGAATAAGGCGAGACAGATAGACCGGTGACTAGAACAGTGAAAGTGCAGTGTTTGTGATAATCAGGCGCGCCTGTTGAACTAAACTATAACTGCGTATACAGTGAGCGAAGCAGCCGAACGGACAATAGAAGAATGTGGCGCGAAAGGCGCTAGGCAGGGCCGGACAAGACGGATGAGTACCGCATGGACAATTACCGAATAAATTTCTAATTTATAACACTTTTATCTATTATAACTTGATTCTCTCCATTATAGGTGGTTTATATGTAATCGTATTTGTTCGGAATTAGTTGTAAGGGTAATTAAATGTTTGTAGGAGTGGAAGGTTCCCTCGGCTTTAAACGTCTAGGTATATTTGGAAGTTTCCCACAGGCCGTGTTTCTACGTGGATACGTACATAGTGTGTAAGGAGGAGCCTGCGTGCTTATTATTACGAACGAGACACAAGCAACAGCACCGGAAGGAATCAGTTGGTGACCAACAGATTCTCTCTCACGGAGGCGACGGAATACGATAATTTATATACACAGGAGCGGCTTGGAGACCTACAGTTTAGCCGTTTCGGATGCTGCGCGACACGTAATTCTGTATATGACAATGACGTTTGGACTTGTAGTTTAGAAACTGGGTTGTGGGTAAATATTAGCCTTAGGTTGGCGATTCCGAGGGTTTTATGTCTGCCGAGACGCTGCTTCGGCCTGTCATTTCATCTCAGAACTGATGATAGACTGAAGCCCGGATTGGGAGTAATTATCATTCTCTGATTCAAGAACTTTAGACTAGCATAGGTGAGTTAGTGTCAATGTAGCCAGAACAGGACTATATTACATGCGAACGATCTGGTGTTGTCGTTTGGAGTGTCCATCTAAGCACTGCGCTTTGGGCGGGAATGCTGGACGTCGTAAGTTTTATTACTTTGTTCAATGTTGCAATGACAGGTGGGATTATCTAGGTCTCGGGGAGGGGACGAGACGGACATAAAGACGTTAGGATTTAACCGTTAGTTATTACTTTAGCTTCACGTGAAGACTGGTAGGTAGGCGTCTTTCCTTATGTGACAGTAACTTGTCTCCGAACTATGAAACGTCATCACTCATGTAATAAATATCCTCAAGTACAATTAATCATATCTCTATAAAATAAAATAATTTCTATCGGTGACAGGTTATTACGTTACATAATAATCTGCAGTGCCTCTTCGTGGCGAGGGACATCAGCCGGTGGCACTTTATTCGCATAATCGGGATCAAGGTGATTTACTGTTCGGTTGCATCTAATTATATGGTAATATAGCAACGAGGGATATCCCGGTATAACGAACACGGTGCCATGGGACTAAACTGTCGTAGGGACTCGTCTCTCAATGTCTTCACACCACTATAACGATCACAGCCAAAATTAACATTTTCTCATTTTTATCTTAATCGAAAGGGCGTCTTCCCTTTCCCGCGTTGAAAAGCGAGGGTCTAGGGGGGTGCTACTATCGCAGTGGTGTCCGTTCCCAGTATTTAGCTAGACATGGGTCAATCTAATCAAAACAAATAAAATTAAATTAGTTTGATGCAGGCTAAAAAAGAATTTGGTTTACTATTCACAACAATAAAGGGTTCTTAAAAAAGACATTCCAAACGAGTCCCAACGGCAGAGTGGTTTAGTATTATATTTTAGAAATTACCATATAAGAGATAATTTATTAGTAATAAGTACTATAAAATTAAATTAACGGTGGAAGTCAGAGTGCGCCCCTGCCCTGACTAGTTAGGCAGGAGTCAGGACGGACGGGCGGTGCATGGTCGGCCGCCACATGTGCAGAATCTCGGGCGGCGACGGGGCTAGCTAGACCCACCCATCGCAGGTACCTCTGCGCTCGGCCGAGGGTCGAATTTTTTGTGATGTTAGTCTGAGGGAGGTATACGCGTGCAGTTTAGAGTATTATTAGTTACTATCTTGTTGAATTATTGTAAAATAATTATTTTAAGATTGTACTAGTAGATTCATATTACAGATAATAATATGTCATTACAGTTATTAATTAACCGGTTTGAATTAGTAATTAGCAATTAATTAAAATAGTTGGTCGACAGTACGCCAATTTTTCCATTTGCTTTAGACATAGATAAGTAGTGAATTAATAATATAGGTTTTGCGAGGAAGGAGGTCGAAAAATATAATCGGCATTAGAAAATAATATCACGATTGTTTAGTAGCGTTGTTTTATATATGATTAGGTATTAATTAACGTAATCAAGTCGACCATCCGACTGACAGTAAGCCTATTTTATACTTAAATACTTAGGTATAATTTCACATAGGTATTATATTTAGGTATAGTTATGCAGATGAGTAGGTATTAATAAGAAAACAAATAGGCTTAATTTCCAGTGTAAAATACGGTTGAAAAACACAGTTTAACATGATATGTAAATACATAGTTATAAGAAGAGCACTTTTCGGGAACCTGTTTATACATAGTAGGTAAATAAGAATATTATCTAAGTTAGCGAAGTAGCTTAGGGTGTAGGGATGTGCGTATTCGATAGTTTTAGGCGATTATTCTCATCGGTCGCCGATATGACACTTAAATGACAGGATAATGAAACAAAGGAGACAGTAGGTCGGACTCGGGATTTCTTTTGTTCATTAAGTGCTCATGAGTACGCGGACATTCGGTTGGTATAGGCTGGGTTTTAGAATAGAATAGCAATTTATAGGGTTCCGCTTAGTTTATTATTATCTTTCTCCTTGTCAATATTTACAGAAAATGGGTCGTTCTAAGAAAGCAGGCTTTATGTCTAGAAGGTCTGTCGCGGTACGAACTTCACCAAGATTCGCTGCCAGGTCGGACGGTGATGCAGTAAATACATCTCACTGTTCCAGAAATGATGGTTCTTCCAAAACCGGCTCTGTTTATAGGAGTAGTGGGAGGCAGACTTCTGGTAGCAAGAACAACAAAGCCCGTTTGAGAAAATCAAAGGCTTTGTACCTAAATGGAATTTTACGAGCCAACCTCAGACTTTTGGTACGGCGAGTCGCTTATTTAGAGAATATGGTGAACAAAAATGTAGCTGACGCTGTTTGTAGCAACGTGTCCCCATTAGCCAGTAGGATTGCAGCCCTGGAAAATGCCAGGAGCTCGAGAGGTCTAGACGGTGGTCGGGTAGGCTCTGAATTAGACCAGGCAGTGCCTGTTATGCTAATCCCAGCACCACGTAGACCTAAGTATGCTGTCGGCGGTAGGACTCACCCTATGGACTTTTTAGAAGATTTAGGTATTTACCTTAAGGCCACGGGGCGTAATAGCGACTTAGAAGTAGCGTGCGGTTGCCTTGTCGGGGAGGCGCGTGATTGGTCGATTATCATGCGTAGCGAATGGACTACGTTTGATGACTTTAAGAGTGATTTCGTGAAGCAGTTTTGGGGTAAGGCTGAACAGAATAAATCGCGCAAAGAGGTGATATCAGGACGGTGGGGTGACGCTGAAACTATGTCGGCATATTTTATTCGTAAGTTCGCCTTAGCTCTCAGACTTACAGATTCATTGCCTAAGGAGTTCTACGTGCAGGAAATTATGGCACAGTTTCCAGGCGAAATCTGTCGGTTTTGGTTAATCGCTAAAGGGACCTCTGCGAAACAGGCCCTCGACTTTCTTCGACGTATAGAGGCGATTAACGTTGAGGGCTAGAACTCATGAAAGCCGAGTCGAAAAAAAAAAAAATCCCAAATCGTCCAGTGTCTACTGGCATGTCCTCGTAATTTACTACGACGTTATTCGTTTGGCGGGGACAAGTGTTACGTAGGCAATGGTATATTACTTCTAGCGAAACTCAGACATCCTGCTATAAAACTGCTTTTACGATGGCCAAAAACTATAGATCCTTTGTGTTCCGGCTGCAGGTCGTCGTAGGGCGTGTCCATTGTTTAATTTACGCCCGGCATATTTTGCTAGTGAAATGTATTAGACAGTGCGGGGTAGTACGGAAGGACAATGGAAGACCGCCATAAAGTCTACCATTGGCGGGGAGGACCCGTCGCTCAAGCGGACACGTTCGCTTGGTGCACGGCTAGCCTGAGACTTCGCTGCAAGCTGGGAAATATGTAGGGAAGTTATATTTAGATTTCACTCCTGAGTGCAGTACGCTTGGAGAGCTTTGCATCAGTCTTGAAAATCTCGGGGAGGACTGTGATGGTTCAGTAATTATTTTTTTAAATAATTTCTGACTTCACGGTCATCGTGTGCATATCAGGTACTTAGAAGGGTAGAGCCAGGGGGTGGGAAGCTGTCGAGGCGGGGGGCGTTGTCAACGGAGGCGTGGGGACGCGGCTCAGCAGTTAGTCAGGCTAGGCGAGAGATGAGGTAGGGAGCGCGCGCGCCCCCGCGATCGTTTGTTAATTTATAACGAGTAATTTTTAAGCCAAGACAATGGCTTTATCGGTGGAATAAGGCGAGACAGATAGACCGGTGACTAGAACAGTGAAAGTGCAGTGTTTGTGATAATCAGGCGCGCCTGTTGAACTAAACTATAACTGCGTATACAGTGAGCGAAGCAGCCGAACGGACAATAGAAGAATGTGGCGCGAAAGGCGCTAGGCAGGGCCGGACAAGACGGATGAGTACCGCATGGACAATTACCGAATAAATTTCTAATTTATAACACTTTTATCTATTATAACTTGATTCTCTCCATTATAGGTGGTTTATATGTAATCGTATTTGTTCGGAATTAGTTGTAAGGGTAATTAAATGTTTGTAGGAGTGGAAGGTTCCCTCGGCTTTAAACGTCTAGGTATATTTGGAAGTTTCCCACAGGCCGTGTTTCTACGTGGATACGTACATAGTGTGTAAGGAGGAGCCTGCGTGCTTATTATTACGAACGAGACACAAGCAACAGCACCGGAAGGAATCAGTTGGTGACCAACAGATTCTCTCTCACGGAGGCGACGGAATACGATAATTTATATACACAGGAGCGGCTTGGAGACCTACAGTTTAGCCGTTTCGGATGCTGCGCGACACGTAATTCTGTATATGACAATGACGTTTGGACTTGTAGTTTAGAAACTGGGTTGTGGGTAAATATTAGCCTTAGGTTGGCGATTCCGAGGGTTTTATGTCTGCCGAGACGCTGCTTCGGCCTGTCATTTCATCTCAGAACTGATGATAGACTGAAGCCCGGATTGGGAGTAATTATCATTCTCTGATTCAAGAACTTTAGACTAGCATAGGTGAGTTAGTGTCAATGTAGCCAGAACAGGACTATATTACATGCGAACGATCTGGTGTTGTCGTTTGGAGTGTCCATCTAAGCACTGCGCTTTGGGCGGGAATGCTGGACGTCGTAAGTTTTATTACTTTGTTCAATGTTGCAATGACAGGTGGGATTATCTAGGTCTCGGGGAGGGGACGAGACGGACATAAAGACGTTAGGATTTAACCGTTAGTTATTACTTTAGCTTCACGTGAAGACTGGTAGGTAGGCGTCTTTCCTTATGTGACAGTAACTTGTCTCCGAACTATGAAACGTCATCACTCATGTAATAAATATCCTCAAGTACAATTAATCATATCTCTATAAAATAAAATAATTTCTATCGGTGACAGGTTATTACGTTACATAATAATCTGCAGTGCCTCTTCGTGGCGAGGGACATCAGCCGGTGGCACTTTATTCGCATAATCGGGATCAAGGTGATTTACTGTTCGGTTGCATCTAATTATATGGTAATATAGCAACGAGGGATATCCCGGTATAACGAACACGGTGCCATGGGACTAAACTGTCGTAGGGACTCGTCTCTCAATGTCTTCACACCACTATAACGATCACAGCCAAAATTAACATTTTCTCATTTTTATCTTAATCGAAAGGGCGTCTTCCCTTTCCCGCGTTGAAAAGCGAGGGTCTAGGGGGGTGCTACTATCGCAGTACCAAAAAGTGACATTTGGTTCAAAAGGTAACAAATCCTAAAAAATCGACACTAAATTATTCCTCTTCGATCACTTTACATCAAAAGGGCAACAAATCCAATACAATTTCGGTGCATAATGCCGCCCTGTGGTTCTAAAAGTAACATTTTCAATTATTAGTAACTTTGTGGGGCACTTATCCGTATACTTGTGGAACAAAAAGTAATAAATCCATATACAAATTATTACTCCAGTACAAAAAGGCACAAATCCAAAATTCAAATCCATGTATTCCTTGTTCTACTGCACAATTTTTTAAAATCTGTATGATACGAATGATCTGTACTAGTAGTATTTTTATATGAAATTAAAATATATATTTCTTTATTGGCTTAAGGACCATTATGTTTTTTGTATTTTCTAAAAAAAAACCTAAAGTGGATTTGTGCCCTTTTGTTCCTATCCTCCTCAAATGAATATTTAAATAAAATACAATTTTTTTTTGTTGAATTGTGCCGTTTATATTTATTATACATCGAGTAGCGAGAGACGTGTTTGGGGAAATACTATGTATTTTCTCTAACTCGATAATCGAAACTTTCAATAAAATAATGTTCAAAACCGTCTCCCAACTAAGTAAAAATACTTTTATCGTAGTTGTGTTTTGTGAACATTGCTTAAATAACAGATTATTTGGAGTATTAGTGAAGGCGAGCTCAATTTTAGGTTTTTTTTTTTTTTATGGAAACTGACACGGTTGGCTACATGACATACAACGTCCGTGATGTCAGCCCATAACACCGGGTGAACTAGGTGCCATGTCAGTGCTTCCCCCTTTGATCGTGCCGGCTACACTGAACTGGTCGGAAAACACAAACTATTTACATAGCCGTTTGGACCGACGTTTCATTCAGTGCGGTGGTACCAAACCGGGCGGGTTAAACCCTACCACCAAGTAAGATTAGGAGGGAAGGGTCCTACAGTTTAACGAGGAATTCGAACCTCGGTCAGCCTCCAACGGTCAGCGGTCACCCATCCAAGGACTGACCGCACCCAGCGTTGCTTAACATTCAATAGCGACAGTTGACTGTCTGCACCACTGAGCTATCGAGGCTGACAGGAATAATTTTTGAATTTTTTCTTACATTTGTGAAGCCATTTTGTAGGTACATTACACTATTATTTTCCGACTCGGGACAGCTTATATTAGCAAACACTATGTAAGTATATAAATTATGTATATCAATTTGTAGAAACTAACTCTGAACGTAGTCAGAATGACTAAAGAGTCACTTTCATAGATTGAATATTCATACAGCTCTCAAGCAATTCTTTTTCTCTCAGCCCTTGTCAGAGAGCTAAACATTTTGGTATGAATATTTGAACATGACATATTGCTTAAGAGGACAACGCTCCGCCCGTTTCTGAAAATAAGAGCGAAGGACTCTTAGGATATCGAGGATTTGCTGGGAAAGGAATTTGGTCCGCTTGTTTGTGGAATCTTTTTGTGTGGAAGAGATGATTTAAAAATAAGGCGATTTTATTGGTTGTTTACTTTGTTTACTTCTGCCCGCGGCTGTCGCGTCGGGACGAGAATAGGTTTGCATGATTTTGACCGAGTTCGTATAGAATGTTTAGTCTAGACTTTATATGTGTTTCCCGAATCCTTTAACCCGGGTGTCTTCAAACGTCGTATCAACGGGCTAGACACCCTAGCAACAGTCCGCAAATGTGCTGGTAAGCCGCCTCACTGAGCGTGGTTTCGCGAGGAAAGGGGGTTTTGGCTCTGTCAACTGTATCACTGGTTCCTCGACAGAGCCACCCATGTTGGTTTACGTAATAAAAATATATATATACTGATGAAAATATTGACCGTGTGCAACCCGGCTTAGTTTCTTTGATCATTTATAAACTATTATAAACTATACAACCAAAGTCCTTAAACTGATGTCAGCGGAGCCGAAATGGTAAATAGCGAAAACCCTTTCGAGATCGCATAATAATTTAAAGACCCTTATGGTCGTCACCCTACTAGCTAACTGTCCCGTTACTAATCCTGTCCTGCCTGTGTACGGTCAGTGTCCCGGTCGGAGCAGAGAATAAACCGCTGTGTGTCCATAAACTCTATTAGCGATTATCACAGAAATAGCGGTAGTAGCAGCTCTGTCTCACTAGCTGGACTCATTGAAAAGCCTATTGGAGCGAGTGAGAAGGATCATGAGAAATTGCTAGTAGCAATGAATTGTCAGCCTCGATAGCTCAGTCGTGCAGACAGTCGACTGTAGTACTTGGATGGGTGACCGCTCGACCGTTGGAGGCTTACCGTGGTTCGGATTCCACGTAAAACTGAAGGTCCCTTCCCTTCTTACCTTACTAGGTGGTAGGGTTCAACCCGCCCAGGTTGGTACCACCGCACTGAATGAAACGTCGGTCGACACGGCTATGTAAATAGTTTGTGTTTTCCGTCCAGTTCAGTGTAGCCGACATGAAATGATATCTGTATCTATCTATAATGATATGATGATATAATCAAATATCTTTTAGTTATTTCTTCTAGTAAAATTTTGAAAGTGAAAGTGCTCAGAGTAAAATAATTTAAAATTGAAATGACTAAAAATCTAATATCCCCAAGTGTACGTCAGCTGGGAGACGAATGATAAATAGCAAAGCATATTTTCAGGGGCACAATTTAAACAATCTTATAAATTAATTTCCATTGTAAAGTCACTTCACTGTACTGACTTACACTTCTCGGTTTCTTCGTCTTCGCGGCTGTCAGAGTTCAATCATTGTCGATCCTGCTTCGATTTTTTTCATGGGTGGCTGTGCAGTCGACAGAGTCAAATCTTGCGAAACCACGCTCAGTTAGGTGCCATGCCAGCATATTTGCGGAATGTTACTGGGCTGTCTAGCCTGTCAATACGACGTTTGTAGACGTTCCTACTACACAGGTTATAGAATTCGGGAAACACTCACTCGGCGGAAGATTAAAGCCCCATTTACATAAGCGTGATATTTATATATTATTATACTGTTATTATCACGAGATAGATTATGTGATTTCATTAGTTAAACTACAAAACAGGTTCAGCCGTTTTCAGCCTCGGTAGCTCAGTGGTAAGCGCGTTCAGTACTTGTATGGGTGACCGCTCGACCGTTGGAGGCTGACCGTGGTTCGGATTCCAAGTTAAACTGTAGGTCTCTTCCCTTCTTACCTCACTAGGTGGTAGGGTTTATTCCGGCCGGATTAGTACCACCGCACTGAGCGAAACGTCGGTCGAAACGGCTATGTAAATAGTTCGTCGTGTTTTCCGTCCAGTTCAGTGTAGGCGAAATGAAATGAAGGGAAGCACTGACATGGCACCTAGTCAACCCGGTGTTATGGGCTGACCTCGGATGTTCTAAGTGATGTAGCCAACCGACCGTGTCATTTTCTATAATAAAAAAAAGCCGTTTTCGAGTTTGCCCTTTACATAAAGGTTCTAACAAAGCATTGTGACTTGCGAAGTTTGTCAGTTCTTCTTCGCATTGAATTAGAACTAACGAATTTTCCACATGTGCAAGCGTAGGTTACCTACCTATGGATGAAATTATACAATAAACAGGCAGACAGACAGAGGTTGCGTTTTATAATAGCAGAGACAAGAAGAGGAGAAAAAAAATCAAAAGTTTTCCTACAGGCTTTCACGCAGAACCCAGATCTGCCAGTTCGCTGTCCGTACCTAGAGAGACCGGCCGAACGAACTGCCTAGACCAGACGTGTCGGCCGCCGGAGAAACTAGTACTGAAAGTGGACACCTCACTCGCACGCACCGCGCCACGTCCATACAGGCACAAGATGCGGCCTTAGGATGTTATTTATTATATACCTACTTACCCTCATTTGCTATTAGGTTCTCACTGATATGATATATCGTAAAAAAAAATTGGCATGGGAACGTGATCAGTATTTGATACACATACACCCCTTAGCGTATCGTTACCTACTAATGAAAGACCTTATATTCGTCATCTGTGGCGCGCTTTTCACACTGTTTTGTTTTGTTGAATGTATTACCCTTTTGTTTCAGACTATATCCTAACTATTGCAAAGTTCATCACTATCGTAACCTAAATATTCAAACCAGATAATTAAATTTTCATCAGTTTCCAAAACATTGTGTTCGCGCTCAGCGTATTTAATTCAAGCCAAGTTAAGCCTACGCACACACACACACACACACACCTTCACAAACACTCCCCCAACACACAGTAAGCTGTTAAGATTGTTCTGCGCAGTTTTCACAGCTAATAAATAGTTACGGAGGCTTTCCAATCCATGTATCACAGTCGTGGGAGGATAACACGAACAGAAGAGATATGAAGCTAGCGAAACGCGCCAAGTATTCGTCCGCATGTTAAAATTATCCTTCTGACTCCCAAAAATATGTTTAATTGATTCAAAAAAGTTACAATACATTTTAATTTCGTTAAAATGCGGTGTTATCGTAATTCGGTGACATTTTCTATATCTTAACACCCTCTTCTCTCTTGTCAATCAGTTGATTGTGTTGCACAAGAGTATCTACCACTGATTAATTTACATAATATTTAAGCCTATTAAATACATATATTATGCGTATTAAAGTATTTATGTAGTATTCGTTTGTAGTTTATCTTATCATTAGTGATCGGAAATTCGGGCGCTTATTTGCCTAAGGTTGGTGAGGAGACATAATATGGAGTGGTTAAAACCACCTCTCGAGAATTCGGAAGAATTGTTCGAAGAATCTGTAAAAACATCAACATTCTAGAAAATTTAAAAAATTATAATTTTTTATTTTTTTTCTCCGGAAATATTGACTTTAGTGAAAAACGCGCAAGAGTAAAAGTGTCTTATATTTCGCCTAGAAATAAGATTCCGGCGTAAAAACATCAACATTCTAGAAAATTCCGCAATTCTCGGGAATTCTTCCGAATTCTCGAAAGAGGTGGTTTTAAGCACTCCATATTATGTCTCCTCACCAACTTTAGGCAAATAAGCGCCCGAATTTCCGATCACTGCTTATCATACACATTTTTTTACAGTTTAATACATTATCACAAACTATTCTATTTCGCCTGCATGTACTTCTCCCACATCCCAAAGGTTAGTCAGAATAGAATGCCTCACGGGATTAAGCTCGCCTATTGTGCCCTATTTATATAAATTTGTGTTCAATCCTTTATACCTATAATAAAATCCAACGTCTGCTTTCTGTCTGAGTGTCTCAGTGTCTGAGTGTATGTCTGTCCGCTTATAACTCGAGAACCACTGAACCGATTTTAATAAAAAAAAATTCTACGGATAGCTTGATTCTTCCCATCAACTATAGGCTACTTACTATCACGCTAAATGGCTTATGAGGTTAGCAGTGAAGTGAAATATGAGAGCGGGCGGAGCCGCGGGCACAGCTTGTAAAGAATATAACACACATATATATATATATTCTTTGAAATGACCGCGTGACAACATGACACCACCGTCGACTGGTAGGTGTGAATCATCTTTCAAACTGACGCCAATAGAAATCAACATCTCACGGGTTTTACGGATTGGCATGGGTCTTTTTTATGTAATCCGGTGTTGGTGGCTGTGTCGGAGGGGTCAAAGCACATGCTCCGACCAGCCAATATCACCTCCGAGAAGGTAGGTACCTTACCGGAGACTTCCCTGGATTACTGACTATACTGGACTAGAGGATAACACAACAGAGGCTGCTATGCGGCCATCTTACATCCAGTACGGTGGTACTAACCCAGTCGTCTACAACTTGAGCCTACCACCTAGTAAGGGGCAAGGGCAGGGATCTACAGTTTTTTACCGGTTCCGAACGGTGAAGCAGCAGGTGGAGGTATGCACGTAAATTGTTTCGTCAGAAAAAAACTCTTTGGTACACGCCGACCGAATTTGAAACCTTGAAAACCTCTCGCATGAGAAGCCGATGCCCAAACCACTCGGCCACTCGCCGCTTGGGTAGTGTATGGGTAGTGTAGTAATGCCCATTAGGTTCATCGGATGATCAGACACGCGCTATCCAGCCACTTGCATAAGGCGGACCAAAATTTGCTTCGATTTATTTAAACCTGCAAAGTCGATCCAAGATCCTGGCTGACGCCAGTAGAAAGCCACATATATAAACTGTCCTGTAGATAAAGCCCCTCCAATGTTGCCGGGCCCATAATCCCCGCAGGGGCGTGTGAACCCGCCTCGTTTGTACCGCCATGTTATTATCTACGGGCTTAGTACGCGACCGCCTTCATCCCACCCCGTGCTACTCTTGTCTTGGACCTGTTACCCTTATGTTCTACTCCGTGCTGGGTTTGTCTTGGACGTGCTCCTTATGTTGTACGCCATGCTCTGGTTCCTTAAGACGAGACGGAAGTTAACCTTCTCCGTACAAAGCCGTCTTTTGGTATTTATGTTTTTTACCCCCCTAAACCTTATCCGATTTTTACAATTCTTTTTGTTGTAATAAGGATAGGTAGTCCAATCTACGTTCCGGTTGCCGTTTATTTCTTGAATATCTAAAGTGATGGATGACTCAGTAAAGCTTAATGAACTTCATGACATCAAAAAATAAAAAAACTATTTTTTTTTCGGTCGAAATACTAATTTTTAACTCCGGTGTTGTAGGTATATTTCATCTAAACAAAAAAATTACACGAACGTAGATAGACTTTTCTTAAGACAAGATAAAAATAGTAAAAATCGGATAAGGTTCAGGGGGCTAGAATCCCGAAAGACGATTTTGTATGGAGAAAGTTAACTTCCGTCTAGTCTTAACACTGGAATCCCTTATGGTGAGGTCAGATGGACTGGTAAGAACCTTTTCAGGTTAACGTGCTTAGAGGACATCTTTAAAGGATACATTTAGAAGACAGCATTGGGGAAAGAGTTTTAAGTGTGTTCGAATTATGGTATTGAAAAAGCCAACAATTTTGTTTCAACTTCTTTAGAAGAATATTCATAATTTAAAAAAGCGCAGGCTTTAAACATACACACATACATACCACACGCTGTAGCCCGACAATCGGGGTAAGCAGAGTAATCGGTGTTGTGCTGCAAGTACTCTAGCAAATTACAACACCGCCCAATACGTTTAGGAATGTATTAGGACAAGATAACTATCAAGCAGCAAGTAGGCACGAATACCCACCTGCTGCATGATTCGGTGTAAGGACCGTGCCGCAGGCATTCAATTTACGTTTGAAACATTACAACTACGAGTAAGTGCCTAATAACATCCTTCATCTTACATAGCTACGACATCCAGTCTATAGAAATAAACATTTATGATGATAAATGTTTCATTGCTATTAACGTACAATCAGGATTAAGAACTGGACCGAAATAATGAAAGCTTCCATTAAACGACTCAACATAAACGACGCAAAACCGCACTTAGCGAGCTTATTTTGCACAGCAGCCTCAAAGAAATCTCAGTCTTATTCAGTTACAGAGACGAGTTATAAATTTTACGGTTTGCGAAAACTAGTGCCAAGAGCGTTACCGTGCAAAATCCCGGCGTTTTATGGCCTACAAAAATAATACGACCTAGTAGTAGTCGCAATAAAACTACTATCCTTTGCAGCGACGGTGCCCCAGGCATGAATACGTGCGCGCATGTGGGGCCTGAAAAATAATATTGAAAAAGTCCCGAATTGCGTTTGTTGCCCCGCAAAATCGGACAAAGCGCCTGTCATCGGGATCGGAGTGGACGTCCCGGCACCCCGGACTGTCCCAAATCTCCCGCAATGGCATAATTTTATGACCAAAAGCTCACGTCAGATAAAGAGCCGCGCGGACACATTCGAACGGGTGTAAAACAATAATCGAGCATTATGTCAGGATATATTGTGAGCTGATATTTCAACACGTGAAATGGTCGTTGATAACTTTGATCAGGCTACCAGCTCATAGCCTTTTATCATTCATTATGTCTTACTTGACTTGTTTTAGATTAGCGAGCGCTATTAATCATTTGTTCTTTATTGCATTGTTGTGTGTGACTTGAAGTACCGAGACAATCTTCGGAGTAGCAGTTTCCTTTTAAATAAGCTTCTCTTTGTGGTGTTTACCGCTTTTGGAAAGAACCTTAAAAATAATTGGGTGTCAGCCATCAAAGAGATTTTATGTACATTAGAATACATGATACGTCGTTGCCAGCCATCGATATCTTGATTCTTGATACACATAGGTATTGATATGACAGCGTAGCATAAACACAGCTTTAAATTTCTACCATCTGGCATCTGCTGAAAGGGCAAAAATATAGTATGGTGATACCATAGATCACATTTGGAAGGGGGCATTCGAATTTCGAATTAAACAGTCGAAGGCGGCAGTCTGTAATTAATTTGGAAAGCTCACTGATACAGTTCTGAATTCAAAATTCGAACTTGCTCCAGCGCTAATAGACTATCGCTAGTTTTATTCTAAGACTGAATAAACCTATCGTGTTCAGTAGGCTCCTGCAATATAACTGGCGATGCGACGCGACTAATTCGACAGGCCTCTGTATGCCTCTGTAGCCAGTAAATAAATAAACGTCCAGCTCACATCGCGTGCCTCGTGCGTGGCTCGGCCCGATGCGCACCGCCCACCGCGCGCGCTCTGTGCCGTCCGAATATTAATAATTATTGTACGTTGCGCAGCGTGGCCGCCGCGCCGCCGGCGCGGTGACGTATGGCAACACTAGCTGGAATTAATCGTTACCAATTTGAAGTGCTAGCACCGCAGACACGGAACTTGGACTATAATTTGTTTTAGTTTTATATATGAGTTATAAACTTTTTTTCAGGTTCTTACATTATTTAGGAGAAATTAGATGCAAAACAAACAAAATATAATTTATATCTTATAAACTTATAATTAAATAAGAAGACAGATATCAAATAGACAATAAAGAAAAATTCATATCACAACTTAGCTGTGATCACAATTTACAAAATATATTGCCGCTTTAAAACAAACAGTATAACCGAAAGATTAAATGAAATTGTAAAACTTTTTGTAAGAAATTTTAAACTACTTATAGGAAAAAAAATTACAAAAACGCCCTGCGCTCTCTTGGAGTGCGGCCGTCGCAATAATTTCCACAAGAATGGATTTCAGAAATAAAAAAGTTATAACTAGTTTAAGCATCGGTTGTCTTGTTTGCAATAAAACAATGAACAACACCGGACAATAAACAGATTACCCTCCTTTTGGCTTCGCCGTAGTCGGGTAAAAAGACAGATTTGCGATTCAAGAATATTGCCATACCTAGTTGAGATTGTTATAAAATTATGATAAATATTTTTATATTATTGAAACTTAGAATGTACACCTACTGTCAAGTTGCGAAAAATGACTGGCTGGTTAGAAGAAAATTCAAAATTAGAATGTGAATAAATGTGGAAATATTCTTCTGTTGTCGGTGCCGTTAGTAATTTTAACAGTTTTCTTTTAGTATTTTTTTTAGTTTAGATTTTTATAATTAAAATTTTCACAGTAATTTTCTATTTATTTCACTGGAAGAACTGGGTGGAGTATTTTTTTTTTATGGAAACTGACACCGTTGGCTACATGACCTACAACGTCCGTCATGTCGGGTCATAATTTTTTATCTCTTGGCATCTCTGGACAAATTTTCTAGTAAATTAAAATTTGAACCTATCGGGGTACGTGGCACTACATACGCAAATCAACGCTCTAACCTGGATGCTGAGCCATCCCCTTGCGACTTGGAAATACTAACAACCTCGAACAACAAACCTTAGTTCAAATGTTACTAACTAACCAAGCATTGTGACTAGGCGAATCGCTTGTTCGGCCCAATTTCAAAACACAAAACCCAACTAACCCACCTCATTAGCCGGTTCCAAAATCCACACTGCGGTGTACGGAGACTGCTCGCGACAGAGTTGGAAACATTTAAATTTTAGTTTGGCGTGTAATAGATTTGCAACCGCAAGCATTTCCTTGGAAGCCAGGCGACAAGTCAATTTCGAACACGCCGCAACATTGGTTACTAGAGCCATGGAGCTAGGAAAGAGCAATATAGAGTACAGTAGGTGGATTTGATTTGGCGACATTTTTGGTCCTTCGAACCTTCGTCTTTCATACAATTAAAATAGAAAATATAAAATCGGTCAAATGCGAGCTTTACTCGCGCACGAAGGATTTCCTAGATCCGCTATACCATACCTCTCAAAAGACAGATTCGTACTTATATATTTTGTCTTTCTATAATGCCAAACCTGTGGCGCCATCTAATATGCAATCGCGTGAATGTGTACTAATCGATTCTTATCACGTTTATTGTATGGGGACCACTTAATGGCTGAGTAGGAAAATTTATTTATCCTCTCAAATTTATCCTTTCCATATTATTGTTTCGGTTTTGTTCGTCTCCACTTATCTATTATTATAATTATAAGATTTCTAAAATGTGTTCTGTATGTACCTATTGTGTTGTTTGGTTATTCACTAGTGTTTTATTCTTTGCTTTGTTGTGTTTTAATAATTTATTTATGTGTGAGACTTGACTGGGTTTGTATTAGGAATTAGGAATTAGAATTAGTTTTATATAATAGATACAGATAATTATGTAATTGTACTACTATAGAGTACGGTGTAGTCTTAGGATTTGCTTAGTAAATTTTTTGGGCATAGCGTTTGGGTTATATATATAAGGGTAGTTATTTTCTTATTTGTTAAGTATTATTTTATACTGGGTGTGGCTTAAAACCAGCGATTCCATGTAGCTACCTAGCTATATGGAGTCACATGCTGTGTCACATCCTTTTCCGGTCATGGGGGTGGGCACTGTATGTATATCTTTATTTTTTAGGCTAGCTTCATATTGTCAACTTGTTATTTTAAGGTGTATTTATTTTACTGCCTCGTGATCGAGAATTAAACGTTTTTTACTTTACTTTACTTACTTTAACTTTTAGATTTTTTTTATTATCTGTTGGCGCATCCCACATAAAACACGTATTTTGTGAAAATTGCAACCAGCTACCTATTACGATTCAAATTATACAGCCCTATGGCGGACGGACAGACAGACAGACAGACGGCGTAAGCTTACTAATAGGCTTCCGTATGGATACGGAACCCTAAAAAAAACGAAAAAAAAAACGCAAATTGACACTATTTCTGATCATGCTGGGTGTCCCAGTTCGACCGAATTTGTTTACCACCATGTGCTTCCTTTCATAAGCTTAAAAAATCACTGTAAGTAAAATGTTTTTTCTCGGACTCGTATTTTGCTAGATAATCGCCATTCAAAGATCAGTTTCCGAAGTTTGCTTATGATTTCGGCGACCCTTTCCCTAATGCATAAAACCCCGATGCACGTGGATTGCAAATTAAATGCCTCTGTTTGATTGACATACACCCCCTCCACATTTATACAATGCTTATTGCTTGCGCAGAACCAGAGTACGGATTTGAGGAGAAACGATAGTATGCCTTCGATAACAATAGAAATGCATGTACAGGCCACATTTTTAAATACCAGTCGGCATATAACTTGGACCAGTTTGCGCTGGTACGGAAGTGTATTTGGGAGCTAACGGCGCGGTGCGGAGGGCGACGGGTGGCTGACCAATCAATCACGCGGTCTGCAGGCGCGCTCCCCGCCGTCGCATCCCGCGCCCTCCACCAAAGATACCCTAAAATCGGCTACTGCACTGGTCCAAGTTATATGCCGTCTCAATTATATTATAAGTTAAAAGTGCCGTCTGGTATACCCGATATCCTCTTTTTTTATATTTTTTATGGAAACTGACACGGTTGGTTACATCACCTAAAACATCCGTGATGTCAGCCCATAACACCGGGTGAACTTGGTGCCACGTCTGTGCTTCCCTTCGGTCGTGCCAGCTACACTGAACTGGACGGAAAACACAAACTATTTACATAGCCGTTTCGACCGACCTTTCATTCATTGCGGTGGTACCAACCCGGGCGGGTTAAACCCTACCACCTAGTAATATAAGAAGGGAGTCATATCCTCTTCTGTGAGAGCAGTCATTTTTCCACAAACTTTGGCGTCTCTGGAGAAGTTTTATGCTCCACGAGCACACGCATCGCCTCAATTGACAGCTCGCGGTGTTCAGCTGCACTTTCTAAGCCGAGTCGAGATGGCTCCGGAAACGTGCAGCCGAACTCACTTCGTTGTCGGATACGAAGTTGATTTACCTGCACTTCGATTGCGGAAAATGACAGTTATGGCTATGTTGGTCTGACAATTTCATGGTGATATCTGGGATTAGTCTTGAGGAAATGTGATGTAGTGATAATTTTTTTTTTATGCTAACTGACACGGTTGTCTACATCACCTACAACATCCGTGATGTCATCCCATAACACCGGGTGAACTAGGTGCCATGTCATGTCAGTGCTTCCCTTCGATCGTGCCGGCTACACTGAACTGGACGGAAAACACAAACTATTTACATAGCCGTTTCGACCGACGTTTCATTCAGTGCAGTGGTACCAATCCGGGCGGGTTGAATCCTACCACCGAGTAAGGTAGGAAGGGAAGGGACCTACAGTTTTACGTGGAATCCGAACCACGGTCAGCCTCCCAACGGTCGAGCGGTCACCCATCCAAGTACTGACCGCGCCCAGCGTTGCTTAACAATCAATAGCAACAGTCGACTGAGATATCGAGGGTTTACTTTGAATTATTTGCTTTTTGACGTCCTTTAGAGATTTTGGGCTGTTTGGAGGAATTTTGGAGGAGTTTTCCAACAGAATTCTGATGGAAACATTTTTGGAGGTTATTTTTAGGGTTCCGTATTTTAGAATTGATCGTTTTTAGCCTGATGGTCTAGTTCTATTTTAAGGTGGCCATACGTCGCAGTACCCAAAGGACTGGGTTAGACTTTGACATTGCTTGGAGTCTGTGGTATTTCATGAATGGTTATGGCGTTACCAATTTTAAGAGGTCATGTCCTGTCCTCTTTAGATTTCAAACTGATAATTGCAGGTAGCTCTCTAGAGCTCTGTCATGGAGAGAGGCGGCTTCGGCAAACAATTTGCTCGTATCCGTTTAGTTCGCAACACGTTTATGTAAATTTATTTAAAATGGCCACCACGGACATTTGCATCCGTCCCTGCGACCTCAGTGCGCCGGAGCTCAACTCAACTCGTTCGCAGCGCGTCATTGTGTACTGTTTGGCCAGGATACTATTATTAGCCAGGTACACTGAAAAAAAAACGGCCAAGTGCGAGTCGGACTCTCGCACCGAGGTTTTCGTAACACCACGTAATTGATCGATTTTTATTATTTGTTATTTTTAAATTTGAGTTTTTACTATAATAATCACTTAAGTTTGACGCTTGTATGTATTATCGTTTTTACGATAGAGTGTGGGGACCCCCCCTTTATTTTTTTCTTTTAATTATTATTATTTTTATTTGTTAGTATATTCGCCATTATAAAAATCGTATTCTGTGAAAAGATCAACCGGCTACCTATATTGCGATTCAAAAGATTCCGCCCTAGGTAGGACAGATGGACAGACGTAAAAGGGTAATAAATTTAAATTGCATCTTTCATGAGGGCGTAGAAAGAGGAAAAAATTTAATTGAAAAAAAAATAAACAGCTTTGTCTTTATACCCTAACTATAAATAATCTTCTTTCCTTTCGTTTCAGGTAAGCCATCTTGACAACTCAGTAAAGGAAAGCGGCTCACATTCTTGGCAGATCAGGTTCGCATTCGTTCAATTTTGTTGACAGATATTTGCCGATTGTTCTATATACGATAGATGCACGGCAACAAACACGGCACGACCATCTCGTCGCGGCAGCAGTTCAGTCAAAACGTACTGCGTGCTGTAACGGCCGCCCGCCGCACAGTGGACGAAAATCGCCTCTAGTGGAATTACGTCCCAATAAAAATGTCCTTCCAGTTTTGGCAATTTTTGTGTTATTCCTAAATTATCATAACTTGTTGTTCCCACTTTCTTTTTATGTAATCCTGTATGGGTGGATGAGTCAGAGGGGCCAGTGGCACTTTCCAGCAATAAAATTCCTCTTGAATAATTCCTGGTTATACTATATTAGGGAATTTACAAGTAACGTTACAATTTTTTTTTTCGAATTTAATGCCACCGAAATATATGATCCTGCATTATTTTTATTAAGATTCCATATCTGTACGGGACGCTATTACTAAGCCTACGCCGCCTGTCCGTCCGCCTGTTCTACATTTAAAGTTTACATTTGAACCATAAGAGGCAGCCGGTTGAAAAAAAAAACAAACAGTAAAAAATTAAATAACCCATACCTACAATAAAAGTGATTTTTTTTTTACATTTTCAAATTTTTGCTCCGTCGTAGAAACGGTTAGGTATACATAAAACGTCAAACTTGGTGTGATTATAGTGCAAACTCTAAAGTAACACATGAAATAATAAAAAATCTGCCGCTTGCTTGCTGGTGCGGAATCCTCGGTACGCGAGTTCGACTCGCAATTGGCCGGTTTTTTTTTCATATTTCTCAAAACATCAGAATTATTTATTTTTAAATTTTGCTCCAGAATCACGCCTCACAATTTTGGTACTTAGTTATTGCTGAATGTAACTTCGTAGTACAGTACTTTGTACTGACGTAGCTTCTGTAACATCAAAACAGACTAAGCGCTAATCGCTGACGGCACTGATAGAGCAATAATGTTCCGTCAAATAAGTAATTGTCATGAGGCCCTCATGCCTCGTACATTAATCAGTGCGAGGTAACATCTTCCTAGAAGGCCCATCAGCTTGTCGACGAGATAAAATTAAAGTGAAATTAAATTAAATGAAAATAACGTATGTAACATTTTTCGTCTTAACGCACTGTCGTGTATCTCTCTTCTGTGCTGTCGTATTCCGAACAAAACCCGTATAAATGAAAATATACTAATAATTGTTCACCAGTACTTATACAATACGTAAACGGGTCACAAAAGTCGGGTTTAATGATGCGGTATTCTTTACAAACTAACCTTTGAGTGGTCAACAAATTTTAAGAAATAATTGACCAAGTTTCTTAAATTTTTTTGGCCACTCTCAATTGTTGACAAATTAGGTGAACTTTGACGACCGAAAATTCCGTGAAGTTTGCGAGCGGTCCCAGTCACCATTTTTGTAATTGGTTATCACAGTGATAACGCGTTCTTCTTTTGTGTAGCGCTCCATTTTTAATAAACGGAACAATCATAGGTGACAGCTGTCAAATTTCAGAGATGCCACTTGTATTCCAAAAAAAAAAATGCCACAAAATTTTAATAGTGCACTCTTATTGAGACAACCGATATAAGATAGGTAATGTAACCAATAAACATCTTTACATACACATATTAAAAAAAACATTTCTAGTAAATTATGCGTATTTTATCGTTCATTTCATCAAAATCGGTTCAGTAGATACGGAGATATCTGCGTTTGACGAGCATACAGACATTAATCCCATCCCTTTCTCGTATTTTATGACGGGACCCTAATAAACCACAATTTCTTCTGTTTAAAGCCCACAGTCGCGTTATTACATTACCTATTGTGATTAAAGCGTGATTGAATTAGTATTGGCTATATTAATTCAATCACGAGCTATGGCTATTTTTTTTTATTTAATTTTTTTAATTTTTTTTTATTTTTTTTTTTTATTTTTTTTTTTTGGTCTGTCCTAATTCTGTTTGGTTTGGGTTCCGCCTCGATAGGCTGCTTCATGGTCATAATAAGTCTATGTAAGAGATGATAACTATAATGTTTTCCGTGCTTGGTGTGGCACAGTATGCATATGGTGAGGTGTCTGCTTTCGTGGTGCTGTTATATTTTTTTATATTATGTATTCATTCATAAGCGCTATGTGAATTACATATATTGTGTGTACGCTTTAAATTTAATTATTTAATTAGTAAGCAAAGCATTTGTGAAAAACGTCGCTGGTTACATACCTAATTGTTTATTGTTTCTACTGTCTCCATAACCTACATATGTATGTAAATGTTTGTTTTTCCTAAATAAATAAATAAATAAATAAATAAATAAATAAATAAATATACTTTTGCAAAACACTCTATAGTCGATAGACACAATAATTGGAATTTAGTAGCCATTTTGGTTACAAAATGAGCACTATTTGTGTCACTTCTGCAGCTGTCATTTTAATCACAGTTTACGTACTACGGTGGTAATTACTCCCAAAATTATAAGGGGTCGCCAAAAATTTATGATGTAGCAGATCGGTCGCACCTCCACTCTCGCATTCCGGGCCCTCGTGCGCTTCCAAATTACATAAGTATAGACCTTCTCTACTACTACACCTAATAATTAAATTCAATTATTTATTGGTCTTTTTGGTATATTATTTATACACTTAGATAGGTCAGATTGTATAAACACATTTCTTATTATTCTATTTCGATCCAAGCAAAAATAGGCCATCGTCAAAACATAAAAAATTTAAAATGCACAAAATATTTAAATAGGTACTACAAGTATAACACCTTAAAATCAAACATTATGTCATTGTACAAAAAGGTCATAAGAAATAGTCAATAGAACAACAAAATTAAGATAAAAACAAATAAAATCAATCATTGAATTAAAAATTATATAAAAAATTTATGTCAAACAATTACAATCAATATCAGAAATACAAAAAGACTACTATATTAAGAAATGCCATACTTATTAAATAAAAATAGATTTACTATAAAAAAAAACAAAAAAAATTAATGATGTTGTTTTTTATTTTGAAAAAAAAAAAACGAGGTAAATGTTCGTTCATTGTAATTGCTGGATCAGCTTTATTGTATGGTAGAGGGACATAAGTGCATGACAATTCCATCTCTGAGTATTTATTCCCTCGAATTAAGGTGATTAATGGTAAGCCAAGCTTGATGGATTAGAGGCTAATGGAGTTACGCGTAATTTGCTACGCCCACGGAACCGTCAACCGCTCACATTCTGTGATTCTCACAACACATTCTGTGTGATTCTAAAGTCTCACAACACATGACTGTTGTGAGCCTTTAGACATTTAGATGCATTCAGAAAGAAGGTGCGATACGTCAGAACCATTATTGTAGCCTAGGTCTAGCCTAGGATAGGTCAATTCTTGTTTATTGTTTATTGTATAATTTCCACCATAGGTAGGTAACCTAAGCTTGCACATGGACATGTCGAAAATTCCGTCATTTCTAAATTCTATGCGAATAGGAAATGACAAACAACATTCGCAAATCACAATGTTTTGTTAGTACCTTCTAAGTATTGTATTATAGTAACTTACAAATATTTAACCCATACCGCTTACAAGAACATTTACAGCATATACAATAGGTACTGAAAATCTCTGCTTATTTACATTACTTATATCTCGTGTATAGTGCCAATGTAAATTTTGATACTTAAATATATCAAGGTGAAATAAACAACAATTAGTAAAAGTTTATTACCAAAAATATAATGTAATGTATGCGGTGGCAATGGTCACAACCACAGACAGAGTCACGACTGAATGAATTTAAACTATACTTAGAACTAAAAATAATAAGAAATCATGCGACCGAAGGGAAGCACTGACTTGGCACCAAGTTCATCCGGTGTTATGGGCTGACATCACGGATGTTGTAGGTGATGTAGCCAACCGTGTCAGTTTCCATAAAAAAAATACGTGTGTGACAAAAAGAAAAAAATGAAAGAGGTAATATTGTTTTTTACTACAGTGAAATTATTTAGTAAGTGTCAAAAAAATATGGAAATAGTGAAAAAAAAAACCCGGCCAAGTGCGAGAATGACTCACGCACCGAGGTTTCTGTTCCACCAGCAGGCAACTGTCGCCAATTCGCCCCAGCCTATTTGGAGGTGAACATGCAAATTAAATTGTTTATAAACCCAAAACCTGTCGAGGTTTTGATGTAGGTATTATTTTGTATGAAAAAATATAAATTTTGTAGGTAGCTTTGACTTTTGTGTGAAAAATAAAAGTGCGAAAAATAAAAAGTCTAGATTGCCTATTCCAAAATATAACCTGGCCAATGCCCTGGTGAATGATCCGCCGCCGTCCGTCTATAACACACCCGGTATGAATGCAACTAAAAGGTATTCAAATATGAGAACTTATACACTTTCACTACACTCGGTCTCGCTTAGCGCAAAGCTCACGTCTACCTATGTCAGCAGATGCATAAATCGCGAAGTAAGTATGCATTAAGCCGCGTACAGACCTAGCGAGCGAGAGCCAGTGAGGCCCAGCGAATGCCCATCGCCGATGGCAAGCGAACCCTCGCTCGCCATCGTTTGCTATCGCTGTTACGGCCACAATGATTCGCAATCGTTCGCGCGCTTTCGCGCGTTAGTGTTCCGGCCAAAGTTCGGAGCGCGCGCGCAAGTGCGACTGCTCACTGCAAGCAAACACCGTCCACACTGCGCACGGCTGAACGGCTGATTCCGGAGCACGACCGAACGCCACCGAACGCAATCGAGTGCGCGCCTTCGCATTCGCTTAGCGTCGCTGTACCGTCCAGACCTGTTCGCGCGGTCTCGCTTGTTGGCCTTCGCGCGCTCTCGCTCGCTAGGTCTGTACGCGGCTTTATAGGGTGGCTCGGAGTGCATTCTATTGTTTTCCGATGGAATGAAGCGCGGGAGATGAATGCCCTTGCGTCAGTCGGTCGCGAGGGCGCGACGAGACGCAACGCGCAGGGCAGTATATCGGTGTAATCTGAGGGGGGCATTGGTAATAATGAGTGCCTACTTTTAAGAGCAGCGAAATTATCTATATTTAATTCTTTAAAAGTAAACATAGCCTATTTACACTGTAAATAGGCTCACAGCTGCCTCTTAAATACAGATAGGCCACGTCAGGATGCAATAATGAAAATGTTTATGAAATAACTGTTAAAACATGGTCCCAATGACTGAAACGGCGTTCCCCCTCTAGATCGCCAGGCTGATCCGCTGCTTGAAATGCGACTGGGCACGGCAGCGGCGGTCCCCAAAGGCGGCAATGAGTAGGTTTCCGAGTTTCTTTGATGTCTTATTTTTATTTTTACGAAATATTAAAATAAATTATTGCTTTACATAATTAAGTAAATAGTACGCGTAGCGAAAGCTTACCACACATACACACACACCACACACATAAAGTCGCATTTACACAGATATACACGAACGTAACATACACATGTAAGCTTGTAGCGGTGTGAGTTCTGTATTGTCGCAAGCTTTCGTTGAGTCCACTGTATGGCTTTCTAGAAATAACGCAAATTCGCTCCAACTCAATTCCATCGAGTTTTTAATTCAGTGCGTTTTTTATGGGGCTCCAAGGGCGCATTTCACCACCTTTGGCTACAATGTAGCTGCCAATTATCTCTTGACAAATGTATGAGAAATTTCGCTATAACCGACAAATAACTGTCGAACTTGACATATCCGGTGTTTTTTTAAGTAATTTGGTTTGGGTGACTGTGTCAGAGAGGCCAAAGCGCATGCTCTGACTAGCCAATATCACCTCCGAGAAGGTAGGTGCCATACCGGAGACTACCCTAGATTGCTGACTATACTGGACTAGAGGAGAACACAACCGAGGCTGCTATGCGGCCATCTTACATCCAGTACCGTGTACCAACCCAGTCGGCTACAATTTGAGCCTACCTAAGGGAAGGGACCTACAGTTTTACACCGGTTCCGAACGGTGAAGCAGCAGGTGTAGGTACGCACGTAAATTTTTTTCGTGAGAAAAAAATTCATTGGTACACACCGACCGGATTCGAACCTCGAACCTCTCGCATGAGAAGCCGATGCCCAAACCACTCGGCCACCCGCCGCCGTGGTGAGAACGGGGGTAAATCTGTATTCCATTCCAGTGCGGTAAATATTGGGGTCATGGGTGTATTACCCGAAATACGTCTCTGGGCAGCGGTGCTCACTGCGCTCCCCAAGCGGGGGATGTCCCGCCATCCAGGTGGAAGAGAAAATGGGGTTAGAAAATGAAAAAGATGACGCGGTGATTTCTCTTTATTTCCTTCGCCCGGAGCGGAGAAACGCAGCAGCTATTTGTATTGAGGATTACAGCGGCTAGGGCGAAGCTGTTTATTTTTGGCATAATGGACTTGTTTGTAAAGAATTGCGAGTACGATTGAAGGATATGTAGAGAAGAGAAGAGAAGAGGAGACCTCCACGTTTAGCAAAGTATTCGGGCAAGATGACTATACTATAAGGCAGCAAGTAAGGCACGAAAACCCACCTGCTGCATGACTCGGTGGAAGGACCGTGCCAAAACGAGAGATGGCTATCTTGTTGGCCTTTAGCACGGCATCTTGTCCTTATCCCTTAGTCGCCTCATACGACATGCACGGGGATAGATGCAGTGGGGCTATTCTTATTAAGTACCTACCGACTCTACACGGTATGAATACATGCATGTAGGAAACCTAACACTAATTTTCCATAAATAAAAGAAAAAAATATATAATACTCCATAAATATGATTTTCCAAAAATAAATGCCTACACATCTGAAATATATAACCTATCACAAAGAAAAATGATACCTATAAGCTGCATTCTCAGTTCTCAACTGCAAATATTATGAAGTATACACACAGATACCGCGAAAGAAAGCGGCCTCTCAGAAATAATTGCTCGGTAGCCCGGGGCGTTTCCCCGTCGTTATTCCTATGAATAAAATGCCTTTGAATTTGTAAAGAATTTCCAGCGAGTTGTTAGTGAATCATATTTGCACTGCTGTTTGTCGACTCGGGCGAGAGTGTTGCTACCGCCTCGGTTCGGTCCACGGAGGAAATCGTAAAGAGGAGTCGATTCTAGATTTAATTTCTAGTAAAACCTGTTTTCTTTTTAGGATTCCGTAATGCGGTACAGGACCCTATTACTAAGCCTACGCCGTCTGTCTGTCTGTCTGTCTCTCTGTCCGTCCGTCCGTCCGTCCGTCCGTCCGTCCGTCCGTCTGTCTGTCCGAGGGCTGTATCACTTGAACCGTAATAGGTAGGTAGCTCGTTGAAATTTTCACAGAATATGTGTTATTATGGCCAATATAACAACAAATAATAAAAATAAGAAAAAGTGAAAAATTCACGGGGGTTCCCATAGAAGAAACCAAAAAAGTGTATGCGCGCGCGCCATCTACCGAATAGAGCGTGAAGCATTTTAAGTAATCATGGCATTTAATTAATATGAAGCACATCATAACACGCCATAGATGGCGTGAGTGGCGCTAACCATGACATGGCGATACGGAACCCTCGGTGCGCGAGTTTGACTCGCACTTGGCCGGTTTTTTATAGAAACTGACACGGTTGGCTACATCACGCACAACATCCTCATATTGTGTCGCCAAAGCGGCCGTAGCGGGCGAAGGCACGACTTTGTATTTCGTGGTCCACCAATCACACAAGATTTAACTCCACGTGCACTGGGTCTTTGTAGAGACGCGCGCGACAGATGCAATGCCAAGCCCACTTCGATTACCGCCAGTTGTTGAGCAGTAAAGAATGAACATCGAGGTTTAGAAAGAGACAACGCGCTTGAAGAGCGTCGTTCCTGTGGCACGCACGAACTCGCACGTCTCTGTGCGACAGGGACGACGCTCTACAACCGGATTGTCTCTTTCTAAAGCTCGATGTTCATTATCTCTGTACCCAGTTTACTCAGACCAACTCCTGCCCACCTATTTTCTCCGTGGTTCCGTCGGTGGCTATATTTGTACTCGGAGAGGTAACAATAGTGTTTGTTCCTTTCTCGGCACGAGAGTTGTTTTACTTGTATTATGTTAAGAAATTGAAAAGATTAGAACTGTCATTGCCATAAATTGCGCGCAATTTAGTTCCCATAAAAATATATAAATGCACATAATTTGGATTAGACGGAGAATAAAATGGGTTTTGTTAATATCCAACCAGGTTCGTCTACTTCTTATGACAGAGTGCACTCGAATAGCGCGCCATGTTCCACAGAGTTGAAGCCATTCGAACCGTAATAGGTAAACCGTTGAAATTTTCACAGAATATGTGTTATTATGGCCGATATATCAACAAATAATAAAAATAAGAAAAAGTAAAAAATTCACGGGCGTCCCCATACAAGAAACTAAAAAGTGTATGCGTGCTATCGACCGAAAACAGTATGAAGCATTTTAACTAATCCATAGATGGCCTAAGTGGCGCTGACCATGACATGGTGATACGGAACCCTCGATGCGCGAGTTCGATTCGCAGTTGGCCGGTTTTTTTTACATGGACTCTGAACCATGGAGCAATTTGTGTTTCTGTGATACAAGGGTTTGGAGTTAATTTGCCCAATGTACTTAATATCTAAGGTAAGAAAATGTACCGTTTTTACATGGACACCGAACCATGGAGCAATTTGTGTTTCTGTGATACTAGGATTTGCAGTTAATTTACCCAATGTTGCGGACAGCGCCCAGTTTGAGCGCTACGACCAACATAGCTTAATTAAGCTACCTTTGTCATTTACTTGTCTCTGTGTGAGAGGAACGGTGCGATTGGTCGAATAATTCTGATTTTGTAAAATATCGAATGCGAAGTGTTTTTGATAGATTGGTAAAGACATTTCACTAATTACTCTAACATACTTTACTGCATACAACTTTCGGCTGTATAATGTGTATATTTTGACAATAAATAAAAATAAATAAATTTTTTTGAATACAAAATTATAGATAAAAAAAAAATTACAAATTTAAAAAACCTCATCAACAACCCTTAAAAAGTAATCAATAATTTCAGCTTAGTTAATTAAAGGTGTCGGGGGACCACGTTTATTTTTTGTTACTTAGCGGTTTTTACTCAAACCAATTTGTAATTTAATTTTTAATTCAAGTTTTTTAAGAGACGTAATTTGAAAATGAAATAATTTTCTTAGGTTATAAAACTCCCGACCCTTAACAGTCAAAAATAATTTCCGTTTACTTGCTTGAAGCGAGTCGGGCACTAATCGGTAGTCGCTTCCCGTATTGAGAGCGTTTTCAAGAGTATTTTCAAATTTAGAACATGTACCGGTCGCGCGGGCACTCTTGCAAATTATCCTTAATTTTGTCGTTCTGTTCTTTTTTTTTTTTTTTATAGGCAGCCGGCGCGGGTGTCTATGCCCAATACTTCAACGGAAGATCAGACACAGCCAATAACACCATTCCTCGCGAAACCACGCTCAGAGAGGCGCCATGCCGGCTATGAGGCGGCTATGGTTCTGTCTCTGCGCCTAATTTTGGCCACATAGTGAATTATTTGTATGACATGTGGTATACCATTGCAAAGGGCGTAAACTAGCGAACTTTTTAAAACAAAATGAAGCACTCAACTGCTGTTAGTTTTTTTTTAATGAATTAATAAATTAAGATTCTGTCACATTTTTACACGTTCTCGGGACTTTGGGAGGTCATAAAACCTTTTAATGGTATTAACTTTATCAAATAATATTTTTTCTAGAACACGGATACATATTAAAATTCAATAAATTTTATTTCGTGATGATACAATCATAAACAAAAAAGTTACAAGGGTTTATAGCTGGGATTTTGGTAATTTTCAAAAATAAAGAAAAAAATCGTATCTCGATACCACGTGACATCTGACAAAAGGTGTCATAGGTCAAAACGGTGAAAATGACCCCAATTACCTACAAAAAATTTTTGTCGGTTCATGTGCCGAACATCCTGTATGACTAACATAATATTATACAATATGTAGTTTTTCAAGTTGAAAGCTAATTTAACTGGCTTTCTAGTGGTTTCTCGTTCTAATACATGCTTTTTAATTAAACATAACTAACAAATCTTGTTTGCGAGGGTAGGTCCAGTCCAGTGGCGGACCCCGAAGCCTTCTCAGAGCGGATGATATAGGCCACGCGAGGAGTGGTGAAGTCAAATCACTAGGACATCAGAATGCCTTCAGTATAGGTCATGAAATTGTAATCATCAATCAATACTAATAATAAATCTGTAAGCGATGGTTATGGAGTAAATTACTTTGTTTTATGAGATATTGCGTTTGTAGACTAAATTGACGATTTTTAGAAATCTTTCCTGTATGTATCTATGTTCCTCCATAACTCTTAAACTGATCATCCGAATTCTATGAAACTTAGTACAAGCACATTGAACTATACGTGACACAGGATAGGATAAATACAATTCTCTTCGGTTACGCTAAGATGTGGCTTTCGTACAAACCGAAATGTTCTCTACAGAACCTCGGTAAAGTCTGGAGCGCTCTTCCTACCCAAATATTTCCCCCCAAGTACAGTCTCGGGCTCCATCAAGAGGGGCGTGAATGGGCTCCTGTCAGGCCGGCATGGCATTCGCAACTACCGCATACAACCGAAATTCCATGGGAGTCGTTAAGACACCTTATGGGTGGCTCGGCGGATTTCAATAAAAAAACACGTTTTTTCTGCGTGTCGTAGGAATCCCGCTCGCGTCACATCCCCATCGTGGTTGGGCATTATTTGTAATAACGTTTGAAATATTAAATACGTGGCGGACTCGGGTAGCGGAGTTTGTGCGGAGTGCTCGGACGGACTTTACGTTTCAAATGGTGAGCTTAGTCACTCACAGTCTGTGTGTAAGTAGTTGACGAACAATAAAGTACGGAAAATCACTTTTAAGCTCTTTGTTGTGTGTAAAAGTAGCTTTAGTTTTAGACTACCAATCTAGATTCATACGTTTCTGGTATTGTAATACTTCACCAGGCTGAAGTCCAGTTCAGTGTAGCCATGACCGAAAGAAAGCACTGACATGACACCTAGTTCACCAAGGTGTTATGGGCTGATAGCACGGATGTCGTAGTTGATGTAGCCAAATGTGTAAGTTTCCATTAAAAAAAATTATATCATTATTTTTACAGCTGTAATTTGTAATAAAACAATACTAAATATTGTATTAATATTATTTGCAGATTCCGCTACGCGAAATATAAGGGTCGTGCATAACCCAAATAAAAAGTGCTCAACAAAAAGATCAACAAAATCCACATTGTAAAACAGTTGACAAGGAATATATTTTCAGGAGCACCCATAAATATAATCTGACATAATTATTTTCTGGCGTACCACTTACAACACATACCTGACTGCGTGTAGTGACATCTCACATTTTCCATCACGGATATGAGGTAGAGACTAGACGTGACATGTCGCCTGTTTACACACCGCACGAGTACCAGCCATGGAGGTAAATACTTTAGAGGAGCCAGCCACTTGTCGAGAAAAGTGTACAAAAACGAAATTACAAATATATGTCTCACACTGTCGCTCGTTTCGCTAGCTTTGTCAGCCTGTCGTTTGTGATCTTAAGCACACTTGAATGCGGTCAGAACTTGACTGGGTGGTTGGCTTACTGTTCGGTCGTTGGTTCGGATTCCACGTAAAACTGTGGGTCCCTTCCCTTCCTACCTTATTAGGTCAGAGGGTTTAACCCGCTCGGGTTGATACCACCGCACTGAATGAAAGGTCGGCCGACACGGCTATGTAAATTGTTTGTGTTTTCAGTCCAGTTCAGTGTAATCGGCACTACCAAAGGGAAGCACTGACATGGCACCGAGTTCACCAAGGTGTTATGGTCTGACATCACGGATGTTGTAAGTGATGTAGCCAACCGCCACAGTTTCCATAAAAAAAAACCTATCTTATGTCTGCTGCGAATGGACTGCATCGTGTGACAATATCGTTTCGAGGAATATATTTCTATGGTGTATACACTGTTGTGAGTACAGGGAGACATGCTCTATTGTTTTTAACCCTCATCCAAAAAGGAGAGGGGTCTTTTTGTTCGGTTTGTTGTATTTCAACAGCGTATGTACATATGTTTGTATGTACGTAGGATATCGTAAAGTATTTTTAGGCTGCTAAACATAGGTTTCACTGTACTGTCTTGTAATAAAGATAGCAAGAAATTTTGTATCGCTCCAAATACATGTTACAGTGAATATAATGGAATCTCGGCGTTCAAGCCCTAAATAACAACGCAATATTATATCATCCGTCATCAAAATTTGACACCTCAAAATTGTAAATATTGTTAATTATCTATATTTTTAAATTTATAACACTGATATTCTCGGTGTTATTTCCATGGCGCGCCTCCGCGCCGCCGCTCCGCCGCCGCTCCGCCGCCGCAGCCCCGTGCGGCCATATCGTCCGCTCTCCGTCAAGTTTTGATTACACCTAGCAGCGGGTAGCAACTATGTTAGTGTTTTATTGGCGAATGTTGACTGATTTAATGGCTAATATTTGACATAACTGGTTTATGATATGTAAGTTAGTAGGAAATTCTGAATTTAAAAAAAAATTACGTTTATAAGTGGAGGTTTTTCTGAAAGAAACCTTTTTTTATCTTCTAGCTAGAGCAAGAACATATTCATAATAACTTTCCTTATTATTTGACATAGATCCGAAGCATAAAACAAAAAGGAAATTAGCCTAAACTAAGATTACAAGGTGAAACTCTGGCCTGACAATTAAAACATTAAAAGAGACTGAGATTTGCATAATACTTAAATTTCAAAAATATAAAAGATCAGCCTATCACGTGAATCCCGCCTTCAAGGAGCAATGAAACAGCGACCGGGTCGTCGTGTCCACTTCACTTCCATCGCTAGAGCATCTTACTGGAGAACTTTTGATTAGTTTTATTGAACAAACAATTTCGTATTGATTTTGAAATACTATTGTTGATCCCGGCTCTATAAACCGGCTTTATAAACACCTGAAACTCTGACAGATGTTTTGAAGAGTACACGTTATGGGCCGATTAGCAGCACTCCATGGCTTCACAGATCACATCCGGGCCCATTGCAAGTAGGAGATGGTTTCAGTCGAGCACGAGACCCAATCTTGCTTTCGTACAGCGCGTTTGATGTTTCGGCTCGCGTCAAGTCCTCGTCAGCTAGTCTGAGTTTTATGTTTTATTTATTTTTTTATTTTATTTGTAGCCAAGCGTGTCAGTTTCCATTAAAAAAAAAACTACCTTCTTAATTCTATCTTCTAATCTAAGATTTCCTTCACCGCATCCCCTCGAGGGCACTCTATCACGTAGCCACTGAGTCGCACCCCGAAGGTATAACCTCCTCGCTTCATCCGTCGAACGTTCCGCCTACAGGTGCTTTCATGATTGATGGGCTTTGAGCTAATTTTCCACCATCCGTAAATAAATATGAAACGAGTAAGAAACTTCTAGAAAGACCTTCACACAATTCACTCTCTTTCGTTAAAGACTTCGATATGTTGCGTGCATCGTTCGCTCAACGTTGCAAATAAATTTCAGTTCCGGTTAAGGTAAGATGTGGCTCTCATACAAACCGAATTATTCCGCGCGCCGAAATAAAGGTACGGTAGCGGGTTTTTTTTTAATGGAAACTGACACGGTTGGCTACATCACCTACAACATCCGTGATGTCAGCCCATAACACCGGATGAACTTGGTGCCAAGTCAGTGCTTCCCTTCGGTCGTGCCGGCTACACTGAACTGGACGGAAAACACAAACTATTTGCATAGCCGTTTCGACTGACCTTTCATTCAGTGCGGTGGTACCAACCCGGGCAGGTTAAACCCTACCACCTAGTAATATAAGAAGGGAGTCATATCCCTTAGTCGCCTTTTAGGACATACACGGGGATGCAGTGGGGCTATTCTTTTAAAGTACCGTCCTCACACGGTACTTACTTTCTTCTTTTTATTAGGTTTCCGTATCGCGTACGGAAGCCTATTAATAAGCCTACGCCGTCTGTCTGTCTGTCTGCCCGTCCGTCTGTCTGTCCGTCCGCCCGTTCGTCTGTCTGTCCGAGGGCTGTATCTCTTGAACCGTAATAGGTAGTCCGTTCAAATTTTCACAGAATATGTGCTATTATGGCGGATATAACAACAAATAATAAAAAATAGAAAAACTAAAAAATTAAGGGGGGTTCCCATACAAGAGAAATGTTTATTTTTCAATGTTTTTTTTTGTGGTGCGGAAACCTCGGTGCTCGAGTCCGACTCGACTTGGCCGGTTTTTAACAAAAGCTAGTATCTTAAGAATTATGATTTTTTTCATTATAACCAGGATCACGATTGAGGTTGCAATCAGAGGAATACCACTTTGGGGACAAAACTCAAAATGCAAACGTACAAAAAAAGGTTTACTCTGCAGATTGAGACCCCGAGTAAACGCTTATAGCGATTGTCGCTCGTCGTCCGGACGTGACCGGGGCACGCCGCGTCTAGGCTAGGGGTGCTTCGTGACTGTGGGACCCCGATCTCGATCCGTAGGTAAACTGCAAAGAAATTCAGAACGATAGAACGGGCCATGTACTCGTTGATCGGTGAATATAAGGAATATTTTCAGCATATAGACGTAAACACCAAAGTATATTAGATACCGGGTGGCTAAGCTCAAGTGGCAATGGGCTGGGCACGTCAGCCGAAGAGACGACGATGGTTGGAGTAACCGTGTCCTACACTGGCGGCCGTGGACAGGAAAACGGAGTGTGGGAAGAACACCCGCCAGGTGGGACGACGACATCAAGTACGTCGGCGGAAAGCAGTGGTTCCGTACCGCTGAAGGCCGGGAGGACTGGAGGAAAATTGGAGAGGCGTATGTCCAGCAGTGGACGCTTATGCGCTGACTGACTGACTGAGACGTAGATTCGACTGTCCTTATTACAACAAAAAAAAAACCCCGGCCAAGTGCGAGTCGGACTCGCGCACTGAGGGTTCCGTATCGCCATGCCATGGTGAGCGCCACTCACGCCATCTATGGCGTGTATTATGAAATGCTTCATATTAGTTAAAATTCACGATTAGTTAAAATGCTTCATACTGTTGGTAGATGGCGCGCATACACTTTTTAGTTTATTCTATGGGGACCCCCGTGAATTTTTTACTTTTTCTTATTTTTATTATTTGTTCTTATATCGTCCTAACACATATTCTGTGAAAATTTCAACGGGCTACCTATTACGGTTCAAGAGATACAGCCCTCGGACAGACAGACAGACAGACAGACATACAGTAGGCTTAGTAATAGGGTCCCGTACCGGATACGGAACCTTAAAAAATTTCAAAAATCGGATATAAGGTTTATTTTTTTTTTTTTTTTTTTATACTAAGCGCGACATGTGGCGCCGAGTCACCCATAAGGTGTCTAGCGACGCCCATGGACATTCGGACGCAGGCGGGGGCTGCGAATGCCATGCCGGCCTGACAGGTTTAGGGGGCTGGAAAACATAAATGCCGAAAGACGATTTTGTATGGAGAAAGTTAACGTCCGTCTCGTATTAAGCTCTACGCAACGATAACCGGCTCGGTGGTATGTGGCGAAAACATATTCAAAGTGTGACAATATGCGCCTATAGCGTCCGCCATACTATTTGTAGTGTTCGGGCAGGCCTCACGCAGTCTATGTACTTGCGCGCGCTAACTACCTACCGCCCGACGGGCCGCCGGCGGTCTATTTCAGTGAAATTCGTCAGCCGCGCGAAGTATACATAGACGCTCGCCCACGCAACTGCGCGCAGCTGCAAAGCAATAACCACTTTACACTTGATCGTTAAGGTACATTTTCGCACGCAGCGATTGGCGACGTGAAACAGTAGGCTATTAAAGCCCGAAGGTAGGAACATTTTCTATGGAGTGATTTATCTGTTACGAAGTAACTATTATGTAATCTGTGGTTCGGGGTCGTTCGTCTAACTTCGACGATATGGAAATTCAGTATTGCTGATACAGTCCCGCACGCCCGGGGGGCTCATCCAATCATCATTATGTCAAATTTAGCGCTAACCCTGTGTTAAATCTCGAAATCTCAGAGGTAAATCTAAATTTTGTATTTAAGTAGGTTTCTGTAGAAGGTAAATTGATTAATTCTCTAATGAATATTAGAACTTATTTTATTGCATTCGAACTGGATGGTTGTTCTCGAGACCTGAGTTTTAGGCAGAGCCAATACCACCCCCAAGAAATAGCCAACTTGGCTTATAGGTTGCTGGGGAAACGTTATTAAGTAATGATTAGAAGATCTGTAGATGGTAGGAGCACGGGAGAATATTCCCGGGGAGCTATTCGAAGAACTCTTCTATCCACCAAAAAGGATTGTTCAGCGAGAGTATAGCGGGTTTGACGAATGTAAGGAAAGCACTGACATTGCACCTAGTTCACCCGATGTTATGGGCGGATACAAGCGGTGTTATGCTATCACGGATGTTGTGGGTGATGTAGCACAAAAAAAGTGAACTGGAGGAGGGATGAGGGAAGCGAGTTCATCAAAGCAGCGGCAATAGTGGTACGGGTAAAACAGGCTCAGTGATCCAAAGATACGTCTGTGCTTCAGTGTTTGAAGTTCCTTTGTGAGTACAGACAGTATAAATATGCAATGAGTATGTGCGTAATTCAATGCGAAAATGGTGAAAAAATGGTGTCCTTTCTGTTCAGTGTGACAATATTTTTAATCACTCTTTTTAGTTAAAAACCGACTACAACCCTCGAAGTACCTCCTTTACAATATAAAAAGAATAATCGAAATCGGATGGCGTGGCGTGGTATAGATGTATTCGCCCATTTGTCATGCACATATTTATAAGAGTTGACCAAATTTATATGGGACCCCCCACCTCCTTTGTAACAAAAAGAGAATCGCCGAAATTTGTCCAGATGTTAAAAAATTATCGCGGAATATACATTAAAAAAAAAATTCCGACGACACGTATTGAGAAACCTCTTTTTTTATTTAAATCTGTTAAAATTGTTTTTTTTATGATCGTTGATAAAGCTGCCTGGCTAGGGCTCATCATCATGAGGTAGAACTCTATCTATCGCAGTCGACAAATTTACCACCTTCTTGGTATTTATGAAATCTATATATCTTCGATAGTAATATTTTTCGAAAAAAAAATCTGATCTGCCTGCTCTGTCCATGCATAGTCGCTCCCGACAAGCAGGGCGGACCGAGTCACGTGCCGGCGGCGGCAGTGAGGTCCCCGCCCTCGACACTTCAGTCTCTTAGGGTCGCCATGCTTAAATATTCGATAGGACGAGCAACAGACCAAACAATTTGTGCTTGGAGGAGCTGTTTGACGCGATTCCGCCGCCGTCCCCTTTCCACCTTCCTACAACGTGGACTGGGATTGCATCCCTACACGCCGGACTTACCAATCGTTTCTGCAGATCCTTCCTCCACAGAACCGGTAAACTCTGGAACCCTCTCCCTGCCCACATATTTCCTACCAAGTACAGTCTCGGGTCCTTCAAAAGAGGCGTGAATGGGCACCTGTCAGGTCGGCATGGCATTCGCAGCCCCCGAATGCGACCGAATGTCCATGGACGTCACAATACACTTTATGGGTGGCTCGGCGCCATAATATGGCCACATATTATGTCGCGCTTACTATAAAAAAATAATTGTGGGGTACCCTATACCTTCCACCAAACTTTAGAGTTTATAACCTTTATATATTATATTGAAAAATCTGCGTATTTTGGCGGAAGTTTCATCAAAATCGGTTGAGTAGATCCGGATATATCTGCGTGTGACCGAGAGACAGACATACATACAGACAGACACCTCGGAGTGATCTCATAAGCGTTCCTTTTTTCGCATTTCGCGACGGAGCCCTAAAAAGTGGACGTAAAATGTTCAATCAAAGAATTTCCCGGGACACCCTTCTAACACCTGACCCTGTCCGAGAAAATTCGAATTAATGGCAATCCTACACACGGTTAACGACGCTAACTTCGTTAAAACAGAATATTCGTAATGATTTCTCTCGTCACACGAAACTGACAAATGTATAATATTACCGCGGAGCGAACTTTGCCAAATAATAATTATAACGACATGAAGGTTTATTTTGTTGGCGACATTATTTACTGCGATATAAAAAGAATAGAAGATAATATAAATCGAAACGTGAAACGCGTCTAGCAATGTGTATTTTATGTGTGTTGTTTATTTTAATCAAAACGTGTTCTTATTCAACAATAACATTGTCAAATGTATCCAAGAGAAGCAAATCGTTTAGCACGCTAGTAATTAAAAAATATTATTAATTTAAAATGTGAATGTAAGTATTAGAAAAACCGGCCAAGTGCGAGTCGGACTCGCGCACAAAGGTTTCCGCATCACAAAAAAAACATTGAAAAAGAACACGTTTCTTGTATGGGAACATCCCTTATTTTTTTTATTATTTCTTGTTATATCCGCCATATTAACACATATTCTGTGAAAATTTCAACGGGCTACCTATTACGGTTCAAGAGATACAGCCTTCGGACAGACGGACGGACGGACGGACAGACAGACAGCCAGACGGCGCGTAGGCTTAGTAATAGGCTTCCGTACGGGATACGGAAACCTAAAAACCACAGAGCAGGAAGCCGTGGAGGGTGCGGCCGGCTGGAATAAGGCGACCGCCGATTGCTGTTTTGTGGGAAAAATTATACTAATTAAAATACGTATTCAGTCTTGGTCGTTGGTCAATGGTCGATTTCATCACATCCAGTTAAGTTTCGTTCAACAGATTCATCCAATTGTAACTAAATTATTAGGAAAAACTTTTAGTGCTCACTAGATACAACACTGAATATAATTTTTATTCCAAATTTGAAATGACAAGGCAAGGTACGTTAGCTCTCCCCTTACACCGCTAAAGTCGTATTACTCCGTGCTGTAAATAACAGCACCAAACACATTTCCTGCATTGAAAAATTGCGAAACGGTAAAACAGGAGGGAATTACAGTATTTCGTGGCCCATAAGCATTTGAAAGGGTACACCATAAGCAGCGGTAGTATCAGCAGAGAAAAACAGCAAAATAATTTACTCATATTAAAAATCAATGCCAAAATATCTTCTCTTCTACTAACACAACATTTATTATAAAATGCAATATTTGTCTGTCTGACAGTCTTGATTTTTTTTAAACCAGAATAGGTGGCTCTGGCAATGGCCTATTAGCGCAGTCAACATAACCAAATTCACCTCAAATCAAAATCAAATTAAATAATTTTATTTACACACTTTACACTCGACCGTTTAGGTACGCAGCGATTGGCGACGTGAAAAAGTAGGCAAAGCCGAAGGTATGGAACTTTTTGTATGGAATGATTTATCTGTTACGTTACGAAGTAACTACCTATTAAGTAATCTGTGCTATTGGTATCGTCAGTTTAACATTTTACACTTCACTAATTAATTACATTTAGGAACACAAGTTTTTAATAAAGGAATCTGACATATCTTTGAATTGTTATAGAGGCTATGTGCCATTACAATATTTCTCCAAGGTGCTGAACTGTAAACGAAAACCTCGCACGGGACTCGAAAAAAATACGGCCATGCCACATAAATCAACGTACGCTGGCGTACGCTATATCACAGAGTAATATACCTACTAGGCTAATACCTATGTATGAAAAGATTATTGTGCAAAAGAGCATTTATTTGTTTGTGTAAAAAAGTTGATATTGATTAAATAAAAATATGAAATGAATGAAATGCTCATTTATTTTTCATAAGTAAGTAGGTAGGTTTGCAATATACACTTAACAGAACAGTTATACAATATTATATACCCAATAACTATGAAAAATAGGGTCTGGGCGCAGCGTATGATACTGAGCCGAGACGACCCAGCATTGCTGATTTTAATCCCAGCCTCCATAATATTCTATTTAACAGCTGTAATATAAAATTTTATTTACATTAATAAATAGACAGAAATTAATAATAAAAAACGTAAAATTAATCAAATCAAATAATACTATGCTTCGTACTGTTATATATAACAAAGTGAAAATTACAAATTAACTACTACTAACAATATTTTTAAATTAACAAATTAACACAACTAGAAATTAGAATAAAAAAATAAAACGAGACAAATACAAATTACAAGTACAAAATATAATATAGGTCCATTCCGTTGCTTGTAAATATTTTACAAGTGAGTATTTTACAGTGCTTGTAAGTTTATTCACTAGACAGTTAAGCAGAAAATGAAGAGAAAAAATACGGAGAAAGTCACCTTGTTTTATGCGTTTGTTTGTAGACTCTATGTATGATAAAACTATGATAAAACTAAATTGAATATTTTTAGAAATATTTTCTGTATGTATGTATGTTCCTCCATAACTCTTAAACCGATCATCCGAATTCGATGAAACTTAGTACAAGCACATTTAACTATACGTGACACGTGATAGTTCCGGTTACGCTAAGATGCGGCTCTCATACAAACCGAATTGTTACGCGCGCCGAAATAAAGGTACGTACGGTGGCGGGCTTACTTACTTTCTTCGTTTTAAATACGAATTTCACGCAAGCGAAGCCGCGAGCAAAAGCCAGTTTGAAATAAAATTAAAAGTTACCAACGAGCAAAGTTTTATGCCATCTGTACTTAGACACAGTAATTTAATATGAAAGCAAGGCAGAGACGGATTCGCGCACGCACACGCCCACACTCGCCGTGAAGCAATACACATACACGCGCACGTCTGTCTGTGTGTCACCAATATGTCGTCTCAGTGGCAGAGTCAGCGCTGCTGAGAATTTCGGTCGCTGAAAATTTGATGCTCCGTTACATTTTCCGAATCACGCATTTAGTAGCGTGAGTTAGACATATCTTGAAATGGCGGTCGGCGTTCTCTTAACCGATAGAACAAAATGTGTCGGTTTGCAGAACGTTTGAAGACTCCGAATACGTTATTTTCGGATAGGCCGCTTTGCGAGTAAAGGAATATTGTGCGACGATATAATTAAATTTGATGTTGTTCTCAACAATAATAATAATGTTTGCATTTCTGTTTATTCAGTATACTGTTCGTTCTTGTCTGGCCTTAGTTTTTCCGACATAAATAAGTTTAACCTTATAACCGAAATATTCGCGTCAAAATGAGCTTTGTGGCTATATTATGGCTTGAAGAAAAGAAGCTTATCTGGGAGAAATATTATGTGGAAATAAGATGGTAAAGTATTTCGCTTTGAAGGTCAATACAGAAGGAACATTCTTTTAAGCTAAATAAAAACTAGGAGTTAACTGAAGATATATTTCTTACAAATTCGAATTATATCCTCTTATTAAAAAAAAAATACAGACGAATTGAGAACCTCCTCCTTTTTTTTTAAGTCGGATAAAATTGTTTTGGAACGAAGTTCCTTATCGTACGTTACACTCCAGACACTTGACGAATAAAAAACTGTAAGACTTCGACCGTCACGACACTTTTGCTTTAGAATGTGTGTTAGCGTGTTTACAAGCGTATATCCATACATAGGGTATAGGTATATTACTCCAGTCAGTCAGCGTGTAAGGGTCCACTGCTGGACATACGCCTCTCCAATTTTCCTCCAGTCCTCCCAGCCTTCAGCAGTACGGAACCACCGCTTTCTCTTACTTGATGTCGCCGTCCCACCTGGAGGGTGGTCTTCCCACACTCCGTTTTCCTGTCCACGGCCGCCAGTATCGGACACGGTTACTCCAACGGTCGTCGGCTCTTCGGCTGACGTAATAGCAGTAATTGGACGTAATTACTGCAGTAATAGACGTCATTTAGATAGATAGATAGATAGATAGAAAATTCTTTATTGCTCCAGTAAACATTAAACATTAATAACAAATACATTGGAAAATTTACATAAGGTGCAAAGGCGGACTTATCCCTTACAGAGATTTCTTACAGTCAACCTTTGGATGTTTGAGATTCGATAATATAGTGGAATGTAAGTAGGTAGTAGCAAAAGAGTTGCGTGACAATTGGAGATAAAAATAATAATAAGAATACTTATTAATACATACATATAATTACATGCTAGTAAAATATAAGCCATACATGTTTAATACATATAAATGACTAAATATATAGAATATTATATACAAATAAATATACATACATACATCATGTCATTTAATTATTTTAATTATTTTTTTTTTATATTTCATTTAATTACTCTGGAACGTTGCCCAACCGGGTGTCCCACGACACCTCTCGTCTTTATTATTATATCAAACAAAAACTACTTACCTACACGTGTGTTATACATAATAATAAAACATTCCCCTCAATCCTACTATTAAAATAACTTTGAAGCAAACGCTGGTGCTAAGGAAGGTAATTTCAAATTAAACCGTGCATAACAAGTGCGCACTTTCCACCGAGCCAGGCATCCGTGACCGAGTGTCCTCAGATCTTTCGACTTCCATATTTATAACTACCCGCACCCTGGGGCGTTACCACCTAGATTCAAGCTACTTTACCAGCGTGAAGTTAGCTGCGAACCTCTCTCCCTCTTACTGTGGAAGGATTCTATATTACAATTTGTAGGGTTCCGTAGTCAACAAGGAACCCTTATAGTTTCGCCATGTCCGTCCGTCTGTCTGTCCGCGGCTTAACTCAGAGACCCTTAGTACTAGAAAGTTGTAAGTTGGTACGGGTGTACATATTAATAACGCCGGCAAAGTGGTAAAATAAAAATTTTGAAATAATTTTTTTTAGGGTGCATACCCACGTAAAGTGGGGATGAATTTTTATTTTCACGTCTACCCCATCGTGTGGGATGTCATTGGATAGGTCTTTGGAAAAGCATTTTTCGATTTAGGGATCCGTTTGCGAATTATTAAGCTTTTAAGTGCTAATTTTTGTTAGAGTCAAGTGTCCCCACCCCCTGCCAGCTAAACAGTTGTTATTAGATATGTGAAAAAATTCACAGCAGTAGTATATATGTCGAAATTAAAAGGAAAACTATCACAGCTAAGTAGGCTGTACAGGTTGACGAGTAATAGTCGACCAACTTATAAAATGTACGGACGACAGCCATCATTTCACTGTTGAAGAACTTTTTCAAATTAACATTCATTTATTTCCTCTAAAAAATTATACAAATAATCAAATAATTTATTTTGATAGGGTTCCGCAACTACGGAACCCTACACTGCACGTGGCCCGACACGCACTTGGCCGGTTTTTTTAGCTCTACTTAATACGATTGTTGGTACGATTGTGTGTCATGTAGGCATGGTTGGTTAATCATTTCCTAGAATGTACGCTACTGTCATTCTGCCGTGATACTAACAGGAATAAGGTGTCATGCCGATATGCTACTATTTCGTCCTTAATCAGACTGTGACGTCAGTGAAAATTAACTTTGAATTTTTGAAAATGATTTTTTTTTTATGGAAACTGACAAGGTTGGCTACATCACCTACAACGTCCGTGATGTCAGCCCATAACACCGGGTGAACTAGGTGCCATGTCAGTGCTTCCCCCTTTGATCGTGCCGGCTACACTGAACTGGTCGGAAAACACAAACTATTTACATAGCCGTTTTAACCGACGTTTCATTCAGTGCGGTGGTACCAACCCGGGCGGGTTAAACCCTACCACCAAGTAATATTAGGAGGGAAGGGACCTACAGTTTTATGAGGAATCCGAACCTCGGTCAGCCTCTAACGGTCAGCGGTCACCCATTCAAGTACTGACCGCACCCAGCGTTGCTTAACATTCAATAGCGACAGTTGACTGTCTGCACCACTGAGCTATCGAGGCTGACGAAAAAATCTACACTAATATTATAATGAGGTAAAGTTTGTAAGTTTGAATTTAGGAGGTAATCTCTGAAAATACTCATCCGATTTTAAAAATTATTTGAGCAATATTTAGAACGGTCCTTCAGGATGGACATAGGCTATGCGAGCGAAGCCGTCGGCAAAAGCTAGTAAATTAATAAATTAGTCCTTTTAGGCCCACTTGCACCAACACGAGTTTAAAGTTAAGTAGCGAGTTATGGATTTAAACGCGGTTCCCACAGTCAACGGGTGCTATCTTAAACTGGTTTAGCGAGTTAAACTGGTTTATATATTAAATTTGTGTTGGTGCAAGTGGGCCTTAGTGGGTATGGATTAGAAGACCGGCACCTTCCTTGCAAATTGCGAGTATACTTATCGTGTAGACCGAGTTAAATGATGAATGGTAGTGAAAGATTTTTTTGCCGCAGACGAGTAGTTTCGGAGAAAAAAAAATAAAACAATTTTCATACAAAATTAATTTTCGATTTTTGTTTTGTTTTTTTTTTAAATGCGCCAAAACATTTATGTTGAATAGGAATTTATGCAAAAACGACATGCGCCGCCTCAACATTAGGTTAGGGTTAATTTATAGAATTTATAGAATAGAAGATGCGTCGCTGCAGCGACGCATCTTCTATCGAATCATCAAGGAAGGTGCCGGTCTTCTAATCCACCCCCAAAGCTAGCTGTATTCACATGGTGGTGTAGCATTCGACGTGAGACCAGTGTGTGAAGAACATTAAAGTCTGATAGAATCGACAGAGTCAGAATCGTAGGACTTGGAGATAGCTGTCTCTGCCTACTTACCTAATCATTGGGAAACAGGGGTGATCGAGTATGTGCATATGAAGTTATGTAATACCCAGCGTTTATCTCTCGACTGTACTTCTCGCTGCGGAGTGCATGCTTCACGAGCTAATAACGCAAATGCACTTGCACCGAGCTGTCTCCAGAGCGTCCATCTTCAGAGCTACGTTCCGATCCGGCCCTAGGGACCCCGATAAATAATGTATTAAAGTAATCGCGTCGTGCAAGCAAACCGGTTCTCACACACTGACTGTAGAATGTAGAAGTGTTCTCCTCTAGTCCAGTATAGCCAACAATCCAGGGAAGTCCCCGGTATGGCACCTACGCTCTCGGAGGTGATATTGGCTGGTCGGAGCATGTGCTTTGGCCTCTCTGACTCAGCCACCCATACCGGATTATATAAATAGAAAAAAATCGGATGATATTGAGAGGAGAAATTTGACAATAAAATAGATGAAATTTATATAGCCAAGTCGAGCATTATTTATTGACAGAAACTATGTAATGCATGCTATTATACTAATAATAAATCTGTAAGGGATGGACATGGAGTATAAGTAACTTCGTTTAATGAGATACTGCGTTTGTAGTCTCTATGTATGATATTAAACGAAATTGACTATTTTTAGAAATTTTTTCTGTATGTTTGTATGTTCCTCCATAACTCTATAACTCATGATCAGAATTCGATGAAACCTGCTACAAGCACAATTTTTACTATACTTAATGTAAGTATACAATGTTAGTATTCAATGTACGGATGTATATTGGCTGTATGTATCTTTGTGCAAATTTGTCTATGTAAGTTTTTTATTTATATTTCATTTCATACTACTTCCCACTCTTTAGTACTGCATTGTCCGTCCGCCGCTACGTGTTTTCCACATCCCAAAGGTTTGTTCGTAAAGGATGCCGAAAGGCATTAAACTCACCTTTTGTAGCCCTTTTATTATAATGGTTTACAATAAAGTATATTTTTCATTTCATTTCATGTAAGCTTTATATCTATCAATCAATACTATTAATAATCTCTAAGGGATAGTCATGGAGTAAGTTACTTTGTTTTATGAGATACTGCGTTTGTAGACTGTATATGATACTAAAACTAAATTGATGATTTTTAGAAAAAAAAATCTGTATGTAAGTATGTATGTATGTTCCTCCATAACTCTTAAACCGATCATCCGAATTCGATGAAACTTTGTACAAGCACATTTAACTATGTGGGACACAGGATAGGCTAAATAAAATTCAGTTCCGGTTACGCTAAGATGTGGCTCTCATACAAACCGAATTGTTTCGCGCGCCGTCTTACTTACTTTCTTCTTTTTGAATACGAATTTCACGCGAGCGAAGCCGCGGGCAAAAGATAGTAATTTGTAAAATTATTAGACTTTGCTTCAAGAAATCGCCACAAAACACAAAACGGCAAGTGCTAATCCGGCCGAGTGGTCGCCGCGTCCATCTACCCGTCTGGACCAACACGATCGACACGAAATTGGTTCGCATTTACGTATCAGGAGAGGTTCTCGAGGGCGCGCGCCACGAGAGCCAGGCTAGAGCGAAATCGCTGGAGAATTGAACTCTTCACGAAGATATATTGAAAAGAGAAGAGCTTGACAAATATTTTCTAAAGTAAGTACGGCCATTTCTGCTAGTACATACATGCTTAAAGTAGAATACTAAATGCCTTAGGACTCATATTAAGACTTTCATTGCTAATCTAGATGGTTTCTATCTGTAGTAGGCGTAGAGATAAACTAGTAGGTATTCAAATAATAAAAAATAAAAAAAAATCAAATAACTCACTGACTTTCGATTTAAGGCAAGCAATCATGGTGAGTGCAAGCAGGATAGCGACATGCCCCGTTCGAAAATCTTTTAGCGTTAGCTTAAAAATTAAATTTTTATTGCGAAACTAGGTATGTATTCAAAACTAAAAATAGAATGCTACTGGCATAGTTATATAATTAACCAACATTTTTTTAAACCTTGATTTGGTCACGTTAATAAGTTGAATACGTTTTTATATGTAAATTCCGAGGCATTTTCATGATTTGTTTTCTATCTATTCTATTTAACTAAAAAACTATCGATATGCCCCGAATCCTGAAGATGAAGTTTTACATAGATTAAAACTAAAAAAAAAAAAATATTTTTTTTCGAAATCTAAAAAAATCATGATCTCCATATATTATTGTGGTGGTGAATTCGAAAAATATAATATAGGAATCATGGCGGTAGTCATTGCTGACTCTGTATACAGCGCGCCGAAGATGACAAAACTTGTTTCCCAGCGGTAGGCAGAGACAACGGATCTCCACTCGCCACGATCCTGACACACCTCTGCCGCCCTTTCCACTCTCACAATGTCTTTCATACACGCACGAAGATTGCGGTAGTACGCGCTTGACCCTGTTTTTGCACATGCCCGATCTGGTCTAGGCACGTGCGTCAAGGGCGACGCTTCGCCTGAAGGAAATGTAGAGTTTGCTTATTTATTTTTATAGAAAAGTACGTGGGACTATTACCTAACTCCTAGGAATAGTCCAGAAATGTTAAAAGCCGCAGGCGGTAATAATATAATGCGGGATAAAATTATATTCATCTACCTCAAAGACCGTACGGTCTTTGATCTACCTACATGTTTTCTCCATACTATTCATAGGTCTACGTACTACGCAGATACTACGTAACATACCTTTTTATGCACACACGCGAAAGTTATTATTACTTTATAAAAGTCCCTTGGACTATTACCTAACTCCTAAGAATAGTCCAGAAGGGTTCAAAGCCGCAAGCGGTTCTATATAAAATAAAGCGGAATAAAATTATATTCATCTACTCGCACCTACGCGTTTTCTCAGTACTATTCATAGGCCTACGCACTACGCCGATACTACCCAACTGACCCTTTGTTTGTGACCCCATGTTTTCTCCATACTATTCATAGGTCTACGTACTACGCAGATACTACGCAACAGACCTTTTTATGTATACACCCGATCTGGTCAACGCACGTGCGTCTAAGGCGACACCCTTCCCCTAAAGGAAATGTAGCATTTAATTATTTATTATTTTAGAAATATCCTGGGACTATTACCTAACTCCTAAGAATAGTCCAGAAAGGTTCAAAGCCGCAAGCGGTTCTACATTAAATAAAGCGGAATAAAAATATATTCATCTACCTACGTGTTTTCTCCGTACTATTCATAGGCCACACTATTCCGGAAATGCTTTGTCGTCGCACGTGCGGGCGGATCGCTGTCTCTTGTTCCAACTTCGCAGTCCGACGGACGTACAACTTGAGCCTTGATGAGTGTGCGGGAACACGGTTGGAAGTATTAATACTCGTATCAATACTAGTACCTGGGCGACCGAGTTTCGCTCGGCGTCGAACATCCATCTAGATAAACTTGGAAAATAAAACATTATCTAAATACAACATTTTAAATATAGGTGTTTAGGTACTACATACAACGTGTCCCAAAACTCAACGTCAAGTGGGAACCAGAGAGTAGGCCAGTTTATGACTACCTAGGTAAAAATAAGAAAAAAAAATCGGAGTCATTTGTTTTTTTATGATATGAGCATTTTTTCAAAAACGTTGAAAATTTACATCTCGTACAACATTTTAGGTAATACGACTACAAATTTGCAAATATAAATGTTCACATTTTTATATTGGAAGCCTAAATAACTCTGCTATTGATAACTATCCCAAATAAAACCAGAATGCCTGTAGTTTTACCAAAAAAAATAATCAGTTAAATTTTTTTCTAAAAAAAAATAAATGACTCCGATTTTTTTTTCTTATTTTTCCCTGGGTAGTCATAAACTGGCCTACTCCCTGGTTCCCGCTTGACGTTGAGTTTTGGGACACGGTGTATACAAGTTTAGCTCACAAAGTAATAAAACTGTAAAGTTTGCGTGTAAAAACCCTCGAATCTAACCCTTGCCAATCGCAAAGCAGCAGTGTACGTACAGTACAGTACAGGCACAGTGTAACTTTACCCATGTGGTGAGGCGCACGGAACACTCCTGCGGCATCATATTCCTGCCAGTGTCGATAGCGCAGACGACAGAATGCGGTTTGCGGCGCGCAGACCACAACGCAACGTTGCCTAGACTCGGGGCGACCCTATTCAGTGTTGTTGTGACGAGACGCGAGGCGCTAACTCTTCGTTGGTCCTAACGTTGTTATGACTTATGACTATGACGAATTTTTTTTTTGACGTGATGACGTCACGTCTTATAAATTGATGAACACCGGCTGCACTCACGAAAAAGTGTCACGTTCCATCTAAACCTGTGTGTGCAAGCGAGAGCGCGATAGAGAGGCATATACAATAGTAGGAAATACAAAATATATTTGTCCGTCTTTTGCGAGCCTCGAACCCGCGGTCCCTGCCACCAATATATTGTGACCGACGAGACTTCTTAAACCACACGGCTAATCGGTCCTGTACCAGTGGACCGAGATTCGGTCACCAGTTGGTGAAGATTTCATGGAGCGACATCTAGCGTCAACATCTAGCACTTCAGCGGTAGTTTACTTGAGGGCGTGTCCCTGGTTCGTCATCCTCACCGGCAGACGCGGGCGATCGATCAGCGCCGTGGTGGATTGGGTGCGCTGGTTGCGAAAGAAGCAGCAGGTCTTGTCACTGGATCCGGCCACACCGCGAGGAGGGCGAGGCGTGTTGACTGGGACGCGCGACGTCACTTGTCCCTCCTCTGACACAGCGGGGTGGTGAGGCGCTGAGGCGGTGTCGCCGGTAATCCACTGCAGAGGCTGTCGGGTAACCGGTTTTATAAAATTTTCATTTTTAAAAAAATTCAGGAATTTTTTTTACCCCCTGTCAGTCTGACAGCTTTTCTTCTTAATATTATTAGTTTTTAAAGTACTCACATTTTCGATTTAAGAATTAAACTTCTAAGCACGTTATAGTATTATAAACTGATTTTGTATCTGACTTCGCACTTTATATACTTTATAACGTCATCACGTAAAACTATCTTCCGTAAACCGACTTTACAGACAACCAATTTTTTTTGTCTTTATTTTATAGCTTCTTATTTTAAGAAGAAATTCCATTGTTATATAGTTATTGTTTTGTTTTCATGTGGCTGTCAAGACATTAAAAATGGAAGTAAATAATAGGTACACATTTTGTACTTATTTCTTGAATATATTTCACTGGCGACGAGGATGGGATCAATAAAGCATTTTATATCTACCTACCTATATCTATTTATAAGCTCGTGTTTAGTAGAGCTTTCGAAAACCACGCGGTCTTTCATTATTGAAGAAATGCTATTTCACGAAGGCGGCATTTCGGTTTTACGCGTATCTCAACAAAAAATATCCATAACAAAAATAAAAAAATCTCGGCGAATACAAATTTCCGTACCCCGTACGGAAGCCTATTAATACGCCTAAAACGTCTATCTGTCCGATGGCTGTATCTTTGGAACCGTAATAGATGCCGGTTGAAATTTTCACTGAATAAGTGTTATTTTGGCGGATATAGCAATAAATAATGAAAAATTTAAAAAGGGAAAAATTAAGGGCACCATTTAAGAAACGTGTTTTTTCAATATTTTTTTTTGTGGTGCGGAAACCTCGTTACGCGAGTCCGACTCGCACTTGGCCGGTTTTTTTAAATAATTAAACTGGGCGTTGAACTCTGTACTAGGTCGAGCGTGACTGCCGATTAAAGTTCTGTGGTGTCTCCATTTTTAGAAACGACCATACCGGCCGACTTAGCGCTCGCGGAATAAAACGCTTGCTTAATATTTGGAATTGAGTCGCAGTGCATGTATTAGTTAGCGAGACGACGACGCGACAATGTTCTATAAGGATGCGCGCACTTGACTGGTGGTAGGGAATAATTTTAACCAACCGTGCCTTTGATTCATCATGACTATGGTGAATGAAAGGGACGCTTGTGATACGCACGCTGAACCATGGTTAACTAGGTGGTTTAACCTGCCCCGCCGTGAATCCAGGGTTCGCCATCTAGTAACCAAGGAGAAATAAGTGCAAACATATTTAACATGATTTACTGAGCTTTAAGTTCCGGAGAACCTTGGACAGCGCGTCGAACAGAGGTCAGATAGACGGATAGACAGATGGACGATTTGTCGTGGCTGGTTAGGGAACCATAAACGAGGAGAGTAACATAGACATACAAAGAGACAGATAGAAAATACTCCTGAACAGCATGGTCAAGAGAATTATTTTTTAGAAAAAAAATGCTTTATAATAATATACTTAGTCATATTACACTTTATGCCACGTAACGTGTGGCAAGGGCGGACTTATTGCCTTAGACAATTTTTCCCTCCAGTCAACCTTTGGACCTAAGCTTAGAAGAAATGCTAGTTTTTCAGGTAGAAAGAGTTGTAAAATTTTAAATTTTCACATAATTATGTACTAAGTATGTAGTATTACTACTACTACTAGTAGTAGTAATACTATTATATTACTACTAGTAGTAGTATTACTATAGGCTAAAAATTCAGTCATAAATAGGTGTATGTCCTTATATAACAATTCATTCTCAGATATTGATTTATTCAATTCAAGTAAATATTCATGCAGGAGGCGTCTTCATGACATGTATGGACTCCCAGCTCAATAGAGCGGAAATTGACCAATTCAATTCAATGAAATTAATAGTCTGTCAGTCCGTCCGTCTGAGAGTGTAGCTATTATAATTAGGAGTGTGAGTGTGTGTGTGTTCTCGTCCGTCCGTCCGTTTTTGAGTAGGATTAGTAGATAGGTAGATTTTTAGATTTTAGTGTGTGTTTGTCCGTCCGTCAGTCTGCTAGGGCAACGTGGTCACATTCGCACAATATGGCGTATGTGTACTACGGCGAAGTGTTAATGAAAATTTAAATTGTAAATTAATTTTTAATACATACATCGTTGTTAGGCTAAGACTTAAGATGTAGCTTAATTTGTTTTTTTTTTAATCTATGTAAACTGTTGACAGGTTAAGACTTAGTATGTAATTAATTTTTTTTTTGTTATTTTAAGTATGTATACTGTTAGGTATCGCTGTATTAAAGAACCTAAAGGGGGAACACCGAATGGCCATGTATCTTAGCGCATGTAATAGCAGTAGTTGTAAATGTAAATGCCGTAGTGTTTTCTAATAAAGTAAATAAATAAATAAATAAATTATGTTGTAATATTTTGAGGTATTCGTGACTATTGAAAAAGAAATTTACCTTAAAACGGTGTACACTAACAAAATATAGCAGTTACTTCAACTTTTTTGAAGTCGTTTAAAACCATCTGCATTTTAGACTGAAATGCAGATGGTTTTAATTTAATGGTTAAAATCTTGCACATACAATGTGTACACGGCTGCTTCTCCCTACAGAATGGAAACAGAACCGCTCATTATTCTCGCAAATTTCACATAGAAAATGCACGACCGGCGAAAGTGCACGATGCGCCGGTATGCGACGCCTCGCCGCCGCGGAGGGAGGTGTGCGAGCAGGGGGGGGGGGGGGGGGGGGGGGGGGAAGGGGGGGAAGGAGGAGTGAGGTGTATTTATACTTGCTGAGTATTTATAACGGGTTGTCGACTCGTCAATACGTAGGGCGGTGACGGTGTCGATGTTATTAATGTTTATAACATCGATACAATTATTGTTTAGGTGCTGTTATTATACTCTAGCTGTTTTCGCGGTCTTCGTTTCGCGGGAAAATATTCTGTAATCATCATTAGATGTGCCTGAATAAGTCAGTGAAAATCCCATGCGAATCGATCAAGTAGTTCACGACTTACAAGCGAACATGGAACGATTACGGTGCATACATATATATGTAAGGTCTTTCATTAGTAGATAACTTTAAGCTAAGGGGTGTATGTGTATCAGACACTGATCACGTTCCCATACCCATTTTTTTACGATATCAAATACACCCATCCTACTAAAATAATAGTTTATTGAACAATTATTTCATAGTATGGGTAGGTATTTGACATCGTAAAAAAAAATGGGTATGGGAACGTGATCAGTATCTGATACATACATGATACATACATACACCCCTTATCGTAAAGTTACCTACTAATGAAAGACCTTATATAGTTTCAGAATATTCAGATTCTAATATTTCACATTATTAGGTAAGATAATTTTTTTTCTTTTGTTCGTTTGTTTTATTTGAGTAATCACACACACACACAGTATTTAAAACCCTAAGAAATACTGGCTGCTTTCGAACTTAATTTATTTATCCTTGCCGAAAAGCCATCAACGTTTGATCCACAGTCAAGTCGTTTTTAAAGTGTATAATTCCATTCTCACGATCAAATGTATAAAATATATCATTAAATTGCACAACCTCGTGAGATAACCATACTAAAATAATGCATAATTAGGCGATAAATTAATATTGCTAGGTTATACCGCCAATTAAGAGTAGAATAGACATAATGAGTAAGGTAATTAATGTCAATGAAAAATATAATAAAATAATACTCAATAATCGTAAAATAATGCTTTCTTATCGATATAATACCACGTGCCTAAAACGACCCATCCCTAAGGACATACGGTCGTAGTAGGGCGAAACGACACACGCGGCGAGATCCGCGACGCGCGATAAATCTGGCCGCTACTACAGCGCCATCTAGCCGATATTATATGTCAAAATGAACTATATTCTCAGAGTTATGAATTGGTCTTCATTTAAATAATATTATGTTGGCAACGTTAAATGATTTTCGATGAAGTCCGATTGTTCTAATTCACTAGTGAATTGTGGCAGTTGAATCAGGTCACTTTTAACCGGCATTTTATAAATATACGAGTAGAGAGCGTTTCAACTAAAAGTTCCCTTCGCCGTTATGTTGGCTCCATGACTGTCAGTGTCACTGTCAGTGCTTAAATTCGTGTTGCCAGATTGTGAAGATTATATTACCTAATAATGTAATCGGTATTTACCGTATAATAAATACGGTAAATACCGATAACTACGGGTAAATCTGTGCACATAGCAACCCTCAACGCTGTTTTGACAGATAGACAGTGGAGCCAACATAACGGCGAAGGGAACTTTTAGTTGAAACGCTCTCTACCGTATGTAAGATAGATACAGTTTTTACCCTCCTACCTCACCCGTTGTTATGGGCTGACATCACGGATGTAATGTAGGTGATGTAGCCAACCTTGTCAGTTTCCATAAAAAAAATAAAATAAAAAGAAGTTCCTGGCAGCAAATAATGCTTGTCGAGCTTTAGACAGAGACCATCCGGTTTTAGAGCTTTTAGAGCTCTGTGCGACAGGGACGACGCCCTACAACCGGATTGTCTCTTTCTAAAGCTCGACACGCATTATTTTATGCCAGGAATTGTACGTCAAATTGTGTAATGTTATGGTGTTTTACGTGGTGTTTACGATCTACAACAGATTGACAATGTCAATTCGAGAGGCCGCTTCGGACGGAATATTTGTATCCAGACTCAAGGAGTTTCTGGTTGGTAAAGCGTACTACTCTCTAGGTGAGTACTTGACGGATGTCGTCGCTAACCCTACCGATACTGATTTATGCCAAAATATGGCTAATAATAAATAAGGATGAATTATACATATTTGTATTCTATATTGTATACCTGCCTTTGACTTGTAATATGAAATATGATTACGAATAAATGATTTGATTTGATTTGATTTGATTTGATACTGTACCGCACCAGAGGAAGAAAGGAGAGCTGAACAATTATATTAAATTCTATTGTTTATTATAAATGTTAGTAACATTATAATTTATAATGTACATAATACGTGACACTAAACTTTAATATCAATATTTAGAACATTATAAAATTTCATTGATCCAGTATCTAGGGTCCGGGATGCGAACCTCTGACTTCTCGCATTTGTGCCTCTCCTTAACATCTAGTTTATAGAATTAAATGGCTTAGTAAAATCTTCTACATAAATAATATAAATAGATGGATAATAAATTACAAGTTTAAAAAACCACGACCCTTCGCGCAGAAGAATTCCGTAAGTAAACGGAAATTATTTTTGACTTTTTAAGGGTCGGGAGTTTTTTAAATTTCTAATTTAAATTTTATTTCAACATAAAAAAAAACGCATTCAAATCGGTCCACTTTATAAGATAATACATTTTTTGATTACTTCATTACTTGATTACATACTTGATTAAAATCATGGCTAAGACCCATCCCCATTAAAGAACCTTTTAATAAAAAAAAACCGCATCAAAATCGGTCCATCCGTTTGGGAGCTACGATGCCACAGCAGCACACCCATACACACATACACACACACGCTAAACTTATAACACCCCTCCGTTTGCATCCAGGGTTAAAAATAAATACGCACACACATTTCCACTGATACGTCCGACGAGCGGAAACATCGCGCCATTCTTGAGCCATCAAAATATTCGCGATACCCGGCTCCGGAACTACGCGGCGGCGCACACTGGTCCCAAATTGAAAAAAAGCGGACTTACGAATTTAGTCGGGATTTTCGGGTTTTTTTGTTATCTGTCTGTCATATTATGTTAAAGAGATTCGTATAAAGTACAAATTGACCTAACTGAATAGAATACTTCGAAGAAAAAAAATATTTTTCTTTTTTTACTATGGAGAAAAACACATTTTCTCTATTTGTCTTCGTGGAACCTAGTGGAACCTCACAGTTCAATATGATAATAATGTACTACCATGAGGTCTTCCAGATGGCTATCAAAGTTGCTGCATCGGCTTGCATCGGAGCGACTTTAACAAACTTTTATGTTTTTGAAAAAAATACATAGTATTATTATTATTGTAATCGGTGTAGTTTCATATGTATATCAAAAAGTTTCAAGAACGTACATTTCTTAATTGCACACAAACGTAAATAAAAAAATAAAACATTTTTTTTCTGTCTTTTTCTTTGCGGAACCTAGTGGAACTAACAGATTGATATGTTAATAATGTACTATAGCATGAGGTCTTCAAGATGGCTACTAAAGTTGTCACAGTAGCTTTCATCCGAGCGTATTTGATAAACTTTCCATTAAACATAATCACAATAATGTTATTATTATGCTGATAACTAGTAATAACTGTAAAGACTTTGTCAATTCGTGAAACCACTTAAAATATTAACACGATAAATGGACATTTAATAGTTCAATACACTTAAACGCGAATATCTCAAGCGGTTTCACGAGAAACCTTGTCATCCGCACTGCAATTTCCAAACTGAAAAACAAAAATAATGACGATTTAACACTGTTTATGAAAGAAAAATTACATAAAGCAAAAGTACTATTACGAAAACATATTTTTAACTTGCCTTAACTTGCCTTTATTTTGAATCCATTATGATGACAAATAAATGTCTAATGGGTCGTTCCCTTTTTTACTTCAGTGACTACGTATGTCTCCTCTTCGTCATCATCGAGGAATGAATATGACTCCTGTATATCTACCAACTCTTTTGCTTCTGGAAGCAAATATAGATTTAAAATATAGGTTATTATTATTATTTCTTGATTATATAGCAGCTTAGTATTTTTTTTATGTAAACCAGCATGGGTGGCTGTGCCGAGTCGACAGAGCCAAAATCACCTCTCCTCGCGAAACCACGCTCAGTTAGGGGCCATGCCAGCAGATTTGCGGACTGTTGCTAGGCTGTCTAGCCCGTTAATACGACGCTTGAAGACACCCAGGTTAAAGGATTCAGGAAATACACTCGCCGGAAGACAGTTCCACACTCTAGCGGTGCGGCAAAGAAACGATTTAGAGAATCGATTGGTTCTCAAAAGCCCAATGTCAACAACAAAAGGGTGCTGAGTCTCTCTGCGACGAGTCATGCGGAGATAGGACGGGTGGCAGGGAATAAGGGATGCTAGTTCCACAGAGCAGCGTCCGTGATAGTATCTGTAAAACAGACTAAGCGAACCCACAGATCGTCTGTGACTCAGAGGCTCCAGACCATCTGTAAGTTTCGGGTCACCAACAAGACGGATGGCTAGGCGCTGTATCGAGTCCAAGGACGCAAGCAGATAATGCGGACTACCCTCCCAGATGTGACTGCAGTACTCCATCACCGACCTAATCTGTGTTTTGTACAACAGGAATCGTTGTGCCGGTGAGAAGAACCGCCGATTGCGGAAAAGTATTCCCAATTTTCTGGATGCAGTTTTGGCCTTAGACTCGATTAGTTGCCGGAAACCCACTTCTTTGGATATAGTGGTGCCCAGGAGGTCCAGGTTGTCCATCCGTCTTGTTGGTGACCCGAAACTTACAGATGGTCTGGAGTCTCTGAGTCACAGACGATTTGTGGGTTCGCTTAGTCTGTTTTATAGATACTATCACGGACGCTGCTCTGTGGAACTAGCATCCCTTATTCCCTGCCACCCGTCCTATCTCCGCATGACTCGTCGCAGAGAGACTCAGCACCCTTTTGTTGTTGACATTGGGCTTTTGAGAACCAATCGATTCTCTAAATCGTTTCTTTGTCGTACCGCTAGAGTGTGGAACTGTCTTCCGGCGAGTGTATTTCCTGAATCCTTTTACCTGGGTGTCTTCAAGCGTCGTATTAACGGGCTAGACAGCCTAGGAACAGTCCGCAAATCTGCTGGCATGGCCCCTAACTGAGCGTGGATTCGCGAGGAGAGGTGATTTTGGCTCTGTCGACTCGGCACAGCCACCCATGCTGGTTTACATAAAAAAAAGTACTAAGCTGCTATATAATCAAGAAATAATAATAATAACCTATATTTTAAATCTAGATTTGCTTCCAGAAGCAAAAGAGTTGGTAGATATACAGGAGTCATATTCATTCCTCAATGATGACGAGGAGGAGACATACGTAGTCACTGAAGTAGAAAAAGAGAACGACCCATTAGCCATTTATTTGTCATCATAATGGATTCAAGTTAAAGGCAAGTTAAGGCAAGTTAAAAATATGTTTTCGTAATAGTACTCTTGCTTTATGTAATTTTTCTTTCATGAACAGTGTTAAATCGTCATTATTTTTTGTTTTTCAGTTTGGAAATTGCAGTGTGGATGACAAGGTTTCTCGTGAAACCGCTTGACATATTCGCGTTTAAGTGTATTGAACTATTAAATGTCCACTTATCGTGTTAATATTTTAAGTGGTTTCACGAATTGACAAAGTCTTTACAGTTATTACTAGTTATCAGCATAATAATAACATTATTGTGATTTTTTTAAATGGAAAGTTGATCAAATACGCTCGGATGAAAGCTACTGTGACAACTTTAGTAGCCATCTTGAAGACCTCGTGCTATAGTACATTATTAACATATCAATCTGTGAGGTTCCACTAGGTTCCGCAAAGAAAAAGCCAGAAAAAAATTGTTTTATTTTTTTATTTACGTTTGTGTGCAATTAAGAAATGTACCTTCTTGAAACTTTTTAATATACATATGAAACTACACCGATTACAATAATAATAATAGTATGTATTTTTTTCAAAAACATAAAAGTTTGTTAAAGTCGCTCCGATGCAAGCCGTTGCAGCAACTTTGATAGCCATCTGAAGGACCTCATACTAGTACATTATTATCATATTGAACTGTGAGGTTCCACTAGGTTCCACGAAGACAAATAGAGAAAATGTGTTTTTCTCCATAGCAAAAAAGATAAATATTTTTTTTTTTTCGAAGTATTCTATTCAGTTAGGTCAATTTGTACTTTATACGAATCTCTTTAACATAATATGACAGACTGATAAAAAAAAACCCCGAAAATCCCGACTAAATTCGTAAGTCCGCTTTTTTTCAATTTGGGACCAGTGTGCGGCGCGGGGCTCTGACTAGTGTTGTAAAGGCAGAAAAATACCGACAAATACATTTTGAATAAAACGAAAAACACGGGGTTTTTCCGTTTCTTTCATGCATGATACCAATATTGGATGAAATTTTCGCCGCGATGAAAGCTCCGCCCCCTTTCCTGATTTAATTTCTCGAATTTTGATAGTTTTTCGCCTGAATCTTATTACTAGACGAAATATAAGACACTCTTATTCTTAGACATTTTTCAATAAAATCGATATTTCCGGAGAAAAAAAAAATAAAATTTTTTTTTTTCCAAAATGTTCTCGATTGCTGATGTTTTCTTGGCGGATTCTTATTTCTAAACGAAATATAAGATACTTTTATTCTTACACGTTTTTCACTTAAGTCGATATTTCCGGAGAGAAAAATAAAACAACTTATTTTTTCATATTTTCTCGAATGTTGATGTTTTTTCGCCTGAATTTATTTCTAGACGAAATACGAATCTGTAGTGAACATTTCAAAAAGTGGCCGCCATTTTGAACTTATTAGTTACTAGCTGAGCCCGCGGCTCCGCTCGCGTGAAATTCGTATTCCAAAGAAGAATGTAAGTAACTAAGGGCGAGGCCGAAGGCCGAGTTGCGTTCAGGTAATCGATAAACCTTCTTAAAGAAAGTAACTAACTAAGGGCGAGGCCGAAGGCCGAGCTGCTTTCAGGTAAACGATAAACCTTTCTCAAATAAAGGAAGTAAGTAAGGGCGAGGCCGAAGGCCGAGCTGCGTTCAGGTAAACCAAAAACCCTCTTCCGCCTTCGGGCCTTGCCCTTAAAGACTTCCTTTCTTCGATAGAATATAATATCGTTTACTCAATCTATTTATTTCATATAAATAAAAAAGTAATGTTAATAACTAAAGAATTAAAGCTACCTAACAAACATTAAAATAACTATCAAAACGGGCATTTTCAAATGTTCTTAGAGCACTTGCGGCATTACCCCGCTGGATGGCAAGGCTTACCCTTTCAATGAAGTACATAAGCCCTTGATGATGGGACACCAGTTGCGTCAACCAGCTCAAGCCTCTTTTGGCTTCACTGCTCCACGGACCGAGGGTTTCAACCGCAAACGCAACAAATTCGAAATCTTGAATTATATTTCTATATTTGCTGCGTTTGAGGCTCTCCGCCCCAGGCTCGGCCGCGCCAGCCGCTCTTGAAGATGTCCTAACGTGACTTGGAGCCAATGTGAGAACAAAAGTGGCGTCCCACATCAAAGAACTACCCTTAGTCCATGGCACTAAGGTGATAGTATCGGGCCTCTTGCCATCCAGCCGGGAATAACCGCGAGGTTCTAGGATGCACGGTATATTTGCCGTTAGAAGCGTGGACTTTATAATAAAATTTAAATTAAATTAACTGAATCTTAATATTAGTTAACTTTATTCGAGATGGTTTAGCTTCTTCCTGAACGCAGCTCGGCCTTCGGCCTCGCCCTTAGTTACTTGCTTTCTTCGAGATGGTTTATCATTTGTCAGAACGTAGCTCGGCCTTCGGCCTCGCCTTAGTTGCTTACTTTCTTCAAGATGGTTTAGCTTCTTCCTGAACGCAGCTCGGCCTTCGGCCTCGCCCTTAGTTACTTGCTTTCTTCGAGATGGTTTAGCTTCTTCCTGAACGCAGCTCGGCCTGCGGCCTCGCCCATAGTTACTTACTTTCTTCGAGAAGGTATATGGTCTTCCAGAATAGAGCTCGGCCTTCGGCCTCGCCCTTAGTTACTTACTTTCTCCAAGAATGTTTTTCTTCTTCCTGAACTCAGCTCCGCCTTCCGCCTCGCCCTTAGTTACTTTCATATTTCAATATCGTTTACGTGAGCGCAGATCCGCCTTCGGCCCCCCTTTAGTTACTTACTTTCTTTTTTTGAAATACGAATTTCACGCGAGCGAAGCCGCGGGCAACAGATATATAAATTTTATTGCACCAATGACAGCGACATAACTTCGACTTTCAATTATTATTTTTATTTATCAAACAATTTGTCACCGGCCAGCTCACGCACGTCGAGATGACAGTTCTCCGTTGTCAACATGACATTTAAAATTGTTTTTACCTTTACTTTGGACTACGTGATTTTAAACGCGCAATAATGTTTATAATTGTTAATTTTTTTTTATTTTTGTTAATTTTTTTTACGTATTATGTTAACCCGGCATATAAACTGCCACTATACAAAGTTTCGTCTAATTCCGTTCAGTGGTTTTTGCGTGATGCGCGTACAGACAAACAAACAAACAAACAAAAATTTTAAAAACTGTTCTAACATGTTCAGTATCTCATTTTAAGCCACCCTGGTTAGTTTTTTTCCGAATACATTCAATGTACAGACTTTCTTACCTCTACGATTTTATTATATGTATAGATTGGACCGATTGCTTTCAAAATCGATATCTGGGTGTCTGTGTGGGCTCTGAATATGAATTTGTAGTAAAAAACTGAAAGGTTCAAAATGGCGGCCATTTTTTTTTATTTTGACAACAAATTCGTATTCAGAGCCCACAGAAACACCCAAATATAGATTTTGAAAGCAATCGGTACAGTAACTAAAAAGTTAAAAATGGCGGCCACTTTTTATAAATGTTGACAACAGATTCGTATTCAGGGTCCACACATACACCCAGATATCGATTTTGAAAGCAATCGGTCCAGTAACTAAAAAGTTCAAAATGGCGGCAACTTGTTTTAAATTTTTACTACAGATTCGTATTCAGAGCCCACACCCAGATAGCGATTTTAAAGCAATTGGTCCAGTAACTAAAAAGTTCAAAATGGCGGCCACTATTTTAAAATGATTCTGAAAATAATTTAAATGATTGAAACTACAGATTCGCATTTCATCTAGAAATAAGATTCAGGAGAAAAAACATCAACATTTGAGAAAATATGAAAAAATAGGTTGTTTTATTTTTCTCTCCGGAAATATCGACTTAAGGGAAAAACGTGTAAGAATAAAAGTGTCTTATATTTCGTTTAGAAATAAGAATCCGCCAAAAAACATTAGCAATCGAGAACATTTTGGAAAAAAAATATTTTAGATTTTTTTTTCTTCGGAAATATCGATTTTTTTCAAAAACGTGCAAGAATAAAAGTGTCTTATATTTCGTCTATAAATAAGATTCAGGCGAAAAAATATCAACATTCGAGAAATTAAATCAGGAAAGGGGGCGGAGCTTTCCATACAAATGCTGTCCTTGGATAATTCAGAATCGCGGCGAGCAATAAACCGAAAACCAATGATGGTACAACAAATTAGGTCTTGTTTTGTAAGCAGTTCGATACACTCTTAGATTATTTTATCACATCTGTTTTCCTGTAAATTGAGTAGATATAAAAATTTATGAAAAAAATTATATCTCCATAAGCGGCCACTCTAGAGAAAATCATCTAAGAACAAAAGAAGCTTGTATTTAGTCAATAAATACGATCCCGAAGAAAAATCCAGTCCCGGAAATTTCCCAGGAAATTTTCAGAATTCCCATACAAAGTGCTGGTTTTAACAACTCCATATTATATCCTCTCGCGAACTATAACTACTTTGGTACCAAATCACTCTACCTAATTCCGATCCCTGATAATAAAACATACCTATTATGTGAAAATTTTCACGGGGTCAGACGGACAAACAGACAGACAGACGGATACGGAACCCTATAAAACACAAATTAAAACAAAGATTGCCCCTTACTAGGTGGTAGGCTCAAATTGCAGCCGACTGGGTTGGTAGTCGTGAGTGCTACAATACAAATACAAACGTGCTCGAACCGCCCGAACGTAAAGACAGACGAGAAACGAATGAAAAATACAATTGCACTGTCGAACCGAACCTACGTAAAAAAAAATTTATTTTACGTAGGTTCAACAGCGGCCGGCGTCAACGCTTCAAAAGTACAGCGAATTTTAGATCATCTTGTCTTAATTATTAGGTTCATCTTAGCTTGACGAAATGGACTTCTTGCTTCGTGCCTTCACGAATTCAAGTAATTGCAATATGATTCTTAGACAGATATACATAGAACACAAAATTGCATGCTACGCGGCAGTCGGCACCGCTCTCTGTTTCCCTTCAAAGGAAGCCGCACGCCTTCAAAGGAAGCCGTGCGTCTTTAAAGAAAACCGCGCGTTAAGCCCGTTCCTTTGTCGGCAAATCACGCTGCTGCCGTATTTTAGTACCTAAAACATTCATTTTAAGAGTCAAATTCAAGTGACATTAGAACTTTAGGTTTGTTGCACGCATGCATGCTATACAAGTTCAGAACAGAATATTAATGGAAACGATTGTTTTAAAGTTTAATAATGATTATTTGGTATATTATTTTTCTATGATTATTTTGAAATCGGAAATGTCATACATAATCATCTTCTTCTTTTACGCGACTTTAGTATTGATGGAAATGTGACAGCTAATCTGTCATCTCATCAGTCATCCATCACATAAATAAAGTTTAACTGGCATTAGTCAGCATCAGCACGGAAATCACACGCAGGTAGACCATCGATCTGATACCTATTTGAGTTAGGCAAGTAAGTAAATATGTTTTATGATTAGGTATGATATTATAAGATATTCCTATTTATTGAGTAGTTAACCAACCAATTTACTAAAAGGTAAACAATACCGTATAATTAAATGTTATGAAATTATGTTACGGCATAGATAAATAGTTGAATTAAAACAAAGAAGTATTGTGAGTACCTACATAATTTTTAAATGATAGGCTTCTCTGCGATAGAGCTGTTCGCGACTCTATTCCCTTTTCCTGTTGAATCTTTCCGTGTTTTACGGTGTTCGATGCGAACTTTGGTTACCTACTCACTTTTTGGTTTCAAGCAAAGAACAGGAATAAAATGCGAAAAGAGCAAGTATTTCATATGAAAATACGTTTCGTATTTTTCCGTTTTTCACGGTACCTAAGTCAAATAAATCCGTATCAAAGTGCAAAAAACGGCATCTTTACAACTCTAGCTCTGACACGAACGAAAACGCTCCTTCCATGCCAATGGCGCATCTAGGTAATTTGTCACTAAGGTCCTGAAGCAGAGCATTTTTAATTTTGACGTGATGACGTCACGTCTTATAAATTGATGAACACCGGCTGCACACACGAAAAAGTGTCACGTTCCATCTGAGCCTGTGTGTGCAAGCGAGAGCGCGTAACAAGCGATAGAGAGACAATCGTCCCAAGCGTCTCGGCTAGTACCAGGGCAGCACAGATTAAAAGGAAGTTACTCGTACCATAATATATTACGAGCATCTGGCCGGTCGGAAAAGATTTCTAATTTAGAATATTCATGAAACTTCTAAAGTACCAGGGCAGCACAATTGAAAGGAGGTTACTCGTACCATAATATATTAAAGCGCAAATAGCGGGAAAGAACATTATTTAGAATATTCATGAAACTTCTACAGTACCAGGGCAGCACAATTGAAAGGAGGTTACTCGTATCATAATATATTAAAGCGCAAATAGCGGGAAACAAAATTTTACTAATCTGTTCCTTTTTTGAAAAAGTAACGTTTTTAATGTCATCAAAACCAGCCAGATACAAATAGTACAGACAATGAAATGTTCCCAGTAGTCTTACCACTTTATGACGTCATCACGTAAAACTATCGTCCGTAAACCGACTTTACAGACAACCAATTTTTTTTATTTTTTTTTATGTAAACTGACACAGTTGGCTACATCACCTACAACATCCGTGATGTCAGCCCACAACACCGGGTGAACTTGGTGCCACGTCAGTGCCTCCCTTAGGTCGTCCCGGCTACACTGAACTGGACGGAAAACACAAACTATTTCCATAGCCATTTCGACCGACCTTTCATTCAATGCGGTGGTACCAACCCGGGCGGGTTAAACCCTACCACGTAGTAATATAAGAAGGGAGTCATATCCCTTAGTCGCCTTTTACGACATACACGGGGAGAGATGCAGTGGGGCTATTGCCACACGGTACAAAGCTTAAGCTGTTGCCAAGTAATATGTCTAGATATTTTTAGATGTCCAGTGTGATGTGCCGAGTAATTTTTAAGGTTTCATATCTATACGGAAGCCTAAAGCCTATGTCGTCTGTCTGTCTGTCTGTTCGTACATCCGTCCGAGAGCAAAAAGTTAAAAAAATCTGTTAAGTGCGAGTTTTATTCGCGCACGGACGACGTTTCCGTATCTATCCGCTATTATCCGCCTATCTTTTGTCTAAGGTATAAAAACCTGTGGCCCCATCTATTATTCATACTGTGACTAATCGATTTTTCGGACGTTTGTTGTATGGGAGCCCCCCTTAATTTTTAACATTTTGCTTATTTTTCTTATTTGTTGATATATCCGCCATAGTAACACATATTCTGTGAAAATTTCCACGGGCTATCTATTACGGTTCAAGAGATACAGCCCTCGGACAGACGGACGGACGGCAGAGGCTTAGTAATTAGGCTTCCGTACGCAATATGGGAAAGGGGGTTCTCATTCAAAAAACATGCTAAAGATCGATTACTACATATTCGCGCTACTAAATAGATGGCGTCACTGATGCGTTGTTTCCATTCATATCGGGACGTAACTGAATCGGATATTTTGTCTATCGTGCATAACCTCCGTTAGCCTAGCGGTACATGTATGATGTTTTGATCCGATGGTCGTGAGTTCGAATCCCATTTGTGCAAATGCCTTTTTTTCCTTTTCCTTTTAAACTAGCCCGCTTACGCGTTGGTACGGAACCATCGGTGTGCGCGAGTCCGACTCGCACTTGGCCGGTTTGTAATTCATAATGTTCCGGGTGAGGTACTGCATGGTGTGAAGACTTTTCGTGAAACATCTTCATGTATTTCTTCTGTATATTCATTCGTAGAGTAGTTGTGTCAGCTTCGTTCTGTGAAAAGTTTCAGATGCGTAGTGAGCACAGATGCATAACAAACAGTAAAGAAGTGTTGGGTACATTTTATATGATCACGTTCACGCGTCAGCTATACCAGGCCTCACGCACTCTATGTATTTGCGCGCGCTAACTACCTACCGCCCGACGGGCCGCCGCACTATGGATCGAGAAACGGCCTCCATAGTATTAGGAGTTTTTTTTCGCAAACTTGATTTTTTTTTTAAAACTGTTTTTGTTATATTTAGGGTTACATAAGATAATACCAAATATATAGTTGTAGTGATATCAGTCAAGTAGATATTTTATTAAAAATACTTGAAGTTTTCAGTTGTATGGGACGGAGAATGTTTAGTCGATTTTTTCAAAAGTCTTTCGAGGTGTCGCAGATCTTTTAATACATCATGAAGTAGACCACGAGTGTAATAAGACCACATAAAAACTGTAACCCAATTCGACCCGGTATAGAAAATATCTAAGTCCGAATTTATAAATTTTCGTCTTATTTTCTTTATACATTATTTGTGGTTTAACTTTACAATTAATTACATTTTCTTGTGTTTTGTGATTGCCAAGTGTGTAAGATATACTAATTTGTACATTATGTAACAACTGTACCTACCACTCTGGTCGAAAATACCCTCCAATATTTGTAGCGTTTTAAATGTTTATTTGGTATTCATAATTGATTTGAGGACACATTAAATAAACAAATATGTGAAGACGCGTAGCTTGACAGTACGTATGTATGTTAGGTTCAAATATGTAAAGTATAAATATATATTTTTTATATTTTAAAATTTGCAATGTATGGGACGGAGAACATTATATTTATTTTGCCGGACTACAAAGATGTGTCAAACTCTTATTAGCAAGGTTGTGTAGCACAACATAAAAATAAACACACTCAGTAAAAAAAATGTTAGAAAGGTGCAGCCTTCCAAGTATCAACAGGTCAAAGTATAGCATTTTTTACCTTTTTTCTTTAACAGTAATTTTTGGTTACATTATGATTGTACAATTATTAAGCAGGTATGCAAATATGTGAGGCATATAATTCTATATCAGATATGTACACACCATTCCGATTAACAGTGTAAAAAATAGCAATATTTTTATGATGATAGGAGACTAACGAAAGAAATTTATGAAGCAAATGTGAGTGGAAGAGTCGGGAAGGGTCGCCCTAGACGCACTTACCTCGACCAGATCGGGCATGTGCTCAAAAAGGGGCAAGTGCGTAGTACCCGTAACGGACGAGCATGCATGAAGAACATTATGGGAGTGGAAGAGGCGGCAGAGGTGCGTCAGGATCGTGGCACGTGGAGATCCGTTATCTCTGCCTACCCCACCGGGCAACAGGCGTGACGCTATGTATGTATGTATTTTTATTTAATAAAACTGAAAACATTATAGTACATTATTCGAAACTGTTAAGAACTAACAAAGTCTTAACAGTAACGTGATGTTGAATGTGACGGAAAAGAGGCTGTACAAAAAGAAATCGTGAAAAGTTGCACTTTCTCAAGATGTAAAAAAAAATTCTATTCAAAATTATTCACCTAAATAAATACAAGGTTGAATAAAAACAGAACAAATTAATAAACCGAACTTATAAATAAAAGATTCACCAAAATTAATTTTATAAAAAAATTGTTTTATATAAAATTCGAGCCGGTATAGAAAATATGTAAGTCTGAATTTGTAGATTTTTGTTTTCTTTCCTTTAAATATAATTTACAATCTTAGAATAGAACATACATACAAGGCTTTGCAGCTCATTCATTATGACGACGCATTAGATACTAATTATTATTCGGTAAGACGAAAACATTCCCACATCCCTGTTAGTGAAACCCCACTATATTTTTAAAAACCGGTAATTAGTGCCCTTTGGCCGCGAATTTCAGTTTATTATCTGTTCAACCCGCGTAAGTGACGGATCTCTCCTTTCGACACGAGTTATCGCTGTTTTCAAATACTTTCCTTCCTGCATTATTGTATGCTGCAAAAACACGTGCTTCTACTTCCGTGACCTTGACACTTTCTTTCGGACGGTAACACTTGACCTTTTTTTTGGAGCTGATAGTATAAGGGATACAGTTCAACTCCTGCTTCAATTGCCGTTGCCCGTAATTCGCAGTATTGCGATTTGGAGAGTTGCTGGGAACTGAAGAGGCTGAGGGCTTTCTCCGGCGAGTATTGTGTGTGTTTTTTTTAACTTGAATGTATTCCTTTATTCTACCAACCTCATCTGAATTTTCCAGAAGAAACTTAAGCACCTCAGCAACATCATGTCTTTCCGTATTAATACCTTTACTCACCGCAGCGAATGAGAGCTCGTCGAAGTCATTTTCCGTACACAGATGTGCGGTTCTGCGCCTTTTTTGCTGGTAGTGAAGTTCGTGGAATTGTTTTCGAGGACTGAACTCTGGTTTAGGAGATGTTGAAGCTTCTGAATGCTGTTTCGCTGGTGATTGCGGCACGAATGGTTCCGCTCCCTCATGTCTTGGTTCTTGAGGTATGTTTTGAACATATTCGGGCCACTTTATGTCTGACGTCAACCATGTTTAAAATTTTCATTTGAAGAAACTGAACGAATAATTTGTACTTTTCCACTTTTTATACATATAAGACAAGTAGGTTTTACAAAAACACTTGAATTGATCACGGTTTTCATCAGATATATGAACGGAAAACTTGTCAAATAGTATGTTTGGGTCGGAGAGGCCTTGCTCGTTTTTTAAGAAAACAAAAAGGTTCAGATTTGATTTAAACTCTTTCATTTTGTAAAATGTTAGAATTCGAACCGAAAATGTACCTAGTTTTCAAGTAATAATGCAGGAAGGAAAGTATTTGAAAACAGCGATAACTCGTTTCGAAAGGAGAGATCCGTCCTATACGCGCGTTGAACAAATACTAAACTGAAATTCGCGACCAAAGGACACCACCTGATGCACTAAACCGGTTTTTACCCATATAGTGGGGTTTCACAAACAGGGATGTGGGAATGTTTTCGTCTTACCGAATGGTAATTAGTATCTAATGCGTCGTCATAATGAATGAGCTGCAAAGCCTTATATTTATGTTTTATTCTAAAACTGTAAATAATATTTAAAGGAAATAAAACAAAAATCTACAAATTCAGACTTACATATTTTCTATACCGGCTCAAATTTTATATAAAACAATTTTTTTATAAAATTTGTTTTGGTGAATAATTTTGAATAGAATTTTTTTTAACATCTTGAGAAAGTGCGTTCACAATTTTTTTTTGTACAGCCTCTTTTCCGTCACGTTCAACATCACGTTACTGTTAAGACTTTGTTAGTTCTTAACAGTTTCGAATAATGTACTATAATGTTTTCAGTTTTATTAAATAAAAATATTGCTATTTTTTTACACTGTTAATCGGAATGGTGTGTACATATCTGATATAGAATTATATGCCTCACATATTTGCATACCTGCTTAATAATTGTACAATCATAATGTAACCAAAAATTACTGTTAAAGAAAAAAGGTAAAAAATGCTATACTTTGACCTGTCGATACTCGGAAGGCTGCACCTTTCTAACATTTTTTTTACTGAGTGTGTTTATTTTTATGTTGTGCTACACAACCTTGCTAATAAGAGTTTGACACATCTTTGTAGTCCGGCAAAATAAATATAATGTTCTCCGTCCCATACATTGCAAATTTTAAAATATAAAAAATATATATATATACTTTATATATTTGAACCTAACAGACATACGTACTGTCAAGCTACGCGTCTTTACATATTTGTTTATTTAATATGTCCTCAAATCAATTATGAATAACAAATAAACATTTAAAACGCTACAAATATTGGAGGGTATTTTCGACCACAGTGGTAGGTATAGTTGTTACATAATGTACCAATTAGTATAACTTACACACTTGGAAATCACAAAACATAAGAAAATGTAATTAATTGTAAAGTTAAACCATAAATAATGTATAAAGAAAATAAACGAAAATTTATAAATTCGGACTTAGATATTTTCTATACCGGGTCGAATTGGGTTACACTTTTTATGTGGTCTTATTACACTCGTGGTCTACTTCATGATGTATTAAAAGATCTGCGACACCTCGAAAGACTTTTGAAAAAATCGACTAAACATTCTCCGTCCCATACAACTGAAAACTTCAAGTATTTTTAATAAAATATCTACTTGACTGATATCACTACAACTATATATTTGCTATTATCTTATGTGACCCTAAATATAACAAAAACAGTTTTTAAAAAAAAATCAAGTTTGCGAAAAAAATCTCCTAATACTATGGAGGCCGTTTCTCGATCCATAGTGCGCCGGCGGTCTATTTCAGTGAGAATTCATCAGCCGCGCGAAGTATACATAGACGCTCGCCCACGCAACTGCGCGCAGCTGCAAAGCAATAACCACTTTACACTCGATCGTTAAGGTACATTTTCGCACGCAGCGATTGGCGACGTGAAACAGTAGGCTATTAAAGCCCGAAGGTAGGAGCATTTTCTATGGAGCGATTTATCTGTTACGAAGTAACTATTAAGTAATCTGTGGCTATACCCATGAAAAAAACCGCTTCATACATACATAGATGGCATAGATGATGCGGTTAAGAGTAACAAACAGACAGAGAGACAGAAAGACAGACACCATTTGAATGTTATAATAGTAGGGATTTACTTGCTTGTTAGTTTAATTCACAGAGCAAAGAACACCGCTCACCGGCTGGGGGAATGCGACCACCGGTCGCTGTTCTGTGGTTTAGTCTTAAATACTCCTAAATATATATAAAGTTGCTAATATTCCAACAGGACATTTAGGAAGGGGTGGGGGGGGGGGGGGGGATGCTGCGGTCACGGTTGGCTACGCTACATCACCTACTAGGGTGTATTATCAGCCCATTACACCTTGGTGAACTAGGTGCCATGTCAGTGCTTCCCTTCGGGCGTGCCGGGTTCACTATTAAACTGGATTAAAAATACGAACTATTTACATAGCTCTTTCAACCGACCTTTCATTTAGTGCGGTGGTACCACCTAATAAGGTAAGAAGGGAAGGGATCTAAAGTTTTATTTAGAATCCGAAATACGGTCAGCCCCCAACAACGGTCGAACTGTCACCCATCCAAGTAGGTTAACATTGGGTACTCTATTTTTTCCATTTTACACTGTTTTAGCCATAAATATTTCTTTGCAAATAAATCATTAAATGTCAGTTTCCCAAAAATTCCAGAAAACCTTCTTTTATAGTTACGCCAGTTTAGTTCCAAAGTCGCTATTGCCTTTCTCAGTAGTTCGAAAGTCAAACAATTTGTTTTTCCCAATAGACTTCCAGTTCGATATTCAAATGTGCTCGCACCGCGTAGATTCTATTGACTTGAAGACCGTTTGGGAAAGGTGTGGGGGGATATGTATTTTACTGACGTGAAAGTTCTGCGGATTGTTTCCCCTAGAACCGCACCTGTTCAATCCCCGATTCTTCACACGTCGGGGACTCCATTCTCGCTGGAGAAATCTCCGAAAAAAAAGGAGACGTAAAATTATGACATCTCCTCAGTAAACCCTTTTGATGATATCGTTCGAGCGCTCGACGGGCGGCGGCGCGAAGGGCTCCTGAGTTATTTGGTTAACAAAAGGGGCGATTTGTAACGGTTGTGGGTTAGATTATCGCGGGGACACAGCTTGACGCGCGTCTGTCCCGATCCGGGGCAAATCTTTACTTTCTTTTGTGTTTTTTTTTCCCGAATGTGCGTCGGTGAATTTAGGTCGAGTGCGCTTGAGGTAGGTATTAAAGGATATTGTTTACTTTCAATATTTAGGTTACAACTTTGATAGTCCTAACATTTCGGAAATAATTTAATATTGATATAATAATGTTATGTAAAAATTTATAGATAGTCACTTAATTAAAATATTTACAACTTTGAGTACCTATTTATAATACTTTACATAACTGATGACGACAAAAGTCGAAAATGTTAATATATAAATGCATAAAGTTTTGTAAGATGTCTATTTTGTAATGTAAAGATATATAAATATATAAAAACCAAATATTGAAAGGATAGTTGTATTTAATTTATAGTTTATTTTATTGTAATGATTTTTTAAGATAGTTTAGTTTGCAATATTAATTCTTCTTTTATTGTTTAAGTTAATATGAAATAAGGAACTAATTAAATAAATGAATCAATAATATTAACATGTCATAGTCGGTAATTAGGTAGGTATATAATAAAACAAAATTACATAAAAAACAATAAAATATTAAATATTGAAAGGACAAAAAAATTTAATCTATAATACAGAACTGTGACTGGATCAACCAACACGCTGCAACAACTAAGTAGGTACCTACCTTCTACACCGACGTATCAGAACTACTTTTACTACTCCCTATTCTGATGCTAGTAAGGGTATGCACGCTAGATGCGGTAAAGGAGAATGTCGCTGTATACCCATACAATTATGTACCAAGTGCTTCTGGTCTAAGAAACTGCACTCAGATAAAGTAATCATATTTACCGTAAATACTTAGAAAGATGTCAACGGACTCGGTTTCACCGTTAACACCGGGAACGCGCCTTCTAAAGGAAACGGAGTCCATGTTCTGGTTTTTAGTACCGTTGCTTCCATCTCTAGCTGCCGTGATGAGATGAGCTAGTTTTTAACAGAGCTGTGCTGTGAAAAAAAAAAACTGCCATGACTGGTATAGAAAATCGCTTAGCCGAGGTACATAACCTGTTGAGTGTTGAGTTTCTCCTATAGGATTTATAATTATGTAAGTCTCCTCTGTGTAAAAAAGATGTAAGTATATATCCATCTACTATATCATAATGTGTTTGTTTGTTCGTTCGTTTTCGTCGTTGATTTGCGCGAGCGCGGGAAGGTAAAAAAAACCGGCCAAGTGCGAGTCGAACTCGCGCACCGAGGGTTCCGTATCGCCATGTCATGGTTATTATTCACTCGCGCCACTCACGCCATCTATGGCGTGTTGTGAAATGCTTCATATTAGTTCAAATTCATGATTAGTTAAAATGCTTCATGCTCTATTCGTAGATGGCGCGCGCGCATATACTTTTTGGTTTCTTCTATGGGAACCCCCATGAATTTGTTACTTTTTCTTATTTTTATCATTTGTATTTATATCGGCCATAATAAAATAACACATATTCTATGAAAATTTCAACGGGCCACCTATTACGGTTCAAGAGATACAGCCCTCGGACAGACGGACGGACAGACGGACGGACGGACGGACGGACGGACGGACGGGGAGTAGGCTTAGTAATAGGGTTCCGGACATATCGTACATGTCCGGAACGGAACCCCAAAAATCTATTTGTATTACCATTCTATTTCCCCTTTTCAACTTATCTGTTTCTTCTCCGGCCGTTTTCCTTACCCAATAAATTACGAACTCATCAATAAGACATCATCAAATTTGTAAGTTCATTACGAAATCTGGCAACATCATCAAAATCGTCGGGCTCAGCTTGCACAAATCCCAAAAATTTCCGCGCAAATAAATTCGAGTCTTTGATGACGATACTCAACCTCCCAATCCCCCTCCCCCGTCCCCTACCTATCACCGAAGGGCACCCTCCCTAATTATTTAGCACTCCAAGCGTCTCACCCGCGTCAAAGCTCGACTCGCTTCCTTTATATCAATTATACGACCTAACAAAATTATCCCATGACAAAGGCTTGATCTCGCCGACATAAAAGAGTGTGGCTTCAGCCTGTAATAACCTGTAATAAAGATAATGCTCTTCATTTTTATGTCTTGTCTCATTAGCCCGCTCGCGAGGGTCCTGCCTGCCTGCTGGACAGCGAGAGGTGTGGGGGGTTGTGAGCATAGATCGAATAAGTAACCTTAGATAGGCCTACAATTAGGGTTAGGCTTAAAATCAACGTTCTTATGGTTCGCCGTAGAGCTGTGCCGCATCCTTTTTGCGAACAATGTGTTGTTTTTCTCTTTAATGTTCTTTTTTTGTTATAAGCTTGATAGATGTTTTGGGCTGGAGTTTCTCATCTTGTGAATAAATGAAAGTAAACTTCTTCCCAATATATGATGCAAAGAAAGGTATATGAATGACATTGATGTAAGTAAACAAAGAGCGTGTTATTTTTATTTTTATTATGTTTTTTTTTTCTTTTAAGTTTTCTGTTTTATTTGTTTGCAAATAAAAGTCTTGAATTTGAATTTGAATTTGAGATCTGTAATACAAGCTGTCAAACGAGACAAAAATCGGTTGTGTGAGTGCTGTTTATAGTCAAGCCCACCCCCTCCCCCACATTTTTTTTTAATATAATCCGGCATGGGTGGCTTTGTCAGAGGGGCCAAAGCACATCCTCCGACCAGCCAATATCACCTCCGAGAAGGTAGGTGCCATACCGGAGACTTCCCTGGATTGCTGGCTATACTGGACTAGAGGAGAACACAACCGAGGCTGCTATGCGGCCATCTTACATCCGGTACGGTGGTATCAACCCAGTCGCCTACAATTTTAGCCTACCACCTAGTAAGGGGCAAGGGAAGGGACCTACAGTTTTACACCGGTTCCGAACGGTGAAGCAGCAGGTATAGGAGTGCACATAATTTTTTTCGTCACACAGGTGACTTTACATATGAACAATTTTTACGTATAGTCGATTTCTCTTGTATCGCTCAGGTAATCAAAATTATAATAGCATAGGAAAATCAAAATCAAAATTCATACGTTTACTATTTATCCACTTCGTAATAATGTGTAAATCGAAAATTTTTGAAAAACAAGACATATCGTACTCTATATTGAAATGTGTAATCAATCACTAGTAGTGTTTTTTTTTCTAATAGAGTTCGAGCCGAGCACACAGCGCTCCATCATTTACTCAAAACATACACTGAAAGCAATACATTTTCATGAGATCCATGTAATCATCAAAATCAAAATGACCAAATTCCCGGCTGCGATCGCAAATCCACTATCGGGCGCTATCCTGTGTGTGACCTCATAGGGCGGCTTGCATTCTATCTTACTCTATTTTATGGATGCATTACAATCTCTTTCGCACGCATTGCCAGTCTAGATAGAGGGAGGTATTGTACTAAGTCGATGTTTGGAAGAAAAGGGTCGGGTCTGTTCAGAGATCGCTTTCATTTTGGACAGTTCCGCGATGTCTCTGGAGGGCTCGTCTCGATTAGCTAGCCCTTTACGACTTTTCCTTTGCAGACGTGGATACTTCCGTTTTCTTGGCTTAGTCAGTTCTTGGATCGGAACTATCTGGTTTGTTCTTAGTTTAGCTTTGAACAAATACCAAGGACATTCTCGTAGAGGCGTTTGAACAGTTCAGTAAAAGGACAATCGTTTCAATATAACAAATGAATAACGTAATTCGATAAACACATAAGTGACAAAATCCTTTCTTTGTCGCACCGATAGGGTGTGGAACTGTCTTCCGGCGAGTGTATTTCCCGAATCCTTTAATCTGGTTATGTTTTCAAACGTTGTATCAACGGGCTAGACAGCCTAGCAGCAATCTTCTGGCATGGCGCCTCAAAGAGCTTGGTTTCGCGAGGAGAGGTGTTTTTGGCTCTGTCGACACAGCCACCCATATTGGTATACATTTAAAAAAAAAATTATCTATCTTATCTACTGCATTATTATTATAACAACCAAGTGCGAGTCGGACTCGCGTACCGATGTTTACGTTCCACCACATAAATGGTCGATTTTTATTATTTGTTATTTTACTTTACAGTCGCACTCGCACGTATCTCTCATATCACGCCATCTATCGGTGACAGTTCATAATTTTGTTGTTAAAATGTTTGAATAATTCGGTAGGTGGCGCTCTTCTGCAAATGTTGGTAATTACTTGTATGGGGGCCTACTTAATTTTTTACTTTTGTTTTTTTGTTTTTTTTTTTTAATTCGCCGAAACTCATATTTATTCTGTTAACATTTCAACCGGCTACCTATTACGGTTCTAAAGATAACGCCATCGGATGGACAGACTGACCGGCGTAGGCTAAGTGATTCGGATATTATAGCTTCCGTACGTACAATAATAAATAATAGAGCTTTAAGCAGAGTTTAATCGCTTAAAGCGCCACCGACCACCGCTTCAAACATACTGTTTCCTGCTGCGTACGCATTTAACCACCACCCCAGACCTCAGAGCCTCCCATCATTTTTATACTGCTGCAATTTTTATGCTTGTAATTTTTCTCCTCATAAATGTGAAAGCCTCAGCTCCTGCGGATGTGCTTTTACTGAAGTAAACATTCTGTTTTACTGCTTCATGGAAGAAGAAAACTGTGTTGAATATTGACCGCAACACTCAGTTTATATATATGTGATGCATCGTGCTGCGTGATGTTAGCAAAAAGTGAAAAATTCCAAAACATTATATATGAATCATTATTGCTCGCAACTAATATACAGGTTGTTTACGGCCACTACATTAAATTTAGGAAATGATTATTGGTATCAATAGTAACAAAAAAGTCTAATAACTTTTTTCTGAATTCCCTTTAAATAAAAAGTTACAGTCTTCGTACAAACGAATTGATTAATTTAGTGTAAAAAAAAAGGATCTAATGTTCCGCACGAACGTGGGAATGAAAGGCGCGCTGTGAGTGAGCGAGCAGAGACGAGTGCGCGAAGAGAGAAGATGCGCGGCGGCGGTGCGGCGTGAGTTTTTCGACCCCGACCATTCCCGCGCCAGCACCCTCCCCCTGCGCGCGTCATATCATAATATTACACTTGTCGAAAATATAAATTAAAAAAATTTATATCTCGATAACTAGACACTTTAGAGAAAAATTTGATTTACTTTACTACATTGACGAAAACATGAGAATTGCGCTGGCGAAATTAATGTACTGACCGTTACAACATCCTGTATAGTACCTAAATTGATAGAGTATTTTTCGAGTAAATCACATCTGCAAATGAAGGTCAGAAATTTTCTGTGACTGCGTTCACTTCCGACCCCACTGCTCATTTCATATCCGTGATGTTTTATAGCCTACTAGTTTTTCCCGCGGCTTCGCTCGCGTGAAATTTGTCTTTCGAAATAAAGAAAGTAAGTAAACCCGCTACCGTACTTTTATTTCGGCGCGCTAAACAATTCGGTTTGTATGAGAGCCACATATTAGCGTAACCGGAAGTGAATTTTATATAGCCTATCCTGTGTCCCGTATAGTAAAATCTGCTTGTACTAAATTTCATGGAATTCGGATGATCGGTTTAACAGTTATGGAGGAAGATACATACATACATACAGAAAATTTTTAGTATCATACATAGAGTCTATAAACTCAGTATCTTATAAAACAAAATAACTTACTCCATGACCAGACCATCCCTGAAAACACCGTTCAAATTGTTTTAGTAGTTTTTGCGTGATCAGCGCACAAACAACTGTAATAACATACTTCGACTTAATGCTATTTATCGTGTATGTAAGTGTGTGCCACATTCCTTGTTAGTCAGTCAGCAGGGGCCTAAGCCTCCCTGTAAGCCTGCGCTGCGGATTAATAATATACAAAACCAGAAAACGGCTGATACAATATTTTGAAATTGCTTAAATATTTTAATATCCGTAGTAAAATTAAGAAGGAACGTCAGAACTCAATTTGGAATTACTTCAAAAAGAGCGCCAAGCCTTATAAAATCCATAATGGCGGCCCATTACTCTTCGACGTAGTCGAGTGTTTAAGAAACGCTTCTTTATTGCCTAAAAACGATGAGGAGGCAATATTTTACGAATTCTCTGCTTGCAGGTTTTATGTTGTTGTCGAGTGCCTCTTTCCTACCATAATTTTTCAGAGGGAAATGGATCAGCCATTTCGGTCTAATTTATTGGCGCAAAAGATGTCAGTTTGTAACAATTTAGTCGTTCAAGCATAAGAATATACAATGTGAATATTTTCATAAAATTTAGGCTATTTTATTAATGTGTCCCATCATTCTTAATCTGCAGAATATATTTCGCGTAGACCCGACATTGTAACAGGTTATTAAATACGACGGATAAATTTTATCTGTCCCATTTCCGAAGTAACTTCTAGTCTTTTTTTTTTTATGGATGCTGATACGGTTGGCTACATCACCTACAACATCCGTGATGTAAGCCCATAACACCGGGTGAACTTGATGCCACGTCAGTGCTTCCCTTCGGTCGTGCCGGCTACACTGAACTGGACGGAAAACACAAACTATTTACATAGCCGTTTCGACCGACCTTTCAGTGCGGTGGTACCAACCCGGGTGGGTTAAACCCTACCACCTAGTAATATAAGAAGGGAGTCATATCCCTTAGTCGCCTTTTACGACATACACGGGGAGAGATGCAGTGGGGCTATTCTTTTGAAGTACCGGCCCCACACGGTACAAGTACAGTCTCTGGCTCTAAATCTTTTTATGCCAACCCAATACATCGTGGTTATATTATTGTTAGATATTTTGTAACAAGTACAAATTTTATCATAATCATTCAAACAATAGGTCGCAGAGAAAAAGTTCCTCCATAGATTTAACTCTAATGAAACAAATAAAGATTCTAAGGACACATTTTACTATGCTCCCATGTATGTATATCCCCATATGTGTGCCATAACTTGTCAAATTCGATAAACTAACGTTCCATACGCCTAAGTTGTACATTAATTCTTCCATAATTTAGGCACAGATTCATCTGTCCCGTAATGTTTTTTTTATGTTAAGGAACACCTTGACATAATTTTTTTTACTTTGGTTTTACACAAAGATTATAGAAGTTTCTGTGGTTTTACACATTAGATATCGTCTTGGCAACAACGCCTAGCTAGACGATCATGGACAACTGTAGGATTACGAGTATGAACATTTAATTTTATGAATCGTAATAATTTCGTTCTTACTCGTTTTATCTGTAATAAACACTTTTCAAATAGCATACATACTGTACTGATTACCACCTTACCACTGGCCATCAGTACAATTAATTAAAACTTTAATATTTTGAAAATCCTTCTAAAGCAGAAAGCGGTTTTTTTTTGTATTCGTTCGCGAGTCTCAGCCGAGAGACAAGGGTTTGTTTACATTTGAAAAAATTCAATAAAAATTTGGAAGATCTTATTTAAATAGTTTTACAAGTCTTCGGGCAGATGCCAAAGAGAATAGTAGTGAACAGACAGAATAACTGGAGCTGAGAGGCTTCAGTGCAATACATTACTTACTTTAAGATTTTATCAAGTGGTAGATTAAATTCACGAAAATAAGTTGTTTGAAAAATAAAACCCGGCCGATTGTTACTGCATTCAAAGTCAAAACTCTAGTTAGACAGAATTAAAAAAAATATATATAGTTATTATTCTAGTATCGTGGTATTAACACGTACCCAAACAGCTTCTACGTTTTTTTTTTTTTGTAGAATACATGATACGCCATTGCACGTACCACATAAAGTGGGCGGTAAAAACTATTTCTTTTAGGGAACGCATTTATATGATGCATAATGTATTTCATTCTTAGTTTACGAATAAGTTTATGGGAGGATGGTAAAATAGGCTCTTAGTACATTGGACAAAAAAAGTCCTCGCACAAAAATATATTTCCCTCGCAGACGACTGGCGGGGAGGCGAGACTCTCGAAAAATCAGCGTCGATTAAAAGTTTCCCTCGATTGATTCCGAGTAGGATTGAGATCCGAGGGCTGTTCAACTTTTCACGAGAGAGACTTTTGGCTAATTTGTGAACGTTTTTGTCGATTTTATTTGTTTTGTGTATTTAGATATTCGATATCCACTTTTATTAGTTGCTTTGTCCCCCGACTTGGTTGGCGTAAAAAATGTTTTTTTTTTACATTTTCGTTAGGCGGAATGCCAGCCACCCCGTTCTAATTTTTAGTTTTATTTCTTTATTGCTGTCTGTGTTACAAAATAAAGCAAATTTTTCGTTTCATGTTAGTTATCGACAAAGGATAGACACCTTTTTTACCAAACTAGTGACTACGGCGAAGCCAACAGAAGGGTAATGTGTTTAGCCTGAATGTTTTGAATGTTATAATAGGTACTAGACATTATATTATCCTTACACTGGCTATGTGTCTTGTGTGTGTTAAGCTGATATCTATCAATCACATACTTCCTCGTAAACAAAGGACAGTAAAAATGCGATAATCATTTGTTGTTAGCCGTTCGCAAGTTTTCTCGCTTTTCCATGTCTAGATATGAAAATTTCACAAGTAGATTCCTTAATACCTTTGGAGCTTGTTGGTACTCTAAATTATTTTTGTCTATTTGCCTATTAAAAAATATATATTTTATTTTCTGGTAGCAATCCAATATTCGTTGTGGCTCAATACTAGAATGAGGTAGACATGGGTAACGCAGTAAAACTCCTTGCTTTGATCTGTCAGTCGGAGTAGTGCGTTAGGGCAACCACGGTGCAATGGGAAAGGCGGATCAGATGGATTGGATAAGCTAATACATAGGCGCAGTGCTATGTGTGCAAGTGGATACAAACAATACCCAACCACCCTCTCACACAAACATAATATTATGTTACTTAGATCTGTTTTTTATGAAAAAAAAAATATCATGTTTTATTATTTTCTAAGTAGAAGTTTTCAATTTTTAAAACGTGAAACTTTATTAATTTTGTAATTGTAAATAATGTTTGAAATAAATAAAATAAAATAAAGTAATAGCTCTCTCTGCACGACGCGCGGTGCACGTGACGCACTCGCCCTACGAAACGATGTATGTATTGAAAAAAAAATCCTCTTCACGTCTGCGTTACACAATCGCCTCATGCGGGCTCCACAAATTGGCCCCATAGGGCAAACATAGTAGGTTTGTCTCCATTTAACTTAAAATGAATTTAAATGAAATGTATACTTTACTGAAAAAAAGTTGGCAAAAGGAGGACTTTAAGACTTAAGTCCTTATCTACCGGCCTATCTCATGTATGGGATTGTGGGTAAGGTTGCTAAGATACACACGACTTTGATATCAGCGCACGTCGCGCAGTTCAAATGCTTCGACGCAATGACGCAACTCAGCGCAGCGTTACACATTCCTAGAAGAGAGTAAGCTGGCAGAGCACTCACTGGACCTCGTCTTGATAAGTGGATAGGCTTTGGAAAAATTGTATTGGAATCACCGTCCCAATGGACGAGGATATCTTCCCGAGTTCGTTCCGCGGCCCGAGATCGATAAAACATTCCTCCGCTGTACCTACTGATTTGAAAAGTTCCAGATCGGCTTACGAGCACACGTAAATACATAACCGATCTTTCTAGCTAGAGATACATATCTATTCAAGTATAGATTAAATATTCACGTTCATTATGAGCACACCATTATGGTGTTCTGTTCAAATTTCCTAATCAGTACACAACATCAATACGTTCAGTTCACATTTTCTAATCAGTACACGGAGTACACCTTCATCTCGTTAAAATAAAACCTTTAAACGGAAAGTCTACGTCGCGTCTCGTTGAGAAAATCTTTTCAGCGACTTTTCCAAACTTTCTTTCATCTTATACAGCTCTTGTAAACAAAGCGGAGTGTTCAAGTTGAACAATATGAAAACATCAGTAAAAAGACACGAAGGATTCCCGAAAAAAGACATCTGGATTTAAAAAGGTCGTCCTGCGTCAAGAGGATGATGTTTTGCAATTCATTTGTAGTTTGTGTTGTGTTAGGTATTTATTCATAATAAAACCGATACTTATTTTAAGGATAGCGCGACATGAGGCATCGTTTCACCCACAAGTAGGTGTCTAACGATGCCCATGGACATTCAGTGATGCATAATATGGAATGCGGTTTTCATCCATACATTGGGACTGATGACTCAGGCCGGTTGTTCGAGATGGTTTTAGCCTATTACCTCGCCTATTACTAAAACTGCTCCGTTCGTCTGTCTGTCCGCCCTAATTGCTGTAGCTATATTGATTTCACAGAATATGTGTTATATTGGTGGATACATTTCCCCCAAGTACAGTCTCGGGTCCTTCAATAGGTGAGTGAGTAGACACCTGTCAGGCCGGTATGATATAATGTGATATGTGATTAAGAGGGTAAACTACTGTCCCCCGAACTTGACAATTAGTGCGAGGTGCGCTTGCGCTAAATCTCAAAAAAAAAATCGCCATAGCTCTAAAGGGCTCCCGACTCTGAGCGATAACTCCGTTTCAAATTACTCGTTTATTTCCTTAAAGGTCTATAGGTACTTACGTAATTTCAGCTTCCGGCGGGAGCAAAGAAGCGGAAGTATTAAACAGCTTTATAGGGGTCAGCCGTGCGCCACGGACGGCGATAGGTCAACTCTTTTAGTCGACGAGATCGAAATTGAAAAGATCGACACTCTGCCTCAATGTCGATAACTACTAAGTAAAAGGTCGTAAGTAGCAATTTCACAGTGTTCACTTTTTGGAAGATTTACAACCGAAATCCCATGCTGCATCAACCTGTGTTTAAATTTTTTTCTGTGTGTATAAAATAAAGTGATGATTTTTTAAACAACCGAATAAATTTCACACACGTAAGATTTAAAAGTGTAATAGTCTCCGCAGTCTAATACGCTGTTACAACTGTCTACACGTAAACTCAAACAAAATGATATAAGTATACGATGCCGCCGCCTCCTTTGCCGCCGCCGTCTGTGTATGTATGGCATGGCACCTAACTAAGTGTGGTTTCACGAGGAGAGGTGATTCTGGCTCTGTCGACTGCACCATTGGTCTCTCGGTACAGCCACCCATGTTGGTTTACATAAAAAAAATAGTTTTACAAAATTGTTCCTTTGTCGCACTGTTGAATGTGGCACTGTCTTCTTGCGAGTGTGTTTCCTGAATATTTTAGCCTAAGGAGTATTTAAACGTAGTACCCATAGGTTAGACAACCCATAAATCGTCCGAAAACCTGCTGGCATGGTGAGAGGTAAAAATTTAGCTCTCTCAACTGCAGCATTAGTCAGTCGGAAAATCGACAACCTTGTCTCTTTTTGACTCTGACCGTCGACCTACAAACCAAGTTGACCTACCATACGTCCAGAAATGCTATGTTAATCGCGTCACGCGGTCCCCGGACGAACATTACGCGATGTTTATGACGAACTAAAGAAGTTGCACGTCTTCAACTCGCGAAGTCGAGCAGTACGGGGACATCGCATTACCATATTTATATAGGTACGGAACACTCTATTTTGATGTTTATCTGCTCGCTAAGTCGGTCTTATCCAGTTTTCTATCAACACTGTTGTTCTTGTCGTAGACGCTTAGATTTGGACTTTGGACTAAGTATGTAAGTGAATGAACTTTATTTCATTGTATGGAATGATTAGTAAGAGGAAGGGAATTCTCAACGTCAGCTTATTAGGAAAATTTGGAAAATTATTTTCTTTTGAAGAAAAATTTAAAAAAGCGAATCTTCTTACTTTCCGAAACAAATTTAGTATCCGACATTTTCAACCTTTGCTTAGAAGGAAGACAGATTAAGGTAAAAATCAAATTATGTATATTAATATTAAAATATTAAAACAAGATCATGTGGTATGTACGTTCCACAGAGCAGCAATCGAATGTTCCCCAATCGGTTCGACTCGATTTCTTGCTCTGTGGTGCGTACGTACTGCTTTGCATAGGTACCAGTATAATAATATTTTTTTTATTGAATGCATGATAATGCTTAGCCACCAATAAGATGTCTAACGGCGCCTTTAGGCATTCGGTCGTGTGCGGGGTTGCTTATGCTCTAGGTAGTGGCTTCGATAGCTCAGTGGTGCAGACAGTCGACTGTTATTTGGATGGGTGACCGCTCGACCGTTGGAGGCTGACCGTGGTTCGGATTCCACGTAAAACTGTAGTTCCCTTCCCTTCCTACCTTACCCGGTGGTAGGGTTCAACCCGCCCGGGTTGGTACGACCGCACTGAATGAAACGTCGTCGGTCGAAACGGCTATGTAAATAGCTTGTGTTTTCCGTTTCGGCTACACTGAACTGGACAGAAAACACGAACTATTTATAAATATCCGTTTCGACCGACGACGTTTCATTCAGTGCCGTGGTATCTACCCGGGCGGGATAAACCCTACCTACCACCTAGTAAGGGACCGACAGTTTTACGTGGAATCCGAAGTACGGTCAGCCTCCAACGGTCGAGCGGTCACCCATCCACTGACCGTGTCCAGGTGTGTGGTTGTACCTACAGATGTATCCACTTTATCATCTGAGTGTACGATAAATCAATTTCGCACCACGTGGTATGTTGTTATAAACGTACCTACAAACAGGTGCATAGATTCTATATCCCGCCCCTGCTGCCTACCGGAAGTGTATGCATTGAAGAGTGCGCCGACCGGAAACCGGAAGGAGGCACGGGCGCCGCCGCCGCCGCCGCGCCGGCTGGGCCGACTAAACGCATTTAGTCATACGCTGCCGGATAATTCGGTTTGCAACTCGCATCTAGACGACGACGCGAGAAATTCACTTCAGTGCTCGTGCGGTTGTGATACGAGCTGAGGTTCGTTGAAGCGACACAGGTTGGCCTGAGAAGGTAGCGCCATGTCAGTGCCCTATTCGTAGGTAATACCTACAAAGTATACAAAGTATAGCTAAAAAATATATATATTACCCCTTTTCCCGCGGCTTCCCTCGCGGAATTGTAGGTTTGGCAATATATATGGAGTTTTCAACCCTTCTGGATTCAGGTGACAAAGATAACTGCATAAGATAACTTGCATATAAATCCTTCTATTATTGAGAAGTTGACGAACTACGAAGTTGGCAAACTATAGTTATGACTAATTAAGAAGTTGACTGTCATCGCTGACACCATACTACACAAGAGGTGAATAAAATGGTATGCACAATAAACTGTACCTGACAATGGTTTTTCTATCTTTTTCTATTTATTTGCAATAAAACTCACATATTATCTATCCCACGGTAATGGAGCTAGACAATTATTTGAGTTTACTGTTATTACTGTTCAAATTTGTGGATTTGTTTGTTAAGGATTATCTCGGAAATTATGTTGACATAGAGCAGACTTAGTTTACTCTGAAGTAGGTACAAATAATTTGAAGAATGTGTGATTACAGAATTCAAACAGATCACAGAGCCAGACTCCATTAGTGAAACCAGCATATAAATCGGTTCAGCTGTTTTCGAGTTTAGTCTTTACACGGCACAGGTACACGGAGCGCTTTATATTAATTGTACAGTTTAAAATTGTTTTGGATAAGTTTAGTAAAAAGTCTAAGAAAATTATTTCAGCCTAAAACCAACCGTACTTTACATAAACCCTTCTTAAATTAAAAGGAAAATACTGCTTTGAAATATTTCGGAATTTTCTGATTATTATGCAAATAAAAATGGTTATAACCAGTCATAATTGCGTTGTAATATTTCTATTATAAGAGCGAAGTTCATTTTGAAGTCTGTAATTTTTTCATAATCCCTCGTCTTTGTGAGGAAAATTTGCAAAGTTTTCTTAGAACCTCATCGGGCGAAGTGAGAAATAGTTTATTTTTTATTTTTTTCTTGATGAGGCGTTGAAGTTTCAACTTGCTCACCTCTGCTGTTGTTATACTACTTTGTTGATATTGCGAATTTAATGAAAATTCTAGATTATTCTTGACATCACCATTCATTTCGCAAATGTGTTCTTTCAAACTAATTGTTTGTTTCTTTTTTCTTTTAACCCTTTTCAGGATAGGAAAAGACCAAAGGAAAAGGTCATTTATCAACCATACAGCCTTGTCTGTTGTAATTTTTCTCGTCCATTCGACGTTTTAAACACGTGCCATTATCGACAGCTAATTTACAGTGTTGCCAATATGGGTAATCCGAATTGGATCACCTTTTATATGCCAATGACAACTTAGAAAAACACGTATTACTCTTCTACTCAGGCTTCAACCTGGTTTTTTTTTTTTTTTTTCTATGGAAACTGAAACGGTTGGCTACATCACCTACAACATCCGTGATGTCAGCCCATAACACCGGGTGATCTAGGTGCTATGTCAGTGCTTCCCTTAATTTCGCGCCGGCTACACTGAACTGGACGGAAAACACGAACTATTTACATAGCCGTTTCGACCGACGTTTCGCTCAGTGCGGTGGTACCAACCCGGCCGGGATAAACCCTACCACCCAGTAAGGTAAGAAGGGAAGGGACCTACAGTTTAACGTGGAATCCGAACCACGGTCAGCCTCCAACGGTCGGGCGGTCACCCATCCAATAACTGACCGCACCACTGAGCTGCCGAGGCTGACGATCCCTTAGTCGACTTTTACGACATGCGACGGGGAGAGATGCAGTGGGGCTATTCTTTTTAAGTACCGGCCCCACACGGTACAGTGGTTTAGCAGAGTGGGTTTTTCGAGTAACAACCCTGATGTTTGAGCTCTCTGATGTATCTCCGTTTTGAGCTGAATATGAACAATTTCAGGAATTTTCTACAAGAACCTCGGAAATAAACTAAACTTTAATTAATTACCTACATATATGGTTTTTGGTCTCCGCAGTTCCTAGAGCTATCTAAATTATATTCATCAAAGTTCTCCATTTGTTTCCTTTCCTTTCTCGAAATAACCAGGTCCGTTAACCCTCATGACGAACCTGACAGAATGCAATAGGTAAAATACTGAAAAGATATTTTACCTGAATACCCTATCTTTACCCAGTTTCATATTTCAGTTTCCAGAAACCTAACTCATAACAGCCCTAACCAAATCAAATACTACAGAAATATCTTTAACACATACTGAAATATCTCGTATACCCCGCGGGCTGACAATGCCCCAGAGCGGCTCGATTCCAAGCATTTCACTGATTATAATGTTTATATATTAAGTTATACGTAATGAAGCATTAAATTTTAACTGAACTGTTTATTTTTTTACATTATGTTATTACTATAGGCATGTGCCTATAGTAATAAGTATTGGGAGAGGCCTATGTCCAGCAGTGGACCGATAAAGGCTGATGATGATAATGATGATGATGATAGGCATGTGCCAGCTTTATATTTCTTTATTAGACATTAGATAGATGCAAAGCCGAAAAGGAAGAAAAAAAACCTCTCGAACGCAGGAGATTGCGTCATACCTAGTTTAAAGATGCAACTGTTCGAAATTTCGAGAGAATACGTCATTGACCCGGTGATGTGATGGTAACGCTCTGGCGGCTCAAGCCGGAGTTCAAGTTTCGAATACGGATCGGGACGTGTTTTTTTTTTCTATTTATTTTCGGCTTTGCAACTAAACAATGAACTGTTCCAGTTAAAACGTGTCATTTTGCAATTAAGGCGCGAGTGTCATTACCACGAACTTAATACGTCGCAAAGTTAAATCGTTTGATGGTGCATCGCGCGGATAGACGTACCTACCTTTATCGTGCTGCTTTATTAGTTTTACGACTCGTTAATTTTTTTTAGCTATATTTTTTCGCTTTCATACATAGTTGTTTTATGCCAGAAGCTTATAATGTCAAATAAACTCTTCACCGCCAAAATAGACAACTCTGTCAACATAAAAGTACCCCTACACCTCTCTTGATCATACACGAGTGTGACTGGCGTCGAAAGGGTTGACGATATTTTTGCATCCAACTAAAATTACAGGCGCAGGAGGATGTATCGCATACCAAAATGTCAACCGCACCAGACCGTACGCGCATGAAGACCAAGTCATTAATGAAGCCATTCTGCTTGGACACAATATCCACACATAACGTTCAAGCTAACGAAACGTTTAGGTCTTGCCACGCTTGGAATCGACTTACAGACAAGGCAGTTTGCAGACGCGTCAGTTCTCCTCGACTGTAATCCTTCTTAGAACAGATTCCCAGCTGCTTTCAATGTACTTCTCAATGCTGCACTGCTAACTCACGATGGAACTTCCCAACTGGGCCTTTCTTTAGGTTCCCTAGGTTCTCTATGCACTCGAAGGTATTGTTACCTCAGCAATTTGCAAAGGGAAGTGTCAAAATAGATTCAACGCGATCTTTGGTATAGCTTATGTCGTATTTGATACGAAAAGTAAGCTTCCCTGTGTGCATTACAGTTTGTACTTGATATTTTTATGCAAAGCTAGAGGCAATAAATAGTTTGAAGTTAACCGATTACCGACAGACCGACAGTTAGACACACACAGATGTTGTAGTTTGTAATAGTACTTATACGCTCATTTGTCATCGGCATAGTGAACAATTTTCATTTGTTTATTTATATTTTTTTGTCTTATTATGTTTTTATTTATTGTTATTTTTTCATAATGAACCGGCATGGCTCGGACAAAAAAAAATGGGTGTCTGTGCCCAGAGGTTCAACGAAGGAATATCAAAACAACTTTGTAATAACTTACTATTTACGCTTATTACTTATTTTAGTGCTTAAGTTTTTAGGCGCGGTCCTTCCACCGAGTCATGCAGCAGGTGGATCTTCGTGCCTTACTTACTTGCTGCTTGATAGTTATCTTGTCCTCATACATTGCTAAACGTGGTGGTCGGTGTTGTGCTGTAATTTACATTGAGTACTTGTACAACATCTACTACTCTGCTGTATGTATGTGTGTATACTTACGTTTTACTTTTTAGGCTTTTTATGTTTCTCCCGAGATCTACATCGAGTCGAGCTTAAACTGACCTTGATTTTTTTCCAGTCATGTCTTCTTTATTACGAACAGATTCGGAGAATGTAAGAGGGGAAGTTTTTTTTTTCTATAAAAATAGCTTTTCAATTCGGACCCTCCAATTTTCATAGCGCTGAAGCCTGAAGGCTCAATGGATTCGCCCCGCCCATTCTCGGACTCCTTTTGTGCGCCACTCATGTTTACATTTTCCCTTACAAAAAAAAACTGGTCAAGCATAACCGTACTCGTCCGATGGAGGGTTCCGGTTTTGAACAGATTCGGAAAAAAATAATGTAATTTGAACTTCGCTATTCCCTATAGTTGCCCTGAAATATTTTCCGCTTAACTCTCGCTTAGTTGGAAGGCAAGTTTCAATTATCAAAATATTTGCAAAACTACGAGTACTCTCTACACATAATATTTATCAAAAACCTTTTTTAATTTTCTCAAAGTGAACTTTCAATTATATGTCATAATAATATGATAGGATGATGATGATGATGAATTCATATTTATTGGTCGATTTCATCAACTTTTTTTATGTAAACCAACATGGGTGACCGTGCCGAGAGACCAATGGTACAGTCGACAAAGACACCCTTGGAGGAAATAGAACCCTCGCGAAACCACGCTCAGTTAGGCGCCATCCGAGCCAGATTTGCGGACTGTTGCTAGCCTCTGTCTAGCCTGTTAATAAGACGTTTGAAGACACCCAGGTTAAAGGATTCGAAAAACACACAACTTGGGTTAATTATCGGCTAACAGTTATCTCTCAGTTAAATTTACATTTCTCATACAGTTGAGAAGAGTTCAAATCAAATCAAATCAAAATATACTTTATTGTGCACCAGTTTAACTAAGGCCACTAGAGGCGAGTTTAATGACTTTACGGCATTATTTACAAACTAGTTTTTGGGATGAGGGAGAGGTGCATGGGGTTGGAGCTATTTTATGGATAGCGCCACATGTGGCATCGTTTCACCTACAAATACCTTAAAATAATTAAACTTTGATTATATTGAAATATTTCGTCCAACTCAACCGACTCCGCCACAGTGCCCAATACGCTGGCAGCGTTGCTCCATTGAATGGCTAGCATTATTCGCTGAAACATACACCTATACATAGATAAAGTTGCACTTTATATATATGTACCTAAGGGTGTATCAATAGCATAAATTGGTAAAAATCGGCCCTAAATTCGTTGTTAAAGAATTAATCTTCGTACTATTAATTACATATGAAAAATATTTTTCATTAGTGAAAATAATAATTAATATTGTGTCGAAGATTTCACGGAACCCTCGCTGAGAGTGAAATTTTTTTCTCTTTTTCTCCTAAATTAAATTACTGGAATAATAACGCCCTCTTTTTAAATGGTTAAGAAGACGTCCGTTTCCAAATAAAAACCCGTAGTGGCATTCTTTTTCCGAAATCCTAAACCCAAAAAAATCAGTGTTATTCTATATTCATTTTTTACTGACTGACTATTACTACTGTTAGTATAGATGGATAATTTACCCTTCGCCTTTTCACTTCCTTTGAATGCTATTTTAATATTAAAATTGGCGATTTCCCCGAGTTCAAACCCACCTGGTGTAGGCGAGCGGGAAGCCGTCAGTGGGGCGTCGCTATTGGCGGAGTATATCCCTCTGATTGAACCGTACTCACGTTTGACAGTATTCGAAACATAAATCACAGTTTTTGTTAGTGATGTTTAATATACCTCATTAACTCCATCACCAGGGAGTATAAACTATGTGTCTGTGGTTCCGCTTGCTTAACTTTAAAATAAAATAAAATTACATTTTATCGTCCTATCGCAAATTTTCGGAAAAACTAACCTTGTGGGATCACTAAGGTGGGTTTGACACCTGTAAGCCTTTGCGGCTCCTGCGGCTCCTGCGACTCCTTTCGGAAACACGGCTCGGGTTGACTCGGCTCGAAACGAAACACTCGGCTCGAAACGAAACGTAACAAAAACGACATGCACCGCGTCAACATTAGGTCAGGGTTAATATAGAGAAGATGCGTCGCGTTATTTTTTTTAAACCACCAAAACATCACTCATACCACGCTTTCCTTCGAGCCGAAGTCTGGCCGAAAGGAGCTAAAGGAGCCGTAGGAGCCAGGAAGTATTTCAGGTGGCGGACCGTCACTAAGGTGCCTCTCTGTCTATCTGTTTGTCTGTCTGTCCGTCCGTCACTTTCCGTCCGTACGTTCGTATATTTAAGTATGTATGTGACAGTGTTCCACTTTACAGCCTCTAAAGTACTGGATCGGTATCATCAGTTGGACAACATTTTTAGAAAACTCAAGATGGCGGGCGCGGGGCACCATAATATTATTGTCGAACTTTGAAAACCCTTTCTTTCTGCAAACCCCATCGAGTGGGGTATCGTTGTTAAGAGCTTAAGATGATTTAAAAAATATACCAAACTCGAAAATTTCGAACTAAAAAGTCTCTTTTCATAAAGTAACTAGCTGTGCCCGCGGCTCCGCCCGCTCTCATATTTGACTTCTCTGCTAACCTCATAAGCCATTTAGCGTGATAGTAAGTAGCCAAGAATCAAGGTATCCGTAGAATTTTTTTTATTAAAATCGGTTCAGTGGTTCTCGAGTTATAAGCGGACAGACAGACAGACAGACAGAAAGCAGACGTTGGATTTTATTAAATAAAAAGTAATATTAATAACAAGGGGCGTTTTCAAATGTTCCTAGAATACTTGCGGCATTAACCCGCTGGATGGCAAGGTTTACCCTTTGAATGAAATAAAATATATATTTTTTTATAACCCGTCTACGAAAAACGAAGGAAACAAGGAAAGTAAAAGTAGAAGGATTCAAATAGACTACGTTATTTTCTCCTGCTCTCTAAGATCTGTTTAATTGTTTCCTTCTAAAATATTAATGGAAATATTCTCCTTGTTTCATTCCTCGTTCAATCTCTAATATAATATATTTTTCTCGTTCTTCCTGATAGGTTCTATAGAAATTAAATTACAATGTTCAAATGTAGGCTCAGTGGGCGACAGGGGATGGGATCGATCGGGGAAGGTTGCTGCTACGAGATCCTATTACGCGAGGACGGTGTATCAATGGAGCATAAATTTCTGAGTTGGGTGAAACACGCTCGATCGACGAGCTCGGTCGACTGGTAAAATCACAAATAGCGATCGCCTACAAGGACTTTTGGAAAAGTACTTAGACATATTTAAAATTTCTCTCTATTTTGATAATAATGCGATAAACTAACACGATAGGTCCCTTCTTTTACCATACTAGGTGGTAGGGTTTAACCCACCCGGGTTGATACAGTCGCACTGAAGGACAGTCGGTCGAAACGGAAATTTGTTCGTGCTTTCCGTACAGTTTAGGGTAGGCGGCACGACCCAAGGGAAATAATAACATGGAGATAGTTTAGCAAGATGTGATGCGCTAACATCACGGGTGTAATCATTGTAGCCAACCATATTAGGTAGTTTCCATAAAAAAAAGGAAAACAGCAATTCTTAGGCATAACACACTTTTTTCTTTGTAATTTTCGTCCAGTTCAGTGTAACCGCCACGACCGAAGAGAAGCACTGACACGACACCTAGTTCACCAAGGTGTTATGGGCTGACATCGCGGACTGGTACCACCGCACTGAATGAAACGTCGTCGGTCGAAACGGCTATGTAAATAGTTTGTGTTTTCCGACCAGTTCGGTGTACCCGGTACGATCAAAGAGGGAAGCATTGACATGGCACCTAGTTCACCCGGTGTTAGGGGCTGACATCACGGACGTTGTAGGTGATGTAGCCAACCGTGTCAGTTTCAATAAAAAAAAAAATTAGCCAACAACGGTGTCAGTTTCCATAAATAAAAAAAAATCGGGTTTAATATTTTTTATGATAACCAGTGTGGGTGACGAAGGACCAGACAGTGCAGGCGACATACCAAATTCACATCTCCTCGTGAAACCACGCTCAGTAGATAAGATGCCATGTCAGCAGATTTGCGGATTGTCGCTAGGTTGCCTATTGATACGACGTTTGAAGATACCCAAGTTCAAAGATTCGGGAAACACACTCGCCGAAAGACAGCTCCACACCCTGGCGGTGCGACAAAGTAACTAGGGAGGGATTAGTGGAGTTACTTCATAGTTCATTCAGATGCCATGTAAGACTGAAGGTACCCATCCTTGATATATTGGGTAAAACGCCTGCGTGCATAGATATCGGTCGAAACCCGTTTGTAGAATTTGTAATACGACCTGAAAACTGTTTGATAGATAGCTTTCAATGATGGTGCCCAATGGTTTTGCCAACTTCACAGAACAGCGATCGGCGTGGCCGTCTTCTACCTGTTGGCCGCTAGCGCGTTTTCCTCTGCGGCCTTGATTCAAATTCACGCTAACCCAAGAGCTAGAGTATCGGGCACGTCGTCGTCTAGACTAGAGATCACGGATTCAAACACAGCGTGTGATTTTCTAGAGCAAATATTGGTATCTTTTTCATATTCTGAAGTTAGAGAAATGTGTGCATGTATGTATGTATATATTCTTTATTAAAAACCAATTTATAGAAATAAGACACAATAGGAGAGCTTAATGCCGCGAATCATTATATTCTAACTAACTTTTGGGATGTGGGAGAAGTACATGGAGGCGAACAAGAATCGTTTGTGGCAATGTATTAAGACTGTAAAGAAATATTTATGATAAACTACATGCGAATACTACATCAATACTTTAATAATATATATGTATATGTATATAATAGACTTACATATTATGTTCATTAAACAGTGGTACCGTTGTGCAACACAATCAACTGAATAACAAGAGAGAGAGAAGAAGGGAGTTAAGATATGTATGTAATTTAAATGTATGTACCGCGGCTTCGCTCGCGGTAGACTCGGTTTAATAGCAAATCTGATTTAAATGCAAATATTATATATAATAAACGATCGCATATCTTATCTCTCTCTCTCTCCCGCCCATACTATACTTTCTTTGATACTGCTCAGCCCTAAGGATATTTAGCGTGATTGTATATAGCCTATAGTGAGCTTCAAGAACTACTCTTTCCATTTGTGCAAACCGCATTCAAATATGTTCAGTAGTTCCGGAGTTTACTTCATACATACATACCCTTTTATAAGAAGTAGAGATAAAAAATAGATAGAAATAGAGACAAATATAAAGACAGAGACAGAGACAGAGACAGAGGAAGAGGCAGAGGCAGAGGCAGAGGCAGAGGCAGAGGCAGAGGCAGAGGCAGAGGCAGAGGCAGAGGCAGAGGCAGAGGCAGAGGCAGCGGCAGAGGCAGAGGCAGAGGCAGAGGCAGAGGAAGAGGAATAGTCAGAGGCAGAGACAGCGACAGAGACAGAGACAGAGACAGAGACAGAGACAGAGACAGAGACAGAGACAGAGACAGAGACAGAGACAGAGACAGAGACAGAGACAGAGACAGAGACAGAGATATATTCATATACTCATAGGAGCGTAAATGCACGGGCAGATTATTTCAGAGGCGAGCTGTTTGTATTTTGTAATGTGACATTCAAAATATATTATTTTCTTGTTAACATTTTCTTTTGTCCACATAAAGCATGTAAACCTTGGGAGGAGATCTGTACAAGGCGCACTTATCTATTGAACATTCGCGGGTAATGCGATCGACTCTTCTAAATTAGAAAATAAATTCATTTTTATTTCACTACCTGCGCCGCAAGCACGAAAATATCCTTATTTGAAGGCAGCGCGGGTCCTGATATAAGGTTAGATTTTTATGTTTTTTGCGTCTTTTATGTAGGATTGTGAATATCATGTTTCAGATATGAATTCAAGTATGATTTGCACTTTGTACGATTAGAGTGGTACAGGATATCAAATTCAAATTCAAATAAAAAAAAACCGACCAAGTGCGAGTCGGACTCGCGCACCGAGATTTTCACCAAAAAAAACTTTGAAAAAACATATTTCTTGTATGGGGACAACCCTTAATTTTTCACTTTTATATTTGTACTGTACCGTGTGGGGTCGGTACTTAAAAAGAATAGCCCCACTGCATCTCTCCCCGTCGCATGTCGTAAAAGTCGACTAAGGGATAAGAAAATTCATCAGCCTCGGTAGCTCAGTGGCGCGGTTGGTTAGTCAACTGTTATTAAGCAACGCTGAGCGCGGTCAGTGTTTGGATGGGTGACCGCTCGACCGTTGGAGGCTGACCGTGGTTCGGATTCCACGTTAAACTGTAGGTCCCTTCCCTTCTTACCTTACTAGGTGGTAGGGTTTATCCCGGCCGGGTTGGTACCACCGCACTGAACGAAACGTCGGTCGAAACGGCTATGTAAATAGTTCGTGTTTTCCGTCCAGTTTAGTGTAGCCGACATGAAATGAAGGGAAGCACTGACATGGCACCTAGTTCACCCTGTGTTATGGGCTGACATCACGGATGTTGTAGGTGATGTAGGCAACCGTGTCAGGTTCCATAAAAAAAAAAAAAAAATTTGTTTATTATTTGTTGTAATATCCGCCAAAATAATACAATATTCTGTGAAATTTTCAACCGGCCAGCTATTATGGTTCCAAAAATACAGCCATCGGACGGATCGCCGGACGGACGGACAGACAGACAGACAGACGTTGTAGGCTTGGTAAAAGGTACGAGGTACGGAAACCTAAAAACGATTATTTGTGTATAAAGGACGTACAGATTAAGTCTCTCTACAATTTGGAATTGAAATCATTCAGAAAGTCAAGAACAGCTACTGATAGAAAAAATATTATTTTTTTCTTTGCTAGAGTAAGAGTTATTTTCTCGACACTAATATAATTTCTTGATTATTGTTCTTAGACGCGAAGTAATAAAACGTTAGAGTGAAATGTAAATATAATTTTTTAGAACTTTCTTGAAATGTTCCTATTTATTTCTTATAGCTTTTGCCCGCGGCTTCGCTCGCATGAAATTCGTATTTAAAAAGAAGAAAGTAATTAAGCCCGCTACGTACCTTTATTTCGGCGCGCGGAACAATTCGGTTTGTATGAGAGCAACATCTCAGCATAACCGGAACTAAATTTTATTTAGCCTATCCTGTGTGACGTATAGTTAAATGAGCTCGTTTTTTTTTTTTTTTTTTTTATGGAACCTGACACGGTTCGCTACATCACCTACAACCCATAACACAGGGTGAACTAGGTGCCATGTCAGTGCTTCCCTTCATTTCATGTCGGCTACACTAAACTGGACGGAAAACACGAACTATTTACATAGCCGTTTCGACCGACGTTTCGTTCAGTGCGGTGGTACCAACCCGGCCGGGATAAACCCTACCACCTAGTAAGGTAAGAAGGGAAGGGACCTACAGTTTAACGTGGAATCCGAACCACGGTCAGCCTCCAACGGTCGAGCGGTCACCCATCCAATCACTGACCGCGCTCAGCGTTGCTTAATAACAGTTGACTAACCAACCGCGCCACTGAGCTACCGAGGCTGACGAATTTTCTTATCCCTTAGTCGACTTTTACGACATGCGACGGGGAGAGATGCAGTGGGGCTATTCTTTTTAAGTACCGACCCCACACGGTACTAAACTCCTCGTACTAAGTTTCATCGAATTCGGATGATCGCTTTAAGAGTTATGGAGGAACATACATGCATACATACAGAAACGATTTCTAAAAATCGTCAATTTAGTTTTAGTATCATACATAGAGTCTGCAAACGCAGTATCTCATAAAACAAAGTAACTTACTCCATGACAATCCCTTACAGATTTATTATTAGTAGTTATTGATCATGTAAGTACTTGCTGTAGGAATTCGTTTGGGCGTAGAAACCATTTCGAACACAAAAGATGGGATTAAAGGAAACTGTAGGCAGGGATGTTTTGTAGATGGCGTGGCAGTTACCTACCGATAGGAAATTAAATAAAAAAAGGGTTTAGTTGCGCCAGTTGTTCCCGAATTGAAAACGCCCACGGGACGGATTGGGCCGATGCCAAAACAAAACAGGCCTGTAATTATTTCTATCTAATACGGCCTTCAAACAAAATTCTCTTCTTTATGGCGAAATAAATAATATCTTAATCTGAATCAAAATGAATTCGTCGGCTTCGGTAGCTCAGCACACCTGGGCGCGGTCAGTGGATCAATGGGTAACCGCTCCACCGGTGCTTGGAGACTGACCGTGGTTCGGATTCCACGTAAAACTGTAGGTCCATTCCCTTCTTACCTTACTAGGTAGGTGGTAGGGTTTATCCCGCCCGGGTTAATACCACCGCACTTAATGAAAGTTCGGTTAAAACGGCTGTGTAAATAGTTCATGTTTTCCGTCCAGTTCATTGTAGCCGGCACGACCGAAGGGAAGCACTGACATGTCACCTAGTTCACCAAGGTGTTATGAGCTGACATCACAGATGATGTAGCTAATCGTTTCTGTCCAAAAAAAAATCTAACGCTCAATAGTTTTATTGACGACCGGCCGATTCCACCACCTACCGCTGCAATGTAGACTGCCAGTTACTTTCTGTCATATGTATGAATAATGTCACATTTACCGACAGTAAATGAAATACCGATTTACCGACTGATGAAAAGGGAAATTACTGAATTTTTGAATTTACGCAAACGAATTTCGAATAATATTGAAAAATGGATAAGAGTCACGGCAAGATACAAATGAAATATTTCAAAAAATATATATTATAAATCGATTATCCTCAGTCAACATGTAGATATTACATCAACTGAAACTGAAAATTAAATGTATTTATTGCACACAGAATGAATAGTTACATGCTAATACAGTAGGTACAGTATACAAATTATGTTATCTAAATAATATGTGGAACAGTAATTTGTTTTATTTTCAACCCCCGACGCAAAAATAGGGGTGTTATAAGTTTAACGCGTGTGTGTATGTGTGTATGGATGTGTCTGTCTGTGGCATCGTAGCTCCCAAACGGATGGATCGATTTGGATGCGGTTTTTATTAGAAAGCTGGTTTAATGGGAATGGTTATTAACTATGTAATAAAGTAGAAAGTAATTAAGTAATCAAAAAAATTATTTTCTTAAAAAGTGGACCGATTTTCATGCGGTTTTATTTAAAAGCTTAAAATAAACGTTAAATTACAAATTTAAAAGGCCCCGACCCTTAAAAAGTCTATAATAGTTTCCGTTTACTTACTTAAAGGAGTCGGGGGACCGCTAAGTAAATAAAATATAAAACTCAGTGCTGCGCGGGTATTTACTTAGCGGTCACCCGACTCCTTTAAGTAAGTAAAGGGTTTTTTTTTTACTTTTTAAGGGTCGGGGTTTTTTAAATTTAAAATTTTACTTTTTAACTGAACTAGCGCGACTTTGCCACCCAAATAAGGTAAGCCTGTGATTGGGTTGGCAATTTTAAATTCACAGATCTAGACTGTGCGAATGAATATACATTCATGTAGAAAAAATCAATGGGTACAACATACATTTTAATAAATACCATTTAAGGCCATCATTGGACATCAAGGACTGTCAGAGATTGCCTAAGGTAACACGTCCGCCTTTTGTACAATTTTGTAGTGGATAGCAACAAAGTATATTCTATTCCATTCTATTATATCATTACAAACCACTCCTCGAGCGAACGAACACACGAACACGTCCCTCAGTTTACAGAAGCCATAATCTGAAGGGAAGTTACGAGCTGCACGCCAATTCACTAGGAGGCAAATCGAAAACGTGTACGATATTTCGAGTAAAATTAATACGAGTATATTGCGATTACATAGCAAGGACTACTTACATCGAAAGTTCGTGATCGAAAAGTAGAGAAATAGCGTGCTTTATATTATGCGTACATATGTACACTTATGTACTTACAGTACATGAGCAATCTGGCGTCTTTTAAAATGGGTTGGGAAAAGGTTTCTATCATGCTGGGATCACCGAATGCCGTGGGCTTTTGTGTGTACATAATATATTATAATATATTATATATTATGTATGATATACGTATGTTATTATTTAGGTACATGCGCTTGTATGCATTTTGTTCCTCCTTTTTAATTAATGCATATTATTTATGTTACCTAGTTAAATTAATAAGACGTCTGTATTGACATTTTTTAAGATCTGTCTGAAGAAGATATCGCTGTAAGGGATTAGTCCACCTTTGCACCGGATATTATAGTTCTTTACACTACCTATATAAAATTAATATTTCGAGTGAGCAAAGGTGCTTGACATGACCAAGTCTTTCTCACCTCGTAAAACAACGTTCAGGAAGGCACCATATCGGCAGATTTGCGAACTGTTGAACGTTTGGGAAAAATTAGATAATTTATATCTATCTTTCTATCACTTCGAATGAATATTTAATAAATGCGAAGCGCGAACTCTTCGTGCTTGATTTTCGTATTTCCCGCTAGTGAATTGGTGACTTGAAGTGAAGTTCCAAACATATATTGTGTCCGCAGCAGATCCGCCGAGGCGACGACAGCTTGAGGGAGAACTTTGCTGCTACATTGACTCCGTGCAACTTTGTTAGTGCACCTTGTGTGTTAATTTTCGAATGATATAACACATTACAATTATGTAACGACATTTAAATCGAGAACAAGCGCTACTGAGTCTGCCCTGCCTTGTCCTGAGTCTAATCGCTAGCCCGATTGAGAAATAGCATTTTTTTTTCAAATGTAAATGTCGCTATGGAACCGTAATGTATTATCTCATGTGTATTTTGTGTAATATTTTCGCTAATTGTTGATCGAATTTTAATCAAAATGCGCTCGACTATCGATTTCTCGGCTAGTGAATTGGCGGCCTGAAGTGAAGTTACGAGCTGCACTGTATGTGTTCGCAGCTGATCCGCCGAGGCGACAGCTTGGGGGAAACTTCGCTGCTACATTGACTTCGCGCAAGTTTGTCAGTGCAACTTGCGTGCTAATTTGGCGAGTTTGAGATGCGAAGCTGGGGAAGATCGACGGCCGACAGCTAGTGGGTGGACTTATTGCCCATAGTTTCCACCTGCTGGATGATTCCTTCCTTAGATATTATTAAATGCAGCATCTTATGTATGTATTATGTTCTCTCATAACTCGAGAACGGCTTAACCGATTTAGATTTGACTGCTTCGGTAGTTCAGTGGTGCGGTCGGTCGACTGTTTGGTCGTGATCGTAAGCACACCTGGGCGCGGTCAGTACTTGATTTTGTTGTAAACTGATCTTTCGGATCTGGCGAGTCTGTGTTCAACAGGAAGGAGATTATCACAGTTTCTGGTGGAGAAGACGTGACTAGCTCCACTGGTTTCGAACAGCTGAGATTCTCTTCTGACAAACTATTACTAAGCCTACGCCGACTGTCTGTCTGTCTGTCCGTCCGTCTGTCCGTCCGTCTGTCCGTCCGTCTGTCCGTTCGTCTGTCTGTCCGTTCGTCTGTCTGTCCGAGGGATGTATCTCTTGAACCGTAATAGGTAGCCCGTTGAAATTTTTCCAGAATATGTGTTATTATAGCCGATATAGCAACAAATAACAAAAATAAGAAAAAGTAAAAATTCACGGGGTTCCCATAGAAGAAACCAAAAAGTGTATGCGTGCGCGCCATCTACCGAATAGATTATGAAGCATTTTAACTAATCATGAAATCATGACATTTAACTAATATGAAGCATTTCATAACACGCCATCTAGTTGGCGTGAGTGGCGCTAGCCATGACATGGCGATACGAACACCTCGGTGCGCGAGTTCGTCTCGCACTGGGCCGGTTTTTATAAATAGTTCACGAGCCGGAGTGTCCCAGGGGATGCTGGCAAGAAATCTCACCGCCACGTTTCTGCATCCTGAAAGCCCTGTCTAGGCTGAGCTGGTTGCGAAACTCCGGAATTAGTCGTATGTGAAATCGTATCACGGAACACTTAGCGACGCCAGCGCCTCCGTTGACGGATACGCTAACTAATTGCTACTCCGCCGCTATTTGATTGGACGTGCTGGGGGCGGGTGAACAACCAACGATTCCACCCGCAGAACACCTCCGAGACAACTATGGTGAAAACTAATTTGCATTAGAACAATCACGCGAAAGGAAATCACCTTGAGGGAGCATGTGTGCGTTTTGTAATAGTGGTAAAGTTCTGTTGTTGAGAAGATTTATCGAAATAAATAGATTTAATAAGAAATTCTCATTTTAACTGTACAAAAACAAAGAAACAACAATAAACACAACTTATAAATAAAAGATGTCCTCTATAGCGGCCAAACACATTGTCCATAAGACGAGCGCAGCATTCCCCCGTCTGAAATAAATTACTTTTGCAACAAAGACATTAAACCCACCCTCTTAATTTCTTTGTTTTGCAATAATGTCACCAATTTGAATGGAACAGATATATTTAATGGAGCATAATGTATGTACCGTGTAGGGCCGGTAGTTTAAAAGAATAGCCCCACTGCATCTTTTTCCGTGCAGGTCGTAAAAGGCGACTAAGGTATAAGGACAAGATGCCGTACTAAAGGGCGACAGGATAGCCACCTCTCACCTTGGCATGATCCTTCCACCGAGTCGCGCAGCAGGTGAGTCTTACTTGGCAGCTTGATAGTTATCTTGTCCGAATACTTTGCTAAACCTGGTGGTCGGTGTTGTGCTGCAATTTACAAGAATAGTAGCAGGACAACACCGATTACTCTGCTTACCCCGATTGTCGGGATACAGCGTGTGGTATGTAAGTATGTATGTAAGTATGTTCATGTTGGTTTTAGAAGAATACTTAAATTATAGTCAATGTATTAAAATATAGTGTGTCGTATGTTAATTCATACTCAGTTTATTTCAACTTCGGAATTAAATATATGTTTTTACGTGTATACTTTAAGCCGCGTCTCCTGCGCATGTTTTTTCGAAACAATACACAAAAAACATGAACCAAAAACATTATTTCTCTGTGGTTTTCACACAAATGTGGATGGCCACGCCCCAATGTTTCGATGTTTCTGTGTAATGTTTCGAAAAAAAATTATTAGCAGGAGACCCGGCTTTACTGTTATTTATGATCTAACCGAGCCCAACATATAAAAGACTCATGAACATTGGGAAGAAGTTTGCCGCATTATTCATAAATAAAATTGCTGATTGAATTATATTTCGTCAAACATTTGGAGTTTATTTTTATATTACAAAATCGTAGCACTTGTAAGCTTCTAAGATTTTTGAATGATTAACTATCCACCAAAGTATTTTCTTTTATCCAAAATGATCTGTCTTCATTATTAAATTACCAATTTTAATAATGATAAGCAATATTATCCGCGGTTCTAGAAATGCTGGTACAATTTGTGACTAAAGCACAATGCCATAAGATTCAATATCGCATGAGGGGAATATACTGCCAAAATAGAGCCCTATATGGAGGCATGCCAGCAACTTTTCGCTTCAGTGACGTTTTCTCGCAATTTTAATGAGAGTTCGGCGCAAGCATCGAACTACGCTCCGGGGCCTTTGCATTATAAATGGCACCTCTATAGCGTCGCTCGCTATGTGCGAGTACATACGTGCGTGCTCGCCCGCTGTCGGCGGTGGAATGAGATTTTTTTCGGAAGGGGGAATGTTTGAGCTAGAAATTTCGAGTGCCTTTGACATTGTGATTTTTCGTCGCCATTTATCCGAGACGAAAGCGTTGCTGGGTCGTTTTAGGCTTGGTCCATTCTAGAGTATTCATTTAAAAATATTTACATTGTTAATTTAATAAGATTCTATGTTGGCTGCTTCTCACGATAGCGTTGTTAGTTACATGCGCTTCTTCTTTTAGTGGAAAAAATCAGTCTTTTCAGAGTTTTAATTGAACGAATTATCAGAAATATATTATATTGTCTTTCTTCTTTCAGAAAATAGGGCTAGCCAGTCAAAGGGGCCACGCTGCCAGCGTATTAGGCACTGTGGCCGAGTCAGCTGAGTTGGACGAAATAATTTACTTGCAATAGATAGGCTACTGTAAGTAAAATATTTACCATACCATGCTTCTCTCTCAGCCAACGGTACAGTCTAGTATTAATAGTAATTTATTACCTTAATTTTATTTAATAAGTTTGGTTAAAATTGTTTTGTACAGTTGGTGCAATTAATTTAATTATATTTCCCAAATATAGATTGAATTGCATACATAGGTACCACTTGAACATTGGTTTTACAGATGAGAGAAACTTGTACCTATCAAATTGTTTTTTTATTATTATTTTTTTTTTTATGGAAACTGTCACGGTTGGCTACATCACCTACAACGTCCGTGATGTCAGCCCATAACACCGGGTGAACTAGGTGCCATGTCAGTGCTTCCACCTCTGATCGTGCCGGCTACACTGAACTGGTCGGAAAGCACAAACTATTTACATAGCCGTTTCGACCGACGTTTCATTCAGTGCGGTGGTACCAACCCGGGCCGGTTAAACCCTACCACCAAGTAAGATTAGGAGGAAAGGGACCTACAGTTTCACGAGGAATCCGAACCTCGGTCAGCCTCCAACGGTCAGCGGTCACCCATCCAAGTACTGACCGCATCCAGCGTTGCTTAACATTCAATAGCGACAGTTGACTGTCTGCACCACTCAGCTATCGAGGCTGACAGAATTTGAAGTAGACTAACAGTTATGCAAAAAAAAAAACAACCGTCGTCTATAAATATGATAAACGCGCAGGTATGTTAGTTTAGACGGAAGTGACTATTGTAACACTATTTTATGAAGTTTCATTTAAATTTGTTTGTGTGTTATTTACTGGAGGAAAATTGGAGAGGCTATGTCCAGCTGTGGATGCTTACACACTAACTGACTGACTGTTATGTATTTTGTGAATTTTTGGTGTACAACAAAAAGAATGAATTGTTTGTTTATTTATAGCTACCTACATATACAACGGTTTCCACTATGATTATAGGATAACACTTATTAAAGTAATATTTATTAAAAAAATTGTCTTCTTTGTTGCAGTTGGTGTCATCAACTTTGTAGACGCAAGGAGCCGAGCATCGAGGTAAGGAAGATAATATATTTATTAGTACCGTGTGGGGTCGGTACTTAAAAAGAATAGCCCCACTGCATCTCTCCCCGTCGCATGTCGTAAAAGTCGACTAAGGGATAAGAAAATTCGTCAGCCTCGGTAGCTCAGTGGCGCGGTTGGTTAGTCAACTGAAGGTGATTTCAATGCAAGAAGCTCCGCCTGCTTTACCTCCCTTCTTCTCCACTACCCTTCTCGAACCGCGCGGCTCCCCGCGCCTCCCCCGGCGCGCGGCGCGACGCTGACCCGCGCCGCGCCGCGCGCCCGACACACACGGGCGGCGCGGCGGCGCGGCACCGGCATCGCGCCGTCGAGTTGAGCACAGCACAGAGCAGTCAATAAAAGTAGAGAACGTAATGCGTAAGTCTGTAGGTACCACCAGTTATTTTTTAACAACCCAAAGAGGATGACTGTCTACGTAATATAGCCATGGATATATGTTCTTCTCTTTTACTCTAGTACTTTTGGTTTACCTTGTATCCATTTCTCGGCTACGAAATTATCCTTGCACAGCGTTTTGGTATTTTCGGCCAAGACCGTAGTAGGTACATAGGCCGACACCAAGCCATTATTGACCCATCCTTCGACCACGTGGTCAACCAACGGCAATGAAGTTTCTAGTTTTCAACCACATCTTAATAATGTTGAATTGTTTGTCTGATAGAAAAAAAGATGGTGTTTATATGTAGAAAGGTACATATATGTATTTTTAGGATTCCGTCGCAAAAATTACAAAAAGGGACCCTAATGGAATCGCTCGGTGTCTCTATGTCTGTCCGTCTGCATGTCACATACACGTATTTTTCTATCAAAAACTTATTCAAAAATTCTGAAAAAAAAAATGCTGAAGAATCCTTCTATGACTTTTTTTTTCTGAAATATTTTTTTGCTTGCTCTTTTGCTTTAACTCTTTTTAATTCCATTGTATGCATACGGCCTTTGGGATTACTACCAGAAATTTTCTTGAATAATGTGCAAATAGGTTTTTTGGTGTTGAATGAAACTACAGCTGCAGCACAACGTCCTTGATATGATTGTTTGAAAGAATAGTTGACCCATTTGCGCATGACGAATTTTGCAACAACACTATTGAAGCATTCGACCATATTACTGTCCACATCATATAATAAACTTCTGGCGTTATTGGCGACTGCTCTGAAAATTACTTTGATTCTTAGCCAAAAAGAGCTGTTGTTTACTAAGCCATAAAAATCAAGAACAGGTTCTGAATTACAGTAATATGGAGAGCAACTGCTATGTCGTCCGAAAGCATGCATAGGAACGTTCATTATATCTCGATTAAGGTTCCTTATTCGGCTGCTGATATCAAAATCTCCTGACTCTTTATTATGTTTAATGGATTTACATATTGATTTGCGCACGATTTTAATTAACTTGTCAGTCAGTAATTTTCTCAATTTTATCGGATATTTTGTATCTTTAGACATAGCTCTTAGTTTATTACAAAAAGGAGACGGGGATGTTTGGGCCCGATGGTAATAAAATGAGGTATGGTTAAAAATAATGGTTATATTTTTCTTTATTAAACTGTAAAATATCAACCCAATTCTTTATCTAGAAAAAGAGAAATCTTAAAAAAAGTGTTAAGAAAAACGATTACGATTAAACTAAATATATATTAATGTACATAGATACATGATTTTAAACATTTAAAAATAAAAACGCTAGCACCAAATGAATAACTCAATTAAAGTAATTAAATCCATTACAAATGGATTTGCGGTGGAAAGCCTTGGTGTGTGGTCACCGGACGCACTGGCTTTTGCCGAAACCATCGGGAAATTGCTAGTGGATAAGTCCGGTGACGTGCGTGCCAAGGCTTACTTCATACGCCGCATAAGCCTAGAAATTCAAAGAGGGAACGCTATTAGCGTTCTAGCGACTATGGCCAGGCCTCACGCACTCTATGTACTTGCGCGCGCTAACTACCTATCGCCCGACGGGCCGCCGGCGGTCTTTTTCAGTACAAATTCGTCAGCCGCGCGAAGTATACATAGACGCTCGCCCACGCAACTGCGCGCAGCTGCAAAGCAATAAACACTTTACACTCGATCGTTAAGGTACATTTTCGCACGCAGCGATTGGCGATGTGAAACAGTAGGCTATTAAAGCCCGAAGGTAGGAACATTTTCTATGGAGTGATTTATCTGTTACGAAGTAACTATTAAGTAATCTGTGCTATGGCTGCCTCGGCTGAACTAGAAGACATTTTTTTATTTATAGGTTCTCCTTAATTTTTTTTTTTGTTAGATAGGTAAGTTATGTTTTAGGTTAGTTTTAGTTATTTGTTTTAGATCTTTATTAATTGTTTTGATTACTTAATTACTAGATTAAATAAAGTCATTACAAATTAACATTTTACTATTTAAAAAAATGAAACATTCACAATAATAAAAGGACTATATATAGTCTGTGATAAAAGGAAACAATTTATAAAGAAGAAGAGCTGTCATAGCTGTCAGTTGTATTTTCATTTCATAACATTTACAAAACATAAATAACTAGAATTCTGAAAAAGTTTCGATATTATATTGCATTATTTTATTATTTTGAAGCAAACATACACAGAAGATCTATAGAAGTGAATTTTGAGTGGGTAGTAAACGGTGGGTCTGGTTGCTGCGCCTATGTTATGTCTATAATAGTTAAACTAAATCAATAAAAACTCAGATTGGCAAAATCTGTTGAATTTTCAGTGAAGATTTAATAATATTTAGGCTATTAATTGACACCATTTTCATCTTTTTACAATCGGGCGCAAGATTGTATGAAAGCGTATCCGTCTCCTTTCTGAGCACGTGATTACGGCATTCAATCTTTTCGACCGTGCACCCATGGTAAGGTTTTGCTTGTAAAATTTTAGAATATGTGCTGGAGTCACCATCGGAAATTAATTTAGCATAAACAAGGCCGTATCTTCCGACGATTTAAATTCTTCCAAAATAATTTCACACTCCATGCCTGTAGAAGGCCCATTATAATTTTTGAAACATTTGTGGTTATTTGGTTCGACTTTATTTTTTTCTGCCCGGCTACAAACGATACAAAACTTACTTTTCACGCCCATAACACCACCTCTCTAAATCTTTTGCCAGCTATAGCCGCAGCTCCCGATAAGGCGGAATAATTTTGTTTGTAAGATCTCTTTGACCAACACCCGTCCGCAATAACTTCAATTATTGCGTTGCCGAATTTATCAACACGAACTTCTTTTAAAGCAGCATCGCGTTCTCTTTTTGCAGCCTTTTCCATTTCTTCGACAGCCGTTTCATGCCATTTTAAACAAATATCATTGTGAATTTTCGAATAAAATGGATTCGTCATGAAGGGGACATTGAGTGCTGCCATAAGTTCTTCTAATTGCGAAAAACCACATCCTATTGCCATTGCACCCGCAACAGCGGACCTGTTTACGTCTACCGGATTTTCTGTATTTTTTATTATTACTAAACGGTTTTATTTAGCTGACTCCGTATATTTGTTTCTATCTTTGTTTCAAATCTAGCGACAACTTTTTCAACTACTTCTACTGAACCGATTTTTATGAAACTTTGCACACGCATTGAGTTCTCGTGACAATACAATATTATGATAATTTCAACTTGGTAACGAGGGTCTGATGATGGAGTCAGGAGGTGGACAGTGCAACTCTTCAACCGTTACTAGTAACCCCCTCGAGTTTGGGCTCATTTGGTTGGTTTGGACGAGTGTCTCATACTTCTACCAATACACTTGGTGACGAGGGTCTGATGATGGAGTCAGGAGGTATACAGTGGAACTCTTCAACCGTTACTAGTAACCCCCTCGAGTTTGGGCTCATTTGGTTTGTTTGGACGAGTGTCCCATACTTCTACCAATATACTTGATAACGAGGGTCTGATGATGGAGTCAGGAGGTGGACAGTGGAACTCTTCAACTGTTACTAGTAACCCCCTCGAGTTTGGGCTCATTTGGTTGGTTTGGACGAGTGTCCCATACTTCTACTAATACACTTGGTGACGAGGGTCTGATGATGGAGTCAGGAGGTGTACAGTGGAACTCTTCAACCGTTACTAGTAACCCCCTCGAGTTTGGGCTCATATGGTTAGTTTGGACGAGTTTCCCATACTTCTACCAATACACTTGGTGACGAAGATCTGATTATAGATGCAGGAGGTGAACTGTTGAACTTAAATAAAACAAAAATAATGATCAGGATATTTCTTTGAATCCACCCAAGTTAAGTTTTCTGTATTGTGCCGAGAACTGTGTGGCGTTAGGGTGGCTAAAAATGATACGTCGTTAGCGATACACCACCCAACTCAACGTTTGAAACGTGCCGAGGAATGTGGCATTAGGGTGGATAAAAATGATATGTCGTTAGCGTTTCAACCTCAAGGCTGGGCACACCTTGTTGTATGAGAGCCTTGCCCCTCTACATGGACCTCTGGGGGGGGTCTACTGTTATTGTTCCATTACTCGTGGGAACAACATGAAAGAAAAAAATTATAAAAAAAATCAAACTAAAAACGAGTAAATAAAAAAATTGGTAAAATAACTTTTAAGTTAAACGGTTTTATTAAAAAACAACAGCTGTACAAAAAACAAGAAAAAAAACATCACCTGTACAAAAAGCTAGAAAATAATAAGGACACAAACCTGGGCCTTCTTAAGATTTTACGTCTGGGTAAGAAATCGTGCAATACTAGCGTGCTGTCTTCTCATGTCAGATGCCAAAGGGCACTTTGTGTCGCTGCGTCAGCGGAATAAGTAATAAATTGAGACTTTTAACAGACTAATATAAAAACGTGGGGCGTATAATATGCGTAATAACATGCGCCCCACGTTTTTATATTAGTCTGTTAAAAGTCTCAATTTATTACTTATTCCGCTGACGCAGCGACACAAAGTGCCCTTTGGCATCTGACATGAGAAGACAGCACGCTAGTATTGCACGATTTCTTACCCAGACGTAAAATCTTAAGAAGGCCCAGGCTTGTGTCCTTATTATTTTCTAGCTTTTTGTACAGGTGATGTTTTGTTTTCTAGTTTTTTGTACAGCTGTTGTTTTTAATAAAACCGTTTAACTTAAAAGTTTTTTTACCTATTTTTTTATGCAAGTATCAACTGTGAATTTTTGATTACACATGTTACAGCCTAATACAATAATTAAATTTAGTCCTATTTTTCTTTCCGATATTACGCTCATGGATTGTAACCTACAGTTAGCAAGTGCTTTGTGTCCAGATATGATTTTTAAACAATCAATTAGATGTTGTAAATCTACCAATCTCCTGCCTTCAGTTATGTAATTTTTTTCCCTGTCACGTCCGGTGATGACCTGTAAAAAACCAAAACATATAATTGTAAATGTTTTAATAATAAATAATATTTATTTCTACTGAATTAGATCATTTAAAACCCTAGGCTAGGACTGACCGCATTTGTTTATATGTTTTTTACATTACTCTATGCAATATTGAATTTTTCATAAAAATCAACCTTCTGTCTTTCGTTGGTAATACGTTTTGTAGTTATTTTGCATTCGAATATTTAGTGGTTATAATCGCTCGTCGCCTAGAGCTTCGATCTAAAGAGGTGCGGGTTCGAGCTTACGTGTGCAGGGGCACCGCACCGCTTTCTTTCTCTGAGTTTGATAAGTAAGGATAGGCTATTGGAAGGAGTTTGATAATTAGTTAAAACTGTAACGAAACTTATGTATGTAAACAAACAATCATGTAGGTAATACCTACTGATTATCAAATAAAGTAGTAAGGTATAAAATTAAATTACATGTACATTTTTGTGGTCGGCGGTGGTGGTGGCGTTGACAGCGATATTGGAGGTGTCATCGAAGGCGGCGGCGGCGGAGGCAGCGGGTTCTGAGGTGGTTCTGACCGTGGCAGCAGCAACGGCAGCGGCTCGGCTAACACCGGCGCCGCCGCCGCCGGCGGCAGAGGCAGCGAGGTATGAGGTGGTTCTGATCTGATCGTGGCAGCAACAGCAGCAGCGGCTCAGCAGATCTCGACACTGGCACCGGCGCGCGGCGTCGCCAACGAAGGTGTTGATTGCAGTAGGGAACGCGCCGGGATCGCCGCCGCCGCCGGTGGCCAACTATTCTATTTTTTTGATTTCATTTAGGCGAATTCCTTTATTCCGTAAATATTTCTTCTTCTCGCGTTTCATCATAATGTTTTTATTTTGTTTCCCCATTTCTAGTTAGCGCAGGCGGGCGTGCGGTGGTCAGGAGCCGTGCTGCGGCGGGCTGCGTGCGCTCCGCCGCAGCTAATCCACACGACTGCCGTCCTCTCCTCCCCAGTCCCAACACGGAAACAGGACGCCAATATAGTCATAGTTAGGAGAGAGCGTGACGACGCCAGGTGTGAGCGCGCAAGCTAATGTTGGGCGTGTCTGATCAAATCTACATGAAAACGTAAATTTTTTTTTTACAAAATCTATTAACTTTACAGAGATATCCATCGACACAAAATTAGATATCGTTCATCCGAACTGGCTAAAAAATTATCATAATGTTTTGGGGTAAGTTTTGTCGGCAATATAAAAAATAAGAAATAATCGAAGGTTTACAAATTATTTTATTGTGTCGTGTTATTTTATTGTTTCACGTTTTCTATCGTCCCATCATTTATTGAAGAGTTGGAGATTATATTGTTGAAGTTCACAAATACCTTACTTTAGCGGTTTCGCCAGTAAATTAGATCAAAAACTAGATGTTTCTACATTAATATCAGCGGTCAGTGATTGGAGGGGTGACCGCTCGACCGTTGGAGGCTGACCGTGGTTCGGATTCCACATTAAACTGTAGGTCCCTTCCCTTCTTACTTTACTAGGTGGTAGGGTTTATCCCGGCCGGGTTGGTACCACCGCACTGAACGAAACGTCGGTCGAAACGGCTATGTAAATAGTTCGTGTTTTCCGTCCAGTTTAGTGTGGCCGAAATGAAATGAAGGGAAGCACTGACATGGCACCTAGTTCACCCTGTGTTATGGGCTGACATCACGGATGATGTAGGTGATGTAGCCAACAGTGTCAGGTTCCATAAAAAAAAAAAAAAAAATATTTATGACTATGAAGAGTTCAAATATGATCACTTATATGAGTAAGTACTTATCCAGTTTTATTGCGATATATTGCATACTGCCATCTTTGACGTATCCACCTTCTATCGGATATCCATAACCACACAGTAAGCACCCTAACCAAATTGATACATTCTACCTTTTCACTTGCATTTTGGCTAGTTCAGTCGATTTTTAACCGACTTCCAAAAAGGAGGAGGTTCTGAATTGGAATGTTTTGTGTGTATGTTACCCGATTTCTCCGCCAATCCTCAACCGAGTTTTAATTTTTTTTTTCATGAGTAAGGTAAACCCCACCTAGTAATATAAGAAGGGAGTCATATCGCTTAGTCGCCTTTTACGACATACACGGGGAGAGAAGCAGTGGGGCTATTATTTTAAAGTACCGGCCCCACACGGTACATTCATAGTCGAAGGTGGTGGTGGCTCTTTAGAAATTCAAAGACCAAAGTGATCAATGTAGAAAAAAAATCAAGAAAGGGAACTGAAATCAATTACTTTTATTCCCTAACGTATAAATTTAATTACACCCAAGTCACGACCACTTTCCCAATTTTATGACAAACCTTATTTATATTTCAATAAAACCTTCGGCGCTCCTGGAGTGTGTTACCTGAACTTCGCCTCTCACAAAGGAGTGTGTTACATGAACTTCAGGCCTCCCCCGCCTCTCACAAACTGCGGTGAATTTTGATAGAATCATGAGTTCGGATAACACTGAGTGGTAATTATTATCGGAGTGTGTAATTACTTTTGAGACGAGAAATTAAGGCTTAGAGAAAACCAACAGGGCGTTGGTTCCAGAGACGAGCTGATTCAACAGAAAACGTATGAATATAGAAAGAACTAGAATGAAATGGGATACAGAGAAGGTTGCAATGAGAGAGGTTGCATGGAGGTCTTTTTTTAAATGAAAGCGCGACCTATGGCGCCGAGCCACCCATAAGGTGTCTAACAACGTCCATAGACATTCCGTCGTATCCGGGGGTTTCAAATGCCATGCCGGCCTGACAGGACAAGGACCCGAGACTGTCTTTTGGGGAAATATATGGCCAGGGAGAGCGTTCCAGAGTTTACCGGTTCTGTAGAGGAAAGATCTGCAGAACCGATTGGTACGCATCCGCGGTAAGTCCAGCGTGTAGGGATGCAATCCCTGCCCGGTGCGCGTGGTGCGGGGGTGGATGGAAGACATAAGTACACAATTTTAAATAATATAATAGTAGGCGAGTATAGTCAAAACTTGGAAATTAAAATATGCCATTTCTGAAAGGCCGCCCACATACAGATTATCGCAGGCGCAAAGTACATTTCACAGAGGTTTTTTTCTTCTTTATTGAAATAGGGATTTAACCGACTATGCCCTACTATGCCCCTTCGTAACTACTAAACAATTCTCCAAACCAACACTAGCCTCTGAGGGCTACAGTTGGAAAAATTTAGTCGTAGTAGTATTTTGCATTTTTTTTTTTTTTTTTTTTTTTATGGATCCTGACACGGTTGGCTACATCACCTACAACATCCGTGATGTCAGCCCATAACAGAGGGTGAACTAGGTGCCATGTCAGTGCTTCCCTTCATTTCATGTCGGCTACACTAAACTGGACGGAAAACACGAACTATTTACATAGCCGTTTCGACCGACGTTTCGTTCAGTGCGGTGGTACCAACCCGGCCGGGATAAACCCTACCACCTAGTAAGGTAAGAAGGGAAGAGACCTACAGTTTAACGTGGAATCCGAACCACGGTCAGCCTCCAACGGTCGAGCGGTCACCCATCCAATCACTGACCGCGCTCAGCGTTGCTTAATAACAGTTGACTAACCAACCGCGCCACTGAGCTACCGAGGCTGACGAATTGTCTTATCCCTTAGTCGACTTTTACGACATGCGACGGGGAGAGATGCAGTGGGGCTATTCTTTTTAAGTACCGACCCCACACGGTACAAAATTGTTTCATCAGAGGATCAACTAATGCCCAGTGGATAGCAAACAATAATTAACTTAATCGACCCGTATTGTATCTGATTGTAGCTGACTAAATTGTCCAGAGGAGTTTTTCTCAAATTTTTGATATCATTCTTCGTTTCCAAAATATCGAGCGCCAAAATAAAAAATCGGAAAAAAATTTTTTTTTTTTCCACTATTTCGGCCATAACTTCTTTCGTTTTTTACTTTCTTGAATAATTCTTTTTGCACCGTCCAGCTCTCATGAATACGCGTCTTTTGTCATATCTTTACAACTCTCCGAGATAAAAGGGGATCGCACTTTTTCGTGAAATCGGGGCCTATACTGGAACGAACCAAAAGACATTTTCAATGTAAAAAAATTAAATTAACACGAAGCTTATATAACTGGTCTGATCCGCCCAGAGCGGCCACACAAAGCCCCAACCGGCAGACTTCAGAGTCAATATGACAATAACGTTTATCCCTCTTTGCCGAGGCTCCTTTCACAATATTCCTGAAAAACCCGGCGCACTTGATGAGCCGGCCGCTCGGCTATTGTTCCGGCACTTTTTCTTCGTTTCGTCGCTCGCGCCCATGCAAATTAGCGCCTGGACCTAAATAAAGAGAAGCTTTGTACAGAGCGCAACTTCGAGTAGACGGCGAAAAAACGCGAACGAAATGTAAATATATATGAGATAAGCAGATAAATCTGTTTTTCAGATTATTTTTGCGGCCGCCCCCATTGTTTTCGTTCCTTGAAATTTTAATTTGTTTTTTTTTTTATAAAGAAAGGATCACGAGATGGGAAGCTCGCGCTGAATACGCTAAATATAATTAAAAGTACGGTGTTTTTTTTTTTTGGGTAAACAAAGAAAAATAAAATAGAATGAAAAATAAACGCAAACTCAGTCAACTCGCTAAATTTATCTATTTTCCAAGTGTAGCCGGCACGACAAAGGGGTAAGCGCTGGTATGGCACCTGATTTCGACAGGAACATATGGACGCTAAGTATCACTGATGCATCAGCTGATGTATGTACTTAACCTTAATCAGTGCCATCTACGCTTTATAAAACAGACCTGCATACCGTCAAGAGAGGGGCAAATTTATTTCGTAATGCACAAAGAATGTAAAAACGAAATATGACAAATTAAAGTGTAGTGTAACTAAAATACGAATTATTAATAACGAATAAGCAATATAATGTGTGTATTTTAAATTGTAATTTGTATCACATATCGGTTTACGAGAGACAAAGCATCCTTCACAGCACATCTTCGCTTCATCCATCACATCAGTATTCCGCACAAATCCACTTTAAAGACTGTCAGATTAATAATAATTTGCCGTAAACTGTAAACAGCGTGCTCGCTGCCGCCACTCCATTTGGCTTCAAAATTAACTGCGAAGGGAGGCGCGACGTCATGGCGCACAAATCCATTTAGAATTAGTCGCTCTGACGATGCGGCGCCGCGCCGCCGCCGTGATTGTAGCCCTCTGATGGCGGGCTCCTACGAAGCACCGAATCTGTATTCGATTTTTTTGTAATTTTTTCAAAAATATGACTCAAGATTCCCGAATCCCTTAACCTGGGTGTCTTCGAACGTCGTATCAGTAGGATTGGCAGCCCAGCAACAGTGATTCCAGAATCCCTTAACCTGGGCGTCTTCAAACGTCATATCAGTAGGATTGACAGCCCAGCAACAGTGATTCCAGAATCCCTTAACCTGGGAGTCTTCGAACGTCGTATCAGTAGGATTGACAGCCCAGCAACAGTGATTCCAGAATCCCTTAACCTGGGCGTCTTCGAACGTCGTATCAGTAGATTTGACAGCCCAGAAACAGTCCGCAAATCTGCTGGCATGGCTTCTCACTGAGCGTGGTTTCGCGAGGAGAGGTGAGTTTGGCTCTGTCGACTGCACCTTTGGTCCCTCGGCATCGCCACCCATGCTGGTTTTCATGAATAAAAAAGAAGATGGGCCATAATACGTTTGGCTCGAAACGTCTTAAGCCACATAGCTTTACAAACTACCAGTCATGTGTATCCACGTACGTAAAGTAACCACGGTAATATAAAAGTAATTTACTTAATCCTGTATGGTTTACTACATCCATTGCCTAGATTAATGATGTCTGTCAGCTGACGTTCGAACTAAATTCCATGCCAGCACTTTTATAGATTTTTTGTTGTACTTGAACTTCAGAATAATTCAGTTTTATAAATGTAACAGTTTCGTTCTATCTGATTCAGTGCGGTGTTAGCATTACGAACGAATTTTACTCTCTACCTGTTAAATAACTGGCGTTTAGTCGCGTTCATAGAGACGAGACCTGATTTTACGTACCGTATTTTGATAGACCATATTGTAGATAGATTCATGCTCTTTAGAACGATTCCAAAAGCATTACGGGTTATCAAAATCAACGTATATAAAATCAAAGAAACGCCGCCATTTTATGTTCCCATTTATAGGCTTTCGGGTGCGCGAGGCCCATGGCGTGAGAGTGGAAAACAAAAATAATGAATGCTCTTCGTATACCGATTTACATGGAACTTGAACTAACTCTCTTCGCACCATGCCACGTGGCAGATGGATATAGTGGGGAGTAAGATCTTTGACAGCTCACGGGAATATTTTATCTATTTGCGTATTTCAACCTTCGTAGCTTTTCAACCAATCGAATAATTTTGGACTTCTTTTCTGTAAGCGTCTGGATTGCGCACGGATCCGGCGTTTCAGCGGGACTAGGATGACGCTCGCGAGGAAACTGACGCTTGTGACGCGGCGCGACGTCGCCACTCTCGTCGCGTCATCGTCAGCGTCGCTCGCTAGAGTCCACCGCGGTTATCCTGGCGCAAGGAACTGACTACCCATCTTTCGTTTTATAAAGTTTTAGTTTCAGCGGGACTAGGATGACGCTCGCGAGGAAACTGACGCTTGTGCCGCGGCGCGACGTCGCCACTCTCGTCGTGTCATCGTCAGCGTCTCTCGCTAGAGTCCACCGCGGTTATCCTGGCGCAAGGAAATGACTACCCATCTTTAGTTTTATAAAGTTATAGTTTCAACGGGACGAGGATGACGCTCGCGAGGAAACATACGTTCTTCTAAGGTTCCGACACGCCTGTCTACATCTCATACGGCATCTGTGATATCAGCCAATAACACCTTGGTGAACTAAGTACAATCATATCAGTGCTTCCTTCGCCGTGCCGGAGACACTACTGAAATGGATGTTCGCAAACCTAGGCGAAATCAAAACAGTTTCTACAAATAAAAAAATAATAAAAGTGTCACACAGGCGTCAGTAGCATTCCGCGTCCGTGAAGAAGAAGAAGAAGAAGAAGACCCTGAGGGGGCCACACCAGACCTGCCTAATATAATCTGGCTTACCCCGAGTGGACCGACGAGGGCTGCCGACGCGTTCGCGGCAGGTAGTTGACTGCACCCCTGGGGGCCGTCTTGGGCGAGTTCAGATCATGGTGATAAGCACGATGTTGAGGATCTCACACTGTCCGAGCCGTTTTTTAAGACGATTCTCTTCCTATCTGCCTACCCCATTGGGAAACGAGCGTGACGTTATGTATGAAGGATATGTGATGCCAAGATATTTCGCCAGACTCTAAGTATAATGAGGACCTGACGCTCTACAATCTAGAACCCTTAGGGAGCGCGCTGTGGTTTATTTTTTACGCTTTGCGCTGCTCCTCTTTATTCTAGGATTCTTTTAGGGCTCTTAGGTGTGGTTTCAAGAATATACACTACTGATATAATGTATTAAGTGAGGGCTAGCTTTTCAAATTTACTTTTAATATGTATCATGACTTTGGTTGTAATAAAGAGACGCCATGTTTCCCAATGGGGTAGGAAGAAAAAGCTAATATAAAGGTTTTGAAGCGTGTGGGGCCGGTACTTGAAAATAATAACCCCACTGCATCTCTCTCCGTGTATGCTGTAAAAGACGACTAAGGGATAATGACAAGATGCCGTGTTAAATGGCAACAGGATAGCGACCTCTCACCTTGGCGCGGTCCTTCCACCGAGTCGTGCAGCAGGTAGTTCTTCGTGTCTTACTTGTTGCTTGATTAGTTGCTTGCCTTGCTTATCTTGTCCGAATACTTTGCTAAACGTGGTGGTCGGTGTTCTGCTGTAATTTACAAGAGTACTTGCAGCACAACACCGATTCTTCCTTTATTCTAATAAAAATAATATGTTTTCAAACTCAAAGTCAACTTTGTTTCCCAAAACCGCTTCAGACCCTAAAGCGCCATCACATTATGGCACCGAGTCACTAGTTAGTTTAGTTATTTTGCGTTTCGCTTTGACCGTATTATTCACGGTTGAACTGTGTGTATGTATTCTTACGGTGAAGCTTTAGCTGTTCACTTGTTAAAAAAATATCCCGCCATGTGCGAGACGCACTTGCGCATCGAGGGTTCCGTACCGTTCCGTACGGATAGTCTCTTTCTCAAAAGTTCGACACGCATCGAACTGTACTTGTGGGCTTTATTTTAAATTTTTGTGAAGGACTATATTGTATGGAGTTTCTTTACCCATCTCTCCAACTTCTTGTGAAACATCAAAGTCTTTTGAAGCATTTATTTATTTCACATTTTCTACCATCACTTTGACATCCAACTTATCAGCTCCTGATTTTAGCACTCTTGCAAACTTCGTCATATCTGTTTGGAAGGCTTAGGCAACTCACAGTTGATAGGCTGCATCAAACGCGCTGTCGCCTCCGCCATTAGCGGCCACTGGTGCACTGTCACCGTGATTAGCAAAGCTAAATTTAAGTTTAGTGCGTGAATACTTAAATAGGCTTAACAGCGAAACCATCTCGTCTGACTTTAAGCTGCCTACTCGTGACTGCGATCAATGATTACTTGGATACTATGATTTGTCAGCCTCGTCAGCTCAGTGGTGCGGTCGGTCATAAGCATACCTAGGCGCGGTCAGTACTTGAATGTGTGATCGTTCGACCATTGAAGGCTGACCGTGGTACAGATTCCACGTAAAACTTTAGGTCCTTTCCCTTCTCACCTTGCCCGCCCGGGTTGGTATCACCGCACTGAATGAAAGTTAAAACGGCTATGTAAATAGTTGATGTTTTCCGTCCAGTTCAGTGTAACCGGCACGATGCAAGGAAAGTGACATGGCACCTAGTTCACCAAGCTGTTATGGGCTGACATCATGGATGTGGTAGGTGCTGTAGCCAACCGTATCAGTTTCCATAAAAAATCAATATTTGTTTGAGATAGAGGGCTTTCAGACTGGTAATAATATTAAAATTTTCTTGACAGGCTTTCTATCTTTTGTATTTATACAGTTGCTTACTTCAATATCACCTTCGCCTCGTCGTGAATAATCAATAAATTCAACTTCTGTTAAGTGTATTTTAATCGTTATTAAATTGTGTTGAGCAACGCAGGTACGTATTTAATTAGTTTCATAATTGTATATAACCAACGTTATGTTCTAAGAGTTAGCATCGATTTCTGTTGCTCTTCCTGGAAATACTTCAGTGGATTCCTTGGGGTTTTGTCCGGATAATTAAAATATATAAAATTATATACTGCCATACTCCTACATGATACTATGAGTCCCACTTGAAACTAGAGTTACGAGAAATATGCTGATGGTTACTTTTTACTAATTTATTCATCATCATCATCATCAGCCTGTATCGGTCCACTGCTGGCGGATATAATAATTATATATAATTATATATTAATTATGGATTTTTTTAAATGTATATATAAATTATAATTATTATTTTGCAACGAAACTCATCAACGTCGTATATTTTTTACATCCTCATCTCGCCTTAGTCTTTGAGTCGAATTGAAGTGGAATTGTTACATATAAAATATAGAAATGGGAAATGAAACCACGGAAGCCTTGCCGCTACGATCAGAAACGAAACTAACTTTCTCAGATGTTGCCGAAGGAGATAGCAAAGGAAATCGAAAACGCGTTGCATAGGACAACGGAAATGAGCAGAAGATTGTGAAATGTCATAATAGATATTGATGTTGGCGGATGATGCTTTCTGATAGGAGGCTGTTCATATTTAGTATTTACGGACTCACATGCAAGTATGTGTGTCATCTGTTCTAATGATGCTATTGTACTTAGCTACCGTTTCGCAGCTAAAACTAATTAACACAAATAATTATCCAGTATTGTTTTGGCAGGTGCGATACTTTTTTAGTATATCGGTCGCAAATAATTTAGAATTTGCAGCATCTGGTGACAGCTAGGCCGGGAACTTCGCATGTCTACTTAGCTAATTTATCATTGGTAACCTTTCATGAATATTGTTTTGTGTTGGTACTTCATCGTCAACTCTGCATGTGACCCTCTTTAACTACATCTTACTGCGTTTCTTTCGATTTTTGCTTTTATAGTCTTGATGTTTGGCTTTGAATATATTGACTACAATTCCTGGTGGTCTCTTGACACTTTCTTTTCGAAGAAAAAACATCAACGAAAATATCCTAGAAACTGTGTATTTCAGAAACGACAAATTTTATATCGGTTTTTGTCAATCACATCCTAGAAACATCTTCATCATCAGAATGTGTGGTTTAAATTTGATTGACGCGTTGGGTATGCTATAAAACAGTGGGTTGCTTTAAAGCTTTATATATATTATTTTCTATTGCCACTCCATACCCTACTGTTACGATATAACCGTGTAGCCTTGAGAAAGTGGTTGCGATAAAGTTCCATGGTTATACGTATTCGTGATTGTTGCAAACATTTTAGTTTTATCTCGCTCTAAACAAGCCATTAAAGGGAGACGAAACGGAAATTTTTTGCCAAATATGTGTGTGCAAACAGCCATGTGTGGTGCTAGCATTAGGTTTTACGTCATATCCGTTGGCTTTAGTGATTCGGCCAAGTTTGAGTATTCTGAGTACACATACGTTGTCTATTGTGTATACGGCTTCTTAGTTACTTTTCAATACAATGCTACCTACAATTTATATTCGCCGTACGTTAATATCGAAGACAGCTAATTATTTCCGAATACGCGAGCTCACCTGCGACCAATCCGTAATCAATCAATTCTTCCATCAAAGGTTTCCCGCAAAAATCAATGCGGAGCAGCCCAATCTCTTCGCTTACCCTCACCGAGAGCATAAGTTGTTTGCTCCGCTACCTACCGGTGATTCGAACACTGTAAGGGTGGCGGCCTCGGTCCATTAGGCCTCGCAAATTGCTATTGGCAAATATTTTCCTGCTGGGCTCGTTTATTTCGCATTTCGGTCACGCCCGGCGGCTGGAGAGTACGCAACATACTCCCGCTCCAACTTGAAATCAGTTGTTTACACGCAAGTACTGAAGTAGGAAGCGAAGGTGTGCGATCTGGCTCTCGCTCGCTTTGCACTTAGCTTTGGGGGGGAGTGAGCTATTTCCTTAAAAAAAATCCCCTGAAGAAGATACCCTATTTTTCCTATCTTTACTATTCAACTTTACTATTTTTAGGGTTCCGTATCCGGTACGGGACCCTATTACTAAGCCTACGCCGTCTGTCTGTCTGTCCGCCCGTCCGTCCGTCTGTCTGTCTGTCCGAGTGCTGTATCTCTTGACCCGTAATAGGTAGGCCGTTGAAATTTTCACAGAATATGTGTTGTTATGGACGATACAATAACAAATAAGAAAAAGTAAAAAAATCACGGGGTTCCCATAGAAGAAACCAAAAAAGTGTATGCGCGCGCGCCATCTACCGAATAGAGCGTGAAGCATTTGAACTAATCATGACATTTAACTAATATGAAGCATTTCATAACACACCATAGATGGCGTGAGTGGCGCTAACCATGACATGGCGATAAGGAACCCTCGGTGCGCGAGTTCGACTCACACTTGGCCGGTTTTACTTTCTATTAGGTCGAATTTAAAATCTAAGTAAACGGGACTGCTGTAAACACTTAGCTGTTTGCTGCTCACCTGTTTGTAGCTCGGATCAACATATTACTTTTTATAAATAAAATAGATTGTTAGTTTTAGTACCGTATGATGGGTACTGAAAAAGAATAGCCCTACTGCATCTCTCCCCATGCATGTCGTAAAAGGCGACTAAGGGATAAGGACGAGATACCGTGCTGAAGGGCGACAGGCTAGCCACCTCTCACTTTGGCGCGGTCCTTCCACCGAGTCATGTAGCAGGTGGGTGTTCGTGCCTTACTTTCCTGCTTGATACTTGATAGTCTTGTCCGAATACTTTTCTAAATGTGGTGGTCGGTGTTGTGCTGTAATTTACATAACTTAATAATACCGACTACTCTATTCACCTGGATTGTCGGAATACAGCGTGTGATATGTTTTTTACGTATATTTGCAAAACGAAAAATTCTACAGGTAGGTATGTTTCAGTTACAGCTTTCATCAAAAACAGTTTAAAGTCATATTGCGTAATTTGTTCTGAAAGCTTTGTAGCGAACGAATATACTCGTACATACTATTAGAAAAAAAACCGGCCAAGTGCAGTCGGACTCGCGCACCTAGGTGTCCGCACCACAAAAAAAAACTAAAAAAAAAATACGTTTCTTGTATGGGGACCCCTTAATTTTTGACCTTTTCTATATTTTATTATTTGTTGTTATATTCAACATAATAACACATATTCTGTGAAAGTTTCAACTGGCTACCTATTACGGTTCCCAAGAGCAGTAGGACAGACAGACAGACAGACGGCGTAGGCTTAGTAATAGGCTTCCGTACGGGTTACGGAAACCTAAAAATACAGCGAATATTACTCTAACAACTTCCAATATCAGTGCAGCGGACATTTCCTGACGGTAGTTAACAAGAGTCCTTCTCGTCCACTCGCCGGCTTGTTTAAAGCAAAGTTAATGACGTTACGACACTTGATTATTATCTTCTCCACTGAGTTATGGAACTTTCTGGTCGTTATGTTGAGAATTAGGCGTATTTTTGCAGCATCACGCACAGATTTTAATGGCCTGTATCTCTTCCTTACTGCGGTCATCAAGAGGGTTGTCATCTTTTGTGACTATTTGTGGAAGCGCAGCGCTTGTGTACTTAATTAAAAAGTTGTCTTGTCTTCAAAAGGCGACTAGACTCCTTTAGTTAGCATGGTAGCTAACTAAATAATGATTTCGCCAGTACTGGTACCTGGCGGAGCGTATGGTAGTTTTCACTCGAAAAAAGGTTGTGATTATAACCCAATTTTTTAACTGTGCACTTCGAGCTGTCAAGTCGTTAGGTCTCAGCACTGAATCCACGCCCTCGCTTACTTCATCACCTCTCTGCCGACACCTATCATGACGCTCTGCACTCCGTACTGATTAGGCGTCGGCGGAGAAGTGAGGAAGTGAGCGGGGGCGTGGATTCAGTGCTGAGAACCTAACGACTTTGACAGCTCGAAGTGCACAGTTAAAAAAATTGGGTCATACCTACTATTAAAAAATATAGCCAAGTGCGAGTTAGACTCGCGCGTCGAGGGTTCTGTATTAAACCACATTCTCTTAGGCCTTGGACCTGGCCTAATTGACTTACTTCGGGAGATGTATTCATACGTTTATCTAAACGATTTCTTCTTCTCCTAAAGTTACTTTATTCGAATAACATAATCTTTTATTCTAACGCAGCTCGGTCTTCGGCCTCAACCGTTGTGACTAACGGAACGGTTTTCGGAAAAAGCATATATTTTACCTGAACTGTGGCTTACTGATTTGAAGAGAGTTTAATTAACTGAGTATAATTATCATTTAACTGAACCTAGCTTTTCCTTTGGCCTCGCTTACTGTGATTTCTTTCTTTTTCTTTTCTTTTTTTTCTTCAACTACATTTTTCAACCATGCCTTACAGTTTTATTATTAGTAAAATTAGTATTAGTATAGTATTAGTATATAATAGATATTTATATTGATTAAATCCGAAATAGGTCCTCATTATTGCATTGCACTCTCTGAATATCATTTTGTGACCTACATAACTAAAACTGCACCATTCATTTCGGGCAGATTCAAAATTTGATCATCGAAGCTAGGTTAGGCATCATGCAAATTTTATGACAGGCATTTTGCCGTCACATCTGCTAACATAAATGATGAATTTATGGCTGCCGGCACCTCGCACGCCCCGCCGTCGCCCCGCCGGCGATAGATCCCCTGAACGGAAGGCAATTAAGTAATGGACGCCAGCGGGCACCGGGCGACCAAGTGCCGCACAAAACACGCCACTTTTTCATATATAGGCGTCATAATATCTAACATCCCAACCCTGAAACCACATGTCACAACGATATCGCAAGATCGCACGAGAATAAACCCTACCGCCATAGCTGAAAGCACATTTTCAAGCGACAATTAAGGAACGTGGGAAAGTGCATGTTACAAATGACCCGTCACACGGCTTTGGGTCATACGATCGTCAAAATACGAATGAAATTGGTTTGAAGGTGAACGCGAGATAGCACATTACGTAATTGGACGTTACTGAGATGTCGAACAACGCTTCCGCGCCCGGGAGATGCACTTAGGAAATGACTATTGGGAAATATTATTTGCCGATAGTTTTTCTTTTCCAGTTTTCAACTACCGTCGCAATCGCTGCAATTGATTTTCTCTAGCGGGAAAAAAATCGGAGCAATTGAGCAAAGAAAAATCAGGAGCAGCCTGGGGTTAGTTCAATGAATTCCAACCTGAAGAGAACTATTTCCAATTAGGTGACAAAGTTGTAGACCTCAACTAGTTCTTTGATGCTTGCAGGCGTTACTTGCTATTTTTTCGCTTCCACTTTTGACACTCAATAATTTTTCTTTTATTTATTTAGAAATCAAACAGTATAAAAAATAAACAAATTATAGGAATATAAATTAAACCATTGACCATTCCTCCTTTTGACTGCCGTTGAATACCGCATTTTAATAATGCTGACCTCCGCAGTCTCCCAGGCCAATTTCGTTGCGCAAAATTTCGCACATAAAGACAAAAATTTCGTAAAATAATGAAGCTAGATCAATAAACTTTTTTTTTTAAACCCTTTTGCTAAGTAAAATTAATTAAAATTTATTTATTGATTATAACTATACTTATACATCTACAAATAAATATTATAATATTTAAAAAAAATGAAATACCCACAAAACATTGTGAAACAAGTGAGGATTCACTTATTAAGAAGCACATACACAGATTTTTTGAACTCCAGGAAAAACAAAACTCTCCAATTTTTTCTAACCTAAAATTTACAATTTAAACAGAGAAATTATATTATATTATCGCGTGAGAAAACGCTGCCACTAAGAGACCACAAACGTATTAAAAATTTGGAACCTGAATCCAATTCACAAATAAATAAAGAAAATCAAGGAACTACAGTAAAAAATTACAAGACGTCAGAATATATTATATTTTTCTGTTTGTGTGTGAAATTGATTGTAGATGTGTTTGGTGTCAATGGAAACGTATTTTAAGCTTCTATCTAACGTGTTCTCTCTTTTTAATTAGAAAAACTCACTGAAATAGCACTAGACGAAAAATGTACGCGCATATAATGCCTGCTCCGCGTCATACGATAAAAATCAAAAACAAAAAGATACCTACCCATTACCTACCACATTATAATATCAGATGAAAATACCCTTTCAAATTGATTATTATCAAAGGATGTGCCAGTAACGTAATACGAATTGATGCTGTAGTTCTCGACTTATAAGCGAACATAGAGTCAAAGATGGCGCGCCGGTCGGTCGATAAAGATTTCCACATAATTTATTATTATTAGTAACTTTGTTATTTTTATCGGATCCGCTTGCGTGAAAGTCGGTTTAATAGCAATTTTTTTTATGGAAACTGACACGGTTGTCTACATCACCTATAATATCTGTGAAGTCAGCCCATAACACCGGGTGAACTTGGTGCCACGTCAGTGCTTCCCTTCGGTCGTGCCGGCTGCACTGAACTGGACGGAAAACATGGCTATTTACATAGCCATTTCGACCGACCTAGTAATATAAGCAAGCAAATCTGATTAAAGCACAAATATTAAGTCATCAAGGGCGAGGCCGAAGGCCGAGTTGCTTTCATTTAAATTATATAATATATACACTCTCTCTCTCTCTCTCTCTCTCAAAGAAAGTAACTCCAATCACATCAAATAATGATCATTATTGGTTGAAGAATGATAAATAATTTATTTAAAATTAAACTATTTAGCTTAACCCTATCCCGAATCAGTAATTATTCTCCAGACACGGTCTAATTGAACTGCTCTGCCCTATGCCACCCCTTGTGTACACACCCTAATAATACATATAGTGTGGCACAGCACAGCACTCCGCAGGTGGGTAGAGTATGGGTATTCAACAAACGTTGCTTACATCGAGTGTCTACTCAGTGTTTGAACGTCTAGGTACAGTCGAGCTGCTGCAATGGAACCATTGCGTTGAAATTTTTAAATGTATTTTTTTTTGTTTTTTGGAGGGTTTTCTCTGGTTGGTTTATGATCAAGGTGAAAAGAAAAAAGATTGTTTTCTTTTTATTTTGATGATTATGATACAATACATTTTGATGTCCGACTACTGGATGAAGCCAAATAAAAAAAAAGCGGTCAAGTGCGAGACGAACTCGCGTGGAGAGGGTTCCGCACCATTTTGTTTTCCGTGAGAACATAGAATTTTCGTTTAGGTTTTCCTATATTCGCTATTTTTATTTTCCAAATTTTAGACTTAGTGAAAAGGCAATGTAATAAAAATGTTTGCTTCGCGTCTTGAAATTCCACAAACAAGCACCTACCTAATTGCAAAACTTCTAACCTAATCTAACCTAACCTAACCTAACCTAACCTAACCTAACCTAACCTAACCTAACCTAACCTAACCTAACCTAACCTAACCTAACATAACCTAGCCTATCCTAAACTGACTTAGCCGATCTTCTATTTAGGCCACACACTGAACGGAACATTTAATATTATATGAAACTGAGATTCATACGAAGATGCGGATTAAAACTAATGTCGAACTAATAAGCTTTGGTTCTTTCCAGCAAATCTAACTCGTGTAGGAGCAGTGAGTCTTATTACCCATGTTCCGTGCGTAATTACTTCTTCGTTGGCTGTAATCGCTGTGCGATCGGCTACGAGCGTGTAGTGGTGCTCGCACACTAGCCAGGAAGCGGGATTACTACTTTCAGTCGATATAAAAAAAATTCCATGCTTGTTTCTCATATTGTAAAGATGGCCCGAATGTTCTTTAAAAAATATCGTATGTCTCTTAGTTAACTTTGAGTTTAATTTTTCGCAACAAAGATTTTTTAATATTACATTGACACAAAATTAAACGCGTCTTCATAAGGTCCTTCGACATTTTTCTTTTGGCTACATTTGATTCAGGAATGACATAACAACATTTCAAGGGGTGATGTTGGAGCTCAAATTAACAACTTTTGGGTTTTTTTTCAGTCTAAAAAAAAAGGGTATGATCCCCGTAAATTTTGTCGTGGTAAATTCGAAAAATGTATTAGGATTATGATAATATTCTTTTGAGATAAAAGAAATCGAAATTCAATCTTAAAAATGTAAAACAAGGGCCAATGTTGTTTATTTCTACCCTAACTAGTGCAACTAAAAGCAAGGACGAGTTACGGCTACAAGATCGACACACAGTCGATCCTCTCAAATAAGTCTCGAGTAGACTTCCCCGTGCAGAGTAGCTGTCGGTTGTCGGCTGTCGAGACAGTGGTAAGTGTGTGTTATTAGCCTCAGAGCACTGCAATTGTGCTCTGGTCAGTCGAGCAAAGTAATGCGGCGCCTCCACCAACCGCCGCCGCGCCCCCATGCGCGCCGCGCTTACAACTTGCCGGTTAATCTGGATTATGTGAGAGCGCTCTAATGCACTGCGGTGAATTCTTCTATGTGCTGAACCGGTCAGGTTGGCAATGGACAGTTACTCTCTATTTGAAAAGTGTTTGAGAAAATAATCGTGGTAAAAAGTCTCAGCGACATCAATATACAGAATGTTAAATAAAAATAAATAAATATTATACCTACAAAAGTCAATATGATAATTTATAATTCAATTATTTTATTGGTCTCTTTGGTTTGTTTTTATGTAAACTGACACTAAGGTTGGCTACATCACCTACAACATCCGTGATGTTAGCCCATAACACCGGGTGAACTTGGTGCCACGTCAGTGCTTCCCTTCGGTCGTGCCGGGTACACTGAACTGGACGGAAAACACAAACTATTTACATAGCCGTTTCGACCGACCTTTAATTCAGTGCGGTGGTACCAACCCGGACGGGTTAAACCCTACCACCTAGTAATAATAAGAAGGGAGTCATATTCCTTAGTCGCCTTTTACGACATACACGGGGAGAGATGCAGTGGGGTTATTCTTTTAAAGTACCGGCCCCACGCTGTACATTTAATACACTTAGACATTTAATAATATATTGCATAAAAATTATTATTATTCTATTTCAAAAAATTCATGCAAAACTAGGCTATCGTCACAACAACAATTTACATCAAAACAAAACACCTAGATACTAAAATTTACATTTGAAATCAAAACTAACAATAGAACCATCCCATTAAAATGTAATAAAATAAAATAAATTGTTTTTTTATTTTTTTTTATACTAATTTATTTATTAAAAACATGAATTAAAATTGGAAAAAACAACAGATTAAAATCAAAGTAAAACTAAATTAAAATAAACAACTCCTCCATTGGGAAGGTTAACGTGGTCCCAAGAACCAAATTAAAAGAACAATAAAATAAAATGTAAATTTAATAACTTTAAAATTAATATTTGGAAAATATAATAAATGATGGAATGAAGGATAAATAATAAAATAATTTAAGTAATTTTTTTAAATTGTTTGTTTGTGTGTGTACGCATCACGTAAAGACTACTGAACCAAATTGGAATAAAGATTTCAGAAAAATATAGATAGAGCTTAAACTCGGTTTAAACAAATATATGAACAGAAGAATACTCAAATTTGTAGTCTATGTAAATTTAGATTAGAAATCGAAAAGTGAGACGTTATTATGGGCTTTAATATTTAAATTATGTGATACAGCTCTTATTTAAAAATGTTAACCATTTTATTTAATAAATTCTTTGTCTTATTATTTACTATTCTATTATTTGTAAAAAAAAAAAATTAAAATATCTTATAAAAATGTGTAAATATTGTGTTCATTTCGCGAGAAATTATCAATTTGCCCAATAAAATATAACGACCACCGCACGAAAAGAAAGAATAGCGCACTTATTAATATTATAATAGGACTTATTTTTCAACAATTTAAAGGATATCTCAATCTAAGCGCAGAGAGCGTCATCAAATTATTTCTAAGAAAAGTTTGACCTGTTTTACTCACGGATAATGAAAGCTCCTGATATTAATATTTCGAGTGGCAATATTCAAGATAAGTGCCCCGTTTGACCTTTGTAGATATAAATAGGTATTATGAACAATAAAGAAAAACTCACGAAAACTTTATCTGATCAATTTGCCTAGTAGTAGGTACTATTGGAAAATAATGGGAGAATTTACGAGAACCTTGATCGATCTTCGTCAAATTATTCTTTAGTTCTCCACAAGCTTTTAAACAATAAATTTCTTCTAGTAGAAGTTTCCTTCAAACTAAGAAATTTCATATTATAACATTCACATTGTTTGTTAAACATTATTAAAACTTTTACGGCTTTACTCACGATCCGAGCTATTTTGTCAGCCTCGATAGCTCAGTGGTGCGGTCGGTCGAAGCGCGGTCAGCACTTTGACGGGTGACCGCTCAACTGTTGGAGGCTGACCGTGGTTCGGATTCCCCCTAAAACTGTAGGTCCCTTCCCTTCTTACCTTACTACATCACAACTTACTCTTGGCAATACCGGCTCACTCAAGCTCGTTCTACACGGACTCTTTCACAGTACAAACAGCTCGCCTCTGGAATAATCTGCCTGTGCATTTACGCTCCTCTACGTCTATGAATGTATTTAAGATAAATTTAAACAAACTTCTCCTTTCCTTACCGAAGTAAATGCAATTTTTATTACATAAGTACATATCTTTACGCCCCTTCTCTTACTCTCCTGTCATTCAGTTGATTGTGTTGCACAACGGTACCCCCGATTAATGTACATAAAATATGTAAGTTTATTATATACATATATATGCTTATTAAAGTATCTATGTAGTATTCGTACGTAGTTTATCATACATATTTCTTTAATCTAACACATTGTCACAAACTATTCTTGTTCGCCTGCATGTACTTCTCCCACATCCCATAGGTTAGTTAGAATAGAATCCCTCGCGGCATTAAGCTCGCCTGTTGTACCTAATTTTGATAAATTGGTGTTCAATAAAGAATATATACATACATACATACATAGGTGGTAGGGTTCAACCCGCCCGGGTTGATAACACCGAACTGAAAGAAACGTCGTCGGTCGAAACGGCCATGTAAATAGTTCGTGTTATCCGTTCAGTTCAGTGTAGCCGACACGAAATGAAGGGAAGCACTGACATGGCGCCTAGTTCAACCGGCCTTATGGGCTGACATCACGGATGTTGTACCTAGATGATGTAGCCAACCGTGTCAGTATCCATACAAAAATAATGTGGCTCAACATTTTTCTGAAGAGTTATCTGTCAACCGTCGCGCGCCGGCAGTGCTCATGAAGTCTCGTGGGCCATACGTTTGGCCCGAAACGTCGAGCCACATAGCTCGGGGATCGAATGTGAGTAAATCCGTACAACATTAATATTATTTGCTATTACGTATAAAATCTAACCTTTTAATCGCACTAGTCAGGGGTGATTAATTATTTTTCTATCTCAATATTTTTAGCCTTACCGTACACGGGTACTGTATTAAATTTCACTGGTGGAATCTCGCATATATCAGTATTATTATTATAGGATATTTATTTAACATCACGCTGCTTTAATAAGACCTTTGCAGTATGGTCGGAAGTTGGACAAAATCCGAGAAGAGCCTTCAAATTTTTAATTGTGTGTGCCCATATCAGCCTCGGTAGCTCATTGGTACAGTCGGTCAACTGTCGGTCGTGGATCGTAAGCACACCTGGGCTCGGTTAGTACTTGGATGGATGACGGCTCAACCCTTGCGGGGCTGACCGTGGTTCGGATACAAAAACTGTTGGTCTCTTCCCTTCTTTCCTTACTACGTGGTAGGAATAACCCGACCGGGTTGCGTATATCGAAATGCTAGGTACTTCAATACGTCCCTAACGTAACCTAACCTAACTCAGTTCGTCCCAGCCGCGGGGACCTATTGAAGTAGCATTTCGATATAGGTGACCGGGTTGGTACCACCGCACTAATGAAATATCGGTTAAAACAGCTATGTTTCCGTCCAGTTAAGTGTAGCCGGTACGACCAAAGGGAGGCATGTCATGGCACCTAGTTCACCAAGGTGCTGACATCACGAGTGTAGTAGGTGACAAGAGTTGAATCACTATATGAAGCCAGGTGAACTTATGTGAAGCAACTGAACCGACTGCGCCGACTAGACAAATAAGCGTCACCTTTAAGTCCTCGTAAACTGAATATAACCGTCGCTCGGAGCTCAAGAATATAAATGGGGTGATTACGCTCCACGTGAGCGGCTCGGGGCTGTCCAAATTGATCTCGACTACTCGGCTCGAGACTGCTAACGAGATTTGTTCAAACAATCGACGAATCAGCAGGCGGATTGATGACGTCCTTACACCTCACAATACGGCGCGGGATCCATACCATGGATCATAGCATAGCGGCTTACATGCGGTGATAGCGATGAACGAATGAATTTTTATTTATTAGGGGTTCGTAATCCCCCCCATTATCTAAGAAAGTACTGATTCTAACATTTGAAAAAAAAATTAAATGTAGGGCCTCTATTATAGTCTTTTACGGGAAAATTAAACGAAAATCTTAAGTCTTAAATTTCTCACAGAAAACGGCATGGTACGGAACCCTCTCCACGCGAGTTCGACTCGTACTTGACCTTTTTTAATTGATCTCTTTATATATATATATATATATATCTCTATTCTAATTTATTCTCAGCATGTTATGTTGGTTCCCTTATATTTTTTAATCTCTTTCTTCTTCTATACATATTCCCGTTCTTCTTTTATCTTTTCTCTTCTTTACATCTCGTCATTATCTCCAATCTCTATAGCCTCTTCTTCTATCTCTTCCATTTATCTATTTTCTACTTATTTTTTATCTTCTTAAACACATTTCTTCCTTACCTTACCTTATTCTCTATTCTCCCCTTTTCTCACCTCCTCAGGTGGACATACGACCTAAAAAAGGCAGACCGGAGTGGACGGATGAGGAGAGCGGAAGACCGCGTATGGTGGCGTGCCTTGGGATAAGCCTATGTCCAGCAGTAAACCGATAGGGGCTGATGATTACCTCATCTCTGTCTTCCTTCAACTATGTATTCATCTCTCTTCATATTACATGTTCCAATCCAACGCTGAGTTTCAGTTAGGTTTCTTAAATTCTGCTACAACATGCCATTTCATATACATGGAAGATAGTATGTTACTTATAACTATGAAATTTAACATGATGATCAAACACAAAAAAAACCAACAAATTTTCTGGCGAAAAAATTCACGTGCATACCTACTCGTACACCTGCTGCTTCACCGTTCGGGACCGGTGTAAAACTGTAGGTCCCTTCCCTTGACCCTTACTAGGTGGTAGGCTCAAATTGTAGCCGACTGGGTTGGTACCACCGTACTGGATGTAAGATGGCCGCATAGCAGCCTCGGTTGTGTTCTCCTCTTGTCCAGTATAGCCAGCAATCCAGGGAAGTCTCCGGTATGGTACCTTCCTTCTCGGAGGTGATATTGGCTGGTCAGAGCATGTGCTTGGGCCCCCCTGACTCAGCCACCCATACCGGATTACATAAAAAAAATCCAACGCTGAGGTTAGGTTGGGTTTCCTAGTAGGTAAGTTCTGCCACACCATGCCATTTTATATACATAGAAGATTGTATGTTACTTATTAATATGAATTTTTGAAATTTAACATATTTGATATCAAACACAAAAAAAAACAACAAATACTGTTGTTTACATTCTTCTGGTTATCGTCCTTCGCCCACAGTCTCGCTCTAGGGCGCCCCCGCGCCCGTTCCCCTACATTGATTGAGGCTCGACAAGGCGCAGACCCGGCGCGTAATTAAAAGGCATACGTCAAGGGACCGTCAGAGGGCTCCAAATTAATATTACTTCATTCGGTACATAGGTATAATCGAGGAGATTGCCCTATATCTCTTATCTTGCGAACGAAAGAGGCAGAAATGGGGACAAATATGTAGTAATTTGTAAGAATTCATTATGTCTTCGAAGAGGTTTATACTGCCAAGAGATTATTATGTCAAGGTACACAAGGTGGGGTATTACATTTTGCAGTATTTTGTTCTTTGCTATTATTTTACTAAAACCATTTGTTATCTTTCATCAATCTAAAAACATATTATTGCTTTCCCAATGGATGGATAAGGAAGAAAAAAAGAAAGAAAATATTCTTATTATTTAAAAGTCTTTTCACATTTTTATGGGTTTTTAAATTACCGTGTTTGTCAAACATTATAACAAAATTGTTTCGGCTTTACTCGCGGTCGTCTCCGAGCTATGTGCCTCGACGTTTCGGGCCGAACATACCGCCCATCCTCATTCACACGTTTGGCCCGAAACGTCGAGGCACATAGTTCGACGACGATCGTGAGTAAAGCCGAAACAACTTTGTAATAATGTTTTTTTTTTTTCACTTTTCATTTCAAAACACCGCAACAGGCAACCCTACGACAGTAATGCAGCTGCCTCGACATAGATAATTTTAAATATTCTGGTCACTACTTTTAAACATAGGTACGTACAAGAACGTCAGAAGAGGTAGGTACGTCGGACCTTGCCCGCGCCAGCGTAACACGATATTAGTTAAAACGTACCAATAACATTCGTCGGTCACCCGCTGGCCACATAGCGTCAACATTCCCCCACCCGATACCACCCAATCAGAGCGCGCGCCGTCCCCTTCGCTACCCACGGAGCTCGGCGACGCTGGTTCTCAAACATTAGACAGTCCTACGTCCCTAGCTCTTCTAACGTTCTTGGGTACGTAGTAGAAGCCATAAATGTCTACCCACAGATGTGAGAAGAGAAGCCATTTGTAAGATGGATAACACGAGTAATATATTTTGTTTTTAATACATTATTTCCTCTTACGACGACACGTGTGGTGGTAAAATCGGCCGTAAATGATATCAACCCTCTTTCGCAGAACATTCAACAAATAAAAGCGGAGGAACGATCACCAATTTAATTAACTACAATTTGATGTCATAATTAGCATCACCGCGGCTCAGTTCAGCCTCTAACATTGTGGCAATCATCCGCTGTCGTTCGGCGTAAGGGAGCTTTTAGACTGCCCAGTGCCGTGGTCGTGAACGATTTGACGAAATAGACAGAATTAATGTTTTGCCGTCGATAGAGTTTTTTTGTGAGCCGCATGACCGAATTGTATTTAATTTGTTTTACGTATAAGTGATGTGTAAGCATAATGTGAAGGTGCACCTAGCCGGCCGACAATGGTATTCGCAGCCTTCGTAAATATCTGAATGCCCGTGGGCGCCGTCCACAGAAATTCTGTGGCGCCGTCGGACTACACCTCTGCGTTAGTCTGGCGCGCGCCATATTAATGTCGTGCTTCCAATTAAAAATAAGTCCACGAGTCGATTTATCAGAAATTTTTGTTAAGGTACTAGTCGAAAATGTGATCGAAGCAACTTTTACCTGCGGCAACTTTATTCTTTATTTTCACACTGACTCTAAATTTCAAGTAGTTGTTTTAGTCAGCATATATTTTTTTGTATTTATTTGCCATCTGGGTAATAAATGAGAAAAAGCCGGAGACTAAAATTTCATTGTGCATGCTGGGCCACATTGATAATAATCTGTGCATGAATAATTATTCTGCTGCATCTAGCTTCTCAACTACGCGAAGTAGCATAGTGAAGACAATTTCTTGTCACTTATTCCTTATTATTTATTCATCATTCGTATGGTAGTACACTACGCTTGAATTTGTCCTGTTTAGTTTTTACAATCCGGTCCGATTACACCTACAAAGAAGAGCCGGCAAGAAACTTCGCAGGTTTTTTTTAACGTCTTCGATTACAATGCATTGTGACTACCTACACAATAGACACCGCTTACAGTGTTAAGGTACAGTTTGAGAGCTACAATAATTACCTACTGTCATTTAAGCTTGATAATTCTGATCACATATAAAAATCAAAAGTACGCAGCCAGCGTATTGGGTACTGTGGCGGAGTCGGAGGAATTAAACGAAGTTTTTTACTTACAGTAATCTTGAATGTTAGTATTTAGTTTTTCTTTATTTATTTATTAAGTTAATTTTATCAACTATTAATAATAAAAAATAAAAAAAAAGTAAAAAATGAAATTATAAATAAAAGAAGGTGCATAGAGCCTTTGTCAGAAATTGTTGATCTCATTTTGGGTACCGTCAATTCTTGATGCAAATCGGATGGCATCGTTTAGTGTGCGAGTGCCCTACAACAGCAGGCCTAAGCGGCGGCGCGGGCGGCCGAAATTAGGTAAAATATGCAATTAGCACACTCCCCCGCCTCCGTATAATCCATACAAATGAGGCTGTTGAGCGAAACTCGACTATTATACCGGCGGGGAAGGGGAAGAGGGGCGGGGGATACCGCAACCGGGCGGAGCGCCGCGACGGAGATCGGCTGAGAAATGTGATTTTATTGGTCACTGATTGATTTTTTTACGACAATGCAAGGGTAGCTTAAACGAGCTTTTAAAGAGCTGAAAGGATTTATTGTAGGGAGACGTTGAGAATGGTAACAAGGGAAGAATTTTATACTGTATGATTCGTTCGAAGGACACCGCCGAGGTAAGAGGTGGCTAGTCTTTCACCATTTAGCATGGTATCTTTTTTTTATGAAAACTGACACGGTTGGCCACATCACCTACAACATCCGTCATGTCAGCCCATAACACCGGGTGAACTTAGTGCCATGTTCCCCTGCTTCCCTTCGGTCGTGCCGGCTAAACTGAACTGAACGGAAAACACAAACTATTTACATAGCCGTTTCGACCGACGACGTTTCATTCAGTGCGGTAGTATCAACCCGAGCGGCCTTAACCCTACCATCTTGTAAGTAATATAAGAAGGGAGTCATATCCCTTAGTCGTCTTATTCGCCTTTTGTGACATGCACGGGGAGAGATGCAGCGGGACCTATTCTTTTTACTGACCCACATAGTAATTTAGTATAGGTTTTTATATAAAATGCACAACATAATCTCCTAATCAACTATTTAATCGGTAACGTTCAGAAGGGCTTTTTACACCCCTCGCTTCCATGGGGACCGCGCGGGACCCGAATAAAAAAAAAGAGTAATTTTTTTTATTTCTTTATTTATCTTTGCACCTTAAATATCTTTAAGGTGCAAAATAGTTAATTGATCTAGCTTCATAATTTTACGAAATATTTGAGTTTATGTCACACTGACGTGGCACCAAGTTCATCCGGTGTTATGGGCTGACATCACGGATGTTGTAGGTAGGTGATGTAGCCAACCGTGTTAGTATCCATAAAAAAAAAATCGTCGGCGCTCGAGGAATTAAACAGTTGAATTTGATGAACATGAAGTCCAGCTAATTCCACGAATTTTTACACTTGAATATATTTTAGGGAAACATTTTTATTTCTTATTTCTTGTTTACCGAGCTTTTGCTATACGTAGTTGTTGTGTGGGAATTAAAGAGCGCCTAAGTTCATTCGTCAACTGATAATCTGTTCCTTCACTGTTCGACTGCTTCACAGGCTGCTGTCAAGAAAGGAAACGTGAACCTTTAATTTTTAGTCACTCGAAAGTAACAACTTTGAAGTTAAGTACATAATAGGTAATGACTAGGTTGTACCTTATAATTTCAACATTTCGTCTAATGCTAGTTAGAAAATTATCTCAAACGAAACGTGGTAAATAGTAATACATATCTTCAGTAACATATAGAGAAAAGCATTAATTTTCAAACGACGACGCCCAGACGAGCATTACTAAATATTATTATCTACTTAGACTGGAAGCGTCTCGCTGTAAAGACAGAAATATCGACTCTTACTCTCCGTAATGGTTGACTCCTAATAATTTACTCTAAGTAAATTACAACGCGACATTTATTACCTTGTTTATTATGCGATAATAACTAGGTCGTCACTCAAAATGGCGATAAACAAATTGAAAATGTGAAGTGAATACCAATGTTACAGCCGAGAGTTCTCCATTAGTAATATCAATTAAAGTTGTTTCAGGGTCCCGCCGCAAAAATGCGGAAACATTTTTACGTGGACTCCGAACCGCGGTGAGTCTCCAACGGTCGAACGGTCACCGGTGTATAGTCGGCACGACCCTAGGGGAAGCACTGACATGGCACCTAATTCACCTAGGTGTTAATGGGCTTACATCACGGAAGTAGTAGGTGATGTAGCCAACCGTGTCAGTTTCCACAAAAAAAAAATTACATTGACCACGGACATTTAAAACCGCACAAAAGAAATAAAAAAAAATGATAAATGAAGTATATATATTATGTTCAAATTTTAATTATTGCCGTGATTGTGTACGAATATGTACAAACAATCCAAAATAATGTCTAGATTTTTAGGGTTCCGTATCCGTCGTACGGGACCCTATTACTAAGCCTACGCCGTCTGTCTGTCTGTCTGTCCGAGGGCTGTATGTGTCTCTTGAACCGTAATAGGTAGCCCGTTGAAATTTTCACAGAATACGTGGGCTGTTCCGAAAATTGTTAGCCACAGAATAAATACAATTTTTTTTTCCTGAAACTATTTTGATTTTACGGCTAATTTAAATACAAATCTCCTTGATGAAAATTTTTGGCCACCTAAGTGTAGTTCTTTTTTTAAATATTTTTAACGGTTATCCGTCACTCATATTTTATTTGCAACAATGGACGTCTAGCGAGAAGCTTTTCGTGTTATGATTTTCTATGCTTATAAACTAGGGTTAACCTTCAAGGAATCTCACGAAAATTTGCAAGCTGCTTTTGGGGAGTCTGCTCCTGCGTTAGCAACAGTTACTTATTGGTTTCGTGAATTTAAACGTGGTCGAGAGAACCTAAACGATGACCCCAGACCCGGCCGACCATCAACTGCAGTCGCTCATGAAAACGTCATCAGGGTAGAGTGGCTATTGCGGGAGAATAGACACATTACACATCGGGAGATTCAGGCTGAACTGAAGATTGGTATTGCGAAGTTTGTCTGCCTCAAGCTTTCGGGGAGTTGAATAGCGAGCGCCCAAGGAGCGGCGTCCGTGGCATTCTTTTTCACCATGATAACGCGCCCGCTCACACACCGGTAGAAACATGGACTATTTGGCAACTTCGGGGGTACAAAGGTTATCCCATCCTCCGTACAGCCCAGATTTAGCTCCATGCGATTTTTTTTTATTTCCCACAGTAAAAAAAATGCTTCGCGGGTGAAAATTCAACACTGCAGACGAGGCCGTCGAAGAATTTCGGCGGGTATTTTTCGACCTCCCGCAAGATACGTTTTTTAAATGTTTTGAAACCTGGTTCACCCGAATGCATAAGTGCATAGGGATTGGAGGGAAATATTTTGAAAAGCTGTAAATAATTTTTTTTCTTATTCTAACTATTTTTCATTTCACTAACAATTTTCGGAACAGCCTATGTATGTGTTATAATGCCCGATATAACAACAAATATTAAAAATAAGAAAAAGTAAAAAAAATCACGAGAAAAAAGAAAGTAAAAAGTGTATGCGCGCCATCTACCGAAAAGATTATGAAGCATTTTAACTAATAAACAAGTTCACCCGGTGTTATGGGCTGACATCACGGATGTTGTAGGTGATGTAGCCAACCGTGTCAGTTTCCATAAGAAAAAAAAAGATGGCGTGAGTGGCGCTGATCATGACATGGTGATACGAAACCCTCGGTGCTTGAGTTCGACTCGCACTTGGCTGGTTTTTTATTAAACATAACTTTTACACATACAAACATGTAAATTATGACTCCCCTTCAAGACTAAGCTGGCGACATGCATATCATAATAATTTTCGCTCCCCTCTAGTAGACAGCTTTGTTTCCGATTACGCCAGCCAATCGGAAGTCACAACCGCACGTACGTCAAACTTCACGAGGAGAGAGCGCCACAAAAAGTATAGGCTGTCACGGGAGTGGAGGCTACGTTTCCTGCGGCCTCGCCGCGACGGACAGCCGCTGACATCTCCAATTTCGGCCAGTCGGAACTGAAGGGGATGCGCCGATGTGAATCTCCATGGATAGCATCCGTTTCGGTTTCGTTTCGTCTCAATCATTTAATTCGGTACAGTAGCCAATTGGTGATTCGTTGAAACATTAGTTTGTGGCTAATAAATAACAATGCGAACGAACTTTTTTTTTGAGTTTGAATAATTTTTTTAATTGGTATATTTTTGTATTATTTTTCTCATGTCAGAGCATGTGCTCTGGTCCATCTGATTCAGCTCCTATGCCGGATTAAATAAAATAAAATAATTTATGAAATTCTTAGAAAAATCCTGTACATAGCGTCACGTCTGTTCCCGGTTGGGGTAGGCAGAGACAACGGATATCCACGTGCCACGATCCTGATACACCTCTGCCGCCTCTTTCACTCCCATAATGTTCTTCATGCATGCTCGTCGGTTACGGGTACTACGCACTTGACCCTTTTTGAGCACATTCCCGATCTGGTCCAGGTACGTTCGTCTAGGCCCTAGACGAACGTACCTAGACTCTAGGGTGACCCTTCCCGACTCTTCCACTCACATTTGCTTCATAAACTTCTTTCGTTAGTCTCCTATCATCCATTCTTCCAACATGACCGAACCACCGAAGCATCGCTTTCTCAATCCTTGTCACTACCTATATCTTCTTTCAGCTCACAGCGCTCTCGCACTACACTATATTTTCTCTATCTATCTTTCATTGTAACTCCACACATACTCCTTAACGCGCGCATTTACACAGCATCCTGCTTCCATGCTTCGTTTGCCATGCCCAACTTTCACTCTCGTACATAAGTGTAGGGGCCAGCACTCCACCATGGACGGCCAAACGTGCCCTAGTTGACATGCTTTGGCTGCTCATAATAGCGTGCAACGCCCCATTCACTTGGTTGCCGGCTTTCACTCTCTTTTCTACATCTCCTTCACATTTTCCATCCCACGTGAACATATTCCTCAGATATACGAATTCGTCCACTTGCTCTAGTCTCTCATCCCCAATCCTTACATCGCATTTATTTATTTATTTATTAAAATTCGTCGGTAACACACAAACAGGCATGACGATCCTATTAGCACTAGTACACGTACAATACAAACATTGCAAATTACATATTAGCAAAATAATAAAAATATAAGTAATTTTTTTTTTAAATGAAATTGAATAATAAAACTAAAGAAAAATAAAAACATCAAAACAATAGTCAATTGATATACCTATATAAAAATTACTAGCCAAAATGTAAAATCAGCTAAATGTGAATTGCACAATAAGAATAACTATTACAATTTAGGATAAAATTAACAATGAAATTGAATAATAAAACAATGTAAATGTAAATGTAAAATCAGTTAAATGCAAATTGCATAATTAAGATAAATGATTACAAATAAAGATTAACATTTAACAATGAAATTGAATAAATGAATTAAAACATTAAAATTTTTTTTTTTTTAAATCTGTAAAATATATTGTCTTTGTTAAATGTGATAGGTAGTTTTACATTCAAATTGAAAGCATATTAAATAAAATCTAATGTTCACAAAGTCAAATTCAATAAAAGATACACCATAGCACAATAAACATAACATAAATATGCAAGGTAAATTATAAATTATGAAAATAAAACATTACTCATTAGAAACACATAAATTAGTTACCTATGAACTAAAAATCGTATGCACATGACATAACATAACACACACAACTATTTACACTCTGAGAAAAATTCATCAAATGTATAAAATGGCCTTTCTACTAGAAATTTCGGACATTCGGACACTATTTCATTCCTCTCCAGTACCATTACTTTCGTCTTGTTTACATTCACTTTCATTCCTTTCCTTTTAAATGCTTCAACCAGTACTTTATAGTTTTAGAACTCGAACAATTTTGGTAAAAAAAAAAACTTTTCTCGAACATTTGATTATCCAAATATAAGCTCAATCGATTAGGTTGATATTTTTCAGTAATTCTCTTTTATAGAAACACAAACAAAACAATCGGTAGTAAGTTCTAGAATCTAAAATAAAAATCAAATCTGTTAAGTGAGAACGTTACATACGCACAGAGGGTTCAGTAGCCATATGTTCCTTCTTGCACGTATAGCAGCACGCGGTCGCACTCGCACGTATCTCGCATATCTCGCCATCTATCGGTGACCGTTCATACTTTTGTTGTTAAAATATTTGGTTAATTCGGTAGATTCTTGAGATGCTCTTCTCCATATTAGGTGACTTGTTTGGTGCTCCCTTAATTTTTAACTTTTTTTATTTATTTTTTATTATTTGTTGGCCTATCCGCCATAACCATATTCATTTCAACCGGCTGCCTATTACGGTTCAAATGATACAGCCCTCGGACGGACAGATAGACAGACGGCTTAGGCTTAGTACTAGACTTCCGTATGGATACGGATACAGAACCTTAAAAAGTAGACAGCAGAGACTGAAACGAAAACGTAACGAAATAAAATGTACTAACTCTACCCGGAGAGCCTAACAGGGAACCAATTTCCATTTCGGCATTTCCGGCCGCACTTTGGACAGGTCAAAATTTCCGTCTGTTTTTGGCGGCAATTAAACTTTTACGCTCCCCACGGCGCGTTTGAAAATTTTAAGTAATTGGATCTGTGATTTCAGGTGCGTGTGATGAATAAAATGGAAAAGCGTTGAAATAATAATCGGAACACACGCATGTAGTGCACTGTGTGATTGAATCTATGCCCATGGGTGATTTATTAATTGTGAGTTTATTGGATATGTATCAGTATAAATGACATTATTTATTTAATCATTACCTTTGCCCGGGCCAAACGTACACAAATTATTATACATTTTAAAACAGAGTGAATATTTTTATTTTATTAAGTAGAGCGATCTTTTTCTGCAGTTAAATTTGAACGGTAGTGCATCATTAATAGGAGATGTTATATTTCGTGTTATCATTAATAGGAGATGTTATATTTCGTGTTATCATTAATAGGAGATGTTATATTTCGTGTTATCATTAATAGGAGATGTTATATTTCGTGTTATCATTAATAGGAGATGTTATATTTCATGTTATCATTAATAGGAGATGTTATATTTCATGTTATCATTAATAGGAGATGTTATATTTCGTGTTATCATTAATAGGAGATGTTATATTTCGTGTTATCATTAATAGGAGATGTTATATTTCGTGTTATCATTAATAGGAGATGTTATATTTCGTGTTATCATTAATAGGAGATGTTATATTTCGTGTTATCATTAATAGGAGATGTTATATTTCGTGTTATCATTAATAGGAGATGTTATATTTCGTGTTATCATTAATAGGAGATGTTATATTTCGTGTTATCATTAATAGGAGATGTTATATTTCATGTTATCATTAATAGGAGATGTTATATTTCGTGTTATCATTAATAGGAGATGTTATATTTCGTGTTATCATTAATAGGAGATGTTATATTTCATGTTCTATACCAGCTTATTGCATGATGTCCTATGTTATGTAAATAGTTCGTATTTTCCGTCCAGTTCAGTGTAGTCGGCATGACCTAAGGGAAGAACTGACATGGCAAGAAAAACACTGACGCACAAGCACTGACAAGGTACAAAAAGGTCGCCTTAATGCAGATCTGCATTATATTCAAGCAAACATTTGGAATGCGGCAAAGGGCGTCGAAGTAGGCGTATGGGTAATGTGAGAGAATAGTAACAAATTCCATATATAAATAGGTACCAATAGACATACATACAAGATTATAATATTATATTATATTATCTATATGTATATAGTACTTTTAAATTATCTACATATAAAATACATTAATATACAATACAGAGTATCTATTTTTTTTTTTTATTGAAACTGACACGGTTGGCTACATCACCTACAACATCCGTGATGTAAGCCCTTAACACCGGGTGAACTTGGTGCCACGTCAGCGCTTCCCTTCGGTCGTGCCGGCTACACTGACTACCTTTTACGACATGCACGGGGAGAGATGCAGTGGGGTTATTCTTTTAAAGTACCGGCCCCACACGGTATACAATATAGAGTAAATATGACTTAATATATAAATACATGCAAAAATAGATACATAACTACATATATAATATACGTACACTACACAACTACATATATAAAGAACGTATGTTACTCTTTATGGCGAAATAAATATCTGAATCTGAATCTGAATCATACTCGTACATAACAGGTCATTAAAAAAACTGTGTTAATTTGCAGCAAATGCTACACTGGGGAGGTCAAATAATAATAATTGTAAATAAATTATTTTTAAACAATTTTAATAGTAGGAGAAATACGGATATTTTATGTACAGGTAGCCGATTCCACAGCTTGGCTGCACGAACCGCGAAAGAGTCAGCATAGCATGTTATGTTTGTGTTCACTTCGTTCACATCCTGGACGAATTCATGCCCCCTCCACATATTTTGTTTCCTTGGTGAGATCCTAATGGACCTGTGTCCGTCCAAGGCTAATTATGATTGATCCGAGTCTACCGCCCTCTGTCGCTCTGCGGTGACGCCTAGAACCAGCACTCGGTGGCAGGCAGCTCAACTTTGTTAATTATAGATGAAATTCGGGGATTGGACTTGTTGTGTGTGTGTGAGAGGGTGTGTAGGTAATAGGTAGGTATATGTCACGCGAGCGACATACATATCACACACGCTGCGAAAATCGGGGTAAGCAGAGTAATCGGTGTTGTGCTGCAAGAACTCTGGTAAATTACAGCACAACAGTGACCACCACGTTTCGCAAAGTATTCGAACAAGATTCAATCAGCAAGTAGCAAGTCAGGCACGAAGACCCACCTGCTGCATGACTCGGTGGAAGCACCGTGCCAAGGTGAGAGGTGGCGAACCTGTCGCCCTTAAGCACGGCATCTTGTCCTTATGCCTTAGTCGCCTTTTACGACATGCACGGGGAGAGATGCAGTGAGGCTATTCTTTTTAAGTACCGGCCCCACACGGTACTCAATCAATACTAATAATAAATCTGTAAGGGATGGTCATGGAGTAAGTTACTTTGTTTATGAGATACTGAGTCTGCAGACTCTATGTATGATACTAAAACTAAATTGACGATTTTTAGAAATATTTTCTGTATGTATGTATGTATGATCCTCCATAACTCTTAAATCGATCATCTGAATTCGATAAATCTTCGTACAAACACATTTACCTATACGAGACACAGGATAGGCTAAAATTCAGTTCCGATTACGCTAAGATGTGGCTCCCTTACAAACCGAAATGTTACGCGCGCCGAATAAAGGTATGGTATAGCGGGCTTACTTACTTTCTTTTTTTTTAAGTACGAATTTAACGCGAGCGAAGCCGCGGGCAAAAGCTAGTTATCAATGAGAGAGGACACACAATCAGGTTCCATGATAGGTAAATTGATAATAGCCTAGAGCGCGAGCATTATTCACAAGTAGAGGGTACCCATTCCCCCATACATTCCTCCGTCACACTGGTGTACCGTGTCGTCACTAATAATAAAATAATTAAAACCTTTTTTTTTATGGAAACTGACACTGTTGGCTACATCACCTACAACATCTATGATGTCAGCCCAAAACACCGGGTGAATTAGGTGCCATGTCAGTGTTTTCCTTCATTTTATGTCGGCTACACTGAACTGGACGGAAAACACGAACTATTTACATAGCCGTTTCGACCGACGACGTTTCATTCAGTGCTGTGGTATCAACACGGGCGGGATAAACCCTACCACCTAGTAAGGTAAGAAGGGAAGGGACCTACAGTTTTACGTGGACATCCGAGCCACGGTCAGCCTCTAACGGTCGAGCAGTCACCCATCCAAGTACTGAGCTACCGAGGCTGACAACTATGCGCGACGATTGAAAGAAATAAAAGGAGCACACGACGCTAAATCAAATAGTTTGATGCACACACACAACTTCACACACTTTATACACACACACACCCTCACACATACATAACAAACCACATAATTCCCCTCCCTCCTTCCTCACCTGTTTATTTTTATGTTTTGCTTGGAATCAAGTTAAAATGTTATATTTTCACTGTAAATTATTATTTAAATTATATATTATTTAAATTTTGTGCCTAATCTACTTACTTCAGCTGTTCGTTCTATTGTAGGTGGATAAGTTAACCCACCAACACAAATAATATACAAAACTTCAAAATAACACGTGAAAAATATGCAAAACAATTAATACGTTATTATTATGACGCGTAGGAAAGGCTACTGATTGTAATGCGTCGACTGACCGGCCGACTGGCACCTGGCTGCCTGAAACCTTCTCAGAATAAAAACGCAAAACTAACTCAAGGCGCAGCGGCGCACGCGCCGTTATGGTTTTAAGATGACTTTCGCATACACCTATGCCTATGACTCACAAACACAACCTCGTGTCCTGTACTCCTGTGTAATGAAGAGTAATAAATAATCGTTGCGAGAGCGAGAAACCGCTCGGCATTAGTTGCTACGATGAACGGGGTATAGAGTTTATTATAATAGTCTTTAGAAAGAACCACTTATTTCGAATGCGAGTAGCTTGAGTTTTTTTTATTATTACTAATATGTTTTGTGTGAACGAATAAATATAATTATGTAATAAATAATTATAATTAACTTAAAATCTAAACGCGAGCGGAGTGACGTTGGTCTATTGGGACAATAATCTGCCTGCACAAAATATTCTCTAGCAAATATTATTACTATACTAGCTGTGCCCGCGGATCCGCCCGCTCTCATATTTGACTTCTCTGCTAACCTCATAAGCCATTTAACGCGATGAAAAGTAGCCTATAATTGATGGGAAGAACCAAGCTATCCGTAGAATCAAACTGTATTAAAATCGGTTCAGTGGTTCTCAAGTTATAAGCGGACAGACAGACATACAGACAGATAGACAGAAAGCAGACGTTGTATTTTATTTAAGGTAAGGATTATTTCATTCTCACCTCGCCTCGAAACAATATGGCGTGTCGCGTCAACCGAAATTTTCGATTCCCACTCACACGTGACTTTGATTATGAGCCAGTGATCTGTAAAACCAGCAGCGTCGCGCATCATTAAGAAAATCCGCGGAGACGCCAAACTCAGAAGAATCTACCGAGGAAAAAATAGATGGCTTAAAACTTCAAAAGAATCTCTTCGTTACCTTTAGCTGAGCCGATCGGCCATCCTTTCTTTTGAAAGGATAACGTTCATAATAATGCAAGTCAATGTGATTTTTGTGTAGAGTAAATTTGAAGACTGTGTGTGGCCGGTAAAACTACAGGCATTCTGGTTTTGTTTGGGATACTGATCAATAGCAGAGTTATTTAGGCTACCAATAAAAATTTTTTAACAGTTATATTTGCAAATTTGTAGTCGTAGTACTTAAAAATGTAAATTTTCAACGTTTCTCAAAAAATGCTGATATCATATAAAACAAATGACTCAGATTTTTTTTCTTATTTTTCCCTGGGTAGTCAGAAACCGGCCTACTCCCTGGTTCCCGCTTGACGTTGAGTTTTGGGACACCCTGTATAGTACTGCATCTCTCCCCGTGCATGTCGTAAAAGGCGACTAAGAGATAAGGACAAGATGCAGTGCATAAGGGCGACAGGACAGCCACCTCTCACCTTGGCACGATCTTTCCACCGAGTCATGCAGCAGGTGGGCGTTCGTGCCTTACTTGCTGCCTGATAGTTATCTTGTCCGAATACTTACCTTGCTAAACGTGGTAGTCGGTGTGGTGTTGTGTTGTAAAATTTACCAGAGTACCTGCAGCGCAACACCGATTACTCTGCTTAGCAGTTTTTTTAAATGGAAACTGACACAGTTGGCTACATCACCTACAACATCCGTGATGTCAGCACATAACACCGGGTGAACTAGGTGCCATATCAGTGCATCCCTCAATTTCATGTCGGCTACACTGAACTTGACGGAAAACACGAACTATTTATTACATAGCCGTTTCGACCGACGACGTTTCGCTCACGATTGTCGGGATACGGCGGCGTGTGGTGTGTGTGTGTGTGTGTGTTTGCCCACTCCCTAAAACGAGGCGTTTCGTCCGTCCACACTAACGAAACCGAGGCGCCGTCAAAAGCGAGACCGCCTCGGATTTGACAGGAAAATTCTAATGGCAGATTTGAAATCAGCGACCCCTGATTGGTCAGAAAACGTATATTTGACGGACCAATCAGAGCAGATCAAATTTTACGCCTCGTTTTTGGTAGTTTTGGCAGGTTGTGTAAGTGTGTATGAAAATGTCTAAAAATACGTAGTTCCAGTGTGTATGCCATAGGTGGCGCTGCAGTCGCAAGTGTGTATCCATCGGACACGAATCCGAGACCGCCTCGCTTTTTTAGTGTGTAATGTGTGTGTAAGTGTGTTTAGTGTGTATCCTAATCTATGCTATAATTACCGAATCTGAGACCTTTTCATTATTATTGTTACCTTGTAAATATGTGTGTGGGGAGCGCACGCGCCACCGACCCCGGACCCGCTCCGGTCCCTTCCTTCCTTTCGCGGATTCATTGAATGAGTCAAGCAGTCCGTCAGTCGCCCGGGTGTCGCCCCACAGAGAGGCGGTATTTATTTATGATGAGTAGCTTCAATTCAAATTTTCAAATTGCTTTCTATAAAAAAAATTATACTTTCATAACAACTTTCATCCCCGATTTCCACCCCTTAAAATCTGAAAATCCAAAAACCCTGAAATACGTTATTATTTGTTTATGAAGAGTAGCTAAAATTTAAATTTTCAAGTACCTGCCTTTAAAAAAATTGATCCTCCCATACAAATTTTCATCCCCCATTTCCACCCCTTAAAATCTGAAAATTCAAAAACCCTGAAACACGTCATCATTTGTTTATGAAGAGTAGCTACAATTAAAATTTTCAAGTTCCTACCTTTAAAAAAATCTAAACTCCCATGAAAATTTTCATCCCCCATTTCCATCCCTTGAAATCTGAAAATCCAGAAACCCCGAAACACGTCATTATTTATTTATGATAAGTAGCTATAATTGAAATTTTCAAGTTACTATCTATAAAAAAATTACTTTTCCATAAAAAAATTCATCCCTGATTTCCATCCCTTAAAATCTGAAATCCAAAAACCCTGAAACACTTCATTATTTATTTATGATAAGTAGCTACAATTACAATTTTCAAGTTCCTATCCATAAAAAAATGTATACTTCCATAAAAAATTTCATCCCCGATTTCCACCCCTTAAAATCTGAAAATCCAAAAACCCTGAAATACGTTATTATTTGTTTATGAAGAGTAGCTAAAATTAAAATTTTCAAGTTCCTGCCTTTAAAAAAATCGATACTACTATACAAACTTTCATCCCCCATTTCCACCCCTTAAAATCTGAAATCCAAAAACCCTGAAACACGTCATCATTTGTTTATGAAGAGTAGCTACAATTAAAATTTTCAAGTTCCTACCTTTAAAAAAATCTAAACTCCCATGAAAATTTTCATCCCCCATTTCCATCCCTTGAAATCTGAAATTTCAAAAACGCTGAAACACGTCATCATTTGTTTATGAAGAGTAGCTAAAATTAAAATTTTCAAGTTCCTGCCTTTAAAAAAATCGATACTGCTATACAAACTTTCATCCCCCATTTCCACCCCTTAAAATCTGAAAATCCAAAAACCCTGAAACACGTCATCATTTGTTTATGAAGAGTAGCTACAATTAAAATTTTCAAGTTCCTACCTTTAAAAAAATCTAAACTCCCATGAAAATTTTCATCCCCCATTTCCATCCCTTGAAATCTGAAAATCCAGAAACCCGAAACACGTCATTATTTATTTATGAAGAGTAGCTACAATTAAAATTTTCAAGTTCCTACCTTTAAAAAAATCAATACTCCCATGAATATTTTCATCCCCCATTTCCACCGCTTAAAATCTGAAATTTCAATAAAAAGTTTCATCCCTCATTTCCATCCCTTAAAATCTGAAAATCCAAAAGTCCTGAGTTGTAAAATAAACCTGTGTTCTAAATTTCAGCTTTCTAGGTCTTGTGGTTTAGGCTGGGCGATGATGATTGAGGCGGGCATATAGTTTTATTAATTTAAAAGATAGATATAAAAGTGAGACCATATCCCAAGAACGACAACAAAACAAAAAAAGTAAACAGATCTGATAACTAAAAATAATAATTTCATACACTCCAAATCCGAGGTGGGTAATACACACATGCGATTCAATATACGAAAGTGAGACCGCCTCGGATTCAGGTAAAATAAAATACCGAAAGCGAGGCGTTTTAAAAAAATTCTCATACACACTCTAAATCTGTTGAAAATGACGAAAGCGAGGCTCCAGCCTCGCTTTCGTGCACGCCTCGGATTCGGGTGTGTTAGCACTTTTCTGAAAATTGCAATATCTCATGCAATACGCCATCTATCGAGAAACGGGAAAGATTGTCGTATACCTATATTCAAGTTACATCACATAGAGATACAAAAAATTGTGAAATACCGTTGTATCACTAAGGCCTCGTTTTCGTGCTTCTCAACAACTAAACACAGACCGCCTCGCTTTCGGGACTGAGCAAACAAGGGTGTGTGTGTGTGTGTGTGTAGTAAATTTGTATTGCTCTAAAATGATGGTAAGCCTCTTGAGCCTCAAGGCCTCAAGAGGCATTAATTAAATAGTTTTAATGTAAGACGTCCCATTGTAGTAGATAAGATAGGTTAATACAAGCATGAACACTTACCGTCCCCACGCCCCTTAAGGCGATCTTCAAAGAATGGGCAAGAAACTTAAGGGTCAAGAGCCCTTCGAAAACTTATAACTCGATAGATGGAGTTAGAAAGTTGATGTGAACAATATCTATTGTCTCAAATCAAAGGAATTCTTTCCGAAAAGTTTGAGGAAAAGCTTCTCGGACGAAGTGATGCGTACTATCTCCTCCACTTTGTGCACAGGATATATTTTAACTGCTAGTGTATTAAGGAACCCTTGCGTGGCCGTTAAAAAGGTCAGTTCGCTAATAAGTAGAATCTACAGAGGGTTGGGAAAATAATACAAAATGGTCTTATGGAAGCAGATCGGAACGCCTTTTGTCCGCTACGACGTGCGTCACGACGGATCGTCATTCGTCCGTCATGCAAGACGGACCGTATAAGCGGCCTGTGTATTTATATCACCGTATGTAGGTATTTGTATCTCCGTCGTCCGAGATCCGTTATGATGGACGCCGAGAGGACGACGGAGAGACTCTCTATCCGACACCCTTCCCACAATGTAAGAATGTACTAGAAGTGCCTAACTATGTAAATATTTGACCTGAGTTTTTAAATGTTCCAAAACCACAAACAGAGCGTTTTAAACATAAACTACTATAGTTACCAAAATGTGGCCCGTCGACTCGACGATCGTTGTGCCCATAGTCGTTTCGGCGCATGGGCTGATAGCGAAGAGCCTCGACGATCACCTTGAGAGGCTCTCGCTGAGTGGTTGGGTCAAGCGCCAGATCCAGAAGGCAGCCCTGCTCGATACTGCACGCATCGTCCGGAGGTTTCTCTCCCTAGGGCCCGACGATCGGTAGCTTGGGTTCGCCCCACCGCCGGTGGTGGAAACTCCATTTGTTTTTTGTATAAATTTTAGATTTCAATGTTGTAAATAATGTAAAAATGTAAAATTGTTATAAAAAAGAAATGTGTAAATAAAGATATGGAATAATAAAGATACAGTTTCCATTCTGACACATTTTCTCTTGTCGGTACTATATGCGTTTTTAGCATTAGAACCTGTGGTGACTGGCGACACCTAGCCACAACTCAATAAGACTGATAATAATCTACAACACTTCGCCATGTAGAGCCAACAGACGGAAGATCATCCAAAACGTTTGCTAGAATAGAATGCCTTATCTTATTCGTTATTCTTTATTTATTCATCATCCATGCATATTTCAACATTTAACATTTAGCATTTTGCCAGTTCGATTATCACAGCGAAGAAGAACTGGCAAGAAACTTCGCTGGACACCTTTTTTACGTCCACTGCCTACATAGTACAGTCATCACTCCATCGCCTCCCTCAATCATATTTGAGATTGAGAGGCGACCCGAACCAAGCGTCACCGTAAGCGACGCGATGCACTACCCCAGCGGCAACACGACATGACATTTTTTCGATTCTTGTGGCATTAAACTCGCCTATCTTATCTAATTTGCATACATTTGTGTTCAATAAAGAATACCTATATAAAATAATAACACCTAGCTATCGTTCGAATACGGGTCTGGCATCGAGTGCGGGCGGATGGTCTACAGTTGAGTTGGGCTTGACGTCGATAAATATTGCAGTGTATTCAGACCGCAGACCGTCCGCAGACCTACGCAGTGACGTGTGGAGTGTAGAGCTGACAAAGCTTTGCATTTTTCAACAATGCGGTTCGGGTACCGCTCGGGCGGGAAACTTGCTGAAGTGGAATATACGCGTTACGTGTAGGTGCATTTAAGTGTTGAACTAGAAAAACATACATATGAATTTATTTTATTCATTAAAATTATGTGGTATTACTTATTTTCTGGTATTGTCCATTTTCAGTGGGCTATTTAAATTAATCCCTGCCCATCTATTTTTCCTCAAGTAAAGCCGAGGTGTATTCAAAAGGGAGCGGGAAAAGGCTCCTGTCCAATTTCCATGAAAAAAAAATCACAGATCTCATGCATTACATGACCTTCGGGTACATTGAAAATGACTTGCGTATTCAAATATAACAAATATATCTATTTTGAAAAATTTAAAAAAATTGCCAAAAATTAAAAAATTTAAATTCATAATTTTCAAGTATGCATACACGAAAACCATTTTAACTACTGACACTGCAAGATAAAGTCGACTCGTAACTCGCGTAACGGAAAATTTAAAAAAAATCATAACTCCCAAATGTTTCACTTTCTTTCAAAAAAGTAAAAAAAAAAACATACCCAAATATTGAGTCAATCTACAATATAAAAATATAAAAGTTTAAAATATATATTTAGAAATATGTTTAAAAGTGCCCTTTTAAACCCCCTAAAAACGGCTATTTCAAGCGGTTTTTTGCGATTTTCTCAAAAACTCTCAAACTTTTTAAATTTATTTTTTCATCAGTAGCAGTTTCACCTTGTAGCCCTCGTCGATACGCGTCATTTGACAACATAAATATTCATGTAGCCTTAAAACTCACGCCAATAGGGCGAATTCGCTCTCTCGCTGGAAATCGGGGATTATACTGAAGCGATCGAAAAGACATTTTCAATGTCAAATAGGTATAGAGACTCGAAATTAACGGTTGCTTAAAGATGCTCTAGATTTGTACGCAAACACAGCCGCCGCCGCGCCGGACGCGGCATCCGGCATCTGTCAGTCGCGTGGATACCCTTATCTCAAGGTAGGGGCGTACGTCGGGACACGTAGGGGAGGTACCCTACTACTACTTGCTAATGAAGCTACGTAGGTACAGGGCGGCACTTCATTCAGATTTCAGACAGGGGTTTATTCACGCGGCAATTCGCTCACTCGCCGCCCGCGCAGAAATCTCAATTGGATGCAGCACTTGCATCCGTGATATCGGACCGTTCGTATTATATCATGTTGAACTATAGGTACCATTTCAGTGCATCTCTTTGGTCGTACTATCAACTACTTTCAGGTCTGCTTCGAACGACCTTGCATTCTGTGCGGTGGTAGCAATCCGGAAAGGTTAAACTCTACCACCTATACCTACCTACCACCTGTACCTAGGTACCCTACTTAGTACCTTAGTAACAGAAGGGATCTATAGTTAAATCTACATCAAGTACGTGGAATCCGAACCACGGTCGAACGGTCACACATCGCAAGTTCTGACTGCCCCGGGTGTGCTTAATTTCACGACCGGACGTCGATCCATAACATGGCAAATTCTATTCGATTCTGTACTGTTCTTCTTGAGGACGAAAGGAATTGAGGTTCTGAAACCTTTCGACGAAACGCGACGACTACGAAGACCTGGCGAGCGGAGCCAAAGTTAAGCTCATTAATTAATTAATTAAGACTTTTTTATAGTCATCCGGCATGGGCGGCTGTGCCGGGTGCCCAAAGTTCAATGGAAGATGATACAACTAATAACACCACCATAATACCGTTCGACCGTGATTCGGATTCCACGTAACTGATGTGAGGTGCAACTATAGGTCACTTCCTTTCTTACCTTACTAGGTGGCAGGGTTTATCCCGCCAGGGTTGGTACAACCGCACTGAACGAAAGGTCGGTCGAAACGGCTATGTAAATAGTTCGTGTTTTCCGTCCAGTTAAGTGTAGCCGACATGAAATGAAGGGAAGCACTGACATGGCACCTAGTTCACCCGGTGTTGTGGGCTGATATAACGGATGTTGTAGGTGATGTAGGCAACCGTGCAGTTACCATAAAAAAAACTTCACAGATCTCATGTATTATATGACCTTCGGGTACATTGAAAATGACTTTTAGGGGATGTTCAAATATAAGAAATATGTCAATTTTGAAAAAAAAAAATTTTGAATTTTTTTTAATGTTACTTAAATTTAGAAAATTTGACAAAAATTGTCAAAAATAAAAAATAAGTTAAATCAAAATTATTTTAACCACTCACACTGCAAGGTAAAGACGACTCGTAACTCGCGTAATGGAAAATTAAAAACTGCTAAATTTTTCACTTTTTTCTAACAATAAAAAAAAACATCCCCAAATATTGAGTCAATCTACAATATAAACATATAAAAGTTTAAAATACATATTTAGAAATTTGTTTAAAAGTGCCCTTTTTAAACTCCCTAAAAACGGCTATTTTAAGCGGTTTTTTGCGATTTTCTCAAAAAATCAAACTTTTTAAATATTTTTTTTTACAATCTTGTAGGAGTCAATACGCGTCATTTGACATCCTAAATATTTACGTAACCATAAAACTCACGACACCAAAGCCAATTCGCACTCTCGTTGGAAATCGGTAACTATACTGAAGCGATCGAAAATACATTTCCAATGTCAAAACCACTCCTCGCGAAACTACGCTCAGAGCCATAAGGCCGACAAAAAGGTCATTGTCTGATTCATTACACAATATTTAACTCAATTAGATAGCTGGAACCATTATCTAATACTTGTACGTACAGCTAATACTCGTATTAGATAATGATTCGTTGAGTAGTGCGAGGGGCGGGAGGGAGTTAAGGAAGAAGAAAACGTTCTTAGTGAGTCTATAAATAATTCCCAGATTACATTCGATCGAGAGGAAAAGTTTGGCAGCGCTCGTAATTAAATTAGCCGTCTTTGTCTCGTGTATCCGAGCAGTTTGTCGAGTTATTTATTATGTATGTGGGGAAAGTTTCAGTAGGAAATATTAAGTTAAATAAGGGCCTCGGGATGGTCCCTCGCCTTCGTCTGGCAGACGTTGAAGAACAACATGGGGGCGTGGATAGGACACTAAAGGTCGACTGCATCATAGGTCGAGTATTGCGCTTTGGTATCGACTGTTTCTAAGTTCTGTTGAAGGTACAAGCAAAAGTACAAATTTTTGACAAGTTTTTTAATATTTAAATTGGTAACGTATTATGAAAAAAAATATATATGCATGTAAATTACTACAGTTGCATACAAAGAAAAATTCATCTTTTTGAGACATGTATCATCAAATTATTACTAATTATACCTGAGATATTAAGTTTTAATATATTATTTAAGACTTCATTTATCAGGGCAGATTGATAGATTTTTGAAAACATGATTTCTTAAAATTCGCTAGATATAAAAAAGTCATGATAAGCCTCTGAATTAATTAGAAGTAACGTGACCAAAGTAAGGTTTTGGAATAAAGTTTATTTAATTCGTTTAAAATATACACGTATTTATAAATAACATAATATGTCATCCGAGCACATTTATATTAATGATGGCAACTATTACAATATTGTGGACTCTGAGGTACGGGACATATCGCATGAATCCCGTCAACAGTGAAAGGCCACCCTTGTGATTTGTCCGTTGCTGGGCATCTATTTATCATCATTTAGTCGCGTTATAGGCTCGAGGGGGCAACATTCCTACGCCTCTGAAATATGACCTGTTTAATTGCGGGGCATAGTTCTTGTGTCATCTGAGGATGTTTTGTGCCGAAATAGTTTCGTTGCTTGAAATAGTTTATCTGTATCATTTTAAACTTTTTGCTTATTGTTCATTTTACAATAATTGCATCCATAGATAGGTAATCTACTATCTTACACTTGTAGAAAATTCTGCCAGTTACATTTCAATGCGAAGTAGAATTATTGACAAACAAACTTCGCAAAGTCACAAATATTGTTAGTACCTACTTATAAATAATTAATCTAGGCGTACAGTTCAGTTCCCGGCAGCAAATAATGCGTGTCGAGGATTTAGAATGAGACATTCCGGTCGTCCCTGTCGCACACATATTCCATGTTCATAGCCAAGTTCTCCTAACCATGCGGCCTTAAAGAAGCTTGTATCTGGGAAAGATTTTCTTAGCCAAGTTTTTGTAATAGATTGTATTGCTGAACGAAACAGTAATAATAATAATCGAAGAGAACCTTGTGAAGGCAGAAAAAGACAAGATGTTAAAATACATCGATCTGTCTCATGAGGTTACCGACATGTGGCCCGTGGACTCGACGATCGTTGTGTCCATAGTCGTGTCTGCGCATGGGCTGATAGCGAAGAGCCTCGACCATCATCTCAAGAGGCTCTCCCTAGAGCCACTTGCTTGGATCAAGGGTCAGATGCAGAAGGCGGTCTTGCTCGACACCGCTCGAATTGTCCGAAGGTTTCTCTCTCTCGGGTCCGACCATCGGTAGCCTGGGTTCGCCCCGCCGCCGGTGGAAATTCCATTTTGTTATTTTATATTAATTTTAGATTTAAGTTTTTTATTTAAAATTAATATAAAAAAAGAAATGTGTCAATAAACGAATAAAATAATCGACCATACATAAATACAAAAATTATAATAAATAAATATGCATCGTCTCAATGCAATTTTGTTCCACCCACATTCTACAAGTTCTACGTGACGAAACAGCTCAAACATGAAATCTCTTCCGGTCCTGTACCTATTCCATAACAGCGAGCGACAGACGACCTGCCTCTCGACTCTCGCCTCTGCAGAGCTCAACAAACACTGCTGAAAAAAAAAACTATAATAAAAAGGGAAACTCCCCCTTGTGTAAAGAGCAGGTAGGTCTGTAATCGAACCTCCTGAATATTTCATGTCACGGCGAGTTCGTGACGTGAATATATGCGGGCACCACTACACTTGCACTACACACACACACGTACATAACTATAGATGCACACGCGTACACTTACAAATGCGCACACACACACATACAAATCTTCTCAGATTAATGCTGCTAATGGACGGCGCGTGTGTAGTTTTTGCCGCCTTTTTATTCGTAAAGCGCTCTAGAGTTTGTCGTCTAACGTTTATTTTTATTTAACCTAGGTATGACCCAGAGAGTTTTGCTCACGAAAATCGCTTAAATAAAATGAAAATATTTATTTACACATAAATTGTACAGTCTCGAACTAATCTCGAATTAAACGAGTCTTCTGCCCTAGAAAATTTCTGTCTCGCAGAATGACTTTTATAATTATACAATTTGCTAAATTTTAATTAAATTGTTAGTTTAGCTCATGCAAATTAGTTATATTAATAAATAAATAGCTTATCCAAGACAAATAATTTTCATATAAACTAATAAAGCTAATCACAAATTAAAATAGAAATTAAAACTACGTATCAAATTGAAATTACCTAAACTGAAACAAAACAAATAGTACCTTAATGCATAAAATATTAAAATCGATTTAATTGATGTATTATTGTATTTATTTTTATACTTATATATCATTATTTTAGTATTTAAATTAATTTGGTATTAGTATATACGTTTTGTGCGTCTACCTAGGTAACAATTTATAGGGTTATCATTTTTTCCATGTTGTTCGGTTTAGTAGGTAGCTTGAATGTTTTTGGTGTATTATCTATCACATTATGCTCTGCCAAATTAAATTAATATAATTTTCTTTGTTACAGGAATTTTCGCTGAACTGCAGTTTTCGACTCAAAGGTAATACAAATAAACACGAAAATAAAATAATATAGCGAACACACGAAGACATTTTAAAAAATTAAAACAATGAAAGTCCATCATACTCCAATTCCAAAATTCTTTCCACAACCAGAGCACTGAAGCTGCATTCAAATATTCCAATAATGAATTGCCCGTGGAAAAATCCATTGTATTTGGCTTGTTTTATCAGATATTCTGTATATAGTGGCGCTAAAGGTATTTACTACCCTGCAAAACGGCCAGCCATGTTTACCAAGTACACTTTTATGGTAATGACTTTAATAGGTGCGTTGCTTTCGTAGAAAAATACTATCTTGCATGCAGATAAAATTGCCTAAAATTATTATTTTAGGGCTCCGTATCCAAAGCCTACGCCGCGGCCGTCTGTCTGTTTATCTGTCTGTTTGTCCGGCCGAAGGCTGTATTTTTTTAAACGTAATAGTTAGCCGGTTGACACTTTCACAGAATGTGTGTTATTTTGACAAAGTGTCAAATAATAAAAAATTTAAAACGTGTTTTTTTTTAATTTTTTATTGTGGGGCGAATACCTCGGTGCGCCATTCCAGGCTCGCACTTGGCCGGTTTTTCTTTTATAAAAACCTACTTCCTGTCGGAATCGGGTGTCATATCAGTATATACATTCTTTTTTTTTTATAAAAATAAAAACGCACGAGACATCGAAGCCTCACTTATGGCAAGATCTCCCGATATGTCAGGCAGTGTGTATGCGTCCACTGCTGGACATACGCCTCTCCAATTTACCTCCAGTCCTCCCGGCCTTCAGCGATACGGAACCACTGCTTTCCGTCGACCTACTTAATGTCGTCGTCCCACATGGCGGGTGGTCTTCCCACACTCCGTTTTCCTGTCCACGGCCGCCAGTGAAGGACACGGTTACTCCAACGGTCATCGTCTCTTCGGCTAACGTGCCCAGCCCACTGCCACTTAAGCTTAGCCACCCATCTCCCGATATGGCCAATATAAAAATTATTATTATAGTTTTTTGTTTTATAAAACGAAAGTTTGCTGTTTGCAGGATTAATCAAAAGTTTACTGATACACAAATTGGCCTGGACGCGCAGTAATCATATCTACTGTACCTGTTTACAGTGTGGTCATCAATAGGTACTAATATAAATCTGTAAGGGATGGTCATGGAGAAAGCTAGTTTGTTTTATGAGATACTAAGTTTGTCGACTCTATGTATGATACTAAAACTAAATTGGTGATTTTTAGAAATATTTTCTGTATGTATTTATGTTCCTCGATAACTCATAAACCGATCATCCGAATTCGACGAAACTTAGCAAAAGCACATTTGATTATACGGGACACAGGATAGGCTCAAATAAAATTCAGTTCCTGTCACGCTAAGATGTGGCTACCATCCCATACAAACCGAAATGTTCCGCGCGCCGAAACAAAGGTACGGTAGCGGACTTACCTACTTACTTTCTTCTTTTTAAATACGAATTTCACGCGAGCGAAGCCGCGGGAAAAAGGTGGTAAATAAATAAAGTTAAATTTCGCAAGGCCGCTGAGTCTGTATAGCGCAGCACAAACTAGACTACAGTAAGCAGTATTTGATAGTTGTTGTAGTGCATAAAATTTGTAAAATTATATTTGAGTTGCGCGGCACGCGAGCTCCCGGGACAATAATCACTCCTATGAAATGTCGAAAAACATTTGGCATAGTTTAAATTAGTAGGTACTCGATGTAGTTATTTACAACAAATTGTAATTTTTGGACATAAACCAACAAATTTATGGAGCGAATGTGAGTCTAAAGGACCAGTACCCTAATCACGAGATTTAACCTAAACCGCGTACTACGCTACGCCGTGTTCTCCGCATCATTTTGTATGGAGAAACGGAGCAGCGCTTCTAGTGATAGATTTGCGAACTTCGTTTCTCCATACAAAATGATGCGGAGAACACGGCGTAGCGTAGTACGCGGTTTAGGTTGAATCTCGTGATTAGGGTACAGATCGGGCATGTGCTCAAAAATGGTCATACAAGCGCGTAGTACTTAGGAACCTGCAACCGACGAGAATGTATAAAAACATTACGACAGTGGAAGAGACGGCAGAAGTGTGTCAGGATTAGCACGTTTAGATCCGATGTGTCTTGTCGTTGATCCGCCTACCCCATTTTTTTTTAAGTTATCCGGTTTGGGTGGCTGAGTCGGAGGAGCCAAAGCGCATGCTCCGACCAGCCAATATCACCTCCGAGAAGGTAGGTGCCATACCGGAGACTTCCCTGGATTGCTGGCTATACTGGACTAGAGGAGAACACAGGAAAGAACCATTGGAAAAAATGACGTGAGGTTATGTATCATATAACTTTTCGTATTTTCATATTTTCTTATTTTATTAATGCTTAAGACCCCATCAATAATTTCGTTAGTACGTCGACCTATCAAGTATCGTCAGCTTCGGAATAGTTTGTCAACGAAGTCGCATCGCCGAACATCAACCTAATTTTATCAATTTAATGTACTTACCTATCTAAGAAAGTCAACATAGTCCATCGATCTAGCCGCGTCGAGTCCAGTAATGTCAACCTACTAACCCACGAATCACAATATTATAATAGTCAAGAAAAGTCAACACTCGAGTCTACATATAGTCAACATGAAACTATAAGTAAGTAGATATTAATGTTTGGTTGTATCAATTATTTATTTATTACAGATCAGATAACAAAATGTTCAATAAGTCTTCGGAGTGTGTATCGCTGTTTGTCGGAGTTCGCGACGTCACTTGTTACAATAAGATTTTTTGTTTTCGCTGCTGCTGCGCTCGGCGCTGTCTCCGCCGTACGCCAGTGCGTTGCCACGAGTCGATTTAATGGCGTCGACCTATCGTGCCGGATCCGCCGGGGTCGCCACCCCCACCTGGCGGACCGGACGCCGGAATAAGGATTTACTGCCGCCCCGCGCGCATTCCTCCCAGCTCTGCTGAATATTTACTCATCTCTTGCTAGCTCTCATGCTATGGGAAAAAGGTTTTGAACTAATTCTTAGCTTATCAGTAAGTCCAGATTGAAGTAATTCCCTCTGACTTGAGAAATGTTACAGATAATAAAGGAAATAAGAAAGGAAATAGTATTTATTGTCATCATAAAACTACAAGTTTAAATAAAATTAGAATTATTATCAAATATAAAAAAAAAACAATATCTTTAAACCGAAAACAAGAGTAGGTACACAGTAGTAATTTCTAATATGAACATCTCATTGTGGTGTATTTTCAAAGTTTTTTTTTATGGAATCTGACACGGTTGACTACATCACCTATACAACACCCGTGATGTCAGCCCATAACACCGGATGAACTAGGTGCCGTGTCAGTGCTTCTCTTCTTTTCATGTATTTTTATGTAACCTGATTAACCCGATTGTTGGCTTGACTAAAGTGTTAAAATAATATAATAACACGTTTTATGATTACTTACATTAATATTACCAACGTAAAATTTTAATACTGTTCCTGACACAGTAGTCACTATTTGTTATGTATCAGATCAGGCCTATCTCGCAAGGAAGCTAAAAGTTTTACGAAAACTAATTTACGTTACGCCAATTAAAGAGCTATTAAATGAACTGTTTCTTTCTAAAGTTTTAACAAAATTACCTCTTCTAATCCTCTCCCGATAAATCAATTATAAAACTCCATTAAGTGGACCGCTTCGGTCTAGTAGAGATTTAAATTTGAATAAATTTACTAACTTGTATCCCGAGGGAAGGATATATTTTGGGCCATGGCGAATCATTATCCCTCAGCAACAACGTAACAAAAACATCGAACCGCCTGAATTTGAGGAAGAGTAAGAATGTTTTCTTGTAAAAGTATCGCATTTCAATGTAAAATACGTAAAACCCAATGGCGATCGGAAGAAGACAAAATTATAAATACAGTACACGGCAACATTTCTTCAGGACAATATGTAAAAATTATGCAAATATATTATTGAAATATGATATATCTGCCCTTAAATTTCCCCCCGAGTATAGTCTCGGGTCCTTCAAGAGGGTCGTGAATTGGTTACCTGTCAGGCCGGCATGGCATTCGAAACCTCGCATTCGACCGAATGTCAATGAGCGTCGTTAGACACCTTATGGTTGGCTCGAAAAAACATTAAATTGAAAGAAAAAAAGATTATTACCTGCGCGCGAAATCTACTCGTAACATAATATTATACCTATGTTTGAACATTATATTCAAACTTTGTTTACACTACTTTTTAGGGTGCCGTATACACACGGAAGCCTATTACAAAGCCTACCCCGTCTGTCCGAGGGATTCTGCACAACTAGTTGGTCCGTTTAGTTGGTCGGTGTCTCTGAATTTC